>OY728166.1:1366408600-1368908600 GCA_963277665.1 Viscum album | reverse complement strand
TAAAAACATGGGCTTGTATGAAAAGTGTAAATATTCATATGGGTGATTGAGTAAATTCATCCCAAAAAAGTGAATGGTCAATGAAATGTAAAGGGGATCAAATTCATAAATCTTTGATAATTTGAAAGCCCTTCTATTCAACAAAAAATAAAGTATTAAGACAACACATTTTTTTCATTATCCTATCTTTGAGTAATTCTCTTATTGATGAAAAATGTAAGGAAATATACATACTTATTATGTTTCCATAAAAAATTTACACTTTTTGTTATTTTATATATTTCTAATTCATCAATTACATTAAGAAATGGACGTCCCAAAATTAACTTTGATGCTCGAAGCACAAAAATAAACTTCTAGTAGGTCTTAAGTCCCATAAAAGAATGAAATGTATAACTATTTTACTATAATAATCATTAAAAATAAATATTGTTAATTTATTAATCTCTAAACATAAAAATCAAAACTATTTTGTCATCATAAATAATTCTTCATCACAGATTATTATACATTAAATCGGACATCTCATAGGCTAGTTGTAGGCATGAAACCCTTACCATTATTCGGTTATGGGTTCAAGGTCGTGGCCTTTCCAGACTTGATTTGTTGTTACCCGAAATTCATGATATCCTTTTCAAACACCACACTAATATAATTTTATACGTAAATATGATTTATAATCTTGAAATAGGTTTAGTTACTAAATATATTTTAACTAAGGTTTTCATTATAATATCAATACATAAATACTTCATCCAAAATTTAACATAAAAGTTACATGAATGGTTAACCTTATAACCATTATCAAATATGAAAATCCAAAACATTAGAAAGAAAGTCATGAAATCAACTTAATATCAATCCCTATTATATTAAAAATTTTCTTTTTTTGTCACATTCGAAACACGTGAATACCCTTATCGTAAATACTTTTGAAACATGGTCATAACCTGAATTACCACAAATCCTTTTTGAAAAAATTTATTCATTATTTTAATGATTATTGGTTACATTCATTAAATCCAAAAAGTTTTAAACTTCATCCTTGATGAAATAGAACACTTTATCAATAATCAGTTCTAGGGTAATCCCTTCCATCAAATTTACTTATTCATATAAAACATATCTTTATACAAACATCATTATCTCAATGTTGGTAATCAATTAAGGGTTTCCACCCCCTGATCAAAATATCACATTTCCATGAAATCACCTTTCTATGTATTCATCACCATTCAAGAAGACCTTTTTAATCCATAATGAAAAATTATTTTGAAAATACTTATATATTTCATGATTAATATAACATAATCTTTGAATTCCAAAACATAAATACTTTATTAATCCAACCTTATTATTAAACCATCACTCAAACTTCATAACCTTATTCCTTAATACCACATTACTAGAATATGAAATATGAATCATTATTAAGTTACCTCAACCTCAATCTAATCATGCTTATTATGATTAATGTAAAAAATTCTAGAAGAACATCATATACCTTAAACATGTTGTTTGTAGTCCTATTATCATTATATATATAACTAATAATTATACCACCTTACTGGTTCTATTTATGATATTTTGACTTCGGAAATAGATTTTCATAATTCTCGTAATTTTCACATATGAAACAATAAATGTTGAACATGTTCCTTAGAGTTATATCTATTGACTAAAATGAGAAGGCATTGTGTGAGAAACATTTATCATATTGGGATACCATATAATCATGAAAAATTACTTATTGGATGTCTAAATAATAGATCCTACATATTTAATATAATAAACCTTATATTTATCATAATTTCTTCATTTTCATTCAATATGTAAATTGATCATGATGGTTTGAAAAAACACTTAAGAATTACCAAAGACAATACATTGGGAGTGCCGAACCAGGTGTTCTGCAAGCCCCATTGTCAAATACTATATTATATCGAGTCAGGTCCAAGACATCTTATCGAAGTTGTTACCCCAATATAAATCTATGCCATATCTACCACAACTTTCAGAATCCAAAGAGGTTTTTATTTCTAGGAAACCACTCACGCTATCCTTTACCAAAATTCCAGGAAATTTTCCTAAACATTGACCACTCATATAGATATCCTTAAAAACATCCTTATATATTTCATTAGAAACATAGGAAGGGATATCACTAATGTTTTCAAATCCTAGTTTCCAAAGGTTTATTAATACTTTCCAATGATAAAAACTATAGTGACTCTAACTTAAAATACATGGATATCACATCATTTTTATTAATATTCACTATATTACAAAAATACATGTATAAGGACCATAATAGTTTAGTGTCTATGGAAACATGTAACAAAATTTATAACTTGGTGAAAGATCCTAATTGTCTCCTGTTAATATCTTACACACTAGTACTTCTACCTAAAACATTACTTCATAACATAGGGAAAGGAAACATAAGAAAATGGTGAGATCAAATACTCAATAAATGTAAATAAGAGAAATTAATATGTATAAAATGAACATAAAGGTATGTGAACATGAACATAACATTTGAATATCATCTCTTGCAAATAAAAGATCATCATAACGAGACAAGGCATAAATATTGATAGTTTATATAAGGCACCAACCTTAAACATTACTTAATATTGAGTTATTTCAAGAATACACATTGAGGATCTTTTAAGGTTTAGAGTTTTAGAGAATTAGATCATAAATCATGCATTACATTCCACATTTAAATAAGGCGGTTACATAATAGACAGTTTTCATTTTTTCCATCAAAGGAGATATATTTAAAATAAAACATGGATTCTTTCGTGACAATTCCTCAACACTATCAACACATCATGTACTTTTCCCTTGATTTGTGAAAAACATTTCAAAAACTTGGGATGAGCATAAAAATCTCAGTAAGGTATATAAAAATACGAAATGAAAACATTAGTCCATGTATACATAAGAATCAATGAAGTCATACATTAGTCATAAAACATAAGCACTTTAACATACCTCATCAAATCATGAATAAATCATAGAAATCATAAGACAAAAAGGTATCTCGATGCATTCATAACATTATTATGTAGTGAGTAACCCTCATGGTTACGTTTGGAATACCCATCACAGTATATTCCCTAAATATCTTCGGAGAAACCTTATCATTTAACCCATTCATGTTACCCAATGCATTGGAGAGCTATATCGGGCTCACCCGCCCTTAGTTTATCACGGAACCACCCGTCTTCATAAACAATTCCCAAGAACCATAACATAATCGTACACATAAAACATGCATAAAGGAAACATAGGATTTCCACATTTCAATCACAAGATATCAATAAAAAACATTGATATAAAAACATTATAAAAACCATTTTCAATACAAAAATAAAAGAAAAGTAAAGCATGGTATTTATTTTTCATTAAAAAAAGTTATGGCTTATAGAGGAAACTGAAACTCAAATAATGGTAACGACGGTGGAGAAGTCATTGTTGCCGCATACGTAAGACAAAAAAAAATTCATTTTTTCATTTATTAAAACACTTCATATAAAAATATTCCTTTTGAATAAAATTAAAATTAAAAAGGGGTTCATACACCGTATAAAAGAAAGTTGTGTATAAATCAAAATATTCCTCAATGAATGTAGATTGAGACTATGTCCCTTACCCTGTGTCTGACTTGACTCGATCGTTCTTTAATCTCATGAATAATAAACATGAGTTAATTTATACCTTCTTAAGAACCTTTTTCAAGTTCATTATTCGTTTTATATCACTTGTTACCATGTTATGAAAAATATGTAATTATTTAAGTTAATAACGGTCATTTTAACGATCATTGGTACTTGAGTAAAAAATAAACTCCTTATAATTACAAGTTGTTCATGTGGTAAAATTTCGATTATAACCAGAATTATGTTCCTGATGTAGATATTATATGTATCATATATATACAATATATACATGCATTTATAATATTACAAAACATTTAGAGGTGAGAAATTAAATGCACCGTTCATGGAGACGGTAAGCCTTACGCACGCATGAATAATACTTTAATTTCTATTTTGTATATAATGGAATGTAATAATAATTATATAAAGGTATATTATAATTCCAGTATAATATCATATATAATATTATTAGCTCAATCTTTTATACGTCCCACATATGGCATTAACGAATCAAATCAATTTGAGGGGGCGGTAGTCCGCACTTCCTAAAATGAAATTATCGTGTTTACCCATAATGGAAACCATAAAGGTATGCCATAAATGAAAAATACAGAAGAATAAGGAAAATATAAAAATAATAAATATCATATATAAACATAGTTACATCTTAATGGCCACCTTTATAGGTGTTAAAATAATATTGAACAATCATCATTTCGTGAGGCATAAATTCGTTATCCATGGAAACAGTATGTTATTTAGCCATTAGACGTAGGTGTGTGTAAGTGTAGCTCGAATCCTTCTTATAAAAACATCATAGTATATTTAAGATACTGTTTTTGTTACAAAATAATGGAATAAAAAGAGTTCATTGGGATGGAGAAGCAAAATAAAACAAAAGAACATTAGAGAAGACTTTACCTTTAAATCGGGTAACTCCTCTTGGTTTGAACCAAAAGGGTTTATTGAAGAAATTTATGCCTAAGTTAAGGGTTATAGGATGAATATATGGAAATTGGGAGCTTAGTTGAGTAGATGTTGGACTAGCCTAAGGGTTTGAGAAGTGTGAGATATGGGTAGGAAGTTGGGTCTTTTTATAAGGGAGAGGAGGGTCTCTTTTGGTACTCTTGAAACTATTATTTTATTATAAAATGAAATTAGGTTTCTAAAGCTCCAAAAATAATTAAAGTCAAGGTTAAGGTGGTCCATGATCGAAATAAAATCATCCAATAAGAATTGTACAAGTTTTGGATATTATTTTAAACATTATCTTCTTATTTATTTAAATCATTCATTAATGACGTAAACACTGCATCATCATTGTGTCATTAATAATTTAATTGTTTTGATGTATAAAAATTATAAAAGAATTACCATGATGTATTAAATATTTTTATATTTCTAATGAATATTTATAGTAAAATATATAGCTTATATAACCCCATGTAATAATTGTTTTAGTAAAACAATATATGTTTGTGATATTTTTATTTCTACTTTAAATTAAAGGTATTAATGTCATTATCTCACTCAAGTGGCTCCATGGGGTCCCAAAAATTGACACATGGATTTTATTGGTCGGCCATGACCTATGAAATAAGGTTAGGAAATGTGTCAAGATATTTTTATTATTTTTATAATATCATTTTTATCTTAAATTACACTGATTACCTCTAATCGCGGTTAACAAAACTCAAAAGTTACTATTCACCAAAAAAATATTTTAATCACATTGAACCAAATTTTACTTACTAATGACATCCATGTATGTCGGATTTTTAAATTCAATACACAGAAGCGGTAAAATATCATTTAGATGAAAAATCAGTTTGTTTAACTACCACCTAGTGGTTTCACTATTAATCAAAAATTGAAGTTCTTCAGAAAAATACAAAAATTCACCCCAAGCTATATTTGATATTATGAAATCTAAAATGATGTCTATTTTTCAAAATTCAAAACATATAAGTTTCATTAATTAATTTTATAATAAATTCCCATTGTCAAAACAAATAGCGTGTTTTTAAGAAACAATATCTATCAAAAGACTGACACTTTTTTATGTCCAATTTCAAAGTGAAATTAATTCCAATGACCACCATTGGATTAAATGGTAAAATAAAATTCTAATTGAACATTAAAACCAATTAAAAATATAATATATCCTTATAAATAAATTATATTAAAATGGGGTTTTGAATTAAAATACAACAATTTTCACTATACATTAAAAAATGAACATTATTAGAAAATACCAAAAATTTACACAAAGTAAATTTTGATGTCCCAATTCTAAAGAAGAATTTTATTTGGTCCATTAGAATGTATAAGAGTGACCAAAACTATATTTAAAGTGGGTTCTCCATCGAACATAGAAACCCCATTAAAGTAAAATTAATACTTAATTCAAAAATAATAATAAATATGAAAATGACTTATTATTTATTTACCTAGGATGTTACATCCTTCCCCCCTTTTTGGGAATTTCATCCTCGCAATTTTATTCACTTATCAAATAAATGGGGTTATTTATCCCTCGTAGCATTTTCAGATTCCCATTTTGCCTCTTCAATCATGTAGTTTTTCCACATAACCTTTACTTGAAGAATCACCTTATTCCGCAATACTTGCTCCCTATGGTCAAGAATCTGGATTAGTTGTTCCTCATAAGATAGATTCTCTTCCAGCTGAACTACCTCTAGAATCAAAACATGAGATGGATTTGGCATGTACTTCCTTAACATTGAAACATTAAAAACATTGTGTACCAGAGATAAGATTGGAGGTAAAGCCACTCGGTATACAACATATCCAACTCTCTCCAGAATTTAGTATGGTCCAATGAACCTTGGACACAACGTTCATTTCTTACCAAATCGCATCACACTTTTCCATGGTGAATCTTTGAGGAAGACATGATCACCTACCTCAAAAGAGAGATCCTTCCTCCTGTTGTCCGCATAACTTTTCTTCCTGCTCTGAGCTGTTCTCATGTGTTTCTGTATCATCTGAAATTTTTCTGCCAACTCTTCTACCAATTATGATCCCATCAACTTCCTTTCACCCACTTCATCCCAAAAAGCTGGATTTCGACACCGTTTCCCATTTAAGGACTCAAATGGTGCCATATGTATACTGGAATGAAAACTGTTATAAGAAAACTCAACCAAAGAAAGATATTGGTCCTAACTTCCCTGATAATCCATCGAACAAGCACGTAGCATATCCTTCAAAGTCTGAATTGTTCGTTCCGACTGCCCATCTGATTGAGGTTGAAAAGCTGTACTAAAATTTAATTCAATAAACAACGAATTCTGAAGGCCTTTCCAAAAGTTAGAAGTAAACCTGGGATCACGATCAGATACAATGGAGAGGAGAAATTAATGTAACCTGACTATCGATTTAAGATACAAACAGGAAAGTTGATCTGTATCTCGTATACCAAGGAAATGAGCTGATTTAGTCAAGTGATCAATAATAACCCAGATTTCATTATTACCTCTAGGTGTCTTCAGCAACCCCACAATGAAGTCCATGGAGATATTCTCCCATTTACACTCTGGCACTGGTAAAGGCTGAAGAATCCCTTTTGGTAACTACCGCTCTGCTTTAACCTATTGTCAAGTCAAACACTTCATAGTAAAATCAGAAATATCTATTTTCATTCCATCCCACCAGTAATACTCTCGAAGATATCTGTACGTCTTAGTTTTACCTCAATGAACTAAAAACGGAGAGCTATGAGCTTCACATAACAACTCTCTCTTCAACTCTGAATCACAAGGCACACACAATCATTATCAATGTTGAATTCAGGAAACTTACCCTTATGAACCAACTATACCTTTTTCTGCAACTCAGGATCTTGCTTTTGTGCTTTCTTAATTCTGTATGATAGAGAACATTTCACTGATACCTGAAACAAAACAGAATAACATACTGCACCAACAACTTCTATGCCAAATTTCATCAAATACTTAACCAACAGATCACATTCTAAACGAAACATTGTTAATGAAGCATTAATTTTTTGGCTCAAAGCATCATCCACTTTATTTTCTTTTCCTGGATGGTAATGAATTTTACAATCATAATCCTTGATTAATTCCATCCATCTCCTTTGTCTCATGTTCAATTATTCCTGAGTGAATATATACTTTAAACTTTTGTGATCAGTATATATTTTACAGTTTATACCATACAAATGATGCCTCTATAATTTTAAAGTGAAAAAAACCGTAGCTAATTCAAAATCATGTGTAGGGTAATTTAACTCATGAGTTTTCAACTGTCGTGAAGAATAAGCAATTACCTGATCATTATGTATTAGGATGCAACCAAGTCCTTTCAATGAAGCATCTTTGTAGATAATAAACTCACCATTCTTGGAAGGTAGTGCCAAAACGGAAGAATTCACCAATCTTCTTTTCAATTACTGAAAACAAAATCATCACATTCTTTTGTCCAGATAAACATAACACCCTTCCGAGTTATCTTAGTCATTGGACTAGATAGACGTGAAAAATTTATAACAAACCTTTGGTAATATCCTTCCAAACCAAGAAAACTACGAATCTAGTTTACATTTGTCGGTCTTGGACATTCTTCAACAACCTTTGTTTTTGCAGGATCAACATTTATTCCATCTTTTGAAACAATGTGCCAAGGAAAGAAATTTGTTGCAACCAAAACTCACACTTGCTGAATTTCCCATAAAATTTCTTTTCTTTTAAGGTTTGAAAAATAACCCTTAAATGAATTTTATGCTCCTCTTTAGTTTTTGAAAACACCAAAATATCATCAATTAAAACAACCACAAACTTATCCAGGAACTCATGGAAAATTCTATTCATAAGGTCCATGAATACATCAGGTGCATTGGTTAGCCCAAAAGGCATAACTACAAATTCATAACGGCCATATCTTGTATGAACCGCAGTCTTCGGAACATATTCTTCATTTACCTTCAACTGATGGAACCACAATCTCAAGTCAATCTTTAAAAAATACTGAGCCCCCTGGAGCTGATCAAACAAATCATCGATATGAGGAAAAGTATATTTGTTCATAACAATGATAATATTCAAGGATCTATAATCAATTCAAAGTCTCATTGAACCATCTTTCTTTTTAACAAATAAGACAGGAGCACCCCATGGTGATGTGCTAGGACGAATGAAACCTTTCTCTAATAAATCTTTCAATTTCTCCTTCAACTCTAAAAGTTCAATTTGAGACATTCGATAAAGGGGTTTTGAAATTGGCTTACATCAGCAACTAAGTCAATAGTAAATTCAACTTCTCGGTTGGGTATTATTCCATGCAACTCGTCTAGAAAAACATCAGGATAATCATTTACCATAGGCACATCATTAATCTGAACTGTTCCTTTGTTTTCAAAAATGTGTGCAAGGTAACATTCACTCCCATATTTTACAATTTTCTCAGCTTCTTGATATGTTATCAAAAGTAAGGGTTTATTCTTGTAAACAAACTGAAAGCCTTTCTAAAAATAAACTTCTTTAGCTCTACTGTAAATCTTAGCATGGTAAACCTAGAGCCAATACATACCCAAGATAACATCAAACTCTACTAGTGGTAAAACCATATGGTTTGCAAGTAGATTCCTTCCACGGATAAGGATTTGAAGATTCTTATAAAATATTTCTACCTCAACATTTCCCCTACGTGTTTTTACCACAAGTTCAGGAGTCATTTCTTAAGATAGAATTCCCAATTTACGAGAAAATTTTTCAGAGATGAAAGAATGTGTAGACCCCGAATCAAAAAACACATTGGCATAATCTAAAAAACAAACAAAGTACATGATACCACTTCATTTGATGGCCCAACATCTACTGAAGTAGTTGCAAAAGATCTCACCACACCTTTCTGCTTGTAGTATGAATGCTTCCCATCATTCAAGCTCTTTGTCAGACACTCGTTTTCATAATGACCCATCTCATTGGACTTGAAACATTTCACTAACTGTAAATCAAATTTGGTCTTACCATCACCCTGATCTTTTCCAGTGCAATCATGAGCCTTATGTCCAATATTACCACATCAGTAGAACTTTCTATAATTCAAAAGACATTCCCCAACAGGCTTTTTACCACATGTATCACAAACTGAAAACATAGATTTCTTACCATCAGACCTTTTTGAAGGATTCTTCCCTTTCTCCTACCACCTCGGTCTCTTCTTCTGTTGGTTGTTATAGAACACTTGATCATCGACAAAATCCATTTCTAAATTCACTGCACATCAAACAAGATTTTCATAACTTTTGAACTCACGAGAAGCTAATTCCCTTCGATATTTCGGCTTTAATCTTGAGTAAAAACGATTGATTTTACTATAAAGGTCTCGGATAAAATTTTGAGCATATGTTTCCAAATGATTGAACCTTTCTTCATAAGCATAAACGGAGTCTTCCTCTTTCCCCAGTTACAAGAATTGTTTTCCCATCCTAAGTCGAACAGCCTTTGGAAAATATTTCTCAAGAAACATACCTTTGAATTTATCCCAGTCAAGAGCATCAATCTCATCAGCGTCCTAGATATTTTTAACCATCGACCACCACTGATCTGCTTCACCCTTCAAACGGTAAACAACAAGGCTAACCATTTGATTGTCTGAACACCCCATGACATCAAAAATCTTCTCTAGTGCTTTAATCCACCATTCAGCTAGCACATGGTCAGATGACCCTCTGAATGATGGGGGATGTTGCCTCATGAAATATTCCACCATTGACATGTTCCTCTGTGATTGATCTAGCTAATCTGGTGCATGGATACCACCACCATTTATCTCTTGAGTCAAATGTACCATTACTGCAACAAAATATTCAGTTCCAATTCTGACCATCTCGGGATGCTGATTCAAAAGGTCATTTCCTTCTATATGCCTTCCTAGCACTGCTTCCCTGTTTCCTCTACGAAAAACCATTCTGAACAAACATGACTTAGATGAAGAAACATGGTAATCTTCAAATTCTATATCATTTCAATTTTACCATAAATAAATATATTTACGGATTTTCATTTAATATAATTCTAACTCCCAAAGTTATCTAAACCGACCATTGATAATAACTATAAGGCCCCAACCTTAAGCATTACATAATACTAAGTTATTTCAAGAATACACGTTGAGGATATTTTCAGGATTAGAGTTTTAGAGAATTAGATCATAAATCATAAATTACATTCCACAATTAAACAAGGTGGTAATATAAAAGACAGTATTAATTTATCCCATCCAAGGAGACATATTTAAAATAAAACATTGACTCTTTCGTGACACTTCCTCTACACTATCAACACATCATGTACCTTTCCCTTGACCTGTGAAAATCATTTCAAAAACGTAGGATGATCATAAAAAGCTCAGTAAGGTATATAAAAATACCGAATGAAAACATTAGTTCATGTATACATAAGAATCAATGAAGTCATACTTTACTCATAAAACATAAGCACTTTGACATACCTCATCAAATCATGAATAAATCATAGAAATCATAAGACAAAAAGATATCTTAAGGAATTAATAACATTCTTACGTAGGGAGTAACCCTCATGGTTACGTTTGGAATACCCATTATAGTATATTTCCTAAATCTCTTCGGAGAAACCTTAGCGTTTAACCCCTTCATGTTACCCAATGCATTGGAGATCTATATCGGGCTCACCCTCCATTAGATTATCACGGAACCAACCGTTTTCATAAACAATTCCCATGAACCATAACATAATTGTACAACATAAAACATGCATAAAGGAAACATAACATTTCCACATTTCAATCACAAGATATCAATACAAAAATTTAATATAAATACATTATCAAAAACATTTTCAATACCAAAATAAAAGAAAATTAAAACATGGTATTTATTTTTCATTAAAAAAGTTATGGCTTGTAGAGGAATCTGAAACTCAAATAATGGTCACAACGGCAGAGAAGTCGTTGTTGACGCATACGTAAGACAAAAACATTCATTTTGTCGTGTAGTAAAATGATTCATATAAACATATTCCATTTTAATAAAATTAAAAGTCAAAATGGTTTTATAACCCGTCTAAAAGAAAGTTGTGTATAAAACAAAATATGCCTCAATGAATGGACATTGAGACGAAGTCCCTTACCTCATGTCCGACTTGACTCGATCGTTCTTTAATCTCCTGAATAATAATCTTGAGTTAATTTCTACTTTCTTAAGAACCTTTTTAAAATTCATTATTCCTTTTATATCACTTTTTACCATGTTATGAACAATATGTAATTATTTAAGTTAATAACGGTCGTTTTAACGATCATTGGTACTTGAGTGAAAAATAAACTCTTTATAATTACAAGTTGTTAATGTGGTAAAATATCGATTATAACCAGAATTTTTATTCATGATGTAGATATTATATATATCATATATATAAAGTATATACATGCATTTATAATATTACAAAACATTTAGAGGTAAGAAATGAAATGCACCGTTCATGGAGACGGTAAGCCATATGTACACATGAATGCGACTTTAATTTCTATTTTGTATATAATGGAATGTAATCATAATGATATAAAGGTATATTATAATTCCAGTATAATATCATATATAATATCATTAGCTCCATCCTTTATACGTCCCACATATGGCATTAACGAATCAAATCACTTTGAGGGGGCGGTAGTCCGCACTTCCTAAAATGAAATTATCGTGTTTACCCATAATGGAAACCATTAAGGTATGCCATAAATGAAAAAGACAGAAGCATAAGGAAAACATAAACATAATAAATATAATATATAAACATAGTGACATCTTAATGGCCACCTTTATATGTGTTAAAATAATATTGAACAATCATCGTTTCATGAGGCAGAAATTCGTTATCCACGTTAACAGTATGTTATTTAGCCATTAGACGTAGGTGTGTGTAATTATAGCTCAAATACTTCTTATAAAAACATCCTAGTATATTTAAGATACTGGTTTTGTTACAAAATAATGGAATAAAAAGAGTTTATTGGGTTGGAGAAGCAAAATAAAACAAAAGAACATTAGAGAAGACTTTACCTTTAAATCAGGTAACTCCTCTTGGTTTGAACCAAAAGGGTTTCTTAAAGATATTTATGCCTAATTTAAGGCTTCTAGGATGAATAGAGGGACCGTGGGAGATTATTTGAGTAGATTGTGGACGATAAAAAGGGATTGAGAAGTTTGAGAGATGGGTAGGAAGTGGGGTCTTTTTATAAGGGAGAGGAGGGGATCTTTTGGAACTCTTGAAACTATTATTTTATTATAAAATTAAATTCGGTTTCTAAAGCTCCAAAAATCATTAAAGTCAAGTATAAGGTGGTCCATGCTCGAAATATAGTCATCAAATAATAAATTTACAAATGTTGTATATTATTTTAAAAATTATCTTCTTATTTATTTAAATCATTCATTAATGACATAAACACTGCATCATCATTGTGTCATAAATAATTTAATTTTTTTGATGTCTAAAAATTATAAAAACATTACAATGATGTAGGAAATATTTTTATCTTTATAATGAATATTTATGGTAAAACATATAGCTTCTATAACCCCATGTAATAATTGTTTTAGTAAAACAATACATGTTTGTGATATTTTTATTTTTACTTTAAATAAAAGGTATTAATTTCATTATCTCACTCAAGTCGCTCAATGGGGTCCCCCGAATTGACACATGGATTGTTTTGGTCGGCCATGAACTATAAAATATGGTTAGGACATGTGTCAAGATATTTTTATATTTTTATAATATCATTTTTATCTTAAATTACACTAATTACCTCTAATCGCGGTTAACAAAACTCAAAAGTTACTATTCAACAAAAAACATTTTAATCCCATAGAACCGCATTTTTACTTACTAATGACAACCATGTATGTCAGATTTATAAAATTCAATACACATAAGCACTAAACTTTCATTTAAATGAAAAATCAGTTTGTTTAACTACCACTTAGTGGTTTCACTATTCATCAAAAATTGAAGTTCTTCAGAAAAATACCAAAAATATACCCCAAGCAATATTTGAAATTCTGAATTCAAAAATGATATCTATTTTTCAAAATTAAAAACATATAAGTTTCATTAATTAATTTTATAATTAATTTCCATTGTGAAAACAAATGGAGTGTTTTTAAGAAACAATATCTATCAAAAGACTGACACTTGTTTATGTCCAATTTCAAAATGAAATTAATTCCAATGACCACCATTGGATTAAATGGTAAAAATATATTCTAATTTCACTTTAAAACCAATTAAAAATATAATATATCTATATAAATAAATTAGATTAAAATGTGGTTTTGAATTAAAATACAACATTTTTAACTATTCATTAAAAAAATTAACATTATCAGAAAATACCAAACATTTACACAAAGTAAATTTTGATGTCCCGATTCTAAAGAGGAATTTTATTTGGTCAAATAGAATTTATAGGAGTGACCAAAGCTATATTTAAAGAGTGTCCTCCATCGAATATAGAAACCCCATTAAAGTAAAATTAATACATAATTTAAAAATATTAATAAATATGAAAATGTCTTATTCTTTATTTACCTAGGATGTTGTAGTTTATAAGACATGAATCATAATGAAATAAAGAGAATAATCCATAGAATCATAACATATGAATAAGACATGGAATTAGGTCACACACAGAAATTTATAACATCAGGAACATATATAAGTTGAAATAGGTTCACACAATAAGTTAAAGACATGAAATTATGCCCTATCATAGACATGTGGACATGAAACAATGTCCACGCATAATGTCATGAACATGAAATCAGGTTCATGCATAACATCGTGATCACATAATAATGTGTATACATAAATATATGGACATGAATCTAGGTCCATGAATGACATTTTGAACATGTAATAAGGTTTAGACAAAACATTATGAACACATAATATGGGTCACTCAAAACATTGTGAACATATAATCAGGTTCATGCATATACTTATGGATATGAAACTAGGTCTACGAATAACATTGTGTGCTTGTAATTATGTTTATGAATAATATTTATAATCATGATTCATCCATCATTACCAAATTAATTTTAGGGATATATAGGTACCACACATCTTGTAATAAAATCCTTCACATATGTTCCACAAGATAATTAAAACATTCATCATATCATGACCCATAAAAAGATATAGGTTTTATAAACATCCTATCAGAACCCATGAAATGAAATGGTTATCATTACTATTTCATTTTATAATAACCTATGGTAAGGAGATATGTTTCAAAATATTTTCAACAAATCATAACCTGTTAAAATAAGTGGGTTTCAAAAGAATACAACATGTGGAATAGAAATTGGTTTCATAATAATGCTTCCTTAAAAAGATAAATCATTCAAGAAATTATATTTATGAATCCTTAGTATAATTCCATATAAGGTCTTGAGTAACACCAATATATGTCATCATAGATGAAAAATAACATAGTAAGATATTTTAAAACAATTGATGAAAATATCATTTCTTTTTTAGAAAAAATAATTTTATACATTAAACATTTTTAAAAATATTTTATTTAAAATATAATTTAAATCTTATAAATAAATCTTTAAACCATTTTGAAATCCAACTTCTTTGAAAACATACAAAAGAAAATTGAAAACAATTTTAAAACCATTTTCCTTGAAAATAAATTTTAAAACATATACAGAAAGCATTGAAAACCATAAAACATTTTTAAAATGACTTTTCCTTGAAATTATCTAAAATGATCAATTGAAATATTTTTGGAAAATATTTTACAAAACATGGGTTTTGAACTAAAACATATATCCAACCGAATAGGGAAACATAATCAATTTTTTCTTAAATTTTTTTTATTAACTATCTTAAGAACCAATGAGTAGAAAATATTAATAATAAATGGTGTTATCTTGAATAAAAATATGATAATGAAACTCATGATTTATCTTATGATATAGAACATAATATTTCATCAATGGAAACATAATCATAAACAATATCGAAAAGATATGATATTGCTTCAATTAATTCTTATCACTTGGTAACTTTGGACTATACATCCCATGTAATAAAATGACATTAAATGATACTTAAAACAACATTAATATATATATATATATTCTTGATATAACATGTACATGGCAGTATATACACATCAAATAAAATTTTTGGTGTATAACATGGCAACTGTATCAAAGATAGAAAAATAAGACCAAATTATATTATCAATTTGGTAAATTTTGAAATTTAGAACCCGTTAAAAAATCAGAAAATGGATATTTAAATAGAAATTAATTTATTATTAATTTTCATATAATACACTCATGGTATGTATATACACCAGGAAAAAGAGAAGAGTGGTTAATATTGAATGTATCTCATGAATCTAAAAAGTGAGATGATATTCCCTTATCTTGTGTATCAACTCTCTTCATACTCATAAAATATTCCTATATAATAAATTTAAGTTTATTATATCTATTATTTAGAAGATTATTATTATATATAATACCATATTAGAGTTTATTATGCCCTTATATTACCTGTTTTGTGACAATCTAATGTTACGGTTTCACTTTGGGTAATATCTGCTTTGTTCATAACATGTGTCTTAATTTGTTTTATCTTTTATCCATACACATATATCATGATATACAAAATGTAAAAAATTAAATAAATGTCATTTATATTGGGTATATTTTTATTATAATAATCTATATGACATAGATGTATGAAATGAAATATGTCATTCCTGGAGACGGTAAGACGTATGTATGCATGAATGTTGTTTTCATTTTTATTGTCATTTTGAAAAAAAAAGTAAATAAAAAAAATATATATATCTATATAGATAATTATTCCAATAGAATTATTATATCATATATATCATTTAATTTCACTAGATTCTTCTTTAATACATCCAATGTAGCGTTTGAACAAATCACATCTCTTTGAGGAGGCGGTAGTCCACAATTCCACAAACAAAATTATAATATTTACATCAAATGGAAAGTAAACAATATTTGTAGTGTAAAAGGAATAAATAAGGTTAAAGATATAATAAATATAATATATGACATATATAAACAGAGTGTCCATAGTAATTTCTACCATGAGATGCGGTAAATGAAAAATGAACAACCATTGTTCAGCGAGGTAGTAGTTCACTGTATGAATAAGCAGTTTGTTCATTTCCAATTAGATGGATGTTTGTGTATGTTTAGTTCAAAAGATTGTAATAAATAAATAATATTATATATAACATACCATTTTTTATATAATATTTGAATAATGATATTGGATGTGGTGTAGAAAGAAAATAACAAACTTGAGAAAAGATGTTACATCTTAATCAGCTAAATACATTTGTTTGGTTCCAAAACGATTCATTGTATTGATTTATACCTAGGGGAGGATTCTAGGAGGAATGTAGATATTTTTTGAATATTATTGAGTAGATTTTGGATGAACATAAGTGGTTTGAGAGGTGTGAATAAGTGGAAAGGACACACTTGGAATTTTTGAAAACAATTTGGGCATACTGATGTTGTTAGAAAAAAACGTCATACCAAACCATCCAAACTAAAATATGTAAGGTTTATTTCATAGTAATGTCCATATAATGGGTGTTGGAAAAGTTTATAGGTTTATTTTGGTTTAAAATTTAAGGTTTAGTACTTATTTAAGCTTAATATTAATTCAACTGATGTAATTAATGTTTTTATTACTTTCACTAATCATATTTGTCAAAAATAATGTTGAACATATTAAAAATTAAAAATTATGATTATTACAGATATGCAATCAATTCTTCTAATTTCCAATGACATAAGGTTCGGAAATTAATTTAAAAATAGTACTGCCAATGGGAGGATAGTATAGGTTTTTAAAGTAAAAACATCCAAAACATTTCTATGTTTTTGTAATGACCCAACCTTAAATATTAAATAATATTGAATTAAGTTAATAATTCACATTGATGATATTTTTAGGTTTATATATTTAGATAATTAGGCCATAACTTATGCATAAAAACATGAATATTAATAGTAGACACTTCTACTCACTATCCATTTTTTTCATAAAACAAAAACAGTTAAGAAAAGAAACATGTCTAGTTTGTTGTTTTAGATAGCATGAATTTTTCTTAATCCCATACTTAAACCTATTCATCTTTAAGTATAATGAATTTTTTTAGAAACGTGGGATGAGCATAGAAATCTCAGTAAGGGATACTTAAATAATGAAATATGTTAGCTTTTCCTAACAACATGTAAACCATGAATATTTTATCATAATGTAATAATTTTCACCTTAAAAAGTACTAAAAACACTTCCCTGAATATAAGATCATTTATTACCCTTTTTGTAACTAAAATATAACTATATATCCCATAGAAACCAAAATATAGCATATAAGGTAACTTAGGACATAAACATACTTAAATGGAATAACCATACCATCGACTTCCACACATATCACTAAATGGAATAGCCATATAGATGACTTTCATACCCAATGTAATAGAGGTTATAACATAACCACCCATCCTCGGTTTATCATGGAACCACCCATCATTTGGTTTATCATGTAACCACCCATTATTGGTTTATCACGTAACCACCCGCCAAATGTCCATGTACAATTATATAATCATAAAACACAAAATATTGCAAATGTCAAAAGTTCACTAATAACATTTCATTTGAAATAACAAGAAATAATTTCATGATATTGAATTAATCTATCAATTTTAAAAACCATTTTCAATATGAAAACACCTAAAAAGGGGATAACAGATGTCTTTTTCTTTTAAAATTATTAAGGCTTATAGAGGAAGACAAATAACAATTATGGAGGTGGAGAGTTCATTATTGCCACAAACATTAAAAACAATCATTTTTCCATTTAGTAAAACACTTTATAGAAAAAATATTCCTTTGAATGAAATTAACAATCAAAGGGGTTTATTATAAACCATGTATAAGGAGGTTCCTACTATCAAAATATGACTCAATGATATGAGATTGAGATGAAGTCACTTACAAAGATAATTTTGTAAATAAATAGATCATTTATGTGTATCTGATATAAGTAAACATAAATAAAGTATAAATACAAGATAATATATAAAAAATTTATTTCTCACATAATCATAGCACGATATAAATAAGAATTGTAAGATCAACCTAAAGAATAGAAATTGGTTTAATAAGTTTTCATACCTCATGTCTGACTTGACTCATTTGTTATTTAATTTCCTGAACAATAAAATTAAGTTAATTTATACTTGATTAAAAACTGTTTTCAAGTTTTTTATTCTTTTAATATCACTTATTACCATGTTATAAAAATTACATAATTATTTAAGTTAATGTTGGTTTTTTTTATTGATATTGGGTACTTGAGTAAAAAATAATATTTTTATAATTACAATTTGTCCATGTGGTCAAAATTCCTTTATCTAAATATTATTATTCATATATATATATATATATCATATATATCCATTATAAATGTATTTATAATTTTCTATAACATTTGTGGATAAGAAATGAAATGCGCCGTTCATGAAAACTGTAAGTCGTACGTACGCATGAACACTACTTTCATTTCAATTTCATATTTAATGGAATGAAAAAATAATGATACAAAGGTATATTATAATTTAATTATAATATAATTTTTTATATATGTAACATAATTTCATTAAGACCATCCTTTATACGTTTCATTCATGGCATGAATGAGTCATATCACTTTGAGGGGGTTGTAGTCTGTGCTTCCTCAAATAAAATTACCATGTTTACACATCATGAAAAGCATAAAGGTATGTTGTAAATATAAATTAAGTTGAATAAAGAAAAAATTAACATAATATATATCATATAATTATAGTTCCATCATAATGGACACCATGATAGGTGGTAGAATATAATTGAACAATCATCGTTTCGTGAGGCAGTTGCTCACCATCCACACAAACAGTGTGTTCTAAATCCATTAGATGGAGGTGTGTGTATGTTTAGTTTGAATAAATCTCATAAAAAATCCTTGTATATTTAGGATACTATTTTTTATGTAATAAATGAATAATAATAGAATATTGTTTGAAGAAGTAGAATATTGGAAAGGAACTTTAGAGAAGACGATGCATCTTAAAACGGGAAATTCTATTTGATTTGTGCCAAAAAGATTTCTTGAATTTCCTTATGCCTAAGGTAAGTATTCTTAGACAAATTGAGGGATTTCGGTAGATTATTGGATCATTTGTTGGATGATCCATGGGGATTTAGAGGTGTGAGCAATGGGATAGAGGTGGTGGTCTTTTATAAGATGGAGGAGGGGTACTTTAAGAAGGTCTTGAAAGGTTATTTTATTATAAACTGAATTTAAAATTTAAAAATGTCCATAACTCATTTAATTATATGATAATACGAGTATTTTACTAAATTCTCTCAAACAATAGGTTTTAGGGAAGTTTTGGGTTCAAATTTAACCTTATCATTTAGCTTTAACCCTTAGTTAACTAATTTAACTATTACCATGTCTTCTTTTATATTCATATTATATGGTTAATATAGTATCAAGAAAATTACAATCAAATGTAAAGTGGTTAATTAATTACATTTTAAATAGTATATAAGTCATTTGTCCTAATATATATTTTTAGGACTATTATATCATTTAATAAAATAGTATTTGTTTTAAAAACCCATTTATGTTTATTATTATACTAGTGATATCCTTAATTTCTAAAAATCTATAACAAATTGATTATTTCAAAAAAACTTCTTAAATTAAAATATAAAAAGTAATAATCATCTATAAAATTTTTGTATGAACTCAAATGTTTCAAAATAAATTTATTTTAAAATTTATAATCTCATTAATTTAAATATTTCTTTAATAAGGTAATCACAACATTATCATTGTGTCATAAATATATTTATTTATTTTATGTATGAAATTTATAAATAAAATACTGTGATTTAAGAATTTATTTTAGATTTATAATGAATATTTGTACTCTAAAATATATCTTATATAACCCCGTATAAAAATTGTTTTACTAGAATATTCATGTTTAGTTTATATTTTCCTTCACTTTAAATTAAAATTAATTAAATGTCATTTTCAAACACAAGTGGCTCCATGGGGTCCTAAAATAGACCCAAGCATACCTAGGGTTGGATATATTTCATCCAATTGTGTTATAACATGTGTTAGTGTAATTTAATATTATTATAACATTATTTGTTTACCTTTATTTATCATATTTACCCTTTAACCATGGGAAATAAAATATTAACTGAAGTTACTATTCATAATGTCTAAAAATAAAAGTTACCTATTTACAAAATATATACCTAATGATTTCAAATATGGAATCCATTTTTCCAAATTCAAAACCCGTAATTTTCTGAAATTAATTTAAAATTCATTCACGTTGTCAAAACCAAAAAGCGTGTTTTTAAGATGGAAAAACTACCAAACGATTGACATGAGTTTATGACCAATTTCAAAGTAAAATTACTTTCAATTACCAAAATTGGATTAAATAATAAAACTATAACCCAATTACACTGTAAAACCAATTAACAGTACAATCTAACCATATAAGTAAATTAGATTAAAAGGAAGTTTGGAATTAAAATGCAGTATTTTTCACTATTCATTAAAAAATGATCTTTAGCAGAAAAATACCAAAATTTCATCCAAAGTAAATTTTGATTATATGATTCTAAATAAAATTTTTATTTTGTCCAATAAACCATATAAAGGTGTCAAAAACTAGATTTAAAATGGGTTCTCTATCAAAATGCGGTAAAACTGCATTTTCAGAAAAATACTTATTTTATTCAAAAAATGAATTTATTCTTATATCATATCTAGAAAACATATAATATGAATTGAAAACATTAAATTGAATATATATCATATATTTTTCATTACATAAAAATTTTTAAGGAGTGATATTAAATCAGAATTATTCTCTTTTAAATCGCTTTTCATAAAAACACATCCATTATATTCAATTGGTTATTATTTCCATTTTTAATAAATTTGGTAATCAATGAATCATCATTTAAACATGTGTAAACTATATTTCAAAATTAATTTGATACTATTGATTCCAGCTATTCTAATAGCTAGGTGTTAACTACCATTTTAAATAATAATAATATTATTTTATTATTTTTTAATATAACTGAATGTTCTGTGCAATGTAAGATTCAGGAGAATACCGTTGTTGTGTGTCAAGTAAGCTATCATAAAAAGCATCCCCACTGACTTAAAATTAATATATTCTTCATTATTAGTTATAAAAATCAATAATTATTATTCTATATATACCTGGGTCATTACATCCTTCCCCCCTTTGGGAATTTGTGTCCTCGCAATTTTAAAATTGGGCTCGGAAACGTCATAGAAATTCCCAAATCGATAAAGGAGTCAATAAAACTATCACTTTAAAAAAATAAAGAGAAATATAAATGTCATATGAGGTAACAGATAAAAGGATTCCATGAAAAGAGGGATATAGAAGAGAAAACTAACCATCATGTTCTGATGGACAGTGATAGAAAACATGATCAGGAGAAAGTTAACCACAAAAAACCCACAAACTTGTGATAGGTTAAATGGTCTTTGATTCCCCAGTAGGAAAAGTAAACAGACAATGTTTTTTATTTTATGTTACCTTTCATAATTTTGTATAATTTCTTTATGATATTAACTAATAAAATAAGGAAATATACTTACTTTTCAAGTAGACTTTCATCCTTTAATAAGTTTCTACCAAAAAATCATCTTTTCTCCAAACGATGATTATTAAAGATGACTTGGTCACACCTAAAGCGCTAGAATCAAAATCTAGAGAATAAAATTATCCCCAAAAGATGAACCATATATTTCTTCTGTATTTAGACATTATCGAAAACCAAAATGGATATTACAAGATTAGATAATCCCAAAAAAGGACAATATTTTATAAAAATAAATACTACTCTTAATCTCCAAAATTCAATAAAAAATACCCAAAGTTCAACAAATAAAATATAGTAAAAAATTTCACTTAAAAATCATCAAAATATTCCAAAATAATATTGAAACCCAAAACTTAGAATAAGTTGATCACTTATTCTTCCACAATAAATCATAACATTTATCTCCAAATAACATCGACTACTCTTAAAGTTTCATACTAAAAAGTAATGAACCTAATCGCATATTATTAACAATAGGTTAATTATTTCAAAAAATAACATAAATCACTATAAGTACACAATAAAAACATATATTCTTCCAAAATAAAATTCAACCATTACTCCTCAAATGAAATCCCAGAGTATTCTATTTTTCCATAGGCATATAGTTTCCCAAAAGAGAAATCGTCTTCCAAAATAACTATTATCACTTAACCAACAAGTCAATTTCCTATACTAAGGATATCCATTTGATAAAACATAATTTCCTAAATAAACTATTTCTTAATCCATAAAATCATTTAAATAAAAAATAAGTCATACTAACCAAGGACTTCACGTAGGCCAGTGGTAGGAGATGCGCCCTTATCGCCCTTCGATTGTAGGATTGATTCACATGTCCTTGTCGGACACGATGGGTTGTCACCCATCACACGGGTTGTCCTTTTTCTAAAACCATATCATTATTATAACATTATCAAAAAATAAGATAATTTTATCAAAAATAACTATAACCTATTTTGTCCCCAAAGGTTATATAATACCTTTCATTTTACATCCCAAAATGTAATAACTATTTATCACCTCAAAAACAAGAGTTCATATGATCTCCTTAGGTTATACATTATTTTAAAACAATGAAAGATAATTCTTTCATGAATAAAATTTTCACATATAAAACTTCAGGGTTACAAATACTAGAAAAATTATTCCAACGTAATCACATCCTCAAAAGTGGCTTAATAATTATAAGCATTTCATTATCCTAAAATCTACCATAACTCTTGAATCTGTTATATGTAAACTTATTACTCATTAAACATTATTCATGATCCATTACCCATTATTTTCCAACTTATTTCATAATACTTCTTTTCTACAAATAAAATCATGAATCATATCATAATATTCAATAATGTCAAAACATCATCTAAGAAATAATACATACCTTTAATTGGTCATTGTCAGTTTCCTCATCACTAATTGGAATTGAATTATGTATTTGTAAACATATATTTTTATGATCCTACTAAGCCCATTCCCAAAACTTCTTGGTAGGATATCTATTGGTATAATAACCATGCCCACCACATTTAAAACATTCAATTGATCCCTCAGAAAGAACTTCATTCCCTTTCCTAGAGTCAACTGGACACTTCCTTTTTCTATGGAAGGTTCTTGCATTATGACCATCATTACCAAATCTATATAATCTTATTGTCCCTTTGAGTAATTTTCCTAGGTGTTTCTTTCCACATCCTTGACACATAGGGTTTTAATATACTTACCTTTATGATTGTTACCTAAACTTCTGTAGGGATTTGTTTCTCACATATACAATTCCTTATAAAGACCACTAAGGTTTAGCTGTTCAATCATGAATCCATATAGTTGGTTGAGAATAAACATAAGAGTTCTCATTTTAGATCCAATTTCATTTTATTTATTATTCAAAAAACCATCATATTTTTTCTTCACATCCATTGTTACTTTCGTTCTTGCTAGATCCATCCATTTACAAAAAACAAAAAAAGGTCAGTGTGAGTATATCAGTAGAATAATAATATAATATCTTATGAGGAGAGTAAATACTAAGATGTACTTATTCATGTTATCTTAAACTCATTAAGTTTATCTAAAATAACTATTACTCTTTCTAATATTATAACCATTATTGTTATGTCACTTATGCGTAAATAACACCCTAACCTCTAAAGTTATCTAAACCTACCTCTGATACCAACGGTAAGGCCCCAGCCTTAAACATTACATAATCTTGAAATAAGTTATTAATTCACGTTTAATATATTTTCATGTTTAGATATTTAGATAATTAGGTCATAAATTATATAGAACAACTTGAATATTATAGGTAGACACTTTTACTCACTATCCATTTTTTTTAAAAAAAACTTACTAAAAAAAGAAACATGTCTAGTTCCATGTTTTTGACAATATGGCTTTTGTTTGATCCCATACTTGACCCTATTTATTTTTAAGTCCTATAAAAAACATTTCAAAACATGGGATGAGCATAAAAAGATCATTAAGGGATACATAATAAATTAAAATTGTAAGTTTTTCAAAACAATATGTAAAACATGAATAATTTATCATAAAATAATAATTTTCACCTTAATGAAGTAGTAAAAACACTTCCCTGAAAATAATCTCATCACTTAACCATTTTTTAAGTAAAACATTACCATATAGCACATAGAAATCAGCATATAACATATAAGGTAACATGAAACATAAACATACTTAAATGGAATAACCAAATGGTAGAATTCCAAACATATCACTAAATGGAATAGCCATACGACTGACTTGCATACCTAATGCATTAAAGGTTATAATGTAACCACCCTTACTTGGTTTATTATGGAACCACCCATAATTTGGTTTATCACATAACCCTGAGTTATTGGTTTATCACATAACCACCTGTCAAATGTCCAAGTACCATTATATAATCATTAAACATAAAATATTGAAAATATGAATATTTCACAAATAACATTGCATTTGAAATCAAAAGAAAACATTTCAATATATTGAAATATTCAATCCATTTCAAAAACCATTTTCAATACAAAAACACCCAAGAATGGAATAAGGGATTTATTTTCCCTTTAAAAACATTAAGTCTTATAGAGGAAGCCAAATAATGATTACAAAGGTGGAGATGTCATTGTCACCAAAATCGTTAAAAACATTCCATTTGTCATTTAGTAAAATTATTAATATAAAAAAGATTACCTTAGAATTAAATTAAAATTCAAAGTGGTTTATTATACACTATGTAGAAGAAGGAGGTGTATGTTATCAAAATATGCCTCAATGAAAGGATATTGAGATGAAGTCTCTTACAAAGATCATTTTGTAGATAAAATAGATCAATTATGTGTATTCACTATAAGTACACATAATGAAATTATAAATACAAGATAATATATCAAAATTTATTTCTCTCATAATCATAGAACTACATAAACAAGAAATATACGATCAACCCAAAGAAGGTAAATTGGGTTAAGAAGTTCCCTTAACTCAAGTCCAACTAGACTCGTTCGTTCAATAATTTACAGAATAATAAACTAATATTAATTTTTAATTTCATCAGATCATTTTAAATTTTATTATTCCTTTTATATCACATATTACCACACTATAAAAAGTACATAAATATTTAATTTAATATCGTTCATTTTGTCGATATTGGGTACTTGAGTCGAAAATGATATTGTTATAATTAAAAAATTTCCATGTGTCCAAAATTCCATTAACTCCAGAATATTATTAATATATATATCATATATTTTTGGTATATATGTATTTATAATTTTTCATAACATTTAGAGATAATAAATTAAATTCATCGTTCATGGAGATGGTAAGACGCACGTACGCATGAACACTACTTTCATTTCAATTTCATATTTAATGGAATGAAAACTTAATGATACCTAGATATTTTATAATTATAGTATAATATACTATTTTATATATGTTACATAAGTTCATTAACACCATCCTTTATATGTTCTATGTATGGAATGAATGAGTCATATCACTTTGAGGGGGCGATAGTCAGCGCTACCTCAAATGAAATTATCGTGTTTAAAAATAATGAAAAGAATAAAGGAATGTTGTAAATTGAAATTACAGAAGTATAAAGAAAATATAAACATAATATACATCATATAAATATAGTTACATGATAATGGCCACCATGATAGGTTTTAATAGATAACTGAACAATCATCATTTCGTGAGGCAGTAGTTTATTGTCCACAGAATTAGTATGTTCTATGTCCATTAGATGGAAGTGCATATAAGCGTAGTTAGAATACATCTCAAAACAACCTCCTAGTATATTGAGTTTATCGGTGTTGTTATGTAATCAAAGAATAATAATATAATAGAGGGTGAAGAATTAGAATATCATAAAGGATATTTAGAGAAGACACAACCTCTTAAAATGGGTAACTCCATTTGATTTGAGCCAAAATGATTTTTTTGAATTACCTTCTACCTAAGTTAATGCATATAGGAAGAATATAGGGATTTTGGGATATTATTGGTGTATATTTTGGATGATCCAAGGGGATTGAGAGGTGTGAGAAAGGTTTTAGAGGTGGTGGCCTTTTATAAGAGGGAGGAGAAGTACATTAGGAATGTCTGGAAAGATTATTTTATTATAAACTGAATTTCAATTTTCAAAAGGTCCAAAACTCATTTAATTCGAAGATAAGATGAATATTTTTCGAAATCCTCTCATAAAAAATATTTTAGACAAGTTTTTTTCTTCAAATTAATCCTTATTATTTATATTTAACCTTAAGTTAACTAATTTAACTATTACCATGTCTTCTTGTATATTCAAAATATATGGTTAATATAGTTACCATAAAATGAAAATAGAACCTAAAGTGGTTCATTAATGAAATTTCCTACATTATCTATGTTATTTGGCATAATTTATATTTTTAGGACTATTATATCATTTAATAAAATAGTTTTTTTAAAAACTCATATATGTCATTTTTTATACTATTCATATCATGACTTTTTAAAAACACATAACAACTTGATTATTTAGAAAAAACTTCATATATTAAAATAAAACAAGTCGGAATCATCCCTAAAATTCTTGGATGACATAAAAAGTTTCAAAATAATTTTATTTTAATATTTATAATCTCATTTATTTATATCTTTCATTAATATGGTAATCACTACATCATCATTGTGTCAAAAATAAATATATTTATTTAATGAATAAAAATTATAAATAAAATACCATGATGTGAGAATTTTTTCTATCTTTCTAATTATTATTTATAGTCAAATTTATGACTTATATAACACTATATAAAAAGTGTTTTACTAAAAGAAACATTTCTAGGTTATATTTTCCTTACCTTTAAATTAAAAGTAATTAAATGTAATTTTCACAAAAAAGTGGCTCCATGGGGTCCTAAATTCATCCAATGGATGCCTAGGGCCAGAAATATCTTATCAAATAGGGTCATGACATGTGTTAGAATAATTTAATATTATAATAATTTTATTTTTTTATCCTTATTTTCCGGGTTTATCCTTTAACCATGATAAATAAAATATTTACTAAAGTTACTATTCACAATGTCTAAAAATAAAAGATAAATATTTACAGAATTTAGATATCCTGATTCCAAATATGGAATCCATTTTTCCAAATTCAAAATAAATAAGTTTCAGAAATTAATTTAAAATTAATTCTCATTTTCAAAACCAAAAAACGTGTTTTTAAGAACTAAAACCTATCAAAAGGTTGATATGCGTCTTTGTCCAATTTCTATGTGGAATTATTTACAATGACCAAAATTGGATTAAATGATAAAAATATAATATAATTAAAATTTAAAACTAATTAAAAGTACAATCTAACTATATAAATAAATTAGATTAAAAGGTAGTTTGGAATTAAAATGTAGTATTTTCACTATTCATTAAAAAATGATCTTTAGAAGAAAAATACCAAAATTTCATCCAAAATAAATTTTGATATTAAAATTCTAAAAAAGATTTTTATTTTGTCAAATAAAACAAATAAATGTGTCAAAAAAATATTTAAAAAGGGTTCACCATCAAAAGGTGGTAAAACTGCATTTTAATAAAAATACTTCTTTTATCCCAAAAAATGAATTTATTCTCAAATCATATCTAGAAAACATATAAGTTGAATTTAAAACATTATATTGAATATATATCATATATTTTTAATTAATTAAAAATCCATAAAGAGTGATATGAAAACACAATTATTTTCTTTTAAATAGGTTCTCATAAAAACACATCCATTATATTCAATTGGTTCTTATTTCTATTACTAATAAATTTGGTAATCAATGAATCATAATTTAAACATATGTAAACCATATTTCAAAATTCAGTTGATACTATTCATTCCCGTCATTACAATGTCTAGGCGTTAACTACCATTTAAAACAATAATAATTATATTGTATTATATTTCAGTATAACTCAATGTTGTGTGCAATGTAAGATTTCAGAGAAGCCCGTTGTTGTGTGTCAAGTACACTATTAGAAAAAGAATCCGTTTTGACTAAAATTTAATATCTTCTTCATAATTATTAATAGAAATCAAAAATTATTATTCTATAAATACCTAGGTCATTACAGTTCTTATACCCAATTTAAAAGAGAAATTTTTGACAATTTTCTAAATTGGATAAAATTATAAAATTATTATCTAATTAAAAATTACATCCAATTTTAAATATAATTTAACCTTATAAACGTATCACATGAAGAAGGAGATTTAAATAAAATTTTTAATATTTTTAACTATACATTGAAAATGAAACCTTACATAGAAATACCAAAAAATCCAAACCTAATTTTTATATTCTTATTTAAAATATGAAGTTTATATTTCCATATTAATTCTATAAAATTTTAAAATTTTTCTTTTAAATGGGTTCTCAATTCCAAAGTTGTAAAACTACCTTAATAAGAATGTAGGTTTTTAAACATAAAATTGATTTTGTTCTTATCTTCTATCTTTAAAATCTATTAGGTGATTTTTAAAAATATTTGTTTGATATAAAATATAAATTTATTTAATATCATTATTTATTAATAATTAGTTTAACTTATTAATATAAATCATCAATTTCACATAAAATTATACTTTTATAAAATCTATCCCTTTATATTCATTTGCTTTCTATATTCTATTCTAATTATTGTGTAACCAATTAATTCAACTATATATATTCACAAGTAAGTAAATCCTATAATCTTCAATTTAATGTCTATTTTATATCCTATAATAATATTTTAATAATGAATTATTGTTCAGTAACAATCAGTCTTTCTTGTTATGCAACCGATCGAGGAAAGTCAATTTTGTATATAACATAAGATAAACTCGATGTTCCATGTAGATAAGGATAAAATTTATGTTGCGTGTAGTGAATGATTAACTTGCTATTGTGTATATCGCAATCCATACATATTACTCTTATAAAGTAAAATATTTTTAGTGTTGTATGAAATGAAAAAATATCAAAAAGATTAAATTATTTTGAAAAATTAATAATTCAAAAAATCTCAGGGTGTTACACCTTGTACTCTCATATTATACTTCTTTATCATTCTTATTCCCTTAGTGAGATTTTTAGGTAACCCCATTATTTATGTATTCCCCAAGTTATCCCATATTGATTTATAACCTAGAATGGATTTTTGGAGCTCAATATAGATAAAAAATAAGGATATATTCTTTTAGTTTTCTTTCATGTATTAAGAAACAATTATTCCAATGACACTAATCCATTAAGATCCTTGGGTTGTATTATTGGTTATTTATGATTAATATTAATGTAATAATATGTTTAAAATGACTTCGATATCTTTACTAACAATTTAATTTATTTTATTTGATGATTATACCTCATTAATTTTCACCTAAAAGTAAAATATATTACTTTTTCCATTCCATATAAAAATTATTGTGACCTTTCTCATACTCCAAATAGAGAAAACCCAAAAATGTCACATTCTTACTTTTAATAAAAATAATATTTTTTATAAAGATAAAAAATTTATGTTTGGTTATATATATTAATTTGAAATATAATTTATTTTTTATATTTAATGGGTAATTATTTCTAATTTTTAGAGATTAAATACTGACCTTAAATTCCTATATAACACTAAAACAATAATTTTTCAATTAATATAAAAATAATATTAATGAGATTATAAATATTACAAGTAATATAATATGAAATAATTATTTTGATAATTTTTTTTTGAAAAATATAACCTTATAGGGAATTTTTAATTGATAATATCCACATTAATATTTTTTCTTGATGTTGTTAAATCCAAAAGAATGAATTGTTCTAAAAATGACAATATTGATATTTTTATAATAAATAATATTTTGTTAAATGATTTAACATTTGTTAGAATACTATATTTGGAAAATTTATTGGAATATGATATAAAATATTAACCCATGTCTTTTTAATGGCCAATGTTACTATTGTAGAATCTATATTGACCTTGAAAGAGTAAAACATTCACTATCAATATAATTGTTAGAAAGGATTAACGTGGGTTTAAACAAGATGATATGTGTAAAAACCTAATCTAAAATTTTTTAATTTTAATTTTATTATATTAGTTTTATCCATACTAATATGATATTCGAATATTATCAATTTGAGGCCATTTTAACATGAAAATAAATTTATATAAATTTAATATTTTAACAAATTCCAAATGCGCTCCTCCCCTATCTTATAAATGGGAACCCAATATTCTATTTTATTCACACATAAAGTACCATTTGGTTTATAAAATCTATAAAAAAAATACCTTAATAACATATCTTAGTACATTTTAGAGATTTTAGTTTTTGTGTAACACTGACCTTAGAGTGCTTTAGGAGTTAAATTAAAGAGGTTGTATAAAGAAGAGGTATAGTTATTAAACAACAATTTTCATTTTATTTCTTCTTCCATATCCAAAAAAATATTATACAACCAAGAAGAGATAAAAAAAATATATAAATTTATGTTATTATTTTAGTTTAATAAACCATATCCATCTCTAACCTACATTAAATGGGAATGGAATTCATCAATCGTGTCTACAATGTACTACCACCTCACGGACTGATGTAATCTGTTTTCCATCACAACATGAAACAGGTGGATATAAAACTAGATCTGAAGTATATATATGATATTCATCACGTATTCATCATTAATGTTGAGCCCAAATCCTCAGTTTATTCAGGGAAGCGACTACAGTACAAACAAAATCATGAAATAGGCAGTACAAAGATGAACTCGGGAAGACTCGAACTAAAGACCTCGCCGAGACCCACAGGGGCAGATACCAACTGAGTTTCACCATGGGGAAATCAAATATTCATCATTATTTATAAATAATATATCATATATTCTCTTAACATTATATAGACTAAAAAATGATAATTTCAATCGTGTGTGGCCTACCACCTCCATGAAGTGATGCGATATTGTTTCTTTCACTAAGTCAAATGGGTGATACATATATATATATATGTGTGTGTTTGTATTTAAATAAAAAAATATGATATTTATGTTATTATGATCATTTTTTAAATATAAAATAATAATTACCTTATTTCCAGAATGATTGATGAATAATGGAAATGTTACTCTTGAATAAATACGGCGTACCGTCTCTATGATTGTAACGTAGTTAATTTTTCATTTACTTATTTCATTATTATTTTTAAGAGTAAATATAATGTAAAAAATGATAAATATTTTATGATTATTATTTTTAATATGATTTAATAATGACCCCTTTGACCATAGTTATCACACAAAAGTTGTTTTGAAATTATGGACTGAACATTCTAAAAGTACCTGATTTTGAATTAACAAATTAAGTGATTAAATATATCATTATGATAATTAAAATAAATTGTATAAGGATAAGGGATTAATCATTTAATATTTTATTATGAAATAAAATAATATATATGAGTTTATTATACATATGTAAGAGGACATACAATTAAAGTATGGACTCAAGGTATGTGAAACCATGGATATATGTACCAAAATAGTGGCTATAGGATATAACCATGGTTTTTCTTGTCATGGATTATATTGGCGTTGAAAGAGAGTGAAGGATGTATCCACGGTTGATAACTATGAAGATATGACTACCATGGTTCAAACTATGTAAATATACATATACCCACCGTTTGAACCATGTATATAGGTCTATTTACATGGTTCTAAACCATGGCTACAACCATTGTGACATAGACCTATTACCAAATTTTTTAACTTTCGAAAAAGATATATATCTATGGTTTGAACTTTGGAATTAAAAATTTAGCCAATGTAAAAACCATGAAAATATGGTTATTTCAATGGTTATATACTATGGCTATATCCTCCACATGCCAGAATAAAAACTCCACCCTGTAACTTTCCAAAACTCATATCCTCCCCAGCTGTCCAAAAAAACATTTAGTATTTAAATGATTTTTATAAATATTATAAATACCTTTAATAAATCATCAAATATTGTTTTTTAGTTTAATAGTAACCTAAAATTAATTAAATTATATAGTGTATGGTTCTAAAAAATGAAAAATCACATGGTTTTGAAAAACAATCTGGAAACCAAAATAAATAACATTGAAAAAAATAGATTAAAAAATAAAATAAAACATGAAGTAGATATTGACTGCAAGAAGTGGCTTCAAGTCAATAAGCATATGGATGAACATTAACCACTAATCCTCAAATTCAAATATATTTCATTCTAATATTTCAGTGATAACAACAAAAAAACATGAAATGAAACCCAATGTTTAAGGCTTTATCACCAGTTTAAACACGACCCTTGTAAATATACTCTGAATTGGGCTTGGGTTCTCTTAGAAATTTCATGGTAATGAGCCTATTATTGTAATCACAACCTTCTAAAAGGACCATTTCAGGTCGTATTTCTATGTTTTTGTTGAAGGATCTAGAACACGAGGAAAAATTGAGTAAGTTTTAAAAATATGAGACTCAAATTGAAAAAATGTTTTGTGAGGTTGATCTATTAAAGGCATAAATTTATATATTTTCATAAAATCACACTCATATATTATAGATTTCGTTTATTACTATTATTATTACTATTATTACTATTTATTTTATTTTTGAAACACAATAATAAATAATAGTATATAGATGTTCCATATTAACGGTAGAAGAGTGTTGATTTAATCTTATAAATGAAGCAGTAAAAGGCCACACAAGACCCACTTCTTAAGCTGGATTTTGACATGTTTCATTTGAAACATCTTCTCCTTAGTTTTGGAAACCTTTAGGAACTTGTTCACTGAACTCAACCTTGCAAGTGTTATGTTCTTCTATTCTAGCCTGTGATTTTTTTATCCATCCTAGATTTTAATATCCTTTTCAATGAAAAAACCCCTTCTTCATGATATAATTATTAAATATAATATTAGGTTTTATTATTCTTCTAATTCTTGTAGGTTGAAAGAACAACTTGTATATCTTTTCCAGGTTGAATATTGATGGGATTTTTATTTACCAGGATGGGGTGTTAGAATGATTTGACAAAATAAAGTTTATTTTTTCACTTTGTAGAACTACACACTCACATTTCATTTCCCAAACCACTTCTCCAAAATGTAATTGTTCTTATTCACAATCACCCAAATCAAATGTCAAGAAAGAGTCACTAATATCATCTACTAATAAAACTATCTAAGAAAAATTCCTTCTTTTCAAATTCATAGTATATTTTCCAGGTTCCACCCTAATGAAACTATAAACAAAATATAAACTATTCTCATAGAACAATTCTAATGAAATAATTTTTGTTATACCATAAAGAATCAAATCAGAGTGATTCATTTCATCCTAAATATTTGACCAAATATTTCAATGTTTGTTTGATTCTTTATTTTTATATTTTTAATTCCCCCACAAATCCATTTATACTATAAAATAGATAAAATTAAATGATTCCATGGAAGACAGTTTAGAAACCCACCCCTTAATAATCTGTAAGATTTCAAACTATGATTAAAACTCTATAGAACCCAATACCTAGATACAAATTCATCTTTCCATTTCCTGAAACATCATTTAATCAATTCATACACATAAAATGTGTTATGTATACTGAGTGAGAAAATAATCATTAGTAAAAACCACAACAACCCTCTTAACTCAAGGAGTTATTATAAGAATATATAAATAAATGTGTAATTCCAAAAAGGGTCAATTACCTCTAAGTCCAATTATGTCATAACATATAATTTTCTTACATATATCACTATAATCCACATGTATGTGACCATTGTCATAGATCAAATATAGAACCACATGGTCAGTGACAAACATCTCATACATCACTAAAAACACAACATATTACATCATTTCCTGCCCATTAAAACTCATGTTTTCATTTTATTCCCCCTACATCGCATGTGAAATCAACATGGATATAAAAATATATTTTATATTTTAAATATCATAATTTTAACAACCCAATGAACATAAAGAACATCTATTAATGTCTCAATATCCCATATTTAATTGCATTTAGAAAACTTTTTAAAGCTTACATATTGTACACTATTGTAAGATCAATTATATTTCCAACACCCCAAGAACTCTATGTGATTTCTATAATTTTATTCATCACTTTATACATTTAAAATACTATTCTTATATTTTTATAATCCATTTAATATAGCCCAATATTTCCTAAAATATTTCAATCTTGAGTTTAATTCACCAAATGGGATTTACATGCTTATCACTCTTACAAAATAATTTCATTTTTTAGTCATTGTACACCCTAAAACCACTAATATATGTTAACCATTACTTCCATTACCTTTAAATTTAATAGCCTTACATACCTATCTGAAATCATAAAATTATTTTCCATTTATCTTATGCATTTCATATTTAACTTTCCCCCAACTAGTTCATCAATAAAAACATGTTCAAACTAAATTTTACCCCTCTATCACCATTTTTGGGTCATAGTCATTAATCTACATATCACAAAAGAACATATTTATCAATAATTAATATAATTAGTAAAAAATAATAATGTAGAATTAATTTATATCAATAATATGTCCATAATGTTTCTATAATTCACATATGAACACATACTTAGGCCATGTAAAAGTGATAGGTTTTCTAACATAAAGAGAATAATGAATCCTCTAAGGGGCTTCAACATGACTTTGAATTAAGATATAGTGGCCCGAAATAGATGTAGAAACAGATGGATTTTAAATCTCCCTTAAGGTTATATGATGATTCAAATGGGTTCATACATGGGAAACACTAATGGAAAAAATATAGAGTGGAAAACAGAAGCATGAGTTGCAACACATCATGTTAACCAAGACACTAACCAGTTTTGGAAAACTCAACTGCCTAGAAAATAATCCTCTGTATCAAATTTCATATATCTTATAACCATAAAAAATATGATTTTAATGTAATTAAAAATATCATATAGGATGTTATTATGGGTTACTATCCATGTATCTCAGAACTTCAAGCTTTAATGTGTACCCTAGTTCACACCAGGTGAACACTCAATCCCCACATGCTATGTAGGCCAACAGAATCACTAGTTATTTTAGTCACCCAGTTGAGGAAGCTCATTTGGTTTATTCTCATATCATCTATAGGGTATACACATATGGTAGATAAATTTAATATCTCTTATTTTGGTTATATAAAATAAAGTGACATGGTAATTCATAGTTTATTATTCTATAGGTCCAACACATTTCCTACTGTACAATATATTCGTTATAGTTTGACATCACTTGGACCAGAAAATAGAATTATAGATCCATATACTACCTACATTACACACACTGTTTCTCGATAAGTTTAGTTCATATAATTATTCATCTTTGGTGTGATCATAATTCCTTGATCGGGTATTAATTTTGGATGCACATGTAGTCCATTTTAAGAATTTTTTATATGAAACTTAATTATTTATATAACATCATCAACTAGGGATTTATTTTATGTAATTCAGTGAGTGTTTTTTCCATCAAATAGAAGTGTTCATATATCATTATTTAAAGAAACCATTACTTCACCCAAAGAAATGCATTACCTCTTTACCATTTTGTGTAATAATATAAGTAAAAACAATTTAATTTAAAGCATATTGAAATGGAAAGTTAGGTTAAAAAATATAGGATATATCTATCATAAAATTATTTAAATAAAAATTAAAAATAATTGATTAATTTTAATTATTAAATTTTAATATTATAGATTTAATGAATTAAATAAATGAAAAAGTAATCATAAAAAAGGAAACAGTAAATGAATTAAAGAAAACTTTATAATTTTTATGTTTATCATAGAAACAATTATGACACTAGAAATTAAATAGTATTACCTGGAGTTCAAACTATTAATTAAATAATATATGACATGCCCTCAATATCATTATTTTTCCTCTAATATAGATAACCTACCAATAGTAAAATGAAACCATTATCAAGAAAACCATGAGAAATAATATTCATTGTTTCCCAAATTTCATCAGTCAAATTTTTCTGATGATAGAACCAAGACATGTCATGTTTAAAAATTATCTCCAATCTTCAAAATTTGGGGAAACCTATAAATTAATAGTTTAAGATTCTTGACTACTAGTGTATATACATATAAATGTTAAGAATGTAGGAAATATTGATAATAATCTTATAAAAAATTTTAATTCCAAATAATAAGGTAGTAATATTGAAGCATTAAATTTGAATGAATGTTATAACTACTTTTCTATAGATGTATGTTCGATAAAAATGCATAATCATGAAGGTATGTTACAAACACTACTACAACCCATTCACATAAACCAAACTATTACAATAGCAGGAGGTTATAGAGGTAATTGTATTACACATATACTGATCGGCAGGTTACAAATAAAACTTTCATTATACAGAATCATTCCACTTATACATAAACTAGTTAGAAATGATATTCAATATAATGAAAGCATTCAATATTCTAATATAGAATTATTTGAATTCTATATATATTTATTTATAAGATTGAATTATATTGTATGAAACATCATTCATGTACATTTATAATGTTATCATTCTACAGTCTTTATTTTTAAAATAATAACATCACAAGTAAAATTTTAAAATATTATATAACCTTAATTTTTATATGAAACATATCTAAAACTGATATCGAATTTAAAATCTAACATAATTCATAACTGCATTAGAAATAATCAAAACTCAAATCACTATAAATAAAAGAAAAATATAATGTACATTGAGAATGGAATTTTAGTTAGGTTTAAGTCATATATTTAGGTATCAAATGTATTCAAAATATAAATAACAAAGTCACATTTGAAAAAAATTGTATATTTTCAACTACTATAGGTTCTTAATAAATTGATAATATATTGAATTTAAAAAAATGCATCGATATACAATTTCTAAATGACTTTTATGGAGAAAATAAAATCATTTTTATTATAAAAATCTAGAATATAGAAATAAAATATGAAGAGTAAAAAGGGATAAAAAGGGAAGAGGAAAATCAATCCTCATAGCCTAAGGAATAATAAAATCATATCTATAAAATAAAAAGTGAGAAAGATAAATAGGACTAGAAATATTATAATAGAAATTAGTCCAAATAAAATATTAATATAAAAATGTATACATATAATATATTTATAGTTACCTTTGATGGATTTAGAAGATCATGGATATAAAACTCAATCAGGGTATAAATAAAAAATTCATGTACTAATATATTACACATTAAAAACTATTTGATGTTTTAAATTACTAGAAAATAAAAAAAATAAAAAAATAAAAATAATGAATTTACCATTTCCATGGATCTAAAATGGATGGTTTTTTTTAAGATGACTATTTGATCTAATACATGACCTTGAAATTTAAAAGTTAAATTCAATGAGTATAAATATACCATTAACATGATATATTTTTAGGTAAATGTATCTCTCATGGGTGGTTCAAGGTAATATCATCTTAATTGTAATGTTACTCATCCTTTTACACATGTAGTATTCTAATATCATTTTTTTAATTTATGTTTCTAAATAATTTGTAAAACAAGAGCGATGAAATGTGAATAATCCTCTTTCAATTGAACTCTAATAGACCATAATGGTATTGTATGCTTTTAGTTTCCACCCCTTTTTTTTGAATAGGGAGGGTTCTATTTGTTTTGAAACTTGTTCATTAATTAAATCACTATAATACTTTATGGATAGTGAAATGTATATGAAACTATCACCTAGAAATGAATATAAATAGCAGAAAATGAGAGTCACAAATCCAAATAAATTGGTGGAGATTGAATTGAATTCTTGATTATCAACTAGTCCTATCTTGATGATGTTTTTTGGGTTGGAGGTAGGATGACTATTTCTTATCCCTTCCACTGATCAAATTTGGATGAATCCTCATCATACCAGTTTCTTATTGCAATTAGTTCCCTTAGATGGGAATCAAATAATGAATTTTGGTTAATTCATTAGGAAATTTGAAACATAGGTCTTCAGTATTAGATAATGTGATTTATGAAGTAATAAAAATGGATTTTTTTAGTGATAATAAGGATTATGTTGTTCTAGATTAAATTAAAGAGACACTACCATAGTTCTAGCAAAGTAAATGAATTTTTTAGAGACAAACCAATTGAATTATAAGAGGAGTGGTGATGAAAAATGATGGAAGGTAGCAGATTTGGGATGTGAATCCTTAAAATCACGTATAGTGGATAGCTTGGTCCCGAGGTGGAGAAACAAGTTTGTAGAAGGGTGCGAATGAATGATTTGATGTGGATCGAGTTATGGATTCTTTATGGAGGAGGAGGGAGAAATATATCGAATAATAATGGCGAAGGCCATGACCATTTGGTTGGTAATCCTAGGGAGATGAGGATCTTAGATACTTGATTGGAAAATTTGAAAATAGAGGTGGGAAATGAATTCCTGAGGAGAAGGCACGTGTACTTGGAGTACCCAAGTTTAGTATATTAGTATATTATATAATTAATGACTGCCTTTGGAAGATTCGAACACAAATTTATTTTCTAAAAAATATATTATTTTATAATAACATGCGGGTTCTTAGAACTGTAGACCCCAAACTGTCTTATAAAGCATCAAAAATCAAGGAATCACCTAGATATCACCAAAACACATGATTATTTAAAACCCAATTTCTATGGAAATGTATTGAAACATCTATAGACATATACAAACCTAAACAATACCATAAAATCTACAACACTTAATTGGAACCACCTCTATCCATTGTTAACAAGAATATCTAATGCCACATGACCCTACAATAATATACACCAAAAACACATACCAAACACTAACAATATTATTAAAAAACTATAACATGGGATCCTCCAAATGTAATTTTACAAAATAATGATATGTTTAAAAATGATGGAATTTATTATGAATTTTTTTATTACATATCTCAAAAGATTTATGGTGACATTTCTTTTGAATATAGAAGACTCTGGTAGAGACAAATTCATAATAATTTATGTTTTCACAAAATAATTAATGATTCAATATGTAGAGGGGATCTAATGAAAAATATATTAGGAATGATGCAACAGTATGCGAAGTCATAATACTTAAGGGTTGGAATGAAAACTTCATTAAGGACCACTATGATAGTTGGTACTATTATTGAGGCTTTATTCAATTGGTATATTAATTTTTACCTTGTGCACAATAATAAGTATACTTCCATGAGTACATGAAGGACAATATTTTCACAAATTGTAAGAAGTGTTTCTAACCAATTCCATCTTGACTTCATGAGAATCCATCACTCACATGAATAAGCATCATTGTCTGGGAAATTTGTTAACGATCTTCTATAATGCTGCCTTATTAGTCTAAAAAATAAGAAACACCTATATGGACTCCTTCTTTAGCACCAACATACAAAGTGACGCTACGTACTCTAATTGTTTTTATAGAATTTACTACATATGGATTTTTAAAAATAAAATATATTGATTCATTAATAGTCCAAGGAAAACTATAATAATATATAGGCGTTCATGTGTGTGTATTGTGATATAGAGGTAGCTATATGGTAATATTGATATTGGATATGTCTATTCCACTTACTAAAATAGAGTAATAAGAATCAATTACACATGTGTCATGGTAACAAATTTTTGTAACCCTTTGATGAGATGATCCATGAAGGCTTCCAAAATTTAATAGTAGTATAATATTTCTTCAAACATTATATAAGAGAATCTAAAGTACCAATTAAATTTGAAATTATCAAAATAGGAAATTTCATTGTAATGATTACCATTATTACCAAATAAAGGATTCATATTTCTTAATCATGTTCATAAGAATAATGGAATTATATTCAAGAATAAAGAATCATTAAAAAATTATTTTTCATTTTGTACAATAAAAATAATCTAGAAATAATTCATGAAGTTAATATAAAAAAGATGTTTTTTTATGATGGTATTGAATAATAATGTATAAAAAATGAATAGAATCTGAAAAAAAATAATTTCTTTATTGGCTATAAGAATTTTTATCAATATATTTCACTCACTATATTGCATAAATCCATTATATACCCCACCTATAATATTTTATAATTAGAGGACTATAATTAAACTAAAGTTAAAGAGATTTATTTTCTATTTATAAATTATTAATTTGTTTGGATACCGTTGAATACAAATATAAAATAAAGAATGACTATACACAAACTATTCACTAAGTTAATGAATTTTACATAAAAAATAATTTTTGAATTAAGACTCAAAGAAGCATACTAAATACACAACACACACTCAATAGAGAAATTTATTCATCAAATAATATTTAACTAGCTAAATAAAAAATCAATATTTGTTTCATTAAATTTATTATTATTTTTAGAAAAAAATAAATACTAGTTTTGTTACCTATAGGTAAAAATAAATATATAATACTTAACATTTTCTTAGTGTGAATATACCATTAGACCTAGGTCATCACTCACCACATTCAATTATGGTCACTTTATTATCATTGTTGATAATGTAAAAAGAATTCTAATAAAGGTGAACAATAAAAGAATAATAAATTTTTAGAGCGTCAATTTTTTAACTATGGGAAATATCCTAGGAGTATATGAGATCACCTTTAGCATGTGGTTGATTTTTTAATAACAAAATATTTACAAGAAAACAACAACATCTAATCATGATACATCCAGGCCTTGTTTCCTCATACCTGAAGCTAAGAAAAATTTAAAATATATTGACATATAAACTTATAAACTATATAAACAGATAATATTTATGAACATTTATACAATATTAACACATAATATTATAAGAATATAAACAATATTAATAAATAAATTCTTATATAAATCATTTCTAAATTGTAAAATATTTTTCTAATAAAAACAATATTTAAATATTTTTTATTTTTTTATTTGGATTTTTATTTTTCTATAAAATTAGAATATAGACTATAAGGACTTTATGGATAATACTTTTTAAACAATATTGTCATATAAGATAGAAATTTTGAATAAAATTTACATATAAACTAATATTTTCATGAAAAACATTATAATAGAATCACTAAAAAATAAAAAATAAAACAAGAATACAATGCAAAAAGAATATCATTGAATCATTTTTTAATATATAAATAAATAATAGATTAAACAAATTATTACATATATTAAGGGACAATTATGAAATTGATAAGGTACTTGAGTTAGTTTTTCGGGATCTTGAATCATAAGCAACACCCTATAAAGAAATAAACAATAATGTCAGATTGAATGAATAATCATATTTTGGACATAGGTTTCTAGAAGCTGATAATAATATTCACTCTCATAAGTAGATATCCATGGTTACTAGTGTTAATGGAATTAATTAATCATCAATCATAAACTAAAATCAAGAAAAAAATCCATATAAAATAAATTGATGAATGAATTAAGACTAACACATTAAAAAACAACTTAAATTCATGTGAAATTATCAACTACTAAAACATACACCCATATTTAAATAATAAATGAAATAATTATAATATTAAATGAAACCAATAAAGGGTAACACATGAAAAATGTGATTTGTGAAATATTAAAACATGGTACTTGAAACTGACCTGAAAAAAAAAACACAGTAATGGAAACCCAAATTATTGTATTTTTGAAAATAAAAAATATGATAACTGTCTACTAAGAATCCTTTAGATTTATATTTTTTTATTGTAATAAAAATTTCATACAATGAGGTACACAAAAATCAAAATGTAACTTGGATTGAACTGTCTTTGGAAAATGAAGAGCAGTTAAGTTAAAGTGAAATATATTTTCAAACATTAAAATTGGTCAGTACACTATGATAATAACCTCAACTAGTGAATAACAATTTTGCAGAACTTTGAGTCTCCTATATTTGGTTTGTAGAACATAACAATTTAAAAATACTTATGACCCTCATATTATAGTTTCTGATAATTTATTATATCACAATATTGAAAGAGTTATAAATTCTGAATAAAGAATAAAAAAATTAAAATTCTAGAATGGTCATTAAAACGAAAATCTTATACAAGATATAAATTCATCCCCAATAATTAATCATGAATAATAATATACCTCATTTACTTACAAAATCATTCTTTATATTTTTAATGACATGTCACAATGTCATGGGTGCTGGTAAATGAAATAATAATGTAAAAAACAACAAATCAGGAGATCTAAAAAAATTCAAATTTCATACTATTGAGATTAAATAATATAATATAGATTAGTTTAAAACATATCAATTCAAAAGGATTATAAATCTATCAATAATTAATGAAATATATCATATACCAAAAAATAATTAATTTATAAACCAAATTTAGAGTATTTTATGACATGAAAAAATTAATTATACTTATTAAGAACTATTTATGAACTTTGAAAAAAGCTATTGATTGTACTTATTGAAAACAATTTATGCAGTTATCACATATGATAATCAATTTAATGAATAATAATTGTTTGTTATATTACTAAATATATTTATTAATTAGTTATATAAAATGATTTCATTAATGTGAATAACTTCTCTAAAACTTTTTTAACAAGTGATGAGTTTTATATGAACTTTTCAGTTTGTTCAATCAATAAACAATGTTATGAATAAAAACATGCATTAGTTAGTGTAAAAAATATTAATCATATAATATCCATGTAATATCTATACTATTTCAAGTTGGGTGTGATCATATTATAAAAGGGAATGTAGAACACGATTTTATTCCACCAATATAAAATTAAATAAATATAAATAAAAAAGAATAACAAATATAACCAAGTCATACATTTGACTCAGTCTAAGAATGTATAAACAATATCAAAATCACATTATGGAATAATAATAAAATGGGATCTAAATAATTAACTGATCTACAGAGAAAATAATCAAATTGTATGTTCATGAAATAAACATGGTTCGATTAATAACTAAACACATATTATAGTAGAATAAAAATAGTTTAGATAGAAAATATGGGGAAACCTAACGAGTTATGTAGATGCAATTTAATAAAAGATAAGGAGGAAAATATTTTTCATAAGAAATCATGGAAGGGAGGATTTAAATAAAATCAACCGAATGGGGTTGGTGATAAATCACAGGAGGAGGAGGATTATAAGGGTGGGTCTTGGTTCAAATGAGAAATCAGGTATTTGGGGTCTCCTTATTGATAGGGAACATTCTGTGTTGGCCACATCAAATGAGTAGGATCATAGGTGGGGTGTCCATGTTGGTGTTATTTTAGAGAAACATTAAAGCAATGTTGGAGCCGTGTTAGAGAAAGAGGACCTTATAGAGGGGGGGGGGTTCATTTCAGAGGCGCACCAATGGAAGAAGTGGGGAGGCCGCGGTTGAGCAAAATCAGGGAAGTATCAGTGCAATTTCAATGTGGTGTTGGGCTAGCCATGTTAGATGAGGATAATGATCTTGGGAATGTTGGGTGGACTCATCATAAGAGTATTGTGTGAGGTTTGGTGGAAATGTTGAGAGAATAGGGATGTGGGGGGGGGCTCTTTATTGTTGGTTTAGTAGGTAGATCATGAGTCTAGGTGTGAAGGTGGAGTGGGTAGGATACTTCCACAGGTCATAGAATGTCCTTGGGTATTAGTTGTTATATGTACATTCCAATATGAAAAAATTCTAGTATTTTTCATCTAAATTTCCTTTCATTGAGGAAAATTCTGTTTTTTTGAATATAATTTATTTTATATAGTTTATATAGTTCCCATTTTATAGGTTGTCTCATGAATTCATTATAATTCATGATATTGTAATTTTCAATTTGAATTGTTTTTTCCAAGGGAATTTCACTTCAATGTTACCATGTGGTAAAGGGAATCTTAATTCAATTAACTTTTATGAGGTTATAACTCTTCTCTATTGACACTTTTATTCCATGAATATCTACGAATTGATCACTAATTTTTTTTTATAAATTTAAATCAATTTTTTATTTCAATTTGATTCAAATAAACTCTGAATTTATAAAATATCAATTCAATGATATAAACATTATAAGGTTTATTCATCTCAAGTTCAATTTCCTTAGGACATAAGTGTATGATATACACCTATATTTTTTCATGAGGTGTATCTAATACACATTTTACATGAAATGTTATGAATATTATTTTTTCATGATATTTAATGTTCCATTTATTGTAATTTGTTGATTATGACTGGAAAGTTACCAAAGTCGAAAAAGAATTATGTTACAATTTCCTTTCCTTTTTGGATATTTATGTTTAATGTTACTTGGGAAAAATCATATGATATTATGTTATTTAACCACATATATTTTATTCTCTTTTTGTCTTTAATGTTTAATAGGTTTTCTTTCAATTTCTTCCATTATTGATTGAAGAATCATCAAGAAATTCATTTATAAGTGATATTGATCATGTATTTTCTTTTATATCAGGAACCATTCTCTTACAATCCATGTTTTCTAAAATGTCTTCAAAAAATATTATTTTATAAACATTAATAATTACCTAAAAATATTTCACATGGTATTTATCTTTATATTAAATGTTTTTAAAAATGAAATGACATAACATTCTTCAAATGGGTTACTTTTTTATACCTTTTACAAAATAGTTCAAAATAATATTTATTTTTAACATCTACCCATGAATATATTTTACTTTCATCAAAACCATTATTTTACTTTAATATTACATTATATTTTTTATATTATACTTTCAAATAAAACTGTTTTAACAATTATTTTTGTGAATTTTTAGTTTTCAAAAGTTATTATCAAAGTAAAAAACAAGTATTTCCATCAAAAATGTTTTTCAAGGTACTTTAATGGTTTTTTAATTAATACAATATAGGAACCCTTTATGTTACATATTCTTCACTGAGTATATTCTATAATTATACCATCCTCATTCCATCGTTGGATGAATTTTTAATATTTTGAAGAGATTTTCAGGGAACACTTTTCATTTACATGGGTTTATCATGTTATGAATGAAATAATAGTTGTTTTTATGATTTTAACGATGAAATGAATAATATATGTGCTTTATAGTGTTATGGTTCATGAAAATAATTTATGGTGATGGGTGGTTCTTTTAAAATCTACAGAAGAGTGGTTACATTATAAACCATAGATATGGGATAACATTATTAACCAATGTGGTCCCATGATAGAACACCAATAAAATAGGTATGGTAGTTGAATGTATGATTTTTCTAATTGTAAGGGTAATGTTAAGGTTATATGATGGTATTGTTCCAAGATACCAACACATTTTCTTTATGCTTTCTATGGGTTTTTAATGATTCATTTAATCAAGAGTGACATCACATAGATCATGATTATTGATTCATCTGACTCTTTACTTAATTAGTTATTTATTCCATGTATCATGATTGATGATTAAGGGTTTTTTGGGGATGTATTCAAATATTATAAGATAATTTATAGTGACTATTTAATCTTACACTTATTCTCATCTTGTTCTCACTGATGATTTTTGATTGTTAATGCTTATTTTTTTGTTTACTTTGGATTTTAACTCAACCTTATAATGTTTCCATTTATCTAGATTATAATGAATATTAATACATATTTTGAGCATAAAAAGGTTTAACATTTGAAGAATATTACCAGAGGTCTTTAAGACTTAATAAAAAAATTTAAATGATGGGAATAGTGAAAAAAATATCTTGAAGTCATGAGTGTTGTTAATATAAGAGCATGTCCCAATTAAATGAAAATATAAAACTATAAATATCATCCAATTTAAGATAATTAATTCTTGAATTAAACCTCATGATTATAAATTGTATGTTCCCCCCTCCTTATATTTGGTATCATGTGAGGTTTTACATAACTTTTGATATTATTATGTTTTCATGAGAGGCTATTTTAAGATTTATGGATACCATCATGTTGTTATGAGTTTAAGGTTGATAATAAGTTCAATGACTTAAACACCACTTTTTAGAATTTAAGTGAAGTAATTTTATGGTTACTAATGATATTTTGGGAGCCTTTTTATTTGTTTAAGGTATATGTAGCCCTTATCTTTATATAAAGTATTATTTGAAGAATAATTCAATTACTTTTGTGGAAATAACATATATTGTATTTTTGACATCTTGGGTCTTTTATATCTATATTATAATGTAATTATGGATGATAATAATTTGAAAAATATGATATAGGTAACCATGAGATTGAAAACTAATTTGGTGACTATGTGACTAATGAAGAAGTTCGTTGTTTTGGGGTAGATTATGTGATTAAGGTAAACAAAATATTATAGGATTTTAGGTTGAATTATCTTTTTGAATCATTTAAACGTATCTTTTAGTTAATTTAGATTATTTATGGAAATGATTATCGTATGTTAGAGATTTTATTATTTTGGTATATAATTTTCTGTATATAGGAATTTATGACTGATTAAATTTATTTGAAATAAATGATTATTTTATCTTGGAAGAATATGTGGACAAATCCTTCAAAAAATTGGGTTTCAATCTTAGTATAAAATATTTTCAGGAATATTAAGGATAGTTAATAATAAAATGATCTATATTGAAGAGTAGATATTATTTTTAAGGATTTGGAGATTAATTTTTCATTTCATCATATTAAGGTTTATTCATTTTGGGTATTATCTTACCTTGTGTTAACTATTTCGGTTTTGGGTAATGTTTAGAGATATGAATAATAGTTAATGAGATCCATTATAAATTTATTTTAATTATTTAGTAATGAAAAATTCATCCTGAATACTCATTATTTGGTGAATAATAATATATTACGGTGAAACAGTATTAAAATATGAAATTAAAATCATCAAGTAAGTATATTTTGTTATTTTAGTCATCAATATGGTAAAATAAGTCCCCAAATCTATGAAAAATATTTTGAGATAAAAATGTTACCATATTTCCATCATTTCTAATGAACCAATAATATCATCACCCATTATATATTTATAGTTTTTTTGGCCATTAACTTTCTCAGGATCCTTTTCATTCTTTTGATCAATGATCATTGTCACTCTATATCCTTATTTGGTTATTATGATTATACTATATTTCCATGTCTTCACCTTGAGACAATGTTTTCTTACATGGAAGACAAGTTATTTATTATTATAGTTGACCTTCATAAATCCCTTTCTCTATTACCAGGAGAATGATTTAGTAATACATTTTACAAAAAGGGATTTCTACAAAGGTATTTATAAATGTCAAAACTCTGGTTACTGAACCTGTGTTCAAATTTTGAGGGACAATTAATTAAGGGGGGGGAATGTAATATCTAGTTATTTTTAATAAAGGGAATTATATTCAATTCTGTGTTCTATATTTAAGATTGAGCCTAAAGAACCATGAAATATTATTATACAAATTCTATTAATTAACCTTTAATTGGAAGGTATGAATCACACTAACTATTTTATGAAATATAAATAAATTTTATAATAAGAAATGAATTGATTAATAATTTGATAATATACACACCAGGAGTACATCCTCCCTAAAACCTCTAATCAATCCACATGGAACATTTATAATAGGATGTATGGATATTTTGTTTGAATGAAAAATGAAATACACATGCCCTATGTTTCTTCACATTTATGGATGGAATTGTAGTGGGTTGTGGTGGAGAAGAACTATCCAATATTCATGGGAAGTAATGGATCTCCCTCGAGTTATTCAGAAGTGAAATCATTCAATGAGGTGTTTACATTCCCATTGTTCTCATCCATCAGGGATTAAATTCCTAGTATCTCAGCTATTCATCTTACTCATAGGTATTTATATGGGGGTTTTGGATGTCCTATGGTGGTTCTATTGGAATAAGGGATCAATAATTATTTCTTTTACCATAATAATTCACTGGTGGCATGATTGTTTTTGTGAGCAACCCTCACTCATTTTTTTAGGGTTTTTTTAACTTGTGGAGTCTCATTAAGAATGTGGTGGTATCAATTATATCTAGATATTCTTTATATATTCATTTTTTATAGGGATGATTTCTACTAAGTCATGGTGTATTGAGGAGTGACCTTGTACATCTTAGCCTTTCTCACCTTATTGATTGTCTAAGACTTATCCATTTTTGTAATAATTCATGTTTTTTTTGTCTAGATCAGGTTACCTATTATTCCTCTACCTCTTTATAATTCATCTATTATAAAAGTATTGGTAAATACTAAATAGAATTTACTGTTCTCAAATTTAGATACTTTATTTATTTAGTTTGTTTTGAGTCCCTTCATCAACATAAAATTATATTTGGTAGTAAAGCTTCCATCTCGCATTTTAATCAGGGGTGTAGGTTTTCATTATTTATATAAATTTCTATTTTATCATAAATTACCCAAGTTTTGTAGAGTGTTATTTCCATGTATATTTAGTGGGTTATATATGAAATGAATAATGGGATTAAAGGCGTTTAATATTGTGTATGGAATGATTCATGGTGACCCTCACTAAGATTCCAATGATCTTCCAATGAAAATTATAGAGAACAAATTGTAAAAAGTGTCAGAGTCGATTCATAGTGTCACTATATTCTCTCTAATTAGTGGTCATGAGGCTCTCCCAATGGCGGTTTTCCAAATTTCAAATGTGTGACTCACATTCTATACACATTCCCAATCATTATAACTATTGATAAGTATTTGGACCCTATTACTTACTCTGTTCTAACCTATCCCACATCAACAAAACATGAATATTATGATCACAACAACTTTTCTCCCTTGACACCTCATTTTTTATCACTCTCATCAGTTTTAGAACTCAGTATCAAAGCCTATGAATTATGAAAATCATCAATTTTAATGAATTTCCTTATTAACAAAATAACACTGGAGGGAGTGATGGCGGATATCTATGCACCTTAAAACTCATCGAAGAGGATATTGATTTTGTCTCTATTATCAAAGGGGATATATATGATGTCTTAGAATCCATTGGATCTCCACCTCTTAGTAGGTTTTCAGAGATAGGGGAACTAGAAGATAAAGTGATTAAGAGATCTTTTATAGGTGTGAAGTATGGGTGAAATTTGTAAACTAGTATCTATGTGGATGAAAATGGATGTATCAAATGAGCGACAATAAGGGATGTGTCAGTAATATTCTCTACAAATTTGTCAGATACACTAATAAATAAGTCATTTTCACCAATCTCTTAACGATCCCTCTTATTATATAGAACTCTAGGGGCTTGGGGCATGAGTGAAAATTTCCTTTGTTTTAATTGAGTTGAGATGAAAAAATGTTTACATCATTCTATTTTTAGAAACTAAACATGGTTTATATCATATCCCATTAATCTCTAAGAGTATGGGTCTTTCTGACTGCATGCACAAAAATTCAGTCAAGAGGAATATTTGGATTTTTAAAAAATTAGGAATTTCGGTGGAGTACATGAAGGATTATTTAAATTATATTACTATTAATATAAGTGTATGGGTAAAGTTATATTCTTATACTTTAATTATAATCATTTTGAGGCTTATTAAAGAGTAGATATATGGAATTTTATATACTTGTTTTAGGTGGGAAACTTTCCATGGTGCATTGGGTAGATTTTAATATAATTATTGATGTTTACAAGAAAAGAACAGTTGGATTCTCTACCAATGAAATAAAAGGCTTAAAATATATCATGGAATCTAAGGGACTTATGGATATATGATTCTCTAGAGATAATTAAACCTGGCTCAATAATCATATAGGAAATAATAGAATATTAATTAGTCTTGAGCGGTGCTTGGAATATCACCAATGTTAGGATCTGTTTTCATCAGAAACATTTATAGAGTACTGAAACCAATAATCCTAGTGCTAGTTACTACTACAATTACAATAACATTATTATAAGAGAATGTATCCCAATAGACCAATTAGTTTAGTAGTCTTGGTAATCCAGATACAAACATGTGTCTTTTATACAAATGAATATAGTAATTATAACATAATTTTTTAACTGAGATAACTTTATTCCCACTAATAATATTCTTGCATGTCATTCTAAGTACACTTCTCGGATTGTTTGGGAATGAAAAAATACAAGATAGTAAAAAAGGATTAATAAGGGTTAATTACAATACAAACAATGGTGAATCAATTAAAATAATCAATATGAAAAGTCAAATAACTAAACACATATGTCATGTAATTAATAAACTAAGTTAGAGTGTATAAACAATATGAATAGGTAAATAACTGATCACACATGCCATTTAAAATAACGTGATGAGGAATAATTAATATATAATGTTAAATGACTGAACACACATTCCATTAAACTAATAAAATTACAACAAAAACTCATCTATAGATTTTTTAAAGAAAGAATCTCAGGGATAATAAAAATAAATGTGTTCTCAATAAAGGAAATGATTAATTATTAGACTCCATGTTTACCAAAAACATGAAACCTATACCATAATGATATATCCTCTAGATGGTTTAAAACATACTTGGTGAAACCCCATTAACTTAGGCTAGACAAATGATTTCATCCCATGACACTACCGATGCATTGAGGGGCTTGTATTAACAAGTCTCCAACTCATTTCTTGAATTTCCAAACCATTCCTCATGTATTAAATAGTAAATTTAATTCAAAAAAACATGCCTTATCAAATATCATTAATGAGTAAAAGATATGGATATATCAATATTTATCGATTTAATCCAATAAAATTAAAAGTAAACACCTTACATAAAAATGATGTATAGTTTAAGTAATTAATATATCCATGATATTATATGTATATATTTAATGGAAATTGAATTTCCAATGATCATATGTAATTTAATATTTCAAGGGGTCTTAAATGGGAATAAATGTAGTGAATGCCAATACTATCCTTGTTCAAGGAAATAATAAACCATATATAGGAATAATAATGATTTTAACAATACAATATATCCCATGTGAATTAAGGATAAAGGGTTGTTGTTAATGATGAATACAAATACCTTAAAATGATCTTTAAAACATTCTTGAGGAAATATCATTTTCAATTTTTTATTTAATATCATTATTTATAAAAAATTTAAAAAAAATCATTAAAAATAAATTTTAATACATTGAAATGTATTCTTCGAAGAAATGGTGGTGGTTAATTATGTATAAGCTTTACATGGTAAAAAGAATATTTTTTTCATGGTAAAAACATTATAAAAGTTCCTATTTAGAAATAGATCAAAGGATTCCTATAAAAAATGGTTAAAATTTAATTTAATAAATTCTTCTTAAAAGGTTATAAACATTTTTAATTTTTTTTTAACATGGTTTCGAAACAAATCATATTTCTGACCGAAGAGAGGAATAATGTCATTTTTTTCTAAAAATAAATATAAAATATTATGAGTGCCAAATAGTGGGAAAAAGGTAATATAATTTGAAAATATCATAAATAAATATAAGAGAATAAAATGGAATCATTTATTATAAAAATATCAAATAATTTACTTTAATTCAAATTCAAAAATAAACAATCTCGATTTGAATGAGATTGTGAAATAAACCCTTAAAAGAATATAACATTTAGGTGAGAATAAATAAATTAATAGATTAGGTGTATCAATTATAAATAAACATAAAAATGTGTATATAAATTATATATTTTACAATTTTATTAATCACATAATATTTGAATATTAACTGCAATGGGGAAGTAATATAACCCAATGAAATGAAATTGGGGTATGAAAATATTTTCAAATTGGTAACTCTTAATTAAAATACACATAGATTAAATAAGTTAAATTGAAACTTAAAATACTATTATTTTTGAATTATTAATTATATTAAACGTCAAATTTCATGTTTATACACCATATAAAATAAATTAGGTGCATAATAATATAATACATATTAATGAAATGAAATAGAGATAAAAACCCTTACCTTGTATTTCATTTTCAGTGAAATAACTTTAACCTCATATATAATAGTTTAAATCATGTCCCAAAATTAAAACATAACTATAATTATATTTATATTATCATATATTATCTTTTTATGATATATTATTACTAATTTTTTAACAATATTTCATTATTTTCACTTTTTCGGGTGTTAATTACCTAGTTTTTCGAGCATTTTTTGACTTGTTCCATTTGTTATTATTCTTCAGATCGTGATTTTATCATATAAAGAATGTATAAAATAATTTAAATATCTTGTATATTAAGTATATATTTATATATAATAATCCAAAAAAAATTGAGATAGGAAATGAAATGAACTATTCATGGAGATGGTAGGTCATACGTATGCACGAACACTACTTCCACTTTCTTATCATATTTAAAAGAATTATAATTAAGATATATATTTATATTATAATTCTAGTATCATATTTATGTTATATATATTAAATATTTTTATTGAAATCATCCATAATAAATTCCATGTGAAGTGTAAATGAATCACATCACTTTGAGGAGGCTATAGTCCACATGTCCACAAACGTTGTTATTGTATTCCCACAAAATAGAAAGAATGAATTTAAGTATTATATAAAAATAAAATAAGTATAAATAAATTATGAAAATATTATATATAATATAAAAACTATAAATTCATCATTATTCCAAAACCATGAATGGTGGTAATGGAAGATCGAACGACATTAGTTCCCCAAGTGGAAGTTTGTCGTACACATCAACGATGTCTGGGTATCCCATTGGATGAAAGTGTCTATGATTTTAGTTCGCACCCTTGACATAAAATAATTCCATTATATTAAGGAAAATTATTTTATTATATAAAAATATATAATAATAATTTAATATGTAGATAAATAAATAAATAAAAACTTCTCATTGAATAACATTACCCCATTTTCTAGTAACTCCATTTCTTTTATACCAAAATAATTCCTTTGATGTATTTATTGCATAATTTTGAATTTTATAATGATTTTATGTATTTCTTAAATAATATATGTACTTTTTGTATGATCTAAATGGATTTAGAGGTATGAATATGTCAGAGGGGTGAGTTCCTTTTTATAGTGGAGGGGAGTGGTATTTGTGTGAATATAAAAAGGTAAGCACTATTGAGAGGCATAACTTACTTCACATGCCACTGATAATGAAAAGAATTCTGTAAAAGAGACTCTATGGTCTATCGCTTTCCCTAAAATGAGTTTTAGACTAGTGTTTAGGTCATTTTTCCCTTAAGATTAAGGTTTAGTCATTTGTTAAGAAACGTTTTCTCTTAATCATTATAATTATTTTTAATTATTTACACTAATGTTTTTTTCAGAATATATGTTGAACTTAAAAGAAACTAATAATTATTTTGATTCCAAATATTTAATAGACTTTTTAAAATTCCTATCACATAATTGAAAGAAATTTATTTAAAATTAATCCCACTGGAGGGAAGAGAAAGCAAGTTTTTAGATTAAACAGATAAAAATATTGAAATTTTTTTATATCCAATATCATAGTTGAATTGATTCCAGTGAGATATAATGGATTAATAAATGGATAATTTATCTAATTAAAATTTATCTAAATAAAATTATTATTTAAACATATAAATAAATTACACAAAAAACTATTTTTCAATTAAAATATAGTATTTTTCATTATTCATAAAAAATGAAATAATTTAGAAAAATACCAAATAAATAACATTGAGCTAAAATTTATGTTAAAATTAAAACAATTAAATATATTTTTATAAATAAGGTTTATAAAATTGTCAAAAAAATTATTTAAAATAGGCTCTATCTTAAAAGGTGGTAAAACCGCCTTTAGAAATATATAGCTTTTTAAGTGAAAATTTGGACTTGTTCTTATCATATGCCCATCAAATATACTGGGAAAATTTTAAAAAATATTAGATTAAATATATAATATATATATATATTTAATTAATATCATCAACTAATAGTAATTAATTTAATTTATTAAGATAAAATTCATTTGGAGCATAAAAATAGTTTTTTATAAAAACATTATTTTATATTTATTTCATTTTTATATTTATTTATAGTTACTTAGTTACCAATGAATTGAAAAATATATTTTTATATGTTATTTAATCTTATTCATAATATCCAATTTAACTGTTATGATATTTTTTCAATTATAAATAAAATATTTCTAGTATTCAGTAAGACTCGATGATGCATGTAACACAAACTATAGAAGAAAGTCATTGTGTATAATGAAATTTAACGAAGTGTTTCATGAATTTTAATCTATATCATAGATTTAATTTATTTAAAATAGTAAATATGTTGTAAATATTTGAGATATTATATTCCACTATGCACTTGGTGTTGTGTTTCAAACACACTATTAAATATAATGTTCTTATATTAGAATGTTAGGGAGTTACATTCTCCCTACCTTAATTAAATTATATCCTCAAAATTTAAAATTGATCTCGGTAATATAGCTGTAGATATTTGAAAAATAACTTGTTGAAAAATAACCGACATCGTAAAAGATTTTATAAAATATCCTCTTAATAAGAGAGTATGAGATTTAAAAAATATCGCATGGAATAACATATAACTAGGTTTCTATAAACAAGATATTTACTGTAAAGTGAAAATATTAACTTAGAGTAAAAGTAATAATATTTATAGGGAGTTATTTAAATAATTAATCACAAAAAATGATTGATTAATGGAATGTTGAGGGCCTCAAATCCATAATTCTATGATGATTTAAAAGACCATTAGTTCAAAAAAAAATTAAGGTACTAGGTTAACATTTTTTATTTTAATATCCTTAACCATTGTTTTGGAATTATTTTATTACCAAGAATATAAAGAAATATAAAAAAATTAATCTTTTGGTTATACTTCAATCAATTTCCAATTCATCAAATACTTAACGAAATTGATATCCAAAAATGAATTTTTTATTCCTAAACCACTATAATTTACTTTGTAAGGATCATAAGATACATAAAATAAGTATTTAAATTTTTCTATAACTATTTAAATAAATATATAGTTAATAAATTAATCTCTAAAGCTTGAAAGTGATAGCACCGGTTCATCATTAACATTTATTATAATAACCTTGCTCTTTATTACACACTAAAAATGATTTATTAACTAAATATCACTTGATACAAAATAGAAGATCAATATTTATAGTGTATTTGGGGCTTAGGATCATTACATAACAACTTAAAATAATAAATACAACATATTTATTGAAAACTTCCTTTACAAGATCAATAAATTCCATCGTACTTAGCATTGCATGGGATAACTTGAGGACGTCCATAAAAAAGGGTGATCTATAAAGCCCAATAAAGGAATAAACATGGAATAAAATGAGGAATACACTACCTTTTATACAACAGGAATATCAATGGATCACAAGAGAAACATGAACATAAAGGCATGATAAAGAAGGATAATCAAAACATGGAAATGTGGAAACAACACTTAACATGGAATTTAGCATGAGCCAATTCTCATTGCACATGGAGCATGAGTAAACCCTCATTGAACATGAAGTATGATTAAACCCTCATTTCACTTGAATTATCTTGATTTGAAACTCATTGCACATGACGTATCATGATACTATACTTTACCCAATGCATTGGAGCGCTATCAGGGCGCTCCCTTCTTGAACATTTCATTTCATGCATAAGTTTGCCACATGAATCATATAACATGGAATCAATCAACATCATAAGTTATTCCACGATTAAGGAATGTGGAATAATTAAATGAAATTACCGCTCAATATGTATATGTGCATAATGGTGAATACCCTTGATTGAGACATGGGTATGGCATTCATTATACTATGATCTTGGCTTGGAAAAACAGGGTACAATTTTGACAGCATAACGATGTGACATAAGAATTAAAAATAAATGGTTGATGAGTGATAAATGGGTGTATCATCATATATACATGATATGGACAGTAAGGGGGTAATATATATACATTTACCAACAAATTTAATTGGATTTAGATACATAATACAAAAACAATTGCTTGAATGTAAATGATGAGAGAGAAGTTCCTTATGGAATTTTAATATGGTAACGGGTATACATGGAAGGAATTAATGAGAAGGAAAGGGGTCTCCCATCATCCAAACATAAATAGGGATGTATGGGGAGGTGAAAATCATACTGAAACATTTGAAAAAACAATGGCATAACAACTTTAAGAAAATTGGAAAAAAAAATGAGAAATGAAGAAATACCTTACATGGAAGTGCAATCCCAAAAGATTGGGAGAGGCTTGAGAGAGGCTACTTGAGAGCTTGTGGAACCTTTGAAGGATTATAGAGAGATTAGGGCAGTGGTTGGTTGAACTCCAAGGGCTTTGAGTGAAGAGTAAGTGGGATCTTGGGTGGGTTTATAAAAGAAAGGAGAGGGAATTCATTATTATTTAGGTTTGGGACACCTCACATTAAACGAATCAAAACCAAAAAGCAGCACATGGTTTTTTCCCATGATTTTTTCCAAAGGGTAGTGGAAAAAAATATTTTATATATACAATGGCTGAATGTTTTAATATAATAGGGTTGATTATATGGAGGTGAGTCACACTCTCAAGGAAAACAAGTTAAGAAGATAAAATGTTTATAAGCCTTGAAGGGTCCACTAAAGCACTGTAAATTAAATCAAACAAACCCAAAATCACATTATATTAATGGTAAAACATATATTGTCTGAACATAATGTTTATTATATTTTATTACATCATTATTGGGTTATTTTGATTTCATAAAACTCCTTATATATTCAAACAATTTTTTTTTAAACCAAAAATTCGATTGTCTCCAAAAATTATGAAGAATTAACCTTTGGATAATTTATACTTACTGATTCCAAAAATTATAATTCTTTTATCTATATTTTTTTTAAATATGTGAATTTTTACTTTTAAAATAAAAACCAAAATTTATCGAAAATTCATGGGTTTTGACCGAAATAGATTCCAAACATTAATAAAAATTACAATTGCATTCATAAAATTATACGACAAGTTATATTTTTTAAAAATTAATTTAATAATAAATAATATTTTATTAAAATAATATTTTATTCAAAAATTCATTAATTATTCAACATATATTTTCTAGTTGAATATTAACTAAAATTATTATTTGTTCTTTAAAAAATATTTAGAAAGTAACAATAAAAAGAATGTATATTCTCTATACAATAATAATGTACTTAGTCATAATGCTAGGGTCTCGTTACATGACCCGTTATAAAACCTGCAGAAGACCGAATGGTAAGGTGTGAGATGGTGACAGACTCTTGGGTTCGCTCAGATAACTTCGCTCAAGAGGTAATCTATATTAACTTCCAATTCTCCCGTAGTCGGTTCTGCTCAAGCATAATGTTTTCGAGCTCGGCTTGGGCTTGGTTAAGAGTGAAGCCCAATGATGCCACCTCCTTTCTGAGATTTAAAAAAAGGTATTTGTATGAGAAAATTCTATTAGATGAGGCCATCGATTCCTTTGTCTGAGTAAATTTGATTTGTTAAAGCCCTATATTTATACTAATCATGGGATCAGTGTTCAACACCTATATTAGCAATAATCACAATTCTTAACGATATTTTAAAACTCAAAACATAGAACCCAATAAGTGCATATATTTTACATTACCTTAAGAATAAATTTAAATAGACCAATAAGAATTTTCATTAATGAATTTATGGGTTGTTACATTTATTCATCAAACTGTTTATCTAAAAAAATTACACATTAATCTGGAAATCATGTTGACCAGTGATAAGCACAAAACCCTTATCATCCTATGATCATTCGTTAAAGCCCTACCACTATTCCAAATTTTATAGGTTATCACCTAGTATACAATTTTTCCTTTTTCAAAAGCAATATTAATATAATTTATAAAATAAATATTATGGACATCTTTGAAATTTAACCATTAAATTGCCTTTTAACTAATGTTATAAATACCCCCCAAATTGATAAATACATAATCAAATTATTTACACATAGGCCCTTACCTTATGCATTGTTTATCCTTAATAAGATGTAGTTGACTAATGTAATTCCCAGATTTCAAACATTTAAGTAAACAAACTTTAAATGGATCCTTTGGATGAGATTTATTTCCTTCCATAATACTCTTCATTTTTCCTCAAACATTAATTCTTTGTGCCCTTGTTTCCCACACATAAATCATTCCCATATTTTATTGAGATACATTACTTGGTTTTTCCTTCCACATTTATTACATGATATAAATTGAGCCCTTTATTCTTCTATTGTCTCCATCATTCGAGCTCTTAAAAAAATACAGCTTTATATTCTTTGGTTAGTCTAGGAGTTGGTTGAGGTATATATTTTTAACAATATTTTAGGAAAACATATTATGATTGAACATTTTATATTTCACTCCTATCAAAATCCCATTTTGTTTCTCATGCATACCACCTTTTAATTCAGGTTCAATGTTAACATGATTCCTTTGGGTTCAATTTATTTACTAAAATGAAAAAAAACATTACTTGAGCAACAATTATCATAGTGTAAAAACCACATAATAATTTTTAAGATATCCAAATATTGAAATAATATTTTAATGTAATACACCTTAGGTTTATCCGAGGTAATTAATTGTCTTTATCATTTCAAAAAATTCATAATGGTTTCTAAAAAAAATTTGAACTATCCTAAGAATAACCCTCTACAGTTTCAATCTAGATTCAAATTAAGTACCATATTCATCAACCAGGTTATGCTTGAGTCAGGACCAATGCACCTTTTAAGAGTTGTTACCCATATATACATTTGTTCTAGAACCACATCCACTTGTAGTATCTAGATAGGGATGTATTGCTAGAAAAACAGCATAATCTCTATGGAACTGATACTTTACGATTTTATTCTATACTTATACTCAAATTATACATTAGGGTTATGTTATATAATCTATTTTTTCTATATCTAGATCCAATGGTTTCTAATAAACTTTATTTGTTACCAATTATAGTGACCGGACCTAAGTAATCTTGAAAACGATATCTAAAACAATTTAAATGGAATGATTAAAAGGGAATGAAACTATATGAACTGACCAGTTTATTATTCTACGTAACCTAGATATATACTACAACCTTATATTTCAAATTAATACACTAATTACAATATTCTTTAGGATAAATTTATCCCCACTAAGGATATCCTTTCATATCATTCTTTGTACATTTCTTCAATTAAAGTGGAAATGAAAAAAATGAGGGTGTTATCAAATAATCAATAAGGGTTAAGTACATTGGAAAAAATAATTAATCAATGGTAATAATCAATATACTAATGTAAATAATATAACACACATTCCATTTAATCAATAAACTAATTGGGAGTGCATAAAAAATAAAGAAGGTTAAATAAATAAATACAATTCCATTTAAAATTACTAGATGATGCATAATTAATATAGAAAGGTAAATAACTAAACACACATTCCATTATATCAGTAAACTGAGAATGAAAATTCATTTATAGATAATGTAAAATAAATGAATTTCATGCACAATAATAATATTTTAATTATTATTAATATAAATTCATTATTATTGGATGTCATGTTTCCCAGGAACACGATACCTTTACTGTAAAGATCTATCCTCTTGATGGTTTAAAACATACTGGGTAAAAACCCATTATCATGGGATATCCAACTTATTTTGTCCCATTAGACTATCAATGAATCTAGGGGAATGCATTAACCATCCCTAACCCTTCTCTTGGATGTCTAAAAAATTCCTCAAATATTAAATAATTGATTTAATAAAAAACATTGCCCCTTATTGAATATCCATATTGAATGAAAGGTACAGATCTATCAATATTTACCAAGTTAATCAACTGTCATTCAAAGAAAACACCGTATGTAGAAATGGTATATGGTTTAAGCCATAAAAAAACATAATAAATAATATGGATATTTATGGGAAATATAATTTCTAATGATCATATGGAATTGAATTTTTCAAGGGGACTAAAATAGGAATCAAGTGAGTGAATTTCAATACATTACATGGTCAAATAAATCATAAACCATATAGATGAAGAATAGGAATGGCATTAATCCAACATATCCCAAGTATATTAAGGGTAATGGTTTGTTTAAAATTACGAATTGAAATACTATAAAAAACTATTACTAACATTCTTAAGAAAAATAACCTTTTAATTCTGATTTTTTTGAAAATATCATTTATTTTAAAATTACAATAAAAAAAATTACTAAAAAAAGATTTGAAAAAATTTAAAAGGAAACATTAAATAAATGATCATGGGTAATCTCATAAATGTCAAACTCGGTAAACAAAAAATTCCTTTTACACATTTAAAAGGAAAATAAAGTTCCTTGTTTGGAAAGAGAAAATAAAAATCACATAGAAAATTTTGTAAAAGAAAAAAGTGGTCAAAAATAGTAAATTATTTAGAAAAGTATAAATAAATTTTTGAAAACATTTTATAAAACATTGTTTTGATATATAACATATTTTGGACCAATGAGTGAAATGATATCGGGTATTCATAACATCATTTTCTAAGAATTTATAAGTTCCAAATAGTATAAATATAAAACTATTATCTGAAAAGGATCATTAATAACTAGAATAGAATAAAAATAAAATATTTATTGTAAAAAATAAAATAATTTATATTAATTTAAATTCAACAACAAATGAACTCGATTTGAATGAGATTGCGAAATAAACCCTTAATAGATTATAATAATGAAATAAGAATCCATCAATGAATATATTATGTGTATCAACTATAAATACACATAAAAAAAGTTTAAATACAATAATAGATAGTAAAAATTGATTACACGGATAATCAAAGAATACTAACAACAACGAAGAAGTAATACAACCCAATGAAAAGAAATTAGGTTATGCAATTCTTTTCCACTTGGTAAATCTTAATTAAAATCCTTTAAGATGAAATAATTGAAATTGAAAATTAAAATACTGTTTGTAATGATTTATTCGTGATATTACATGTAAAATGGGTAGTGTATACACTAGATAAAAGAAAATATATGCATAATAATACAATATTCCTCAATGAAAAGAAACTGAGACAAAACCCCTTACCTTGCATTTCTTATTATGTGAACTATCATTAACCTCTTGTATAATGGTATTAAGAATTTAAAAAATGAATTACATATCCATAATCATATTTATAATATAATATATTATCTTTTATAATATCATATTACCAATTTGATAAAATTCTTTCATTATTTTCACTATTTTAGGTGTTAATTTATTAATATATTAGTATGTTCTGACTTGTTATTTTTGTTTTTCTTATATAGATCATAATTTAATCATTTAAATGATGAGAAACATGATTTAAATTGTATATATATTCATTATATATTCATTTATAATAGTTCATGAAATTTAGAGATAGGAAATGAAATGAGTTGTTAATGGAAACGGTAGGTCGTACGTATGCAATAACACTACATCCATTAACTTATCGTATTTAAAACAAAAAAATTAAATTATATATATTTTTATTATAATTTAATTATAATATTTATGTTATATATAACATATATTTATATTATAATTATCCTTATTACATTCCGTGTAAGGTTTCAATGAATCACATTGCTTTGAGAAATTGGTAGTCCACACGGCCACAAACGATGTTATCATATTTTGAAAAAATTGAAATCTTGAATGTATGTGTTAAATAGAAATTAAAAAAGTAAAAGTACATTATAAGTATATAATATATCTTATAAAAACTATGAATCCATCATTATTATCAACCATGAAATGAGGTAATGGGAAAATGATGGACATCAATTTACGAGGTGGTAGTTCATTGTACACACAAATGATGATTATGTTATCACATTTTATGGAAGAGTGTGTGAGTGTAGGTAATACCTATTAGTATTTAAGACTGATTTAAATATATAATCACATTTAATTAATTTTAGAAATTACTCTTTTTGAACATTTTTCTAAAGTCCTAAATATTATAAAAATAGTCGTTTTTATTTCAATATATCTTTTGATTATAATTATAAAAATATTTTTAAATTAATTTTTAAATTTTTTTATCTTTTATTCATGTTATATTTTTTACTTATTCTAATTATATTATTTATGTAGAAAAATATGAGCACCCATGGGAGTCACCAGGCTTACCCTCAACTATATAGAGGACCCTTTTAGTGAACCTAATGGAAATACATACCTTATGAATCCCCATAAGGATTCTATAGAGGATTTGGTCATAAGGGTGAATAATGCAGAAACAAATTATGTGGGGATCATGTACCAGGCCCCTATATTGCTCCCGTAGATGAAACAGTATGATTAATTTATCGTAGGGTTATGGATCTTGTGAGTGCTACTTGTGTTTTAACCTAAATCAAGGATTAGTGCTAGATGAATGATATACCACTGAACTCCCATAATTCTCTTTCAATATGGGTTTTTCATTTGAGAATTACTATTCATTTTTTGAACTTAGTATAAATCTAATACGTTAGATATTTTTTTTAAATACTAGTCACTTGATCATTTTTAATATCTCATGTATTTTTCTCTGAACACCATTGCTGCTCTTAAAACCCACATCTCTCCATGTTCATATTTTTTTTCTGGCGTTCGCTCGACATCCAACATCTCTAGAGTTCATCAATGTTTTACCAATTTTTTATCTAAGTCTCTTCAAGACATAATATATTGAATTATTCTGGTATCACCTTCTCCTTATATTTTAGTTTGTTCTAATTATCTTATTTTGAGTTTCAACTATTGCTTCTCTTTCTCCATCAATCTCTCTAGTTTATGCAGTTTGCAACTCTCCTCACTATAGCCTACTAATCTATTTGAACCATCTATTGGTTAGAAGTAAACTCACCAATGGTATACACCAATTGTGGGTTAGTTGACTCAATTTTAGAAAATTTCCAATGGTGGGTGAATTTACCCACCAGTGGAAACCAAATGTGGTTTAATGACCCACCACCAGATATCAATGGTGGGTAATTTTACCAAACATTGGACATAAACAATGATTCATTTTTCACCCACCATTTTGTATTATTCTTAACTTTATAGAAACTTGGTACGAGTTTCATTGAGTAATATTAAAAGATTTATCATCCTTAGGTTACTTTTATGAGATTCCATTATTCATTATTATGTTTAAAATTACAATTATGTAAAATCCCTATATATCTCTCCCCATTTATTTGAGTTTATACAGTATATACTTTTTAATTTTTTTTTCAATTATTTATATATTATTATTATTATTTATTATGAAAATAAATGACATGGAAGAACCCTTAAATCTTCCACAGGAACTCCTCTTTTACCTTAGATATATTGTAGTTTTTTTTCTTCTATTTTTTTTATTATTTAAATTCTTTACAATAAAAATATTATTAATAATTCGGGATACTTTTTTTGGTTTCTATTCTCAGTGTTGGGAGATTCTTTTTCAGTCATCAAATCTATTCTTTATTTGGTTTTCTATATTTTTTATTCTAACAATATGAAGTTTTTTTAGATTTGATTTATTATTATTCATCTATTATAATTTTGGATGCTTATAAAACCTTTTCATTGATCCATATATGTAACTTTACAATGGTAGGTAATGATCCATGGTTCTTTTCAAAGAAACGATGGAACATGAGTCACCTTTTCACTTCCAATGGTGAGAAAAAAATTATTGCTTCATTATAATCCTTTGAATACTTATATTCTTGTAATGTATTTAGTTTTGTTTAATTCATCTTAATTTTTTTGAAATTATAATTGAATGGCATGCTCTATTTATCCACTATTAGAACCTAGAGTGGGTCATGAGTCACTGCTCTCTATTCCAACAGTAGGTCAATGACCGATTTTATGTTTCAAATTTTTATCCCTTATTTCACTTTTTGTTATTAAAATAATTTCTTTTGATCATTATTTTATTATTATTCGTTGAAATAAATTTCTAGGGTGTAAAATAAATTAATTGTAGCAATATTTTATGTTCTGTTATTCTTGCAGTTTGATATTCATTTCACGCTCTAATTTTCAGCATTTTCTATTGTATTATTTATTTATAGGATTAGATTCATTATTTCAATTGTTTTATAACAATAATTTGATTACAATAGTTTTTCTTAATATATTAACAATTTTATATTAAATTTAACTGAATAAATGTAAAGCCCAATTATATATTTATATTAATCTTATGGGGATATAATAAAATATAGTTAAAATTCATTTTGTTATATTGTTATTCAATAATATGTTTAATGGCGATATTGGAAATAGAAATTCCTTAGTAGGTCTATGTTATAATGTTTTTGAAGATTGATTCATTTAATAAAATATAAATCTATATAGATCAATTCATTCAAATCACTTGTAACACTTATTTGACATTCTATTTCTCTGAATTATTCACGATCTTCAACGAATTATAATTTTTTTTGTGATTACCAGATGAAAAAAATTCAATATTATTTTCCTTTATGTGATCCAATATCAACAGACATAAGCTTACATCAAATTAAAATAATTTGTTTTGTTTCATTTATTTGTTGTACTAATGTAATATTTTCAATTTTTGTTTGTAATTTCTTAAATTTGGTTTATGATTTTACCATAAAAATAAATTCTTTACTTATACCTATTTATTATAACTTCTAAAAGGAAATCAAGGTAGTGACAACCAATACAAATTCAGGATTAACTGACTAAGTTATTCTCATATATCATATACTAGCATTTTTATTCAGTTTGTTCAATATGAAGGGTCTATATTAAGGTTCTAACAAATTTAAAAGTGATTTATTAATGGGTACTAGTGTTATTGGGGAATATTTGATATTGGGAAGTGGACTAGGATATTTTTGATTTAAACTAATATAAATCTTCTATTATTTTAGTTTGTATTTCTACTGCATCATAACTTAAGACACTACACACAGAATAACATAATTTTTTATAAACTCTGGTTTTTTATCCTAAAATTTTAAAATGAATATTCACCCCCCATATAGTAATATTTTACATCAATAATGATCCAATAATTTTTATCAGATATTAGGTCTCTAATTTGTTAGCAATTATTTTGCTTATTATTTTTAACTTTGTGATATCTTGTATCATAGACTTAACAATATAAGTAATAAAAAAAATGTTTTCTTTAATGATGACGGGTAATAATTAAAATGATGGATTAATACCACAAAACCCCCATTATTTTATGGGAGTTACTATGGATATTTTTAAGATCGAAATGAGGCCTAATTGAAATAATTTACTGTAGATCAATAGAATATAATGGAAAATCTATATAAGCTATCCAATGTTAATCTAGAGACACTGGTTTGAAATGAAATTTTAAAATGTGTTTTAAATTAAATTTAATATATTTTATAATTTTTTATTAGTATAATTATATATATATCCATGTTTTAGATTATAATATATCCTGTGACATATAAAGGATACTGCAAGTGACTCATTATGGCACTGGAAAGCTGAATAGAACCAAGATAGGAAAACTCTGAGTAGAATATTGGGATATCAAGATGGGAGAAGAATAATATGACAATAAAATGTTTCATCTATTCAGCAGAATCACCAATTGTATGAGTTCTCTTAGAGAGGTCTTTGAAAACACTATTCAAGTGAAGAGTGTATTAATATATCTTCTAATACAATTTAATGAAAAGAAAGATTCCAGTGATGAGAGTAATAATTTCATGGAGTATACTATATATGGAATCATAGGTTCTCAACTACTATATGAGTTAGATATTAATAATTTTTCTAATAAGGAGTCAATAAAAAAGGTATTTCATTTCAATAAAATGTTATTTATACCTATAATGACTCTAAATACAAGTGTTAGGAAACTGAAAAGGATATAGACCACTTCAGTAATATGTTTTAAAAGTTCATGAAAAACAAAGGTGGGAAGAGTTAGTTCCTGAGGAATTATTTAAAGGACTACAGGAAAGGTAATTATACCAAAAAAGATGATTTTTCAGAAATATACTATTATGAGTGAAGGAATAAAGGACACATAAGAAATGATTTCCATAAACTCAAACATCCAATGAAAGGAAAATATAATAGAATAAATGAAAAACAATCGTTATATGGAGGTTGGAACTACTCCAAGAGTTCTGACACTGGTATTTGTTATTGAAGTCAATAGAAGACATGGAATATTTCCCTGATGGTTATTACTTGTGATGTAAATTATTCAATCTCTAATCATTTAATAACTCCTTCAAAAGTTTAGATTAATTCCTTATCTTGAAATGAAACTAACTTTGTTTCTGAATCTGATTTTAAAAATTATAGAGATACATAATTACCTAAAGAAAGTGAAGAGTTAATGAATGATGGATCCATAATTAATGAAAATTATACTTAATTGAAAATTAGGAATAAAAATTAGATCGAATATAATGATAAATTTAAAAGGAAATACAAATCTCTAAAAATATGTATTACCAATAATGATAAATATAAATGGGGTTTTAATTCCAAACATTTAAAATTAAATGTGGAAAATGAAATTATTAATATCATTATGATATTTAATAGCAAATATCAAGATAGGATATTGAATTTATTTGATAAAAATTTAACTAATGTATAAAATAAATGAAAGAAGTTAAAACAAGAGAATAAAAAATTAAGAAACACACCTTCTAGAACTAATGAAAAAATCTTCACAACTTTTGAAAATTAAAGAAAAGAGAATGTGGTTTTGAAAAATGATGTTGTAAATATTAAAGTGTAATTTTCAAATTTTTTAAAAGGAAGAAAATAATATGATAAGATGATTTCATCAGTGTGATTAAACACCAACAAATTTTTTTTGGATACAGTAGTAAAACTATATGATTAAATAAAACTAACATTTTGAAAAGCTCAAATGGAATCATTTCAAGTGTAACATGTTTTAAATATATAATGAAAGGAAATTTTTCCAATGATTGTTCCCTAATATTTAGACATATTTTTTGATTAATAGAAATTTCATTAATAATGAATTAATTTTAAACAACCCACTAATAAATTTGTTAAATCTATTTGGGTTCCAAAGTTTTTGGATACTAATACAATTGTACCCAAGTTGGCATGGAAAATTAAGAAATAAATATTATTAAATAATTTTCAGAAATGTACCTTATAAGTCTAAATGGCTCATGGTTCATAGATAATGACTATTCCAAGAACATGATATGTGATATTCCAAAGTTTTTGCCTTTTAAGTTTGGTTATGGTGGCCTTGTTACAATTGGATATAATTCTGAAGGTCATATAAAAGGACTAAGTAAAGTTGATTTCTCTAAAATAGTTTCAATTTAAAAAATATTATAATACTTGGTTTAAAACATAATCTCAAAATTGTATCATAGTATGTGGTGTTAAACTAAATATCTTAATTGAAAAAGGTAAATTATCTATTCTAAAAAATTAATTAGTTTTATATTATGAAAATAGAAAACAAAATGTATATACTATGTATCTTTATGATATAACTAAAAAAATTAACTCACTGAATACTGTAGAATTAGATGAAATCTTTCGGCATAGGTGGCTTAGGAATGAATATTTCAGATTGATACATAAAATATCAAAGCATGAAAAAGTTCTGTAACTGCCCAAGTTTCATACAAATAAGTAATTCATGTGTGATTCTTGCTTAAAAGGTAAAAAACAAAAAGACAGATTTAAATCTATAAATGATGTTATTACTACTATAAGTTTATAATTATTGTATCTTGTCTTGTTTGTACAAATACGACTATATTTTTTGGTTGTAAAATATATGTATTCTTCATTGTAGATGATTACAATAGATTCTTATGGATTTATTTTCTATATTATAAAAATGAAACATTATCCAAATTTTGTGTTTTCTATAAGATTATTTATAATTTAAAAGAAAAATAAATTATATATATATGGTGTTATAGAGGCGGTGAATTTTTAAATTTATATTTTCAAATATTTTGTGAATGAAATGTATATAAACACTTTTTTTCAGCCCCTATAACACAAAAATTGAATGGTGTGGTTGAAAGAAAGAACATGTCTATTCATGTAATTACTTATTTAATGATAATGGAATATAGTTTAAATTAATTTTTCTAGGTAGAAGAAATAAATATAGATTTCCATGTTTTAAATAGATTTCCAATTATACCACTCCTAAATAAGTCCCCTTATAAAAATTGTATATTATATAAACCAATTTTTTTTATTTCAGAGTCTTTCGCTTTAAAGTGTTCATCTTAAACAAAAAAATATAATTTAGATATATATGAATCTAAATAAAATTATATGATATTATTAGGATATTTAAAATAATTTAAATATTAAAGTTTTTTAAATAATAAAACCATAGTTTTTGAAGAATATTAACATGTTTTTTTTAATGAAATCAATTCTAAAAAATAGGATTTTGGATCTTTCAATGAAATTGACAAGTTTAAAGAATTTAAATTTAGAGAAAATAATGACCAAGATAATTACAATGAATCAGTTTAGGGGGAGTATATGTCATTTAAAAATGACCCAAAATAATGGGAAACTCTTAAATATCACCATATTAATAAAAGAAATAGAAAATATAGAATCTCAAATTCATTCCATAATTTTTTTTTCTTTACTTATGGAAATTATAGTTTTCTTGATGAACTTGTTCTTATCAATGATGATAATGATTTAATTAATTCAAATTGTATTAATGTTATGCATGATGAATTAAATCAATTTTAAATAATAAATTTCTGTTTTATTATATTTTTCTAATGTTAACCATATTATAAGAACTATATTTATTTATTGCGAAAACACCAATGAAGATGGAAAACTAGTTGAAAATAAACAAAGACTAGTAGCTAAATGATATTTACATTAATATGGAATGGAAATTTAATATTCCTTTGTTCATGTTTCTATAATAGATGAAATTATAATTTAATTACCCAATTATAGTTTACAAAACATCAAATTATTTCAAATGGATGTAGAAAAGTGCATTTTAAATAGTATTATTTCAGAAGAAGTTTATATTACACAACTCCCTGTATTTGAAACTGATAAATTATAATATGATGTTTTTAAACATAATAAATCATTAAATAGTCTTAAACAATCACCATGATCTTGGAATGAAAGACTTACACAGTTTCTATTACTAAATTATTTTTTTCAAGTGGATGTTGGACCTATCCTATATATTAAAAAAGTTTCAAATGATATAATAAATATAAAAACAGATATTGATGATATAATATTTGGATAAATAATTGATTCTTTAAGTAATCAATTTTCTAAGATGATGTAAAGTGAATTTTACATTAGTTGAATGGGGGAACTAAATTTCTTTCTTGGTTTTCAAATTTATCGAAGAAAAGATGGTATTTTCTTTAATCAAGATAAATATTCTAACCAATATATAAAGAGGTCTGGACTTTATTCTAGTAAAAATTTGAAAAAAACAATAAGCGTTAATTAAAAATTTGATATAGATGAATCTAGTCAATTAGTTGACATTAAATAATATTGAGGCATGATAGGTAGCCTTTTATATCTCACAAAATATAAACTAGAAATCATGTTTTCAATTTTCTCATGTCCTCAGTTTGATTAAAATTCCATTTAAATCCACTTAAAAGTTGTTAAAAGATTAATTAGATACATCACAGGTACTTTTTGTACTGGACTCTTCTATTCTAGTGAAAACTTTTCTAATCTACTTTTTTACTCTAACTCTGACTTTGGGGATGCAAACATGACTGAAAAAGAACTACAGATATGTCTTACTTTTTATGACACAATTTAACCTCATATAGATCTAATAATAAACTATCAACAACATTGTTAATAGATGATGTTTAATATGTCATTTCTCCTAGGTGTTGTATACAAAGTATATGGATAAAAAAACATTATATTATTTCAATATTAGTTTTGATAAAATTATTATTTATTGTGATATCTCAAGTGCTATTTCATTTTCTAAAAAACCTATTCAACACTCTAGAACTAAATATATAAATGTAATATATCACTTTCTAATGGATTATCTAAATAAAAATGATATATTCATAGATTTTTTTTCTTATTGATAAATAGATTACGTGAATCTTTAAAAAACCCTTAGAATTAATTAAATTTGAAAATATGACATTCAAATTAGGTATGTTAGAAGATTAAAATATTTTTTATTATAATTATTATTAACAACTGTTTTACATATATTCTATAATTTAAAATGTTTTTTCTACTTTCATTAAATATTATTTAGTTCATATGGGCAGGGGAGAATTCCCGAGTACTATAGCAGGGTACTATAACAGTACTGTAGCAGCGACAGACTGTAGCAGCGGCAGCATTGTAGCGGTGGAGGGACTGTAGCAGGGTACTGTAGCAGTGGCGGTAATGTAGCAAGGACTTTAGCCGCGTAGGTACTGTAGTAGTACTGTTCACTGAGGGGTCCTTTGGGCCAAAAAATGGCCTTTCTAGCCCTGTATGCAGGCCACTTGGCCTTGGGCCTTCGGGCTATGTAATGGGTCACCCTCTACCCAGTCTAAAAAGGTATTTGCTTTAATAATAAATTGAGTCTTCGGCCCCAACCTTTTAAAAAAAATTTACACTATCTTAATTTTTTTCGATTAAAAATAAATATATTTTATATAATAATTTCAATGAAATTTTGGATAAATTTCAAAAGGTAGAATATTTTTATGTAAACTATAATTAATGTTTTTGTAATTTACAAAAAGAGGGTGTTTTTTAATACTAAAAATTGATTTAAATATATTATAAAATTATTTTTTGCTTATAAATTATAATTTATAAAAATTTAATTACATTCTCATATAATTTATATTCAAGTGTGTTTAATTAAATCAGTATTTTTATTATAATTCTAAAAATATTTTTTAAATTTATTTGTAAATTTTATTTTCGTTTTTCATCTTATAGTTTTTAATTATGATTATTTTTTGGTTTATGTAAAAAATTAGGTGTATTCTTGGATGGAACCAGGATAACCATCAACCACATAGGGGACACCTAAGGGTCAACCCCATTGGAAGGCCAAACTTAGGAAGCTCCAAAAGGATGTTATAGATGTTTAGGTCTTGAGCATTCATAGTGCCCACCAAACACATACGGGGCCCAAGTATTAGGTTCCTGGTGTGCACCCATAGGTGTAATGTTAGGAATAATCTCATGCTGGGTCATGGACCTGTCGAGTGCGTGCTTATGATTTAATCTAAATAGAGTATCTCCAATAAAGGGAAGATATACTGCTCGACTCTCATTTTCTCTTTTGACATGGGATGCTAAATTAATCATTACTATTCATATTTTAATGTTTGTATCAATATCATCTATTTATTTCTTTTTGTTTTAAATTTCATCCATTTGATCATTTTTAATATCTCACATATTCGTGTTTGAACTCTAGCACTATTTTTCAAACCCACATCTCTCCCTCTTCAACTTTTTCTTCAGGAGTCTGCTTGACATCAAGCATATATAAAATTATTCATAGTTTTACTGATTTTTTACCCAATTATCATTAAGCCTGAAGATATTTACTTTTTTTGGTCTTAGTTTATTCATCTGTGTTTTGGTTATGATTATATTTTTTGAGTTTCAATTGTTTATTTTATTTATCCTTCAATATCTTCGGTTATTCCCAATGAAAATATCTTCATTTTAGAATTTTAATCTGATTCTACTTCCTATGGTTTCTATTTGACTCGTCATTGGTATATACGAACAGTGGGTGAGTTGACTCACTGTTAGAAAGTTTCCAACTATGGGTGAATTTGTACACTGCCATACTTTAATAGTGGTTAATTTTACCCACTATTGGACATCATGAATGGGTCATTTACACACCCCTGAACATCAATAGTGTGTCATTATTTTACCCATTTTTTCGATTATTCATGACGGTATATAAACATAGTAGGAGCTTTTATGAGTTCCATCAAGATATTTCTTTTACTTAGGTTACTGATATGAGATCAGTTTTTCATAATTTTGTTTAAACTATTAATTAGGTAGAATATCAATCGTGGTCTCCCTGTTTATTTGAGTTGATATATTATGACATGTTTAGAAATGTTTTCAATTATTTTTATTAGTTTTTTTAATATTTTTGGTGAAAACACATGTTATGTAAGAAGACCATATAAAATCAATATAAAGTCCTCTTACACCTTAGATGTATTGTAGTTGTATTTATTCTTATCTATTAATCAGTTTCCTTATTTAACATATAATATAATTATTGTTACTTCTTGAAGAAATATTCTTTTTTGGTCTCTATTCTATGTGCTGAAAGAAGGTTTCTTAATATCCAAACCTAATATTTATTTGGTATATATATTTTTTATTCTCACTGTAATATGTTTTTTAAAAATTTTATTTATTATTATTAATGTTTTATTATTTCTTATTTTAAGAAAACTTTTTCAGTGATCCATCATTGAAGATTTACAATAATAAGTCATGATCAACTGTCTCTTTATGAAGCAGTGGATCATGAGTCATCATTGGACATCCAATAGTGAGAAATTTTTTTTTCTTTATTAGAATAATTTGACTACTTAGATTCATGGAATGTATATAGTTTTGATTAATTCATTTTATTTTTGATTAAAATTACAGTGGATGTGTATACTCTATTTATCCACTGTTAGTTTTTAGCGATAGGTCATGAGTCACTACTATCTATTCCAACGGTAGATCAATGACCCACCATTAGTTGAAATTTTATATTTGGAATTTTAATCTCTTATTTCATTTGTTGTTATTAAAATAATTTTTTTATCATTGATTTATTGTTTTATTTTTAAATATATTTTCATAGTGTTAAAAAATTAATTGTATGCTATTTGATGTTCTTTTATTTATGTTGTTTGATATTCATATCATGCTCTATTTTTTTTAATTTTCAATTGAATAAAAAATTTACGGGATTATATTTTATATCTAAATTGTCTTATAACTGTAAATTAATTATAATAGTTTTTATTAATAAATTATTTGTGATATATTTATTTGATATGAAGAAATATAAATCCCAATTATATTTTTTTATTAATATTTTGGGGATTTAATAGATAGAAAGTAATAATCATCTAAAATTAAATTATTTGGATCTATTATAGTTTTTAAATTACATTTTATTTTTGATAAATTATAGTTCAATAACACTATACTCACTATAGTTTGTTTTTTATAAACTCTCATTTTATTGTCTTTGAATTTTAAAATGACTGTTCACCCCTAGTCATATTTACTATCAATAAAGATCCAAAACTAAATTTTATATAACAAAGTTCTCTTATATTGAGGATAATTTTGTTAGTGTATAAATTGGATATAAGATGAATTAAAGAGGTAGAGAATAAAATAAAATAAAAGTGCACCTTGAATAAATGTTACCTCTTTTCAGGTTACTCCTTTTGGTTTATACTACAAGTCATCCTATGTTGAAATTATACTCAAATTGAGTATTCTAGGATTTTGGGAGGGATGTTGGGAGATTATTTGGGTAGTTTTTGGATTATCCAATGTGATTTGGAGGTGTGAATAAGTGGGAAGAGTTAGTGTTTTTATAGTATTATAGTAGTGGAATTTTTTAAATTTAGAAAGATAAACATTTTTTAGAGGTCTCCCTTAAATCATGTGCATACAATAATATATCATATTTGATAAAAGTGAGTATATGGTGTAAATATGTCCATGAAATGAGTTTTACATATGTTTATAGGTAATTATGGCACTTAAGTATAAATTTTAGTCCCTTTTAAGCTAATATTTCTCTTAATCACTATAATTAATTAAAAATAATTTAACAACTATATTAAAAAAGTGGACTTTAATATACGTATAAATTATTATTATTACAAATATTTAATAAATTTTCAACACTACAATCAAAGAAGTTGTAGAGATTAATTTACAATTGAACCTACAGATGAGATGTGAAAGCGGGTTTTTAACGTAAAAATTTTCAATTGTTTGAAAAGTTTTGATACCAAATATCAATGAAAAATTGATTATAATAACATAAATGGGATTAATATATATAAAATAGATATAATGAAACTTTTAATAAATAGAAAATATAGTTTGACTTTATAAATATATTATACAAAAAAGTATTTTTCAACTAAAAATAGGTATTTTCATTACTCATCATGAAAAGAAAAATTTTAGAAAAATAAAAAAAATTAAACAAATCTTATTTTACATTTCAATTTCAAAAATTAATTTTATTTATAAAATTATGTTTTCTAAAAGTTTCCAAGAATTTATTTAAAATAGGTTCCCCATTAAAATGCAATTAAACTGGATTTAGAAAAATATAGTTTTTTTATGTGTTAATTTATAATTTTTATTATCATATACATATAAAATATATTGTAAAAATTAAAAAAAATATTGAAAAAAATATTTATATATATAATTAATATCATCAACAAATAGTAATTAATTTAATTTATTGTGATAAAACATAAAAAGATTATATGAACATTTCATTTATAATCATTTAGTTTCCATATTCCTTTTTAATTAATTATTAACCAATGAACTAAAATATTTATTTTTATACGTTAGTTAATCATATTTATAACCACAAATTTAGTTTCAATGAGATAATTTTTATATTAAAATATAATATTAATATAAATTTGTAAGACTTAGTCCTTTGTGAAATTCATGCTATCGAAGAAATCCATTGTTGTGTATACATCAAGATAACTTAGTAGTGTTTTCATTAAATGATATATTATAGATATAATTTATTTAAAATGGAAAATATATTGTGACGCCTTATGATATTATATTTCTTTATACACTTAGTTTTTTGTTCTATTCATGATTTTGAATTCTATATTCTTACATTAGATTTTTGGGGCATTATAATTGTCACTAATCATACCAGATCATTGTAAAAATATTCTTAACTTATGGTGATTTTATATAGGGATGATAGAAGGTGAAACAATTTCTTTTACTCCATCAACTAGCACCAGATGGGTGGATTCTTGTTATTGATTAAAGATTAATGGGTGAAACTGGAGAGAGGTAATACATGTGTTATCCTTATAAAGAGTCTTCAACATCTAAAAATGGTCATTCATGAGTGGCTATATAATAAAATTTATGAGGATATAAATCAACATATAATAGAGGCCTATATTGAAATATTATAGGAGGTTCTGAAATATTGTTGTGCTGATGAAAGGTTAATCTATTTGATTGAAAATAAAAATATTATCATGGAGAAACTCTTGAAGTTTGAGATAGTTTATAGAAAAAAATCAAGATCTCTATGGGTCAAAAAGGGCGATGATAACACATATTAATTTTATGCATTCTAGACATATAAGTAAGCAAACAAGATGATCAAATTATAATTAGAGGATGGAACATTCACAATGGATATGGAAGTGTAAAGAAAGATGGTGCTGGATTCCTTTGATGGTCCTATAGTATATCATAATAGGTCTAATAAATAAGGTAAAACTATGATTAGTGGAGAAAAGGTGCTCATGTACTACATCTTGATAATGGGGGATGATATGAAAAATGGTGTTTTGGAATCATTTTTATAGGATAAATAGATCAAGGAAATCATGTTCAACATGATGGAGGAGATTACCTCTTGTCTTGATGAATTTTGAGGATAAATGTATGTTGTTGTTTGAGACATATTCATGGAAAAAGTGGGGTTATAATTATAGTATTTATTTAGAGGTGTATTACTAATTAGGGATGTATGTTCCTCAAAAGTTCTCCTTATTCTAATTGTGAGAGATCGTATTGATCTTAATCTTTATAGACAATTTTTTTTGTGAAACATTTTTTATAAATTTTTTTCAAGTATCTTTACTAGAAGTCATTGTAGTGATGTTGAAATATTTATATCATAGGATTAGTACGAATTTTTTAAGGTAAAATCAACTTGGTTCAATTGGTATGTCAAAATAAATAGTGGAGGATATACATAAAAAGGTAATTGGATCAGATTTGATGATCATTGTTGACATGTACAAGTATTTTAATAGGTTATAATAGAGTTTCATTATTAGGGTATTGAGGAAATTCAGCTTCAATGAATGGTATTGTTATTTTCACTTTATATTCTATAAATCTATGTTTATTAACATCTATTTAATGATAAGGGGATTTACTATTGTTCAACAATGTACATGGTGTAAGGAAAGAAGACCATTTTACTCAAACTCTCCTTGTCATGGCTCAAAAGGTATATTCAAGGAACATAAATAAATTTTTTTTTGATGGGAGGATTTTGGCATTTAAAAATAGGTTTTGGAGTTGAATGTGGATAATATTATGTTTGGTGATGACATGCTATTTTCTATTCATGGTAGTCAATGTTCAATTAATGGTTTTGTTAAAATCATGAAATTGCATGTCTAGTTTAGTGGACAAAGTTTCAAGAAATGGAAAAAAATGCTTTCATAATTAATAAATTCTCATGAATCCACAAAATAGAAATACAAGAAACATTGGAAATGTAGGGGAAAAAACTCCCAATGGTTTATCTTGGAGTTCCCGTATAAAATGGATGGTCCAAAAAGGTATTATTTGTTGGTATCATCAGCCAGATCATGAGAGGTATTTAGAATTGGAATAAAATGTTCCTCTCATTTTAAGAGAATATTTCATTGATTAACATTTTACTTACCTATATACCAATGTGTGTGTTATCCATCATCATGTTGTTGAATGGGAAAGTCACCAAGAAAATGAATTTCATGATATAATTCTTATGGGATGTGATCTGGTCTAGTATATTTCATTAGGAATCATGGAAGTGACTTCCAATGATAATTGTGGATTGTGGCATCGATCTATATAGTGTGTCAGAAACCATGATTTCTATAATGATTATATTCACATTGTATTTCATTGAATAAAATTTTTAAGGGATGAAATTTATGAGATATATAAACAAGGAGACTATCAAGTCTATTGTAGTGAATGATAGATCTAATGGAGGAGTTAGAGGAACGTGTTTGGTGGGCTGTGGGTTTTGAAAATATTAACCTCTATAAGATAAAATGGGTTAGATAAAGTCATTATTTTCTAGGGTTCCCAGTTCCAAGAATCCCATTCAAGGAGGCTATGATATTCCCAGACATTATTGACACCACCCTTTATTAAGATTAGAAGAATATTTATAGAAGAAATAAGTTGGTTAATGAACCGAGAAGTTAAATTTTTCTATGTTTAACTTCGTGTATCTTCAGTAATCAGAAAATTAGAAATATGGTACATTCAAGAAGCAGTTCATGTGAATGGTAATCTAAACTATGGTGCAAGAAGATACCTGGGATGGTGAACATAATTTTATGTTGAGTAAGTCATCAATATCTTCCTACGGATGTGGATGAGAAGAATAAGGGTTTGGTCTTTACTTCACAATACCAATGTTGGGAAATGTTGCAAATGGATTAAACAAGGAACATATTTTTTCAAGGTGTTTGGGTGAAGGGGGTCTGGGATATTATCGAGAAGGGTATGAATATAAAAAATAGTGGGGAATAAATGTAACATGTTCTTATAGCATAGTTTTATGAAGCCATTCAACAAGGGAAATTGGTGAAGGTATATGGTGTATCCTTTATGGTTATGTGTTGGGACCTCTAGGATGTTAGGAATAAGAAAATAAAAGGGAAAAATAACTCATCCATCCTCTTTCAAGTGAGGGTGAAGATTATTATTGTTGGTATGGGGACTCTTATCATGGGATGGATGTATTATTCCATGTTAAGTAGGATTATTCCAAGGTAATTAATAATTGTAGAAGTTCACTAATGTATTAGGGTAGATGGGTTATATGGATGCCTCCCAATATAGGGATAAAATTTAATATGGATGGCTTGTATATTTTTTGGGATAAGATAGGGGTGGTATGGGGAGAAAAAAATGAATTTAAATGATTTTGGTCACAAGTTCCTTCTATTTTCTAGATAATTCCATTAGATTATACAAAATATCTACATCCACTGGTTATATTATACATAGTAATTACAACATGCACATAGTGGAAGTCAAATTAGATCCAGCTGTGTTGGTTGGGACCTGTTATGAGAAGGATAATTCACCATGCGAGTTGGAATAATTTTTAAGGAACATTAGAATTTTTTTCAATAATGGTATTTATATTGGAAATAACTAGAGGGAATGGAATTTTTGGCTGATATTTTATCCAATAGAGGGAATCTTGGAGAGGAAATGATTGTATACACCAGCTTTTAGACCTTACCTCATTATTGTAAGCTCATTGTTAGAGGTGATGACCTTTTCCTTCATCATTTCCTCTCGCCATCAGTCAGACATAATTTTGAAATCTAATATGTCTTATCTTTAATAAAAATTAATTTTTTTTCAATCATAGGTAATAAGAACTCTATTTTTTAATGTCATTTTATTATTCAAACATAATATTTATTCAAAAACAATGAAAGACTTTTGTTAATAAAAAATATAATTATTTTTCCAAAATTTTATAAATTATATTTGATAAAATAAATTTAATATTTTAAATAATAATATTTAAATTATTATATGGTAAAATTTTAGTATTTTATGAAATGTTTTATTTTTAACTCAATAGATAAAAATAATGATTTTTATTTTAAAATATAGTTCCTTTTAGTGTAATCACAAAGTAAAATTTTATTTGGGATTTGTTTTAATGTTTCAATATTTATTTTATATTTGAAATAATCTAATAAGTATTTTTTAAATAATTTTATACTTGAATTTGGTATAATTTGTTTTATAGATTAAATGTAATTTTCTGAAATAAAAAATTGTTTTTCGTTGAGTCTTATTGTTTAATTTTCAATTAAATTCTACCACTTGTACATTTTGAATCATTAAAAAGGGATTCCTTAATTTTTATTAGTGAGCCCAAAATTTATAAATAGTCCCCTTTTATTTTTTAACCTCAAGAGTAGTGACCTAAGTAAATTTACTTACCATGATCAAAGGTAAATCGGGTATTTACAGTTAAAAATAAAATTATAAGGACACCAAAATGACCCAAACACTTGTATTAATTTTATTATATGAGTATATATCATCCATAATCATAAGAAAGACTAATATATGTACTTTTTTCATTTTTAAATTATTGTTGTATTTATAATACTTTAAGAAAATATAATTAAAAAAGGGTACCTTCTTGCTCTAAATAACTATAATATTTTGTGACTGGGAAAAATAATATCTTTTTTGTTAAAAATATTCATTTGAAGGGTATATGATTTTTATTTATCATATAAATTAATTTCAAATTTGTGGAGTTGAAATAATTACCTTAAAGGACTATGCAATGATGGAGTAGTAATTATTCAATTATTAGAAAAATAGAATAATTGATACTAAAAAGATTAAATGTACTATAATTTGAATGTATTATTTTGATTTAATTTTTGCTGGATAAATAAAAATATTTTTGTGACGTTTTAATTGGTTATATTCAAAGTATTTTTTTTTCACATTATAAATTCCAAATAAAATTAATTATTATAAAATTGACATTAATGATAGTTTATAATAAATAATATTTTATTATTTTATTCAATGATTTAAAGTCACTATAAACATATATTCATTCCAATGATAGGGATACAAAATCCAATATTGAAAATGAACTATTTATGGGGAAATTTTCCTTTTATATTGACTACATTGACCCCTAAAGTGTAAAAACATCATTATCATAGTAAATATAAAAAACAGTTAAAGTTGGCTAAAATAAAAAAGATAAGAACAAAATACAAATATAAACATGTAAAAATTTTATTTTCTGATAGTATCCTAACCCATCCTTATATTATATTTTAATATTAATAATGTTAGATCCATTTTAACGTTAAAATTAATTTATACTATTTTAATATTTTATGAAATTCCAAAAGTGCCCCTCCCATCTCTTATTAAAGGATAAAATGTCTTCTCTTTTATTAATACTTCAATAACCCTTTGTTTTAACCATTACCTTTCTAAAAACATTCCTAGTGTCTATCCTTACATACTATAGGTCTTAGTTTGGGGCATGATATCATCCTTTGATTTCTTAAGGTGTAAAAACAAAGTGGTTTCCTGAAGATGTGGTGTAGTTCCTAACCATCAGTTCTCATTTTATTTCATCTTCAACCTCCATAAAATATTCTACATCCCTGATGAGATTGTAAACTATTTTCTTTACATATAATCAGATTATATTGTGTTATTATAATAACCTATATTTATTTCCATCCTCCCTAAAGTTGGAAAAGGAATTAAACATTCATGTGTAAGAAAGACTACCTCCTCTTAGACTGATGTAATTAATTTTCCATCACCACATCTCATGGATATTTATAATTATGGATCTAATTTATATATATGATATTAATTAAATAATTATCATTATTTCAAAATAATATATCTTCAATTTTCTTAATTATTTTCATTCATACGTGTAGACTACCACCACCACGGAGCGATGTTATTTGTTTTTCAACACCACACCACATAGATGATATATATATATATATATATATATATATATATATATTAATAATTAATATTATATTTATGATATTATTATCATTTTTTAAAGATAAAAGAATACTTTCCTCAATTTAATAACGATCGTTGTAAAATTGAAACATTACTTATATGTACATACAATATGTGTTATCTAAGGTTGTAATTGAAGTTCATTTTTCATAGGAATCATACAAGATTGGTGTTAAAAGTATAGTTGATGTATTAAAATTAAAATTATATCATTTTTAATATATAGATTATTTAATAATGTCCCATTTGACAATGTTCATGGTAGAAAATATATATTGAAATTATGGAACGAACATTATCGAAGAACCTATAATAGACTTAACTAATTATGAAATTAACTATTTTATTGAGATAAACGAAATAAATGTTTCAAGGATATGTTATTAAACATATAAAATATTCTAATTAATTCAAATAATTGATATGAGGTTATTATACATGTGTTAAAGGATATATATATATATATAGCATTTCTAGACATGAGGTAAGGAATTTCACTTCAATTTCCTTTCATTAAGGTATATTTTTTTATTATGCACCTAATGTATTCAATATTGTTTATATATTACCTCTTTTAAATGTTTATTAATGAATACTTCTAAATTCATGAAATTTTATGTGAATTTTAATTTATTTTATCTAAAGGGGTTTGAATTGAAATGCACAATGTGGTAAAGGGTCTCTTAATTAAATTTTGTTTTGTTTAGTTATAACTCCTCTTTATTGAATTTGTTGTTCCATGATTATGTGTGAATTAATATATAAATATTATTATTTTATATTTCCACACTTTTTTATATTTACATTTGATACACATAATCTATCTATTTATTATCTCTCAAATTAATGATTTAGTCTTTTATGGGTTATTCGTCTCAAATTCCATTTCCTTGGGACATATAATTATGATAAACTCATATATTATTTCATGAGGTGTACATACTACACCTTTTACATGAGATATCATTATTATCCTTATTTAAATGATATTAAAAGTATCAATTGATGTTATTTATTCATATGGACTACAACTGAAATAATACCAAAGTGTAAAAAGCTTTATGTTCCAATCTTCTTTGTTTTCTAGATTGTTTATGTTCTGTGTTCCTTGGGGGAAATTATATGATCTTATTTTCTAGAACCAAATCACTTTTATTATATTCTTTTTATAAATGTGTTTTAAACATTTTAATTTCATTTCCCTCCTTATTTATTAAATAAACATCAAGAAAGTCATTTATAAGTGATACTCGTCTTTTATTTTCTTTTCGATCAGAAAACTTTCTCTTCCATATCAATATTTTCTAAAATTTATTCAAAAATATCCTTTTATATACAAAAATGCTTACATAAATGTACTTAAAATGGTATTTTCCCTTATATTAAACTGTTTTGAAATGTAAATTTATTAACATTTTCCAAATGGGACACTTTTGACTACATTTACAAAAATTTTGAAAATAATATTTGTTTTTAAGATCAATGACATGAATATATTTTCTCACCGTAATGGCTATTATTTGATCCAAATATTCATTTATATATTTACAAGGTTATTGTAGAGACACTGACCCATGTTGGTTGGAGTTAGTTCCTTTCTTTATTACATAGACATATTTACTAGACATGAATCCCAGAGGATTGATCATATTATTAGTTTTGGAAACTAGATTACATACAAGAACATTACATTACAACTTTAAATGAAATTAAACATATAAAATCCATTGGAAACACCCATAAACCCCTATAATATACCTATAAGTCATTCATAATGTACATCTTCACATCCTAGGGAAAATATAACATAAGTTCTAAGATCATATTCTTAGTTAGGGTTAGTAATATAGTGGAATATAATATAAAATAATTCATGGTGAATGAATACAAACAAATTCTATTAGAACCTAAACTTCACAATAATATGGAAAGAATAAAAGATGATTAAATAATTCAATAAAAATAATCACATGAGAATGAATATTATAAATCAATAATATACTAGTATAATATTCAAATTTTTTATGAATTACTAATATCATAATGAGGGAATTCATAATTTCAGACTTCAAAAATATATCATTGAGGCCTCGACCCAGACATCTAAATATAAATGGTTTAGGCCTCTGCCGAAATGAATTACTATTTTGTCTCAACAGACATACTCATTCATCAAGGGGATATAAAGAGTCCCCAACCATCACATACTATGTACAATTAATTCCTCATATGAATGGTTTTATACATAAACAACATATAAATAATAAATGTAAATTTTATCCCCAATCTATAAACATAATCACTTACCATTCATGACTTTTATGGTGAATGGTATCAAGATAGAAATCCCATTTTCAAACTAATCAAAAACCATTTATAAAATATTCTATATGATAATCATAAGAGATCAATATCAACAAGGCATAAAATTCAATATTGGTTTTGAAATATATGAAATTACTATAATAAAACCATTGAAAAATTCTTGAGAGAAATTCCCCTTTAACTTTGGAAAGAAGAGTTCTTTTGGAAATATCATTTGTATCTATTATAATAGTTTTTATAAAACCAAAATTTTAAAAAATAATTTTTCATGAAAAACTTAGTGATTTTATGAAAATAATGGTGTCCTAAAATATATTATGGATGGTACTAGAAAATGGGAAAGAAGTCGAGAGGTTCCCTTTAATCGGGCTTGTATATCAGGATGATTTGGGATGGGAACCTTGTAAAACAAGTATTTATTATAAAATAAGAATGAAATTATCTGGATAAACGTGTTTGTAACATATAAAAATAATGTATAATAAGTATATAGATATATTTTATAATTTCATTTGTGTACATAAGGAAAAAAGCATAACCAGAATGAAATTGGAGGTTCGGGAAGAATCCCTTAATTTATGTCCAAAAGTGTTCTGCAACTGAACTTAATGTACTAGATAATAAACTTAAAATATATTAATAAATAAATATAAAATCATTCCTACATTTATTTGATTTAATATATTTTTAATAATTTTATTTATATTAGTTTTATGAGTTATAAGATACACATTTATCATTCAGGAGAATTTGTCTCCTTGGTTTTCATAATCAGTTTTCTTATATATTTGTATGGAAGTTCATGTAAAATGGGAATATATATTTATATAATTAAAGTTATATTTTATCAATTAACATACATGAGATTAAATTTTTTTATAAGTAATTTGGATATTTTGGTTGAGGATGATACATTAGACAAGACACTATTGATCATCGTATAGATTATTTTGGCGGTTTTTCGATCATGAGAAACTAGTTTTGTTTTTTAGTTAAAATCCTGAATATATAAGGGTTCCATGAAATTAAATTAGTTTTGATACATATACTATTATCCTTTTTTTAAAAAAATTTATCAATATATTTTAAGATGTTATAGGAAAATGAAAATGCATCATCCAAGATGTCAGTAAGTTAAATCATCATGGGATATGTTTTAATTTATTGAATAAAAGAGAGAGAGAAAGAGAGGAGTTTGATTATATATAATCAATTAAAAATATATAATTCTAGTATATAAATGATATTGGAGTTATTATTCAAGTTGTACAAGGGTAGGAGAGGAGAAGGTAAGAAATAAAATAATTGGAGGATAAATTAAATGAAAAAGAATGATGTTTTACCTCTTGAATTTATCCTCTTTAATAACCTCCTTACGGAATAGGTTTTGGTATTTTTTTGATACCAAATGATATTAGACGTTGGGTTGGGGCTTTTTAAGAGGATTTAGTGTAATATATACAAGTATACAATCTTGAATGTTGTGAGGAAGTGGTGGTGAGAGGTGGAATTTATAGTGGAGGATAGGTGTGTTTTTTTAATATTTTAATCATAGTTTATTATTTTGGAAAAATACAAGTGATAGTGTTCATTATTGTTACAAAATAACGTAACCATTTAATGTGAGTTTGAACTTATGGTGCTTATATCAACCTCGCATCAACAATGTCATAAAAATTCATGTATTTAGTAGTTATTAGAAATTATCATATTTTATTATTCACCAAAAATTCAAAAATTATAGAAATATCACAAAAAATAACCCTAACCATTTTTCAACATGTAGAATTAAAAAATAGACCCCATTATTTTAAAATAAGTTACCAAATATGATAAATTTATTTTTTTAATTAAATTCACAATTTACTAGAAAAATATCTATTTTAATAATATGACTATTTTGTGAGACATTGAAAAATTAATCAAAGTATCATAAAATTATCATATAATTATAATACAACAATATTTTAATTTATGAATAAATTTTATTTCAAATAATTATATTAATTAAAAAATTTAAAATAAACATTCAGGTTAATGAAAAAAATATCAACACTTAATTAATAATTTATAAAACATTTATTCACTTGTACTAAGATATAATTATATCATATTACAACTTAAAAGATATCAAAATTTTATTTATAATTTCATAGGTGATAATATCATTCTAATGGCCGTATTACTAAACATAATGATCACATTATTATTTCAACTGTCACATTACTATTTATAAAAATTAAAACGTATCAAAAAAATAAAAAAATTAACCACAATTAATATTAATATTTTTATTTCAAAAAGAATTTTTATTTTTTAAAAATAAAATTTATAAAAGTGTCAAAATTCATATTTAAAATAATTTCTCCATTAAAAAATGGTGAAGATGAGTTGAGACAAATATATCATTTTTATGTGTAAAATTGGATTTATTATTATCATAGGACCCAAAAAATGTTTTGGATGATTGTAAAAATATTTTATTGAATATATAATATATATAAATTTATTTAAAATATTTTAGTAATAGTGAGTAATTTAATTTATTAATATAAAATTTCTTTTTGGGCATAAAAAAAGTTTCAATAAATACATATCCTCTATCTTCAAATGGTTTTCATTAATTAGTAATCAATGAATTATATTTATAAATAGTTTTAATCTATATTTTCATAATTTTCATAATTTAATTCAATACCTTTATTCCCAAAATATAATAGATAACTATAAAAATTAAATAATTAAATAATTTATTATGCAGGAAAGCTATCAAAGAAGTTAAATTTTTAAAAAATGATTACTATAAAATACATATTTGTTACATTCTCTCCTCCTTAAATAAATTACAACATTTCAATTTACAATTTTATAAATAATTGGAGTTTGATACTTGAAAATTACTTTGTGGGAAACCCATATCTTAAATAGGGTTCATTAAATATCGTCTTAATAAGAGGGATTGTGAAATGAGAATGTTATCACAAAATTCGGATTTTGAATAGTAGAACATTAGTGGGAAGTGAAAAAATGGGTATGAAAGTGAAATATAACCTTCAATTTCTTGTGAGGAATAATATAATGCACGTTTATAAGAATTCTAACCATCATAAGACCATAATTCTCATGATAAGTTAAAATACCAATGATCACATAGTATGTAAAGTTAAGAGATAACATTTTTGATTCATAATTATTTTTCTAGAGTTATTGGATTACTTTACTATCTAAATATGTACTTGATAAATGAAACTTTATAATTACATTCCATGACATAATAATAATCTCATCCTTTGGTTGTGCATATATTTATTTTTACTTCATTAATCATTCCAGATAATGAATGTTCAAGATGAAGTTTTCACACCTAAATAATTAAAATCAATATCTACGAATCAAAAAATCCAAAAAAAGTATAATTATATATTACCCCTTTCTTTATACATTAACCAAACCCAAACTTTTTAGGATAAGATAATATAATTCCCCAAAAATAATAAACAATTATATGATTAAAACAACTTTAATATCTAAAATTCAATTATAATACCCAAAAATCAACCCAATTAATTCAAAAAATAACCATCCTTTAAAATATTATATACTATGATTGAAACTCAAAAATCATAATGATTTGATAACATGTTATTTTTAATAATATAAATCATTGTTAATGTCTCAAAGAAAAAAAATATAATTTTCTAAATCACATAATATCTAAGATAAGCTAATCATTTCCTAAATAACATGAATCACCATATGTCCACAATAAAATAATATTGGACTCCAAGAAAAAACATAACCATTATTCAACACAATATTATATATACCATAATTTTATAGGATTAAAAAAAATAGTCAAAATCTTCTGAAATAACATTAATCTCTTAATCACCGAATCATTTTTCAATTCCATGGTTATATATTTGATAAAAAAAATTCCCTAAAAGAAAAATTAACTTTACCCATTAGATAGTTTAACTATAAAAAAACTAGCTAACTAGGACTTCACATAGGCTAGTGGTAGGTGTTTGGGTTCAAAACCTATGGCCTTTCTGGACAAGGTGGATTGTCACCCATTCTGTGGGTTTTACTTTTTCAAAAACCATATTAATATAAATTCTAAAAAATTATAGTGTAAATCCTTGAAATAATGTCAATCACTAGAAATAATTTTAACTAACATTTTCAATAATACCCCAATACATACTAAATCTGCCATTTATTTTAAAAAATTATCTTCCTTGGTCTGGATTTTAACCTACAGAATAGTAAATTGAATCTTATAATTCCCAAATTCCCCACATATAAGTAAATGAACTAAAAATTGATTCTTAAGATGTGTTTTATTTCCCTCCATCATACTCTTAATTTTTCCTCGGTGATCCATTGGGTTATGTCCTTATTTCCCCAACATAAAACATTTCAATGTTCTATTGATACATGTTCTTGGGTGTCTCCTTCCTCATTTAATTCATGATGGAAATCAAGACTTATTTTCACCATGGTCTCCAGTACTATAGCTCTTAGAAAAATACCTCATTTTATTCTTTGGTGAGTTTGGGATTTGGTTAAGGTATATGTTGTTATATAATATTTCAATAAAATTGATTAGGAATTAATATGATATCTTCCACCTTTATCAGCATTCCATTTGGTTTATCATTTCCATCACCTTGTCCATCATGATCAATATTAACTTGACTCCTTTGGGTTCCATCCATTAACTTAAACCAAAAATAATAGTGTGAGTAATAATAGTCATATAAATAAAAACATTTAAAAATTTATAGAATATCATAACACCTTATTTTCAATTGAAAATACCTTAATCTAAACCTAGGTTATTCATTTTCATTATATATTCAAACCATTCATAGTTTTTTATAATGAAAATGTGAATTATCCTAATCATATTCTCTGGGAGTTCCAAACCAGGTTCATAGTAAGGCCTGTTTTCATGTACTATGTTACCCCAAGTTTGGACCGGGACACCTGGTTGGAGTTGTTACCCTAAGGTACATGTGTGCTAGAACCATGTCCACATGTAGTTTCTAGACATGGATGTATTTCTTAGAATACCCACATAATCTGTACCATACCAAAAATCTAGGATGTTCTTCTATGATTATCCTAAATGATTATATTATGGTTATGTCCCCTAATCTATGTATTTTAAATCTATTTTTCAATATTTCTACATAAATTTATCTAATACCAACTATAGAGACCCTAACCCTAGTACGCTGGTGATAGTTCCTTTCTTTATTACATTAGAATAGATAAAAAACATGAATCCATAAGGACCAATCAGTTTAGTTATTTTGGAAACTATATTTCATACATGAACATTACATTACAACATTAAATGAAATAAAACATATCAACTCCATTAGAAACACCCATACATTGCTAGATTATACATACAAGTCATTAATAATATACATATTCTCATCCTAGGAAAAAATAAAAAATAATAAATGGGTTATCTCATATTCTCAGTAAGGGTATGTAATATAGGGGAAGGCAATATAAACAATAATTCATGGTGAATGTATACAAAAACACATTCCATTAGAATATAAACGAGAGCAAAATATTGATTGATTAATTGATGAATAAAAAATGCCATAAAATAATCACATAAAAATAAAGCACAAGCATGGATATTATACTTGTTTAATATTCACCTGTATTATCAATTACTAATATCATAATGATATAATGCATATTTTTGGACATCATAATCATATCATCGAGGCCTCAACCAAGACATCTAAAAATAAATTATTAAGGCCTCAACCAATATCCATTTCTATTTTGTCTCATGAGACCTATCGATGCATCGAGGGACTATAGTGGGTCCACCAATCACATAATAATTCAAATTATTTCATATTATGAATGGGGTTAACTTAAATAAACATATGCATATAATATTTAAATATGTTTCCCAAATCTGTAAACATAATCACTAACCATATTAAGTAGTATGGTGAATGGTATCAAGATAGGACACCCACATTCAAACTGATTATAAACCATTCAATAAAAAATATGGTATAAGATAATAAAATTACATCAATATCAACAATGAGTAAAATTCAATAGAGGTGTTGAAATAGATGAAATTACTCTAATAAAACCATTGCAGAATTATTGAGAGAAATAACCCTTTTAATTTTCAAAGAATAGTTATTTTGAAAATCATTTTTCTTTATCCTATTTATGTGTATTAAAAATTAAAGGAAAAAATATATTTTTCATGAAAAATCCATTATTTTTTAAAAATGATGGGTTCTTAAAACAGATAGTGGATGGTTATAAGGGGTAAGAAATTGAGTTGTTCCCTTTGTCGGACTTACGTATCCAGAATAATTGATAAGGTAACCATTTCAAATATGTATTTATTATAAAATAAAGATGAAAAAATCTGGATACAAGTGTTTGGAATGTATAAAAATAATTTAGCAGAATAATATAAAAATAATGAATAATTACTTTATTTTATGCAAGGATAAATCATAAATTGAATGGAAATGGTGGTTTGGGAAGAAACTATTACCTTATGTCCAAATGTGTTTTTCACTAGACCTTAATATACTAGATAATAAAATTAAACCCATTAATTAATTAATTATGAACTTTTTAAAAATTAATTTTATTTAATATAATGTTATTTAGTTTATTTAAGGTCTTTCTATGAATTTTATGATACAGTTTTATCATTTGGGAGATTTTATTTCTTTGGTTTTCATGATCAGTTTACTTGTATATAAGTGGTGAAGATCATGTAAAATGGTAATAAGTATCCAAAATTGAAGTTATATGTTACTAATTATCATACATAATATTTAATGGTTATATAATTCAGTTGGATATTTTTTCTGAGGATGATTCATTATATAATACATTAGTTATAATCATTTTGATTTTTGGCAGTTTTTCAATCATCACAAACTAGTTTTATTTTATTAATAAACATCATGTGAATATAATTGTTTTATAACATTACATATAATGTAATTTTTTTAAACCATAAATATGGTTTTATGACCATCCTTTATGGCCTTAATGGAAAATGAAAATGCACCATCCATGATGTTGGTAAATTGACACATCACTAACGATGTTTTCATTTATAGAATAAAAGAGATAGAGAGAGGATGGTTTTTGATGATGGTTATTCAATTAACATGATATAATTCGAGTATAAAAATGATACTAGATTTATTATTCCACTTTTAAATGGGTAGGTTTGGAGAAGTTAATAAAGAAAAGAACATGAAAATAAATTAACTAAAAATGAAAGAGGTTTTAACCTCTTCAATTATCCTCCTTGAGAACCTCCTTAGGGAAAAGATTTTGATCTTTTGTTGAGACCAAATCCTTAATTTTTTAGGTGAGGTGATTGGGAATATGATTATGTAGAATTTTAAAAATGATCAATGCTTTAAAGTTTTGAGGAGAATAGGTGGTCAGGGATGTTAATTATAATGGAAGAGAGGGGTGTTCTTTATTTATATAATCATTAGTATATTATTTTGGGTCAAGACAAGAAATAGTGTTGATTTGTTTGACTAAATATAGTAACGAGTTCCCATGACAATGAACTAATAGTTCTTACCTTATCCTTAGATATAAAATGACTCTAAAATTCATGTATTTAGCATGTATCGTAAATTATCATATTTTACTATTCACCAAAAATTCATTAATTTTACAAAAATACCAAAGTTCATCATAACTATATTTTTACACGTATAATTTAAATATGGAATCCTTTTAAAAAAAATTCTTGTCTAAATATGAAATATTTAATTTTTAAATAAAATCAAAATTTATTATAAACATACTGATTTTAATATTATAATAGTTTTTATGACTCATAAAAATTTATTGAGGTCTCATAAAATTATTGTATAATAATAATAAAACAAAATAATAATTTAGGAATACATATTATTTTAAATATTAACATTAATTAAAAAATTAAAAATAACCATTTGTATTTATAAAAAAATATAAACAGTTAACTAATAATTTGTAAAACATTTATTTACTTGTACTATGATATATTTATATCATATTACCATTTATAAGTTGTATAAATATTATTTATTCTTAAATAGGTGAGTTTATTGTTCTAATGGTCACATTACCTTTTCTAATGATCACATTATTATTATAAAATTCACATTAATATTCATCAAAAATGAAACATACCATAACATTACCAAAAACATTAACCATAGTAATTTTTGATATTTAGTCAAATCTAATTTATAAAATTGTAAAAACCCATTTTTAAAAAAAGTTCAGCATTAAAAGGTGGTAAATCTATGTTTAGAAAAATATAGCCATTTTATGTGTAGAATTGGATTTATTCTTTTCTTATGCCTCCAAAAATGTTTGTGATAAATGTAAAAATGTTTTATTGAATATAAAATATATAAACTTTATTTATACTTTTAACTAATAGTGATTAATTAATTTTTTTTTTAAAAAAATTATTTTCAGAATAAAAATTGTTTTTATAAAAATACATCATTTTTGTTCAATTGGTTTTCATTAATTGGTAACTAATGAATTGATTTTATAATGATTATTTCCCAAGATACAAGCACCTTTTGTTTTTTATTTCTGTGTGGTTTTATTGATTCCTTTGATCAATATTGAGATCATGTGTCTTATTATTATTTATTCTTATGAAACTAACCTTTGTTAAATCTTTATTCCACGAATCATGATTAATGATCTAGACATTATTCATTTTGAATTCATTTTTTTTATTCTCATATACATTGTTTATGTCATCATACAAATCTGATCATCTTATTCTAAATTATGAATTTCTATTTTTAATTCTTATATTTACCCTAACTAATAATTTTATCCCACCCTTCTTATATTTCCTTTTCCCATGTTTATGATGAATTATGATAAATAGTTTGAGTCTAGAAAGCTTCATATGTGAATATTTCTTTTAGAGATGTTGAGGACTCAATATGAAGTATTAACATATGGGTATTGTGGGAAAAATACTCCCTTCAAGCCATGATTTTTTTTATGTACGAATTCTTCCTAATTATCTAAAACTGAAAGTCTAAAAGGATTATCAAATGTAAGATATTGAATTATTGACTTTTAAAACTCAGTAGTATTTTTTATGGTTGGGTCCTTACAAAACAATATGTGTTATAAATAATTAAAATTTTCTCAAACAACACTTCAATTTTAATTAATCCATTAAATAAAATTATATGTTACCTTTATTTCAAAATAAAAACAATTCTACCATCAGTTATGAATTTTTTAAGTCTGAGTTAATTTTATTTTAGTTTTCTGTTACTCTATTTTTATTATTGTTTTTATTAGAATATGTTTCCAATATTTTATTGAAATTTATGTTACATTAATTACTTCATTAAATTGTTTTAAAATAAATATCAATTATTTATAAATATGTTCAAATCTTGTATTTATGATATTTCTATATTTGAAGCATGATACTTATAATTAATTTTGTTGTGATGTTCAGGTATTTTATGACTAAATTAGTTTCAATTATTTATTTAAATTATTTTAATTATTTTAATTATTCAAATGTTATATTTAATTTAGTCATAATTATTTTAATATTTTTGGTAGTTTGTTTTATCCCTGATAAAAATAACTGATTCTATTATTATTATTTTAAATGTTTATTATAGTTTTCAAAAGGGTTATTTAACTATTATAGATTTGAAAAATCTATATAGGGGACTCAAAGGAATCAAATAAGTGAGATAGGAAATTAGGATATGATTAGTACATATGAATATATATGACTCAAAGTGATCATACTATGTGAAAAGTAAAGTGATCTTGTACTCTATGTTTACCATTAATAAAGATGTCTTATTTATTGTTCTTAAAGAGCTTTGACTAAAACTTCATTGATGAGATGAGATGTTTATATTGTCAAGAACCAGTACTTATAATTATATAATTTATCTGTCTTTTCATCACAGTATCCCATGTCTATAACACTAATTACCATCTCTCACGCATGATTTCACTTCATGTTGGATAATTTATGTTAATTTTTTTAATTTTTTCTAGTTGGGACTCCTGGATTTTTATATCAGGACTATTCAAATTGTGACTCTCACTATCTAAAGGTCGGTTTTTATTAGAGTTTTTACTCCCCACACAAAAGTTATGTTCCTTAGTTATACTCCCACTATAAAAAGTATGTTTTATTTGGGTTTTGATTTAAAATAGAAAATAAGAATAGTGAACAACAAATCTCTTCTTGGGTAAAGAGATATTAGAGTAAATTAGGTCCACTTTGGACAGACCTACTAAATAATCCTTATATTTTTTCATTTATTTTATTTTTTATTTTTCATTATCTTTGATAATTGTCTTTTATAATTTATTTATAAAATTAATCAATGTATTAAAAAAATGAAGATACTCTATTCACCCCCCTCTAGACCATCTTATATATTCTTATCTCACTCAATTGTAATATTGTCAAAATGATCAAATAAAACACACTATGTTGTGGTGGGGAAGTCTTGGTTGATTTTTTTCAAGTGTTGTGATGCGATTTTACCTACTATGTTATGGTAATGATTTCAAATTATTTATTTGTTACATAAATGTAATATTATATCTTAGAAACATATAATAAATAAAAGGGTACAACCCCACATCAAGAATTTAGTAATCTTAAAACTATAAAGAAAACCAAGTAGCTTATACACTATTTTCATGCCTGTGAAGAGAGACTTCCATGAAAACAAAAAGCAAATTCCCACATGGTGTTTGATCATAGATAATTGATACAAAAATAGTGATTCTACAAGTGTGATTTGGTTCCTTATATAATTTTAAATTTTATTCCATCCATGATAGACGTATAAAGGGGTCACAAAAACAATGAAAAAATAAACAAAGTTCATCACAATAGAGGATCATATGAAGTAATGAAGGAGTAAAATCAAGGAAGGTTTTGTAGACAAGGAATTTCATATGGTGTAGTTGTTTTACATATTTCTAGCTAGACTCATTGGCAGTTGTGATCAATTTATAGAGGTAATATTATGAGTATTTTCATGTGAATTTAAATGATTTTATTCCTACCCAATTTTCCATTTATTTGAAATTGCTTCATTTTTTCCATTTTGATTCGTGTTGAGATTAATTTTGAAAATTCCCTAATTCTTAAATTTTAACAGTTTTTATCACTTATTTATTTTTTTATTATCAATATTCTTTACTAACAAAATTGGTAAAATTATTTTTTAGGAACACTTTACCTATTGGATTAATTTCATTCTATTAGACTGATATCGTAATCAACCATTTGGAGTCCCTATAAAATCACTCAAGTTGCAAAATATTTTTTTAGAAATAATTGATAGAAATTAATTGAATGAGGAATAGTATGACCTAAAGGTGTGAAATTTATGTTAATCTAGTTGGAAAATAAATAATAAATTAAGTATTATTTCCAAATTAAATACAACAATTAAATACTCTCATTAATATGGTCTGGAAAAAAGGTTAAATTGGATGAAGTTGAAGAGTTACTTTAGCTAGAAACGTTTTTACAGTAATTACGCAATATATTTTTCAAAACAAGTCCAAAGGATCTCAAATTTCTTGGTTAAAAATATAATACATATTAAAAAAGATTAATAATGGAAGCTAGTGATATTTTTCCTCCAAACTGATCTAAATTGAGAAAAACCTTTAGTGTATAGAAACATAATACCAAATCTACCACCCCCCATTTCAAATATATTTTGTTCTTAACCTTCATTTAAAATAATGGTCAAATGGATGGAGTGGTGTAGAATTGAGAATATTTTCTAGATAATATGATCATTTCATATATTAATTAATCCATTAAGATTTAAACTCCAAGTGTTTGTTGTAGTAGTAATCCATGTATTCTTTAATTTTGATTTTGATTCTTAAATTTATTCTTATTAATTTTTTTTGGAAAGTATTTCCTTGGTTGAAGTGGGGCTATTTTATCTATTAATTCCAATTTATTTTTTAAAGGCATTTTAACAACATCTAAATGAAAATAATTGTATTTTTGTTTAAATTTATTTGGGATAGGCATCCCCATTGAGCACAATAAGTTCAATCAGTTTTGGTCTGTTTGAGGATTTTGGGAGATCGAATAATTTTCATAAGGTGATAAACATCCATATTTGAGGTCTCAATATGAATTATTGAAAATATTGGAGTTTAATTTGAGTAATTTCAGTGTTAATTAATAAATCTAAGTTTACATTTCTACCAAACAAGGATAATGGTAGTGTCTGAGGATTGTAGTTTTTTCTATGATATTACCTTTATCTTTTTTTATAACCATACTGATTAAGGTTTTTAATCATTAACCTATACATCTATTAATAATATGATTTAGTTTCATTTAATAGTGTCTAACATATTTTAAAATCCCCATGTCTAATTTTATATTTAAAAAACAAAATAACTAATAGTTTAACAACGTTGCCTACAACTTTCTTATGATACAACCCCATGGTCCACCCTTGTTACATATTTAAGGGGAATTATTGATTGAGGTAACATGAATAAATCCTAAAAATTAGTAGTGAAGATCCATATAAACCCTCTTCCCAATACATAATATAAATTATTATTTCTAATTGTTTTTTTTCTAGATTTTATACCATTGAATAAAACTTGATCTTTTTGTTTATTATAAAATTTCTACTAATTCTATATTGAATGGTTTCTAAAACTATAAATTATAGTAATTATTTAAATAATTTAGATTTATTAAGTGAATTATTTCATAGTAATAAATAATTTATGGAGGTCTAATTATTATGAGGTTTAAATGTGGTTGTATTACTTATATATGGGTCACAACCCGCATACCAAGGTTTTGGAATTATATTAAACCATAATTTTATTTTATTTTATATTTATTTGGTTAAATATTATGAAATTAATTTTAGAGAAACGTATTAGAAATAAAGAAGGGGTGCATGAAAAGGGTTGGAACTGGGTCATTATTCCAGCTTTTTTAAATCATTTTCCCACTCCTTTTCAATATAAGTAACATTTTATTTGAAACCATTGACTCCAATATTATTTTAATTTTTATTTATTTAGTTTTAATTAATTTGTAACAAAATTATTAAACACCAAAAATTTTTTAACCTTTACCCAAATAAATTTTCATAAGTGGTTGTTTTGAATACGTTCTAAGGGGATATTTTTTGGAAGGAGACTCATGAAAAGTACCTATCATCCAAATATCATAATTTATATATATTCTTTCAAAGATTAATTTTTTATTTTTGTATCAAAATGTATTTGATAGTTATATTTAGTATTCTTGTCTTTTTGAAAAGAAAATGGACGAGTTTTGTATGGAATGATTTTTTGATCAAAAAGTGCAAAAATTGAGTTAATACTTCAAGAAGTTAGTAATTAATGAAAATTATTTTTATTTAAATAAAATATTTAAATAAATTTTCCAATAAAAATAACCTAAATAAAATGAAAGCATATTCCCTTCCACTATTTACAAAGAATAATCTTGTGAGAAAGATTAGAATTTAATTTATACTTTTCTATTTTTAAAACTCAAAAGAATAAATTTTCATTGATTTACCCATTCATGTGAGTTTAGGAAATCAAGATATTTTATAAAAAATTTAGGCTGAAATTTTTTAAAATTAAATTCCATGTGAAACACACACTTCTTAAGATTAAAAATCCAAGCCTTTGTAAAAATATTAGATAATGATGAAGAAATACATGAGTTATTAAATTATTAAGTAAAAATATAAAAATATGATCTAATTAACTATTTCAATAACACTATTATATAAGATATCCACTACCATCATGAGTTGGAATCCATTATAATACAAGGATAATTCTTCGGAATATATTTATTTTGGTCATATTTTGTAAATAGTTATTTATTAATAGCTTCTTCCTATATAGATTTCATAAATTCAAATTTGTAGTTGACTCATTTAGATGATTAAGAAAAAGAAGTCATGGATGAATTATAAGATGAAATAAAGAAAATAACTGTGTTGAGAATTTTACAATATAATTAGGATGGTACAAAGATTTTTTCAAATAATTAATCATTTTTTAATCCAAAACTAATGATAACCAAAATCCTAGAATGGAATTCCATTAACCAGTGCATATAACATTTGGAATATCAAGTCTTGGGGATGTGGGATTAAGTTTTATTCCCTTTTATACAACTTTATTAGCACTAAAAACTCATGTAAGGGTAAATAAATAAATAAATTTATGGTAGTATCTATAAGTTCTAAAGTCTTAAATTAATACATTCAAGATAGTTTAGTGGTTTAAAGGAATGAAATTATGCCCACATTTGGAATAGAGATGAAATAATGTCATTATAAATCTATGGATAGTTCTAAAAGTATTACCCACTATGGGGTTAAAAACAAGGCCTATTTTCCCTTCTATGATTCCTTTTTTCCGATTGTTTTATGTAATTAAATATTTTAATTTTTCTTTGTCTTTTTCTTGTAGTTGTATTGATGGACGCTTCTTATAGCATAGCTTGAGGCTTATTATACTCGATAAAAACTAGGTTGTGGGTTTAATTTAAACCTTTTTATATGTATCTATGATCTTGAAACACATATATAATCAAAACTACAATGAAATGAGGAAATTGAACAAAATATTTTTTTGTGGTGGAATATCCTTTGTTAGATTAATATTTTTTTATCTTTCTCAATATTATTTCTTTAAATATTATTATTTTTATTTAAAATTATTTGAGTTTCCTTTTAGAATGTTATGTGTTTTTGAAAATATTTTTGCAGAAAAATTAATATGTTTTCAATTTCTATTACGTATTTAAATTAGGTAATTGATTTTACCCATTTAACGAAATTTTAATTAATGTGAAGATGACATTGTTTGAGATTCAAATTTTTGGGTAATTCTTGAAATCACCACGAAAAGTTTAAATCCCAAGCCTCAAATCATTGTCTATAATTTCAAAATTTCTATAATATAAGGATTCTAAGTGAATTTGAAATCTTTTTCACTATAATCATATTTATTGGGTGAACCAAACATTACCTGACTAACCGAAATTTTCTTTTTTTTCTGTCAAAAAATGAGATCTTTGAGGTGTTTGTGTTCAAAATAATTAAGGAAATTTCTTTAATTTTAATATCCCATTTTCAATGGAACCATTTTATTCAGAACTACATTTTAAAATTTATCCTTGTGTGTATTTAGAAAGTCATGAACAACTAAGTAGATTGTCATATTATGAGTTTTTTTTCCTTATTCATCCTCCTCTGTAATTGAAATACCATATCTTTGTGAACTCATGTTTGTTGGGAATGTTTTGGTGTGATTTGATACATCATTTATGATGCATTCATAAGATAATTAAATGATTAAAATTTGTTTTGAATCTACATTAAATTTATTCTATTGAACACTTTTGAAATTAATTTTGATAACAATAGGAAAAAATAATGTTGTTTAATGAAAATAAAAATATTTTTTGAAGTTGAAAAAAGAATCACAACCATTATAAATTAGGTTTGGAATTCACAACCAATGTTAAGAACATATAAGAAACTACACTGCCTTCAGAAATCAATTCTATAAATATTATAAATATAAATAACTAATTCTATATTTTTGAAGGTAGTTGAGTGGGAATTATGTTATTGCTAAAATTATGAATGTGTGGGATTAACTTGGATATCTTCATTATATTTAAAAATGATTTATTTAAAAGCGATGTGATTAGAATACCATTATTATGTGTATCTGAATTCAATCATTTTTTATTCACGAATATCCAAACCACATTATTTTACACATGATGTTTTTTAAATTTAAAACCAAATAACATTAATCCTATAAACATAACTAAAAATTTACTGAGGATAATCATGATTTGATGACTTTTTTAAGTGGAGATGTAAAGAATTATCATAATTATAGTGAAAATTCCAAGTGTTTTGATGAAAAAATATTTTTTGAAAATATATATTTGTGTGATTATAAAAAAATTAGTGTTGTATGTGTTTTGTGTGTAGGGGGAGATAGATGTAGTGGGAATGGATTGAATGAACCAAATAGTGAATCTGAAATAGATTTTATTATGGAGAAATAATAATTTTGATTACCCTTTTTGTAAAATATGTGGATCTAATGGGAATATGTTTTGAAATTACACAGGAATTTCTTTTTAGTGTCTCTAATATTTGATATAATGGGTTTTGAGTGGAATTTTGATTATTACATGGCTGTAAAAAAATGTAATACCGATATTTTAATTTATTAGTGTGTTCATTTTAAGATACCCATGATTATTGAGGATTATAAAATTAACATTTAGATTGATTCTAATTCTATAGATAATAAACAAGAGAATTTAGATAGTGTAATTGAAATCACTCCCCCTAAATCACATCCCTTAGTCCAAAAACCTCTAGTTGAAGAATTTAGCACCTCTTCTCTCAATTTTATAATATTTTTATATAAAATGGTATTGAAAAAATTTCCATAATTATTACATATAATTACTATCAAGATGAAGAATTAAAATTTGTAGACCTATTGAGATAATTTGAAAAGGTTATATGATGTAATTTATCTAATATTTAAATAATTTACACATCTATGTTTTGGATTTGGTTCACTAGAACCAAAATAATATGAAATTTTTATTACTAATATATATATATATATATATATTACCACCTAACATTATTTCATATATATAATATTATGGTGATAATTTAATTCGAATTAGTTTTTCAAAAAAAAGTTAAAAAAATTCCTTGATATATTAATAACATTAATATGAAATGATGATATTGTAGAAAATTATTCCATACGGTCAATATACATCATTTTCGTGGGACAATGATGAATTTTGTCTATGATGATTTAGAGGCTCATAAGAAATTGACACTTCTTCTCATGATTATCACACTTAGTGACCTCTAACGATGGAGGTTATAAGGATGGACCAACAATAAAAATATTATATGTTTTTTGTATTATTGAATAATATTATCATTGAACATGTGTATTGGTCCTTATACATGGCATCATTATTAATGTGTATCTAGAATAATATGCATTGATGTGTAGGTAAAAAAAATATGATATATGATCATGTGGAGGAAGTATTCATTGGGTGAATCATAGGTGACAAACCATTAATTGATTGGTAAAGAAAGGATTTTTCCATTATGAGTTAACCGAAGAACATATATCTGGCCCTTTGATTGAAATTTGAGTTTCAGATATAAATTCATATCCATGGTACTTTATAGAAAAAATTATTTTGTAAATTAAATGAAAGATATATTAATCTTAGAGGGTTATGACAGAAGTATACATCCTACATGATGAGATATTGTTTGAAAAGGGGATTCTAATATATAGTAGCATTCATATAATGTTTTTTAGTATCTACACTAAGTTATTTTTATAGGACTTCCTTGTTGGGTTACTAGATAGTGATATCAGAACTCAGATATGTTTACCTATATCAATTGCGCAAATGGCCTAAAGTTCCACACACAAAGTGTACCTAGAATATCATTAAATTTTATTGAATTTATGTTTAATTATAAAATTATTCCCAGCTGCTATAATAATGCTTATTCACGATAATTTTATTATAAAAATTCAATAATGAGATAATCATGTTTAAGAATATATGTGTAAAATTTAATAACTTTTTTATTTAATCATATTTTAACGAATATAATATTTAATTATTCACATGTGCAGTGAATATTAAAAAATAAATATTTTATTCAATTTATGTGAATTTATATAAATAAATACTTATTTTTTATTTTAATTAATATAATATTTATTAATTTTATCCCATGAATAATTTTTAATTTAAGGTTTGCTAATTTTATGGGTGCATTGTTATTGATTCAATTATGAGATAAATATATTTTCACTATCAATTAAATATAAAAATATAAAATAGTACTAGACCATTACTGGACACCTAAAATAATATATAATATTATTTCTGTGACCTGACATGTGTAATTTAATTTCATCATTTAAAAAATAATTATTTTTTTATGAAATTAAATTGAGATATATTGTATGTCACCATTAAATAAAAATTTATTTTTTATTATTTTATGATAAGGGTGATATGTGTTTTAATTTATATTTCAATTAATGTAATAATTATCATTTATATTTAAGGGAATATTGAAATAGTGTTTTATTTGAGATTTAATTAATAGAATATAATTTTTGTCTATTAATTTTAATATTTATCTTTTTTATAAAACCAATGGAGTAATGACATTGACATAGGAAAATTTTCTTTAAAGTGTATCCTCTAGTGAATTCTTATCTTATCTCATTGAAAATATGTGGATAAATCATTAAGGGCTCTTCGTTTAACTCTTTGGTTACAACATCAACACAGAAAGGGTTAATTTCAAATCATCTATTTAAATATTAATCAATTAAAAAATCTACATGATAAATGATCTAATCATTAGAATTAAATAAATTGAAGAATATAATCATAAATAAAATTATTTAGGTTCCTATTGAATTAATTAATTAATTATAATATATTTGTAGACATATATCTAATGGTTTTTGGGCCATTTTTTCATGTTTTGATATAAAAATAAATGTGTATATGTCTCCACACTTTAACTATGCCACATAACCTTGAAGTGATATCATAGTGGTAAACTAATTTATAGTTATTATTATGATCAGATTTATTAAAATGAATCTCAATGGTTTAGTTATGGTGCTAAGGGTTTAAACTGCATGTGAATTGGAGTTGTAATCGTGAAGATGGAATCAAAGAAGAATGTGGTTATAATTGAAATGAATGAATCTATTTTATTTATTTAACATTAAAAAAAATAAATAGATCAAATTCATGGGATTTTTTATCAGATTAAAAATAATTTTATTTTTGAATTAAGTTTAATGAATGTATTATAGATATATTAATGTATATCATATATACTACTAAAATATATAAATGTTTATATTTCCACATTAATAAATATATATTTATTATTATGTTATTTTATATATAATAAATTTTAAAAAAGATAATGATAATAATAATAATGGGGAAAGGGTCCCCCTTCTCCTCTTTAATTGTTGTCAAACCCCATAAAACGTATTTTATATTGTTTTAGAAAAAATAAATTGGGGTATTTTTAAAAGTAAAACCCATTAGTTGGGGGTATAATGTGTCTGACAACCTATTTATTTTTTTAAATTTACGACCTCACAATTTTTTGGTAGGGTTTTACAATAAAAAATAAAAAAAAATTGTTTTTTTGGTGGTGCAAGGTACGAACCACCCCACCCACTTTTTATATTATATTATATATAAATATATAAACACTCTATAACATTATTAAATTTAATGAATTTTTTTTTGTTTTTTCATGGTAAGTCAATGACCATAAGTGTTCATAAAGATATATTTTATGTTTTTCAAATTGAATTATTTACTAAATATAATTTTTTTTTGATCTAATACTCTCATATATATTTTAAATTACCTTTTTATTCAACTTAATTACTTAATGGTTTAATTATGTAATAATTATTTTTTTATTTTTTTAATAATATGTCTAGGAATTGATCATATATTCTAAAAATTTATAAGTACTTGTGGAACTACATTTTATTATAATTAAATATAATACAGACACCCATGTTATCCTTGCCTATATGTGAGGATACAAATGTAATGTTTAAGTGTATGATGAAATGATTTGATATGTGACTTGGAATAAAACTAAATCAGACCAATACATGGGGTGATTAAAATTTGTTACCATTTGAGTCATTATATGACTCTAACAATTTTCTATTGGATCTTCGTTAATCCACCACCCAATCAATGCATCAACAATCAAAAAATATATCATGATCAAGTGCAAATTTGTTTATTTTTTATGTAAGACCAACTATACAATGATATATGTTTATACAATATGACATAAAATATTAACAATAATGCATAGTTAAAATAAATTAAAATTCTATACGTGTTTTTATAAATGGTTATTCCTTTATTGTAATCACACAGTTACAATATTGATAAATATTACCATACATTAGTCACGAGATGAAATTAAATATATATAATGCATAAATTATTATTTTTGATATGATTAATTTCATACAAGTGTACACAATTGTTCAGGAATATGAGTTATAAAATATTGGTATTTATTTAAGAGTTAATAAAATACATTAAAAAATATTCTTCATATATATTCCTCCATTATCTAGGTTAGGATGAAACTATAGATCAAAATATTAAAATGGACATAATCGAGGGCACTTCCAATCACCAAGGAATCCTAAAAATGTTAATGGGTTGAATTAACCAAATTGGAATTAAGGGTAACAACCATATTATACATAATACAATTTGGACAAAGGTTTTGTGGAAAAATGATAATATGTTTTGAAGGTTGGTGAGTTTAGTAGATCAAGGAGATATGAGTTAATTTAGTTGTCATGAAAAGCCTAACTAAATACCATTGAATAATTTTCATGGTCATACTATTGGTAACTATAATAGAAAAATGGATTGTTTTCCATTACAATATCTATGTTACTTGATATTCCAAATCCAAAAATGATGGATGTTTGTATTTTTTGTGGGAGAACTAATTAAATAATTAATTATGTCATAACTATTAATCAAGATAAATTACTTGATATGATTCTAGTTTTTTATAGGTAATGGAATAAAAAACTATGGATTCACTAAAATAATTATCGGAATATCCAAGATTTGTACATGCACTTAGAAAATATACTACTATAAAAAAATATCAGTTGGAGTCCTCTATTTTTTTCAATAACTCAATAAGCATTCATGGGTGAAAATGATGCCTATATGAGAAACCTAGAATATTCATTAGATGTTTGTTAAATTATGTTACCATATATTTTTAGGGAGTAAAATTCACATCACAAGGACATGTATTGATACACTATGTTAACTCATCTTTAAGAACACAAAAAAATAGAATGATTAAAAGAAAATAATTGATATTATCACTACACTATATAGGTTTAGGCTAGATTATGGATACCTAGATTGTGATATTTCACAAAAGATGATGAAGAACGTTGATCAATTATCAGATTTAGGAATTTATATGGATAAATTATATATAAGTCTCATTTATTCATCCATGAAAAACACATTCTATATTTTCATTGAAAATTATAAAATTAATAGTACTGATAAATCAGTCTGGAATATACTGTATATGATCTAACATGTTAATATGGATATATATGAATATGGTTCTTCAAACTTGATGATTAATTAAGTTAAGGATAAGTTTAAATCACAATTACTATCTTAAATTCAGTTGTTCATTTTAAATTTATACTAATGAAATCAAATATTAAGATGGATGTAAATTAATATGAAGTTATTTTCTACACATTTGTAGAAAAGGACACTAAAAGTGGAATTGTAATAAATTAAATAACAAGTAGAAGAAAATAAAATATTCTACATACTGTACAATCATAATTTCATTTAATATTTTTTCCACTTATTGGGTGTTAAGTACAATATGTAACACAGATTTTTTTATCTACATATAAGAAACCTAGATGATCAAAAATATTACAATAAATAAATTGATCTTTGAGTTTCTAATATATTTTAACTCCAAAATTCTTTGTAAATGAGAATAGTTTTGTATTTCTAAGTGGATGAAATATTTTATTTAAAAATATTTTTTTGTATTTAGTGCTTCAAAATCATTATATCATTGTAATTTTTTTTTAAAAATGTGACTTTATTTCTTGTTTTAAAGAGATTTCATTATGGTATATAGTACTTAATAGTTTAATCATACTTGAATCCTAGAAATTCAACTCAATGATTAATGAGGAATATCAAATATAAGACTCGTAAAATTTATAGTCATGGAAGGATAATTCTTAGTTAAGTGAACCTTCACGTAAAAGTTTAGAATATACTAGGAAGAGTTTTTAGACTCAATGGAACCAAAAACCTTTGGTATTTGATTGTTTTAATTAATGTTTTTAGGGAAAATAAGATGATTTACTTTTAAATATGTAAATATACTAATAATTAGTTCAACCATAAATTTCTAAACTAATACTAGTAGAATATATAGGTAAATTCATGAAGTCATGGTATTTCATTAAAATATTTAAGGAATATAAAATTGAATTAATGAATATTCTTTGTATGAAAAAAATAGATGCTTTGTGTGGGTGAGTCAAATACTTTCTTAACCAATCATTAATAATTAATTAAAATACAGAGTTGATTTATTCCTACAAAACCATTTAATTTTATTGATAATATTCATAGTGGTAATAAAATAAGGATCAGTGATGTTCCTTATATTTATTCTTTTAGGTTTTTTAGAACATGCTTAGTGAATTGTGTCATTGAAAATAAACCTTGTGTTCTTGGAAATGTTGTGAACCATATATCATGTGGGTTATTGTATAAAATTCTAATTGAACCATAAAATATTTGTGTATAATGATGTATGATTTTTTATAATATTTATTATAATAATGAAAATTCCCCAATAAAAATATACTTCAACATTAATTATCCTATATTATTAAAGGATATTACATATATCCTTTATATATGAAATTTATACTTATGTGATTAAATATATTTCTATAATATGATGAAAAATGTTGATATATTATGATAAAGATATATTTAAATTTATTAAAGGATCTATATTTATAAGAGATAATATAGAAACATGAACTCGACAAGTCTTGGTGGGAGAAGTTGTTTCACAGACACGATATACCACACATGAAGTTAGATACCCAAAGACTTGTGGTTTCGTATCACCAATATTAGTGAAATATTATTCATTAAGGGTAATGGATTCATATAGTACCAAATGATTGTGAAAATTATTTTATAAATTTTAGTTGGGATGCATAAAGATTTCCTAGTAGTATATATCAATAGAATACTATTAATGGAAACCAGATAGGGGTTTAATATCCAGATAGTACAATGTTAAAGATTTTTTTTCATGAATGAATTAGAAAAATTATATTATATTTAAGGGAAAATATCTATTGAAATATATCCAATTAGTTTTTTAATGTAATTTAAAGCATGTACATTGAAAATATTTTGAAATATTGATGATAAAATAGTTCATTGAGGATTGTTAACAATTTCACTTGACATAAAAAATTATTAGTTTTACTATTTATTCAACATTTTAATCTATAACATATATCATTTAATGTACTAGAAATTCTAGGAAACATTTATTGAGAATCATATAAACCTGTACTAAAAATTATAGAGTTATATGAATGATATGTTTTTGAAAAACAAATATGATATGAAACTTGTTATAAAGGTGATACATAACAGGTTTATACAATGATCAAATTGATCTGATATCAAAGTTAAGTTAATGATCATGTAATGGGAAATAGGTTCATAGAGTAAATCATGGTTTTCTATTATATAAAATCCATAGATATGTATATCACAACATCTAATATAGATAAAGAAGCAATGTGTATATGTATTAGATATTTATTATCTTAATAATTCTAACTGGAGGTGATGACTTTTTAGTTAGTATTAGATATACAATTCAAAATTTCACCACCTTCATACAGAAATACCTCAATAGAAGCATGAATATAATGGGAGAGCTACTATGTTGATAAATGTAAACATTAGCCTTTATTGTAAGTGGGGTCTATTGAAGTTGGTTCTGGAGAAATAATTGAGTTCATACTTTTTATTATCAGAATATAAATATATTATCTCATAATGATTATTTTCCAATATAACATTAATATGGTACTACAATTTAAAAAAAATAATGTGTTATAGTAGTTCCTCAGTATGATATAATTCTTGAGATACTAGGAAAATATTCTTAAATGATATGTCATATGACCATGATACATCATTATGATGGTACACATATGATGTCTAGATTTTATGTTTCAAAGGATCATAAAAATTGAGACTTATTCTTGTGAATTTATCACTTGGTGAAAACCCTGAAGGGAGGCCATGACTGCAACCCACCATTAGTAATTCCACATGTTTTCTGTTTCATTTGATATTCTTATCTAGATATGTGTGTATTGGTTCTTAGGGATGAGATCATTATTAATGGGTTTCATGAATCACAAGCCTCAAAGTATGGATGGGAACTATTATGATATATTCCCTCGAGAAGATAGAATATGTTGGGTGTTTTTTAAGTGATATGGAATTAGTTGAATGGTTAAAAAAGGATTATTATATTACGATTTAAAAGGAGAACATGTTTATAACCATTTGATTAAAATATTATGTTGTAGTATAAATCCATAGACATGGTATTTTATATACATGTTCATTTTATAAATTAAAATAAAGATATATATTGCTTATAGGGTGATAACACAAGTATAAATCATGCTTGATGAGATATTAATTAACAAATGAAATATGTTGCACAAGAGCCTTCATAAAAAGGATTTTGTTATTTTTACACTAACTTATTTCTCTATGGGTTCCTTGATGTGTTTATATATTATGATCTAAGAATTTTTTTCAGTCCATGTAAAAAATCATCCTGATTCTACATGCCACATCACCTAAACTGATATGCCACTAGGATTTAAGTGTGTTCCCGATCACCACTAGTTGGTGACAATCACCCTGATAAGACAATATAGCCACATGGGAATGGCTTCACCATCAAATAATAATAATAATAATTTCTAAAACTCTAACTACGAATCTTGAATGGTGGGTCAATACATTGGACTTAAATTAATAGAAAATAAACAATTGAAAATAAATAACCAACCAAACAAAGTAAAAGACACATAACAATCAAACTCAATTTTAAAATATAATACCAAATAAATACATAACTATGTCCCTAAATAAATGAAACCATAAAGGAAATAAATAAAATGGATAAATTGAATTATATATAAACATCTTAAAAATAAAACAATAACATGATCCAACAATCAAATATCTTTCTGCGTCCCATAATTACTCACCACATCCCCAAAGTCTAAGAGTGAACTAAAATTAAAATCATTTAAAATATATCAAAATAAAGGGACACGGATGATTAAATAAGGGTTTCATACATGCATTTACTGGTGTGTGTGTGTAGGGTGTTAGATAACTTTTCCTTGAAGGAATTAACTAAATAGAGAAAAAACTAATATTATAAAATATTTCATAAATTCTAGTTTGAAAACCATTTAGACAGAAAATAAAATAATTAATTGAAAATAAAATAGTACCATAAATTAATTATTAATTTCCCAAACAATATGGTAAAATCCTCTTTTTATAAATAAAATCAAAAATAGTATTGAAAACAATTAATAAAAACTCATAGAATCATAACCAACTTCCCATTGAAATCAATTTAAATTTATCCCTTTAAAAATTCAATACAGGACCAATTATTAAAAAAAACACTTTAAAAACTCTATGCATACTACCATGTTTGTAAAAATAAAACCAGTTATTTTCTGTTTGAGGATATTAACTTAGAATCATTTCAAAAACATGTCTATAATATAAACCAATTTATGAAAAAAAAAGAAGCTATGAAATCAATAGAGAACCATGGTCTCATATATATATATTTACAAAATAATAATAACAATATAAATTTATAAAAAATAAAATCTGAGAGAAAGGGGATGAAAACAATGTATGCAATGGACATCACAAATATAATACCATCATCAATGGATAAGTTTCAAAGGAAACACTTTATGTCCTAAAGTAAGACGATCTTATAAATATAACATTATAATTGAATTATAACCTATTATCTATTCCTAAATGATATAAATACCATAATCACTCTCTTTTGGTGAAATAACATGGCATTAGAACATCATACACAAGAGGAACACTATCCAAAAAATTAATCTATGAAAATATTGAATAAATTGGATCTCTTAGTAGTTACCTTAGGTTCCCATGACTTAGTTAAAGTGGAGGTGAGCATCCAAAAAGAACATAATCATCATATAAATAAATAATAGAATATAATAATTAAACATTATTTCACCTGTGACACTACCTCAAGAAACATTTCCCTTTCACATGATACAAGCATCAAATAATAACTAAATTCACAATAAAAAACTAGAAAATTATATACAATACATAATCACATGTGGCTCACAATAATGGTGTAAAATCTATATCAAAACTCATTTGTAAAATTTTCCAACAATAAATTAATAATAAACTAGTATTTACAAGTTATTTAAAAAATCATGCTTGTCCAAACTAAGAAAACATTTTATCTATATTTCTCTATAGGCCCTGGACAACACCACAATGCCTGGGATAGGTGTGAAACATTACCATATGCATGACCACCCATAATCAAGAGGTTATGGACTATAATAATGGGATAATTGTGTGACCATGTGAATAATATAATTTCATATAAGAGTGAAATAACAATAATAATAATAACAATATCATATAACATAAACAAAAGGAAAAAGACATAAAGAAAAGTTCCAATAATAACGTACATATCTAATTCTATAACATAATTTGTATCATATAAGTTATAATGTGCATACTTAAAATAATAAAATCCCATATAGTAAGATCATATAAAAATATAAATAAAAAGAATTAAAATACAAAAAAGTGGGAAAGACATCAAAATTGGTCTAAATATCTAGCCGGGTTCTATCTCCCATGTTTCACACCAACTAAAATATCAACTGTCTATTACATGATGTATTCCATTTTCATGTCCTAGAACATCAATGTCTGCTTGGGTACCCAAGGTGTCCCAAAATTGGTGTGAGTAAAACTTAGTAAACAACCACCAATAGCTTTTATAAATATATATAGTCTGAGTAATGGTGTATTATGATGCACATAATAAATGTATGAAAATAAATAAATAATTAAACACATATCCATGGTTTTCAATATGAAACATAGGATGGACCATAATAGATTTTACAAATGTTTGATATCTATGAAAAGGGTATCCTCATCTGTAACTTAGTTGTGTTTATGTACCCCACCAAGAATCTAGAATGTGTAATTTGAAAAAACTGTTGTAGAATATTTTGACTATGAAATAATGACCCATCATCTAGAATCGAAATAGTAGACACTCCCCCTCAATAAATAAGAACAAATCATATAGAATGTTAGTGGAAGACATCCCCCATATAAAATAGGAACTATTTGTCTGGAATCTCAGGGATCAACAATCCCCTCCAAGAAAACAACTCCAATAATCTGGAAACTTTGGTGGAATACACCACTGAATAGGAATCAAGAACCATTTTCCTAAAAATATAGTAGTTGAAACTCACCACTAATAAATAATAACCACTATCTGGTCAATTGGGTAATGATAATCCTAGCCTGGATACAAAAATTAACCATTTTTTAATCATTATCCATTTTATATAGATCAAAATTTACCACACCCTTTGTGTTTTTAACTCATTAAGTATTTAAATGTTTTTCAAAAGGGATTATTTATATTTATTTACAATTAGGTTAAAGAGTATAATAAGTCTATATGACCACATACCGCATACACTATAAATATGTGATAATTTATGTGATAGATCAAGACCACAAAAATTAATTTTGTTGAAGTACACACATTGAATATTGACCACTAGTGTGAGTTCAAATGGTAGAAATCTAAAAATTATATGAAAACCATAGTATAAATCATAAATAGATTATATAGACATGTGATTGATAAGAAGTGAGAGAAACTAAGAATGGTTAAGTATATAGTATTTTCCTTACCTCTATCTCAATGTAGGTATGATCAAGCCAAAAAATGACAAATATCAAGAGATAAACCATAAAATTAATAGAAACAAATTACTAAGGTCACAGATACAAGGAGTCAAACTAGAGATAGAAATATGGTGTTTAGGATTTAAAATTTTAATTGGGTCATTTTGTTGAATTTATATTTTTTTAATCAATTGTTTAGACAGAATAGTTTTCCAATCCATCCACAAACTTCATAGCTCCCATAGTTAAGGGAACCAATAGCATAAGGAGTTAGGATATATGGTTTGGTAAACAATGTGATTCCAAATTTTTATGGAGCCCACACCCTAAACATTTTAGTTACAAATATTGGTAAACCATGTTCTAATTATTCGGTTGATTCTACAATTTTTATAGGATTTGTGTGACCTCTCATAGATATCCACACTATTTGAGGAATTGTCTTCCATGATACTCCACAACTAATTGTTTTCATGAACAACTAATAATAAAGATTCACTAATCATGCACCCATTCATACTACAACTATTTTCCCAATTTTAGGCCTCCAAATCTTGAAATCCCCATAGAAGAACTCAAACCCATCATAAACACTTCCATAATATATCAACTAAAGAAATATAGCGTAATAGGTAAAATTTCAATCAAATTCACACCACAATCTGTTTTGGGGTTTTATAACCTCCCCACCATATAATAATTCATTCTTGAACTATCAAACTAAGAATCACCAGGACTCATTGGTGAATCACTCCATCCATTGGGAAAATATGTAAAACTTCCACACCCACATATCCTCCGAGATATAACTATGATAACACTTCACTCAAATCATTGGAATCATCTTCCATATTAGTTATTATCAATCCAATACATTATTCAAACAAGGTGATCTTCAAAAGATACATCATTCAAGAGATCGATTTCATTGATGTTCATAAAGTGAGATAGGTTATGATAGTACCATTGAGGCCTAATTATATTTAATAAACCATGTATACTACTAATGTTTTAAGGGAGATCCAATTGGTATGCCGCTAGGCCAATCCTCTTTATGATATTGAATAGTCCCATATAGGCAATTTATTTCCCTACCCTCAAACACAGTAGTGTCCCAATTGAGCAGACACTAATAAAAATGCTCAATCAACTACATCAAACTCTAGAGGTTATCTTCATTAGTCAACACTTGACCTCTACCAAATCTAATTTCATACCAATCACCTCATGTTTGGATGGAAATTCTTTGTGGCATGTTCTCACATAAAATTTCCCAATTTTAGTGTTGAAGTGGTCATTTTTAGTATATCTTGGGTTATCGAATCCCCATATGCCAAATAAGAAACCAAAACATATAAGAATTCTATAGGTGAGATTTTATATAATGTGGCCTATTTTTTTGGTTTTATTCAGGTTTTATTATTAATTACTAAATGACTAAAGTTAATTAAATTATTTGATATAGATTGATCTTATAATATTATAAGAGGATAATTTGATGAATTTCTTTTTAAAAATTTCATTTCATTAAATTCAATATGGATTCATTCAATAAAGTAAAATCTCCCCCATAAAATACTAGTTTAATACCTATACATATTAATTAAAATAAAATAAAAACCATAAAGATTATATCCATGATAATTATAAGGTAATGGATCATATATTCACTTAGAATGTGTGGTCCTAAAATTCAATAAAGTTGAGGAAGCAATTAATCATCAAATTAAATTCTCAGTTAAAAGAAGTGATAAAAAATTTATAGAATAAGAAATAACATACAATATATCCCCTTTATAATCCCATAGATCAAACCATAATAGGTTTAATCCATTATTGATGAAAAAAATTTCAATGGAATATGTTAGTGGAATCCTAAAGGAGGATGTTGAAGAGGAGAAAATAAAAAAAAAAATGAAGCACACCACACCATTTTTTGAAAACATTCATAACTTCAAGTGTGAAAAATTTTGAACCCTAAGATAATGAAATAAATTTTTTAACAAGAATAAAATAATATGAGATAAATAAATAAATATTAATAAACTATGGTGATTAAAGAAACTAATGTGAATGAAATTGAATTTACAATAACAAGGAGGCAGGTTAACATCACATTCAAAATAAAAACCAAGAAAACACTATTTTCATCACCACCACTACAATAAATTTTATTTTTTCAGACACAAGGAGATAAAAAGGGATATAAATTTATATAACATGAATGTTTACGCTAATGGGTGGTGGAATGTTGGTTGATAATTAATTTCTGTTAATCTAAAGGTTTCATGCATCTTTCTTTATCACTCCTCATTGGTGTTCCTGAATTATTATTATGAATATATAATTAGGTGAGGAAATAGAATAAAAAAATGTTTTACCCAATTTCATATAATATATTTAGGATTTTATCTCAATTTTAAAAAGATTTTGGAGGTTATGATAAAATGATTGGATGGATTTTTGACCCTTAAAACATGGTCTATAATTTATAATTCAACATGGGATGATTTGATCACATTTAATATGTCGGAATTACTTATGGATATATTTTAAATAAATGTTCACCTTGATTTAATATATCTTAAATTCAACTTTAAGCTTTATTTAAATTATATCATTGCCTCTATAATAATTTTAGTGGTCTATTGCTCACTTAACTTCACCCAGAATTTTATAGATTCATTTCCAGGATTGATCATCTTCCTAATTGAATATCATATTGTATCATAACATTAAAATATTCCCCATAAAAGGGTAATATGATAATGAATAATCAAATAAAAAACCTTAGCATATATTGTTTTTCAGGTGGTGAAAAATGTACATATAATAAGTGAATTTGGGAATAAATTATAAAGATGATGGGAAAAGAATATCATTTTGAAAAATACATTAATACAAATCATTATAAAAACTTTAGGTCATAAAAATTAAAATATAAAAAATTAATATTAGAATATATTTATAGTTAATCACAACCCCAATGTTTGGTTTATATACTCTAGAGAAAAATGTATATAAAAGATATGAAAATTTAATTCCCTTTCCCAAAACAATTTAACATACAATACTCAGAAAAAAAATAAAATCCCAAACAATAATAAAACCTATCAAAATAATTAAAAACAATCCATATTTACATGAATTTCCCAATCCCAATCCCATTAATTTGTTCAAATTCATCCCTACATGTCATCCAATTTAAATTAATCACGATGATGTGTTGTGCCTCAAAAAAGACATGGGGATGCATTTTTAGTCATGGGGAAAATAAATTGAATTTATTAGTAGGAATAAAATTTAACATTGAGATGAAAATCTTATTTTTATTTTATTTTTCTTTTTAGAACCACAATATAGATGATATTAATATATTTGAGTAAGAAAAAACTGATTCATGAGCCTCATATTCAGAACACAACACATTACGTCCAACCATTTCTATGTTTGGTTAACATTTACTTTTTATTATTTTACATATATTTTATTTTATACTAAAATTGGACATAAATTGAACTAAAACCATATGCTATAAATAATGGACCCCAAGAACTCATACTCACACTCCATAATCCAAAGGACATCAATTTTGGCCTTTTTCTTAAAATAATGAAAATGTTATTAGTAAAAAAAATACATTGGAAAACAGCACTTTCCAAAAAAATTTCTCATTAAAATAAACTTGAAATAAAATAATAATCATGGCATGAAAAATTATTTGATGTTCTATTTCTATGGTCACAAATTGTATTATCATGTTTAATATTAACGAAATATATTTCCCATTTATGAAAAAAAATACATTTTCACTAGGTATATACACAAAAAAAATTCTTTGACATGCAAAACATAAAATTTTTATCTCATTTAACCACTCCTAATAACCTAGAATAATATTATACCCATGTTTCAAAGAAAAACATTATAAGGGATGAGACATGGAGGATGAGAGTTCAAAAATTTAGATTTTCCGGAAAAATATATAAGAATGTCACATCTTTTCTTAATGATGAAGTATTTGTAAGAATAAATTGATCCATTGACCTCAAAGTAACTTGTTGACATCACATCAATGATAAAATATTGTATTTTAACTCTTTTAAGAAATGTGATTTCCTAATAATACGTCAACATCATCTTCCACTACAATATAGAGACTAACACATTTAAAATCACAATGGAAACCCCTTTATGTTCCCCCTAAAAAAAGAAATAAATATTATTTATTTTATAACACCAAAAATTTAGTCTAGTTGTAGGTATAAAATGTGTTGCCTATCAAAAAAAATAATTTATTCTCTTCATTATCTCAACTTGGAACACTCAAACATATCTAATACTATATTTCAACATCTTCAATATTTCTTCTATCACTAATCCCATTAGATTAGAATTTATTCTCCACTCTTGTTTATAAAAGGTTTAGAATTAGTTTCAAGAATAATATTATAAGTCCTGATGATTAGGCTGATCTGAAAAATATAAGATAGGGCCCATCCAATTAATTTCATGTCCTTTCCCATTAAATCATATTGCATCCTCTCTTTAGTCAACTTCCAGAAAAGAAGATATGACAATACGAAATGATTGATTTTCCCCTAAAAAATTATACTTATGTGATTTAAAAATACCTTGAATTCGAGATCATGTTTTTTAACACTTTTAGACACATATTGGGACTCCAAATCAATCACATATTAATTTTCTAGATTTATAGATAAAATTTATTCCTTTAGAGTGGGTTTTTCATCAACCAAATTGGCTAGTTGAGCATTGGGAATGGGTATGGGATTGAATTTTATGATTTCTCTATAGGTTCCCTTAATAGGTGATCCTAAAAATCATTATTGGATTCATATAAAATGGATTCAAGCCTCAGATATAAGTTTAACTCATGTGAATACAAAACAATTTATTTACTCTTGACTTATACATATATTAATTATTCCTTAATCATAAATAAGTTAATTTTCAACATTTCGGATCTAATTCACCACATAAACCTCTTTAGTATTCCCAATTAGATAATTTTAATTTAAAAGTTTAAATCATTTCTCATGTTCCCAAATTTATGGGTAATTTCACAATCCCAACTTGGATTACTAATTACATTGTTTTTTGCCAAGGGAAGAACATGCATAATGCGGGTTTATTATATAGAAACAATATTTGGACGGTTTTCAATGAAAATAAAGTTAGTAGGGTAAATGAAATTTTAAAATTTTACCAATCCCCTTTTAATAACCCCTTTGGAACTCAAACACTACAATAAAAATGTTAAAGAGTGATAGTTGTGGGTTTCACTTCCTTGATCCCAAAATCATAGTACACTACATGTAGAATGAGGGCCACACTGAGTCCAAGATAAAATACATCCCTAAATTTTTTTTAACTTCTACTTAATCATTGATGTATGGACATCATGGTTGTTTCATATTTGGTTTCACGGTTCCCTAGATTATGGTTCTCACATTAGCATCTACAAGGACTTTGTTTTTCTTTTATAACATCATTTTTACTATAAATAGGTTCATAAGGATCATTGAGTGTATAGGTATGGTTTGGAATTAATCTAAATGTTAAATGTTAAACCTAAATTTTGAGAACATTTCCCCCATGGTGTTATTTAGTTTATGTTTCGATTTTACACTCATTCATTGAGGGAAGAGATCATGTTGATGGATTGTTCAGTGTTGTGTTTTTTCATTGAGATTCTCATCATATTTTAGCATTTCTAGAGATGTTTAATCATATTTTTATTATGATATTCAATCATTTTATTTTTATGGAATTATATATTATTTAATTTATTGCTGGGTGAATCATGATTATACCCTAAAGGTCAGGGGAGTAAAATCTTTACTACACATGGGTTTTATTCAAATTATTATAATTTTCTATTCATGATTTAGTAATGATAATTTTGTGTCAATTTTTCCAATTTCATAACAAATTTTTTAAGGATTCAAAGAGGGAAAGATTGGGTAGGGTCTTGTGATGGTTGGTTTATCCCAAGTGGATTATTTGGTTATTAGATAAGATTTTTAATGGATTTCTAGATATGTTGTTAGAATTATACTGGTTGATGATGGTATTAGACCATTTGGGATTAAAAATTGTCATGTTTTTTGGATACTGGTTGAGAAATTATTTTCATTTTGATATTTGGTTGTCTCTCTAGTTAAATCCTTGATATTACTAATACCTTTGATTCGAAGTGTTTTGATACTATGAATTTTGAATGTTCAAAGAATTGAATTATGTCAGTGCCCCCTCTAAAATAACATCTTGATTGAAGGAATGTTTTGGAATTTTTCTATATTGTGGTTATGTTTAACAAAAATCATGCAAATAGGGTCAATAATTTGGATTTTAGGGAATTTTTTAATATTAATATCCTTGAACATCCTAGTGTGTGAAAAATGATTTTCTATAAGCCTTTATAATTCTATAATATTGTCCCTTACATCAAATTTTTATTTATTCTTAGAGTAAGGTGATGTTCCCCATGTTTGGTTTTATTCAAAAAGATTGTATATATGATCATAATCATCATTTGGGGCTTTTTTTGAAATTTTCGTTACACATCATGCCAATGAATTATTTTCTTCCAGGACCCAAATACTCATAGAAAATTATTACATGTTCTAGAATAGATAAACCATGGTTTTGTACCCTATTAAGAAATCTTATGATCCATTCCAATGTTTTATAGAATATTTATCAAAATTTTTCAAAAAAAATGCATTCCAATTTTTAAGTGTAATAATTTTGTTTTGGGGAAATTATTTTTTATATAATTACCTTTTTAATTGGTCCCATAAATGGGTGTATGTTGGTATAATATATATGTGTATTAAATTCTTCATTATATTGTGAAAATGGGAAGAGACTCATATTTTTGGACTCATGTTTATTTAGTGAAAAATGGTATCAAAAATATCATTGAATTCCTTGAAATGAAGGTATGGAATTTACAAATTTAACACATGAAAGCTTAGAAGGTGGTTTAGGACCTAGGGTTTTAACAAAGAGATGGAATCTCCTAGAGGATCAATTATAATGAAAGATGGAGTGTTGGTACACACTGGTGTGATCTATTCATTCATGTTTTTATCCAAAAAAAATCCCCGAGTTAGTGGATTTCTAATTTTAGTTTCTAATTAGGGTCTCACCTATATTGATAATTGGACTTCATGCAAGAATATCAATTAGAATTCATTAAAATTTAGAATATAAATTCTTACTAATATTAGGATCTGGATGAAGATTACCCCAAGATTCACTAAAAACCTCTCCCATAAATTTATCCAACAATACTTGTATATTTGTCTTTCCATGAGTGTTTTTGGACATGTACCAAAAAATAAGAAAGTGAAGGGGGTGAATGTAGGATAAATTAAAGTTGTAAAACAATAAAATGATGATAATTTAAGGGTATTTCTTAATATTACATACTTGGATCACTAAAAATGGTTCCAAAATTTGATCTCTTCAAAATTTACCTATGTTTAGGGTTTTAGTAGTCTCTTGTTGTAAATCATGTGTTATAAAATCCTTAGATAACTAAGAAGAAACATAAATAAACAACCATTATCTAGGGAATATTTGGATATTAAGTTGATAAATTTTATGGTTTTATTTGGGTGAGATTATAAAAAACTAAATGACTATTTTGAATTAAATTAAGGGATATGGATTGATCTAAATGTATTATACGTGGTGGATTAGATGGATTTCATTTTAATGATTTCAATTCCATTAATTCAAGAGGGTATCTATAAATTAAATAAAACCATCCCCATCAGTTATAGGTTTAATTCCCACACATCTTAATACTAATAACCCTTAGAATATGTGTCCTAATAATTCAATAACGGTGAGGAAGTAATTAATCATCGAATTAAATTATTGATTAAAAAAAGTGAGTAATGATTTATGGAATAATTAATATCATCCAACTTATCCCCATAATACCCCTTGTATCAACCCATAATAGGTTTTTAACTCCATTTATCTAAATCCCTCAATGGAATATGTAATTCGACTCGTAAGGGAGGAAGTTGATAAAGGGTAAAAAATAACGAATACTTCACCATTGTCTAAGAAATCTGATAAATATTTTTCTAAATAAATTCACATCCAAAGAAAATTTTATCAATGTGTTTACAAGAAGAATATAATATGATAAAAAGACTAATTATTATAAAGATACATTGATCATATGTACAAATTGCATAAGATAAATATAACTTCAAACAACAAAGCAGAACTATAACATTACATTTTAAAGAATGAAAGAAAACCCTCCCAATAGTTCACCACCAATTCCTTATAGAGGAATTTTAGGATCCTTAGGTTAAAAAACATGTTCCGAATTTTTTAAAATTTAATGAGTAGGCCAAAGGGTGGTTTAATTTTGGGGGATAATTAATTTACATCATTCTCAAGGTTTTATTCATCCTTTATCTCTCTAATCATTGACATGCTTGAATAACCATATCTAATAACCCATGATTGATGTACATGGAAATTACTATTATTTTGTGGAATACATAATACATTATACAAATATATTCCCAATGACCATATTAGTTTAGTGTCTTTGGAAACTTGGAATATAATCTTCTAATTTAGTGAAATATCTTCAACACCTCACATAAAGATCTTCCCCTTTTGTTTTCATACATAAAATCAGTATTTATGTCCTGAGGAAAAGAAAAAAAATGGTATGTGAAAATGCTTATTAAGGGTAAACATGGATAACATAAAACAAAGAAAAAATAAAATAATGTAAAAACATGAACATAAAGTTTAAATATCAAAATCCTGAGTAATAAAATAAATCTTCATAGTCCGTAATTAATAGATCATAAAGGAAAATTAACCATAATAAAATAGCATTGGAATAAAACATGGAATTGGGGAAAACCAATAAGCACAGAATATGATTTACATAGTATGAAATCCATTGCTTCTAAGACCATCATAGTGGACAAAGTCCATTACTGAACCGGTTTTACTTGTTGTTCCTGTCATGTATTACTAAACTGGTTTTTCTTGTTGTTCCATTCATATCTATCTCATGAGATATAAATCATTACCGAAATAATTTTATGGAGATATAGGTCCCACCTATCTCATAATTAAATCATTGTTACATATTCCACCAAAACATAAACCATTCATCAAATCATAACCCAAGGAACAAAAAAATTAGTTTCTTAAACATCATTCAATAATAATCCTTATAAAATAAATAGATTTAATAAAACAAATCCATAAAAATTACAATAAAATATATGTAATAATAGGGATATAAAAATAACCCTATGTCATATTATATGGAAAATAATTTTGATAAAACACATGAACTTAATTATCGAGGGAATTATCCTTTCTTCTTCAAATACATTTTATTTTCTCAATATTTCATGAAATTTTAAAAGAAAAGAATTTAGAAGAAAATAAATTTGGAATCTTGTTGATTAATATTCATGAAAAAAGGTGTTATGTAGATGTAATTTTGTTTTCAGGTAGTATAAGTTAAAAAACATTCTTCTCAAACTCTTACCGGAAATTCAAAAAGCACCTCATATGAAAATAAAAGAAAGATTACGTCCATACCATTTAATAAAACATCACCAATGGATAAAATTGACTTTAAAAATATTATAAAATAGAAACAATGTTATATATTTAGGAAACATGGATGTGGAAGACAAAATATTCCCCAGTAAATGCTTACATATTAAAAATCTTGGATAGTAATAAAGTTATAAAATTATCCATTACCTTCAGTCTGATATCTTTAATATGTATCCAAACCTCTTGTATAACTATTTAAAATATGTTATTAATTTATTAAAGAATTATGGTTATTTTTATGATATCATACATGATCATATTATCATCTGTTTGTTAGTATCATTTTAATGCCATCCGTTATTTGGATATTAACTGCTTTATGTTCTTATGCATGTTTTGTCAAATAAGTTCAGGTTGAACATTTTATGTTATTGTTATATAATTTAAATAATTATAATATTATAATATATATCACATTTATTCATTCTATTCAAGTATATAAGCATGGTTTAATGAAGACCATGTAGAATGAATCACATTGCATTGTGGAGACTTTTGGTCGTACGTACGCACAAGCGACGATATCATTCACGTAATGGATAAATAGTAGGTAATAGGATGTTATAGTAATAATAAAAAATAATTATAATGTTATATTAATTATGTATATTCATTATACTCATATTTATACAAATCCAAATTAGGTATTGATGAATAAAAAATTACACCACGACGTTGAGATGGTAAGTCGTACGCACGCACACAAGGTGATATTGTTATTCGTATGATGGATTAAATGTGGTATAAGGTTTTACCATAATTTTAATAACAACTCAGAATATATAATATTATAGATTTATTACTTTAGTATGGAAAACACATAAGAATATGAAGTATAAGAAGAAAATAATTTTGAAAGTGGTGATAAAACAATTTCCTCTATTTCGAGTATCTCAATTTTATTTGCACAGAAGGTCTCCATAGAATGGATTTATGACAAAATTGTGACCTCTAACAGGAATAGAGGAATTTTTGGAGATTATTTTAGATGAATTTGTATGAGAAAATGGGCTTGGGAGGTGTGAGAAAGTGGGTAGATGTGGTGGCCTTTTATAGGAGGGTGGAGGGGAACTTTAGGAAAGTCTTGAAATATTATTTTATTATAAAGTGATTTTTGAATTCTAATAGCTCCAAAGTAATTTATTTTATAGAATAATATGAGGATGGATCTAAATACTCTAAACCAATAAGTTTTATACAATTCTAGTACCAAAATTAACCTTATCATTTAATATTAACACTTTTTTAAATAATTTAACTTTTACCATGTCTTCCTATATTTTCAAACTTTATGGTGAATATATTTACAATAAAATTCCAATAGAACCTAAATTGGATCATTAATTAAATTTATAACAATATCTAAATCATTTTTAAGAATATTATATTTTATGACTATTATATCATTTAATTAAATAGTATTTTATTATAAAACCCAATTTTTTCAATCTTGACACTATTTGAAAATTGATTTTTTTAAGTCATCAAAAATTGATTACTTCAGACCAGAAGTATTAACTAAAAGATAATATGTTATATTAATACATAAAACTATTTAATGGAATAAAAATTTCAAATTAAATTTATTTTAATATTTATAATATCGTATATTTGAATATTTCATTAATAGAGTAATCATTGAATCATCATTATGTCACAAATAAATACATTTATTTAATGTATAAAAATTATAAATAAAATACCATGATATATGAAATATTTTAATTTTTCTAATTACAATTTAATTTCTAATATATCAATTATATAAACCAAATTAAAATGTTTTTTAATATAGAGATACATGTTTATGTTAAATTTCACTTTTCTTTAAATTGAAAATAATGAAGAGTCATTATCACACCAAAGTGGCTCCACGGGGTCCAAAAATCGACCCAAGTATGATCATGTTCGTCCATATCTCATAACATAGTGTTATGACATATTCTAGAGTAGTTTTATATTATTATAATATTATTTTTTACCTTTATTAACCCAATTTACCATTTAACCATGGTAAATAAAAATCATTACTGAATTTAATCTTCATAACGTCCAAAAAATTAAACGTACATATTTAAAAAAAATTACCTTCAAATTAAAATATTGTATCAACTTTTTCAAATTAAAAACACATAATTTTCATTAATTAATTTAAAATTAATTCATGTTGTCAAATCTAGAAAGCGGGTTTTTAAGAAGTAAAATCTATCAAAATATTGATAAGTGTTTAAGTCCAATTTAAATGTACGATTAATTATAATGTCCAAAATTATATTAAATAATTAATAGATAATCCAATTACACTTTGAAAATAATTATAAATATAATCTATCTATATAAATAAATTAGATGAAAAAGACATTTTTGAATTAATATGCAGTATTTTTTGTTATTCATAAAAATGTTAATATCATTAGAAAAATACTAAAATTTAAGCTAATGTGAATTTTAATGTTCCAAATCCAAATAAAATGTTTTTATGTCAAATATAACTTATCAAATCATCAAAAACTATATTTAAAAAGGGTTTTTCCATGAAAATGTAGTAAAACTATATTTTGTTTTTGAAAAATACGTCTTTTATCTGAAAAGATAAATGTGTTCTCATATCATATATAGAAAACATAAAATATTAATTTAAAAAATTAAATTGAATATATTAAATATATATTTCACAAGAAAAATCCATAAATACTAATTTTATTATAATATAGACTTACTTATTTTCCTTTAAATATTTTTTTAAAAGGAAGTTAATACTATTCATACCCACCCTTATAATGACTAGGTTGTAATATTTAGTAACATATTATACTTGGTCTTTTGTGGAATAAATTCTATCAAAAGAACTTGAAATTTTGTGTATCACAAGATAATAACAGTGTTGTGTATACTGCAAGCTAATACGGTGTTGCGTATAGAGCAACCTAATCTTAATGTAGCGTACAAAACAAGACATCAAAGAAATTAAAAAGAATATATCTCATAAAATATATAGGTATTACATTAAACCCCCCTTCAAATTAATTTTCCCTCGAAATTCGTCAGGGTTATAAAATCTTTACTACTTGAAGGTTTCTTTTATAGAAACCCACATTATAAAAATGATTACAAAAACTTCATTTTAAAAAGGAAATTTTGACACATAATGGTTACCCAAAGTAACTCATAATATGGTTTCCACATAAGAGAACATAGGTGTTAAGCGAAACCCTGGATATAGAAGAAAAATCTAACCATCATGTTCTGATGGATAGAGATATGGAATAATGTTTGGAGAAATTTAACAACTGGAAACCCATAAATCTGCAATGATTTAAGGGAACATATGAATCATCGAATAAAAAGGTACTAAGATAACATTTGTGGATTTAAAAATCCTTTCCATAATTTTGTAGAACATGTGAATAAATACTTACTTGATTTCAGTACAATCTCATTACTGGTCAAGCCTTGAACAATTTCCACCTCATCTCTTATTCAAATAAATGAATTTTAATTTTTTATTTCTGAAGTGTTAGAAGATAATGTGATCCATAAATAGAAAGATATTTCATTATATTAATCTCAATACAAATGTTAACATAGATTATGAAATAATCATAAGTCCACCTAGAGTGAAATAATACATTAATCTAAGAAACTTCAACTAGAGTATAACTTGTACTATCCATAATTGGATAACCTTACAATCCTTCCAAAAACTAAAAATATAATACTTTAGAAAGAGGTGAACTAAATTGATTAAAAATTTATCTCCCATATCTCATAATTTAGTTCTTGGTCGTCACATTCCAAACATGTTAATACCTTAATCATGTATTCTCTTGAAACATGACAATAAAATGAATTACCATAGAACCTTAGAAAAAACATGCATTATGTCAAAATTAACTCTTTCCAGACTAAAAAAATACCTAAAATTTTATATACTCAAACCATGATATCACTTTGTCCTTATATCAGTCATGAGGTCATGAATACTATCAAACATCTCATTATCTTCTTATCCCTTCATTATGCATATATCATGTGATTTCCAAAACTATTTCCATAAATTTTAATGGTTACCAGTACCATATACTTTTGTAAAACCACAATAGACCAATAAAAAATATTCCAATATTCTATAATACTATAAAAGAGATTATACAACACTATTTTGGAATCCCATTACATAAACACATAATTATTCAACCACATAATTTTCATACTTAGCATTTACAATGGTAGTCGCATGTGACTTTACGTTGACTTTGTCCTTAAGAGGTTTTTGAAGTTTATAATATTCTATGACCCTTAAAATAGGGAATTGGTGAGAATAATGCAACATTTCCTTGCAATTGTATCATTGAAGTGTGGGTGGTGCGTTTTCTATAGGCTTTTCTGTATTCAAATCATTAAAAACCTTTTTCACATTACATCAGCACTCAACTACTTAATGGCCTTATTTTCCACACTTAAAACATTTTATAGTCCCTTTAAGAAAATAACCACCATAATTATTTGCACACTTTGAGCATAAAGAAACATTCATAATCTTTTTACCATTTTTTAGAAATTTTCCCATGAACTCCATCTTTCTTTTCATTTCAAAACCATGATATTCATATGTAATAGAAACTCTCATTTCTTCCTTGATAGCACAATGAACAATCTCTTCAATGATACTAAATTATGTTATAGCTAATTTCGTTTGAAGATTTGGTTTTAAGACATTGAAGAATTGATCAACTTTACTTTCAGGTTGGATGATAAGGCCAAGATCATACCTTTCAAGTCTTTTAAAATTTTCCTCATATGTACCAATGGAATAATCATACTTTTGACTAAGCTCTAGGAACTTATTTTCTATTTTGGTCCAATACTAGGAAGAAAGTACTAATTGAAAATTATGTTTTTGATCTCATCTCATTCCATGGATTCAATTTCATCTTGCTACCTTGTATTCTTGATAAGAGTCCACCACTGGTCTGCTTGCACTTCTAAACGATAAACATCCAAAATTAAATTTTCATGTTCTAAACAATGAAGTATAAAAAATATCATTTCAATGGTATTGATCTATTTTTCATCAACAAATGAATCAGAAAACCCACTGAAAGAAGGTTGATGTTGCCTCATGAAGGACTCAACAGAATTTTCATCCCATATCTACTCATTTAGAAATCCAAAATGATTCATATCTTGTGTAAGTATAGAAATAATAATTGACATTCCATCTCCCATAACATTTGGTTGTTCTAGAGGACAATCATTTCATTTCCCACTGCATTGATCATTAAAACGGTTCCTTCGGGTTCCAACCATTGTCTAAATCCCCAAAAATAATAGTGTGAGAGGCAAAAATCATACTTAGAAAACAACATAATAGAGGTGGTGTAATTTCAATATCTAACATCTTAGTTTTAATCCTAGGTTATATATGATCGTTACCATAATTTTAGGACTGTAAATTATAGTTATACATACCCATAGGGACATCCCAATACATACCATATAAATATCTCTAGGGACCTCACTAAAGTTTTCAAATACTAGCTTCCAAAGGTTAATTGAACCATTTCTATAGTACCAAATCTAATGACCCAAGATTTATTTACATGGAAATAACATTTATTTTTTGGAATTATTAATATATTACACAAATATATTCCCAAATACCTTATTAGTTTTGTTTATTTTGAAACATGGAACATAATCTTCTTACATGATGAAAGATCTTCAGTATATCCCATAAAGATCTTCCCCTTTTTGTTTCCTACCTAAAACCTTTATTTATATCCTGGGGAAAAGAAAAAAATAAAAAGGGTGATATAAAATTCTCAGTAAGGGTAAACATGGAGAACATAAAACAAACTATAAACATAAGAATGTAAAAACCAGAACGTAAAGTTTAAATATCAAAATCATGATAAATGAAATAAATCTTGGTAGTACAAAACGATAAAATCATAATGGAACATTAAAAATGATAAAATAGAACTGGAATAAATCATGGAATTGTGGAAAAAATAGGCACATAATTTGATTTCTATAATATCCAAGACATTTCATCCAAGACCATCATAGTTGACAAAGTCTGTTATGAAACCAGGTTACTTGTCATTCCAACCCTGTATTACTGATCCAAATTTACTTGTAATTCCAGTCATGTATATATCTTGAGATATAAATATTTACCCAATTCATTGTTTGGAGATATATGTCCCACCCATCTCATAATGAAATCATTCTTACATGTTCCACAAAAACATAAACCATTCGTCATAGCACAACCCATGGAACAATAAAAAATTGGTATCATAAAAATCATTCCATCATAATTCATATAAAACAAATTGATTTCATAAAAATAATTCCATCATAAACACAGTCAAATCAAATTAATAATAGTGATATAAATATAACCTCGTGTAATCTTAGATAGAAAATAATTTTGATAAAACACTTGAACTTAATTCTTGAGTAAAATATATTTTCTTCTTCAAAAATGTATCCTTTTCTTAAAATTCCATGCAATTTGAAAATAAAATAATTTAGTTGAAAATAAAAATGAACTATTTTAGAGTAAGCTTCATATAAATAAGTCTTTAGGAATAAGTAAAAACTTGTTCTTTCCGTATAAGTTAAAAAACATTCTTCTCGTACTCTTGCAGGAAATGTCTAAAATTACCTCATATGGAAAATGAAAGAAAGATTGCATTCATACCATTTAATAAAAATTCACAAAAGGGTAAAATTCACTTTAAAAAATATGGGAAGAAATAAATAATATAATATATTTAGGAAACATGGATGTAGATGATAAAATATAGCCTAGTAAATACTTAAGTATAAACAATCTTGGATAATAATGAGATTATGAAATTATCATTTACCTTAGGTCCAATATGATTCAAATGTATCAAAAACTCCTATATAATTATTTAAATATATTTTTTTTATTTTTTGAATCATATTAGTTTTTATAATATTTTATATTATCATATTATCATTCGTTATTTAGTCATATTTTATTATCACCCATTATTCAGATATTAACTGCCTTATGTTCTTATGCATGTTTTGTCAGATATGTTCATGTTCCACATCTTATGATATCTTTATATCATTTATAAAAAGTTATTAGTACAATATATATCATATTTATTCATTCCATTCATGTATATAATAATGGTTCAATGATGATCATGTAGAATGAATCGCATCGAATCGTGGAGACGAAAGGTCGTACGTACGCACGAGTGATGATATCAATCACTTAATGGTTAAATGGCATATAATGATAAAGTATATTAATTATAAAGAATAATTATTATGTTATATTAATTATTTAAATCTGTTATAATCATAATTATACTCATCCAAAATAACTATTGTTTAATAACAACTTACACCACGACGTAGGGACGGTAAGTCATGCGTACACACACATGGTGATATTGTTATTCATAGGATGAATAATATGAGGTATAAGGTAGTAAAATAATTTTAATAAAATATCATAATGTATAATATACTATATTTATTACTTTATTAAGGAAAAACATAATAAGAGGATATAGAAGAATAAAAGAATTTTGAAAGAGATGATAAAAAAATTACCTCTTTTTTGAGTATCTCTTTGTTGACATGCACAAAAGGACTCTATAAGATTTATTTATGCCAAGAGAGTGGACTCTAGTATGAAGAGTGTAATTTTAAGAGATTATTAGGATGTAATTTGGACAATATAAGTGGATTGAGAGGTGTGAGTATGTGGGTAGTTGTGGTGTCCTTTTAAAAGAGGGAGGAGGGGCACTTTAGGAAAGTCTTGAAGTATTATTTTATTATAAATTGATTTTAGAATTATGAATGCTAAAAAGTTATATATTTAAAGTATAATATGTGTAGGGTTCTAAATCATATTATCAAATAGGTTTTAGACAAGTTTAGGGTACAAAATTAACCTTTTCATTTAGCTTTAATCCTATATTAAATAATTTTACTCTTACCATATCTTCTAGAATTTTCATACTATATGGATAATATATTTAAAATAAAATAACAAGAGAAGCTAAATTGGATAATTAATTACATATATAAAATTATCTATGAAATTTTTTAAAATAATATATTATTATGGCTATTATATCATTTAATAAAATAGTGTTTGTTAATAAAGCACATTTTTTAATTTTGATGTTATTTAAAAATTGATTTTTCATAAATTCATAACAACTTGATTCCTTAGAACCAATAGAATTAAATAAATATAATATTTTATAAGCATCCATAAAATTAGTTTTTGGCATCAAAATATTCAAATTACATTTATTTTAATGTTTATAATATCATTTATTTGAATATTTCATTAATATTGTAATCATTGCATCGTCATTGGTTATTAATAAATTTATTTATATAGTTTTTAAAAAATATAAATAACATACCATAATTTTTTAAATCTTTTTATATTTATTATTAATATTTATAATGACTGATATTATTTATTATCATGACCCGCCTTCACCAAAAGAAGGGAAGGGTCAGCAGATTTCCAGGCCCTTCCTTCTTTAAGTTGATGGAGTGATAATGACCCCCGAGACCTGCCTTCAATAGGTCCCGGAGTGGCGACTAGCACCCAGGGTATAGAAATTACACAAAATGGAAGGAATTACCCCCTTTTTATTTTATAGGATCGGGAGATAAGATGATGAAACCCAACAACACCAAGGTAAAAGGAAAGTAAAGCCAAAAGTAAACCATTCCCACGTGCATGTTCCAAAAGTAAAAGCCACAAAGTACAAAAGGTGACTACAAAGGTAAGTATCAAATAAAGGAAAACAACAACTGCAACTGCCCCAAAGGTCCAAGCTAGTATGGTCCCGCGTGATCCCCAAAGTCCTCCTGGAAACCTGAAAGCAGTTTTATATAAGTAGGGTGAGCATATAAGTACACTCAGTAGGGAAAACCAAAGACTCCCGTGCACAAGTGGGGGAACGTGCTAAAGTCCAGTGAGAAAAATAGTAAACCAAACACCTATCAAAGTAAACTATCCACCCAAGCCTCACCAAGGCATACTCCCCAAATAACTCAAGTCATATAATATATAAAATAAGAGCACATCGATTTTTGGGTACCCCGTGCCACTTTCCCACAAGTTATTGAGACATCCTACGCATCGAACCAATCCCGCCATTCTCACCGCAGTCCCACTGCCACACCCGCCCACACACACTTGGGCCACAACCACACGCAGTCCCACTGCCGAACCACGCCATGAAACACCTGCGCCACAACCGTCACACGTAACCACGCCTGCAAACACCTAGGCCAAAACAACCACCACCATGCCCGAAGACACCTGGTCTATAAGATCCACTACCACGCCCGAAGACACATGGGCCTCATCCCGAAGACACTTGGGAAACCACCTGTCGCACACACCTAGAAAACCACCACACCCCCCCTGAAGGTTCTTGGGATAATAATGGACCTCAGGCCATCACAGCCTGCCCAAAGATACAAGGGCTATCTGGGAAAGGGAGCAGAAAACAAGCTAATAACCTGCCACTAATAATAGTGTTGGGAAAAATACCCTCCCCCATGAAATGGGGGTGTTCGACACTAAGTTATCAACTTGGGTGGGGTGCGAATAAGAAACACAAAACTACAAATATATATATATATATATAGGTAACAAGCACTCACCCTAGTTAGGTTTTTCTTCAGCCAGCCTAAAGGACACAAACAACACTCAGGTCCAAGTCACGACTCTCGCCAACAAACCCATTTGTCCCTTTCTTGTTTTCATGTTCAGTAATAAGGTTCAAATATGTTTAAGCACTACTGGGAAACTAAACCATAATCATAACAAAGGAAAAGAAACCATCCAAATGTCAATTAAGTACCCACACCCGGTTCTCTTGTAAAGTCACAAAAACAAAGGAATAAGTGAGATCCATTGAAGTACTGGAACGAAAGACAACCTCGAGGCACTTCCCCATGTCCCCTCCCCCAAAAAGGATTTTCATCAACAAGGATCCCACCCTAATTCATGATATAAACAAGCTAACCACCCGGTACAAAAACTCACAACCACCGAATCCATAACAACAGGGTATCCCATCCCCAATTTCATAACCACTGAGAGTATAAAAACAGGGGATCCCATACCCTCCCACATCTCCAGTAATTGTCCGGTAAAAAAATGAAACAACCAAACCACTACCACCAACACAAAGCAGGGCCATACCGGTATTTTCAGATTTAAACGATTCAACACACTCCATGATTTCAAAATTCTGTTTGCTTTAACTGGGAGTTATCACAGAAGGGTTGATCTTGGTGCTTTCAATTTATTCAGCCGGGTATACGTGATTAACCAATTTACTTTTCATAGCAGAAGTTTACAACCACAAATAAGCCATTTAAAACATCACCAGGGGTTCATTAATGCACATAGAATGACCACCAATGGCCATGATTTTTAGTAGGCGCAAGCCCGCACAATTCAGAAAAGAGATCATAATATAAAACAGCATCAACAATCACATCCCATGTTCTTTCTTTATAGAATCTGATCATTATCTTTATTTAGGTCTGGTTTATCCAATTCTACAGAATCAAAAGCACACCCACCCCTCATGACACACAAAAGAGAGAGGTGAATGAGAAATTCCCTACTTGTTGATCGACGATCGACGCTTAGCCCGGGTGCGGAACCTTACGCATAACTATGCGGCTCGCATGATGCACAAAAATCGGCTCGTCTGGACGAAAGCACTCACCGAGGGTGATCGCGAAAAGAAGAAACCCAGGTGAACCCTTTAGTTATAAGGGTCGCGAATGGTTGAGATAGGAACGTGAAAACGCGTGAGCAGGGGTAGTGGGTTGACAACGTGGCCCCACACGTCATTAAAGGGGTCAGGTGGTTTAAACCGACACACACACACACACACCAGTTCATTTCATTAATATTTAATTAAAACATTAGGGCATTACCGGGATTTTAAAATGAGCTTAAAGGGGTCAAAATATGGTTTAAAACCCAATTTGTGCCAAAAGGAGTGCTACTGGAAAGAGCCTGCGGTGGTAGGCCAGAGCCACCAGTAGCTGAGAGCTACCGGTAGGCTGGAGCAACCGGTAGACCGATCTACCGGTAGGTTGCATCCACCGGTAGACCAGGATATCAGTAGGCTGCAACTACCGGTAGACTGAGCTACTGGTAGGCTACAGCTATCGGTAAACAGAGCTATAGGTAGACAGAGATACTGGTAGGCGGCAGCTACCGGTAGATCGAGCTACCGGTAGACAGAGCTACCGGTAGCTGCAGCTACCGGTAGACCGAGCTATCGGTAGACAGATCTACCAGTATGTTGCGGCTACTGGTAGACCGAACTACCGATAGGCCTGCTACAGGTAGGCTAAGGCTACCAGTTAGCCTACAATTATACCAAAATTCACTGAGATTCCCAGACCAGAAAACCCAACACGAGATTTTCACAAAGTAATGGACCCCAAAAACCCAGGCCATTACATCAGATACCTCTTAAACGATTCTCTTCCTTGATAATAAAAACAAACTTGAAGAGAGGGTCTGAACAACCACCTCGAAAGATACCTCTTAGGAGTGAACCCATGCTAACTAAAAACAGTTCCAACATACCATGCCAAACTGCCCAGGCATCTAGGTTGGGGATTTTCCTCCCCCATGTCAAGATATTATCTGCTTTGGGTGGCACTGACTCGCCCGCACGGGTTTAATCGCATCCACCTTAATGAGTCTTGATTAGGTTTCGGGTTCTCTCCTCCCCCATAGACAGGGATTTTCACACACATTCAGAGGAAAGAAAACCAATACATTTCATAGCCAAAAAGACAAAATGTTCTACCACAATAGGTGAATCATGGAACAAAACTCAAAAAACTCTGGGTACTGGGCACGCATTTGTGCTTCCCTCTCCTACGTACTCTCTTCAAGCCCACCATGTATCCAAAACTCATGAACCAAGGGAATGTTTCTCCCATGAAGCACCTTCTCCTTACGATCCTCGATCATCACTGGTCTCTCCACAAAAGTCACATCATCCTTGATGTCCAGCTCACCCTAATCAAGGACGTGTGAATCGTCGTGCAAATACCAATGGAGCTGGGACACATGGAAGACATCATGTATCCTCAGTAGCGGCGGTGGTAATGCTGGCTGATAAGCCACTTCGTCGACCCGCCGCGACACTTTGAAGGGTCCGATGAACTTGGGAGAAAGCTTACTCCCCTTGTCGAACCTCCGCTGCCCACGCCAAGTAGAGACCCTCAAAACCACAAACTTCAAGGGCCTCCTTCTGGTATTATCATTCGACTTCTGTCGGTCTTGGGCCACCTTCATCCTTTTCTATATGAGCTGAACCTTCTTTGTTGTGATCTTCACCACTTCCGGGCCAAGGATGCCTGTCTCTCCTACTTCGGTCCAACACACAGGTGAACGGCATGGCCTCCCGTACAATGATTCAAACAGGGCCATACTTATTGTAGAGTGGTAGCTATTATTGTAGGCAAACTCTACAAGAGGAAAGTATCGCACCCATGATCCCCTTGAGTCTAGAACACATGCCTGCAGCATATCCTCCAAGGTCTGGATGGTGCACTCTGTCTGTCCATCTGTCTGGGGATGGAAAGTAGTGCTAAGATGTAGCTAGGTGCCAAAAGCATGCTTCAATCCTCTCCAATCTCATGAGGTAAACCATGCATCCCTATCCGAGACTATAGACCTCGGAATCCCATGAAACCGCACCACCTCATCCACGTACCTTTGCGCCAAATCATCCACTACACTCAACTCCATGATTGCCAGAAAGTGAGCCGATTTCGTAAACCCGTCCACTACCACCCAAATGGCATCGTATCCACCTTGGACCTTGGGTAGTCCCGTGACCAAATCCATCGAGATGTCATCCCACTTCCACTCGGGGACATCTAGAGGCTGTAGTAGGCTTTCTGGAACTCGGTGTTCAGCCTTCACTTTCTGACACACTAAGAACTTGGCCACAAACTCTGCCACCTCTCGCTTAACTCCAAGCCACCAAAACTGCCTCTTCAGTCCCTTGTACATATTGGATGCTTCTAGGTGTACTTCCAGGGCTGAGTTGTGGAACTCAATGAGAATACTGTCATACATCGCCTCCGGAACAAACAGACCACCCTGGAAAAGCATCTGGTTCTGACCATCCTCTGTCCATCCTTCCAGAGCATTGCCCTGGTAAACTCGGTCACGCATCACTTCGCACTCTGGGTCTCCCCACTGAGACTCCTCTACTTACTGAAACAGAGATGACTGCACTGTCATCTGATGTAGGAAACCTCTACTGCTATCCATCCTCACATCTAGGTGTAAGGCAGCCAACTCCTCCATCACCTTCCAGGAGTCCGCTGACTCTCAGACCGCATCCTTCTACGTCCTCCTTCTCAAGGCATCTGCCACTACATTGCCCTTTCCCTTAGTATAAGAGATCTCGAAGTCGTAATCCTGGAGGAACTCCACCCATATCCGATGTCGTAAGTTTAGGTCCCGCTGGGAGAATATATACCTCAAGATTTTGTGATCTGTGAAGACCACAAAGCGTTCCCCGATGAGGTAGTTCTGCCATAGCTTTAGCGCAAAAACGACCGCTACAAGCTCCAAGTCGTGGGTGGCGTAATTACGTTCATGAGGGCGTAGCTGCCTGGACCTATAAGAGATCACCCCTTGTTGCTGCATCAACACACATCCCAGGACCTATCCTGAAGCATCACAGAACACCTCATAGGCCGTGCCTTCTTCTAGTAATCTCAGCACTGGGGAACTAACCAAATTCTCCTTCAGATAGCTGAAGGCTGGCTCACACTGCTCACTCCACACGAAAACCTGGTCTTTCTTGGTCAGGGATGTCAAAGGGGATGCTACTCGGGAGAAGTTGGGTATGAACCTCCGATAGAAACCTGTCAGCCTGAGGAAAATATGGACCTCTACCACATTCTTGGGTGCTTCTTAAGAAACAACTGCCTCAACCTTTGACGGGTCCACCACTACTCCCTGCTCGGACACCACATGCCCAAGGAAGTGCACTTCTCGTGTCCAGAATTTTCATTTCGACAACTTCCCATAGAGATGATGATGTCAGAGGACCTCCAAAACTACCTTCAGGTGATCTGCGTGGTCCTCTTCTAACCTCGAATAGATTAGGATATCGTCGATGAACACAAACACGAAACGATCCATGTACTCCCGAAAGATGGAGTTCATAAGCCCCATGAACATAGCTGGGGTGTTTGTAACGCCGAAGGGAATAACCACGAACTAGAAGTGTCCATATCTGCATATGAATGTCGTCTTCGGGATATCCCTCTCCTTCACCCTCAGCTGGTGATACCCAGACCGCAGGTCGATCTTCGAGAACCATCCTTCCCCTTTCAGCTGGTCGAAAAGATCGTCTATCCTTAGAAGAGGGTAGTGATTTTTGATCATCACCTGATTCAGCCTCCAGTAGACTATCCACAACCTGATACCACCATATTCCTTCTCCGTGAAAAAGACTGGAGCACCCCACGGTGAGGCAATCGGACGAACATATCCCCTCTTCATCCGATCGTCAATTTGGATCCGCAACTCTCGCAGCTCTGAATGTTCCATCCGGTAAGGAGCCATCGAGATCGGACGAGCGCCGAGCTGCAGGTCTATCCCGAAATTGATATCACATCGAGGGGGTAGAGTCGTCACCTACTCAGAGAATACATCCATAAACCCACTCACGATCTCTAGAACTTCCACCATTTCATCATCTACTGACCCTACTGACAGCTCAGCTAACAGGGAGTGGAGGGGTTCCTCTCGCCTGTCGCCCTTCTGACTACTCCGCTTGCTGCTGAAAACAACACGCCGGTCGCCCACGTATGATAACACACCCCTTATTAGGAAGCAATCGATGACGGAACACACATAGAATAGCCAGTCGATGCCTAGGATGACATCGTATGGCTGTATCTGTAGCAGAAGAAGATCCCTAACTGACTGATGTGGCCCAATCATCAGTCTGCATCCTCGACAAACAAACAAAAAGTTGGTCTGACCCCTGACTGCTGTGCTCAACCCCAGGGGCACTAGGAGTCTCTCGGCATCTAGACCCAAAGCACGGGCTAGACTGGGTGAAACAAAGGAGTGCGGAGCTCCGGTGTCGAACAAGGCATAAGCAAGGGTACTAAACAAACTGATCATACCTCGAACAACCTCATACCCTGCTAGAACTGCTGCCTCTGTGGCGTGTAACTGTCCACGCCCAGCTCCTCTGCCCCTCGGTTGTCGGACACCTCCCCAACCACGCCCCAGTCGAGGTCCCTAAGGAGCACCCTGAGGTCGGCCTCCTCCTCCTGCGTCTTCCCCCGGAGGAGCGGGAGCTCGCTGTCCCTGCTGCTGCTGCTGGAAAGGCCTGGCTGGAAGCTGCTTTTTGGGTGGGTGGTGGGGTTGTCCTCTACTTCCGTACTGTAACCGGTCTGGGCAATGACTTCGGAGATGTACAGGGCTCCCACAGACGAAGCACCGCGGTCCCAGGCCCGAAGGAAAAGGGCGAGGACGAGGGGATCGAAACTAAAACTCTTGCGGCCTGCTCCCTGCCGGTCGGAACCTGGAGGGTCCTGATGCTGGAGGCCTGGTGCTGACGACCTTCCCTTTTGATGTTCCCAGCTGGATCCCCTCTCGTGACACTCCTCCTAGAGCATTCATCCTCTCCACCACTTCGGGCCTTCTTCTGGACCTCCAAGTACGTCTGATGGGTAAAGGGGATAACATCATACAGGAGGGAGGGTCGGATCGCCTCCTCCAAACGTCTTGCCCAAGACTCCTCATCGGGAAAGAGGTCTGGAGCAAAACGTAAGAGGTCCTTGAACATGTTCCCAAGATCCCTCATGGACATACTCCCCTGTGGGAGGGAGAGAAGCTCCGGTATATTTTCCTCCATCATCTTCAAAGAGAGGAATTCTTCCAGGAACTCACTCTCGAAATCAGCCCATGCCACCTCAGCCTCTCTCCTCTCCCCCAGGTAAAGAGTTCACCACTAACGCGCCGCTCACCGCATCTGGCGGACGAAAAGAGGAACCCAGTACTCGGTCGGGGCCCAAATCAGGCCGAAAGTTATCACTGGCTCCTCTAGCTATCCTTCCATATTCATGTCAGAGGTACTGCCCTCATACCTCTCGAGGGTCTGTCGCTGGAAGGCCCGAAGAGTCCTCTGCCACTGGTCATCCTCCTCTTCTCGGTCAGCTCTCTATCGATCGGCCAAGGTAGTCTGTGGCCCTAGATCACTTATACCAAACGCGGTCACCTTCTAGGTTCCATAGTTGCAAGGTAAACAAGGAATGCCTAAGCCCAAGTAGTGCAGAGTATTGTCTATAAAACTTCATAAACTTTTCGTTTATTCTTAATTCCCAAAACACCCCAGAAACATGAGAACACAAGTAATTATGATGCACGTACCTTTCCTAGGGTCTCTACCCTACAATCAGTGTGGCATCACTTGGTCATTTGGTAGGTCTAGATTCCTTGCGTCGGATCATGGCGGGCCCTAAAATCTCGTGTCCTAGCCGGTCTTCCCTAGCTTAATTCATGCACCGAGGTCACCCAACATTGTTTCCCTACCATCCCATGCAATCCTTACTGTGCCTAACTCTAGAATTCATCCTATATCTCAACCATCACCTCTGATACCATTATGTCATGACCCGCCTTCACCAAAAGGAGGGAAGGGTCAGCAGATTTCTAGGCCCTTCCTTATTTAAGTTGAAGGATAGATAATGACCCCCGAGACCCGCCTTCAATAGGTCCTAGAGTGGCGATTAGCACCAAGGGTATAGAAATTACACACAATGAAAGGCATTACCCCCTTTTTGTTTTATAGGATCATGAGATAAGATGATGAAACCCAAAAACACCTAGGTAAAAGAAAAGTATAGCCAAAAGTAAACCATTCCCAAATGCATGTTCCAGAAGTAAAAGCCACAAAGTACAAAAGGTGACTACAAAGGTAAATACCAAAGAAAGGAAAACAGCAACTGCCACTACCCAAAAGGTCCGAGCTAGTATGGTCCCGCACGATCCCCGAAGTCCTCCTAGAAACCTGAAGGGAGTTTTATATACGTAGGGTGAGCATACAAGTACACTCAATAGGGAAAACCAAAGACTCATGTGCACAAGTGGGGGAACGTACTAAAGTCCCGTGAGAAAAATAGTAAACCAAACAACTATCAAGGTAAACTATCCACCCAAGCCTCACCAAGGCACACTCACCAAATAATGCAAGTCAAGTAATATATATAACAAGATCACATCGATGTTTGGGTACACCGCACCACTTTCCCACTGGTTATTGAGACATCCTACACATCGAACCAATCCCACCATTCTCACTGCAGTCCCACTGCCACACTCGCCCGCACACACCTGGGCCGCAACCACACGCAGTCCCACTGCCGAACCCCGCCCGTAAACACCTGGGCCACAACTGTCACACGTAACCACGCCTGCAAACACCTTGGCTAGAAAAACCACCACCACGCCCGAAGACACCTGGGCTAGAAGATCCACTGCCATGCCCGAATACACCTATGCCTCATCCCGAAGACACTTGGGAAACCACCTTCCGCACACACCAGGCCAACCACCACACCACCCCGCCCAAAGGTTCTTGGGCTAATAATGGACCTCAGGCCATCACAGCTTGCCCGAAGATACTTGGGCTATCGTGGAAAGGGAGCAGAACAGGAGCTAATAACCAGCCACTAATAATAGTGTTGGAAAAAACACCCTCCCCCATGAAATGGGGGTGTTCGTCACTAAGTTCTCAACTTGGGTGGGGCGCAAAAATGAAACACACAACTATATATATATATATATATATATAGGTAACAAGAACTCACCCAAGTTAGGTTTTTCTTCTACCAGCCAAAAGGATACAAACAACACTCAGGTCCGAGTCATGACTCTCGCCAACAAACTCGTTTGACCCTTTCTTGTTTTCATGTTTAGTAATAATGTTCAAATAAGTTTAAGCAACATGGGGAAACTAAACCATAAGAATAACCAAGGAAAAGAAACCAGCCAAACGTCAATTAAGTACCCACACCCAGTTCTCTTGTAAAGTCACAACAACAAAGGAATAAGTGAGATCCCTCGAAGTACTAGAACCAAAGACCACCTCGAGGCACTGCTCCGTGTCCCCTCCCACAAAAAGGTTTTTCATCAACAAAGGATCCCACCCCAATTCATTATATAAACAAGGTAACCACCCGGTCCTAAATCTCTCAACCACTAAATCCATAAAAACAGGGGATCCCATCCCTAATTTCATAACCACCGAGAGTATAAAAACAGGGGATCCCATCCCCTCCCACATCTCCAGTAATCGGCCCGTAAAAAAGGAAACAACCAAACCATTACCACCGACACAAAGCAGGGCCATACCGGTGTTTTCAGATTTAAACGATTTAACACACTCCATGATTTCCAAATTCTGTGTGCTTTAACCGGGAGTTATCATAGAATGGTTGATCTCAGTACTTTCAATTTGTTCAGCCAGGTATACGTGATTAACCAATTTACTTTTCACAGCAGGAGTTTACAACCAAAAAGAAGCCATTTAAAACATCACCAGGGGTTCATTACTGCACATAGAAAGACCACCAACGACGACGATTTTCAGTAGGCGCAAGCCCACACAATTTAGAAAGGAGATCATAATATAAAACTACATCAACCATGAAATCCCCTCCTTCTTTATTTATAGAATCCGATCATTATCTTTATTTAGGTCTGGTTTATCCAATTCTATAGAATCAAAATCACGCCCACCCCGCATGATACACAAAATAGAGAGGAGAAGGAGAAATTTCCTACTTGTTGATCGACGATCGATGCTTAGCCCAGGCAATGAACCTTACGCATAACGATGCAGCTCGCCCGATGCACAAAAATTGGCTTGTCTGGACGAAAGCACTCGCCGAGGGTGATCGAGAAAAGAATAAACCCAGGATAACCCTTTAGTTATAAGGGACGCGGATGGTTGAGATTTGAAAGTGAAATCGCGTGAGCGGGGGTAGTGGGTTGACCATGTGGCCCCACACGTCATTAAAGGGGTCGGGTGGTTTAAACCGACGCACACACACCAGTTTATTTCATTAATATTTAATTAAAACATTAGGGTGTTACTAGGCTTTTAAAACGAGATTAAAGGGGTCAAAATATGGTTTAAAACCCAATTTGCACAAAAAGGAGCGCTACTGGAAAGAACCCACGGTGGTAGGCCAGAGCCACCGGTAGCGGAGCTACCGCTGGCTGTTAGCAACCGGTAGTTGAGCAACCGGTAGGCAGCATCAACTGGTAGACCGAGCTACTGGTAGGTTGTAGCCACCAGTAGACAGAGCTACCGGTATGCTGCAGCTACCGGTAGACCAAGCTACCGGTAGGCTCCAGCTACCGGTAGACCGAGCTACCAGTAGGCTGCAGCTACCGGTAGACCAAGCTACCGGTAGGCTACAGCTACTGGTAGACCGAGCTACCAGTAGACCGAGCTACCGGTAGACATATCTACGGGTATGTGAGGCTACTAGTAGACCGAGTTACCGGTAGGCCTGCTACTGGTAGGCTAACTCTACCGATAGGCCTACCGTTATGCCAAACTTCACCGAGATTCCCAGACTAGAAAACCCAACAAGAGATTTTCACGAAGTAATGGACCCCAAAAACCTGGGCCATTACATTTATATATAACAAATTTAAATTGTTCTAGTTCGGAGACCCATGTTTATGTTATATTTTCCTTTTCTATAAAAAAAATTATAAAAGGTCATTATCACACCCAAGTGTCTCCATGGGGTCCTAAAATAGAAACACTTATTATTATAGTCATACATATCTTATCCAATAGTACTATGATGCATTTTAGGGTAGATTTATATTATTATATTGTTAACTTTTACCCTTATTTACCTGATTTACACATTAACCATGGTAAACAATAATAATTAATGAAGTCTCTATTCAAAATTTCCAAAAATAAAAGGTATGTATTTACAAAATTTGTACCTTATGAATCAAAATATGAAATCCCTTTTTTCAAATTCAAAACACATAAGTTTCATTAATTAATTAAAATTAATTTCTATTGTCAAAACCAGAAAGCGTGTTTCTATGAAATAAAATCTATCAAACGATTTACATGTGTTTATATATAATTTAAATGTGGAAATACTTACAATTAAAAAAAATTGAATTAAATAATAAAAAAATAATCTAATTAAACATTAAAACCTATTAAAAAGATTATCTATCTATATAAATAAATGAGACAAAAAGGCATTTTTGAATTAGAATGTAGTACTTTCACTATTCATTAAAATATGAATTTCATCATAAAAATACCAAAGTTTCAACCGAGGTAAATTTTAATATCTTGATTCTAAATGAAAAAGTTTATTTTGTTAAATAGAACATATAAAATTATCATAAACTATATTTAAAAAGGTTTTTCCATAAAAAAGTTAAAACTATATTTTTTTAAAATGAATCTTCAATCCCAAAAATTGAATTTATTCTTATATTATATATAGAAAACATATAATATGAATTTAAAAAATTATATTGAATATATTACTTATATATTTCACTAATAAAATCCAAAATTAGTGATTTTATTATTTTATAGACTCAATTATTTTCATTTAAATATTTTTTTAGAAAAAGTTAATATTATTCCTACTTTCCATTATAATGAATAGTTTCTAATATTAAGTTATCAATTATACTTGGTCTTGAATGAAATTAATTATAATAAAAGAACATGAAATCTTGTGTATCACAAGCCAAGAATAGTTCTGAATATACTACAAGCTAATACGGTGTTGCGTATAGTGCAAGCTAATCTTGGTGTAGCATATAACAAAAGACATAGAATAAATTAAAAAGAATCTATCTCATAAAATATCTGGGTATTACCCCATAATGATGAAAGAATTAGGTAATTATATATTTTAAGAAAAAAATTACAAGATATACGATAATATATATTGAAATTTTAACGCAATAGACCATCCATTTAGATTTTATGGGGAAAATAGTGGGCTGACTTTTTGGGCCTTGGAATTTGGGTCAAATTTTTACTTCAAATTGGAATATCAAGATCACATTTAGAACATCTAAATTATTTCTGAATGTATTTTAAATAAAACTCTCCATTCCCTCTATATCTATTTCAAATTTGAGCTTCATTGTATATATATCATGGAATCTATATTTATTTTAGGGGGACTTTATCCAGCTCACTTCACCCATAATATTATGGATTGAATTCCAACTTTGATCATCTTCCCAATTGAATCTAATATTTTACTAGATGGATAAAATATTCTCATTAAAAAGGTTCATATGATCATTAAATATGAAGAAAATTTTTTTTCATAGAATTTTCTGACATGATGATGGAAAAATATATCAAGTATTAGTGAAATGAGTAAGAATTACCTACAATATGCGCAAGGAAGATTAATTAGAAGAATGGACTAATACCAATTTTTGCTAAAAATTCATCATATGAAAATTATAATCTAATAAATGAATATTAGCCTCTTTCAGTGGTTAATCAAGGTCTCTTAAATTAAATAAGGCCTAAAATGGTAACTATCTATCTCGTAACCAAAAAAATGGTGAATGGAAAGGTCTATCATATAAGGCTAAAAATTTATTCGTCTATATTTTAACCTGGTATATATTTCATTAAAAAAACTAAAAAATGAAATTGTTTCTCTAAGGAACCACCGAAGTTATAGAGGCCTTCTCTTGGAGGCCACAACACGTCCTCAGATATGAAGGATCTAATATGAATCAAGAGACAAGACCAGTGGTTGAGCCACACTATATATAGACTCCTTCATGACTATATAATATATATTATAATGATAACCACTATTCATGTTATCAAAGAATAAATATTCAATAATTAAGGATATAATGGTCTCTTGACCCTGGACTCCTAAATTTCAACATGCATCTTAACAAAGATGGATATCAACTACCACTTAACACTAGATTGTTACACCACCTTATCATGAATTTTCTATCTCAGTACATATGAAACTATGTTACCCTTCTATGAGTTATATACCAATGTCAAATAGAATGACTATAAATACTAAAACCATTATCCTTGCTGAAGTTTTATGTCCCTATTTGAAAAAATCTACATTGGAAACTTATGTTCTATACCCACCGTCAACCTCTTGAACAATAGGTAATGTCACCAACATCAAAAGTCATGTACCACTTATAATAACTCCAATTAATGTGTCAAACAGTTATGATCATTCATCCTAAAATTATTGTAGAAATAAACAACCACATGATTTTCCCACATTATGATATCTCCCATCTCAACACCTGAAGCAACACACTACAAGGTGTAACACCTAGTGGGCAAGAAACCATTTAGGTGTTCAAAAATATTTATTAACAAGATATCCTCACTCTAGTATTCATTCTCTATCCAAACTAAGGTAGTGTAATATGAATCATATTCCAATTCCTACATGGGGGAAGGGGTATTTCTAATTTGATTGATAAATTTAGTTAGAACTCCCAAAACATATGAGGCCTTTTCCAGATAATGGGATTCCTAGGAAACAAATCGATGTAGGTGGAACCCTACATTATATTATATCATGGATAAAATGGTGGGTATGTATCCTAATTTTACATCAAATCAGATGACGCATGATTGAAACCGATTGAGTTAAGTTGATGGGTACTTTTTCCCCAAGTTTCCCTTCATAGATTCATGAGAAATCCTTAATATGAATCCTTATTTCATTTCATCATTCTTTATTAGGAAAACTGCAGTGGAATATGTTCCACTTCTCAAGTCCCACATTGAATAAAGGTTTATTTCTTATTATATTAATGAATTCATTTTGAACCTCCAATAGTTATAATTCGTTTTGAATATTGGTGGGATACCAAGGATAAAAATATGTTGGTTGAAGGAACATCTTGGAAGTTGGTGTTCTAGAATTGAATGTTATGAAAGATTTGAAGGCCGTTGAGAATTTAAAATTATAATTGTTAAATACATATATGAAACTATTTTATTTTTTATATATATAGAGGAGGTGGAGGCCAGAATTTATCACATTAATGTTATGAATTATTTATTTATTGATAAAATGTTAAAGGTCTTAATGAAAAAGGTATGTACAAACTCAAGACATCACATAAACATGATAAGTTAGGGAATCATTGTAACACAAGATCACAAATGATTGAGTGAGCAATGAGAAATGTTTTAAATAGGAATACCCCCTACATGGGTCACCACAAGATCAAGGTTAGAGGATAGTCATGTATGGAGTGGAACATTTGACCTCTTAGTGTGGTGTGATGACTAAGATATTTTCTAGTTTATAAAGTGTGTGCCTTTTATGAAATACTTATGGTAGGTAGAAGGATATTTAAATGTGGGATGTAGATTAAAGAGCAATTTTTCATCAATTAAAACACAATTTTTATTAGGCTAATAAATCATTATTTAAGTCATCATCCTCATGTATATCATTTGTTCCACTGGTGTTTTAGTCTACAAATTCATCTATTTCCCTCAACTCATTGAGGATAGAATAAAGTGTATGTTTATTGATCAAAGATCTGTATGAATGTGTTTTTTATATGAGGATACATGAATTTGTTTTTGAGAAATATAATGTTAATATAATGTTGTATTTTTTTTTGTAAATAATAACATGTAATTTTGAATGAATTCTAAATAATTGTTATAAGACATTGTATTTCATATATCATTGATATTGTCGAAAATAATAAAATTTATAGGTTTTTGTTTGAAATGTAAATTATTCATTGAAATTTAAATATAAATTCAATTATTTATATATCATGATATTGTTATTGTAATTCTTGTAGAAGAAAAAGGAGAAGATAGTTTGAGTTTTCTGGTAGAAGCAAAGGCCCTAAGTGTGAGTAATTTGTAAAAATCACTGACTATATAAATGTAGTCCATAAAATGTGCAATGTTAATTCGTAAAATTTCACAATACGCATAAAATTATCTCCTATGATTTACATATTGTCGAAAGATAATTTGGAAATACAAGATTCTATGTAAAGGTAATTCATAATTTCAATGACTTGTGCGGAGATGAATTTACACTATATAAGGATTGTTTTAGCTCTATATAAAGGTGGAATTAATTAAATTTAGGGTTATTTAGAAAAAATCAAAGCTAAATAATGGTATACACTAGTTTTTTATACATATTTCTAAGGGATGTAAATGTAATTTCATTTATTTAAATGAGGAATATTTCAATATAGTGTAAGTTGGGATTTTATTTATCAAAATATCATTACCTATTTATCATGATTCTTACTATTATTTGAAGAATACAGTTTAATTATAATGATGATACCGGGTATGATGATCATGAATGAAATAAATATCTTGATAGATTTTTTCATAATTTAGGAAGAATAAATAGGAAATGTGTGTGTTGTGATATAAAATCTCAGGCATGAATTTGTTGGAGGAAGAAGAATTACATTAATTGAGTCATGAAAATAAATCTGTTATAGTATTTTTTTCATTATGATATTCATATGAATATTTAATTCATATAAATAATCATGTACTGAATAGTAATAATTTCATGATTTATAGAGGGTATATATAAAGGATATTTCCACCATGATGGCGGTATTTGCTTGCAAATTTATAAAATTATAATTCTCTTTAATTATAAATGGTTTATGTGGAAATATGAATACGTCATGTTATGTGGATCTAGTTAATGACAACAAGTGGGAATTTTGTAGGATTTAATTTACCTAATATTATAGTAATTGAAATCCCTAATTCAAATAGTTTCTTTTATACTAATGAAGAAAAAAAAATTTATTCATATATTATACTATTGGTCAAATAAGTCATGTGGGTGATTTGATACAATTATAAAAAGAAATATTATTGATTATATAATAATACCCACCACTTCTATATTCCTTAATAAATTGTGTTAGTCAAATAAATGAAGTATGAATATGATCTAGTACAATTCTATTAACAAATATTAAAAATAATTATTATTAAGGATTAAGAGAGATTATATAGTTCGATAATTGTATTGATGGAAGAAGTATTATATTTTTATAATATAGGAAACTTTTATACTTTTTAGTATGAAGAATAATATGGTTTGTTCTACATTTAATATAAGTTAAAAGGTGTCTCTTTCGTGATATTTTTCAAGTAATTGAGGAAGAGGATGTATACCAAGAAGTATATCAATAACATGTTAGAATTCTCAATTAGAGGAATACATTCTTTTTGTTACCCAAAGTGTTATCATTGTATGTTGTAAGGGGATCTAGTGTGTGGGATCCACCAAATCACTATTTGAAGATCTAAAAAATGATTTTTAAGCTCTTTATCTTCTTATTTTGTACTCATAAGTGAATTATGGTGAGTATTGTGGTCTATGTGAGTTCTAAATCACACAAATGAGTATCATTATCATATTGATAAGTGAACCCTTTCAATAACTATGCCTTTTGTGTGTGTGTGTGTTGATATGTAACATGCATGAACAATTTTTGATGATAGAATAAGATAACCAACTCACATTAACCAGTGAAGGTTTTAAAATAGTAAAGGTATTTAAATTAATAAAACTCCCAATAACCAATTAACCACCCTCCCCCTCGATTAATGTTATTTTTATCCCTAATTATTTCCCTCAATTGGTGTTAGATCATATTTTACATCTGATTGGATTTTATATTTTTGATTTTTTATCTCTTGAGAAGTTTAGTGTCTCTATTAAACTTAGAATTATCTATAGTTTCTGTGAATAATTATCTATCTCAGATCAGAGTTCAATTTCTATCAAGTTTATGATGAATAAGATAAATAATGAGAATAAGATTATGAATAAGTTATCCCACTAGTCTAAAGAATAAGAACATATAAACTAAAGATTAAATAATTCTTAAATATATATATTCTTATTGGAATGATAAGAACCAGTGGTCCTATATTCCACTATGGAAATGGACAAACAATCTACCTCAAGAAGATCAAGGGATTCAAGTGATCATTGGGTAGGTAAAAATTCTAATGAAAACTATCTACAAGAAGAAGAACTAAGTGGGATTGATCATATATCAACATATATTATTATTGATTCATTAATAGATATTATTGATGGTTTTAAAAAAAATAGATTCTAGAATTTATATAATATTTGAATGAATGTACGAAGAAATCACCAGACTTGAAGAATGATAAAAAAATTTGGTGAAATCCATGAAATATATTTTTATTTATTATAAAAATATTTATAAAATGATTAAATCAATGGAAGATGTAAATTTAGATCTTAATAAAACATTGTACATCTACAAAAAGGAGTGGCATAGCCCAATCCATGAAAATGATGATTCCATTATAGAATTTAAGTGAAATATAAACTCATTGAAGACATATTTTATGTCATGAATTTACATCATGATATCAAATCCAAGAGGATTAAGAATCTTAAAATTGTTTTAAATAAATAGTCAAATTTCATAATAATAAATTTTTAAATATAAATAATTATTGTGAATATGATGTGGCATTCATTGAATATGATAAAAATTCCATCGATATGAAGTGAAAATAATTGGAAGTAGAAAAAACAAAATTTGAGATGACACATGTTATATATTAAAAATTGAATATGAAAATTTTTTTTCACATTATATTATAATGATTCATCTTAGGTTAATAAACCAGTTTTATATGGAATGAAGATAAAAAATAACCAAATAATACTTCACATGTTTCCTTAAGAAAAACGATATCAACCATATTAAATTATTGTTGAAACCTCTTGGTTTTAATTATCTCCAAATCATGTTTCTTATTATATTAATTTGTTTTATGTGTTATGATAGAATTTTATGACCTAAAGTAGATTAGAAAATGTTTGAGTAAGTATGGGAAAATACTCTTCCCAACATAAATCACCATTGAGGTTGATTCACTACCAACAATAACTCACCATTTGCTGATGACTGGCCTTCAGGTTGAAAATATGGTTATGTAGGTGAAATAATCACTATCATATATGACTATCCATTGAAGAAAAAAATTTATAAGTGTTGAAAACTCCTACCTTTAGAGATTTGTTTTTATCAAGCTTGAAATTTAGCTAAGTGTAAAAAAACCTACTATTGTAAACAAGTCACCGTCAAGATAAAAAAATTTCTAAGTGTTGAAAAAAACTACTGTCAGAGATGAGCCACCATCAATATGGAAATTTGGATAATTGTGGGAATGAAATACCACCAAAGTTTTTCTCACCATCAGAACTCAATCACACCCATATTTGGAAAAGTGTTAAAATGACCTACTACTAGGGAAAAGACACTACTAAGCCTCACTTACTACCATATCAAGTCACGACCCGAATTATATCTTTATTCAAGAAGAATCACCATCGCTATTCTTAATAATTTTTTTTAGAAATTTATAATGTCTATATTATCTAATTTAAAATATATAGTTATTTTAATGATAGTTATTTAACTATGAAAGTGTTGTATTAAAATTTTTATTAGCCCGTTAGTACGTGGAGGAAAATATCTGGATTTTTATTCCTCCAGTGGATACTAATTCATGTTGTTATTAAATGAAGAATAATAATACCTCATGAAGAGGAAAAGTGAAACAAAATTGAGAACACACATAATATGGATGAATATAATATCCAAGATATATGAATATTGTAATATAAAAATAATATTGGACATACAAACATCTTCCTATAGACTCACTAATAGGAGTTTATGACACTATATTATAGCACAATTTCAAAATAATGACTGAAGTATAATTTCAAACTACATTCACAAAGCCACAAGATAAAAATCATGTCAGATAGAGAAACAAAATCTTTTTATATATTTTTCTTTACCCTTTCTACCTATTTTATTTAAATTAAAAATGATGTGGTTTATCCTATTTATTTAACCCACAATGACTCCATTACCTTAATTCTAAGATACTATATATCTTATCAAACTCACTTCTTACTTGATTACCCATGGTTATTATGGAATACGTCTATGTGTGGCTTGTGTATTAGTTTCCCATTATTATTGTGGAAGTGATCCTTGAGTGTCCTGGATAGTTTGTTTGTTATTATATACACAATCCAGGTTATGGATAAAATTTTATTTATATAATATTTTTGGAATCTAGTGATTTCCAAGTGGAGATGATTAATTCTCAACTTGATACTAGACCTATTATATTTATTTTTGTGTGTGATTTGTTTAGTTTTATTTCAAATATTTAAACTGAGCTTGTTTTTAAACTATAAAAAAACCACTACTTTGATAGTTAGTCTTAATTAGTCTATATATAGGGTTTATATTAAGTAAATTTATTTCAAAAGTTAAAGTTGTTTTTTTAATAGTATTTAATCAATATTTGATAAATATTTAAAAATGTAATATTTTATATCCAAATTCTATTTCGATTAATTGGGCTATTTTAATTAAATAGGGTGTTTTATTTAAACCTATTTTAGATAGAAGTTTTATTGGTTACTCAAATCACCCCCCCCCCCCTCTTGATATACGCACTCTGACCAAGATTTGGTATCAAAGGTTTTGAAAAACTTTTAAACTGGGATTTTAGTGGTGATATAAATATCTTAAATTTCTGTTAGTTTTAAATTTATATCTTTAGTTGGATAATTTAAAATTAGTATTTTCTACCAACCGAACTCCTTTATTTAATAGAAATAACTATACTCAATTGATGATAAAGATGACAATTCATATTGAATGCATGGGGTTTGAAATTTGGTCTTCTATAGAAGACAAGTATGAGCTACCTAATACTGTTATAAATACATGTGATGATGCAACTAAGCTTGATTATAAAAATAATTACAAATTTATCAATGTTATTTACTATAATTTAGGTGATGAGTAATTCAGTATGATATCTGCTCAAAATAATTCTCTTAAAATTTGGGATAGATTATTTATTTCACATGAAGGAACTACTAATGTGAAAGAAATGATATTTAATACATATAAAATTAAATACAATAATTTTAAAATGAAACCAGATGAATTAATTTCTAATATGTATCTTAGGTTAAAATAAATATTCAAAATAATGAGGTCCTTGGGAAATCCAGTGTTAGATAATGACCAATTCATGATACTACTTAGATGTTTTCCAGAGAGATGGAGAGGGACATCAGTTTCTATAAGTAAATCATGCGACATCAGTAAACTAACTTTCAAGGAATTAATTGGGAAATTGATGATGTATGAAGAAGATATTAAGGATAACCCTGAAGTGGATGATGAATCTAATGGAAAATTAGTACCTTTCAAGGCCACTACATAAAAACATAATGAAAAGGAGAATGTATAAGATGAAAGCTCCGATGATGAGGAATCACCAGCTGATAGTGATGAAGAAATTTATCATTTGTCTTGAAATATTAAGAAGTTATATAATAAGAATAAATTATTTAGGAAGTAGTGTAAAAATGAAAGTATGACAAAATAGGAACATTGAAAAAATACTAGAAAAAATATGATAAATCAAATGAGATTACTTTTCATTAATTTAAGAAAAAATTAAATTTTATAGTTGACTATCATAAGTTGAAATATAATAAGAAGTATAAGTAAAAAGATATAAAATATAAGAAATCCCTGAAAGACACATGGATTACCTATAAGGACATCTCTAGTTCCTGATACCCTACTTATTAAGAGATGCCTGACAGATCAAACATGTATTTCAGGATGAATATATATGAGTTACCTACTAAATCTCTTATGCATAATTTTGATCACTCAAGAGATGAAAATGTTGATGGTATATTTAATGAATAATTTTTTCAGTATTGAAATAAGCTTACTGGTAATTTTAATTAACTCAAATACAAATACAAAATTTTATACAAACACCATGTTTTATCTGTTAAAGTTTAATTTTAAATCACTATAGTGAAGGAAAATAATTATTAATTATTAAAAGAAAATATTGATTTGAAATTTAAAATTAGAATCAAAATAAATTTTTATAAATATTTTAAATTTAAGAGAAACTCTATCTCAAATATTAGGAAAAAATATATATATCCTAAGTACATTACTGGTTTAGGCTAACAACCTTAATAGAGAAGAGTTGTTAATAGTAATTTTTATCCTAAGTATAAATCTAGAACTCATAATTCTAGGTTTTATTAATGTGTAACTTATAATGTTTTTATTTCAATAAGTTGATTGCCTACTTATAGGAAAACCATTAAGAAAATTTAGGTTCCTATGGACTTCATCACTAGTATATCTGGACCCAAGAAGATATGAGTACCAAAATAATTTCGGGTATAAACCTCTTTTAAAGGTAACATATTTGAATATATCCTATATAAATCTATGGTAGATAGATATAAGACGTTCCATACATTTAGAAATAGACTACTCGAGCTTCAAAAACCGGATTAAGGTTGATGGTGGAACTGTCACCTTTGGTGACAATTGTAAACGAAGGATCATTAGACTTTTCTAAATTGGTAACATTGACTCATTTATAATTTCTAATGTTCTTTTTGTTTATGGTTTAAAATGTAATCTACTTTTCATTTCCCAATTATGTGATAATGGTTTTCATGTGATGAATGAAAACAATTCTTGCAATTTTTTTAATTCTAAATTGCTTTAGTATTTACTATATTGAGAAATTATAATGTGTGTGTTGGTAATATTATTTCTTCAATTACTGAAAAATTTTCTTATTTAAGTGCCTTATATATAGAATTTTGTATCTTACATAGAATATTACGGAACTATAACCTTCACTCACAAAGAAATTTTAGCAGGAAAATGTTGGTCATTGATCTACCCAAACTTGATTTTCCAAATGAACAATTTATGTAACCCTTTTCAAAAAGGGAAATATCACAATATATCTCTTAAATTAAATAAAAAAGTTTTAAATTCTAAACCTATGGAGTTGGTTCACATGGAATGTTTTGGAAAATATATAGTATCTACATTAAATTGGAAGCATTGTGTCTATGTACATGAAGATTGTTTTTCTTGGTATACATGGGTATAACTTTTATCTCAAAAAATTGAAGCTTGTTGTTATTTTACAAAGTATGATAATTCTAGAGAAAATATACGTGGACTTAGAATTAAGACCTTAATAAGTGATCATTTTATTTTGTTTGAAAATCATGACTTTGAATACTTTTACACATATAATGGCTATTACCAGAACTTCTCTACTCTAAGGACCCCTCAAATGTATAGAGTTATAGAAAGAATTAATAGAAAACTTAAAAAGATATCATAGATTATGCATAATAAATATGAATTTATTATCTACTTTTGGGAATAGGTTATGGATACATCCTACTATATAATTACCAGAGTATTGAATATACTTTTCTTGAAGAAAACCCCTTATGATATTTTTAATTACAGAAATCCTAAGGTTAATTAATTTAGAGTTTTTGGTTTAGAAGTAATTATTCTTAATATAATGGATAATCTTGATATGTTTTTTCCCAAAAGTAATGAAGGAATTTACCTTAGTTATTCATCTTCTAGTAAATCCTATAGGGTTTTCACAAAAGAACCAAGACTATGGAAGATTATGTCCATGTCAATTTTTATGAGATAGATCCACATGATCCTAATACCCACTTATAAAATATTGAGGATGATTTATCCACTTTTTATATAAATTAAAAACAATCTGATTATGCTCTAAAGTAAGCTAGTTTATAGGAACTTCCAGAAACTGATCCTATAGAAGACCCTAAAGTGACCATCCCTTATTTTTCTAGAGTTGATAAGAATCATAAATACCATAATTTATATGTTGTTGTTTGAGACTTTTATAGAGGTACACAAATTAGAGATTATATAAGAAACTAGGTTTAAAATCAAGCATTAGTGTCAATGATTGAACCAATGAACACCAATAATGCAATAAATGATAAATTATGGGTAATGTATAGGCAATACGTACTTAACAAATTTGAAAGAAATTAAATTTTCCAACTTGTTGAAATTACCAAGACACCTTTACTAAAGTAACTAAAAGGTTGTTTTGAAAAAATTCAATGAATCTAACACAATAGTGAGTAATAAGGCTAGATTAGAAACACAGGGGTATAGTTAGGAAGAGGGTATAGACTATGAAGTCACCTTTTCACCTATAGCCAAACATGAATCCATTAGAAAAATACTTTCCTATTCACCATATATATATTTATAAGTATATAAAATGGATGCCAAAATTGAATACATAAATGGTTATATAGTTGAGGATACATTTTTAACAACCCCTATATTTCAAAATCCACAATTTGTAAATCCTATTTTTAAGTTAACAAAATATTTATATGGCTGAAAACAATATCCTGGAGCTTTGTATGATCGTATTTTCACTTTTATTATTTCAAAAGGATTTGTAAAATGTATAGAGGATCCTACCCTATTTATAAAAATAATTTAAAAAAGATGTTCTAGTTCTTAAAATCTATGTATAAGATATTTTTCTTGGATCTTCTTAAAATTCTTTATGTGCTGACTTTTCAAAAATGATGAAAATGAATTTGGAATAAGTTTAATGGGTGAACTAAAACTTTTTCTTGGTTTTCATATTTTTCTAAATAAAGAAGGAATTATATTAATCCAATTTTAATATACTAAATACCTTTTAAAACATTTTAGTTTGGATAGCCCTAAGTGCAGTGATACTATTATGAGTACAACCTATAAATTAGATCTGAATAAAGCTTAGAAGTCAGTGGATCAAACTAATTACATAGGTATGATTGGAAGTATTCTCTACATAACTGATTTTCTACCTAATATCTTGTTTATTGTGAGTATGTATCTTAATTTTCAATAAAACCCAATAGATTCACACTTAGTTTCTATAAAAATAATTTTTATATACTTAAAATATAAAACCAATTTATGAGTGTTATACCCTAGAAGGAAATCAATTGATCTAGTTAGTTATTAAGATGATGATATTGGTGGTTGTATGTTATATATAAGAAGTAGATCTGTAATATGTCATCTTTTGGGTAAGTCTATAGTATCTTGGTGTAGCAAGAAACAAAATTATATTGCACTGTCAACTATTGAAGTTAAATACATAGGTCCAAGTAGTTGTTGTGCACAAATTTTTTGGATGAAACACATGTTTCTAGAATATGGATATAAATACCAAAATATCCCTATAAATTGCGACAACAAAAATCCTATAAATATTTCTAAAAACCATGTCCCTCACACAAGATCAAAACATATTGATATAGGAAATTACTTTTTGAGAGGCCTTTTCCAAAGGGCAATAAAAATCGGGAATATATTAGTACATAACATCAAACTGTTGATATTTTTACTAAGCATTTGAATTATAAGATAATGAACTAAATGAAACTTGAACTAGACATGATAATTTTTTAATCCTAAATTCTTTATGACCTACTATTTATGTTTTACCCACCATTGGATTTTTATTCACCATTTGAGTTTTATTCATCATTGAGTTTTACCCACAATTCAGTTTTACTAACCATTGTATTTTTACCCACCATTGAGTTTTTTCACCATTTAGTTTTACCCACCATTGGTTTTACCCGCCATTAAAAACATCATGTCTTTATCAATTTTTCACTATTAGTTTTATGACATTGTTTCTAATAACCTTAAACTAGTTGTTCATTTATTTTTTCATCCAATTCAATTTTTTTTTCAATTTATAATATATGAATTTATAAAATTCCAATGTGATATAAATTGATCATTTTTCTAGTTCAATTATCTCAATCCCCAGAACCTTTATCTCAAATCTTTTCGTGACTCTTTTTAAAACAACTATCTTCCTTCCATTTCCTTTTCTCAAACATTTATAGTTTATCTCCATTCTTTGAGTTAATAGATATATAATTTACTATTTTGAAATGTTGTGTCTTTAAAAGAAGCAAAAAAGGAGTGTCAGGTTGTTATATTGTTGAGCTAGTAAATCTAGATCTTACAAAGATATTTAGGGTGCCTAGAAAAGAGGTATACTTTTAATGGTAGATATCCAGCAAGTATTTAGTACTCATATTTCATTAAGAATAAGGAAGGGTGGAATGGTTCTCTCATAACAATATACCATTCTATCCTAGGTTAATGAATAGGGTTTATTATTTTTTAGAGTTCAATATTTATGAAGATAAAGACTGCGTAGGAATTAGAATAAATGGTTGCAAAGTTGTCTTCTCCTCAACGAAATGAGAAATTAGAATTAAAATTACTCATTAGGTTAAGACTATCAAGGAACTATCCCAGATTATAGTGATAACATTTTAATGAGTATTATTTATCCAAATTAACTAGAGAAAGGATAGTAAGAAGATCTATTTCTACTGAACTAGATAGTTAATGTCAGTTTCTCTTAATTTTATCCCAGTAGGTGCTATGTCTGAGGAAGGTAGATTTCTCTTCAATGATGTATCATGATTTTTATCTTATGTGTATTCTAGAAATAGGAGAGGAGATAAATTCATGGAGACAGTTGATCACTCATATGATGTAAATGTGAATTCCTTCTTTAAGATCAAACTCTCTTTTTTCATACATTATCTTGGTCATACAGGAGGTCAGGGGAAATTTTGTAGAATTTTGAGAATAATTTGTTAAATTTTTTGTATTTTTTATTAAAAGGGTTATTTTTAAAAGGATAAATATTATATAGAAACCATGGAAGAAATACTAGGATGATTATGGTTGAAGAAATTATAAAGACATCAATTTAGATGATCAACCAATAAGACCAAATAATGTTGTGAATCTTGGTTTGGAACTGGATAAAGTAGTCGATTATTCATATAGGTAAGAAGAAGATTACACCATTGTTAATGAATAATAGTAATATCCATTGGATGAATTAATTAAACCATATTTTCCATAAGGATCCCCAACTATTACTTATTGCGATCCTAGTAAAACAAGGTCTCTACCAGTCAGAGAATATCTTTTGAAAGAAGGTGGTGATGAATAAGAAAACTATTTCTCTGGTGAAGATCAATTACAAATAACAAAAAATTATTCTTAATAAAATTTTGAGAATGACGAATTATAAATTCAGATGGTGAAGAAGAAGTAGGAAGAGAATATGAGGAAAATGAAAATGAAAATGGATATGTAAATGGAGAAAAGGAAGAAAATGATGGTGGATCTGACCATGATGGTCTCAACAGCCATGTCAGATATGAGGATATTAAGATAGCCCATTCCCTTATCCTTCTCTAGGTTTATCTGGTGTTTTTGGATTTGAAGACAGACTAAGACTACTTGAAGATATTATAAGAAAAACCAAAGGTGATAAGGAATCAACACTTGAGGGGGGATAAATCTTGATGTATGGAGATTAATCATATTGATTCTTATATTGATAATGATCATTTTGTTCCTAAAATATATGTACATAGAGATTCTGATCAGACAGTTGTTGAAAAATCAATTGATGTGAAGATAGAGGTTGATCCTACTTTTATTGAGAAGACGATGGTTATGAAAAGATCTACTAAGCAGTTTTAAGTTGAACCTACCATTGTTGTGTCTACAAATACTGAATCTGCAATTTTTTAGACCTATGTTATGTCTTTTTTCAGACTACTGCAGACAGTTCTTTAGTAATTGGATATGAAACCAGACTATGTTATACATTGTCTAGAATACTCAAATTCAGATGATTAGAGACCTGATTTTCAAGATGTTCTGGATCCTAAATGATCATTGGTAGACCATATTGATGTTTCAAGGAAGATTCAAAGGTTTTATTATGATATTCTGACACCTAATATTTCTACTAAATCCTTGCCTGCTCCTTTTAATCCTTCAGTTTCAGTTGATATTGTCACTAATGGTGACTTAGAATCATTCAAAAAAAGGATGATCTCTAGTTTTTGGTTGATTTAAAAGAATCAGGCACCTCATGTCACTAATTTGAGTGAATAGGATACAATTTATTTTCTTGATCTGGTGGTACGTCATATTAAACAAAAAATGGGTCATCACATTCAAAAGTGAAGATTAAAAATATAATTCATGTCAATGTGCTAGAGTTTTTTAAATCTATGTTATAACGGATATAAATTTCCTTTACTTCTAGTATAGATTATTTACATGGGAGGATAGAGAGTATTTTTTATTCAGAATTAACACTTATTACTTTTCCATTCCTTAGTTTTGGAAATCAATAAAACTTTCATAAATACATTATTTCTAACATTTTATATCCAATGTTTATTAGAATGTTTTTTTCTATAAAACATGCACTTTCACCATACTTATAATTATTTCTAAAATATTCACGACTATAAACTTACATTATTAATTATGATAATCGTAATGGGTATGGATATAATAATATCATATTTACATTTATCAAATTATATTTAAGAATTTTTGTCAAATATTTATACTGAAAAAGTATTTATAATCAGACTAATACTAGAACCAATAAACATCAGATTCACACTCATAAATATTATTATAATGAATTTTGTAATTAAGTCCATAAAAATGAATAATTTTAAATAATGAATACAGAAAAATTATTTATATCATAATAGAACATCTTTGATATTGTAATGGTATAACACAATATGATGTTAGATGAATAGAAACAAAAGATATGTTGATTTTCTAGTTATCTAGGACATTGCAACAAAATCAGATAAAATATGACCATTGGGAATGAAATACAAATCATGGAAGTTCACCAATAAATACTTGATAATTTGATGAGTTTAGATTAGACGCTATATAGTTTATATATTCAAAATAGATCTATTTTAAATTCTCATTGTGCGAGATCTTAAAAGATTACAAATCATGAACATTTTTTTCTTAGTATTTTAAAAAAAATTAATATTTTTATTCTTAAAATAATATTGTTAGGTTATCCCATTAATAATAATTTTTTATTACAATCATCAGTCCAATATGTGATTATCATCAAGAGATTGTGGGAATAGGAAGAAAAGAATCTAATCCATCGGATTGTGGCCTTCCAATGATAGGTAGGAAGGGAAAATTCAATATTATTATGAATTGATTTCCTTGCTTAGGAAAGGCATACTTTCTTATATGTACAATACAAGGGAAACCATTATCCAAAGTTTATGACTTCTTTACTCTTAATGTTACAAGAGATATATTCTTTTTAATTGATATAAGTCATTATTATATTGTTGCTATTATTTTACTTGTTTCTTACAAGTCTCTTTTTATGCTATTTTTTGTAATTTTTTTATCACAATGTTTCTAAATATAATAATTTCAATGTGAAATGTTAAAATATCCTATCTGAATATGAGATATTCTGATTTAGTCTTACCAACTATGATTATGATCTATTTACTTAGATCATATGTGATTATGATTTATTTTATTCTAATATTATTGAAATCATATTTATTATGATAATTTGATAACCAGACAGAGGGCTAATTCTAAATTTGATATTTTTTACTTAAATAGGTTTTGTGAATTTTTTTTACTTTAATTATTTAAAACTAATGTTTTTCAAATCAAAATTCGAGACCTATTGTAATAGATCCATAAAAAACACTTTCTGTATCCTAATATCAATATATCATATATTGATATCAATAAATTGGTATCATAGAAAAATTCCAATTCTCAAATACATGATATTTGTTTACAATATTTACTTTGGAATGTCTCTTAAATTTTGTTGTTGGATCCGTGGATAATATAAATCCCAATAGAGCATCAATTTTTGATGGAATTGACTATGAATATAGAAGAGACAGAATGAAGAATTTTGTAATCAATAGAGGAGTTAATAATTTTTCGATGCTCACTAGAAATTATAATATTTCAGATAAAGAAGTTATATCTTCCACTTATCAATAGAATCAAGAGTATCAACTAAACTAAAGAGTGAAAAAAACATTGTTATGATCAATGTCTAGGAGTATCTATAGTTATATTTCTTCCTATGAAGTAGGAAATAGTATTTCAAAAATGTTACAGGGTACACATTTTGATACATCAAATGTTGTTGAAACTAGAAGAGGAATGATAAGATATGACTATCAAGATTTCAATTTTTTTTAGTTGAATTAGTCTCCAAAATGTATCAAAGATTAATGACTATCATAGATAGTATAAAAGCTATTTGTGAAAAATGATTATAAGATGAAATCATTGTTAATAAAATTATTGATAGCTTTCCAAATGAATAGGATTCTAAGACGAAAATAGTTTATGAAAGAAGAAAAGTGAGTATTCATACCCTGTTTGATCTTATTGGAACATTGATACAATGTGATAGTAGATTAAAAAGTGATTTTGAAAAAAAAAATTGGGTTTTTTTCCTTTTATAAGACATCTACCTTACCTCCTAAAGTTTAGTCTATAGAAAAAATAGTGAAATCATCAAAAAGAACAATTTTGTAATCCAATTGAACTAATGTTCATCAGACCATTTTGACAGTGAATTAGAAAATATTTCTCAGAGGATAAAGAGGATAGTTGGTATGAAATATTTTTAATACTGGTATGAGAAGGGTAACAAGGATAGAAGTGATAATAAATATTATAATGTCACTTTTTATGAGTGAAATAAAGCTAAAAACTTCATACTAGATTTTCCAAAGATGAAATGGATGGATAAAAAAGAAAGACATTCTGATAAGAATCAGAAAATGATTTATAATTAAAATGAAAATAAATCCCATAAATATAATGATTCTTGGAGTGAAATTGTAGGAGATTCCTCTGTTAATTCCTCTGATAATAATATTTCCAGATAGAGGAATATTTATCTTTTTTACAGAGTACCTAAACAAAATATTTGTCTTATGGATAAGGTATATACTAAAAACCCTTAATTTATTTCTTTAAATGATAATTATCCAAATGAAAACGATTCTATAACTTAGGATGAATATTTTACCTCTGCATGAGATAATACTCTTCCTTCTTATGATGAATTATCTTGTTTTTCTAAGAAAATAAAAAATGATAATTTCATAGTTAGAAAAAAACATGATAAAGCTCTTTATAGAATAACTATTTTAACAAAATAACTCTCATATCTTTCCAAAGACCATGATAAATCTAATTTTGAAAAATATGAAACTTTTAATGATAATAAAATAGTGATTTCTGATAACTATAGTTTACTAACTAGTTTTGATAAACTTAATTCTAAAACTTCTACTAACGAGGATAAAGATATAGTGGTGATACTAAAATACAAATTTCTTCACTTATGGAACTTTTTTCAAACATTATAACTGGTAAAAAAACTGTAATATATATATAAACAAATTCATCCTCATGATACTAGTTCAAGAAGGGGATATAATAATAAAAACTATTCTTAGCATTAAAATAAGTGCACCATTTTTTTCTAAATAAAAAAGTGGTGAGAATTGGAAGATACATTGTTCTATTAATAAAGATCAATCCCTAGGATTCCATAATTCTTGTTTATCTAAATAGATTTGGATTCATAAAATCTTATTCTCTGATACAGTCCAACACAATAAGGTTTGGGTTACCGAAGTCTAATTTTTTTCTCTTAGTAAAAGAAAGAAATTATCATGAATAAGAATACTTGGTGTATGGATAGTGTATACTCCCAACATATGACTTGTAGCAATTTTTTTTGAAAATATAATAAAGATGAATGGTGGAAAGGGTAACTTTAGAGATAATGATCAAGGATATATTATTGGTATAGATAATATTATTATCATAAGAGAATAAATTTCAAATTTTTATTTTTTTAAGTTCTTAAGCACAACCTTATATAAATTAGTCAATTTTTTTTATTATGGTTTCCTTGTAAATTTTAGAAATGATAAATGTGTAGTATAAAATTACAAGGATGAATACGTTCTTTATTTCAATTGGTATGATAATGATTATTTTACACTACTGAATACAAATATGTGGTAGCTAAAAGATGTTATGCTGAAGAGTTTTTGATGAAACTGTCACGACCTGACCCAATGGGGCTCGAGCCTTGACTCCCCAAGCCTGCTTCAAATAGGCCAGGGGCTGGCGTCTAGATGTGAGTGGGTTATCACACACATGGGAGTCATTAGCCTAAGGTACCTATACACACACACACACACCCACACACACCTCCATGAAACAGTTCAAAGATATATTAAAACTAAAAAGAAAATGCATGCATATAACTAACCCAAACTAGAGTATAGGAAAAGTAAAAAAGGGAAAAATATGACCCACCAAAATTAAACTTCAAAGGGTCCAACCTGCTCAGAAGGATGAAAACATTGCCACAACACCTACCAGTAAGCTCCTCAGCACATCTCTGGTAAACACCCTGGTCAAACCTGCTCATTAAGGTCCGCTTGCTCTGGGTCCTCCTCGGGCTTCGTCGAAAGGCCTCTGGTTTGCACAAGACACAAACATGTGTGGGCAAAGCCCATGGAGGCATTAGTATAACAATACTCAGTAGGCACACCAAAAACCCAAAACAAAAGAGAGCAACAGAAAGGCAACAGTCCCCTCATCCCAGCCAGAGAGAACCTATAAGAGAGAGAAACTCCATCTAGTGACCATCCTCGGCTAAACACAACTAGTCAACTCAGCTCGGGTGTATTCCCATACATACACCTTGAAAAATCCAGATATACTCAGCTCAAGTAACAAGCCACATGAGATACCTACCTAATCGTGAGCACTGTCCACAACCAGGTGAGCACACTCCACAATAACTATAATCCATGATGACACTCTTCCGAGAGATACACTCCATTGGGTTTCTCAAAAACCTCTCAGATGCTCACCCGAGATATCATGCTCGTTGGATATCATCACTGAGGAAATCTCACTGAAACAACAGAAACACCAAACTCCTCACATAGGGTATCACTCCAAGGGTGCACTGGGATACAAGAACCCACACCGGTAGACGAAGATCTCACAGATAGCGGATCCCTCTCAGGGTCCACTGGGAGATACCATGACCCGATCTGTCATTCGTAGAGCTCACAGATAGGGGATCACACCCATGATTTGCTGGGGGATACCACAACCCGATCTGGACCTCGACATGAGCATGTCACTCAGATAGAGGATTTTCACCCATATAAAGGTGGTCACGATGATACCGGAACCCTATCTTGAATAACTCGTGATGTAGGGGACCGAACTGATGATGCCGCAACCGTACAGAAACCCCGCGCTGAGTAAGGGATTGCATAACCAATGATACAGAAACCCTACTATAATCCTCATGTTGAGCAGGGGATCATATGCCCAATGATGCCACAACCCTACTAAAAACCTCATGCTAAGAAGGGGATCGTATAACCAATGATGCCACAACCCTACTGAGCACGACTCACTGCATAGGTGATCATATTCTCAGTGATGCCACCAACCCTACGGGGTTAACCTGCTAGATAGGGGATCGTCGCCCGTGGATAAGTGGTCACAGTGATACCAAGAACCGGATCTATGGTTACGATGCTAGAGGATCCCACTCTGGGCCCACCATAGGTATGCCACAACTCTAACAGATTAAACATCCCATTGATAGGATCATAATCTTATACCAGGGTTTTGATGTCGCACGAACCCTCGTAGGAATGAACCAAGGGAGTACCCTCAACCACTGCTCATCCAAAACACTGTTAACCCGAGAGACCCACAACAACGCCACACCGCGCACCTCTAAGGCTGATAACGAGGCCACCGTCGCGATCCACATAGAAAAACAAGCAGGATAGGCTGTTTAGTCGCCCAAAATGGACGTCCGGTGAAAAAGGAACAATTAAACACAACCAGCCCATGCGGTACCCACACAATGATACTGAATCTCATCAATAGGATCATACCACTGCGATCCCTCCAGATAAAACACACAGGATCCACTACTCATTCATCTGAAACAGACACCTAGTGAAAAAGGTATTATTCACCGAAACCAACTCCGGTTGGGCCCACGCCTTGATCGTAAAACACATCGAATAGATAACACCATTACGATCCTCTCGGAAAAACACACAGGATCAACTATTCATCCATTAAAATTGGACTTCTGGTGAGAAAGTTGCGTGTCTCCGTAAATGACCCAAACCTGGCTTCGTGGGGCCCACAACCCAAACTTTGTGGTTTTTGGGTACTAATCTTTTCATTTACTAATAAATGGTCATAGGTTTTGCCTCTGGCTATGCTTTTCAGGTATGATGGCCCGAAGTCAAATAATGTTAAAATATTATAATTTTATTCGACATTTCAAGCTCCCATGCCACGATTCTGAAACATAAAATTCCCAAAATGAGGTCAAAAGATCCAACTTGATGAAAGGAATGTGTCGCCACAAACGGCTTAGAAATCGGAGTTATGGTTTGTGAGTTACGGGGGTTTAAAGTACCCCCGAAAAAAACCTAGTCGGACCACCGCCTACCTCGCCGGAAACCACCGCACCACTGCTGGATTCTTCCGCGTCGCAGTTGGATTCCGCCGCCGCACCATCAGAAACTACTGTTCCGCAACCGCGCCATCGCTGCACCACCGCCGATTCACCAGAATCTGCCATGTCCACCACCCTCGACGCCGGAAAACCGGGTTTTTCTTCCAGAAAACTTCCGGGTGCCACCAGGAGCACCCCGGTGCTCCGAATTCAAATTTGAAAAATGTTTCAGAAACCTTGAGACCCAAACTACCCAAACCTTACAAAAGTTTGAATAAAAACAACACAAAAATGGGATCTGGGATTTTAAAACTCAAACCGCCTACCTCACGGGCGAAACTCCGAAGCTTCGGGTGCCGAACGATGCCGACGACGCCCTGAAGCTCGATCCGCTGACGATCGGTGCAGAAAACGGACGATTCTGGATCGATTAGGAGAAAAACGACTAAGGAGGATGGAGGTTCCGTCCGCTGTGCATAGAAGAAATTGGGTGAGGGGTGATGAAATTAATTTTTTTTTTTATTTAAACCTTTATTTAACAAAAACACCCCCGACCAGACCTCCAGGCACAGATGAAGTTAGGTCTCCCCGATGGTAAACGCATCATTCTGAACAAAAAGGAGGACTCAGATTTTCGATCCGAGACTCTGTTAAAAAGTTATTGGAGCCGACGCTCGTAAATAAACTTTTCTATTTATTTACAAAAAAGCCTATGGTGGCTTTTCTTACCACATGCCCGCATCCACAAAGTTTACACCCTGACTAGGGTAAACAACATGCTCTGGACACAACCATTCCCTTAGATTCCCGTAATGAGCTACCTTTTAGGAGATATCACACCCCCACTATGTGCGTAGTATAAAAAAACTTAATATTTTTATAAAATTTATTCTGGGCACACTGGGCCTCAGAATTGCACGCCGTCTTCGCGCCTAGCTCTGGAATTATTAGTAGAAATATTCCAAAAGCTGGAATAGCCAAAACTCAAGTCACTAAATCATCCCCCCATAGAACTTTTCATCCACAAAAATCTATATGTGAAAGTAGAGAGACTGGACCCTCAACTGGGTCTCCCACACCAGCGAATTCACCAACAAACACCTGGCCCGAACACATAAGTCAGAGGGACTCATCCAGCACACCTCAACACTATCTGCTTTGGGCGGCACTAACTCGCCTGCACGGTTTTGATCGTGTCACAAAAATGTGTCTCGGTGGGGAGAGGATCCCTCTTCCTCACACATTTGAAGCTTTCCAAACAACACCCACACAGGGTCTTACCAACTCCCTGAACAAAACTCGGGCAAGCAACAGAAAGGGAAGAGTATCGCTAAACAGTGTCTATCAAACTACTGCAGAAAGTAGAATGGACACAAGGAATACCTTTATCCATCCGCGGAGCATCTGGGTCAACATCTTATAGGGCATGCAGTTGTCCTTGCCCTCGGCCACCATCTCCCTATGATTGACGTGGACCACTTGGTGGTGGGGGTGGTGGCAACTGATACTGCCTACCACCTCCTACTGTTGCACCAGCTTCGTCGCCACGTCCGTTGCCCTGCGGACCACCTTGCTCGAGACGATGCCTCTACCAAGGTGGTATGTCGACCGGATCCCTCTCAGTAGCACGACGGGTCAGAAAATCTCTAGCAATATGTCCCCGACCATCGCAAACGTAACACCGCCTCTCCTAAGGCTGACCAAAAATGGCATGCGAGCCCTGTGAGCCTTGAGCCTTAGATCCTCTATCCTAGGGTCACCTCCGGAAATGTCGGCCACGTCCAGACCCTTACACCTGTCGCTAGCTACCAGTTGCCGATGTCTCAGCTACCACACGCCCCACACTAACAGGCAAGAATATTCTCATCCAGAAAGCTCTCAACCACCAACACTCACTCTAGAACTCCAGTATAGGTGGGCAGACACAAGGAACCACATCTACTCAGATGTCCCTACGTAAGCCCTTCTCGAAGGTCTGATCCCTAAATAATGGGTCTTGGACCATATCTAGGGAGTAGTGTGATGGGTCTGTAAACCTCTGTGAGTACTCTGACATAGTCAGGCCCTCCTTCCAATGCTGCAAAAGCTCTGGAAACCACACTGAACTCAGTGTTACCGGATAGAACTCTTCCCTGAAGAGCTGCTCAGACTGTTCCCATGTGAGCGTCTCCTCATCGTGGGATTGCGTAACTAGGCTCCACCATCACACGGACAAACCATGCAGAAGGCTCACCGCTAGGACCACCATCTGATCTGGAGGTGTCCTCACCAGGAAGAAAACTCAGGTGACTGCCTCAAGCTAGTCATCAGCTGCCTAGGGATCAAGACCACCTCAAAACCACAAAGGTCACTACCTTTGGAACTAATGAAATGCACTCAGCCTACGCGCAACCTCATCCTGCACTAACAGCACAACCAACTTCTCGACAGGTGGTGGCTCAATTGAAGTACCACCTGGAGGTCCAGACTCTGAACCTGCGCCTAGGTCCACACCCTCTAGACAGGGTGGATCATCACCACAATTCCACTGTGGAACCCTCATTGGTTGTCATCATGGAGGCATCCTGAAATACAATCAAGACGCCCCATTGTTAGAGAGTATATCTGGAGAGCTGACTCAAGAAGAACAAGGGAAACCCAAAAACCTATTCCTATATGATACATGTACCGTTATGTCCATGAGACTAGTTTTCCAAACCTCCCAAGTCGAAAGGCAGGTTATCAGAGTCCTTGTGCATAGATACGTCAGTCGCCGCACCAACACTGGTGTCCCTGGCTTGAAAGCCGAACTCGAAACACCCTAACACTACCGCTATGTAACCCAAACCAAACTCACATCTTGACCAGCTATGCTCTGATATCCCAATGGTGAAACCTCCTCTAATACCACTCTGTCACGACCCGACCCAACAGGGCTTGAGGCGTGACTCCCCAAGCCCGCCTCGAATAGGCCAGGGGTCGGCGTCTAGCATCGAGTAGGCTATCACACACATGAGAGGCATTAGCCTAAGGTACCTGTACACACACACCCACACACACCTCCATGAAACAGTACATAGATATATAAAAACTTAAAAGAAAATCCATTCATACAACTAACCCAAAAAAGAGTACAGCGAAAGTAAAAAAGAACAAAACGGGGCCCACCAAAATTAAACTAAAAAGTGTCCAACCTGCAAAAAAGGAAGAAAAACACTGCCAAAACACATGCTGGTAATCTCCTCAGCACAGATCCGGTAAACACCCCGATAACCCCGCTCACTAAGCTCTTCCTACTTCGGGTCCTCCTAGGACTCCATCTAAAGACCTGTGGTCTGCAAAAGACACAAACATGTGCGGGCAAAGCCCGTGCAGTTGTGAGTATAACAATACTCATTAGGCACCCCAAACCCCAAAACAAAAGGGAGAAACTGAAAGGAAAAAACCCTCTCATCCCAGTCATAGGGAACCCAGAAGAGAGAGAAACGTCATCTCAAGACCATTCTCAGCTAAACACAACTAGTCAGCTCAACTCAGGTGTATGCCCATACATACACCTTGAACAATCCTGATATACTCAGCTCAAGAAACAAGCCACATGACGTACCGACCTCATCACCAGCACTATCCACAACTAGGAGACCACACTCCAAGATCACTGCCATCCCGGATGAGACTCGTCTGAGAGATACACTCCATCGGGTTTTTGAAAAACCACTCAGACGCATACCTAAGAGATCACACTTGTCGGATATCGCCACTCATGAAACCTCGCTGAAACAACATAAAACCCAACCTCCTTGGATAGGGGATCACTCCTAGGGTCTTCTAGGGGATACCTGAACCCACACTGGTAGACAAAGATCTCACAGATAGGGGATCACACCCATGGTTCGCTGAGGGATAGAATGACCCGATCTGGCGTTCGTAGAGCTCACAAATAGGGGATCACACCCAGGATCCGCTGGGGGATACCACAACCCAATATAGAGCTCGATAGAAGAACGTCAATCAGATAGAGGATCGTAAATCATATAAATGTGGTCACAACGATACCAGAACCCTATCAGGTATGACTCGCGATGTAAGGGATAAAACTGACGATGCCGCATCCCTATAGAAACCACGCGTTGAGTAGGGGATCGCATAACAAATGATACCGCAACTCTACTATAATACTCATGTTGAGAAGGGGATCGTATAACCAATGGTTCCAAAACCCTACTGAAAACCTCATGCTGAGTAGGGGATCGTATACCCAATGAGTCCACAACCCTTCTGAGCACGACTCACTGCGTAGGGGATCATATTCCTGATGATGGCACAAACCCAACAGAGTTAACCTGGTAGATAGGGGATCACCACCCATGGATAAGTGGTCACAAAAATACCAAGAACCCTATCTAGGGCATTGATGCTAGAGGATCCTTCGCCAGGCCCAACGGAACTCTAACAGATTAAACATCCCATCGAGAGGATCACAAGCTTATACTAGGGTTGTGATGTCGTGTGAACCCTCGTAGGAATGAACCAAGGGAGTACCCTCAACCACTGCTAGTTCAAAACATCGCTAACCCAAGAGACCCACAAAAATACCACACTACGCACCTCGAAGGCCGATAACGAGGCCACCATTGCGATCCACGCAGATAAACATGCAGGATAGGATATTTAGTCGCCCGAAATGGATGTCCCAGTGAAAAGGAACTATTCACTGGAGGTAGCCCATGCGGGACCCAAACAATGACCTATAACTCATCAAGCAGAACATACCATGGCGATACCCTCAAAAAAACACACAGGATCCACTACTCGTTCGTCCAAAAAAGACACCCAGTAAAAAAGGTTCTATTCACCGAAGCCAACTCGAGTTGGGCCCACGTCTCAATCCCAAAACACATCGAACGGATCACACCATTGCGATCCTCTCGAAAAAACACACAGGATCAACTACTCATCCACCAAAGTCGGACTGTTGGTGAGAAAGTTGTGTTTCTCTTTAAATGCCCCAAACACAGCCACATGGGACCCACACCCCAAACTCGGTCCCAACACCTGGAAACCATCAAGAAATTTCTGTCGTACCATCTGGGTCTCAACACCACTGACGTCACATCAATCGGACGCTTCGGGTAGAAGATACGATGGCCTGAAGACGAATAATATTAAAATATTATTATTTTATTTGACGTTTCTAACTCCCGGGCCATGATCCCGAAACATAAAATTCCCAAAGTGAGATCAAAAGATCCATCTCGATCTAGGAATGTGTCTCTGCAAATGGCTCACAAATCGGAGTTACGGTTTGCGAGTTACAGGGGTTTAAAGTTCCCCCGGAAAAAACCTAGCCTGACCACCACCTGCCTCACCTGAAACCACCACGTCGCCGCTGGATTCTGCGGCACCACCGTTGGAAACTGCCACACCACCACCATGCCGCCCTTTCTTTGCAGTCACCGGAAAACTGGTTTTTTCCACCGGAAAACTTCCGGGAGCCACCGGGAGCACCCCGGTGCTCCAAATTCAGAATCGAAAAATGTTTTGGAAACCTTAGAACCCAAATTACACAACACTAACAAATATTTATAGAAAAACAACACAAAAAATGGATCTGGGATTTCAAAACTCAAACTGCCTACCTCGGGGGTGAAAAGATGAATCTTTGGGTATAGAATGACGCCGACGACACCCTGAAGCTTGATCCGCTGATGATCGGTGCAGAAAATGGACGATTTAGGCTCAATTTGGTGAAGAACGGCCGAGGAAGAGGGAGGTCTCATCCACTGCACGTATAAGTAATTGGGGGAGGGGGTGTTGAAATTGATTTTTTTTATTTAAACTTTCATTTAACAAAAATACCCCCGACCAAACCTCCCGATGCGGAGGAAGTTAGGTCACCCCTAAGGTAAACGCACTGTTATGAACACAACGGAGAACTCAGATTTTCAATCTGAGACTCTGTTCAGAAGTTATTTGAGCCGACACACATAAATAAACCTTTTCATTTATTTACGAAAATGCCCCTGGTGGCTTTTCTCACCGAAGGTCCACACCTGCAAAATTTACACCCCGTGTAGGGTAAACAACACGCTCTAGACACAACCGTGCACTCAGATTCCCATTCTGAGCTACGGTTTAGGATATATAACACCCCCTCGCAATGTGTGTATTATTAAAAAAACTTAATATTTTTATAAAATTAATTTCGGGCACACCGAGCCACATAATCGCACGCCGTCTTTGTGCCTAGCTCTTGAATTATTCATAGAAATATTCCAAAGGCTGACAGGGCCAAAAATCGAGTCGCTACAGAAACACACACTCACTAACTATTCCATGAGTTTTACAATAACTCAAATACTATTCCACAATACTAGTGTCATTTCATTAAGCAGAAACTTTTCACAGCACTCTTGTGAAAAACACATTGTTATTAGGAATCACTTTTTTAGGGATAATATACTTAAAGGATAAATCATTTTACAATTAATTAAAGAAAAAGATCAATTTGAATATAATTTTACAAAACCTCTACCTTCTAATAGATTATAATACATTAAAAAGAATCAATTAATGGTCAATTTTATATAACCTTTAATATCTACTTCTTGTTTTCCCATGTTCTATTTTAAGTTACTCTTCTTCATAGGGGGAGTACATATGATTGTTGTTTATCGAAAAATTTTGTTTTCCAAAATTTTAGTTTTATGTAAAAAAATAATGGAGTTATGGATTCATATTTCTTTTTTAAATTTTATGATTTAATATTCTTCAATTAATCATCGAAATCAGAACATATTAAAGAAAATTATATACTCAAGTTTTCTTGAATTTTTTTTGATTCATAAGATTTTTGTAATAAGTTTTTATTTATGAAATATAATATTAAGTTTTACCACAAAAATATATTTTGAGTTTTATTATAATGTTTTAAATTCAATCCTTCTTTTCTTTAGCTATCTTATTTATTTTCCTAAAACTATCATAATCTTTTTAGTTTACAAAAATAAAGAATATCATGTTGTACATACTGATGACACCTTCTAACTTTGGATGGTATTTCTTTATCCATTAATTTTTTTTACTATTTAATTAAATTTATCTATCCTTATTGTTGTTACATATTTTTTTAAAATATTTTATATTTTTCTATTTTATACTCTTTCAATACAATGAAAAATTTTAAAACCTAAAGTGTTAAGAAATAACATAAATATTTATTCTAAGGCTTTTCAAACATCAGATAAAAAGGTCAATATTCCCAATTTTTGGATTTTTTTTGGAAGTTGAATCATCATCTCATTCAACTATATTAATGGGGACCCCCTTATCCCCCATTAAATGTATCAGTATCTTTGTGTCGATGTGATTCCTCCTTTATAAGTCTCAAGTACAAAATCATTCCTTATGTATGAACCCCTAGTTTATTATCTAAATAGGATGCAATATAATAATCATTTCAATCAGTGGTTAATATTCAGATAAATGTTAGTTAAGAATGTATTTTATAGAATGTGTTATTATACTTTAAAAAAAGTTATAAATTTACAAGTATGGGAATCGATGTGTGTTATAATTATAAAGAGGATAATTGTTTTCTTTTTCTTGATATTATTATATAGTATCATAGTTTAGTGAAGTTTCTCAACCCATATTGAAAATAAAAAATTTCCTTCATAATATATATAACATGTTATCAAATTTCATATAGGAAATCTGCTATTTTTGTTGGAATGTCATCTGATTGAGAAGCCTATTTCCCATCTCATAATTTACCATATGATCCTAGGTCTTTGGATAAGAAAAAGTAAAAGTATTCCTAGTTTGAACATTATGAAAATGTTCGGAATGTTTCACACAAAACTATTGATAATAGAGTTATTTATTTATGTATTAAATGTTTTTTAATTCTAGGGAAAGGGGATTGTGATACCTTACAATTCATTGATTTTTCTATTTTGTATATTCTTGTGAACTTGTGACATATATATATTATTGGATAAATTTTTCTTACCATCATAAAAATCAAAATGGGTACACTTAAGTCTCATATTATTATGTTTTTTTGTGATATAAATATTATTGTTTGAGTGCACAAAGTTTTCTAATATTTATAATTATTCAAAGATGAACAAATATAATGTTTCATTTCATTAGAAAGATACCTTAAAGAGGATGATATTTTGTTTTATTTATAGAAAAAAAAATTTGTTAAGAAAGAATCAAAGGAATAACCATTAAAGAAACAAGAAAATGTAGAAAAGGATGGATTGAAAAAAGAGGAAAAAAGTATGTTTATTCCCATCCTATGAAATTAATGAAACATAAGTCAATTCCAAATGATGTATGAGATGAATTTCTTAGAAAGTAGGCTGATAGGATATAATTTTATCCTCAATTAAGACTTTACCCAACAGATTATTTAGCCTTGATAATATGTGGTTGTGATACTCTAGAAAAAGAATCAAAGAAGATGAAGAAAAATAAAAATTTATCAGAATCCCAACTATGTGAAAATATTTTAAAGGATGTTGAGAGATCTTCTAAAAATGTTGAATTACTTTTACCCCATACTGATCTAGTGAATCAAGATGTTGGATTTTCTTTTCAACAGACATATGTTGTTCGTGCTGAGGTTCCGTCTATCATAGAAAATGGAAAGGCAAGATTATTGATGAATCAGTGCCACCTTAAGTTCAATAAAAAACAATAAAAATATGTACGAACTAGTATGGGAGACATAATAATAGAATATCATATCCATGAGTAATTTATTAAATCGGTGGAAGAAAGTGCCATAATTATTGATATTTTAACCAAATAATGATATAGAGGAGGAATAGAGGAAGGAAGTTAATTTGAAGAATATTTTTTTCTAAGAATACGTTCCTGATGATGATGAATAATTTTAAGAATAAAATGAAAATGTTAATGAATATGAATAAGATGGGAAAGAGGAAGAATATAATAATACTAATAAGAAATCATCAACATTGTCCTCCTCATGAGACCTACCTTCCAAGACTAATTAGGATGGTGAACCTAGAAGTTCTGAGAAAGAAAAATAATCTTCAAAATGGGAAAATGAATATTCATTTTAGAATGTTGAAAAAGATTAAAACTCAAAAATTGAAGTTAATAAACCTGGAAGTGATGATGAGGAGATCATTAAATTTTTTTTATGGAACAAAATGTGAATATTGAGTTGTCAAATCAGTATCAAATGAAGATGACTCAGGGGAATATTGTATCCTAAGGGGGAATTATTCATATTCATTATCATATTGAGATGATTTATAAAATTAGGGGGAGATAAAAATTAATGTCCAATTCTAAATACGAAGTACTCAAAAGAAAATACACTGTATGTTTTTAATACTTATTTTTTATTTAAGGTTTATTGATTAGGATTTCCAAAAAGGGGGTATTATTGATTCAAAATTAGCACTCATTACTTTTCCATTCTTTAGTTATGGAAATCAAAAACTCTTTCCAAAATACATTATTTATAGAATTTTATGTCCAAAATATTTTAGAATGTTTTTATAGAAAATATACACTTTCACATTACTTAGAATTAGTTATAGAGTATTCATGAATATAAACATACATTCTTAATTAAAATTATCATAATGGGTATGGATCTGATAAACATTGGATTCAACTTTATCAGATCATATTTGATACTTTCTTTCTCTTCTTCATACTGAAAAAGTATTTATAATCATACTGATATAATAATTGATAAATACTGGATTCAAAATCATAAATATTATTGTAATGATAGATGTAAAGAAGCCCATCAGATTGACTAAGTTTAAATTCTGAATATGAAAAACTGATTTCTATCCTAATGGAACATCTTTTACACTATAATGGTGTAAAACAATATGACTTCAGATAGTTAGTTACAATTTTTTTTTTGAAGAGGCATATTTCCAAGTCATTGTAATAATATCATAGAAAATATGATTGTCAGTAAGGAAATATGTCCATTGGTATTTCACCTATAAAAACCAGATCATTTGAAGTGTTTGGATCCCATGATAAGCAGTTTTTAAAATGAGAATTGAATCATTTTAAATTTATCATTGTGAAAGAGCTATGAATATTACAAAGCATGAGCAACTAATTCTTATCCTTTTATAATTGTGTAATAATTTTTTCTTTTTAAGGGATCCTTGTCAGTTTTTCACCTTAAGAATACTTTTTCATTAAAAATTTTCCATCTAATTTGTGATTACAATCAAAGGCTTATAGGGATAGAAAGACAGAGAATCAAATCCATCAATTCGAGGGCTTCAAGGGATAAGCACATGGAGAAACCCCAATATTCTTATTGACGTATTTTATTATTGAGGAAAGGCGTACATTATTGTATGTATAAAAATTAGATACCATTAGCCAAGGTTTATGGCTACCGAACTCTTAATATTAAAAGTGATCTATTCTTTTTATTATCTATAAGTCATTAATAGATTATTAAAATGTCATACATTTATATTACAAGTCTTTTATTCCATTTTTCTTATTGGAAATTATTTTATTATAATGGTTTTAAATAAGATAAATTCAATTTGAACCAATAATCAGATATATGAATCTTACATATTTTGATTTAACTATGCCAACTCCGATTATGATCTATTTACTTAGATGTTATGTGATTATTATTTCCTTTACTCTGATATTATCAACATCATATTGATTATGATACTATGATAATCTGATTAAGGGTCATGTCTGAATCTGATATTTTATACTTAAAGATATATTGTGATTTTTTTAGTTTGATTATTTTGAACAAATTTTTTTGACTACAATTCACCCCTATCATCTAAAAGATACATCAAGAACATATTATTTTGAAGTCAATATAAATATATCAAGTATTCATATCCATCAAGTCTGCCATAATCATCTTCTAATTTTAGTGATCTACTTCATCTTGATGTTTATTTGTCAAAATACGTTAATAGAGAATAGGTTCATATTGTATTAAGTGATGTACCTGACATGCCACATGAATGTTTGAAGAATAGAATACATAACTACAATAATGTCCATATGATTTTCATAGAATATGTGAAGGTCATGAAAGCGGATAGAGAAATAGTCAAAAAGGTTGTTAAATATTATATTTCTAAAATTTATACTAAACATGAGATAAATGTTATTTTCATGTTTCTTACTGAGAATCTATGAATTAATATAGTTTGTCAAGACTTTAAAGAAAGAATAAATCAGTTTAAGGTGATGAACCCATTGATTAACCTATTTATGGAAGATAAAAATGATTTATTTAGTTCTATGGAAAGGGAAGGAAACATAATTACGGATTTACAAAAAATTGATGAAACCCTTTCTGTATGTTTCTGGAACTATTATGGTATATAACAATGCCATTCTTGTTACTGTCTATATAACTCCTCCAGATTATTATCCATATTTCTTCAGAATTGATGTCACCAAATTCCCCAATGTTTCCTTAACAGCGTGTTCTCAACATTTCATCCTCTTTCTCAAAGAATTAGTGTCACATTTCATCTCAATAATCATCATAGAAACTCCTTCTATACCTTCACTACATACCTTCCATTACATAAACCTAACCTTATTAGCCTTGTGGTTCTGACATAGGGAAGTGAAACGCTCCCCTTGATCCTTCTACCATACCTAAAAAAAATCGATATATGACTTATAGACTTTGATATGAATTTTTTGAATCACATTTTATTATCTATTTTTGGTGGAACTTAAATTAACATTTTCAATGTGATTTTTCTAATTATTCATATTATATTTCATTTCATTTTATATTTTTCTTAAATTTTTGATAATCCAAAAGTGGGAATAATGGATCTATGGAATTTATTTTAACTTATAATTTTCGACTATACTCTGATTCCTTCTTCAAAGGATTTTTATTTTCTTTAATACCATTCTTCTCTTTGATAAAAATTTCACATTCTAAGAAAATTTGTTTTAAAAATATAGTTTATTCAATACATGTTGTATAAAATTCCATGATTTATGATCATAAAAATGGTGATATTGTTAGAACCTCCTTGTTCTAATGATCACAAAATCGTTTTTATTATGATATTAATGATTTTTTATTTTTATTATAGAATTTTATGACATAAGGAATATTGGATAAATTTTGACTAAGTATGGGAAATACCCATTTCCAGACATGACTCTCTATTGAGTTTGATTCGACACCAATAATAACTCACCATTATGAACAACTCACTGCTAGTATGAAAATATAGTTCTGTATGGCAAAGAAGAACCGTCAAATGAGACTCACTCTTGAAAAATAAAATTTGATATAATTTTTTAAAAAACCTACCATTAGAAATGAGTCACCATCAAGATACAAATTTGGCTATGTACTAAAATCACCTATTTTCAGAGATGAGTTTTTCTCAAGATAAAAATTTGGATAAGTGTTGAAAACACCTAACGTTATAGAATGTTCACAATCATGATGTAAATTTGTCTATATGACTAAAAATAATACTTCCCGAATTTGAATCACCATTGAAACACACTCACATACAAATTTGGAAAAGTGTTGAGATTAAATTCTGTTGGAGATGAATCATCATTGATCCTTACCAACCACACACCATATTAAGTAATTTCTATAATTATCTCACTATTAAATAAGTCTCACCCTCAATTTTTATGATTATTTTATGTTAAATATTTATAACATATATACTATCAAATTTAATATAGAGAGTTATTTTAATTATTTTTATTAAATTGTTGAAGAGTTGTATTAAAATATCTATTAGTCGATTAATATGAGGATCAGAAGATCTTGATGATTATTCCTAAAAAGGATCATCTTGGATGCTTCTATTAAATGAATAAGCATATTTCCTCATGAATAGAGTAAGTGGAACACAAAATTTAGAACACACACAAGGATAATGAATAGAATATCAAAGAAATTTGAATATTTTAAGATCAAAAGAAGATTGTTGTGAAGTGTGTATTACTAAAAGAATATTTACCTATGATCAAATTTATATGAGTGAAGCACATTGGACATCCAGAATCCTTCCTATAGTCTCACTAAGAAGAGTTTATGAAACTCTGGTCTATCCCAATTTTCTTAATCACAACTTGAGCTTCATTTCAAGATTAATTCAAGGAGTCCCAAGCTATATATCATATCATATAGAGCAACACAATCTTTCTACATTTTTTTATTTTATATTTATTTTTATCTTAATTACATTATGAGGAGTGTGATTTATCATATTTATTTAATATACACTTACTCATGAAACTTAACTAGAAGATACTAGATATATTCTCAAACTCCCTTTATAATTATTTACCCATGGTTATTGTGGAAGAGGTCCTCATGTGGCTAGTGTGTCATTTTTCCACTGTTATTGTGGAAGAGGTCCCTAAATGTCCTAGATATCTATGTTGATGTTGTATACACACACAATGTTGTGGATAAAATATTATTTTATATAATCCTCTTATAAGTAGTTGATTTTCAATCGGAGAGGATCCAGTCCTAGCTTTAGATTGATCCTCTTATATTTATTCCCCTATGTGATTTCTTTTGTTTTATTTATAATCATTAATATAAAATTTTTTTAAACTATAAAAAAAACTATTAATTTGATAGTTAGCCTAAATTAATGTTTACATTTTGTTTTAATTATGTTAATTTATTTCAAAAGTTAAATTAGTTTTTTACTAATACTTAATAAATATTTACGAAATATTTTAAAATATCAGAACATATTTTGATCTCTTATTTTGATTAACTAGGTTGTTTTGGTTAGACTAGGGGATATTATTTAAACATATTTTAGACAAAATATTCATTAGGTACTCAATTCACCCCCCCCCCCCTCTTATGATACACACTCCAACCAAATTTAAATGAATATTTTAGATCTATTTTGGAAAAAAATGTGTTGAAAATTATATTATATTTTTAAAGGATGGGTATATTTGATGATAAACCTACCACATTATATATGGTTGATAGAAGAAGTATTATGAGTGTTTTTCCTTGATAATATATTAACCAATGATGAAGAATACCCATAATCATCATACACATTTATTGGAAAATTAAAGATATCATGGTAATGAGAAATGGAGAACAATATTGTTTTTAAAAATGATGGTGGTTTAACATTTTTTTCACTATTCATTGGATTGTTGGTATAATCCATTCATTAATTAAGAAAAATTTAATCCCATTTCAAAGGGGACATATCTTGAGAAAAAATAGTATCCACATACTAATATTAACTTTTTCCCCTCAAATTGGTTTCGAAATCACAAATATATCCATGATAATTTTAATTTTGGTGGTCATTGAAATGGTATATGTTCCTCTTAATATATATCTAATTAAAATGGGAGAATAACACCATGATTGTTTTAATAAATAATAATCATCATTGGGAATAAATCTAAATAAGTTTGAAAATTATATTACTCACAATTTTTTATAGGATAGGAGATAGTTTTACATGGGAAACTAGTACAAAGAAATTAAATTTAAAATCATGTACATCGTTATTAAGGAAAGTGACAAATCTAAAATGACTAACGTGAAGAAAGGATATCAATAGAATCCATGTAAACATTCAAATTAGGTTTCTAATATAGCAAAAGACTTTTTTTGAAATTTAGAGGGTTGATTTTGAAATAGAAAATTAAATGGAAGAAGAACAACTAAAATCAAGTGAACGGGGGAATGAAAATGATCCACATGAAGACACTTAATTTCATGAGAGTAAAAAAAATAAAACAACTTTATGAAATAATATATGAGTATAAAGTATAATAGGTATGTACATACTACTTAATTTTTTTTAACAACACTACCAAAATAAAAAAAATAATTAAAAGGATAAACAATTCCTTAAGATATTTATAATAACTAGTGGATAAATATATAATAAGAATCATAAAAAATATATATGTGAAGATTATAATACTACCTAGGGATAAATCATATTTAAATAAAAAATGTAAAATCATGAAGAAAATAAATAATAGAACAATAGTGTTAAGATAATCGTCTCAACCTTTTTTTCACATTTAGAATAAAAAAGATCTAACTTATACTCTTATATTTTTGTTTTGTATAGTGTTTACTTTTCAGGTAGCTGAATATGAAGAATGTTATCAGGTGAATAACCTAGAAAGGAATGAAATATCACTAAACTATATATAAAAATAATAAAGATTCAATCCTATATTGATCCCTCCCATGGAATTTTAAATAATATATTAAGAAAAAATTACCATTTATGAAGTTAATGTGGAAGTTATAATATTTATACATGCACATGAAAAGTTACATAATTTTGTATATTGTACTTGGAACTCTTGATAATATATTTATGTAATATTACCAATATGATGTATATTATTTGGATTTTTTCCTTAAGGGAGATATAGGTAAATAATATTCTTGAAATAGATTCCATGATTTTCATTTTATACAAAACCAAAGATTTTGGAATTTTATTGAAGAAATATCTATATAATGTAATTTTTAAATAATATATCATATTTATTTACAAAAAAAATAATTAATAATATTAATCATGCTAATTAAATTAATGACCAAAAAGGGTAATTTTCTAGATTCTTTAAATTTGATTTATATTCTTCCATTTATACTAGAATTATTTTAACCTGTTTTTTGATGTGAGTATAAGAAATTCATATTAATACGTCTCAAGAGAAATTTATACCTTGATTGTTTTCATCAATTGTATTATCCAAAAACTATGGGACATATTTTGATAAATTCAATGACTGTCTCATTTCATTTGGTATCATTTTTTATGACGAATAACTTTTTTGACTAAATAAAAATCAATATTTTTCTATAATGAGCATGAATCAAGTAAACATAGAGTAGAATAGTTGATTATGCTGTTATAGTGTATGACTTGATTCAACATTACCATGTAATTTCTTATTATCATTATATGGGAAAGAAAGTGAAATTTAATATTAATGTGGAAGGGGGAGAGAAGAAATGGACTAGGAGGGAACATATTAACATATCATTTATAAGGTGTTTCTAGAAAACACAAAGTGAGAGATTTCTAAGACCACCTCGTGTGTACAGTATTTATTATAAATGAGATTTAATTATCTATTATGTTTTATGTAAATATTTTATATAATAATTATATGATGAAATTTTCATGTATTTTTTTTGTTGATCCCATGATTATTGATAAAGAAGAGGATCATAAGAATTTTATGAGTGGAATTGGAAGGAAAATATTAGAATTTGGAGTTATTTAATTGAAATTTTCAAAAGATTAATATGTAAACAAAGGAAAAGGAATTTGAATATTTTTTTGTCCATAGAGAATGTATAATAAGTATTATTATATCATTATCATGTTTTTTTAATTATTATTAAATTATAGAAGGAGGATGGATGGATTTTGGCCCCTGGATGTTGGTTATTGTTTATTAACAAAGTAAATGCTAAAGGAGTAAATTAAAAATCTATATTAACTCAAGACAAAATAGTCACCTATGCGATCATAGATTCAAAGGGACGCCTATGTTCAAATTTGGTATCTAACATTGAGTGATGCAAGTAAGAGGAAGATCTCTGACACAACTTATGATAGGAATAAGTCTAGAGTACATTCACATGTGTGGTTGAATGGGTAACAGACAACTGAAAGGTCGCACCAAAGGGATTTTGTGGATCATTAATAGCATGATGGGTACGATATAATGATTAAAGTGTTTTTGGATTTGGTGTATGTTTCTTATGAAAACAATTTATCACTTAAAACAATAATGTTATTAGGATAATAAAATATTGTTTATGTAATCTTACTTGAAAAAATAATTTGTGTTGTATGTGTTTTGAGTCTACACAATGATCTACTTCCTTCGAATCCTTGAATATAAAATTTTGTGGTAATATATTCTTTCAAGCTCACGCATTCTGATTCTTATCATTATAGTATACATGAAGAAGTTTTTTAATAACATATTATTAAGATAAAGTCTATAATAAGTCAAAATTAATAACATGAAATTTTATATAAATTAAAAATTGTTCTTGAAAGACTTCACATTTTATATGTATTTGAGAATATAATAAATATAGAAGCATTTGACCTATTATTCAAAGTAGTAATCAATAATTTCAATGTGAATTTAAATAAAATGATTTATATATAACAAGTATATTATCATGATTCTTACAGACAACAAAGGATAAGAGACTTTGGGCTATTTGGGATAATCAGGGAACCAATATATCTATGATTGAAAAAAAATTACTTGAAAAAAATGGTAATCCATATATTGTGTAAAGGTATGTCCAAAAGTTTCACTATAATCAAAAAAGTAAACTCTAGTTATATATATCATGCATAAAGGTAATTTATAAATTTCAGACTCTATATAAATGTAAATCATAATTCAAATTACATGTACAAAGTTTACTTCACATTGTGTAAGGGTTGTTTTAGTTCTACATAAATGTATAATATATTCATAAGGGTTATTTAGAAATATTCAAGTCTACATAATGGTATAAAAATGTTTAGTGAATGTATTTATGACCATCAAAAATTTAAATCCATCACAATAAATATTTAATCGTTCAATGCAGTGTAAGCTGGGATTTCATATTTCCAAATATCACGATCATTTTAACAAAATTGATACTATTTTTTGAAGAAAAATGGAATGATAATTAATAATTTTATTTCATGTATTATGACCTTCAATTCAAAAAAAATATCATGAAAATTTATATTTTGATTAAGGTAGAAGGAAGTTGAAATGCATGAATGGTTATTTAAAATCATTTGTATGAATCTAAATGAGAAACAAGAACAGTGATTCTTGAGTCGTGAGGAAAAATCAAAAAGAAAAACTATTGTATGCATATATTATTATGTATCATTAATGAATACAAATTATTAGGGAGATAAAATCATGAGGGATAATAATTTTTCAATATAGAGAATGAGGAGGATCCATCCCTTACTATAAATATACCTATATATTTATGCTGTTATAATTTTATTTGAAAAGACATGGTTTCTGTGGATGTTTGAAGAGCCTATGTTATATAAATTTTATCAAATATAATAATCTTGGATTCAAGAGGATTTGAATTATCAAAAAATACTATTAATCAAAACAAGAATTCATGTAGTTTAGTTTATAATAATAAATCATAAAGCAATGATATATATCATGTTATAAATATATATATTCTATAGTTGGTCATATAATTGGACTATGTGATCCGAAACAATTATGAGAAGAAATATTCTCGAAGATCAAGGAATATACAACACTCTTATATTCTTAAAGAACATGTGTCTATGTCGAAGAGAATACATTTAATATTCTATATTGAAATTATATTGATATTCTATGAATTATAATAATATAAAGAATATTATGTAATGAGAAATAGAGGTTGTTTATCTCGATAATTTTACTGATAAAAGAAGTATTTGAGAACATGATAATTTCAGAAAGAAAAACATTATAGTCATAGATACCACTTATTAATTAATTAGATTGAACATAATCACCATGTACACATATAGACAATACCTTTTTCTAAATTTAGTTTTTGGTGTGTTTTAAGGTCTTACGCTTAGCTAGGGACATCCCAATCTTGAATCAGTCTTAGAGAACACTTGGGGTCCCCTAAGCTGATAAAATAAATCATTTATACATGTTTTTAGGTATAAGTTCTCGATCGTTAATTAGTTTAGAATTTGATAGTCCATGCATAACCCAAAGGAGAAATCCACCTTCTTGGATATTAGTAATGAAGCATCCAAAAACATGAAATTGGTTGTATGAATCCCTTAGACTCCATGTATTCAAACTAAGACTCTATCATAGAGATCAACATGATCTATCCTAGAAGGTGGTATAGAAATAGGATTCACACCAACTATGATCTCAATAGTAAACTCAACCTATCATTTAGGTCGAAACCCTAATAAATAATTTGTAATGATATCCCAAAATTGATTAAAAATAGGTGGGAAACTTCCTGTTTCATTCCATAATCTTCAAATATAGGTCTACAAACATGTTTTACAATCCCACCAAACTATTTATGTTCATGTCCATCACGATGTGCTTGTAAGTCCCATTCATCGAAATTGACATATCTATCACCTGCAATAAGTGTAAATGATGCTCTTCAATGATAGTTGTTAATAAAGGCTCAATGTGGTACTAATATATCCTTTATGAGGATCTAACAAAAATGGATCATCTCATGAAAAAATGGATTTTTGAGAAATCTATTGACACTGATTACAAAGTTGTATTCCCTACATCAATTAATGACCTCTAAAAACAACCTTGAAGTTTTGAAATTCAACATCAATCCATATAAATACTCTATATATAGTATCAAGAAATCCATGAACTAAGAAGGTATGAATTAGTGTGATTCTCCTAGGTCAAACTAGGTACATGATTAATAATAATCAACTAAAATCTTATATCGGACTATAGATGGTCCAAAATCCTAGTTATAAGAAGTATGTTAAACAACATCCAATTGGTCTATACCTCTATCCTAACTTTTATTTGTGTCCCCTATGAAGCACCACTCAACAATCATTACTACCCCTTCCCTTGATCACCACTTCCTCTACCCTGACACAAATGGTTAGTAGAGCTATAACTACCAATCTGTGCTTTCATCCCTAATTCAACAACAGATCCTCATCCTATTGATATAAAGATATATAAATTTCATGAATAAATTTCATACCTTCCAAATAAATATTAATTTCATATATTAACTAAATAATTAACTTATCACCACTAAATAATCATTTCAATTTTCAGTATGGAGTATTGACATTATGGGTCCTTTCCCTTCAACCACATATAGAAATTTCAAGTTCAATATCTCTTTCATTGATTTCTTCTCCAAATGGGAAGAATTAGTTCCCCTAAATAAATTTAGAAACAAAACATTAATCATCAATTTCTTAAATTCTAATATCATTTACATATTTAGATTCCCTAGCTAAATATTGATGGATAATGACCACAATTTATATTCTCCAAAATTGAGGAGTTCATATCAAGAGTTAAATATTCAATATAACCACTCATACTTTTATTATTAAATTATGAATAGATATATATATATATTCATTGAAAAAAAAACTATCTAAAACCATTAAATGGATGATGGATAAGGACAAGAATTATTTTTTGGATAAGCCTCTGTATTCTTTATGAGATAAACACACCATGACCTATACCGCCACACACACATGACCAAATAATCTCTTATTTATGGGATATAGGCATCATTTCCAATTTAATATTAGTTATAGTAACTTATCATTGCCATATATGATCAATTTATGAAAATAATCAGTCTAAGATATGACTTTATGTGTTAGAGTAACTTAATGATAAACATTTATTCACACTAAAAACATTTTGATTCATCTAAATCTTGTTTCATAAGCAATTAAAAATAATGTATTCATATTATCATTTATATATGGTGATTTATTATGGTCCCTAATAACTCCATTAATACTAGGTAATAATCCCCCAAATCTTGAGAAAAAAGTGGTAAGGACCTTATTCCATGAACTAGTTCAATGACAATGAATGTTACTCCTGGATTTCAATAGATGGAGAGTTTATCGCTCCTACTAACAATGTGAAGTTTCTCAAGAAATATATTACATAACATTATGTTTGGTTCATGAAATCTCATGACATTAAAATTCTTATAAATGGTCCCAGAAATATAACCTTCGGCAGTAAGACACAAGGTTCCTTATTGTATATCCCAAAACTTTATAACTCATGATTCCTTTTCACATGGCCTTAAATTGCATGACATATTGTCCAGCCTATATGAATCTTAAAAGTTTTATCATTGTTCATTTTAAATAATATAATTTCCCTAAATGACTAGTAGATATATATATAAAGGTTCCTACTGTATGTTTCTTTAACAAAAAATATATTCTAGGATTAGAAACCCCATTCACATGAATTATGTCCTATAATTTGGGCCTTCTTATTTTACGTCTTTATTTTCCCTCTATAGCTCAGAACTAAGATATGATCCTTAAATCATTCCCTTATGCATTAGAGGGATCTATGTAGTGTATACTTATTATAAATATGTATATCTTGATTCATATTATAAAGATAAATATAGTGATTCCTGTATTTCCCATATCATCCCAAAAAATTCCCTTTCCATGCATAATTCTTCCCATGTGATGATATTATTACAAATTCATGATGAATTGCATCCTTCCTTCTCCCACTTAGAGACCCATATATTTCAAAAATATATTTAATTCCAAAAAACTGTATCTTTATAGGTATAATTTCAAAAAACTATGTATAGATTAATTTATGTTATCACTTAATATGTATTGGTTCTCATATATCTTTTCATGGTCCCAACAAGAAAATATTCTTACTATTCAATCGACTACACCATAAAATTTTATGTGTTCCCCCATTAAGGAATATCTAACTTAAATGGGTCCTATAATAGGATAAAAAAATATAATATAAAGAACCAAATGTGTCATGAGACCTATTATTTAAGAATATATAGTGACACCTAAATTTCCCATTATTGAGCTAGCCATAAATCTCATCATTATTGAACCCATCCTAGCATATATTATCCCCATTCACATTAGGTTCTTCCACATTAGAATTTATACCAGGATGAAATATCTTCCAAAAAATATGTGAGTCTTTATTCCTAGCATCCGAGGATAATTAGTGATATTCAGTTCACTTATCTTACAATTTTATATGAATTTAATTATTATCAAACTCCCACCTCATACATGTGTCTGTAATTTTTAAATAGAACATAGATTTTCCCTCCATACACCCTCCATAACTATTCCAAATTCCACATGTTTATTATTCTTCTTGGTGGAAAAAAATCATTGTGTCCAGAATCTCATCCTATAAAATTCCCAATGGGAATATACTTTTTATCATGTGATGGTAAACTACACGACATGTGGTACATCATACAAGAACTTAAACTATATAGAGTTTTATACCCTATATAACATTATTCGTTTTATATATGAGTCAAATATATATGAGAGTTCCTAGAATACAGGTTTACCAATTCATTTCAGGTCATCTCCAATAATTCTATACTAGAATGAAAAAAAATTAATTTTCTTCTATGCATGATCTAGATCTGTGTAAAGACCCTATTCATAAACTACATGTTGAATGATTCCCATTCTCATGGGATACATAAGGATTTATATATCATTTATCTTAGACCTAGTCACAAATTCAACTTTTACTCAAACTCACTATGTGTGTGGTCCCAATATTTATGTTAATTTTTTTTTCATTTTCTACAAAAAAGGATATTATCTACAAAAACATTGATCTCTTATCTTGGGTGTAAACATGGATTTTATTCTATTTATAATAAAAAATAAGTTCAAAAAAAATTATAAAAATATATTTGTGTCATAATTCCAACACTTACTATATACATTGAAATATTCATACCACCTGAGTAAGGTTTAGCCGTTATACCTAATTTTCACCATATACATGGGGTGGATACCTTTACCAATTCATGTTGTGTTTCATTCCTTATTACACCAAGATGATCAAGCATTTCAGTATCATTTACCAGACTCATGAGACTGAAATATGTATATAAATTATACAACTAAAAGTGTTTTTATTCATTTTATTTCAAGATATGTTGTGATTTCCTTATCACACACCTTAAACCTAGTTGAAAATTGTGTTTTGGTCTGATTTACCCTTCCACCATAACACTTTGGGAGACTACCCGCACATGAAATCCTAGTATCAATGCTAAAAAGAAATAATTTTCAAAATTATATTTTATACCAAGTTACATTTTCCAATTTAAACTTTGACAAACATCACACTAACATTGAATCTCATAATAATCTCACAAAACTCGGAGAAAATTTTTATTTAGTGTCTTTGAGAATTATTTTCATAGGAATATTTTTTACAAAATATATGAACATTCTACCATATTAAAATCATATTAAAATCCCTTATATAATTATCAAAGGTTACACTCATCTTCATAACTTATCAAAATTAAACATAAAAAAGGAGAGACCTTAAACACTTAGTATGTGAAAACTTATCAATATGTCATCGAGGGTTATATCATAAGAATTTGAGGAAATATGGTTAGGGGATAAATTTAATATTAAAAATAAGACTACAAAATAATATTTTTCAAATAAATCATGATAAAATGACATGTAATCCCAAATGAACAGGAATATACCATGGAAAAAGTGTGCAGAATCATGAGATAATAAACATGGTCTATGGACTATAATCATAAGATAATAATATGACATAATTGTGTGTTCTAAATAAAAGAATAAAAATCTTATATCAAGGATCACCCCCCCCCCCAAAAAAATCATCACAAATTAGGTTTTTGATAATCACCTTTGTACCTTTTTGGTCTTGTGATAATTGTCTCGTGTACCCTTGGGCATGAGATAAAAGCTCTAGTAAACCCCCTTGTCCTAGGACAAATCCAATCGTGTACCCTTTGTCTTGGAATAATTGATATCCTGTATGAATTTTCATAGGATAAATCCTAATATATAACCTTTTTCATGGGATAAATCTTTTAGTATACCCTTTTTATTTGGATAAATCATCATGTGTACCCTTTAGATTGGGATAAATCCTCTCATTTACCATTTTCTTTAGAAACACATGCATGTGAACCCTTTGGATTTGGATAAACCCTCCCATATAACCTTTTGAGTTCATAAAATACCAATTAATTATAGGGAAATATAGGACCCCGCCCATCATTCATTTATACACATTTTTGAAACTATAAAAAAATAATTCATCACATAAATTAGAACCCATGGAAAGAAAAAAAAATTTGTACCATTTCCATATTATATCAACGACATTGACATCAAGAAATCGAATTAAAGATACCCAAAATAAAATCTATAAAAAGAGTATTTTATATTAATATTTAGATTTTTATTTATTAAAAATAATTTTCATGTAAATAAATTCTGTATAATTAAGGTAGGAAACATTGGAAATCATTGATTTTAAAAAATAATTTTAATAATAGATCATTGAAAAGAAATAATTATTATCAAAATTAATGTGGGGTGGTTGGTAAAATAATTTATTTTTAAAGGTTTGAAAAGCCCTTTAATATTTAGAAATATCATTAATGAAATGATGCATTATAAAAAACAGTATTAAAACATAATTATTAGATGAAGATAAGGGAAATATCAAGGTCACAATAGTAAAAAAATATCTAGGTTTATAAATAAATGAGGAAAATATTTTTGGGAATAATGAGAATGGAATTGTATGTAAATCCATCTTTAAGGGATGTGATTTTTTAATGTCAGAGTTTTATGATAACGAAATTCATTGATAAAGAATCCTTGATTTAAAATTATAATTTTCCCTAGATGGAAACATTTAAATATATTATTAAATATTAATTATCACAAATTTTCAACATTATAATAATGAGTCTAAAGGAATAAAAATTTAACTCAATGAAAATATTAGTTAAATAAATCACTTTTTTCTACCATAATTCATGAAGAAATAGAAATTTAGAAATGGATTATGTGGTAGAAATGTAAATCACCATAAAACATAAAATACATCATTAAAAATAAAATCTTATGATGTTCCCAACTTAAATTAATTAATTTCAAGAAGAACCATTATAACTCAATGAATGGGAATTTAGTTTCAAAAAAACATATGGTAATAATAACATAAGAATAGTACAGTTTTCTTGAAATAGAGATTAAAATATAACTAAATAAAAAAATATTTTTATTTTAGTTCAATAGGGTATTTAATATCCCATAAAATATAAATTATGGTGTGTGATATAAAACACGTCTCATGGATTTGAAAGTGAGAAACAAATAAACCCTTACCTAAATTCTGACTTCCAATACAATGTATAAACCTTATATAAAACCAAAAAAAATTATCTTAATCAACTATTTTAGAACCATATTCATATATATAACCATTTATGAACTTCATATATAATTATTATTATATATATATATAAGTTATTTATTATCAATTTTCAATGTCGAGTATGAGTTATCTTGATAATTTCGAATTAGTTTCATTATAGTGGTTTCAGTATTCATTAATCTATAAAAGTTCATAATTATAATATAGATTAATGTTTTGTAATAGATAATATAAATTTAATCCAAAATATCATATCTTGTTACATTTTTTATAGTTATGATTCTAGAAAATGGAATGTTTGTGGGATTATTTCAGTAATTGTTGTGACTGAAGATGGTATTTTAATAATATGTTAAATATATAATATATCATTTTTAAAATAAAAAATTATTATTATTATTTTTAATTATAATAATATTATTACTATTTCTTATATTAATAAATAATATATTTTTATATCATTTTGAAAGTAGGTGGTTAGACAGATACAAAGATGAACACATCATAATTAATGGATTATTATTCCTATGAATGTGGTTTCTTTAGGAATAATATAATTATTATATAAGAATAAATATATTATTTAGATTTATATATGTTGATGAATAATATATTAATTTTTATTTCTAAATAATGAATATAAATATGGAAAACGATAAAAAACATTACTTTATGGAGATGATACATTATAAAATGCCTGACCGGTATTATTTTTTTTCTAAGTGGTTGGTAAGGGATAAATCCTTATTTTTACAATAATATTATTAAACTTCAGTAAAAAAACAATAATTAGGTCATTATATTACTTTAATTATTGAATTGTTGTAAGATTGTGATTAATTATAAAATGATAAGGATTAAGTAATACTCACCTCAGAACCTTGAACGTTATATTGAAAGTATCCATGGAAATGAGGGATTACTTTATTCATTGAGATAAAAAGATTATTCAATTTATAGATACTTATAATAGAATAAAACGGACTTTTTTCTAAAAAAAATTCAATTTTATGGGTTTGTTTTGGAGGATTGGAAGGGCCCCTTTTATAAGGTAAGAAAAGGACACTTTTTTGAACAACCATTATATTTCAATAATAGAATGAAACTATTCTAGGGTAAAACATTAAAAAAAGTGTCGAATAATATATTTCTAGTAAGGATAATCTAGATAAAGAATATATATCAAATTTAAACACATTTTTCATGTCATTTACCATATGTTTTTTATAGTTTTTTTTTAAACTAGATAACTAGTTTTTGACTGAGTAGTATATTTTTTACGAAAATTATTAAATAACCCATCTTACAAAAGTTGAGTGTGATGAGAAAAAATTAACATCTATTTAATCCAATACAATTTATAAATAATATTAAATTGATGTTTTAATTAAAAATTTTAATATATCAAAAACTATTTTTTATAAAATTGTTATTTTTACCATTAACTATTCGAAATGTTATTTGGAATTGATTAAACATTTAATGAGATGTAATATATAAATATATATATATATATAGGTTTAAAAATTACATTAATTTTATTTTTGAGATGTTATTGATTTATTTTATTTCATTAAAATTACAGAATATTAATTAAAAAATAAATTTAATACAATAATTTTAATATTATTATCGTCTTTAACTTTAGTGTTTTAATAGAAATTCTATACCCAAAAATGAAATTGAAATTATTAAATAATATGATTGTTGTGATCTAATACAAGAAATCAATTTTTTACATTTAATTTCTACATGTGGACAAAATTACATCTAATGTAAGGGAATAAAAAGTTTTTTATAGAAAAATATTATTTAAGTATCCAAAAAAATTATACATGGGTTTAATAAATTCAACTAACAATTTTTAATTGATATATTTTATTTTTCAAATGTATTATTTATATAAAAGGTCCCAAAAACATTACAGTAATTATTGTATTATGATAATGTCCTAAAAGTGATGGTATTATCAAAATCAGTAATTATTTATTATTCACCTAAAAAATTGTTTAAAACATTTATATATATATAAGCATAATCTTACTTTTTATGTGGAATTTAAAAAATAAATTCGTTATTTAAAAATTTAAAAATTTATATTTTAAATGAAAATTCAATATATGCAAAGAATTACTACATTTATTGAAAAACTAATTTTAAAAAATTATGCATACCTAATCATATTTTTTATGCACTTACTGTTAATTAAAATATATTTATCTACCACAGGATTTAATATTATATTAATTTTATTATTTAATATGTCTTGTATTATTTTAATTTAGTGTTTCATGTGGAACAATATAGGAAAATGGTGTTTATTCAAAGGGAAACAAATTATCCTAAAATCATGGGTCATTACATTTGAACCCCTTAAATAAATTGTTTCATCATAATTTTAATTAATACTCACTGGAATATTTATCATTTGATATATAACTTAAACAAAATTAATTTTCCATACATCCATATACACAACATATAGCCTCAGATATTGGCCACGATGTTTCTCTACCAATGATGCAGGTTATAGATTGGAAGTTTATATGTTGTTGGATTCTTCTTGGGGTCCTTTAAGTAGTGTCGATTTAGAGGTCTAGTTGATGTCATTTGGACGAGGTCACACTGGTTTTCGTTAGGCGAAGATGCTCAGGGGTTATGTGATGAAAAATGGGTTATATACTATTGGGTATTCAACATTTGTGGTCACTAATATAGAAGACGCATATAAAATCACGGACATTTATCATTGTTAGAATAATTCACTAATAAAGTTCATCTTAATCAGTGCTAAAACAAGTGCAGATAAAGTGCACCTATTATTTCTTCTTTGTTTAGCCCTGATAAAAGTTTACCTTTATAATCACTTTATTTTAGTGTTGATAAAGGAAACCTTTATTACCACTTATTTTTTATCATAGGTAAAATGTGACCTTTATCAGCTCTTTTTATGTGCTCATAAAAGTTTCCCTTCATTAGTGGTTTTTTAGGCCTCATAGAGGTCCATAATAAAATGAAGAATTAAATAAATAGAAATAAAATGAGTAAATTAAGAAAAATAAGAAACATTTTATTAATTAAATAATTATTGATAAAAATAAATAAATTTAATATACATATATATAGATTATTAATATTAATAAATAGTATATATTAAATATAGATATATAAAATGAATCAGTAAAATATATTTATAATGTTAATTAAAAACATATAAATGACGTATTTATTTTTAATGTTGTTTTTTTTCAATTTAACCTATATCAAACATCGTGTGTTGCATTTATTACACGTACACACACACACACAGATATATATATATATATATATATATATATATATTAATGCATTTTTATACACAAATGCAGACACAAATTTATTTACACAATATATAAAAACACATGCACCTAATATTAAAGTAATTTATTCAAATTTTAGTATATTTTATAATTTTATTATATCATGATACATTGAATATATATTATGTTTCTAATTGGTCAACTTTATTTATTTTTTTAGTACTACAGTTTGGGTATTCATTTTTATTTTTTTTATTTTATTTTTGAGCTTGATCATTTTATATTATTTATTTATATTTATTTATTTAAAATGTTTTACTATTTTAAATATGTATTCATATAATTCAATATATATATATATTTATATTTTTTTAATAAATTATATTTAATTAATTAAACATATCCATATTTTCAACATTTTTAAAGTGTACTCATTTTGAATTATTCAATTTCACTTATACTTAAACACCGGTTTTTAAGATTATATATCCAATAATAATGTTTAAAATATATTTTTAAATAAGTATTTAGAAATAAATATTTGTAAATAAATATGTTTATAAATTTTATTTACTATATTTATAATTATTATAAACAAATAATTATTATTTTTAAATAAGTATTTATATAGTTACCTATATATATATACACATTTAGATAATTATAAAATAATAATAAATTTAATTAAATAATTAAAAATTATAATAAATTAATTTAAATAATTATAAAATTATAACAAATTTATTTACATAATTATAAAATTATAAAAAATTTATTTAAATAATTATAATTATAAAAATTTTATCAGTGTTAAAAAAACTGATAAATATTTATTTTATCGGTGATTATAAATTTAGTGCTAATAAAAGGGATCTTTTCTCAGTGCTTTTCTGGAAGTACTGTTAAAAGTTTCCTCAGTCTATTTAAAAAACTCTAACTATGGCTCTGTCAGTCATAATTCTCAAGATCTCATAGAAATCCTATGCTACCAATGTCACTCTTCTAGATTCCCTCATATTAATCAAGGCTATAATCCAATTTTTGTTATTTTCTACTCTTACTTTATCATTGATTGATGTTTTGGCTTCTGCATTTTGAATTTTTCACTTTTTATAAACATTGTGAACCCTATATCTCTTCTCATTGCCACTGAAATACAATGAGGGTGGTTCTATTTAATCCTTTTTCTTCATTCATATATATTTGAGTGTCCATCCCATTTGTCCCTAGAGACGCACATAGATGGTTTACTCTCCTCTCCACATTAACAAGGACTCCTCTCACCCCCTTGGTTTTCTCTTTATTTGAATAATATAGGGTTCCAAAATCTAGATAATTTCCCAAATTTAAATCATCTTACATACTAGATTATAGGTTATAATGGCTTAATTATGAGGGTTTTTAAGGATTAGTGGATACCATGTTGTGGCCCACATTTATGGGCGATCAACATATAGGGACCAGGGTAAGTGTAAAAATCATTAATTTTTTTGTGGATTTTATTTATTCATGTAAATTATTTAATAATTAAATAGGTTATTTAGATTTATGATTTTCATGAATAATTTTTAATTAAATTCAAAAAAAATTAATTAATTAGTCACATCAAAAAAATATTTTATTGATGCATTTTTGAGAGTTTTTTTAAATTAATTCAATATTATTATTAAACATTAACCATGGGTTAAAAATAGTGATGGGGAATTTATTTGGTGTGAAAATTATACTCAAAAAAAATTATAAATATTTTCAAGATTACATAGAGTTGAGAATTCATTGGGTAATTGAACTTATAAATACACAGAAATATATAAAGAGTGCATTTCTCAAAAGTAAGTTGGTTATCCATGGTAGGATAGTTGATCAAGAAAACTATGAGATCAGATTTAAAAATATATTTACTAATAAAAATAGAGAGATAATTAATTCGTAGGATAAAAAATAATTTGAAATGTCTTAATACATCGTGAATTATCATAGAGAGAACAAAACATGATTAAAATATACTTATTATGGCTTGGATCATTATGTCTTATAAGTTAGGTAATTTATTATTCATGTCCAAAATGCACAAAACAGAGATATTGTATTTTCTGATATCCTTGAATCATAAATAAAACTTTATGCTTATATATACTTTCATCAAAGGGTACAACATATGAACAACATTGATTTTGGTTGGGCATTAAATATTAGATATTTTATGAATTATTTTAGATACTTTTTCAAAATGGTTTCTCATTAATTATAAATCCTAAGAATCATCATAAACCACTTGAAACATTTATTGAAATAGTCAATTAAATAAGTACTCCAACATGATGAAATTATCACTTACCATGAGATGACAATAAATTCTCAAGGAACTCACTATAAAATATAGATTACCTATAAAGGGATAAGATCCCCCTATTGTAATTACCTCTTTATTGCATTCCATATCCAACCCTCTCTTCTTCTTTGATCATTGGTAATCACTAGGTTAAGGCACTATCACTCCTTTGGTGATAGAGGGTCCTCAAGAATATTCTTGTGATTTAAGGGTTTGATTAATCTCATCAAAGGCTAGAATAATTTGTTTTTGTAGACACCTCTCACTAATATTATATTTTTTAATTGATAATATCATTATCAGCTATAGAGTAGGAAATTCCTAGAGGTAATTTTATATCTACTTCAATCTATGTGGTATAATTCTCATTGATGATAAGTATCCATCATTCCTCAATGATTATATGGTTATATATCATAAAAATAAATTTAGGATTCCATTTAATATATTCATTTAATTTATAAGAGTAAAAAAATCATCTAGATGAATACCGAGTAGAAGTTAAAAAATTTTCCCTTTAAAGGGATGTATGTTATTGGAGGGATGATATGGTTGATTAAAAAAATATCCAAAATTGGAAGGTGGTGAATCATTATGTAGATGGAAGTGATGTTCAATGTAGGTGGGATGAGATTCATCTCTTCAAGACCATTAGAGTGGAGGTATTCCAATTTCTCTTCAATTGAGGATCCTTTTTTAGTGATTACACGAAAGTAGGTTCCTAGGACACCTTAATCCATAAACTTTTAATTATATTCCATCTCATGGTGATGGATTGGAATCCCTATTTCAAACATTCCTTCCTCCCATCATTGTGGTTCCAAAGTTCACTAATGGCATGCCTCCCGAAGAGTGATGGGAGGAAGGCTAGTTTGAAAGAGGGAATGAGTAGCCTCAAATCCATCATAAAGATATGGAATCCAATCAAGCGTATGAGGATGTATTAAATAAAGGTATTTTATGTTATTTATACTATAGTATTGAATTATTATATCTATTTTCAATACAGTAACATTTTCTTTCCAGATGCATTCAATTATAGACTTTTATGCATGAAGTGTATTGTATCATTATTATTCAAGCCAAATTAAATGTTTTACTACTCATGCAGACAATTTCTTCTGAACATGGTGATGATTCCAATCCCACGGAAGAATAGACCATTGAGGATGAAACTAAATAATTACTACGATATAAACTACATGTGGATGAAAAAAAAGAAAAAAATAAGAATGGTGTAGCATTTTAGCTTTTAAAAAAATTATCAAGGTAATAAGTCAAGGTATAAAATTTGATGTTGGTTGTAATCAACATGGCCAACCAATTGACCCCAACTTTTCAATGTATATTGGTTGTCATGGGGTCACAATGAGGATTAATGTGTATATTGATATTGACTCATGGCTCCACATCCAACCTAAATGATGGAATCCTTTGGAAATATATACCAGTAATGTTGTAATATAATTTCTCTAATTTACTAAAAAATTATATAATTAAACATTGATTTATATTTCATTATTCCTTATAGACATCATCTATTTAATAAAATTTCCATAATAAATTCATCTTAAGGTCAACTATAAAATCCCAGAGAGTATTCAAAACTCTTCTGATGATGTTATATCTTAGAAATGTTAAAGGTAAAATAATGCCCCACCCCCACTTAGTTATGCATACATTATAAAGCATGAAACAAGGACTGCTTTCAGAAATTTACTTAATGAGAAACCATTTTACGTTCATTGCGGTCGATAATATATAATTTTACATTAATTATTTATTCAAAATTGATTCAAAATTGTTAATTTATGTAACAAAAAAAGATTTCTGAAATTAAATAATGTCCATCAAAACCAACAGCCTTCTATTCAAAAGGAAGAATTGGTTTGCTTCAATAGAGATGAAATTGGCATGTATTTTAAATCAATAATTAATTATGTAGCATAAAATAATTTATGTTCTTATTTTATATACATATTTATGAATCAAAATCTAATTCCACTTACATCTCACATCATGTGATGTGGAAGGAGGCTTGTGAAAATGAGGATGGTATATTAGTTGGAGAAAACACAAAAGTAGTATGGTAATCATTTGTTTGTATGAATTAATTGTAATTAGATATAATTTATAACCTTATTAAATAAAAATAAATATGTTCGTATTTTTTATATGTTTTAGACACAAGAATTGGAAACAACTATACCATAAAAAAGCAACTATCAGTAGCTTTGAAGCGACCTAAAAAATATGGCTGCATTAGTGGATAAGGTTTTGGAGTCTCTACTCCAACATATTTAGATAAGATAAAATCAAATTAAGATACATATAATATATTAACACAAATATAGACACAAATATTCTTAATGTAATATATAATTATGCGGTCTGGTTTGGTAGACCAATTTATAAGAAAGGATCAAATTGAACTGGCGGTGGAGAAAATATCCACACTTGAACCAAATGATATCACCAGATTTGAGGCTATTCATTCCCCCCAACCACATACCTTAAATCAGGTAATCATTTTTTTCATTAGTCCTCCAAAAATTAAATAAAAAATCTTCAAATAAAATTATATTATTAAAATTTTGTAGGGTATAGTTGTAAGTGATTTTTCTTTTTCAACACCCATGAATCATCGTGTTGTGATGGGTACAGTGTATAATATCCTAGTATACCAATTACACAATCTATCCCTCCCAAGAAATCACATGAGAGTGGGGATTTAAGTAGCTTATGAGCTAACTGCTGAGTTTCTTATTCCACTTGATGGTGCAGATATTACAATGGGCGAAGCTGTTATTAGAGCTTTCATAACATGGTCATTGAATCATATAAATATATATGAGGTGCGTCATTAAAAAAAACATTCATATGAATAAAATTTAATAGTTTTTGATAAAAGGTATAATGTGAGGTAAGATATTACAGATGGATAAAGTGGCAGAAAATGAATGGTCAAATATATAAAATCTTGTGAATCGACCAAGACAACAAAACAATCTTCTAGAGTACCTACTCCCCACCAGTTTGAGAGAAATATTTATTATCGTTACAAATTCATGAAGAGACTACATTTAAAGATAAACCATTATCATATATTTAATATAATGATTAAATATATAGATATTGATTGATAGATGGAATTGGTATCAAGACCCTAAATGAGATTCTCAAGAATGAATGGTTGGGCGTCTCAGTTGGAAATACATACATAAGGTACATTTTCATAATACGCCTTTCCAAATAGTGTTCTAAATATTTTTATTAATGTTAATAAATATTCATATTTGGTACATGTGTTTATATTAGAACTATACAAAGGTAATATCATGAAAAACATGATTTTAATTCATTAATTCCTATATCATTTCTATGCCAGAAATTACTTTGAACGAGGGAGAAAGTAACAATATAAAAGAGGAGTTACTTAAATCATTTAATAAGAATATTTAGATAACAGACTCTTTTTTATCCCTATAAATTAAGGGAAAAACTCTATGATCTAATAACATAAAAATATATATTTATTGTTTTCATTACATAATTGTTTTTTTTAGAAAGCACGGAATTTTTGAAACAGTCAATATGGTCACTCCAAATATTTATTTTTTAGATTCAATGAATTTATTTCTATCCAAATTCTCACACTTGATGTGTATTACGAATATGTAATACAATACAATCAATATTTTACAGATAAACTTTGAACAATATGTTCGATCTGTGTTTTAATGAGAATTTTGTTGTGATTGGGTGGTCATTAAATACAGGCTAGATCATGGAATGAAGCCGGTCTTTGAAAAACTAAAGTATGTAGATTACTACAAATGAAAAAACAATTAAGGTATATATAGAAATAGTTTACTATCAAAATATATTAAAATGATTTACTTATTTTGGTTAATGGTTATGCAGTGTCTAAAACAAAATAATTCAAATGATAGTGGATATTATTTTTTTAAACTTTTGAGAGAAATGAAAAAACATAAAAAGAATAGCATCCCCTAATAGGTAATTTCCAAAGGTAGTAACAATTTAATTAAATATATTTCATAATCATTTGTTTCTCTATATTTTCTCAATACTATCGAGATTTATGACAAAAGAGTTACTCAAAAGAATAAATCAATTTGTTCAGAGATGAGTGGACATCATACTTTTTGTTATAATTTTTTCCTGAAGAACCCATAATAATATTTCTTATTTAAATAACTCTAAGTAATATTTGAGTTATAATTGTTGTCAATACATTTGTTAGAGGAAAATACAATGTGAAATTTATTTAATTTTGAAGTTCTTCCATTAAATTATTCTAAAGAATTATTCATATGTTGTCAAGGATTGTTTTGAAGAAGTTTCTTTAATTAAAGAAATGAATTTATATGTGATGGTTATAAAGCTAGAAAATAGTTCTAAAAGACATGTTTTATTGGTTGAATTATTTTTGACATGTTTTTTCATCGTTTCAGGGAAGATTAATGAATGTCATTAAATATGAATTTCCGAGTAAACAGTTGGAATTTTCATTAATTGGGAGAAATAAGAAGATATGTAAAATATTTTATTTCATTTTCAATGAAGGTTTGAGTAGGTTGGATTATGGAATTTAATAAATATTTTATATGAAGTGTATTGATAAAATTTTTAAGCAAGTCAACAATTAACATGTTACTGTAGCATTAAAAAACAGGTCACGCCATCCAAGGAGAACTGTATCTTAGGGAGATTGCACCGTAGTGGTGCGAGTGAACCGTGACTGTATAATTTGTTTTATGAACTCACACCATCTAATTCATTGATCGCTTCATCTAGTACATCCCGATTAAGGGTTGAGTGTTGTCTTCTCCTTCCAACTGTCAAGGGGTGTTGTTCAACTAGATCTCTATTTAAAAATCCAGAGAATCTCTAGTCGAGTCATATAAGCATAATCTTGGTATTTATATGATTATTATATGGATGAAACCTAATGTAAATTCATTTATATCATATATTGAATATCAAATAATGAATCTGAAGTTTGGGAAAAATTTTAGATTCTGAACCTGATTTGCGATTATAGTATGTTCTTTCTCGGTGATTCTAGAAGATTCTAAGTCAATATTTTCATCCTATAAATACCTGAGGGTGGGTTTATTTTTTGTGGTTGTGAGTTTAATGAATTTTTTTCAAGTGAATTGAGTCTCTATCATCTCTCTAGTTCACCGTGATGGAGGATCGATTGCAGCAATAAATTCAACTACTCACATGCAGATCACTTTAGTTGATCTCAAACATATAACATAGCAGAACAAAAGGGTATTATTTCTTATCACTGGAATTCATATTCTAACAACACATAAAAATAATCTCTATTTATAGGGATCAAAATCACACAAAAAAATGGAATCACAACAAAAAATAAATGTCTTCATATATGTAACAAAAGGTGTCTCCAAATACTCCACTACCAAACACATAAAACAAAAATATTTGAAGTCCTCAAGCCTCCGTTGGTGTAGTAGAAGTTTGGAGCCATCAAAGGAAAAACTGATTTTAATATCCAACATCCCCCTTTAAACTCATTTTTCTTGCGACCCATGATTTTTCATTATTTACATGTGGGTAAAAAACTGGTATAATGACTTCAGCATAATCATGAGCTTGATTAAAATCAAAATAACATGCAGTAGCAAATAAACAAATCACTAGAGGTGATCGCAGGATCAAAATCACAATACCATGAAACAAATTAGAATTTATTTCTTTGATTTAGAATTCGACCACCTTGTACTTTTCTTCTTGGATCGAATTATTTTTCATATAATCACTTTCTTGGGGTTTGGGTTCTTCAAAATGACCCACTTGCTATGGGACTTCACCGGGACTCAGACGCATTGGAAGGAGGACTAGCTATTTTTCACAAAAGGAATCGACATGAGGCACTGATTCTTTAGGATTTTAAAATCAATGGATGATTTGCTGGATACAACTTCGATGTTGGTCTCAACTTTTGATAAGTTGTCTAAATTCGATAACAATAAATGTTCTTCAGTTCCTTTTGGGAAGGTGTCTACGATGGATAACAACACCATATCTTTGGTAGTTTCTTGTGGATACAATTGATTCGGCTTCTGGAGAAGATATGAAGGTGGGGAGTGTCTGTCATCTTCGTCAATGTTCTAAAATAAGTTAAAGGAATCGATGAAATTTTATTCAATATTTAAGAAAGCCATTTTTTGGATAATGCATATTTTTTTTGAATTGCACACAACAACAATTTTTGTTTCACTTAAGGACTTAATTTTTTTTGCACTGATACAAATGAATGGATTTTTTTATTTGGTGATAGGTGGAGGAATGATGATTGGGACATTTTTTGGAAAGGTATGCTTGATAAATTGTAATTTCCTTTCTATTTGTTTGTATTTCATGAATCAGATAGGTTGAACCCTCATAATGAGAGGAAGAAAAATAATGAGAATCAAAATTTAGTTTGAGAAAATGGATATTAGCATAGGGTATTTTTTCTAAATATGGAATAGATGTGGAGACTTTTTGGTGGGATGATAGAGGTTGAGACAAAATCCCCAACAAAGAGGCGTAGGGGACAAAAAGCAAATTTTCTATTCAAAAATTGGAGAGAGAAGGTGGTGCAGACAAATCCAAATGTTTTATTAATGAATGGGAAAATCAAAATTCAATTTGAAAAATTTTAAAAAAGTAAAACAAAAGAGGGATGAAATTCCAACACACGGATTATGAATAGTTGCAACTATTCATTGACTTCTTCAATTAGTCATAGTAACTGATTGGAAGGGGATATCGAAGATCCATCCTAGTGCTGCAACATGTGGATCTAGAGCACAAACCATAGATATATGTCATCTTAGCTCTCTTTTGACGCTCTGATACAACTAATGGTAGTTATAGGTAGCAGATGCTTCAACCACCTCTGATACCACATATGAAGGATCAATTTCCGCAGTAAACTCAACCGCGCACACGCAGATCACTTGATATGATTTCAAAAATATAAACACAATAGAACAAACTGGAATTATTTCTTCTCACAAGAATTCTTATTCTTACAATGCATAAAAATACTCCCTATTTATAGGTATATAAATCACAAAAAAAAAATGGAAACACTGAAAAAATATAAGTCTACATATATGTTGCAATAGGTGTCACCCAATACTCCACTACCAAACACATCAAGAAACAATCTTTAAAGTCGTCAAGCCTCTGTTGGTGTAGTAGAATTTTGGCATCTTCCAAGGAAAACTGAGTTTAATATCCAACACACCAAAAGGAGTTCCCTGCTTACTCAATCTTGTGGGAGTGAGAAAAGGTTCCACTATGAAAACTATATGTGCTTTTCACACTTGTTATCATCTTGAAGAAATTATTTTCCACTTTTCACTCAAGTCAATGCATGTTTCATATCTTATCTTTCGTGACAATTTTTTTATGTGAATCCTTCGAGGAAATGTGATACAAATTGCTTAAATACTTCTGGTATGCATGAAAGACCAATATTGTTTTGTCACTTTGATGTGCATAAAGGGTTTGAAGAGTTCTGTCAACTGGTTAAGGGATTGATCTTGTCTTTGTGAAGGAATTTGATGAATGGTGTACCGTATTGTGCGATGATTACTATGACTTTAGAAAGTATATGTTTTTATATTTACATGATAAATGGTGAGTATTTTTTTGGGAAAAGGAATTTTTTGAGATGTGAACACACACTTTAAATTTAAGATATAGTTTGTAATTACATTGGTAAAGTATTGATAAGGCCCTGATCAGTACATGTAGGTTTCATTGTATATATGAATGTTCTTGCAATAGTGTGGGCATATAATGTGAGTGAAGAAGATAAAAATATTTTATATGTAAATAGTTTGTGTATTTTTTATGCTATGTATTTTCTTAATTACATTGAAAAGTAACATCATACATACGAGGTATGCAGTACATGTATGGTGTGTTTCATTAATGAATGTACATGCACATTGAATAGTGGAAAGTATGTACATACAATGCGATTGAAGTAAACTAGAGGTAAAAATTGTATTGTATATTTTCTCAATCAAATAATTTTTATGATACATGTAATATAGATGTATATAAGAACATGTATTCATGAGAATAATTGAGTTTTTTATACTGAGGAAGAAAGTGGTAGTGTTTGTATACATTCTTCCTTTATGATAATAGTGTGAAATTTGCACTCATATTCATTTGGATTTGTGAAAGGTAGATCCAAGGATTCTATAAAGAATATCATAACATATATTTGGTTTTCATTATATTATAAAAAATATGTGAATTTAATATTTGAATGTGATGATGATAACTATATGCATGAATTTCACACGATACTGATGTGTGTAATAATTGAGTTGAGATGAAATAATATTTTTCATAGAAAGAAAAAAAAGAATACAACTTGTAGTGTATTGAATAATCTTCAGTTGTTCATTCTGATTTTGTAGTGAGTTGAGTTGGTAAATTTATCTTCATCAATTTAGTTGAGTATATTTAGATGACTACCATACTGTGTTATTGTTTGTACTCAGTGGCTATTGAAGTGAGAATTTTCAGAATACTTTTATTCTTTGTTTCTCAAAGAGGAAGATCATTTTTGTATTACAATGTCAGCTTTAATATCTTGTGATTGTACTCATTGTGTTATTGTTGTTATTGTGAAACACTAGAGGGATTCAATATAAATTACATTGGTGGGATTCCAGTATAATTTTGGAAAATTTTCATACCTACCCACCAATGTTTCAGGATGATACCTGACCATCCCACCTATAATTTATGACTGATTCATACTAGATAATTTGTGTCTTGGGTCATCTCGAACACAGAAAGGGCATAGTCTCCCGCAATGGGGGAGAACCTTGTAAACAAACTACGTGATTATATTCATTTACCTTTTGTCTTCAATGTTTTATAATTATTCTTGTGAATAGGAAAGATCCATTGACCCTAACAAGTGTAAAGGATCGATTTAAAAAGGGGTTAGTGAAAAGAAAATAAAATTGATAAAAACTTGTGTACACTAATTCACCCCCCTCTCAGAGTACCTATATGATCCAATGGGCACTTAAATTGTTATCAGTTCATATGTTACACCTCTGATAGAATCTATCTTATTGTTTAAGTTTTTTATATCAGACGTATCTGATGTGAATATTTGATTTTGAAAATGTAAAAGAGTTGAGTTAGATGGAATTTTGAGTTTTTATCTCTATCAGTTTCGACAAAGAGGTTTCTGCAAAAACCTTGAAAACAGATAGAAGAAAGAGGAAACAAAATTAAGAAGGAATTTGAAAAATAAATAGGACTCATCAAAATCTACATCTATTCAGAGTGGTATTCTATTAGTTTAGGCTATTAAATTAGTTAATAAAGATCCATTTGATAAATATAGTTTAAGAGGTGATGAAGAAGAATTTATTTAATCACATAGTGAATTAAATTTGGAAATCTAATATTATCTTAAAAATTTCCTAATGAAGTTGTCACATTCATATTTTCTTTAACCAATGGACTATATAATGAAAGGTAAAAACATGAAAAGGGAGTTGAGGATATGCAACAAGCCTTGAAAAAGTTGTTTCAAATATATAAACTTATCTCCCAAATTATTAATTCCAAAGAATAAACTATATCACTTTGAAATAAACATTTCTTCTCCAAATAAAAATTTCAAAGAAATGTGTCTGAGAAATACTTTACTAAGAAGGTTCTTAGACATATGATTCTTACACTTGAAAAATCTAATATAGCTATCATGAATATTATGGATTCCAAATTGGAAATTAATGACATAGATGTGATATTAATCCGATCTGAAAAATAAAAAGAATAGTATATATTACATTCCAATGAAAAACATAACCTGATTAAAGATGATTTACAATGTTCTTTTTCTAATATAGATATAACTGATATAGTTTATATAGTAGTGATTCATGCATTAGAGAAACTGAAAAAAACCTCTATAAATGTTAAATGATACCTACAAGAGGTTAAGATAAAGATAATTAATTATAATAATTATTATCTACTAGAATTTAGTCAAGTTCATGATAATCAAGTGAAACAAATGAAGAGTCAATGGGAAGAAAAAATAAAACTTGTTGAAGATGTGGAAATTTTCATCAATATGAAGTGTCTTAAAATGGATATAGTTTTAAAAATCTATAGGAAACAAAATTAATGACTCCCTAGAAATAATTTTAAGATATTTTGAAATCACTTGAATATTAAAAGAATTCTCTAAATATGAAATATCTTGATTTGGAGGTCATTTTTAGAAATCTTGGGAATATTTAGGCTGAATGTCCACAAATTTCTGAGATCATAAAAGCTTCCAAAAATAACTTTGAGAAGAGTCTTATTTATGAAAATAATCATTAATGTTAAAATATGATATTGAGATTATCTAAAGATAAATCTCTTTCAAGTTCATTGAAATAGATAACCATTGATTCAAAAGTTCATACTTTTACTAATGAAGTTTCATCAACAAGTATAGGTTCCATAATTTATTATTATCAAAAATGGGTAAATAAGATTAATAGTAAATCCACCATATCATGAAAGGTGGATATGGGGAAGAAAAGTATAATTCTCGTTCCCCACAATGAGATCATATAAATAATCATATTATCCAAAAACCAATGGATGTAAAATCTAGTCAAGTTACATCCCAGAAGAAGAAATCAAGATTTTTTGGCTATTGTTGGTGTAGTTGGAAATTTGGGCATTGAGCTATTGAATATTGGCCTAATATTTCGATGCATAATAATTAAAACAGGTCATAATTTAGGGGGATAAGATCATATGTGAAGAAAAATCTTGCAAAATTGAATCTTAATTCATAGTTGAAGAAGAATATGTCTATCAAGAATATAATTGAGTGTTCTGAAGACATTTGTGATTATTCCAACTGATGTGTTCATAGATATAATGAATGTTGGTATGTTCCAAACATGTACTATGTATATGGTGATATGGATAAAATACCACATAAAATGCAGAGGCCACGGACACGTGTATAAAAATCTTCATTGGGTTATAAGAAGGAGAAAATGGTTATGAAAATAGTGAAGAAATCTATACCCATAAAGAATGATCATAAGAATATAACACCAATGAAGATATTCTTCTACTATGGAAGAAAACTTCATATCATTGACCTTCATAGACATTCTATAAACATCAATACTAGTGGAAGAAATCTGAAGTAAAATAATAAATTAAACTCAAAATCCGACAAAATGGTTTCTTTTCTATATGAAAAATTAAATGGAAAACATGAATTTCATGAGAGGATTTCTAAAAAGGATAACCCTATGATTAATAAATATTTTTGTTTAAGGTGAAAAATGCCTTGGAATATTTCTGATAAATGTGTGACATGGTTGCCTAAACAAATAGAACTAGTGAAGAACAAAGAAGAAACAACAGTGGGTTCTTTTGTTAAAAATAATACTTTGTACATGAAGTATTCATACAAGAAGAAATCAAAGTATATACCAAAATAATGCATAGTCATATGCAAAATGCAACTAGAATTGGATAAAAACATAGATCATGAACAACATAATGGATGTGCACTACAATCTAATGTTAAGAAGATTATTTCATCTAATATGAATGTTGAAGAAATCAAGGAGACCATGTGTTGCTTAAATGATAAACATTGTAAAGTAAAATAAGGACCAAGCATGATGAGATTTTTTTAATCTAGAGCCGAAATGAAAGGATTATCTAGATTGAGATATGGATCTCATCCATGTTGCTCTTACTAAGAAATCTTTGAAGAACCACCTTATTCTCATATATATATTGTGTTTGTTTCTTTTGTGCAGAGAATTGAAGGTGATACATGTATTTAGGGAGGATTACTGGATATTTTAGTACTATGAAAATATTATACAGTTTTCAGAATTCTATCCATCTTCTAGTTATTTATTTCAATTTCTATTAAAATTAATCTTCACGATCATTCCTGAAGAAATTAATCCATGATGAAGATCATGGATGAACCCCATTCCTCTATGGGTAGAAAAGTTGAAAAATTATGAGTGTTGAATATCTCTACTAGTTCTATTAAGAGATTTATTTGATGATTTCAAACATTGGAAATTAAAGCTTGTCATTGAAGAGGTATGTTCTACTATCACTATATGAATAAAAATTCTGATTAAAAAGAAGATAGATTAATAATTTTATGAAAAGAGAAAAATGGATTGATAAAGTAGAACTAAATTATTTTATTTAAATTCCTTTAATATGTTTTTTCAAGATGAATATAGGATATTAATAGGATATTCTTTTGAAAACCCTCTAAAAGAAGGTTTTAGTTTAGGCATCACATTCTAGAACATTTATTGACACCTTTGATGACAATATTGATTTCTATTGTTTTCTATACTGGTTTATCCCAGATAAACATAGAGATGATTAATTAATGTCCCATTGATTTAAGAAAGGTGATGCTTTCCTTTTCTCAAGATGATCATTTTAAATTTATGATAAGTGGAATCTCTTATGAAATAAGGATATTAAAAGAGATAAGAGAAAAAGTTGAGTTATTATATAACTATATGAGTTCAATCATTTCCTATGCATATAACTTTAGTATTATTATCAATTAAGGGGAGAATAATACATTAATTGTGAAAGTAAATATATAAATTAACAAAAAAATCCAAAGGGGGAGATTGAATAACCCAAAGTAATATTTGTGTTGTAATGAAACCAATGTAATATTTGTGTTATAATTGTTTTCAGTGAATTTTTTTGATATAAATTCAATGTGACATTAATTGAGGTTTGGGTTTCTTCCATAACATTTGTCTACATAACTATTCATATGTGGGAAAGGCTATTTTGATTTGAAGAAGTTTCATTAAATAAAGAAATAATATTATATGTGATGATTTTAAAGATGGTCATTGGTTATAAAATACATGGTTCATTGTTTAAATTAAGTTCGACACATTTTTTACAAAATTTCCTAGAAGAATAAAGTATATCATTATATCTTAATTTCTTATTAAAGAGGTTAAATTTTCATTAATTGGAATAAATAAAAAGATATGTGAAATATTATTTTTAATTTTTCATGAAGGATTGGGTAGGTTGGCTTATGGAATTCAATATATATTTTATATGAAGTGTATATATTATTTTTTTACACAATTCCACCATAAATTAGTTAATGTAGGGTTCAAAATGGGGTCATTTTAGGTGAAGGGAACTGTTTTTGAGAGACATCGTTCCACAAAGGTGTGAGTGAACTGAGACTGTATTATCTGTTTGAAGAACTCACACTATATGATTTGTTGATTTCTTCTTAAGGGACCTTCTGATCAAGTGTTGAGCATTATATTCTCCTTCAAGTTGTCGATGGGTGTTTTTTGACCGTATCTCTATTGAAAAATCCATAGAATCTCCAGTCATGTCTTCCAAGAATCATCAGGTTATTTTTGTGATTTAAATCTGGATGAAACCTGATGCAACATTGTTTACATAAAATATCAAAGATCAAATCATGAATCTGAAGTGTGTAGAAAATTTAATATGTCAAACTTGGTTTTTATTATATTAAGTTATTTATCATTGATTCTATAAGATTCTGATTTTATATTCACTGCCAATAGATACCTAATAGTGGGTTAATTGTTTTCTACTATGGGTTTAAAATATTTGGTTTTTGAGTGAATGGAGTCTTCATGATCGCTCTAGTTCAAGGAAAGGAGTTCCACACTCACTCTATATTTTGTGAAGGGGAAAAGGTCCCAAGATGAAAGAAATATGTGTGTTTCACACTTGTTAGAATCATGAAGAAATTAGATTCTATTAAGTAATCAAGGTACTTCATGTTACATCAATTTTCTTTCATGATGATTTTTGTTTTGTGGAGAATTTCAGGTAATGTGACACATATTACCTGTATTATTATGGTTTTCCTGAATAACCTATATTTTGTGTCACTATAAATTGTGGAAAGGGTTTGAGGATTTACATGAACTGGTAATGCGATTAAACTTGTCTTGTAGAGAAATTTAAAGAATTGTGTACTGTATTGCATGTTGATTACCGAGACTTGAGATAGTATATGTCAATATATTTTCTCGAAGAATAAAGCTTATTTTTTTTCTAGAGGATTTTTTAGATTCACAAACACACATTAAATACAAGAGAAAGTGTGTCAATAATTTCGCAAAGTGTTGATAAGTAACAAATCAGTACATACAATGTTCTTTATATATGTGAATGTGCTTGAAACAGTGCATGTGAAGAAGATAAAAAAGATTTGATAAGTGAATAGTGTGTGTATTTTCTATGTATTTTCTTGATACATTTACAAGTAACATCATACGTACTGGGTATGCAGTACATGTATGGTTTGTTTCTTAAATTAATGTACATGCAAATTGAACAGGGGATAGTATGTGCATACAATGTGATGGAATAAAACAAGAGGTAAAATGTGTGTTGCTCATATCCTCAATAAAATTACTTTCATGATACATGGAATATCCATGAATATTAGATGATTTAAGCATGATAATAATTGAGTTGTTTATATTGAGTAATAAAATGGTAGTGTTTGAATACATGCTTCATTTGTGATAATTAAATGAAATTTTCATTCGTATTCATTTGGATTTTTGAAAATCAGACCAAAAGATTCTATGAAAAAGATCATAAAATATATATGGTTTACATGAGCTGATAAAACTTACATGAATTTAATATTTGTATGAGATAACAATAAATAAATGAATGAATTTCATATGATATTGATTTGTGTAACAATTGAGTTGAGCATAAATAATATTTTTCAGAGAAAACAAAGAAGAGTATAACTTGTAGTATGTTAGAGAATCTTCAATAGTTTTTTCCGATTTTGTAGTTTTTTGAATTGGTAGTCTTATATTCTACAATTAAGTTTAGTATACTGAGACGACTAGCATACACTTTTTTTTATACTCAGTGGTAGTAAAATTGGTTCAGTTGAAGTGATCATTTGTATAATCAGTTTATTATTAGTGCCTCAAAGAGGAAGATAATTTTTTTGTTCCAATGGCTGCATGAATATCTTGTGATCTTAGTAATTATGTTAGTGTTTTAATTTTTAAACACTAGTGGGAGTTAGTATAAAGAACATTGGTGGGATTCTAGTATATTTTGTAAAAGGTTCACACCTACCCACCAAAATATTTCGGAAATACCTGACCATACCACTTATAATTTTTGATTGATTCATAGTGGAGAATTGGTGTCTCAGATCATCCCGAACACTACAAGGATGTAGTCACCCACATCAAGGGTGAACCATGTAAAAATAATCTTTGTTGATATTCATTTACTTTATGTATTTCATGTTGTATAATAAGTCTTGTTAAAATAAAATATCCATTAAATCTAACAAGTGTAGTGGTTCGATTTAAAATGGGGTACGAAAAAAGAAGAGAAAATTGGTTAAAAATTGTGTGCACTGATTCATACCCCTCTCAGTGAACATGAATGATCCATTGGTAACTTCAATACCAATAATAAATTCCAGTGATTACCTACTATTTTTGTGATCTAGTACGAGTTAGGACATTAAAAAGATATTTTGGGAGTGCTGAATTATTGTGAGAATGCTTATAAATTATTTTTGATCTCTTTCTCAATAAGAAGAGTAAATAAGGAAGTAAATTTGTTTAGAATCATAGGCCTACAAACAATAAAATCACCGGTATGTCATAGAGGTGGAGTAAAAGGTATATATAGAGGCAAAGGCCAAGGTAGAGTTGGATTCGGAGACTGACGTGGAGGAGGATGCAGAGGCAAAGACTGGGGGGGAGATCGTGGAAAAGGAGGATAAGAAGTGATGGATTCTATGAAATTGGGTAATGAAGTATAATAAGGATCATACCATGATTGTATTTGAGAAAAATTATTTAAAATTTCACACATCACATGTCACTTAAGATGAGATCCATGGTTCATCTTTCCAGTTTAAAATGACATTTTAGTAATAAAACACATGTAAAGTACTCAAAACAAAAAAAACACATTTGTATTATTTTAGTACTTTATGAAAATGATCCATTTGTCATTTGTGACATGTAGGGATCCCATCACCTCAATTTGACCCATGGTGTGGCCTTCATAACTCCAAATGTATGTTATCAATTGAAAATTTAAATTTTAATACAAAAAAGATTCACTCACTAGAAACTAAGAAAATGTTCTTGGATCATATTGATAATTTGAGAAAACGATTCACAATTCATTTGTGATATGTATAACTTAGTCCCATGTTAAAACCACAAATGGTGACACCCGTATGGATAAATGTGTGTGTTTCCTATTTAAAATTACATTTTTGTAAAAATCACACATGGAATACTCAAAACCAAATAAATGTATTCTAATTGTTTTGAAACATTTATAAAATGATCCAAAAGTCCATTGGGACATGTATAATTCAACCACACCTCAATCTGATGCACTGAGTGACTGGTGTGACTCCATGTGCATCTTATTTTATTCAAAAATGACATTGATTTTAGTGAAAAAAACAACTGACATAAACAAAATGATCAAACACGTTCATATTGTTCTGGTAATTTAGTAAAATGAACCATATGTCATTTTTATATATATGGATCACCCGCACCTCAATCGGATGCACGATGTGACAATTATGATTCTAAGTGTCTGTTATCAGTTTAAAATTAACATTTTAATACAAAGAACTTGTCACTCAATGTAAACCAATCAGAAAAACTTAGATTGTCTTGATAATTTTGGAAAACAATTCATAATTTTTTCTAACCTATATAAATTAGTCTCATGTAAAACCCACACATGATTCCACCTGTTTCTCTCAAAGTGCATGTTTCTAGCTTAAAATAACATTTTAGTAAAAAACACACCTATCATACTCAAAATAAATGAAACTCATTCATATTGTTTTGATACATTATTAAAATGATCCGTGAGTATTTTTGGACATGTATCATTCCACCACGCATCAAGCTGATGCACGGTGTGACCGGGTTGACTCTAAGTGTGTCTTTTTTATTCAAAATTGACATTAATTTTATAGAAAAAAACCAAAATATTGAAAACCAAGAAAACAAATTTGGATTATTTTGGTACTTTCTAAAAATTATTGATAGGTCATTTGTGATGTGTATGGATCACCCTCAACTCAATACGATGCAAGATATTTCCATCATGACTCCAAGAGTTTGTTATCACATTAAAATTGACATTTTAATACAAAAAATGTGTCACTCATTGAAAACTGAGAAAATGAAATCAGATTTACCTGATAAATTAGTAAAATGATTCATAATTTATTTGTGACATGTATAAATCACTCTCATGTCAAACCCATATATGATGCCACATATATGGATCAAAGTGCATGCTTCCAATTTAAAATGAAATATTAGTAAAAACATTAGTGGTTTACTCAAAACTGAGGAAAGGCATTATGATTTCTTTGATACTTGAGGAAAATTATCCATGAGTCCTTCGGGACATGTATCATTCAGTCGTGTCTCAATCTAGCACATGTTGTGACTGGTATGGCTCTAAGAACATCTTTTTTATTCAAAATTGACATACATTTTACGGAAAATAATAACTGACAAACTTAAAACTGATAAAATGCAATCTGATTGTTTTGGTACATTAGAAAAATTATCCATACGTCTTTTGTGATGTGTAGGGATATAGCACACCTCAATACAATGTACAGTTTTATAGGTATGTCTTCTAGTGTTTCTTTTTATCCAAAACTGAAATAAATTTTAATCAAAAAACAACTAACATATTAAAAACTGAGAAAACTCAATTCAATTGTTTTGGTACTTTAGTAAAATGATCCATAAGTAATTTGTAATGTGTAGGAATTATTCAAATCTTAATTTTACTCATGGTGTGACTGGTATGACTCCAAGTTCACATTTTTATTTAAAATTTAAATTAATTTTAGTAAAAAACAACTGATATACTCTATAATACAGTTCTATTTTTATTTTATTTTTGTTATAAATATTATTTCAATTAAATTAATTATTTTTATCTTATTTTGGTAATTTTTTTTGTTGTTTCTACTGATGTAGTGTGTTGTTGCAGTACACTAAACCCGGTTCTGCAGATGCAGTGTGCTATAACATTACACTACAGTTTTTACATTTATCAGTGCTATTAAATGTTCTTAAAAAACTACCCTTTATCAGTGATTTTAAATGTTCTAATAAAAGACGCCTTTATCATCCCTTATACAGGCACTGATAAAGTCTATATTTATTAGTTTATTAAATAGTTCTAATAAATCATACTTTTATCAGGGAAAATAAAATCACTGATTAATTTTGTCTTTTGTCAGTGCTTTTTTAGAACTGATAAAAGACATGGACTTTTAACCCTGATAAGGTAGTTAGCAGTTTTATAGCATTGATAAAGGCTAATTCTATAATTATTAAAGGTGTGTTTTGTAGTAGCGTGTTTTTTGGGTGATGATTTCATGGTGTTCCACATAAGTCTCCATGCAGTTAATTATGACCTTATGTTCATCAATGGTGATGGTGGAAAAGGTTTTCATAAAATGGAAGAGCTAGGAAGTAGATCAGGACAACACTAGGGTGGCCTAGGGCCATTGAAATTTTAATTTTTAAATGTTGTCCACTTGGCTTATGTATAATGATCCAGTATTCTACCTAGGTCTGTTATACTAGGGCATGTGACTTTGGGCCATGTAATTTCCCATATTAATATAGGTCACTTGTCCTATTGTCTGACTTTTACACTAGAAGGTGACATGAATAGACTAGGAAAATATCTTAGTGCATTTTATTAGTGACACATCATGGTTCATTCAAGTGTCGTTAGGTAGGAGGCCTCAAAATAGGCAAGGGTTGAAAAAAAAACTAATCATTAGTCCAGCTGTTTTCATACCAATAAGGTATATATGGGTACCCAACCATGTGTATTTCTATATAGTATTTCTGTTATATGATGTGGAGTATCCAGTTGATGGTGTAGCATGGGCCACACATGCGTCATCGGGTGGGAGTATTGAAAGAGATAGGGGTGTGTTGGTACTTATTATCTATTGTTCACTGACAACCCAATTTGGTACGGAGGGATTCCCTTCCTCGTTGTGTTGGACCAGTATGACATAGCTCTCATAAGGGGGTGATGTAGTATTTTTTACTGGAATGAAAAGTGCAGTAGCTTTGGAAAGTGGGTTGGTGAGATGTTTGACTTGTTTTTGGCATGAATCATGATACTTATTAGTCTTTTGGTTCATCACCATCTTGAGGTTCATAATTAAGGACAATGGTTCACTAGGTCCCTTTAACCATGTAAGGGCCTTCAGGCCATGTATTTCATAGGCCCATGTGCCTTTATGCCTATGGGCCATGTATTGGGTTCCCTCTAAACCCATATTTAAATGGGATTTCCCTTATTGTCTTAATAAAACAGAGATATACCCTCAACATATTTTAAAAAATAAACTTCAATATCTTAGGCATCACTAGGTAAATCACATTTTTTTATCATAATAGGCATATACATATATTCTATACTATTTAAGTATACTCCCTTATTTAGTTACAATACATAGTGGTTTAAAGATACATACCTTTCTTAGAATCATTTTTGGGGTTATGTTTTTAAAAATATAAAAACCAAAATAGTAATTATAATATTCAAAATAAAAATATTAAAACATCAATATAAATTTGTATAGCCCTATGAAACCTTCATTTCTGACATATTATACTTTTAATTCAACATCTGAATTTATTTTTAAAATTCTTGGTTATCTATAATCATTTTTCTAATTGTTTCTATAACCTAATTGGTTTACATAATATTAAAATCCTTCATTATATTTTTTTAGATATAGTTTTAATTAATCATAGTCTATCTCTTAGGATTTTCTAACTTGGTGTATATTTATTCCTCTTTTTCAAAAACCATGTGACAAATGAGTCAATAATCAAACCACCCTTCTTCGTGTTATTTCCCCTAGGTGAATCTATTCTAGATACTACATTTATATGTATGATCAAAATAGGGATTTAATTTCTATAAACAACACACAATATATACTTTACCAAAATTTTAGTATTTTATCCTATTCTTATTCTTATACCTTAAACTCACCCCTAGTGCTTTCCCTAATTTTATCTCATCTATATCCTTTAATTGACTAAACTAATTAAAAAAATAACAAACATTCCATTCATACCATTTGAGGTGCCCCAGACCCTCCCTCCCAAGTCTATTTGTAAAAACACATACTTTTTCAAATTAACATTGATTTCATGTGATAAAATACAAAATAAACATTTACAAACAATACATTAATACTACATCTCGTCTTAATATCACCGAATTTGGAGTACCTTTTTATATTTCTTTGTGGATTTTTTATAGTGGAAAATTATTTTACAAAACTTCTGAACATTTCACCATAGTTTAACCATCATATACTCCCTTATAGACTTCCCATATATTACACTAATCTTCCTAACTATGGGAAATGAAACATAAGAAATGGGTGATCTCAAACACTTTGTAAGAGGATACCTATCAACATTTCATCGAGGGTTAGATCATAAGAATATGAGGAAACATGGGACATGGGAAAATTTCATATTTAAAATATCTGGAACAATAAGATTTTTCTATAATACAATAGAAAAAGATTTGGGAATCATGAGATAATAAACATGGTCATAGGATCATAATCATGTGTTTAAGATTATGTCATAAGAGTGTGGCATAAACATAATCATAGAAATACAATGTCACTGAGTCCCACCAAGACATTTATCATATATTAGGATTGGGATAATAACATGTGTACCTTCTTCAGTGTGGGATAATTTTCTTGTATACCCTATGTATTGGGATAAAACCTCTCATCTTTCCCTTCAGCTTGGGATAAATCCTCACATTTTCCCTTTGGCTAGGAAAAACTCTTCTCATGTACCCATTTCCTTAGGATAAATCCTCTCATGTACCCTTTGGATTTGGATTAATCCTCTCATGTACCATTTGGATTTAGATAAATTCTCTAGTATACCCTTGGAATTATGATAAATCCTATTGAATACCTTTTCTCTTGGGATAAATATCATTTTCTTGGTATAAATCCTCTTGTATACCCTTTGGATTTGGGCAAAATCCTCTCATATACCATTTTCATATCCTGAGAAATAAATTTTACTTATTTTTTAGAGATTGATATTGGACCCCATCCATCACTCATCCATATATATGTATACCACTTTAAAATAGTTGTTCTTCATAACACTATGAACCTTTAAATAAAAAAATTAGTATTACCATATTTCTATAGGTTATTACCAAAACATAACTCAATAATGTGAATGGTTGATACCCAAAATTCAATCACCGAAAATATTATTTCATAGAACATTTTTGGATGATTTGTAAAAAATATTTTTTAGGGAAATAAATCATTTTGACATAAATATGTAAATAGTTTTGAAACCATAAAATATTATTTATGAAACTCTTTTATATTAGTAATAAAACAAGATGTTATGGTCACTATTAAATATAATTTTTTAAAATGTGAATAGAAAACTCAGGAAAAAATTTATTTTTATAAAAATATTCAACGAAATATCATTTAAATGCATAGAGGTTTGTAAAAAAATTTAATACATGATTAATAATTTGAATTTTAAAGGATATAAAAGATTTTTAATATTTTGAAATTCATTTTTTTAAAACCTACATCATATAAATACGTAGTAAAACATCATTTTTTAAATTACATTTGGTAAATATAGAGGTCACATGATTAAAAAAATATTTATCTTTCAAAATAATAAAGGAAATTATTTTTTGGAATAATGAGCATGGATATAGAGGAAACTCCATCTTTATAAGAGATGATATTTTTTCTTAAAAACATTTCACATTTATGAGAAATAAATTCATTGAGAAAGAATATTTGAGTTAAAAAAATATCCCAATAGAGAAAATTTTTACTATATTATGAAATAATAAATAGAATATTTTATCAATATTAAAATAATGATTCTCAACGAGTAATATATTTAAACCAAAATATTAAATTTTAAGTTTACTAAATAATTTATATAATATAGAATTCATGATATATCATACATTTAAAAAGGGTTTTATCTAATAAATATGTATTTCCCCATAAAACATATTGCATAATAAAAATAAATTAGTTTAAATTTTCAAAATTATATGAAAGATGTTTAATAATAACCATCATAACACAATGAATGAGAATTGAGTTTCCAAAAATAGTTATGAAAATGGTAATGTAAGAATAAGAGGGTTAAAATGAAATAGACATTTAAAAATTAGGAAAATAATGATATTAAATATACTTTATGTAAATATTGTAGTTAATAAACCATATAACATAAATGATGGTGCACAATATCAAATATATCTCATGGAATTGAAACTGGGACAGAGAATCCTTTACCTTAATTTTTTACTTCAACTAAAAGGAATGAATATTATATATAACAAGAATAAAAATATTAATAAACTATTTGACAAACTTATTGATATTTAAAACCTATTATAAAATTCATTTATAATTATTCTCTATGTGTATACTGTTTATTTATTAGGAATTTTCAATATCGGGTATCAGATATTTGGATTGTTTTGAACTAGTTTCATAATAGCAGTGTTGTTATTTATTTTTATCCAAAATCTTATAATTACAAAATAATATAATGAAATTTAATATTTAGCCTGTATTATTTTACATATATCTTATATAATTCTGTTATTCTTTTAGTTATGTTTCCTAAAAATTTAATCAATGTTGACTTGTTTTTATAATTTTAGCAATTGAGGATTTTATTTTAATAATATGTTAAATGGTTAATATAACCTTTTTAGTACCATAAACCCATCATTATTTAATTATTTCATAATAATATTATTATTATTTGTGTTCCCATATTCATACAATATATAGTTTCTTATCATTATTAAAATTGGTGGTTAGACCAACCCAAACATTAACATTCAATAATTAATGGATGATTACTGTTTGGAATGTGGTTTGTTTTAGAATAATATAAATATTAAAGAAGTATAATTGAATTTATATGATATTAATATATTTTTAATCATATTTTTCAATATTTTACATAACTGATAAAAATCAACATGAAAAGAAAAAAAAAATTGGTTTGTGGAGATGGTAGTCTGCACTACAAATAGTCTATGATATTTTTTTATTTTAATTTTTTACTGTGAATAAAAATAAGTATATCAATTAATATAACTAAAATTCTGTAAATAATTATATTAAAGCCTTTATATTACTTTGTTTATAGGATGTATTGAATATAATTATTATTAATAAAACAATAAGTATTAAGTAATACTCACTTTGGGACCTCGAATATTCTTCTGAAAGTCTCCTAGGAAATGAAGGGATTGCGATAGCTAATTGAGAACATAGGGCTTTGAAATTGAGATATGATTATATGATAATATAATTTTCATATTTGTTTGATTAAATTCTAAGTAATGGGTTCAAAATGATGGGGTGTAGGGTCCCTTTTTAATAGGTGAAGAAAATGGCACTTCCATGAACATTAATTACTTTTAAATAATGGAATGGAACAATTAAAGGGTAAATGGTTTCAAACATGATAAATAATGGATTTTTTGGTGTTATAATGTCTAAAAGGTATCTAAACCACATTTTAGAACAAGTTTATAACATTTTTCAATTCATTTACCATTAGGTTTTTTAATTTATGTAACTCCCCGACCCTAGTTACCCAGAGTCGGTGCATTATTACATAACATTGGCATTATCACAAGGGATCAAATCCTAAAATACCGATCAGTTTAGTAGCCTTGGAAGTACTAGATACATACATAAGTTTTACATTAAATTATAAAATGTAAAAACTACAACATTTTGTCTCCTTTTAACACACACATATCTCTTATCCTATACTTCTAGGTCAAATCATAATATACTTCTTCGCATCCTGGAAAAAATAAAACATAAGAAATAGGTGATAATAAATGCTCAGTAAAGATAACAATATAGTAGAAACTATCATAAGTAAGAATAAACATTTAAGAAAATGTATAAAAAGAAAAAAAAATCCGTTTAATCTTAAACATTATCATAAAATGGAAAATATAATTCAAATAATTCCATTTACTTATTCACATGGATATTCTACTAGTCAAATCATCATATGTAATATCAATATCTAATTTCATAATGTTGTAATACATAATTTCGTACATCATAACCACATAGTCATGGCCTCATTCCAAGACTAAAAATAAGATTTTGTCAAGGACTTGTGCCAAGACACTAGTTTGTCTCACGAGACCTACTGATGCATCGAGGAGCTAGAGTGAGATCCACCTATCACTTACTAAGTCCAATGAATTCTCTATAATAAATGTTTGAAACATAATCTAAACATTCTTATTAAAACTAGCATATGAAATGTCAATATTTTTACCATAACCCATGAATTGTATAAAAATAGCACATCCATAGCCAAACATAACTCATTCATTACAATATACAAGACTATATTTTAGTAAATAAACCTCAATCAATAATAATGAAGGATATGGACATAGATAAAGATAATCAGTAAAACTATTTGAGATAAATATCCCTTTTTTCTTGAAAACATTTAAAAGTTTAACTATTTATCAAGAAGATGTTAAAAAATATTTCTGAATCAATGTTTCCCATACCACATTGAAACTTTTAAAAGAATTTTAATTTTAAAAAAATCATGTCCATATAAATAAATCATTAACACCATTTTTAAAACATGGACATTAATGATAAATATTTAGAAGATAAATCTTTAAAACATTTAAAATGATATTTTAGTTAGAGTTCCTAACCAGATGAGAGATGCTTGAATTCAAAAATTTGAGGTAATAAAAACATTATAATATCATGAGAAAAAATGGATTCACGATATACTATGTCAAAGTACAGTATATACACCATATAAAACTGAATTGGTGCATAACAACAAAGAAGTCTCAATGGAATGTAAATTGAGATAAAATAGCTTATAAAGACTGTATCCTTAGGTTAAGGATAAATAAATGACATAATAATGTTTGAAAAATATAAATACACTAAATATGATTGGATAATCAGTGTAAATCAGTCATAGGACATTCATACATGTTCTTGTAGAAACAACACCAATGGCTAGGATTTTTAACACAATGAATGGAAATTGGGTTAACATTAATCTTAGCAAGTTCATATCGATGAATTGAGAATTTATCAATGGAGTTAATATGTGTATCAAAATTATATACACAAAAAGGGTAGTGGCAATAACTATGTAAATTAATAATTTTTTATTTTACACATAATCTTGTAGTAAAATCATGAATCATGTTTTCATAAAATCCAATGAGTGGAAATTGAAATCAGAAATTCCCTTACCAATTTGGTAAGTTACGAAACCTACACCCCATTAAAGAAGAACCATACAATTAAGATGTAAATACCCATAAATTAAATTATATTACACAAATAATACAATCATGGGTAGTACATACACCACACAAAAAGAAATAGTGGCAATATAGCATGAATCTCATAGGAAAAAAGAAGTTAGATGAAAACCCATTGCCTTGTAATTTTCATTAGTCAAGAGTACTTTAACCACCTATAAAATAGTTAAATAGTTTTTATTAAAATATACAATAACCATATACATAAATATTATATCGTATATGATCTTATAATATTTCTTTGTTAATAAAAGTTTATTAATATCATTATTTCAGGATTTAACTGTTTTATTCCTTTATATGTTTTGGTAGATAAGTCATGTTCATTACGGATAGGATGTATTTGATTCATATCCATAATGATATTAAGTTTTTAAAAATTATTTTATATCATATAATGAAAATTATTCTTCTTGGTTACTATGGAAAGTTAATCTTATTGCGTTTGTGAAGAAGGTAATCTGTACGTACACGTGAGAATCAATATCATTCTATTAATGGTGAAATCATATGTAATTGGATGGTATATCAAATATACAGAATCATTAAAATGTTATATTTATTATTTAAATCACTTATACTTATTATTATAACCATCCAAATAATGAAGTGTTAAATAACAAAGTACACCACAACATAGAGACGGTAAGCTGTACATACGCACGTATGGTGACTTTTTCATTCAGAAGATGGATAGAATAATGAATATGGTTGTAAAATACTTATAATAACCCCAAATTATGTTAAAAGTACAAGATTTATTATCTCGGAATGGAAACAACAAAGAAAGAGGAAGTTTAAGAAGAAAATAACTTTGAAAGGGGTGATGAAGTAATTACCTCCTCTTCGGGTTCTTCCTTTTGATTTGAACAAAAGGGCTCCATAGGATTGATTTACGATAAAATTAAGGCCTCTAGGATTAACTAAGGGTAGTTGGGAGGATACTGGATCATGGTTTGGCAGATCCAAAAGGAATTGGTGGTGTGAAATTAAGATAATGATATGTACCCTTTTATAAGAGATGTCATGGTCGCTTTAAGAAAATCTAGAAATATTATTTTATTATAAACCCAATTTAAGTTTTTAATACCTAAAAATGGATTTATTTATAGGATAAGGTGGGTATGGGTCAATAAAATCTCACCCAATAGGTTTTAGATAAATTTAGTTCACCATATTAACCATATCTTTTAGATTTAACTCTTCGTTAAATTTTTTAACATTTAACATGTCTTCTTGTATTTTTATATTACATGGTTAATAAACTTACTATAAAATGAAAATAGAACCTAAACTAGTTAATTAATTACATATATATAAATATATAATTCCTTTAGCATAGTCATATATTTTTTGGAATATTATATCATTTGATAAAATAGTATTGTTTTAAATACTCATTTATGTCAATTTTTACACTATTTAGTATTTGGTTTTTTTGAAAGTCCAAAATACATTATTACATAGAATAAAAAACATTAAATCAACCCTAAAATTTCATATTAACCAATAAATTTCGTGGAAGGCATAAAAAAGTCTCAATTTACATTTATTTTAATATCTATAACATCAATTACTTTAGTCCTTCATTAATAATGTAATTATTGAATCATAATTGTGTTATAAATAAATTTAATTATATAATGTCTAAAAATTATAAATAAAATACAATTATGTGGTAAATATTTTTATTTTTATAATGAATATTTATAGTAGAATTTATCTTATCTGTAACCCTATATTAAAAATGTTTTGGTTATTAAACATTCAATTTAACACTTTTAACTCTTCTTTAAATAAAGTATAATAAATGTCCAAATATAATCCATGTGGATAAAAAATTATCATATTTTTGTCCTAAGGTTTATTTTGGTCAAAATACACTTATTCAGTATAATTAGGACATGTGTTAGGGTTATTATATTATCATTTTTACCTTTCATTACCCTATTTACTTTTAACCGTGGTAAATAAAATTCAAAACTTACTATTCACTAAAAATTATTTTCATCCTATTGAACAAAATTTTACTTACTCATGTCAATAATATATCTTGGATTTCTAAAATTCAATTCATAGAAGAAATAAAATTATGTTTTATGCAAATTTTCAAATGTTCATAGAAGGTGGGTAAAAGACGATAAAAAGTTCAATAAAATTTTATATATCTAATTTTATTATAAAATGACTTTAATGAATTAAATTGGAATAATATAGGTATTATGTATTTATTTTGACATTCAAATAAATTTAAATTAAAAATAATTATTTAAATAAAAAGTCGGCTTTAAACAATAATGCAATGTTTTTCAGTATTCATAAAAAAATTGATCGTTTTTAGAAAAATACCAAAAATTCATCCAGACCAAATTTTGATATTTTAAATTGAAAAATTATTTCTATTTTAACAGATTCAAAACATGTAAGTTGTATTAATTAATTTAAAAATTATTCATGTTGTTAAAACCATAAAATGGGTTTTTTTAGAAGTAAAAACTATCAAAAGATTGATATATGCTTGTGTCTAATTTAAATGTAAAATTACTTCCATTGAGCAACATTGGATTAAGTAAGAAAACGAAAATATAATTATACTTTAAACCCATTAACAATTTATAATTTAACACTATAAATTATTTTGATTAAAAAATTTTGTTTCAATTAAATTTTTTTATTTTTCACTATTCATCAAAATATTAATGTTATCCAAAAAGCACCGAAAATTTAGTGAAACTAAATTTTTATGCCCCCTTCTAAAGAAGAATTTTTTTTTGTCAAATTGAATATATAAAAGTCTCAAATTATGGATTTAAAAAGGGTTATCCATTAAAAGGTGATAAAATTTCATTTTTTGAAAAATACTTCTCTTATCTGAAAAATTGAATTTTTTATTATATTATGTATAAAAAACACATAATGTGGATGTTAAAATTATATGGAGTATATAAAATTCAAAATCTAGTTAATACTACTCATAACCACTTTTTTAATGGCTAGTTTGGTAAGTTGTGATGTTCTCAAACTCGGTGTTGTGTGTAGTGAAAGCTATTGAATTACTTTAAAGAAAATAACTTACTATGAAATATTGGTGTGTTTCATTATTTAACCTTTTGGAAATTGTGTCCCCAAAATTTTAAAATTGGGCTTGGGAACTTTATTGAATTTCCCATATAATAAAAATTCTCTATACAACTATCACTTTAAAAGAAAGAAAGGTAAGTTCAATGGTCACCCGAGATAACCCATACAAGGATTCCATGTAGGAAAACATGGATATGGAAGATAAACTAAGTGTCAAGTTATGATGGAGAGTGATATAATACATGATCAGGATAAAGTTAACAACAAGAAAACCACAAACTTGTGCTGGGTTAAACAATCATTAGTTTCCTAGTAGGAACAGTAAACAGACAATGTTTTTTTAAGTTATATTTCATAAAGACGAGGAATTTATTTATGAGATTGACTAAGATAATAAAGATATATACTTACTTTTCAAGTAGAGTTTCATCCTTTAATAAATTTCTACCACGAACTCTTATTTTCTCCAAATGATGAGTTTTCAAGACGACTTGGTCACACCAGAAGCGCAAGAATCAACTTATTGAGAATCACACAATATACGAAGGATGAATTATATATTTACCATGTCTTTAGAGATTAACCAAAACCAAAATGGTTAGTACATGATCAGATTATACTTAAAAGGGATAAACCTTTATAGAAAAAAATATTAAGCTTAATTTCCAAAATTAAACAAACAATACCAAAATATCAATAAAGACCATTCAATAAACAATTGTCCTTAAAATCATTCAACATAGTCAAAACGAAAACTGAGACCCAAAAATAAGAAGAATTTAATGACATAGACTTTCATATAAAATCTTAACACTTATCTCTAAATAACGCCAACTACTATTAAAGTCTCATAATAAAGTGTAATTAAACAAATCACATATTCTCTATCATAGATTAATAATTTCCATTAATCACCCGAATCTCAGTAAAAAACATAGATTATTCCAAAATTAAAATCTACCATTACCCCTCAAATAAAATTCCATAGTATTCTATTTTCCTTAGGTATATTGTGTTCCCAACAGATTGAAGGTATTCAAAAATAACATTTTTCACTTAATCACCAAATAATTTTCCTATACTAAGGATTTCCATTTGATAAAAAAATAAGATCCCAGATAAATATAATATTGATCAATAAAATAATTTAACTAAAAATAAGTAGTCATAGTAACCAGGGACATCATGTAGTCCAAGAGTATGTGATAGATCCTAGTCGCACTTTGTTCGTGGGTTTAATTCCTACAGCTTTGTCTAATGAAAGAGGTTGTCACGCGGTCTGCATGTTGTCCTTTTTCAAAAACTAAATTTTATAAAATTACCAAAGTGAGATAAATTCTTCAAAATAACCATAACATAATTGAACCACAAATGTTATCTCATACATCGCACTTTCATCCCAAAAATTAATAACCTGTAATTGCCTCAAATTCAAGGATCATATAAACACAAATGGTTCTTTATAACTATATCCAAAAAAAGAAAAGATAATTCTTCCTCATATAGAATTTTCACATAACAAACTATGGATTTACGCATACAAGAGAAAAGTCATCCAAAGTAATCCCATCAACAAAAAGTATTAATAATTTTAAATATTTGTCCATCCATTTATTTTTGCATAGGTTCTTCCTTGACATAGTGGTTATCTTATAGAATTGGTAATTGACTTAGGTAATGCCAATGTCCCCTACATTAATGTAAAATGACTGTAAATATATTCTTAGGATCATAATTTTTCATCCATATCACTCTTCATTTTTTCTCTACAATTCTTTACTTTATGTCCTTCTTTCCCACACATTAATCATTTCTTTGTTCCATTGAGACCCTTTCCTTGGTGTCTCCTTTCACATTTTCTGCATGATGGAAATTGAGCTTTATTTTCTCAATGGTCTCCACTACTGTAGATCTTATCATTATCCTCATTTATCTTCTTTGTTTAGTTTGGGAGTTGGTTAATGTATATATTGTTGATCATATTTTTGGAAACCTGCTTTGGCATGAACACGATATCCTTTACACATATCAACATTTTATTTAGTTGCTCATTTCCACCATTGTTCCCACCTTGTACATCATGTTCAATGTTACTATAACTTCCTTGGAATCCATCTATTGACTAAAAATAGAAAGCATAGTGTGAGTAACAATAGTAATAAAATCATTTAGATAATTTCATTATACCTTATTATCAATCTAAAACACCTTACAATTAACCAAGGTTATTTATCATAATCTTATATTAAAATCCTTCAAATTAGTTTCTAAAGAAAATTTCAATTATACTAAGCATATCCACTAGGAGTATCATAACCAGAAGTGGAGAAGGGAATGTTGTCATGCACCAGTTCCTGTTCTAATCTTGCTCAAAGAGGTGTTTTCAGGTTTCACCCCTAGATACATTTTTGGCAGAGCCGCCTCTACATTCTTGTATCTGGAAAAGGATGTCTTTCTTGGAAAATTCACAAAATCTATACATTACCAAAATTCTAGGATGTTATTTTATATTAATCCTCAAGTTCTATATTAGGGTAATGTTCTCTAATCAATTTTTTTCTAAATCTAGTTTCCATGGTTTGTACTGAACGTCCTCTAATACTAATTATAATGCCCCAACCATAGTTACCCAGAGTTGGTTCATTATTACATAACATTGGCATGATAACAAGGGATTATATCCCAAAATATCAATTAGTTTAGTAGGCTTGGAAGTACTAGATACATACATAATTTTTAAATTACATTTTAAAATGGAAAAACTAAAACATTGTGTCACATTTTAACACACACATATCCCTTAGTCGATTCTTGCAGGTCAAATCACAATATACTACTTCGCATCCTGGAAAAAATAAAACACAAGAACATGGTGAGATCAAATTCTCAATAAGGATAACAATATAGCATAAAATATCATAAATAAGCATAAACATTTATGGCAATGTATAAGACTAAAACACAGGCCTTTTAAACTTAAACATCATAATAAAATGGAAAACATAAATCAAATAATTCCATTTAATTATTTACATTGATATTATACTAGTCAAATAATCACATATAAAATCAATAGCTAATTTCAGAAATATGGAATGAATAATACCAGTCATCATAACCAAATAGTTAAGGCCTCATACCAACACTACAAATAAGACTTTGTTAAGGCCTTATGATAAGACACAAGTTTTTCTCGTGAGACCTACCAATGAATCGAGGAGCTATAGCGGGCTCCACCCGTCACTTACTAAGTCTAATTAATACTCATATGAAATGGTTGAATTATAATCTAAACATTTGTATTAAAACTAGCATACAAAATGTCAATATTTTGACCAAAAACCACGAATGATATAAAAATAGCACATCCACAGTGAAACATAACTCATTCAATAAAATATTAAAAAATTTATTCTAATAAATCAACCTCAATCAAGAATAATGAAGGATATTTACATAGATAAAAATAATCAGTAACACGGTTAGAGAGAAATATCCCCTTTTTCTTGAAAACATTTAAAAGTCTCACTATTTATCAAAAAGCTATTGAAAATAGATTTTTGAATCAATGTGTCCAATACCACTTTCAAACTTTTAAAAGGAATTTTAATTGTAAAACATTCATGACCATATAAATAAATCCTTAACACTATTTTTAAAACATGGATATTAATGATAATAATTTATAAGAATAAATCATTAAAACATTTAAAATGATATTTTAGGTAGAGTTCCTAACTAAATGAGAGACACTAGAAGACAAAAATATGAGATAATAAAAACATTATAATATAATGATTATAAAGGGATTCATGATATACTATTTCAAAGTATATTATGTACACCATATAAAAGTGAATTGGAACATAACAACAATGAAGTCTCAATGGAATGTAAATTGAGATGAAATCCATTATAAAGACTATATTCGTAGGTTAAGAATAAATCAATGAAATAATTATCTATGAAAAATATAAATACACTCAATATGATTGATTTATTAGTGTAAATCAATCAGAGTAAATTCAACCATATTCTTGTAAAACAACACCAATGACTTCGATGTTTAACTCAATGAATGGAAATTGAGTTAACATTACTCTTATCGAGTTCATATCAATGAATTGGGAATCTATCAATGGAGTTATTATGTGTATCAAAATTATATACACACAAAATGGAGTGTAAATTACTAAATAAATAAATAAATAGTTATTTCACACGTAATCTTGGAGTAAAATAATCAATGATGTTTTCTTAAAACCCAATGAGTGGAAATTGAAATTAGAAATTCCCTTACCGATTGGGTGACTTAAAAAACATACAACCCATGAAATAAGGATCATAAAATTAAGCTTTAAATATCCATAAATTAAATTATATTACAAAAAAATACAATAATGGGTAGTACATACAATACACAAAAACATAGTGGCAATATAGCATGAATCTCACGGGAATAAGATGTGAGATGAAAACACATTACCTTGTAATTTTCCTAATTCGATGGTATGTTATCCTATTATATAATAGTTAAATAATTATTATTAAATTATAATATAACTACATAAATAAATATTATATCATATATGATCTTCTGATATTTCTTTGTTAATAATATTTCTATAGTATCATTATTTTGGGTGTTAACTGATTCATTCTCCTTTTTATGTTTTGTTATGTATGTCATGATTTTTATGGATAGGATGTTTTTGATTTGTATCCAGAATGATATTAAGTTATCAAAAATTATTTTAAATCATAAAATTAAAATTATTCTTCAATGGGTACAATGGGAAATGAATTTTATCGCGTTCGTGGAGATGGTAATCCGTACGTACACATCAGTGACAATATCATTCTATTGATGGTGAAATAATATGTAATTGGATGGTATATAAAATATATAGAATAATTGAAATTTTATATTTATTATTTAAATCAATTGTATTTATTATTATACCCATCCAAATAATGAAGTGTTTAATTACAAACTACAGCATGACGTGGAGATGGTAAGCCGTATGTAAGCACGTATGGTGACTTTGTCATTCATAGGATGGATAGAATAATGAATATGGTTGTACCATATTTATAATAAAATAATAGTATGTATAAGTTACTCTATATATTATTTTGGTATGGAAACAACAAATAAAGATGAAGTGGAAGAAGAAAAAAACTTTGAAAGAGGTGAAAAAGTAATTACCTCTTCTTCGGGTTCTTCCTTTTGATTTGAACAAAAGTTCTTCTTAGGTTGGCTTTATGATCAAATTAAGGCCTATACGTTGAAGTGAGGGTATTTCAGAGGATATTTGAGTATGTAAAGGCCAAGAAAAAAGGATTTGTAGGTGTGAAATTATTAGAAGGGTAATTACCCTTTTATAAGAGATGTCATGGTCACTTTAGGAAAAGTTTGAAATATTATTTTATTATAAACTCATTTTCGGTTTCTAATAGGTAAAAATGAATTTATTTCGTGGATAAGGTGGGTATGGGTCTAAAACCTCTCAACCAATAGGTTTTAGATAGGTTTAGGTAACCATATGAACCTTATCTTTTAGATTTAACTCTTAGTTAAATAGTTTACCATTTAACATGTCTTCTTGTATTTTTATATTACATATTTAATAAACATACTATAAAGGGACAATATAACCACAAGTGGTTAATTAATATCATATATATCATTATATAAGACCTTTGGTATAACCATATATTTTTAGGAAAAATATACCATTTAATGATATGGTATTTTTTAAAAATATTCATTTATGTCAATTTTGACACTATTTAGTATTTGGTTTTTGTGAAAGTCAAAAAAGCTTGATTACTTCAAAAAAAATACTTTAAATAAACATTAAAATGTCTTATTAACCTATAAAATTCTTTTAATTCATCAAAAGTCTAAATTTACAATTATTTTAATATTTATAACATCAATTAGTTTAGTATTTCTTTAATAATGCAATTATTGCATCATCATTGTGTCATAAATAAATTTAATTATTTAATGTCTAAATATTATAATGAAAATACCAATATGTATTAAATATTCTTATATTTCTCTTGAATATTTATAGTTGAATTTATATTTTGTGTAACCCTATATTAAATTTTTTTGGTTGTTAAACTTCCAATTTAACACTTTTAACTCCTCTTTAAAAAAAAATATAATCAATGTCCTAATCTAAGACAAGTGGATCAAAAAGAATCATATTTTTGTCCTATGTTTTATTTTGCTCTAAATAAACTTATCCAAAAGAATTAGGAAATGTCTTAGGGTAATTATAATATCATTTTTACCTTTAATTACCCTATTTACATTTATCCATGGTGAATAAAATTCAAAAGTTACTATTCACCAAAAATTCTTTTCCTCATATTGAACCGCATTTTATTTACTTATTCCAATTGGGTTTCTAGGAATTTTGAATTTCAATTCACATAAGTTGTAAATTATGTTTTATTCAAATTTGCAAATATACCTAAAAGGTGGGTAAAAGATGATAAAAAGTTCCATAAAATTTAATATATCTAATATTATTATAAAATGACTTAAATGAATGAAATTAGACTAATATAGGTATTATTTATTTATTTTGAATTTAAAATATATTTAAATTAAAATAATTATTTAAATAAAATGTCGGATTTAAACAATAACGTAGTGTTTTTCAATATTTATAAAAAATTGAATGTTTTTAGAAAAATACCAATAATTCTTGCAAACATAATTATGATATTAAAAATTCAAAAATTATTTCTATTTTACCAAATTAAAGACATATAAGTTTTATTAATTAGTTTAAAAACTATTCCCATTGTCAAAAACCAGAAAACAGGTTTTTGAGATGTAAAAACTATCAAAAAATTGATATATGTTTATGTCCAATTTAAATGTAAAATTACTTCCAATGACCAACATTGTATTAAATGATAAAAATATAATCTAATTATACTTAAAAACATTCAAATTTATAATTTTCCACTATAATTTATTTTGATTAAAAAAAATTCAATTAAAATTTAGTATGTTGCACTATTCTTCAAAATATGAAAGTTATCAGAAAAGCATAGAAAATTTATAAAATCTAAATTTTTATGTCCCGCTTCTAAAGAAGAAGTTTATTTTGTCAAATTTAATATATAAAAGTGTTAAATATTGTATTTAAGAAGTTTTATCCATTAAAAAGTGGTAAAATTGGATTTTTTGAATAATACTTCTTTTATCTGAAAAATTGTATTTGTTCTTATATTATGTCTAAGAAACACATAATATGAATGTTAAAATTATATGGAGTATATAAAATTCAAAATTCAGTTAATACTATTCATAACCAGTTTTTGAACAACTAGTTTAGTAAGTTGTGGTGTGCTCGGACTCAGTGTTGCCTGTAGCGCAAGCTGTTGAATTATTTTAAAGAAAATAACTTACTATGAAATTTTGGTGTGTTAAATTTTACCATTTTCATTTTAACCTGGTGAACTTTTTTTTATTTAAGTTGAATATATTTTATTAAAAATATAAAATAACTCATGTTAATAATTTTTGTGCTATAAACATAAATTTAACCTCTATTTAATCCAAATCAATTTCTAAATAATATAAAATTAACTTTTAAATTTAAACATTTAATATATACAAAATTTATTTTCAATGAAATATTACTTTTACAATGATTTTTTTAATATTATATAGTATTTATTTAAATTTTAATTAGTGATAATATATTTATATATATATATATTAATATTATATGAAATTTAATTTTAATAGTGTATTAATTTATTTTATTAATTAAAAATTATAAAATATTAATAAACAAATTCATTAAAAATAACAGTTATACCCTTATCTTGGTCATTAACATTAATCTTAGTAGTCATATATTTATCTCCAGAATTTAAACTAAACTTATTAAATAATATGATCACGTTTATATAAAATATGAACACCATTTTTAGATTTTTATTCACTATAATTAATTAAAAAAAATTAATGTAACTGATTAAAAATTATTTTTTTAGTACAATATTTTTTAGGTTTCCAAACCATTAACATGAGTTTAATAAATTCAATATAGTTTTTTTAAAAGATTAATTTCACTTTATAAATCCAATTTTTTATATAAAAGTTTTCAAAAAACAATAATTTTTATGATAATTTCATAAAAGGGATGGTATTATCAAAATCAATAATTTTTTACTACTCACCAAAAATTCAATTATTTTAGGGAAATCTCAAAATTCATCCTAATATAATTTTTTTACATAATTAAAAAAAAATTAATTATTTAAAATTGAAATTCATATATTTATATATTTATATTTTAAATGAAAAACCAATATATATATTTTGAAAATTTTAATCCTTGAAAAAATACTTTTTAAAACATTTAGTGTTCATAATCATATTTTGTACGATGTTATAATTGATTTCAATATTTTAAAATACCATAGGTTTCATTATTATTTTTATTTTATTATCTAATATGTATTGGTTATTTTAAGTTAATATTTTATGTAGAATAATCTATCAACATAGTGTTTATTCAAGGGAGAAAAATTATATAGTAAAATCTTTGGTCATGAAACTTGGTCAATTAATTAATGTCAAGTCATTCCCCATTGACCTTATGTTAGGAAAATAAATTATCATAAACATCAATCCCCCTCCAAAAAATTGGGTTTTCCCCTCTCATTTATGTTATGTTCTCTAATTTCCTTGTATTAAGATAAACCTATTACAATCTCCTATGTGTATAATAATGATCTAACTACAAACCTTTTATAAGAAATATGTGTGTCTTGATTCTTGTTTTCATAGCATACATAGTGACATTTGATCCATATATCTCAATCCTAACCATTAATAAATATTCACTTTTATTTCCCTCCAATGTTCTACAATAGCCCAACCTTTTTTATAGTTGGAATGGAGTGTTCCAATCACCATATAAATATCATTTTCCTATATGCCACACTTTATACGTTAAGTATTTGAATCACCACAAACCATTCATGTATATTTATAATGAATGTTTTGAGTTCTAAAATGACATCTAAGATTACAAAAAAACAAATATGTAGTATATCAACCCACTAGTATCCAACCATAGGAATTTTTTAAACCTAAGATTAAGATTCTATTACTCCTTATACCCATAACAATACTATGATGGAACTCATCTTTTATATTCTGTAAATGAACATTGTGAGAATAATTTTTTTATTCTCTAAAAAATTAATTCAAATCACTCATGTTATAATTTATACCATTATCACTCCTTGTTCAATGTTTTTGAAGCACTCATAGCTCTTGAACTTGATTTGGGTTGTCACGCCCCACCTCACACTGGTCTCAGCACTATAGCCTTAAATTTATAACACCTCTCCCTATGATCGTCTATACTAATATGGGTATCTAATAATCCATGTTAGTTTGTAAAATTTCACTTATAATTAAATTTAAATCATCACATTTTTATGGACTAACCATTATGACCTTAAACTAAGTGCATATACCCCTTTTAGGGGATATTTTTACTATTATGAGGCACCTCAATACACTTTTGGTCAATTTTGTATCTATGCCAAACATGAATCACTAAACCAATTTTAGTCAAATCTATATGACTAAAAACACTATATATGTTTTGGATAGAATTATTACCATAAAATACATACATATATCTTTGATATTGTCTATTTATGCATTTGGATCTCAATTCATGTTGGGTTTTACTTACCTGTATTATTTTATAGAATATGTAAACCTTTTCTTAATGTAACTCAACCTTAATAATATGCTTCATTATGTTTAATTTAAATAACATTAACGATGAAATTAATGAGAAATAGAACTCATTAATATCAAAAACAATAAAGGTCATCTTATAAAAAAATTTAGTCTCCACTCACTAGGAATGTGCCTCACAAACAAAATGAAAAATTAAAGATTTCAAAAAAAATACATAAATATTTTAATTTTAAAATCCTATTATGGGAGACAAGTTAAAAATATAAGTTCCTATAACCTTATCCTCTCCCATTTCATAGCTTAATAAAAATGTTGGGATGAAATGAAGAGATGTAAGGGTTTTAGAGACCACTATTTTCCTTAGAAATGTAACTCCATGCTTTAAAGTTCTATTGAACTATGAAAAAATTATACCACCCTTTTTCATCTTATATATTTGTTTATTTGATTTGTGGAAAAATAGAAAGATATAATTTCATGGTACTTTGATCACTTATGATAATTGAGGTCCCCATAAAAAACTCAACCCCATAATTTCATTATACTGACCCATTCACAATCTCATATTTGAATGCACTATCCATATATTATTGTGATGTTAAATTCACCACATATCTGTATTTTCTATATACGTCTAGGAGTATAATTTCATAAGGTAATCAAATTCTATAGTATATTATCTCATAGACAAACCTCGGCATATAGTTATGGTATATTTGTTCATTATCAATCTCACCTATATCTATTTGAGGCTATATGCCTTCAATATAGTGGATTTATTTAGAGATTTAAAAACTAAATCCAATGTTAAACAATTATTGTTTACTCTATCTTTTTACAAATTTTTTTGATGAATTCAATTATTGTTATGTTTTTCACTATTAGTTTCAAGGGTTATCATGACTTAACAGTTAAAGTAATAGGTAGGGTGAATAAATTGATAATGTTTAAGATATAATGTCTTATTATTCAAAAACGTATAGGAGCATCCACAATCTTGATTATCTCTCTAAAAATTAACAAGAATAATAATTAATTAGAATATTGATACAATGAATGATTAGTGGAAGTTAATGTTGGGTTATTGATTAATATGATTCATTTATGGATTAACGTGGATCATTTAATGTAGAATATTCTACATAATAATCAACCTTTAGGGAATATTTCCTATTGATAATATAAATCCCTTTATTTTTAGCTTCCTAAACTAGATTATTTAGATACTCTTCCACTTTCTTGGTGGTGTAATGATCCTAAAAATTTCATTCCAAAAATTCCCTTACTTCCATGACTTTATGTTGTTGCCTCTCCACCACCACTGCATATTGAGAGGATTGATGATATATCACAATACAGAAATCCTAAAACATTTCATGGATGTTGTTTCCAAGAGCTTCAACTAGAGTTGCCTCACTCACTCTTGGGTGGAAATTGCCTCTTATACACTGGATTGGATTATTTTTTATTAATATATACGATAACCCAATGGGAAGAACATATATTAAAGCTAACTTAATAATCCACAGATCTCACTGAAGGGGGTTTCATTAACTATCCTCCAAATGTTTCTCCATAACCACTATCGCATCCTCTACTAAATTGTGGTATACTCAAGTTATAGGTTATATTCCTTCACAAGAAATTTCAAAAATCCTGTAACTAAATATATAAGGGAATTTTTGGACTCTTCATCTCCTAAGGAAATTAAAACCAAACTTCTTTATACACCAATAACATTAGCCAGCTAATACATTGAATACATGACCGTTGACTTTTAATAATTTGAGGCTAGGCTATCGAGATAAACATCAAAATTTTGTTTTTAGGTTTACATGAATGAATAATAAATATATAGAAATATGGATACCAACCTTCACTATAAAGTGTATTGACCATTATAAATTATTATCACTCTGAAGGAAGGTGAAATATTAGGGTGTTCTATCAGTGGCCCCTGTATAGAAAATTGGGATGCTGGGTCCATCTCCAAGATCCCAACATCATATGGATTCATTATTTTCCTTAAGGTAATATCTAGAAATAATTCATCTAAAATAAAACCATGAATATTTTCCCATGGAAATTAAAATTGAATTTTAATACTAATAAATATAATATAATTGTAGAACAATTCACCTTCATAGAAGACACACTATATATAGTGACTCTCAATTATTGATAGTCAACTAGGTACTTGAAATACATGAGTTCATCCACTAATATTGTATGATATGAAAATTCATCCATAACATTCACATCAGGGTTTGACTCTAGTGTCTTTATAGAATTTCCAATTTTCATTTAAATGAAAGTCCCTTTTTTATGTGCATATGTCATCTGATCATGTGCATCCAACACCCCTAAAAATTTTAATGTTTTTTAAATTTTTTAAAAAAAATTGTTTTTATTATGAAATTATAAAAAAAAACTGGAAAAAAGTGTAAAGGTATAGAATATTGGTGAATACATAGCTCCTAAAAACATTCATTCTCCTACATGTTTATTTCTTCTAAAGATTTCTTAATGGGAGGAACAAAAATAGGTGAAACTAGAAACAAATCTAGATGATTAGAGTCCACTATTAGGAATTATACCATATTATAAGGGGTAACATATTTTTCAACCCTATTTCCCAAGTATTCAATCAGTGTCATCAATATTCCTAGAGTTGAATATTATATAGATATAATGTCTGATTGAGCCCCTCCAAATACCTTAAAAGATTAAATAATTAATTAATAGGGATTTTTATAAAAAAATGTTACGTGCGGGTGGAAAAACATTTAACAACTTATCTAAAGAGATCTAAATATCATATTCCACATCAATAATTTCCATTTATTCTAAATAAATCTCACCATTTTGTCTCTTACCTCCATTTTCGTTATCAACACCACTTTCATCAATACATAATTTGAGCTCCATCAGCTTAAGTAATTGGTTTGTTTAAAATATTTTCATTTTATATAGTAGACCATGGATTCAAGATCCCTAATATGAGCTTCCACATCATTAGTACAATTCATGTATGGGGTTTTTAATGGTTTGGTGACCTATCCAAACTCTATTAGAATGACTTAATCAACCTGGAGATAATTCCTTGTATCCTTAGTAGATAAATTTCACCTTCAACAATCCCACTCCCACCAAGATTATAGAAAATGACCATCATTGGGAATAAGAAGTAGAAGATTCACTCCATCCATTGGGGGTGAAGGTTTAAAATATCTTAAACATTTCTCAAGCATATTATTTTTTAGTATACTCCTTGATGATGGTCTCTTATGGTGTCTAGAAACCTTTTTCACCCACTCTGGTTCTCATTCACCATAGATTATCATTAGATCCTTTACATGGGGCATTATGTCTTCCATTTGATAGGATGGATATATTCTGATCGAAGTCTCAGTCTATTCATGTAGCATCCTAATGGTGTAATTTTATATTGGAAACATAATTTCATGGTCTATTTTACCTCATGTGAGAATTATCTAGAATTTTCATGTAACTATAAGGTACCTATTAAATCAAATTCATTAGGGTGGTAAGGGGTAAATCATCATAAAATAGTGTAAATCATAACGTAGTGGAACTATAAAATAAACCAACATGGGAACTATGCCTTATAGAAGGTTTACCAAGTTAACCATTCTAAATTTAACATAAATAGTAAAATTATCTCATGATTTAAAAAATACAACTCCAAAGTAGTTTTATAACCCAAAGAAATAAAGGATTAGTTTTCACGACCCATCCCCCAGGGCCCATTCTGTGACTACCACAGTCCCACCTTCCGTAGGCCAGGGGCTGCCGACTAGAACCAAGTAGGCATATCCCAAAAAAGGAAGGCATTTCCTTTAAAACTAAACACACACACAAAGCTGAAACTGTGGAAAGTAAAGCCAAAGTAAACAACAATTGTCACTAAGACAACTAATATTAGAGACTTACAAAATGAATGTAAAAATGGTGTAATAATATAATCCCAGAACTACAATGTAATGTACAACTACCACTATCCATCTGCTCGAGACCATACCTAGAGGGTAGGTGAAGGGTAAATGCCTATATCTATAAGATGTATGCATGTTTTTTATATCTCACTGAGAACCACCTAGTTTTAGAACACTATGGTTTCCATCGATACATTGATCACCTGCATGAGACATGACACATGGAGACGAAGCCCATGTAGGGGTGAGTAATAAAATACTCGGTAGGGACACCAAACCACGAAGGTAAGACCATAATGTAAACCCAACAAAGAAGATTCATCTAACACCAGGTATGGCTTAGAGTATAGAAAGTAATATTATCAGTCCTAAAGATGAATCATCTTATATTGCTAAGGGACTCATCCACAATGAGTCACTAAGATCCACTCATCTCCTGGACCACTAAGGTCCACTCTACTACTAGACCACCAAGGTCTGCTCTGTTAATGGACCACTGAGGTCTGATATGCTACTAGACCACTCAGGTCTTATTATCCACTTGACCATTGAGGTTTTCTCTACTACTAGACCACTAATGTCTTCTTGGACACTCGACCACTTAGTTCCACTCTTCTTATAGACCACTGAGTTCTTCTCTGCTATTGGACCATCAAGGTTATGCTCGTCATATCCTTGAAGTCACAGCCAGTCGTAAGATTCTTTCTCATATCGCACATGTTTTTGAGATAATATACTCTTAAATCCATTGCCTTTATATCAAATTCCAGGAATTCTCACTTAGATTATACCTCAATTACCCTCCCATCCCAAGGGTCCCAACTCCGTAGACGGCGCATCATGCAGACACCTGGTTTGAAAGATATTGGCATTTTAGTAAAGAGGAGACTGATGAATTAGGGCCTAGTCTAACTTGGTCAGACCGAATATAGTATACCAAAAGGACCGCCTCATCTCAAGTGTCCCAATTCCGCAGATGGTGCATCAAACAAACACCTAGTCCAAAAGATACTCCCTTTTTCTGAAATGGGTGGGGGGGTCGATTGGGTGTAGGCCTGGTCTGACCCAATCAGATTGATCAGATCCAGCCTGATCTGATAGATTTGACCTGTCCAAGCCTGATGGGCCTATCCTGGATCAGCTGTGTCCAGTATGACCTGCCAACATGGACTTCTAAGACAGCCAGCACACCTGGGTGTGGGTCGATCTGTGTACACCCACCCGATCGTTGAAGGGGCAGCCAGATTCTCTACTTGGGATGTGGTGGGGCCCCGCATCTTTCCACCTAGTCAATTCCAAAAACTGTTGCATTAACCTGCCACTTCTGCGGTTCACATACCATGGATTTTCATCGCATGGCAACTCTGATGCAGTCGAGTGGTCTGGTCCACCTACCACCAACATCCGTTTCGGTGGCCCCTATCACGGTTGTGGTGTGCTACCAACACGCTGCCTCCCACCTACCATCGACCTTATTTTTGGAGTCTCCTTCTATCACCACAGTGCACCATCAATGTGTTCCATCTCCCGCCTACTGGCCACCATCGGTCGTCGTCGATCACTGCCACCATCTTCGGTCCGCCGACGGTCTCGTTTGTAGGCCACCATACGTGCTTTGGTGTCCCGTTCTTCAATCCAAAAATTTTCCTAGGATCATTGGGCCATGTAGATATCTGTTTTATTCTCTATATCATTATTTCATCGATCTGAGCAGTCGGGAGCATTCGTTATCTCCCTACAAAGTCCTGACACGGCCCCAAGGTCTCATCGGCGAAGAAAGTGAGAGAAAAATGGAAGGGATCACAAGGAACACCATAGGTGATGAACATCATACCTATGAAGAAGGAGAGTTTTCGAGGATGATATTTTGTCGATCTTCAGTCTCTAATCCACTCTCAAAGGTTTTCTTCGCCATTTTCCGATTCATCAACATTCATCATTGGAGAGGTTTCCTTAATCATTTTTCAGTGGAATTCCATATTAAATCCTTATTTAATTAAATAAGGAAGATGTAATGTGTGTTCCACCATCACCACACTGATTCATTAATGAGGTACAATAATGGATTCAGTATCTCCTCATCCCTGCACTACTGCTCTGATAAGTTGCTGCATAATGAAGAAGATAAATAAAATAAAACAACTTTTTATGTAATTTTTTTCATCTAAAAAGTCTAAAAACTATCTTTCTCAGTCAACCAATGTCCCTCGATGTTAGGTCCTTTCTAGGAGAAAACCAATGCGCTTAGTTCAATAGTGCCCTCTAATTTTTTATTTGATCACTAGTTTAAAAAGTTAGAAAACCCCATACATGCGATTATATAATGAACTTCAATAATAGTTCAAAAATACATTTCGTCCACTCTAGGCCTCAAAATCATGTTCTGTCACAGAGCCTGGTCTCGAAATAATCCTATTTAAATTTCAAAAAACATTACATGGAATTTTAGAACACTAAATTACCCTTACCTTTAGAGATTTACATCCTCATAAGATAAAACAAGAGATAACCAAAGAACTGGGGGTACTGAGCATGAATTTGAGCCTCACTCTCCCATTTTCTTTCTGGGAAATTTCTGTGCTACCAATGAACAGAGAATAGAGGAATCAACCATACACGAAGTATCCTCTCCTGTGAATCCTCTATCTACATAGGGTACTCCATGAAATTCTCCCCTTCATCATCACACCTTTTTCGTGTCATGTCCATTCCAGATCCAAGATGTTGGATCATGGCACTAATAAATGGTTGCGCCAAGATCAACCATTCTTCAACCCATGAACAACGTGAAGAATATGGGGGAGAAAATCACAATAATCAACCCAAGGATCAAAACATGGTTGTTTGTTCATTCCAGCATTGATCTGATCCATTAAAAGGATCAAGAAAATGAAAAAAAACTATAAATCAATAAAACAATCATGGGTCCTAAATTAAACCAATAAGGGAAAACTTATCCCTCAACATTACACACGATCCGTGAATTGATCCATTGGTCTATCAATTCACATTTGTAGTGAAAATTCAAAGATGGGGAAATGATGGAATTTAAATAACAACCCCGACCTTGAGCTGGATTGCTTGTAGACATTGATTGAAGTCACGTCACTATGTCTATCCTTATTCTGCTAGTGTTCATCAATTCGTATCCCCTTCATTGATTCCCATCCTCTAATCTGTCATTTTTGGCGAGAGACTATCCTCCTCTATGCCTTAGGAAAACTCTAGAGGTATTCTCCAGCATTATGAATTTTAATGTTAGACCATGTCCCCGATTAATGGAGGAAATGCATTAAAGCATTTAAGTGTTTCAACATTACTATTTCTCTTTGAAACAATGTCACCACATTGCTTCATTTATCTACTTAAATATCATATTTTATATCACTTTTAAACATCCATACCTAATAATGATGCTATAGAACCTTTTAGGACAAATCACATGATACAATCATATTTATAACATGGGGATTAGAAATATAAGAAAGGGGTTATATCAAATGATTAATAAGGAAAAAGTAATATCATAATGTTTTAGATCATAAGTATGAAGGATAAAATGAGGAAGACATAAAATCTTGATTAAAGATCATGATACCATTTATGGTAATCATAAAATCTAATAGAGAACATACGATCATAAAATAATAATTAGAAATAAAAAAATATATAACTTGTATCAGACACATATCTCTAATCATAAAGTATGTGGTCATGATATAAAATTGAAAAATACTTTATAATTAATTCATGGTCATGAAAACATGGAATTTAATTAAAAATAAAGGCATAATTGAAAATTGGGATAACCTGATAAACATATAGGAAATGTGGTATAACCATAATCAAAATAAAACCTATGTGATTAAACCAATTATCCCCAAACCTATGTAAATAGATTCGTTATGTCCACACCAATTGTTTTTTTAAAATACATCATGTGAATTCTAGTGTGAACAAACTCATTATGTATAAAATTGACAATCTCATAAAATATAAACATAATCCAATTAACGTGGAGGGTGATATAAAAACCCACCCACATCATCCAAACATATTTTTTCCACTTAAAATCAGTCATCATCCTAACTTAAATAAACCATGTAAAAATATTGGGTTTCTTAAAATTATCACAAAACATTTACTTAATAAATAATGGGATATAAAAATCTCATTTCCATAAAGGATTCATAACATAAAAAATTTTGTATGATAAAAACATCACTTCATTAGAGATAAACCATGGAGAAATAATTAAATTCAATATACAAAAGCATTCCAAAAAATTTTTAAACATTGTTATAATTGATAATGTGTAAATTAATTTTAAAACTGCATTTTTGAGATAAGAAATAGAATAACTTTTAAAAACCCTATTATAAAGAGGTCCAAATAAAATATACTTGGAAATGTATAAGGTTTCAAAAAGGATAGTAAAAAATACTTTGAATGCATTAATTTTTAATGGATCTACAATAATGAATATTTAAAAAGACATAATATTTTAAAAAGATAAAGTGAAAATACTTATAAAACGATAAAATTTTAAGAAAATATTATTTAATAAAGGAAACATGGAAAAGAAATAAATTTTTCAAAAATTAAAAGTGGAAATAATATGATAACAATTAATTTTATAAATGTTCGTTAAAAATTTAAACTTATAAAAAAATGTATCAAAAGTAAATTTAGAGTATATGATAAATCCTTTTGTAATGAATAAAATGAAAACAAATCTAAATGTTTTTAAATAACTTGTTGAAAACCGAAATTATTCAAAAGTTGGTTAAAGATTTTTTTTAAAATGAATAAAGGGGAATAATATAATCATTCAAGATAAATAAAATTGAGTTTCCAAAATATAATTATATCAGTGGTGGGAAGTAAAAACATTGACATAGAAGAAAAATACACTAAAAGAAATGGTAATTACTATTAAAAAATCATTTTAAAAAGAAAATTGAATAATAAAGGATGAATAATTTGGTTTGAATCAATTTTTACCCAGAAAGGATTTTTTAAATACAAAATTACATATTTAAAGTTTTAATAGTTTAGTATAAAAATATTGTAGTCAAAGAAGAGTGACTATGACCCACATAATGGATTTTTACCACAAAAACTCCTCTTATCCTTCGTAACATTTGAATCAAAACCCCATGAGAGGTATAAAATTAAAAAACATTGAGTATAATGAAATATAATATAAAATTATTACAAAATTAAATTAAAGAAATTTTTATACCATTGAAAACAAAGCATGGTGTATAACCTAAACATGTCTAAAGTGATTCAAATTTGAGAAAAAGAAACAGTTAAGGTCTTTTCATTCTTAGTTGGATACACCTTAACAACTTGTAAGAAAATTTTAACTATTTTAATATAATATTTTATAACCATATTATAACCTAAAAATATTAATAATTTCCCTTTATATTCATTGTTTACATTTATATTAGTTAGTTTTTTCCTATTTTCCCATATCTGGTGTTTATAGTTTTTTCTATTTGTAGAAGTTTCATAGGAGTGACATCAGTATTCATTCTTCTTAAAAAGTTAATATTTCATTATTAAATAATTTTATTTTAAATTATTAATTATAATGATTTATGAAATATGAATTTTCTTTCATGAGTACTTTTGTCTTTAGCCTATAAGGTGAAATTAACAATGAAGATTTTTTAGTGATTTTGAACCTTATAATGGTGTTTTCTTAATTAATGGGATATATTTTAATGTATACTTTCTAGAAAATAAATTATTTAACTACATATTCATATCATATTATACTACTAATTATGTTCTTATCATCATCCAGGATATAATTTCATAGCATTGTTGTAGTAGGTGGTAAAGATGACCTAGTCATAAAGATACCATGATTATTGATGATTATGAGATGATTTTGGTGTAATATAATTAAATTGTTATCATAATGATATAATTTAATTTTTATTAGAATGATATATCAAAATTATAAATGAATAAGAATATGGATTAATGGATAAGAAAATATTACATAATTTTAATTAATAACTTTCCTTTTAATATACTAGTTTTAAATAATTTAATTTATAATAATTGTTTATTGATCATATAACTAATAGGTTCCCTAATGTGTTATACCAAAACCTTTATGACATCATAAATATAATATTTATCCTTTAAATCCATTTTCATGACCATAATTATAAATTTTTTATATAATAAAAAATTGAAATCAATCATCCCATGGAGGAAGCAGTCCACAATAATGAATGTTTAAAAATTTAGTTATCCATAAAATGGTGAAAGGGGAACATGTTTATAATTTTTTAATATAAAATATATTATTAATATAATAATTATATATTAAATTACTGTTAGGACTATCCATGTAAGGTGATGATGCAAAACAAAAAACAATTGTGCATCAGGTAGGTGTTACTTCACACAACACACAATTCACTCTTTCATCTTTATTAAAGGGAAAAAGTGGGATTGGTTAATTATTGAAATACAATGACTATATTTTATTTTATTAGTCATTTTAAAATTTATTTTTTCTCTATATATTTACTCAGATCCCGCACTGTGTTTGGGTGTCACAGGACCCTAAAATTAATATATGTAATAATATCAATATATATTAAAGAATGTGAGAATATATTTTGGTTATAAAAGGTTATAGCATTTATCGGGACCTACTTTGAGAAATTTGAGACCATTTTTATTTCTATAATGTGGATTTACCGTATTAATGACATAAAATTGGTCTGCATCAGATGTTTCATGGAATATTGTTGTTAATGGGAATGTTAAGTAAATTTATTTATTTGTTTATTTAATTTATTTTCTAACATAAACCAAAAACCTCATTTATAAAAGTATGATTATTGAAAATCTCAAGGGTAACTGACATAACCCCAGGGGATTATATGGAAGGATGTAAAATTATTCATATATTTTTTCAAACTGTGAATGTGGATGGACAATCATGATAATGGGGAATCATGAGGCGAATGTAAAACATAGTGAATCTTCTTCTACATTACTGAAGAATGTATTATTCACAAAATATTGATCCAAACTTGAGTAAGGAATCATTATTTAGTTTATATCCACCATTTTATTTTAAAAAGAATTTAGTTTTTATCATCTTTCTTTTCCAATAATTTTAATTCTTTACATGATCTGGGTAAATTATTTTGTCTATTACACCCCTAATTTCAGCATGATATCTATAATATGGAATCATTGAATGTAATAACACCAAATAATGATATATATCACTTTTTTCTTTGGAATATTCCCCAATTTTCATAACTATATTCTTTATTTACCCATAGGGGCATGGTTTCACATTCTCTGGTTAAACTCAAGCACGACTGAACACACGAATTCATGGAAGATGCATGAATGATTTATGTATCAGTGTTTTGTGGTTAGATTGTGATGTGATGTGGGTTACAGTTTTTAATGACATGGATTGGAGTCTATTTCTCAGTAATTAATCCATAATATAAGCATGATGTGATGAAATGTACTACCTAAGGTTTGGGTGGCTATAATCCGACCACATTCGATGGATCAGGCACATCGAGCCCATATCAGAGTTACCCAGCAAAAATAATGGTAGAAATAGGTGCATAACAATCTTGGGAGAGATGTTTACAAAAATTAATTTTCTATAAAATCCCAAAATACATGGTGTGTATTCTACGAACACATTTCATGTAATTACCTAGTTTGAGCAGCTAGGGTTATGGGTGAAGTTAAATATCACAAGTTGTGTATGACCCATAAACATCAAGTGACCCAGTGTTGGTGACTAGATGTGTACCCTTGGGGTATATGGTCATGAACATGGATATGTACATTAGAATGGATATAGTACATAGGCACAACCATGTACATGGACATGCCTAGAGTACTTAAACATGGACAGTTTACAAGGGCTTTGCCATAATACATAGGCATGGGCCGAAGTACACAGGTATGGGCCATAGAAATAAGGTATTACCCTGGGTATCCAAGACACTCCATGTAATACATGTACATACCATGTATTTCCACATGTAAAGTTAATCCATGTGAAGGTTAAGTTATGGACAGGTGTCCAAGAGAGGTCACATGTTGTGTCACCCTTTGTACACACTAGGTACGTCCATAAATATCCTTGACCTTGTGTATATCCTTCTTTGAGAAATGGATTTGGGATACAAATTATCCTATACTAAGAAATTTTCCATGTAGAATAAGATGGGATAATTTTTTTGGAATCAAATATATTTCTCATGGTGTTACGATTGGGATGATTAATCAAGTGCAGCTTATCTAGTGATAATGATTGGGTGTGATAGTCATAGTATTACCATGGTTATTAACCCCCATGTAACACTGGGATAAAATCCCCCATACCATTTACACTCGTAGGTTTGCTACCCCATACTACATGGGGTGTGGGTCCTCTATTTATAGAGTTTCACCCCCACCCATCTTCAAGCACTGGTGGGTAGTGGGTCCTCTACTAGAGATTGTTCTCCTTGGCTGTGGAGTGTAGTGGTGAAGTATGGCCCCTCACATGATTCCTTTTATGGTTTCATATGACGATGGGAATCAAAGATATCCCTTTTAAAATATAGGTTAATTCATATGTATTAGTCGTGTTGTGGAGATGGAGATCCCCTTTCTCTCTCTATTGGGATTCTTTATAATCACATATATGTTGGGTTTCATTTACCTATTACATATGGGTTGAGATGAATAATATTGTATCATTTTATTTCTACCACCATGGTTTATAGGGTATCCTACATGGTATGGATACAATCACCCCTGCATGATATTTTCCCAAGTTTTTTTTTCTTAAGAAAAGAACATAAATATCAGTTGTGATATTAGATGACAGGGTTCTGAAAGAGCACATCCATAACTAAAGAAGATGGTAATGTTCATTGGTCATCCTTGGATATTGTGAGTCTAGGTCTCTTTAGTCTCCCTTTTTTAGCTATTTTGTATTTGGGACCTCATTTCTATAAGGGTGTGTATTTTCCCCTTTAAACATTTTTACTATTTTATGAAATTTTATTATTTCTTAGAGGTTGTTACATATATGGTTTACACTCTAGATGCTTAGTATTTTGTTATATCTCAGCACTATTTCATGGTGATAATTATGTTTGTACATAAATGTAATTAAGATAATCCCACCCATTTTATCATTTCATACTCAAAACTTTTTTCTATCCCCTATCCTATGGAGGATGGCTTAAGGTTGTCACTCTCAGTTTCCTGCTATCTAGGTGGGCCCGATGAGTTTTTTCTGATAGAGTGGTATCAAAGGTGGTATTTACCCTATATAATTATCTAGAGTTTATATTTTTTATGAGGATTGGTTAGGGAACATAGGGAAAACATTTCAGAGTTTCTCACGTGTGGATTTTAGGATAGGGAACATAGTGTCGGGGCATCGTCTAATGTATACATTCAGCAGGACTGTGACGACCTTATTGTTGAATTGAAATACTATGACATCAGTTGTAATGAACAAATGGAACAAGAATAATATAGGATTTATTATTTCCAATTTCATGAATTTATTGATTCATTTCCCCATATATGCTCATCTAACCGTGGTATGGATTTATCACTTTTAGGATGCCTCTATGGTGATAGTGAAATAGGATGCCAATACAAGATTGTAATGATGATCAGTTGAGTGATGATGCCTTAGTTTAGGGACCTTCTCAGGAATTGTTCCCCTAAGTGGTTGAGATTAAGGATTTACTATTTTTTAGATGACTGAGAACTCTTAAATTCTAGGATGATGAAACTCATAGGGTCATTGTATTACATAAGTTATAGCGATATATACCATAGAGGTTTCTTGGTGAATCATGACATCAAGAAGTGCATAATTAGATAAAGTTAGTGATATGATTCTTCAGTCTTGGGTGGGAATCTACCGATCAAATGGTTTCATTTTTAGCCATCCTTATTCTCTTATTCATTGTTCAACGGTATTGTATGATCATTTAAGAACCTTATGAGATGATTCCCTCATAGTCAAACATCTAGCATTCATTCTTCGATGAGTATTACCTTTAGTGATTATAATTTGTGAAAATTCAAGGTCTTCTTGGACGGTAGTAGGGTTATATGTTAGTTATATAGTATGTTTTGGGGTTTAACAACCTCATCCATTATTCCATTAATATGGTCTGAGATGGTTTCTTCCAGGCATAAAATATTTCTTAATACCTCCATATAGTCATTCATGCTTTTGTGGTCTCTTTATGCATTCCAACATATGGGAGAGTATTGTTGTGTGAACTTTTTATAGATATATTCCTAGAATAGATGCTTAAAGTAGTAGTAGAAAGTACAATAAATCATAGGTCTAAGACATATACTGAATCTAGTAGGTTCCATTCATTAGGTTCTTGGTACATGAGACCTCCCCATGGTTAGACTCATACACATTATTCTCCAGCACAAGGTTCATGTAAAGGTTCTATTTTTTCATGATAGGGGTGATGTTATTCTTGTGAAGATTGATTTCACATAGGATTTTTATTTCCTGGCCCAACGTACTATGGGTGGCAGTCAGTAAGTGTATGGACTTCCATGATTGAGGCATTATTATTATCAGAGATATCCCAGGCCTGGTCAAGGTAGCCCCTAGGCAGGCGGTGATGATATAGGAGATTCTCGAGCACATAAGGGATGATATTTTGGTGGAGGAAAATGTTATTATCTACTTATACCACCACAACTAGGTTTTTAGAGATAGGTTTAAATGGGTGGAGGTTGTGGTCATGGGAATCTATAGGTTATGGAGGGGTAAGACCAAGCTTCTCATTATATGATTTGAGATATGTTATGTCTCATATCAACTCTTACTCCAATACTTGTATAGATATTCATGAGTAGTTAATTTATCTTCATATCCATCATGGGAGATCAAGAGCCTCTCATTCATACTTTTTACAAGAATCTATGGTTATACGTCACTAATTCGATTGATTCTTCAATAACACACATCTACTAGTATTGAGAGTTGGGGTTCAGTAGTAATAATTTCTCATGGGATATCTTGGTAATCATGAATATAACTAACAGAAACATCTTTGGTGTAGGATATTTTTCCATGTTATGTGCCCAGACAAATTGTCTTCACATGAGGGTCATATTTCATCAGACAGATATGATGAGATACTTCTTTATAGGTGATAGAGATCATATGGATTATCTGTTGGGGAACATGAGAAGTAAAACACAAATGATTACCTATTATTTAGTGATATTATACCAGGTTTAACAGTCTCTTCATGCATCTGGATTATATAAGTAGTTGATGGTTATATGGATTTCTTTACCAAATGTGTTCTGGTACTACCTCTTTAGTAAGGGATTGACTTTTTTATTTAATTGAACCATGGAAAAAACTGATTTATTCGATCGTATATAAAATATCTCCCCACTAATCTCTAAGGGATAAATGGGATGTTGGAAGATATTTGAGAGAAAAATTTTATCAAACCTAATGTATCCACTTGGGAATCTCTGGTTTTATTCATGCAAAGGTTATATGGGATTTTGAAGCTTTGTGCTGATTATTATTACCTAAATTATGTAAAGATAAATAAAATATATCCCTTTTGATGAGAGATGAGTTCTTAAACCCATTGAATGTTTTGATTTGGTTCTCAAAGATCATTCTTAGGTTTTCTAACCAATAGTTAAGGGTTCATGAGGATTATATTCTAAAGTTATCATTCTGATATCACTACAGATACTATAAGTTTTTTATGATTCATTTTCGTGCGACTAATGAGCCCGATGTGTTCATGTTTCTTATAAATAGGATCATCTATACATAATTTGAAGTATTCATAGTTTTATTCATCTATAACATACTCATTTACTCTATGTAAGGGTAGAAGAATTCATATAATTTGAGGACAGTCCTAGACTTACTTCAGGAGAACCATATTAATGGGAAATCACAAGGTTTGGGGTTTGGATCCTTGAATTTCACTTTCTTAGGAATGGAATCTCTAATAATTGCTTAGATATGGATCGACAAAATATTGATACAATGATTTATTAGAACCAACCAAGAGCTTGATAATGGTCTAGAGTTTCTTTAGTTTTGGGGGGTATCATAGAAGTTTTTTGGAGAAAAAAATCTTGGGTAACATCATTTTTGACAACCTTGATATTGAAAGGGTTTTCATTTACCTAGACAAAGATAATTCAATACCCCAAAACTTTTTTATAGATTCATCTTTTCTGGGAACAAATACTTGAAGGATCATTGAATGTGGAAACTCTAGTTCTATTAGATTATTAATTTGAATATTTATTTTTATATATACATATTTTTACTTGGAATCAGATTTTTTTTTGTTTCACCTGAACCATAAATTAATATATATATATATATATATATTAAAGCATACACCTATATATTTTTGGTATAAATGGATTTATTATTAAATAGAAACTACGATGGTAAATCAGGACAATATTTTTTTTAAAGTTTGGATTTACCCCATTCATAACCTAATGTTGTTTAGTGTTTGATGTTTGAAAAAACATGGTTGTGGGAGACTAGGATAGGTAAATTAATTAAATTTTTCAATTAATTATTTTTATGACCTAAAATAAAGACCTCCTATATAAATGAATTTTTATATAAAATTTATATGGATAGCCACACAACCTTATGAGATTTTAGAGGAGGGTGAATCATTTTTCATTGGAATTAGGAAACCAAGAACATGGATCATTAACTTTGAATGTGGGGAATTGTGAGATGGAAGAAGAACATAATGGATATTTTTCTTCAACATTAGAGAATGAATTATTTTCTAATGATTGATCTATAATTAATGTAAGACTCTTTATTTAATGGATTTATTCCATATTTTATTATAAAAAATAGGGATTATTGATCTTCTTATGATTCTAGGTATTGATGTTCTTCACATGAGCACAATAAGTTATTCTATTTTTTCCCCCGATTCATCCACGATATCAATATTATGAAATCATTGGGTATGATCTCACTAACCAACAATATCATTCAATTAATTCTTGTTCATTTCCACTATTTTAATTCACTTTGTTAACCATTATCCCACATGGTCATGGTTCGGAATTTATCATTAGATTCGAGCATTATCGAACCCCTAGAATCATGGTGGATAATTTCAAGATATACATATTACTTTTTTCCAAACAGATCGTGATACGATGTGGGTTTTAGGTGTTAAAAATCTGATTATAGGTTGGTTCGCGATTCCTCAACCACATGAGAGTCATGGTGAATTAGGTTGTACTTCATATGGTTAGGGTTTCTTGAATCCATCCACCATGGATAGATTTATCATATTCAATACCTTATTTAACTTCCCTTGTGTAGATTGGGGTGAATACAATGTTAATGAAATCATTGGTGATACATTTAAATAATTTTTTTGTTAATTGAAAATCCTAACATACACGATTTGTAGTCCAAGAACACATGTTTTGTTGTTCCATGGATGCAATGGCTTGGATTTTTGGTGAAGTTAAATATTACAAATTATGTATAATCCATTAATTCCATGTGACATGGTTTTGGTGACTCGTCATGTACCCCATGTGTAAACGGTCACGGAAACATCCATAATACATGGGAACAACCATGTAGTAAGACATAGATATAGTACTATGACATTTCCATTATATAGAGGCATGACCATAGTACATGGACACAGTTCGAATTATATGAGTAAAATCACAAAAGATATATTAAAACCCTAATAATACATGAGACACCGTGTACTAGATGTAAATTTTATGTAGTTCCACATAGCCATTAATGTTGTCTGAAAGTGAGGTCAGATATCATGTTCCCCTAGGTAAATGTCATGTTCCTCAATCTGAATCATCCACCTTGTTTATAACTTTCTTTAAGAATCAGTTGTCATCCAATGAGTAGCTTGTGATGGGAAATTTTCTATATAGAACATGATTTTGAGGTTAGTTTTGGAATTAGAGATATGACATTGGGTGTTATAATTGAGAATATTCTTCCAGCACAACTTAGTCAGTGACAATGAATGCGTGTGATCATCAGAGTTTTACTGAGTTTGGAAACCCCATATCTCACTAAGGCATACGTCTAACATAAATTTTAAATAGGTATATTTGGTAACACCTTCACTAAACAGGGTGTGGATCCCCTATCTATGGATTAAAGAACCCCCCCCCCCCAATCTTTGATTTTCGAAGGTGACCGAGTCCTGAACTGGAAATGTTTCCCCTTTTCATGAAGCGTAGTGGTGAGGTAAGGGCCCGCCACATGTATTCTTGTTCAGCTGTGTGTGATATTGGGCATCAAAGATGGATATTTTGAAATATAGGATGACTCATCATTCTTGGTTATGATGTGTAGATGGATATCCCCCTTCTCCCTTGCTTGTGTTTCATTATGTGTATATATATGTTAGGTTTTTTTCCTCTTCCATATTTGTTGATATGAATAATATTGTGAATTTATATTTCTTCCTCCTTGGTTTTTTGTGTATCCCACTAGTATTTATAAACTCACCCTTGAACAGGATTTTCCCACATGTGTTGTATCTTATGTAGATGATAGGAACATCAGTGGTGATATTTGAGGACCATATTTCAAAGGAGCATAGTCATACCTAGAAAAGATAACCTTGTTCGGTGGTCAACCATGGAAATTTTGATGTGGGATCTATTTAGTATTCATTTTCCATTTTTTCAGATTATGACCATATTTCATATAGGGAATTTATTGTTTCTGTTAATACTTTTGTACTATATTGTTGTACTTTGAAGCTTTCCTAGAGTCTTTTTCATGAATGTCTTACACTCTATATGATTAGTATTTTATTATATATTTACATTTTTTCAGGGTTATTTCTGTTTTCTCAAAAAATTACTTAGGATAGTGAAACCTATTTCCAAATATCCCACTCGATCTTTGTCACTAGACCCTAGTCTATTTGAGGCGGGCTAGGGGTTTCCACACTTGGCTTAAAGTTGGAAATGTGGGCCCTAGTGGTTCAGGTCGTGACATTTACCATCATTATAACAACATACCATTTTTATAATAATAATATATATGCTATCATTTTCTGATAGTTAAATGAAATTTTTTGAAGAATAAAACTGTGTAAATAAATAGAACTTTAAAGAGAGGTTTAGGAATGTGTGCCTCACTTCTTGGATTACCGCCTTTGGGGATGGAATTAAACCTTTATGGGGTGGTCTTTGGAGAATACCTTAACCTAATTAAGGTGGATAGAAGTTTGGAGGATCAGTTTTGGTAGGGTTTGATCCAATATTCATGGATTTTAGTTTGAAAGGATGTGAGGAGAGCAGTACCGCTTTTATATGTGAAAATGAGTGTCATTTTTCGTAAATACCAACAACTATTCAATATTGGAAAGTCACCCTCAAACCAAGTTCTACCAAAATTGATCAATAATGGAGAAAATATAATATGAGGTTGATTTAAACCTCCAAAATCCAAAAATAACCATTTCTAAACATTTTATTACCTTTACCTATATGGTAACTCACTTTTATAAGTCTAATTTTTAACATGATAACTAGTTTTTAGATCGGTAATGAGTCATATAAACGTAAAAGTAAAATGAAACTTATTAGATAATTTTTAAGCACAGACTATAAATATTAAATCTAATTTTTCAAATAAAAATCCTATGTATATGGAAAATAAATTTTAACATGAGTGAATGTAATAGGAAAACAAGTTTTTTAACAGGTCAATTTTTAAGAAAAAAGAATTATGATTAATTTAAAATTACTAATTAAATTGTTTAAAGTTAATTTTAAATAATTTTTATAATTAAAAGGATATCTATTTAAAAATAAAATAAATCAAAATCTTCATTTCATCATTTTAAAAATAATTAAACAAATCATTTGAAAAGAAGGTTTCATTAAAATTCTATATAAATTTTAAAAATGTTGAACATGGAATTATAATTTCAAAATAATATCTTAAATTTACTTAATCTACTTTAGAATATAAAATTTAATAGTAAATTATTATCAAAAAATAAATTTATTCCTAAAATAAAATAATTTAATAAAAATGATGGAATTAAAAAAATCGTTATTTTGAATAGTCATCTAAAGATTAATTATTTCCAAAAATATCATATTAAGCTAAAATTACTATTAAAAATCCATAAATTATGTTAATTTTACCAAATTAACATCTTAAAATTTATAAAATGCATTTTTTAATAAAAAACATAAAATGAAATGAAAACCCATTTTATATAAAAATAAAATTTACTATTATAACTATTTTGAAACAAATTACTAATTTATAAAATGATAATATATATTTGTATTATTAACTGAAATTAAACTTAGTGAATTAAAATAAAATTCCAGTTTTTTAAAAAATAAATTTTTAAGAGGTATGTGAATTTAGAAAAAATATATTTTCAAGGATTATATAAATTTATAATATATCTATATAAATATTTTAATAAATTTTGATTTAATATTTATTTCTACTTAAATTATCCCTTATGATATTCATGTAAGACCTATGAATTATATAAGTATTACTAGTAGTTTTGTGTGGTCTTTCAGATAGCATAGACCCTATGTTAATATTTATGATCTTGAACTTATCCAATATACAGTTTTTGTCAAACCATAATTGCTGGATTTCACCTTGTCCTTGGTCAATGTAAAGAGCTAGTGAATCTACCACCCATATGAGTTTTGGATAAATGGTATTCATAAGTATGACTTCCATTTTCAGATGCCATTTATTCATACATTCTTCATTAATCTTGAAATATGGATACATCAATTTGTAAAATATAATAAAATGGTTAATTATTAATAGTAATATTTAATATTCAATATTCAATATATAACAAGTTCTTTCAATTTAATTTTGAATTTTGTGTGATGCATGATATTAACATAATATTTATCTAAGGATGATATAGTGACATCCCAGGTCATTACATTCCACACCTTAAATAAATTTCATCCATGTAATTTCAATTATTACTTATAAACAAATTTAGATATGGGTATCTATAATATGACTCAAGATACAATTTCTAAAAAAGTATTAATCATAACTATTAACTTATAATAAGAATAATCCCAATGCAATGTTTCTTCCCAACCATTTGAGAAAAATTCCTCTCATGGTTTAGTGTTATGATTTATTCAAATTTTCCAAGAATTTATTGTTTAGACCTACAGTGTGAGATTATTATAATTTTTTCTAATTTAATAAATGTAGTTACCTATGTTTATAATATTTAAACCACAAAAACATATCGCTATCCCCCTTAGTTTCTTAACTTTGTGGATTTTGTGGAAAGTTAAGGTTGAATGATGAAGTGGGTTAATATTTCTCCTCATAGTTACAAGGATTATTCAGATCCGGATTCAAACACCTCCAAAAACATTCTATATTAGTTGTCTCCAATTCCCTAGCATGATCCCAATCCATATTATCCTTCACATGAATCACTGTCTTCAATAGATAACTACCCATATCTTCACCCACTTGTTGCATCATTCCTTTTGTTTCTACCCCATAAAATCCTCTCAGATAAAGTTTAGATGGGGTAGATGTATCATATTGTCCACTTCATTTGGAATTTCATGTGTCCAAATATGTCCTTCCAAGACCAAAAATATTTCCTTCACACTCTTTTTCAGATCAGGTGTTATGGTGAATCATACTTGATTTTCAAACTGCTTGCATATCCAATATCACTTGGCGACCTCTCCTTTTTCACCAAACCATTTTCCCTATTATATTATTAATGGTGGTTATGGATTTATTTATACATCCACCATTAATTTTATTTTTTCAACTTCTTTATGAACATTTGGGCCTACACGTGGGGGTGGTACATTGATGGATAATGACAAATATGATCTATTTTTTATTTTATTGTTGTATTGGTGTCAATATATATTTGTGGTGGATTTTATTTACTATCTCTACTTGTGTAAATTTTTCCAATAAAATGTTTTTTGTTTGTAATATAACCCTGATTCATGAAATAGGGGTATATTTTGAAATAGTTAATCCATTACATCAAATACTTCTGAAGGATCCATACTATTATTTATATTCTCATAAAATTAGATTTCAAAAAGAAACTATCATGAAGTTAGACATTTTATTTGATAAGAAAGAATCATGGTGATAGAGATATAAAAAAAATAAGAAACATAGATTTATTAGATATAAGACCCCACATCTACAGTTCCAATGTTTGGTATTTAGTTATCACAATATACCTCATAAAAAGTCATTTAACAGGTTCCACATTATTTGTAACAACTGGGCCCCGCCCATCAATTTCCCTGCAAACTTGTGGTCCCCACCCTAGGGCCCACCCACATGCCCGAATTTTTATTATGACTACTGATTGTCCACACAGGCCTAAACATGTAAATTTCAGTGTGCTTTGTCCTCACTCACACACACCCTGGGAAACTTCCCAGAAGGTCACCCATCCTGATCACTACTCAAGGCCAAACACGCTTAACTGTGGAGTTCTAATCAGACAAGCTCCTGAAAAGGAAGATACACCTTGTTGACATGGTTCATATCATTTAGTCATTTAACCCTTTATCATTAGGGGGTGTTACAATCTCCCCCCCCCCCCCCCTTAGAGTACAACATCCTCGTTGTGCGCCCTACATCTCAACCCAGGCAGTGCATCACACTTAAGGCTGAGTACCACTTATGATACCAAAAATAAAAATTGGGCCCCGCCCACCAGTTTCACCGCAAACACGTGGTCCCCACCCTAGGGCCCACCCACTTTCCCGAATGGGTCTTATGACTAATGATTATCCCCACAGGCCAACACAAGTCCTTTTCAGTGTGCATTGTCCTCACTCACACACACCCTGGGATGCTTCCCAGAAAGTCACCCATTCTGATCACTACTCCAGGCCAAGCATGCTTAACTGTGGAGTTATAATCAGACAGGCTCCCAAAAGGGAAGGTGCACCTTGTTGACATGAGTCATATCATATAGTCATTTAACCCTTTATCATTCAGGGGTGTTACATTATTCGATCAGTTGTGGTGATTTTTCACACCAATCATTTTATCTTCAATAGATTGGTGACATTGACTTGGTTAATGTCCAATCCATTCATATTTAAGGTATAAAAACGTTACTAGTGCCATTGGGTTCATGTTTTCCACTCAGAATATTCAAATCAACCTATTCATTTTCATATGATAGTTTAATGATCAATGGTCCCCGCTTCCATAATTAAAGAATCCTCTAGTCCCCTTAAGGTAATTCCCATGGATCTTCCTCTAGCATTTTTTAAAAATTGGAAATTGAACATTTTTTCCTTCGTCGCCTTCATCACTTAATCTATCAAAAGTCACAACATTTCTCTTCTTTTGGATGTTTGGAAATTTTTCTTTTCTCTCATTGCTAATCATATTAAATGATAGCTAGCTTGGAATAATCATAAGACTTTTCATTTTATCAGACATTCTAATGGGTTGTTTGTTAGTTAATCACTACAATATCCTTCACACCCACGGTTCCTTTAGTTTGATCTATTAATAAAACCAAAATGGTTGACCTGAATACTAAAACATTTACAATATGGAGTTATTATCATTATCATAAAAAAATTATATCTTAAAATGACTTGTTCTTTTATGTAATCTCATTGTCCTATAGTTTCTTTACTTTAACCTATATCAATTTTAGTTTCACATAGGCTGTTGTAAGTTATTTATTTTATTATTATAAACATAATCACTAAAAGTAACTAGGAAATAAGTCTTGTATAGTAGTTAATAAATATAATATGATAAAAAAATCATGCCCCCTGGGAGTTTCAAACTAGGTATGCAGTTAGGCCTCTATCATGCACTTTCTGATGATCGAGTTAATACCCAATCCTCTATTTTCTGGGTTATTACCCCAAGGTAAAGATTTTCGACAACATGAATCCACTTATAGTATCAATAAAATGATATATTTATAGGTAAAACCATCTACACAAGACATGAAAAATATTTTAGTATATTTTTATATACATAGGATCATCTATATAGTTTTTACTAAGGTTCTATTACACAAATTCCAAATGTAAATAAAATAATCCCCATAAATAACTAAAATAATATCTAATGAAAATAAACCCTGATCTAAAACTAAATATAGCTACCCATTTAAAATTTAATATAAATAGACCAATAATGTCATGATTTAAATAACACATATCAAAAACAACTATACAACCCACAATAAAAAAAAATTATTATCTTGGATATTATCAATGTAGGCATATTATTTTACAACACTGGAAAAATTATATACATAATCATGCTCTTATAAACCCTTTAAATTTATCTCACATGATTCAATCATCCCTATAACCTATGTATTGGAAATATAAGAAAGGGGTGATATCAAACGATCAGTAAAGGGAAATTGATATCATAAATTGTTAGACCATAAGAATGAAGAAGAATGTGGTGAATATATAAACATCTTCATTAAATATCTTAATACCATATATGATGATTATAATACAATATGAATATATAAATTATCATAAAAATATTATTAAGTAAGCTTAAAATGTATGAACTGGAACTAACACCTTTCATTAATCAAAAAATATGTGAACATGGTATAAAAGTACATAATTCATTAAAAATAAGGCATGATCTGGAAAACATAGAATCCATGTAAATAAAATCAGACTTCTCAAATTATCATAACATGATTAAAAATATTTGATTTTTTAACAAACATAAGAATATGGAAACCTATTTGATAAAACCAATTATGTAAATTCCAATGTGAACAAAATCATTATGTCCTCTCTTAAAAATGTGAACAAAGCCATCATGTCAAATATTTTGTTAAAAAAGTCATTATATACTCTTATAACTATATCTTGATATATAGTTATAGAATCATTCATTATAGGGTGAAGTAGGACCTCTCCCATCACCAAGCATACATATTGTTCCACATTAAATCAATCATCTTCCTAACTTAATTAGCCTCTATAAAAATAATGGTTTTTTAAATCTTATAACATAACATGAACTTAAAAAATAATAGGCTATCAAAATATAATTTCTTAAAAGGATTAATAACATATTAACATATTTAGTACAATAAAAACATCCCTTATTTTGAGATAAACATTCGAGAAAAAAGTTAAGTGAAGTTACCAAAAAATTCACTAAACCATTATAAACATTTTTATAAAAGATATATTGTAAATTACATTAAAAAAATAGAATTTAATAGAATACTTTTTGAAACACTTATTATAAATATTTCCAAATAAATTATCATTTAAATAAAATATGTTTCTAAAAAGATAAGTGAAAATACATTGAAAACAATAATTTCAAAAGAATATTTAATAAGTAGGTCTTCAAAATACATAAATTTTTTAAAAAGGGGAAGTGAAAATAATTTGAAAATTATTACTTTTAAAAATAATATTTAATAATTAAAATATAAAAAATTTATATTGTTTTAAAAAATTAGAAATAAAAATACAATGATAGCATTTAAATTTAAAATGAATCTTTAACACTAGAAAATTAAAAAAAAAAGATATTGATTTTATCAAAATAAAATGTGTAGTGGATGATAAAAATTTTTATTTTGAAAGGATAAAAAACCATTTGAAAATTTTAAAATAACCATATTGAATAACCATATCATTGTAAATATGGTTAAACCTTAGTTTTAAAATTAATAAAAAGGAATAAAATGATCATTATAGATAATAAAAATGTTATTTTACACTAGGTAAGGGATAAAATTGGTTAGAATTGAAAACATGTATTTGGAAGAAATGTCCATTAAAACAAATGGGAATTATTCTTAACAAAATTACATTTAAAAAAATATAATAAATTATGAATATTAATTTTCTTTATATCATTATTTACCTATAAAATAAGGTGAGAATATAATATAAAATCTCTATACGCTATAACAAATCAATCTTAACATATTATAGCCAAAAGAAAGTGATCATATCCCAAAGAAAGGATTTGAATAATGAAAACCCCTTAAACCCATTTAAAATTTGAATCAAAACCCTATAAGAGATATAAATTTTAAAATAACATTTAATATTAGGATATGTAAGTTAATATTGATATATAATTTATCTAGGGAATTATTCACGCCATTTTAAAGGAAACAAGGTGTATAACTTAAAATGTCTCAAGAAGAAACCCTTACTTTGGTTACGTAAATAGTCATAAGTTCTCCAAAATAAAATGAGAAAAACATAACTATATTAATATAATATTTAATAATAATATTAATTCTTAAAACTATTTATAAATTCCCATTATAATCATTGTCTATCTGTATATTAGTTTGTTTTTTTTTCTATTTTCCAACATCATTTGTTTATAGTTTTGTCTGTTTATAGAAATTTCATTAGAAAGAAATCTATTCATTATTATTCAAAATTAAATCATTAAAATTTCATTAATTTCAATATAACACATTACTTATAATTATTTATGATGTATATATTTACTTTCATTATTACTTTAGTCTTTATCCTAGAAGGGTAAATTGATAATGAATTTTTTCGATGATTTTTTACCTACGAAGGGTGTTTTATTAATTAAGGATTCAAAAATTGATGTATACATTACAAAATAAAAAATGAATAATTATTGAAATACTTATGTCATGGTATTAAAAAAATTATTTTTCATCAATATCCATAATATAATTTCATTGCAGTGTTCAAGTAGGTGGTCAAACCAACCAAATCCTAAACATGCCATGATTATTGATGATTGGGAGGTGATTTAGTTGTAATATCATTGTACCAGTATAATAATGATGTAATTTAATGTTTATTAGTGTGATATATCAGAATTATTCTATAATAATGACAATATTTAATCTATGTAAACATATTATAAAATTTAATTAAATATTTTTCTCTTATGATAGATGTTTTAAACGATTCAATTTATGTTAACACTTTGTTGATCATATGATTAATATGTTATAAAATTTGTAATAAAAACTATAATGATTTCATAAAAATAAATTTTATCATTTATATCCATTCTCTTGAATATCTATGTGATGTAGTGATGAAATAAAAAATGGAAGTCAATCATCCCATGGAGTTAGTATTCCATATGTATGCATGGTTGAGGATTTTGTTTTCCATAAAATGAGGAAAAGGAGTAATATGGTTTATAATTTCAGAATGTAAAATATATTATCATAATTATAATTATATATTAAATAACCTATTATTAATATCATTTTATGGTGGTGAAGGAAAAAGAAAAAAATGTTGTGGTGTGGAGGCAGTAGTCCGCACAACACATGATTCACGCTTTTGTTTTTCTTACTAGAAAATAGGAGGGTGGATAATTATTTACCAACATTATAGTAACATAATATTATGATAATTATACTTATTTTATCATTTTATTATGGTGAAACAATGTTTACGAAGAATAAAAGTGTTTAAACAAATTAAAAAATAAAGATACATTTAGGAACTTATACCTCACTTCTTAGATTATCACCATTGTGATGGGAATTAACCCATTAAGTGCTGGTATTTTGAGAATAACATAACCTCATTAATGTGGATAATAATATTTAGGAGTGGTCTGGATATATTTTTGGTAAACCATGAGTGGTTTTGGTGTGAGGGGAAGGGAGGATAGGAGTCCCCCTTTTACAAAAGAAAATGAGTGGAATATTTTTTAATACTCAAAACAATTAAATAAAGGGGAGTCATTCTGAAACTAAGTTCCTAAAAAATTGATGAATAGTGTATTAGAGGTGATATAAATTCATAAAATCCCTCAATAGTTCAAAATTAAACATATTTTAAAAATATTATCCACTTTACCTCTAAGGTTACTCACTTTTACTATTTTAGTTTTCATTAAAATAAATATTATCTTCCTAGGTAATTTACATTTAAGACTAAAAATAAAATGATCCTTATTATATAATTTATAGACACTTGTTTAAAAAAATAAAAACTAATTTATTAAATAAAAATATAATGTGTATGGAATATTAATTGTAACCTAATTACATGTAACACGTAAAAATTCAATATTTAGAGAATTTTTCTTTAAGAAAATTGATTTATTAATAGTGTATAATTATAAATTATATTGTTTCTAATTAATTTAAAATATTTATTATCATTAAAAGGGTATTTATTTATCATTAAAATAAATAAAAAAACATCATTTGATATTGATTTAATTTATTAAAAAACGGTCAGTTAACCATTTATATTAAAAAACTCCATAAATTTTCAAAAGTTTGAGAATGGGATTTTAAATTAAAAAATAATAATTTTAAAATGTGTTATCTTTATTTATAATATATAATTTCATAATAAAAATTTTATCGACCCTAACACTAGTAGCACAATATTAGTTCTTTACTCTATTACATTTTCATAGATACCAGACACAACTCCCAAAGGACCAATAAGTTTAGTAGTATCTTAATCTAGATTACACACATTAACATTACAGTACAAATTGAAATGAAAAAAATAGAAACTCAATTGGAAACACACAAAAACATTTAGAATATACCTTCAAGTCATTTATAATATACAACTCCACGTCCAGAGGAAATATAAAACATAATAAAGGGGTGAGATCGGTGCTTAGTAAGGGTAAGTAATAAAAGGGAAGAAATTATAAACAATAAGGCATGGTGAATGACTAAAAACACATGACATTAGAACATAATCATGAGCATAATATGGTAATAATAAAATATGAGAAAAAATCTATATAAATAATCACATGATAATGAATATTAACCATCGATACTATATTAGTCAAATATTCAAATGGATAATCAATTAATAATATCAAGATGAGGGAATGTGTAATGTCAGACATCAAAAACATTCTTTCAAGGACTCAACAAAACAATTTGAGAAAAATGGTTAAATCCTTTTCTAAATATATGTCTATTTGGTCTCATGATACCTACTGATGCATCAAGGGGATAGAGAAGGACCCACCCATCACTTACTAATTCCAATGCATTCCTCGTATGAATGGAGTAAAACGTAAACAAAATACACATATTAAATGTAAATAATATTCCCCAATATGTAAACATAATCACTAAGTTTTCATGACCCCATATCTCTAGAGATGCCCCTCCTAGACTATAAATGAATAAAGGTAGATAATAACCCCCAATTCCCACCTCCTGTTGGCCAAAGGGTGGCGACCACCACCAAGGGTATACAATCTCAAAAAATGGAAGGCATTAATTTTTTTAAGAAAACAATATTGGGTGATAATATGGTCCATCCCATCCAACTCAAAGTACTATAAATATATATAATAAATTCAAAATTCATCCCACATTCATGTTTAAAATAAAACTGTTACAAATACAATTAAAACTCTAATGTTAATAGAAAAAAAAGTTAAGAAATGATAAAAAACTGTCCCAAAGTCTGAGCTAGTAATTCCCAGTACAGTCCACGTAGTCTTCAAAACCAGAAATAAGATTTATTTATTTTTTGTGAGAATATAAGTATACTTAGTAGGGAGAAACCAAATTCTCTCATGCAAAAATGTTGGTAGCATACTAATTCCCTTGTGAGAAAATAATATAAACCATCAGCACATAATAAGGTATACTAGCCCTCGCAATCTCACCAAGGAACGCTCACAAATTAACACAATTAAAGTAATATAACTTAATTCACAATGATACTACGGTTCCCCAAACCACTTACCCTATGATTATCAGCTCTCACACCCTAACGAAAAATGTCATGGCACTCCCACCACTTCCGAAAGAACCACATAACTACCCACCTTCACACACTTGGCCTCACTGCTAGTCTTGTCACCTAGGAACACAAAGATAATCTCATCTCTCTTTCATGAACCTATACCACATACCACATAAAATCCAACCCATCGAAACCTAGGCCACATACCACATCATATCCCAAAAACACATTGGAAAGCACAACACATCTTATCTCAAAGACACCTAGGAAAACACAATTCGCCTCATCTCGAAGGCACTTGGGAAAACACAACTCACCCACACACACATGGGAACCACAAACCACAATATTCCCAATGAATCATGGGCTATCACTACTTGGAAGGGGGATAAGGGAATAGCCATGTGTCCTGCTATCCATCCTCCAACAAAGATGTTTGGGCAAGACACCCTCACATGTGATGATAGGGGTGTTCGACAAATAGTTCTCAAATTGGGTGAGGTGTGTATAGGAATAAAATGAAAAATACAAGTAATAAATATATAATACCAAATACTCAAGGCCAAAATATGGGTTTTTAATCAAAAACCAACTCTCACCACTACCATTGATGCTACCTCTAACAACAAAAACACACAACCAGACACAAACTCATATAATACCCCCATCCAATTAATTTAACCAATTATAATTCATTATTAACAATTATTTTATTCATTCCATCACTATCCAGGAAACTATCAAGTATAGCACACAACAATCCACATAGAAAAATTAACACGAAGGAATAAGAACCATGGTAAATTAACCCACATCACATTAGTCATTGTTTAACACCCATTTATGGTAACACATAAAATGACACCTAGACACAGGGTGAAGCTTTGGGAATGCTACTCATGGAGAAACTATGAATGAATTACCCACAACAACCAATTTCATCATCATTCTTCAAATTCATTCACCCCAATCTATCCTCTCATCACAAAAAACCCAACATCCAGTCACACGCATCAACACATCACATCACAACCATTCTCAATATCTCCATTGCAAAACCACACTACACCCATCAACACATAACGGCACCACCCGATCACAGCCCTATTGTATAACACATTAATCTATCTATGACCAAACAATCTCCCAACCTGAGATTCCATTACATAATATGAACCACCCCATATCTCACAGTCATACCCATAACTCCACTACAACACAAGTCAAAACAAATCAACACATAGCACACCACCGTATGGATCAAATAAAGGAATATTCAGACTTAACAAGGAATTTCTCTCTCAATTTATACTTTTAATGTAGGGGTTATCATAGAAATAGTTTGATACTTTTCATCCATTTATTAGCTTACTGTATGTGGTTAATAGATTCCATGTATTTGTTTAATGAGAAGTAGACAAACTTGCATTTGTAAACATTCTATGTGCAACCAAAGACCACCAATGGTAACTATTTTTTGTAGTCATATAGACCATATAATTTACAACATCAAAAAATAACAAAGAATAACATATGTAATTTTTCCAGGCCCCGCGTGTTAATCTTAAACGATTCAATTGTCTTTATTTATTTGGTATTATAATATCTTGAAAAGTTATACATTCATACACCCACCTCGCATGCTACCTAAATAAAAGGAAGATGATGGGATCTATACTTAGTAGAAGAATCGATCAGCCCATCCTAATTTCATTGAACAGTGGGGTGTGAAAGTAGTAGGAAAATCCTCCACTGAAAAACTCAATAAAAAGGAAAAACAAAACATATGGATCATTGGGGATGAAGGGTGATGGGTGCCTTGTCAATCGAAAGGGAAACACACTAGGAAGAGAAGGTATTTTCTTTAGAAATCCTAGATAATAAATAAATATTAGAAATATTTTTTAAAATATTTTTAATAATGTTTTAAACTCATTTAATTAAAATAAAAAATTAAAGGGGTGAAATTTTAGGAAACTAGAAAAACAAAAAACTATTGTAAATGACTCACCATTAGGTGAGTCTCCAGTGTGAGTCATCAGTTTGAGTCACTGGTGTGAGTCACTGGTGCGACTAACCATTCGTTGAGCTACTGATGTGAGCTACCAGTGCAAGTCATCATTCTGACTCACCGTTCCTGACTCACCATTAGAAAGGTTATCATTGGGTGATCTATCATCGCAAGTCACCATCACGAGCCACCGGTGTGAGCCACTGATGTGAGCTACTGGTGCGAGCCACCATTATGAGTCACCATTCTGGCTCACTGGTCCTGACTCACCATTCCGACTCACCACTATGAGATACTGTTGTGACTCACTATTGTCACTCACTATTTTAAGTTTCCATTGGAAAACTAAAATTTGGAAAACTCTGGAAATGAGTCATCGTGACATCCTATAATACTTCTAACCCCATATGTCTACAATGTAATGGACTAGGGAGGCTCGAGCCATTACATTATATACCACTAAAACTATTCTAATCCTCAAGAATCCAAAACTAATCCCATTAGAAAAAAGGATCCAAATAACCACCCTATGTGATACCTCTCAAGGATCATACTACACTTGAAACACCACTATCGACTAATCACATCAATGTTCAACGATAAACCACCATGTATTATTCTAAAACTTGAGTGCAAACCTCTTTTCCCATGGAAACCTCTTCTAACATCAGTTAACCTGAACAACCATATGGCACTTCACACAATCACAAAAAGCACACTGTTCGAAGACAAAAAATAGGTAATTCTATCTTCTATGTCATGATACTATCCACTCTAGGCTACACTAACTTTCCCACATGGGTTTAAGTGCATTGAAATTAATGTGTCTTGATTAGGAATTGGGTCCACCCTTCTCTACGCATCATGAATTTCTGATACATTATGGAACAAGGTAACAACTCATCTCATAAGAAACCAGGATTAAACAATACATCACAAGGAAAAACAAAATAGGGAAAAACAAAAAACAATTATGGGTACTAGGCACGCATCTGCACTTATTTTTCAAAAGTACTCCCATCTAGGCTACCATGCCTCTGCAACACACGATCCAAAGGAATGGTCCACCCACACAACACCTTCTCTCGATGATCTTGTATCTCTATCGATGGTCTCACATATATCGTATCGTTTTCAATGTCCAACTCTCCCAAGTCAATGACATGGGAGTCATCATGAATATACCTATAGAGTTAAGAGACACGAAATCCGTCATGGATACTCTCCAAATGTGGTGGTATCTCCAACTAGTATTCAACCTCTCCAAATTGACCTAACACCTCGAAGGGTCCAGCAAACCTAGGATATAGCTTTCTCCCTCTGCCAAACCTCCATTTCTCACATCGAGGTGAGAACTTCAAGAACACGTGTTCCCCAACCTCAAACTCTGAGGGCCACCTCCTATGATCAGTATATGATTTATTTCAGTCCTACAGTGATTTAATCCTTTTTCAAACAAGTTTAACCTTCTCTATCATGCTCAACACCACTTAAGTGCCAAGAATAGCTCTATCCTCAACCACTACCTAGAAAAATGGAGAAAAACATGGTATTCCATTCAAATCTTTAAATGGATCCATCCTAATGTAACAGTGATAGCTATTATTGTAAGAAAACTCTACTAATTTCAAGTCTCATACCCCAGATCTGACGAATTCCAAGACACATTCTCACAACATATTCTCTAATGTCTGGATAGTACATTCTGTATTTCCATCAATATGAGGGTGGAATGTAATGATGATTCATAATTGAGTGCCCAAATCATGATACAATACCTTCAAGACTCGTGAGGTAAAACATGTATCTCGATCCTAGATAATGGATCTCAGAACTCCATGTAACCACACCACCTCATCCACATACCTCTTTTCCCAAACATCCACTGCACCTATCTCCTTCATCTCTAATAAGTGATCTGATTTAATCATCCAATAAACTAATACCCAGATAAAATCATATCCTACCTAATCTATGGGTAATCCTATGATGAAATCCATCAATATTTCAACCCACTTTCATTCTATGACATCTAAGGGCTACAACAAACCACCTGGAATAGGATGCTTGACCTTCACCTACTGCCACACTATGAATTGTTCCACAAACTATGTCTCTTCCCATTTTATCCTAGGACACAAAAATTGTATATTTAAGCCACAATACATCTTTTAAACTCATTATTGTACTGATAAATGTGATATATTAAATTCACAGAGGACTTCCTTGTGCATCGACACTAGAACAAATAGTCTTCCACATAACATCATTTGGCTCTGACCATCCTCAAGTCATCCCTTCGGAGCATCACCATGGATAAAACGATCACAAAACACCTCTACCTCAAAGTCTCCCCACTGATACACATCCACCTATTGCTTCAAAGAAGACTACACTGACATCTGAAACAAATATCAACGTTTGTCGTCCATTCTTGAATCTAAGTGAAAGGCTGCTAACTCCTCCATCACTTTCCAAACGTTTGATGATTCCCAAATGAACTCCTTATACAACTTGAAACTTAAGGCATAATCCATGAAATTCCACTTACCTAAGGGATAGTAGATATCAAAATCATATTCTTTAAGAAACTCCATTCACATCCACTATCGCAAGTTCAGATCTCATTGGGCGAAGATATACATTAAACTCTTGTGATTTTTGAAGACAACAAAGTGCGACACAATGAGGTAATGACACCACAACTTCAGTACAAACACAACTACTTCCAAATCCAAATTGTGGATGGGATGGTAACATTTGTGGGAACATAATTTCCAATATCCATAAGAGATCATTGCTCACTGCTGCATCAAGAAGCATCCCAATCCCATACAGGAGGCATGAAAAAATACCTTGAATATCACTCCTTTCTTAGGAAAGCAGAGAGCTGGAGAACTAACCGATTTTTACTTTATATATCCAAGCATTTCCTGATATTGATCACCCCACATAAAATATTGACCCTTCTTGGTCAAGGCTATTAATGGAGATACAACTCAAGAGAAATCAGGTACAAACCTCCAGTAATAGCCCGCAAGACCAAGAAAAATATGAAACTCTTCGACATTCCAAGGTAATGCACAAGATACAATGACTTACACCTTATATGGGTCCACTTATACACACTATTGAGACACCACATACCCATAGAAATTCACCTCTCATGTCTAGAACTTTAACTTGGAAAACTTTCCATATATCTAGTGGCATTGAAGAACCTACAAGACGGTCTCAAGATTCTTTGTATGATCCTCCTTTAAATTCGAGTAGATCAGTATGTCATCAATGAATAAGATGAAAAATTGGTCCAAGAACTCATGAAATGAATAGTTCATAAACCCCATGAACATGGATAGTGTGTACATAATACTGAATGGCATGAATATGAACCCGGAGTTCCCATACTTTCATCTGAAAGTAGTCTCTAGGATATTTACCTCCTTCACCCTCATCTGGGGATATCCACACCACAGATAGATCTTAGAAGACCAACATTCTCATAGCAACTAGTCAAGAATTTAAACTATTCTCAAGAAATGGTAACGGTTATTTACCATCACCTGGTTCAGTATCTGGTAGTCTATGAACATCCTCATACCACCATCTTCATTCTAGGCCAATAACACCAGAGCACCCCACATTGAAACATTGGTTCTGATAAAACCCTTATTTATCAGGTAATCAATATGAATCCACAACTCCTGCAACTCAAGAAGTGCCACTCGATAAGGTGCCATCAAAATCAAAGAAGGACTGGGCTATAGTTCTATACCAAAATCAACATCATGTTGAGGGGGTAGCATCTTAAAAACATTGGGGGAAAATCGAAAAAATCCCCAGCAACTATGGGAACCTCAACCAACCCAACACCTAATGGTTCCATTGATATCTCATCCAACAAGGAAAGAAGATGATCTATATGCCAACATCACACCTGATGTCTATGCGCACCAATAAAACCCACACACTGTTCTTCCACATCTGAAAACCCAACACTTATTCAAAATCAGTTGACAACGACATGAAAGTAATATAACCAATCGATGTCAATAATGACATAAAATGGTTGTATCTATAGAAAAAAGAGATCTCCATGAGATTTATGGGATCCCATTATTAGTCTACGCCACCAGCATACATTAAAAAATGTTTTATGTCCTCTGACTAGCCTAATTAACACCTGGGGCATGGTAGGTCTCTCCACCTCTATTCCTAGAGTATGGGATTTAATGGGTGCAAAAATGGGTGATAGGATCCTAAATCAAACAAATCACAACCAATGGCACCAAACAAGCTTATTGCACATCTAATTAAAAATTTCAAGCCCTTATAGAACATCTGCCTTTGTGGCATGCAACTGACCATACCTATCTCCTCTTACCCTTTACTAACATCTGCATCAACGACCATGCCCAGGTCGAGGTCCCTGAGGAACACCCTAAGTTCAGCCTCTACCTGCTTTATCTACCCTTGGTGGAGCATGACCTTTTAGTACCTGCTACTTAAATGGAATAGGTGGTAACTTATACAGAGGCTGGCGCTGAACCTATCCACCTCCATTATACTATCTCGTACCTGAATTCCACTCTGTGGTGTCCCGAGCCTGGTTGGCCACATGGCCTCAAACGCATATCCCCAAATGCAAGAGGCTGCTGACAAGCACTTAGGGCCTAGGTGAGTCTATGGGGAGACTATGCCCTCACTCCCTAATTATCATAGTGGTGGTGAAACATATATTAAATAGAGGAAGAGAATAAATAATATATCAACTGAAGATAATTCAAGAAGACATGAATACATATCTATAACCAAAACTATTTCATATACAATAAATGATTCAGATGGTACAACTATCTAGAAAGCATCTAGAACAATACATGGAAATATAGTACAATACAGGTATCCCAAAAAGAATAAAAGACCAAAAACATATCCCAGTATCACAAGACTCATCTTGTTCCTATGCTCCCCTACTCCAAAACCGTAATCAACAACTTGTACTGGGGCACTTTCCCCTATCATCACCTGCAACTTTAAAATCTATTTTGGTCCCCAAGGAGGCCCAAAAAGGGTTTGAGATAAACATCCTAGTAGGCAACCACCCAGGTTTATACAATTATAGTAGAAATTCTACAAAGTTTCTAGAAAGTGTAAACACCTGGTAAGTAATTTCATATTCCCATGGAATATGTCTATTGTAAAGTAAAACTGAACAACCCTCAAGGCTACCTGCAAAAGAGAGTCTGCTCCTACCAAGGCAGCTATAACCATGTAAACAAGTCACATGGACACGCCATACATACACATGTATCATGTAACCCACAACCATGCAGTATAGATAAATAAAGTATCCCACGGTCACATCGTAAAGTCAAGTGTAGACCCCAAGTGTCGGATCCAAGGTGTCAACAGACCAAGGCACCCAACTAATAAATATCTAGACCACAGAGGACCGGATCCAAGGTCTGTGTCCAAGTCATCCCATTGAGTCCCACGGGAATCTTTGTTGGAAACTCGGTTAGGCACTGGTTGGGGTCCAAGTATCATGGAAATAGAAAGTCCTATGTGAGCCCAAGCAAGCTGGATCCAAGGGGTAGAAAGGTCTGAGGCATCTCATGGAATCAATACCCAAGGGGAAGAATCAACCCATGAAATCCACTTCCTGTTCCAGATCCAATGAGAGTAGTTCAAGGAATCTATCAAACCATTCAATCAAGCATTCAAGCATTCAAATTAAACATTCATAACTAACTATGTATACCCACTCACGTCAACAAGAACACTCCATGAATATACCCACTCATAAAAACCAATTATCAAAATAATATGGGCCTACCCTCCCATATAAACCAATTAAAATGTCATTAATGATTGACATATATGTATAATCACCCATGTCATCAATGTAACATGCCATATTATCATAAAAGATAAGGCATAACATGATATTCATTAAGCAATGAGGCAGTACATCTCCTAAACTAGAAATTCAAGATATCAAGTCATAAAGAGGATTCCTATAACTAGGAAAGCACAAGAACAGACCCCTTGGGAGGTTTAAATTGGAATAAAAGATCTAATCCCAAAAGTTGCACCCCTAGGGGGACCTTGAAATGAGAAAAGGGTGCCAACACATTGAAACAGAACCCACAATCAAACTCATTGGGTCCAACCACAACTACTAAAATCTACTCGCACAAAAAAGAGACATCGCTGAAAAGTCTGACAAATGTAATTTCAGAAGAATTCTTGAAAACACCATTAAAAGTTGAAAGAAAGTATATACCACCTAACTAGCCTTGATAGTAGATAGCTCATCCAGTATCGTGTCCTGATTCGTCTCTATTTGGAAGAAATTAGAAGAAAAATCAAAGAATAGAATATTAGGGCATATGATCCTAAATCCAAATAACATAGCCATTGTTCTGAATAATCAAGAATAGATAAAAAAGAAATGTAGTAATTACATTTTCGGTTCCTATGTAAAATAAGGCGCTCAGATCGGAGTCTAGACCACTTTAATATATGAAAAACTAGAATAGATGGTTTTTGGGTTAAAAATGAGAGAAAACAAATTGTCTGTCCAAAATATGAGCTACTAATTCTTTTATAAAAAGAACCCCCGCTGGGAAAGTAAACGGTGTGTACCTCAACACAGTGTGTACTTAAACTTATTTTTTTCTGAACCAGAAAGTCTACACATCATGATGGCCAAGTGCACAGCGTGTACTTGAAGTACATGGCGTGTAGACCAAGTACAGGACAAGTACCTAGCATGTAGCCAAATTTCAACCTATTTTCCCCTTTCTTTCCCAAAAACAACCCAATCAGACCAAGGCCTAGCCTAAGGTCAAATCCAAAATGGAACGTAATAACATTAACCCAAAAATAGATATGTACCTAAAAAAACCTATGATCTAACAATCTTCCCCTCCTTATAGAAATTAGTCCCTGATTTACTCTCTAAAGGGTGGTCAAGATTCTTTTGAAAATAACTCTAGCCACTGAGAATGTATGTCAGCCTCCCTCTCCCATGTATTTTCCTATTAACAGTATTTTTTCCATAGCACCCGTACTAGAGGAACTGACCAGCCTTGGAGAACCTTCATGCTCCTATCAATGATACGAATCAGATGCTCCTCAAAGGATGCATCAACCTAAAGATCTACCTCTTCATGCTAAAAAACAAGAGATAGATCTAAGTTATAACTGAACAGTTTAGATACATGGAATATGTTTTGCATGGCTTGTTACCTCTAATGTAGCGGAAACCGATAGACAACCAACCTGACTCTCTCTAGAATCTCAAATGGCCCGACATCTCTCGGTGAAATTTTTCCCTATCTTCTGATCCGCATGTGTCCCAACTTCGGTGAAACACATAAGAAAATATGATCCCCTACCTCGAACTCTAAAATTCATTTACGATAATCATCATATCATATCTGAAGAGGCAGTGCAGTATCTATCAACATTTGAATCAACTAGAGCTATTTAGAAGTCACCTGCACGAGATGTGGTCCCAGAAAAGCTACCTCTAACCAGCACAGTGAAGAATGGCATGGACTACCACATAAATCCTCATAATTTGACATTTTTATTGTCTCATGATAACTTTTATTATAGGAAAAATCAACTAGGGTAATGTGCCTCTCCCTAGAACCCCCAAAATCAAGGATGCATACTCGCCGCATGTCCTCTAGCACCAATATCTTACAATCTAATTGTCCATCAATCTGAGGGTCATATGTTATGCTCAAAAGTACTTGTATACCCAGTTACATCTTATAAATCTTCCATAAATGAGATATAAATCGGGCATCCCTATCTAAATTGATAGTGTGAGGGACCCCATGAAGTCGTACCACCTCTTGAATGTACAAATTTCCAAGATCATCAACAATTATAGTATCCTTTATTGGTAAGAAGTTGGAAAATTTGTAAGCCTATCAAGAAAGAATCACGTTGAATTATTATCATGACACCTCCACTATCAAACAACTCCAAAAAGCATGCCTCTGAGCATTCCAGGGATGATATCAACATGATTTTCTTTAACTTAGAGAACATGAACACAAATAAAGTCATGTATATGGTCTCATGGAAAATAATGGTCAAACCTAGATCAACCTAATCATAACCAATCACACAATCTTCCCTCAAAATAAATTGCAAACTTCCACACCACACCGACATTAAACTGGTGAAGTGTTCAAACTACTTCACTAGAACCATAATCAAGGAAAAAGCAGGATAATGAGTCAAACCATCACTGGATGATTTATCTTCGAAACACCTGGCTTAGAAGTTTGTATTTTGCAATAAAAACACAACTCCTTCTCCCGAGGCACCACTCGCCCACAATGAGCCCATTAACCAAATCCCATACTTGTCTCTCGGTGATTCTCATTGGTCGAACCATCCTTGATCCTTTCAAAGTTCACACCACATCACGAACAAAAGAAAAATTCTAGATCCACCCCACTGGAATCATTACCTCTTTTAAGAATCACATATGAGCTCGAATAAAAGTTTGAGATATCCTCATATTTATCTAAACGGCGTCCAAGGATCTCACCTAGGTGGTCCATACTCCCCATTACAAGTGAGACTTGTTATGAGGCCACAAGTCCACAAAAAAATACTGACTAAAACCAGAGCAGCATTTGCTTGGCGGTCACATCAAAGAAAGCGGAAGGCATCCAGAGTTATTTCAAGGTGTTCTTACACGAGAACCCAAGTATCACTCCATATTAACCAAGACTCAACTAAAACCATGCACCCAACGCACAATGCAGAAATGATCGCAAACTAGCCCAGTGGATTTCGACTGTAGCACGACATATAACTGGCGCTCTCTTAGTGCATCCAGGAAGATGTCAAGATAGGATACATGCCCATCTATTAAGGAGGAGCACACTAAGAGTTAACCAAGATTATCAGTCAAACCACTATTGGTCAACTCTTTATGACATCTCATCTTCACCTTCCAATGAAACATCATTTAACAAACCAAATTTCCATTATCCCAAGGCATTTCCATGATAGATCATTCTTAATGTCGAGGCCTGTCCATGATCATCTATGTCTCACAAGGGTTTCACACAGATCCAACTACAAAATCATTGTGCTTCCTAGAAATAATTAACATAAAACCGAACACACAAGTCCCAAAGGAATTCTAGCAGAATCAACCATTTTTTTATGGTCTTTGATTTTGATACTTCGACAGAAAAAGACACATTTAAAGGTACGAGTGTCAGTCCATGAACAACGATCAACACGTTATATCACTTGGAATGAAATCTGAAACTAAACTGACTAGTGTGAAAAACACTAATACCCTAGAAAGTCCTCCTGAGTAGTGGGATGAACTTGGTTCCATAACATTCAGGACACTCTACTTCAGATGTTACCTGAGAACAAACACAACAACTCAAAGCTCAAAGATTAAAACTGAACTCAATGGCTCATTTAAACATTTAAAACTCAACAGGAAATACGTATATCATCATATACTATCCCAAGTTTTCAATATAAAATAGAACACCTAGGGTACTATTCATAGGTTTCCCACCCAATGCATCCCAGTACCAAATGGATCACATTGAAGCTGGCTCAAAAGAAAATCATCTACACAACCATTTATCCAAATGATGACATACCAAGTCACTCGTCACTTAAGTAAAGAGAGGTTCACGTAACCTCTTAAATAGCTGACCAAGCCTGTCGAATGTCTAACCCACTAATCTCAGCATTCCCCAATAGTCATTCCCATATCAAGGGTTACGATACAACAATCACCCATTTGAACAGGAGTTTATTTTCAAACCAAGAGTCCTACTAGGGACAACGGAACCCAAATGGAACCAACATAAAAATCTCACAACGTAAGAAAATAATCTCAAGATCTAATAGTGATACCTACTATGGACCATCCCTAGACGAAGCATGTGCATCGACCCTATATATTGGTCACACAAAAAAAATTTACTACGATCATGTTCCCCTTTTAATTATATCCAAATCTAAAAGAAGAATTATATGGATGATCACTCATGTCTCTGTTCCATGGAAAAACTCAAAAAAAAAAGTTAAACTACCCTTACATTGGTGTCTCTATATACAAGAAAATATCAAAGCTCAAACTGTAGATATCAAAATTGTGTAGGTTAACACCTTCCCCTGAGAACTCACCCCTCTTCTTGCCCCATGGATCAGTTCTATGTTTCAAAGAACAAGAGGTACTACCAAAATCCCACTACTAAGGTTGGGTCTAGTCAAGACAGGCATTGATAGGTATCCCACTTGGGATATTTTAGGTAAACATGAGAGAAGACATCTTACACAGGTTTCTTTGCTAAAAGAAAAAGGATTAATCCTACACGGGATCGTCAAATGATAAAAAACATAGATATCCCACAACATGGATACTTGAAAAAAAATATCTATGATAGGGATCCTACAAGGGAATACCTATATCAGAATATGTCAAGATAGATAGCTCATAGCTCATCTTAGATTATAAGTCTCAACTCGGTTGGTCCGAACACCCAACCCATATTCTGCAGCCTGTTAGCCTGGTTCAAAAAATTTTACAAGACCATTTCTTCTCCACGTATCATGTAAGTCACGAGCTTGATCCTCCACTTTGGAGGCATATCAAGATGCTTGAAAATCACTAAAGTGGTCTCTAGCCATTTCTCTACATCTTGTAGTCCTTCATACCCTAAGAACGTAAAAGGATAATGCTGCTAGAACACCCATGTCAGCTCAGGCATAGTCATGGTTGGATGCGGTGATCCTTAGAAAGTCTCCATATATCGAAATAATCCCTCGAAGAACTGTTCCTCAACACCTATGTTAAGAATATCCTCAGGTGTCGTAGCTGGAACTATAGTAGGATCAAGTGGTGGCCAGTGGACCACTATGTTCGAAGTATGGTCATCGTCTCCATCGCGGTGTACCATTGGAAGTCGTTGTGGTGGCATGTCTGTACAACACCAAACACACACCTCAAAAAATTAAAACATCAAGGAACAAAGCCCAAAAGTGGAGGACAGGTCAAAAACCTCTTTGAAACCAATTCAAACCTGCATCCTTCTCCTAAAGCCAGGACTATATAAATAACAACCTACGATCCACTAGAAACTATGCCTCTCACCCACTCAAAATTCGGGTCAAGGTAAAGTCCCTTTCACCATTCAAGTTCCCATTTCCATTTCACATTCATTCATTCAAGAAATTACATCAAGGGTTTACCAATTTATGAATCCATGAGGGCCATAACACCTCATGAATCCAAAACATGGTTCCCATTCAAACCATACATGTAACAAGTTCATTTAACCTTTACATTTAAATGGTGCATCATTTCCCAATTCATAAGGGCCCATACTCTTTATGGATTAAAAGATGACATCAAAACTTTATCTACTACACCCAACTAACACAATAGCAACAACAACTATCACATCAATTATGAGAACAACATGAAATATCTAATGCATCCTAGATGGCATGGAATAAAGTGTGGTATCTGATTCTAACAAGTTTCAATATGCAGCGTGAGATGTAACACCTTCATCTCAATGGGTTTCAACTAAAATGGAACCAAAAATTTCATCAACATTAATAGAAAAAATCAAGTACATCACCCAATAGTGAAATAAAACCAACAGGAATAGTCAAAATCCAGAAAATCAGAACTCATTCATGGAAATTTGGCTTCTCCCTGTACACGGGGTAGCAACTCCCATGAACATTTTATTAAAAATATCCATATCCTTCCTATACCTATATATTTTCTCCAAATAGTAAGTCAAAATAGAAAACAAATCCTCTAATACCACTTTGTAACATCCCATACCCGAATGCCACTCAATGGTGCCCCAAGCCCGGTTGGCCATATGGCCTCAAGTGCATCTCCCCAAACTCCAGAGGCTACCAACTAGAAGCGAGGGGATAGGTGATTCATTGGGTATAATATGACCTCAATACCATAGTATCATAGAATAAGTCAATTATATAGTAAATAGAGGAAGCGAATAAATAAGTAGTCAACTGAAGATAAGGCAAGTAGACCAGAATACATAATAATAATGAAAAATATTTCACATATAAAAAATGATGCAGATGGTACAAGATTCTAGAAAGTATCCAGAATAGTAAATGTAAATATAGTACAATACAGGTATCCCAGAAATAACAAAATACCAGAAAGTTATCCCAACATCACAAACCTCATCGTGGTTCTATTCGCCCCTAATCCAAATCCATAATCAACAACCTAAACAGGGATTCCTTCCCCTATCATCTCTTGCAACAATATAATCTGTTTGGATTCCCAAAGAGGCCAGACAGGGGGTGAGATAAACATCCCAATAGGTAACCACCCAGGTCTATACAATTCTAACAGCAATTCTACAAAGGTTCTAGCAAGTGTAAAAAACTGGTAAGTAAGTGAATATTCCAATGGCATAAATATATAGTATAGTAAAACTGAATAACCCTTAAGGGTACCTACAAAAGATATTCATATTCTAACAAGGCATCTATATCCAGGTAAATAAGTCACATGGCCACGCTGTACATCCATCTGTATCCTATAACCCACATCCAAGATATATATAGAGATATCATGTATCCCACAGTCATGCCGTAAAGTGAAGTGTAGACCCCAAGGGCCGGATCCAAGGTGTTAGTAGACAAAGACATCCAAGTAATAATTTCCAGACCACATTGGGCTAGATCCAAAGAGCATGTACAAGTCATCCCATCGAGTCCCATGGTAATCCCTGGTGGAATATCAGTTAGAGATTGGTTGGGGTCCTAGGAGAATGGAAATAGAAAGTCCTACGCAAGCCCAATAAATCCATATCTAAGGGGTCGGAAGGCCTAAGGCATCCCACAAAATCAATACCCTAGGGGAAGAATCAACCTTAGGCATCCACTACCATGTTCCAGATCCAAGGAGAGAAATCCAAGGCATCTATCAAAACATTAAATCAAGTATTCATGATTTCAAATTAAACATTCATAACCAGGTGAGTATACCCACTCACATAAATAAGCAAAAGCCATTAGTATACCCACTTATGCAAACCCTTTATCAAAATCACATGGGCCTACCCTCCCATATAAACCAATTAAGATGTCATTAATCATTTACATATAGGTTTATCATCCCATATCATCCATTTAACATTCCAACCTAAGGCATAATATGATATTAATTATGCAAGGAGGAAGTACATCTCTGAAACTAGCTACACAATCTATCAAGTCATTAACGGCATCCTCTAACTAAGAAAGCACAAGAACACACCCCTTTGGTGGTTTAAACTGGCATAAACAAGCTAAACCAAAAAAGCACAACCCTCAGGGGACCTATAAATGAGCAACGGGTGCCTAAGAACCGAAACAGATCCCACGGTCAACCTCACTGGGTCCAACTACAGCTACTAAAAGCTAATAGCTCAAAAATGAGACTTAACTGGAAATTCTAAAAAATGGAATTTCGGACAAACTCTCGAAAAAAATAAAGAAAATCTGAAAGAAAGTATAGACCACCTACCTCACTTCAGTAGTAGATATCATTTCTAGTTTCTTGTCTCGATTCGTCCCAGTTTGAAATAAATGTGAAGAACGGACAGAGAACAAAATATTAGTTCATATGAGCCTAAATCTAAATAGTTTAGTCATTTTTACAAATAATCAATAATGGATAAAAATAATCTAGTAATTATAGATGTTGTTCCAAAGTGATAGACGATGCTCGAATCAGATTCCAGATGGCTTCAATAAATTAAAAAACTAGAATAGATGGTTTGGGGTTCAAAAATGAGAGAAAACATACTCTTTTTCAAAAATATGAGCTACTTACTCTTTTATAAAAGAACACCTTAATGGGAAAGTACACGGCGTGTACCTCAAGTACACAGTGTGTACTCCAAATTATTTTTTTTCTAAACTAGAAAGGCTACATGTCATGATGGAGAAGTACCCAGCATGTACTTGATATACATGGAATGTAGACCAAGTACATGGCATGTACTTGGCCTACAACCACATTTCAACCTATTTTTCCCTTTATTTCAAAAACATAACCCAACTTGCCCATGAACCAACCAATTATCTAAGTCAATAAGTAAATTAATAGAATTAACCCAAAAAGTGATTCATACCACATGAAAAACATGTGATCTTACATCCACTATACTGAGCTCGAATGATCAATGGACACTTGTTCTGAAGATTCCCATGAACTCGTTGATGGAAGACATCAGCCCCAAACCCATGGGAAAGGAAAGAGGACAAGAAGGTTGAAATGGAAACTACTAAGTTCGACTCCCCACTGTCCGGAACCTTGAAGTCCCTGGTGCCTGAGACCAGCTACTAGTAACCTTGTCTATCAAAGAACCCTGGTGGCTCCCCTCTCAGGGTAGACCTCTTCATGAGTGCATACACTCAGTCACCTCAACCTTCTTCTAAAACTCTATGTACTACAGAAACGTAAAGTGGGTAACTGAGTAGTGGATAGAAGGACAAAGTGACTCTTCTAGGTGTCTCGCATGAGACTACTCATCTGGAAAAAGATTTTGGGTAAGTGAAGAAGATACTTAACCATAATCTCCAAATCATGTACTAACATACTCCCCTACTTGAGGGAGAGTAACTCCTACCTTCTATCATCCTTCACATTCAATAAAAGGATTTTTGTGGAATTATTTCTCAAAATCAACCCATAGAATGTCATCCTTATACCTCTCCCTTGAGTATTACATCCACCAATAATGTGCAGCTCCGCGCATCTAACTCACTGTCAAAGAAACACAGTACTATGTTGAAACCCAGATCAAATTGAAGGTGATCTCTAGAACCTAGAGCCATCTCTCTATAACAATGCCCAAAACAAAAACCTCATACTTTCCCAAGGTCTGCCTCTAGAAGGAATGTAATTTTATCTTCCACTAGTCATCCTCCTCCACTGGATCAACCCTCTGTCGATCAATCAAATCATCTTGTTGAGCCTCAACTACCAGAGCCACCCGTAGATGATGACCATGTGCCATAAATAAAAAGGTAAACAAAGAATTCCTAATCTGGATTAGTATAGAATTTTATTTAAGATTAATTTTAACCCATTTAAATAATTTTTATCCATCTCAAATTCCCTTAAACAACCAAAATTAAAATAGGAACACAGGTCATTATTATACATGTACCTTTACTATTGTCCCTACCCTGCAAACTGTGTATCCACACATGGTTATTTGGTAGGCTCGGAATCCTTTCATTAGATCATAGGGGGGATAAAACCTCTGAACCTAGCTGGCCTACCCTGTCCTATGCCACGCACCAAGATCACCTGACACTCTTTCCCTACTAAACCATTAAATCCTAACTATTCCTAACTCCAAACTCCATCCTATCTCTCAACCATCAGCTCTGATACCATTCTGTCACAACCCCATCCCTCCAAAGATTCTCTTACTAGACTATAAATGAATAATGGGTGATAATGACCCCTGAGTCCTGCCTCCAGTAGGACCTGTGGTGGCGACTATAACCAACGGTATATAATCTCAAAAAATGGGAGTTATTTCCCTTTTCAAGAAAACTAGATCGGGAGATAAGATGTTCCATCCAAAATAACTAAAAGTATTATATATAAAAATGAAAACCAAAATCCATCACACATGCATGATTAAAATAAATTTTTTGAAAATACAATAAAAACTCCAAAGTAAATACTGAAAATATGGATAAGCAATGACACAAAAATTGTCCTAAAGTCTGCTCTAGTAATGACCAGAATAAACCACGTAGTACTCTTGGAATCATAAAATTATTTTTATATATGTAGGGTGAGAATAAAAGTATACTCAATAGAGAAAATCCAAAGTCTCTCATGCACAAGTGGAGGAAGCATACAAATGGCCCAATGAGAAAACATTAGAAACCAACAACACCTAACAATGTATACTAGCCACCCCAACCTCACTAAGGCACACTCACCAAATAATGCAAGTCAATTGATATAATATAATTAAAATCAATAGTAGGATACCTCTCACCACTTTCCAACTGATTAGCCACTCTCACATCATAATGGAAAACGTTAGGTGCTCTCACATCTACTGAAATAACCACGTCCCTACCCACCTGCACACACACATGGGTCTCACATCTAGTCCTGTCACCTAGAAAAATAAAGCTCATCACATCCCACACACACACACCTGGTCCACATACCACATCACAAATCTCCCATAGAAAAATGTGCCATATAACACTTCACATCCCAAAAACACCTGGTAAATCACAATACATATCATCCAAAAGACACCTAGAAAAACTCAACTCACTTCATCCGAAAGACACTAAGTAAAAAAAATCATCCGCACACACATGGGCCCCACATACCACAACCATCCAGAACAATGATGTGACATCACCACATGGAATAGGGAGAAGGGAAGAGCGGGTGGTCAGCCATCCATCATCCCACCACGATGTTTGGAAAAGACACCCTCCCCTGTGATGACAGGGGTGTTCGGCTCATAGTGCTCATCTTTGGTAGGATGTATATATATTTCAAAATGAAAATACAGGTAATACATATATAACACCAAAAAATAAATCTCAACCTCTGGGTTTTCAAACAATAACCAACTCACAATATCTCTATTGTTGATACATCTAAATGCACAACCACACAACTATCCACAAACTTACATCATACCCCCATCCAATTTATTTAACAAATTATTATTCTTTATTAACAATTAACTTACTCATTCCATCACTATCTGTGAAACTACAATGTACATAACACAACAATACACATAGAAAAAGTAACACATCAGAAGAACAACCATGGTAAGTTAACCCACTTCACGTTATTCCTCATTTAACACCCATTTGTGATAAAACATAAAATGAACCCTATGCATTAGGTTACGATTTGGACATGAGAATAATGAGGATACTCTCGAATAAATACTCATACCAACCACAATCATCATCATTCTTTAAATTCATGCCACCCAATCGATCCTATCATTTGAAAATACCCCAAATTTATAGCTAAAACCAGAAACTCATCACATCACAACCATTCATAGAAGCCCCACTGTATAACCACACCACACCCATCAACACATAACTACACCTCCCGATCAAAACCTTGCTCTATATCACTTCTATCCATCCATAACCGAACAATATCTGAACCTGAGATTCTATTACCCTACTTGAACCACCCCATATCTCACAAAGTTTCCCACAACCCCACTACAGCCCAAGTTTGAACAAAACCACACACAACACACCAAAACAAAGACCAAATCAAGGAATATTAATATTTAAAAATGCATTCCTCACTCAATTTTCACTTGTTAATTCTGGGGTTATCATAGAAATTGTTTTATCCTGGGGAATCCCTTTATTAGTTGATTTTTCATGGTTAACAGATTCCATGTATTTGTTTAATGAGAAGAAGAAAAACATGAATTCAAAAAGATTTTATGCACAACCAAGGACCACCAGGAAAAATGATTTCCAATAGTAATATAGCCCATACAATTTTGAACATCAATAGATAACAAAGAAGAACTTATGTCTCTTTTCTCAACCCCGTATATTAATCTTAAACCTATTAAGTTATATTTATTTATTTGGTATATTGATATATTCACAAAGGACACATTCATACCCCCAACTCACTTGATACAAAAATAAAAGAGAGACAAAGGGATCCCAACTTGGAAGAATAATAAATTAGACCATCTTTATTTCATTGAAGATGAGGGTGTTCATGTAGAAAAAAAAAGCCTCCAAGGAAAAACATGTCAAAAAAGGTAAAGCACAACCCATGGATCTTCAAGGAAGAGGGGTTTTGGTTTCATAGTTAAGAGAAAGGGAAACACACAAGGAAGATAAGGTCTCAGATATAGAAATACTAGATCCTAAATCAATGTGAGAAATAATTTTTAAAAATCATTAAATAATGTTTTGTTCTCATTTTAAATCAAATAAAATGTAGAAGGGGTGAAACTATAGGAAAAATGAAAAATTATAAACTATTAGAAATGAGGCACCATTAGTTGAGTCACCAGTGGGAGTCACAGTTGTGAGTCACTAGTGCAATACAATGTTCGGTGAGCTACTGGTGAGAGCTACTAGTGCGATTTAGTGGTGTGAGTCACCATTCCAACTCCTTGGTCCTAACTCACTAATGGATGAGCTACCATTGGGTGATATACCATCATGATTCAACATCATGAGTCATCATTGTGATTCACCATCATGAGTCACCGATGTGAGTCACCAGTATGATCAACCAGTGTAAGTCACTGAGACATGTCCTAGTTCTTACTCACCAGTCCTAACTAACCTCTCTGACTCACCACTATGAGATATCGTTGTTACTCACCATTGTGGGTCACTATTTGAAATCTGTAATTTTGGAAAAAACATGAAATGAGTCACTATAACCTCCCAAAACACTTCCAACACCAGATGTTTACAAATTAATGTATTGGAGAGGTCTGGACCATTACATAACAATTCTAAGTAGTATAATAAATGATATCAATATAGTTCATCAATGGTCAAACTCATCATAAACCATTTAATAAAATATGGTAGATGATAATAATAAGAGATCAATATTAAAAAATCATAAAATTTAAAATATTTGTTGAAATATATGAAAATACTCTAATTAAATCTTCAAGGAATGTTTTATAGAAATTCCACCTTTTACTTTGTAAATAAGAGTTATTTTAGAAAAAAAAAATTATTTATAATAATTGTTTGTATAAAACCAAAAATAAAAAAAATATAGTTTTTCATGACAAAATTATTAGTTTTTTAAAAATAATGGGGGCATAAAATAGATTATGTATGATACTTCAAAATTCCTAAGTAATTGAGATGTTACCTTTAATCAGGCTTGCGTATCAGGAAGAATTGAGAAAGAAAGCTTATAAAACAAGTATTTACTATAAAAGATAGATAAAATGATCTAGATACAACGTTTTGGAACAAATATAAAAAAATTATAATAATTATATAAAAATAATTAAGAATTAATTCTTTTATAGTTGGATAAATCATAACCTGAATGAAAATGGTGGTTTGGGAATGAACCCTTACCTTATGTCAGAAAGTGTTTTGACCTTGACCTTAATGTAATGGATAATCAAATTTAATCAATTAATTCCTTAATTAACTTTTATTCATGTATTTTATTTAATATATTTTTATTAATTTCATTTATGGTCATTTTGATGAGTTATAAGAAATAATTTTATCATTATGGGGTGTTTGTTTCCTTGGTTTTCATGATCAGATTACTTGTATATGAGTATAGACGTTCACGTAAAATGGGAATAGATATCCTAAATTGAATTTATATGTTGTTAATTAAAATTAATAATAATATTTGTTTATATAATTCATTTTGTTATTCTAGGTGAGGATGAATCATTAGATAAGATGTTAGTGATAATAGTTTAGATTTTTTTGGTAGTTCTTTGATCATCACAAACTAGTTTTGTTTTATTAATTAGCATCATGTATATTTAATGGTTACAAAAAATTAAAAAGGATGTAATACATATTATATAATATTTTTTAACCATAAAAATGGTTTTAAGACCATAATTGAAGGTATAAATGGAAATTGAAAACACTTTGATCCTTGAATGTGATAATCTACACATCACGAACGATGTTTTAATTTTAAAAAATGAGATGGAAAATAATTGACGATAGATTGTTCAATAAAAAAAATAAAATTATAGTATATATAATACATTGTAGATATCATTTCACTTTGTTATAAGTTTGTGAGGATAATATAAGAAAAGAAAACAACTTTAAAAGAAATTAAAAGAAAAAAAGAAATTGCTTTTTACCTCATGATTTTCTCCATTTGAGAACCTCCCTATTGAAAATGGTTTGGTATTTTGATGATAAAAATGAATATTTGACTTGGGGAAGTTAATTGGAAATTTAATTGAGTATAAATTTTATAATGCTCAAATATTTTAAGGTAGTGGTAGAAGGGGTGGTGAGGGCCGTACTTATAGTGTAAGAGAGGGGTATTTTTTGAATATTTTATTCATTAGTTTATTATTATTCATGAAGTCTATGAATATTTTGATAATAATCAATAAATTTTAATAATATTGAATGTTCTTTTGATATCATGGGATTACATCATCAATACATCATCTATGAATCAATCATTCATGTATTTAGCATTTATCGTAAATTATCGTAATTTACTATTCACCAAATATTCATGTATTTTAGAAAAATACCAAAAATTCACCCTAATAATTTTTTGATGTGTAGAATAAAAAAATGGACTCCATTTTATGAAAATAAATTTCTAAATGTGATTACTTTAATTTTTAATTAAAACAATTATTTATTCAAAAAATACCAATTTTAATATTATAACTGATTTTATGACATATTCAAAAATTAACTAAGGACACGTAAAATTATCATATAATCATAAGAAATAAAATATTAACATTTTAATCTATCATAAGAAAATAAATTTTCTTTTAAATCATTATAAAAATTATAAAATGGTAATTAAGTTTTTATAACTTAAAAAATACCAACATTTAATTTATCATTTTTAAAACATTTATTTACATAAAAAATTATTCAATTATATCATATTTTCATGTATAGGATAGATAAATTTTTTTATGCTTTCTTTTGTGGGGTTATTATCCTATTTTCTGGTTTACTATTCATAAATGTCTTATTATTATTCCAAAGGTCAAGTAATTATTCTATTGGTATAGGTTCCTTAAATTCTAGAAATACCTCTTAATTCATTCATTATTCATTTATGAATTTTGTATTGGGTTTTATAATTCATTTTATGTGATTTATTCTATATTAAAAAGGATTATAAGGAAGGAAATATCTTTGATATGGGTCATTACATTCTACCCTCCAACAAAAATTATGTCCTCAAAATTTCCATATTGGCACTTAATGAAAAGATTTGGGTAGTTATACATCATGAAATCTTTTAGTTCCCATGTCGTTTCTTCAATTTTATGATTTTTCCAAAGTGTCTTTACCAGCCAAGTCATCTGATTCCTCAACTGCTTTTCATTAGTTTCAAGAATATAGATAGGCTCTTCAGATTAATATAAATCAGGTTCCAATTATATTCTTTTAGAAGTGAGTACATGTATTGGGTTGGGCATGTACTTTCTTAACAAATAAATGTGGAACACATTGTATCTTGATACATAATTATAAATTTCACACTTCATATTATCCCATGAGAAATGTTCTTCAAAATCTTTATACTCTTTAGTGCTACCATGGTGTATAGACAAATTTGAGCTATGGTCCTCATCCAATAACTGCCACTTCATATCAGGTAAAGTAGAAACACATGGCCACTTTCAAAATTTCATAATTACATCCTTATACATGAAGTCAAACAACATCCTATCTTTCACAGCTTTAATTTTTCTTTGAAAATTTTCATCATCAGACTGATAACTTTTAATCCATTCCAATAAATTTTTTGGGAACCCAATTAAAAAATTAATGATGTTTAACCTTTTTTGATAATACCCATATTCATTTTTTCTTGATCTATGTGAATATGATCCTTTCTAATTCTTATTTTTTTCATAATTCCATGATCCTTCCAAATTAATGAATTATCTACTTTGTTCTCCTTCCCTAGGTGTTAGTGTGTTGAGAAATCATAATCCTTGAGCAGCTCGAGCCATCACTTATGCCTCATTTTGAGTTCATTATATGAGAAGATATATTTCAAATGGTTTTGTTCTGTATATATCTCACATCATTCACCATATATATAGTGTCTCCATATTTTCAGATCATATATTACTACTGCAAACTCAAGATCACGAGTAGTATAGTTTTATTCATGAGTTTTTAACTATGTTATTACATAGGAAATAACTCAATCATTCTTCATAAGGACTCCACCAATTCCTTTCTTTGATGTATCACTATAAATCACAAATCCACTATTTCCTCACGCTAGGGTCAAGATTAGAGCATTCAGTTATCTCCTATTAAATTCTTCAAAACATTATTCACATTATATTATCCATATGAACTTAACCCCTTTATGGTTAATCATGGTTAATTGGTTAGTTAATTGTAAAAAATTCTAAATTAAACGCCTATAGTAACCTAATAGACTAATAAAACTATGTAGCTATGTTTTTTTCATTATTTCAGGACATTCTTGGACTACCTTTTTCTTTGTAGGATTAAATGAGATTTCATCATTAGAGACAATATGTCCATGAAAAATAACTGTTTGAAGCCTGAATTCAAACCTTTTAAACTTCCCATCAAACTCATTTCTTTTAAGTGTATCTAGAACAACCTGCACGTTTTTCTCATGGTTCTAATATCTTTTGAAATATATCAATATATCATCAATAAATACCACAACAAGATCATCAATATATTCCTTGAACACTTTCTTTATTAGATCTAAAATAACATAGGGTTCCTTAGTCAGTCCAAATAGAGTTACTATAAACTCATATTATCTATAACTGATTCGAAATGATATCTTTGGAATATATTCCTTCCTCGCATGCAACTGATGACAACCATATTGAAGGTCAATCTTCAAAAAATATTGATCTATGTGAATTTGATCAAATAAATCATAAATAGGTGGTTGGATATAATAGTTATTTATTATAATAGCATTGATGTCTCTATATTCAACGAATAGCCTCATGGACCCATTATTCCTCTTAACCAAGAGACTAGGGGATCCCTATAGAGAAACACTAGGGAGAATAAATCCTTTATAACTAAATTAGTCTAGTTTTTTCTTCTACTACATTAATTATATAGTGGCCATTCTATTTGAATTCTTTGGTATAGGTCTTATACTAGGAATTAAATCAATAGAGAATAAAACCTCCCACTATGAAGGATGTATAGGTAAATCTTCTATAAATACATCAATATATTCTTAAACAATACGTACATATTCAATTTGAAGATTTTTTTCCACATCCATAAATGATTTTTTCTCTTCCTCCCCAACAATTTCATTTACAAGAGCTATTGGAGGTAGATCCAGATATGTATTAGATTATGAGGTTTCTTCTCTAAAGATAAGGTATTTTTTATCTTCCTTAGCAATCATAATTTCATTTTTGAAATTATATTTTCAAATCACATTTTAAATTCCAGTTCATACTGATGATTATATAAAAGTTAATTATAGATATGATTATAAGGTCAACAACTAAAGCATGTTTATGTGTCCTGAAGGGAACTTAATGACACATATTGATTACAATGATACTTCCCTTATGGGTTTTTAATGAAAAATCCTTTATTGAATAGAAATGAAATTTTATAATTTTCTTATAAAACTAGGAAGATATAATATAATGTGATGGTCCAAAATCAAATAAAGAATTGGTTATGTTTGATTAAATGATTAAATTACATGCCACCACATCACTAAGAACTTTAACCTCTATATTTTTGATTGCATAAGATTTTCCTTTCCCCCTTTTCCTTTTTGGGGTAAGTTTCCTTGATGCGTTTGACAATCATTTTCATAGTGTCACATCTCCCTACAACTGTAGCATTAAACATTGGTATCTTATTTCATTCCCCTACAATCACAGTCTTTGTATCTTATTTCCCACACTTTTAACAGACTCATTTTTCTTTTTAGAAGGAACCGGGGTGTTTCCTTGTACAAGTATTAGATATTGGAAAACTCCCTCTTTTTATTATCCCCTTTATCCGATATTTCCTCATCCACCCTCTTATTCTCTTGTTTTCCCTTAATATCATAAGACTTAGATAATTCTTTCATTATATTGATATCACATGGGAATATATATTCATACGATAATAAATTTTGGGAGACCAATGACCATTAGAGAAATGGTTTTAAACCACCAATTAATGGATCAATATTACTCCTTGGATTTTTTATGTAGTCCATGTCATTCCTTGCTTACCTTGTGAAGTTGAATTCATACTTTGAAACATTTTCATCCCCTTTTTCTGAGTCAATAATTTCTTCTCCATGTCTTCTTGTTGTTCAGGAGGAACATTTTTTTGAGGAAAAATTCTTTAAAATATTTCCATTCCATATTTTCAATTTCTTCCTCCTCTTTTTTTTGGATCAATGACAACCATTGATTAGCATCTCTTGAGAGATGATAAACTACCATGATAACCTTATCCCTTTCATTACTTTCAAATGTAGGAAATATCTTCTCTAATAAACTTATCCACTACTCCACTACAAATGGGTTTGTAGTCTAATTGAATGATGGATGTTGTTGTCACATATAGAAGTCTAACATTGCAACTCCACATTGTGGATCAGGAAGCTCTATAAGGGTAAGGTTATTGTTCATAATCTTAGTCATTTTTTCCAGTATAGTAATAATTTTCTCATCACCAGTCACAACTCTAGTACCAATATCATTGTCTTGTATAGGAGGGAAATCCCAACATGGGATATGTACACTAATATGGTATCCATTCCTTCCACTATGATCCATTTCTAAATAATTTCATACACTAAATTAATATATGAATGGTAATGCATAATATTGAAATAGAAAAAAACATAACTTAAATTGAAATTTTATTTATATCTAATCTCATAAGCATGAAAAATGTTTATTTAGGGACATTTTTACTTTTAAATTATTTATAATGGTTTGTAAATAAAATGTGAATTATCTGGATCATATCCCCAAGGAGTGTCTAACCAGTTTCACAGTAATGCTAATTGTCATGTAATAATTTACCATCTATTTGGATAGTGACACCTTGTTAGAGTTGTTACCCCATGGTACATCTATGCAAGAACCACTCCTAGTTTTAGTATCTAGATATGGATATATTTCTATAAATACTCACATAATCTCTACCTTACCAAAATTATAAGATGTTCTCTCTTTGTCATCCACAAAGTTGTTCTTAGGGTTATGTTTCCTTACATATGTTTTCTAAATCTAGTTACCAAGTATTCTAAAAAACTTTATTGGATGCCAACTATTGAGACCCCAGCCCAGTAGCCTAGAGCCAGTGCCTTACTTTATTACATTGAAATACATACAAGACATAAATCCCAAAGTACAAATCCGTTTAGATATTTTGGAATTTATATTTCATAAATGACCATTACACTATAACATGAAATGAAATAAAATATTGAAACTCTATTTTAAACACCCAAAAACTCATATATTATCCCTTCAAGTCATTCATAATATACATCTTCGCATCCTGTGGAAAAATAAAACATACAAATCGGGTGATCTTAGAAGATCCATAAGGTTATATAATACAAAGGAAGATATTATAAACAATATTTCAGGGTGAATAAATAAAAATTTATACCCTTAGAAAATAATCTTTATCATAATATGGAAATAATAAAATCTGATTAAATAGTTCCATAAAAATAATGACATGATAATGAATATTGACCATGGATATTCTAATATTTGAATATTAACATGGATAATAAATTACTAATATCATAATGAGGTAATTCATAATTCTATACATCAAAAAAATTCATCAAGGCATCATCTAAGACATCATAAAATAAATGGTTAAGGCCATCCATTTATATTTTGTCTCATTAGACCTACCAATACATCGAGGGGCTATATCATCCCCACCCATAACTTAATAAATATAATGAATACCTAATTTAATGGGGTTAAAAATAGACACAATATACATATGAAATGAAAATAAATTTTACCAATATTTAAACATAATAACTAACCATTTTGAGTAGTATAGTTAATTATATCAAGATAGCACATCCACAGTCAAACTAATCATCAACCTTTTAGTAAAATATGGTATATGATAATCCTATGATATAAATCTGAATATGGAATTAAATTTAACAAAGGTGTTTAAATATATAAAAATAGTCGAATAAAATCGTTGATGAATTCTTGAGAGAAATTCCCCTTTTACTTTGAAATTAATGGTTCTTTTGGATAAATCATTTGTTTTATCATAATAGTTAGTATATAACCATAAATAAAAAATATAGTATTTTATGAAAAAATAGTTATTTTAAAAAGATAATGGTATCCTAATATAGATTATGGATGGTACTTGAAAATGGGTAAGAAATCGAGACATTCCCTTGAATGAGGATTGTGTATTATGAAGAATTGAGAAAGGAACCATGTAAAACAATTATTTACTATAAAACATGAATTGATCTGAATACATGATTTTGTAACATATACCTAGAATATAGAATAATTATTTAAAATTAATTTATAATTACATTGGTTTATAGAGGTGGAAAGCATTACCCAAATGAAATTGGATGTCTATGAAGAAACCCGTACCTTATGTCCAAAAGTATTCTTCTATTGACCTTAATATCCTAGATTATCAAATTAAATTAATTAATTAAATAATTAATAAAATTTTATATGTGTATATTTTTTAATATATTTTTATTAATTTCTTTTATGGTATTTTTGATGATTTATAAGATATAATTTTATCATTCAAGAGCGTTAGTTTCCTTGGTTTTCATTATCGGTTTACTTCTACATAATTATAGACGTTCATGTAAAATAAAAACAGATATCCAGAATTGAAGTTATATGTTATTAATTAAAATTAATAAAATTAAATGGTTATATAATTCATTTGATTATTTTGTGTGATTATGAATCGTTATATAATACATTACTGATAATTGTTTATATTAGTTTGGTGTCTTTCGATCATCACAAACTAGTTTTATTTTGTTAATTTATATCATGTATATATAATTCTTCCAGAAATATAAATATAATTTAATAAATATTTTATAATCTTTTTGACCATACAAATTGTTTTATGACCAGAAATGAAGGCATTAATGGAAATTGAAAAATCTTCATCCTTGAATGAGATAAATAAACACATCACGGATGATGTTTCCTTTTTTAGAAAAAAAGGAAAGGGAAAAGAATTGATGATGGATTATTTCCTCAACATGATAACATTATAGTATATATAAGATACTATATATATTATGTCACTCTAGGTTAATTAGGTGAGGAGATTATAATAAAGGAAAAGGTCTTGGAAACAAATTAAAAGAAGAAAGAAATAGGTTTTACCTCTTTATTTTCTCCTCCTTAAAAACCCCTTAGGGAAATGGTTATTATATTTTGATAAGACCATGGGATCATTGATGTGGGAAATGGTCTTGTTATGGGTATTACGAATAAATGGGACAAGGCTCAGATCTTGGAATGTGTGAGGAGAAGGGGTGGTGAGGGGTGGTATTTATAGTGTATGAGATGGGTGTTTTCTATAAATTTTATTCATTAGTTTATTATTATGGCTCAAGACTATGAATAGTTTTATAATTATCACTTAATATATCAAAATAATGAATGATATTTTGACATTATGGGCTTACATCAACCATACATCATCTAAAACTCAATAATTAATATATTTATCATTTATCCTAAATTATCATATTTTTCTATTCACAAAAAAATCATGTATTTTGGAAAAATAAAAAAATTCACCCTATCCATTTTTTGATGTGTATAATTTAAAAATGGAATTAATTTTATATAAATAATTTTCTGAATATGATAAATTTAATTTTTAATAAAAATAACCTTTTATTCAAAAAAATATAATTTTAATATTATAAATTATTTTATGACACTTTCATAACATAACTAAGGTATCATAAAATTATAATATAATAAGAAGACAAAAAAAATTGTTAATATATGAATCTATTTTATGAAAATAATTTTATTAATCATTATATTAATTATAAAATTTTAATTAAATATTTTTAATCTAGAAAAATACGAACACTTAGTTTATCATTTTTAAAACATTTATTTACTTAAAATGGGATATAATTATATCATATATTCATTTATTATAAGTTAATTTTATTTGTTATTTTAATTGGTGAGCATACTATTCTATTTTCTAATTTTCTATTCATAAGGGTCACATTACTATTCCAATGGTCAAGTTATTGTTTCATTGGTATAGGTTCCTTAACTTCTAGAAATACCTCTTATTTTAGTCGTTCTTCATTTATAGAGTTTTTTTTGTGTTCTCTAAGTTATTTTATTTCATTTAAACCATTTTGAGTAATTATAAGATGTTAAATTTCATTAATATAATTTTGGTTCCTTACAAGAAGGATTCAAAAACCTTGAATGTATTTATATAATAAAATAATTTTTTTAAAGTGATGATGTTAATAAAATCAGTAATTTCACTCTTCACCAACAAATGAATTATTTAAAAATCCCAAAAATTAATATTAAGAAAATATGACTATGATAAATCCAAAAATGATTTCGATTTATCAAATTAACATATGAAAATTTCTAAATTATTTATTTAATTAAAACAAAGAATTTGTATAATAAATTTGTTTTTATAAGGAAATTACATTTATAATAATATTTAATTTTTAAAAAATAGTAATTGATATAGTGTTAATTTATATTATTATCACTTATTCAAAATAGACTTATTTCCTTGAAATAAAATTCATATTTCAAAAAAAAACATTTTTAGCATAAAGTGAGTTTAACATAAATGAATTTTTAAGGAGTATAAATTCATGTTATATATATATAATTATCTAATTACATTTTTATATAATAAAAATTTATACATACATGACCCCTTATAATCTAAATGTAAGACCTAAAAATCTAATAATCTATCGAAATAGTTTGGGGTGGCGGTTCTTTCAATATGGACCCTATTATAATCTCCATGAGCTTAATATTACCATGTATCTTGTTTTTCTATAACCATAAATACTCAAGTTCATCTTGGTATTGGTCAAGATAAACCCTAGAAAAGATATATCACATATATTTTTATATAAATTGTGCTTATAATGAATACTTTCACTTTTGGATTCCATTTATTCATACTTTATTTATTGATCTTATAGTATGGTTACTTTAATTTATACAAGCTAATTTAGTGGCAACATTTTAATTATTGTATTCCATATTAAAAAAATATCATATTTTTTATTTAATTTATTTTTTAGGGCGTGACATGATATTAACATAAAATATATTTTTGTATAATATATAGTGAAATTTAGGTTCGTTATGGTTTCCCTATAAATCATAGCTATCAGCATGCCCTCTATGAGGGTGGTCGAAAAGGCACATTGTTCTTGGGTTCCGATAACATTATCATGGAGTGTTATAGTTGGGAAGAGATATAGTGTGAAGAAAATATTTTTCTAAATGTTCAGTGTGTTTCACATGTCATTTTCTCCAAGTGAAAGTAGTTTAACCCCCAATGATTCTTTTACTATATTAGTTGATTCGAGAATTTTTTATTATCCTATCATTTATGAATTCATAACCTACCATTTTTCATAAAGTAAAACCAAAAAGTACATAGGGTTACCTAACTAGTTTTAACACGGCCTACCCCTTATAGATATTCTTGATATGGTGATATAGATTATTTAACAACGGTAGCTCTATATTGATCAAACATTATCTTTCTAATTGTGTTTCCATTAAAAATGTCATGATTCTAACCCTCTTTCACAACTCAAAAACTATAAGGAGGTATTTATTGATGAACATGGAATAGAAAAACTCTAGGAGGACCAATGGGTTGATTCTAGAAGTCATATCACAACACCACTATTTATACTGACCCTATTCTAGTGTTTTCCAATAAGTACTGGGAATCATGTAGGTCTTTCAGGTTGGGAATCTCGAAGGCCTTTTTTACACCTCTCAACCATTAGACTAGATGAAGAGTATTTCCCATATTTTTAATGGGATATATACCCAAGTATGATAATCCAATTTCATTGTGTTATACACCAACTAAATTAGGTATTTGTATAGAAGAGGTGTCTCTTCTGCATGAGCCCATGTGAAAATGGCTAGATGATCTCATCAATCATATCTCTTAAAATTATATCCCTAAAAATCAATTGTATTTCCCAAAGGCATATCCTAAAATCTCAATGAATCTTATAGAACATGATTATATCTAGTCTCCTTCTACTAATTAGATATGTTATGACCTTTTATCTTAATGGGATAAGGATTGTGACCCTCATACAACTTCATACTACCCCAACACTCCCATACTAATCCTATATAGCTTTGATGCACCTAGAATGGCATTCCCTAATCTATGAAAAATATACTACACAGGATGAGGTCATATCTAGATTTTCATCCATGTCATTCGTTAGATAAGTTTCATCATAGTATCTCTATATTTTTTTAGTTTTAGGTCCTTCTAGGGTAAATGGATTATATCTAGGTATACGCCACTATGAATAATCCATATCTTTGAGGAAACATCCAACTGAAGAAATGTTGGCCCAAATGATCCTGTAATAGTTATCGATCTAATTAGTTGGATGATTTGTTCTTGGTTGAGTTTTAGGAATGTTTGAGTCACCCAAAAACCCAAACCCATAAAGGGTTAGCCTCATTGATGTTGGGTAGTCTCTAAGGCACACCCCATTAAAATTTAAAGAATAAGATTCCTCAATCTAATATAATGGTGTTGACTGGCTCTGAAATTGTTAATCATTTACATTAAAAACACATGAGAAACTTATTAATCCTATTCAAGTGTCATTTCTAAAAATTTAAAATGAATGATGATTGGATTTTAGATTTTAGAATGATTGTTATGGAAGAAATAAAAAAATACAAAGTCAATAAAAGGATAGTAACTAAGTGTTGGATGAACTGTATAAAAATCATGTGGTCAAAATATATTCACATATGAGGTTTGAAAATGTAAAATGAGTTCATATAAGTTATGTAGAAAACTTAAATTTAGAAAATTTGTATAGAATGATTTTTGTGGAGTATTTAAAAATGTGATTCATTTTCAATCAAGTGATTCTTTGGTGTGAATGAAAATTATTGAGTAGGATCTATATATACCTATATATTCTGGTGGGGATCTTATCTAAACTCAATAGTTGTTACGTGGGTCACTTTCACTTCCTTGTAATTAGATACTCTTAATTTTTTTTTATATTTAATCTTGTGGGGGATTTCTTGATTTATGAAAGAGTCTATCTCCACTTCGAAGAAGATCACAGGTCAAAAAAACATGGGGAATGGTAAATTTTCACTATGAATGAATATTTTCAATTTTAGAAAGATATTTATTTGTTATTTCATAGTTAAAACTATTTATATTTGTATTAAATTATTTTTTATGGGATTCACTTTATAGAGAAAAGGAAGACCCACTTTGTGGCTATGTAAGGTCAAACTAATCGATTCTTTATGGTCACATTAGATTATGGTGGCATTCTTCAAAATGATATAAGATTCAATCGAAGGGGTTTTTGGTCACATAAAATTAGGTTGTTCACCACATCAGATTATATCCTTTACCATTTGATAATAAATTCTTCAATTAGTTATATTAAATGATTTTTCACATCATAATACATCATTCAGGACATCTGATTAAATACTTTGTGTCTTGGTGTTCTTATCAACTCCAAAGTGGAATCCCTATGTGAACATAGGACTTTTTTATAGTGATGGGTAAAAAAATTATAGGGGATATATTATGAGGGTAGACATTAAATACCCCTAATACACACTTAAAATGGAAATTCATTTTTCACATGGAATTATGTTTGAGAAAACATGCATTATTTGTAAATTTCTTCCATTGTGAGTCACTTTCTTTACACAATCTTGTTTGGTATCTCATTGGTGACTTCTAAATTTAATCTAGAGAAGGAGAAAAAACCCTCATAAATTATATTCAATGAGATCTCCCTTGTATAAAATCATTATGACATCCCATGCATGAGATCCTCTATAGAGGATACCCATGAACAATCTTCACGTAGGGATTCTCACATAAATATTATGTGACTGATAGTCTTCAAACTCGTTTAATTTAGAAAACCATACACATTATCATTGATCTCCAATATTATTTAAAATTCAGGCCTCATAATATAAATTTTGGACACTTTTAAATGGTATGTTACTTAGAAATTTTTGACCTGTGGTTTTTTATTTAATAAAGGATCTATATTGAAAATATCCAGGGTCCATTTATACCCCTTATTTAAACCAGGTCATCCATATAGGTTTAATTATTCAAAATTAATCCTTTGGAATCTTTGTTTCAAGGATGAAACATTGAAAAACATGTTCCCACTTGATTCCCATATTTGGTGTATTCCCTTACCATTTTCATCCTTTTCTAGTCACTAATGGATGAGATATAAATACCACAAGCCGTTTACATAGTGTAAGCCTCAGCCATGTTCTCATTGATGATCCCATACATGTGAACTATTAATGATCAATAAATAATATGGGATATCTACTAGGTGTAAGACCCTACCATACCGTTTTCTATTTATTTTCCAATAAATAGGAGGAACCAGTAAAGGATACTCATGAAAAAGTCACACACAAAATATTTTTAAGTCCCTTTATCCTAGTAGTACATTCTATATGATGAACAACTAATCAGAATTGTAATTAGTCATATAAAATTAACCATTAAGACATCATGTTACTAGAAACACCACCTTCATATAATCTTTATATACATAAACACATGACCTTAAAAGGAAAATCAAGTCCATGGTTTCATAACCTTAAAAGTAATATCATAGTCCAGGAAACATGACCATAAAAGGAACATCAATGGTCCTAGAAACATGACCTTTAAGGGAACACAATGGTCATGGAAACAAGTTCTTAAAATTAACATCCTGGACATATATGCATGGCCTTAAAATTACTATCTTGTTAATGATTTCACAACCTTAAAGGTAACCACAATGATTATTGCCATGTGACTATAAAATATTTAATGTATCCCATTAAGAGGCCCCAAACGATATGGGTTCTAATTCTCTTTAGATGGATATGCAGGATGCCTTTTTTAGGATCCTCGTCCAGACACCAAAATAGCTACCACTTTCCTTGGAGCTGATAAATTCTAGATTTCATGGATGTGTGGATTTAAACCATATTGAAACTAACCACTAATGGAGAAAATAGAGAATCAATGATATATACATTCACTACAGGAAAACTGAATATTTGCGACGAGCGATTTACGACTGGATCCCGTCACAAAAGGTCTTTTGCGACGGAGCCCCGTCACAAATCGCCTGTTGCCAAAAACGGCATCGAAAATAGGTGTTTTTGCGGCGGTCCCATCACAAAAAGTGTATTTGAGACGTTATTTTTCCCCCGTCGCAAATGAGTTTTCATTTATATATAAAAAATGTATTTGCGACGGGACGTCGCAGATATATTAGTTGCGAAGGGTCAGAATACCGTCACAAATGCGAAATTTAAAAAAATACTTGCGACGAAGGTATTTACGACGGACCGTCGCAGAATGGTTTTCCCGACGGGTATTCGTCCCGTCGCAAAATGGTACAGTAAAAAAACATTTACGACGGTAATTCTTGTCGTAAATGTTCCCGTCTCAAATATTTAAAAAATAATTATTATTATTACAAATTGTATAATATAATACAAAAATAATAATATTATTAATAATATAAAAAAATTATATTATTATAATATAAATAAAAAAATATATAGAATATAATTATGAAATATTAATATAAAATAATAATAATATAAATATAAATAATATAATATAATATAATAATACTAATATTAATAATATAAAAAATTAATATATTATTATTATTATTAAACTATCTATATAATATTAATTTTAATTTTAATAATATAAATAAATTATATTATTATAATATTAATAATAAAAAATATATATAATATAATTATGAAATACTAATATCAAAAAATAATAATACTATTAATATATATAATATAATACTATATATTATGAAATATTAATATCAAAAAATAATAATAATAGTACTAATATTATTAATATAAAAAAATAATATTATAATATTATTATTAAAATAAACATACATATTTATGAAAAATAATTTTAATAATATTAATATTAATAAAATTATAAAATTATAAAATTATAAACTTCTCAATATTAACAATAAATATTAAATATTAAAAGTAATATTACTAAAATAAGAAGACATTAAAAATAATACTATTAAGTAATAATATATTTAAAAAAATAAAAACAAATTAAATCACGTAATATTCATACCAATAAGAAAGAGTAATTGTAAATAGTTAATATGACAATAAACTACGAACTCAAATGTTTATTACTTCTAAAAAAATCACTGGGGGTGGATAATCTGGAGGACCTGGAGGAGGTGGTGGAGAAAACACCATCACTAAACTATGAGTCAGACGACGCATATACTCTATATACTCCTGATGTTGCTCCTCATATCGATGTCTCTCCTCATACTACTGCTAATGCATCTACTCCTGCCATCAACGCATCTCCTCATCGTGCTGCTGACGCATCTGCTCTTGCCCCTGACGCAAATCCTCTATAAGCTGACTCTAAGCACGCAGTTTCTCATGATACTGTGAGGCAGAAGATGATGTCTTTCCACGAGCTCCTCTCAAGCTGGACTCCGACATTGCAGTAGTACCATAATAAGCTGCAGGAGTCAAATAAGAGTCGATACCAACTACTCGGCCCTTTTCGAAGCCATATTGGGTCGCCTGCATCAATGCCATCTCATCAAAATGGTGGGCACTAGTCTGATCACCCGTCTCGTCTTGACTCTCAGCCTATGTCTGAGAGGTCACGGCCTCATATGACTCCTTAAGTTTCAATTAGAAATTAAAATAATGAAAAGATTATATGCATTTAATTTTCAAACTGAAAAGAAAATAATACTGACCACAATCTGACACTGGCAGTCACCTCTAATCTCTCTAGTAGTCGGGTCAGTGCACATCCTCCGATAAACACTGTACGCCGAAATACAGGGCTACTCGGCTTCCTATATGAATATAAAATAAACTGTTTATATTTAAAATTGTATAAAATATCAAAAAAAAATATTTACCAGACGCTCTCTATACACACTGAATGTACGAATACCGACTCGATGCGTTACGTCTTGTCTCCCCCGATTCTGTCGACCCAATGTAGATCTCCTCTGAAACCCACCACCCAACCAGTGTGTACATAATCCATCCCAAACATGAGATGAAATGTACTCTGGTCGGTGGGCTCTACAGGACTCATCAAATTCTGTTACTCTGGCTTTCTTCACAGCCGTCTTTCTCAAATTATGCAAAAACTGACGGAAATGGTCATGCATAGACACCACCCATGCTACGTGGATAGTGGCATGCATGCTCTCGTCGATGGGATACCATAAACCCTAATATAATTTTATTAAGGAATTAAATTTCAAAATAAATAATATTTAATTACGTACCAGCCAATGATCGAACATGGAAGCCTGTACATCAGCGGGAATCTGATCCCATGTGAGCCAGTGTTGAGAAAAATAATTGCACAAGATAACGCTCCCCTGTCCAATAGCTATATGCATAAAACTGTGGGAAAAGAACAACTAATCAAACAATTAGAATATTACTAAATTATAAGGAAATATAACTAAAATACACAGGTTACCATACCACCACGTGTGTGCATTGAGTCCAAGAGGTGGACGTCGCTCCGAGATAGGATCTGGAATCATCAGTCTGGCAAGACCATGCCCCCTCCGAGTGCTCCCTGTAGTGCCAACAGCATGAGGGTCAGATGGCTCAAAAACCTCATCATCCATAGGTAGATCAGCCTCCAGTAACTGACGATACGTTTCCAAGTCCATTTGAAACATGAAATGATTGTTATTAGCAAATAGTTGAAAATAACTATTATGTATATATATATATTTGTTATGATTCTAACCATCATTTTACTGTGTCAATTTTCATATTCATCATTATCTTCATAGTTGTCAATGTCAATGTCTCCATCTTCCTCATCAACATCATCAATTTCCATATTAGTTTCACTTTCATAATCTCTTGTCATTTCAAATTCAGTTGTAACATCATTGACAACATTGTCACCATCGACCCTTAATTGTGGGGTGTCATCCTCGATATTCATGTCTCTTTGTGAAAAAGATGTGTTTTGAGGAGTGTCCTGAAAAATTTCATTTCCTTTCACTTCAGTGGAACCACATTCGGTTTGAGTAAACTGATTTTCTATAGATTTTACTTTTATTATACTCCACCAATCATCCAACTCTTTTTCAGTAGCATAGTATTTTGCATAATAAATTTGATGTTCCTGATGAGCCAATAAAAAAGTTTTATTTACTGCAAGAAGACTTTTATGTTTAATATCAACAATTCCATGAGTCGGATGAATACACACGCCTCTCTCAGTATCCATCCATCGACATTTAAACATTGTTACATAATTCTGTCCCAAATAACATAGTTCAATGATTTCTTCAAGAATGCCGTAAAATTCAACTTCAATATCTCTATGATGTGATCCCTTCAAACAAACACCACTATTCATTGTTTTCATTGATTCCCCATATGCACGTGTATGAAATTGATAACCATTCACCACATATGAATTATAAGATTTAACCATTTTGGATGGTGGGCTACTCAATATACGCAATCGAATATCAATCTTATCAGCATGTACAGATACCTAAAAATTTGTAAAACATTTATCACTATTAAAAGTAATAAATTGATGTTATATGTAAAACCAAAAATTAATGTATGTTACCAGTTTTTGAAACCAGTAGGAAAAATCTTTTTGCCGACGTTCTTCTAAGCCAGCTGCTGTAATTTGTGGAAACTGCTTCTTGATATGATCATCATATAACCTATAAATACAATATGATTAATTTACTATAATAGAATCTATAGAATAAGGGATAAGATCCATCACTGTACAATTGGTGATATTTCTTCACAGTTGAGTAGAACATATGTATGAGCTCTATGATGTTCATCATCTGCAATCCATCTATCATGAACTCCTCCAAAGCCATGTTCGGGCTGATTGAAAACTGAAAATTGATTGTTCATATCATCATCAACATTCCCCTCGTTCCGGCCCATGCGGTTAAATTTTGAGGGATATTCAGATTCAAAATAATGAGAGTAGAATAAAGCAATTTCTTCTTGCAAATAATCTTCAGCAATTGAGCCTTCAACTGATGCTTTGTTATAGACTTTTTTCTTCAATTTCTGCATGTATCTCTCAAATGGGTACATCCATCGAAAATGAACTGGACCTCCATATTTTTCTTCATGTTGCAAATGTAATATCAAATGTTCCATCGAGTAAAAGAAACATGGTGGAATGATTTTTTCCAATTTGCATATAATTACAACAACAACTACTTCTAGTTTGCTTAGTGTATCATAGTCTGTTGTCGCCACACACATGTCTCGAAAAAAATATGTTATATCTGTTATCGAATCAGAAATCTTAGAATTCAACAAACCTCTTAATCCAATAGGCATAAGTCTTTCCATTATAACATGACAGTCATGACTTTTTAATCTGGTAATATGACCATTTTTAACACATCTTCCCAAGTTGGAAGCATAGCCATCTGGAATTCTCAATCCTGCAATCCACTGACAAAATAATAAGCGAATCTCTTTGGTCAGTGTATAAGATACTTTTGGATTCATTAATCTCTATGATCTGACATTTTCAAACAATTCATGTTCTGGTCACCTGCAAATTTTGGCAAGATGTAATCGTACCTTTACATTAGCTTTGGTTTTACCCGGTGTATCCAAAACTGTATGAAATAAATTTTCAAAACAGTTCTTCTCAATATGCATGACATACATCATGTGTCGGACCAACAAATCAGACCAATATGACAGATTCCAAAAAATACTCTGTTTGTCCAATTGTGTTCTTTCCCAAAACCATGAATTTTATATTGGTTTATTGTCGGTCCAAAAGTGATGGAAGGTAGTGAAAATACAAATGATTGTAACTCTGTACCTGAGATCATTTTTGGAGGTTCATATCTTTCAATTTTGCCTTTTCTAAAATGAGATTTATTCCTCCAAAAAGGATGATTGATTGGAAGAAATCTGTGATGACAGTCAAAATAGCAAGGTTTTTTTCCATTCACATGCATAAATGCTTTGTTGTCCCCCATACAGTAAGGACATGATTTTGGACCATGTGTACTCCAGCCAGATAACATGCCATATGCCGGGAAGTCACTAATTGTCCACATCAAACCATATCTCATTACAAAATTCTGTTTCATAGCAGCATCATATGCACCAACACCATGACTCCACAATAAATTTAACTCATAAATCAGTGGTTTCAAATAAACATCAATATTCTTTTTTGGATGTCCTGGGATTAATAATGTCAAAAAGATATAAGGATCTTTCATCAACATCCATGGAGGCAAATTATACGGAGTTATAATGATAGGTCAATAGGAATACTGACTACCAAAAGATCCAAATGGACAAAAACCATTAGTAGAAAGACCCAATCGCACGTTCCGGGATTCTAAAGCAAAAGACGGATGCACTTGATCAAAATGTTTTCATGAATCACCATCAGATGGTTGAATCAAGCTTTTACAATTTGAAATATTGGTTTTGTGGCATGACATCATTGTCGCTATGTTCTGAGACATAAATAAATGCTGCAATCTGGGTGTAAGCGAGAAATATCTCAACTGTTTTACAGGAATCAATCCAGACTACCCCGATTGAGCTTCTTTATACCTCGATTGTCCACATGTGGGACAACTATCCAATGACTCATTTTCACCAGAATATAAGATGCAATTGTTTAAACATGCATGGATCTTCTGATAACTACGGCCTAGATTACGAACGATTCTTTTTCTCTCATAATAATTAGCAGGCAGCACATTTCCTTCAGGTAACAGTATTTTAACCAAAGAAAATATCTGATCAAAACAGTTATTTAACATTCCATTATCTGATTTAATAGCCATAAATTTTGCAACTGCTTCTAATTTTCTTATCTTGCAACTAGGATATAATGCATCCTCAGCAGACCTGAACAACTCATCAAATTCAGATGGTGCCAAATCGGGAGGTAAATCAACATCATCCTTGATTTCTGTTTGTTGAACGGATGACCCTACAACATCATGTACTAAATTCTGAAACCATGATGGATCCAAAATCAAATTATTAGTATCTTCTATGGAACTACGTTCACCGTGTTGATACCGAAAAATATAATCTGATTGAAAACCATAACTCAAGAGATGTTTCCCAACGATGTCAAATGTCACAAACATTCTCAGAGCACATTTTTTACAAGGACACTTAATTTTCCCTTCTGAAACAAATTCCGGGTTTGATGATGCAAATGATATGAAAGCTTCAACACCATCAACATATACAGGATTTAAACTTAAACCGTTTGGATTTCTGCGTTGATTTATCCAAGCACGATCATCTAATAATGATTGATGTCGATTTACTTGTTCCATATTCATATATATGTTTCTACAAAATTTAAAACCATTACTATTGTTAAATAATTTGATATAAGAAACAATATCCTAAAAAAGAAGATACATAATTATTGCTATTTGTTAGTAATTACCCATAATTATAGGCGATACAATTAGTTTGTAATCATCCCAACTAATTATTATTAATTTAGCAATACTTAGCAATACGTGGCAAAATAAAATATTCTTGAAAAATGAAATAAAATTTTGTAATCATTGTTGTGATGATTATATTACTAATTATTCTTATTTGTCTGATGACTCATCTCTTTTTAACTTTCTCCCGACTGAAATCAGTATGAAAAACTTTCTCTGACATATGTTAGAGCACATTTTTCATACTGATTTTGGTGGGAGAAAGTAGAAAATATATGAGACGTTGAACAAAAGGCAGTCATCAATCCGCTGGAAATTGTGCCAATTTATAACCATGTACTTGAATTTATTTGATTTTTGATTAATTTTATTAGTAATTATTACTATTTATTACAAATATCAATATTTCCAACAGATCTTCCCCTATTCTAAACATCTTCAAATCATAAAGAGTCGTCAATTTTTAGGTCATGCCCAATAAAAAGTTTGCGTCAACCTTGTCCAATTTAAACTCTATAATTGTCCTTACATGGTTGATCATCTTGCAAGTAGTGTTGCAATAAGACGACACAAGTAATGAGAAATACATGACTTGGGTTGTCCTATTGCAACGCTACTTGTGAGGTGATCAACCAAGAAAGAACAATTATAGAGTTTTCATTGGACACAGTTGACACAAACTTTTTATTGGGCATGACCTGAAAATTGGGGACCCTTTAAGATTTGAAATGTTAAGAATAAAGAAAAACTTGTTGAAAATATTGATAATTGTAATATTTTATAAATTTTTATAATTTTAATAATATTAATATTTTTTTATAAATATTAAACATATAATAATAAAATAATTATATTATAAGTATTATTTAACTATTAATATTAGAGTAATAAAATATTTTATATTATGATACTATTTATGTTACTATTTATGTTACTATTTATGTTACTATTTATATTACTATTTATGTTACTAATTATATTACTAATTATGTTACTAATTATGTTACTAATAAGAAATGCGAAGATATGCATATATGTCGGGTGGTTAATCAATCAATGAATAGAAAAAAAACATAATTGGCCGCTCATCTACCTCAATTTTCTTTTCATTTGTGTGTTGCGGTTGACAGGAAACTTCTACCTCCACATATAATATGTTCTTTTACTATCAAAATTATAAACCACCTCACCTCTATATTGGCGAGGAGGTTGATAATTTTGACAGTAAAAGCAGATATTACATGTGGAGGCAGAAGTTTCTTGTCAAGCCTCAACACACAAATGAAAAGAAAAAATTGAGGTAAATGAGCGGTCAATCATGTTTCCTAATTAAATCTAATTGTTTCCTAATTAAATCTAAATGTTTCTTAATTAAATCTAATTGTTTCCTAATTAAATCTAATTGTTTCCTAATTAAATCTAATTGATTCCTAATTAAATCTAATTGTTTCCTAATTAAATCTAATTGTTTCCTAATTAAATCTAATTGTTCCTAATTAAATCTAATTGTTTCCTAATTAAATATAATTGTTTCCTAATTAAATCTAATTGTTTCTTAATTAAATCTAATTTTTTCCTAATTAAATCTAATTGTTTCCGAATTAAATCTAATTGTTTCCTAATTATTTTAATTGTTTTCTAATTATTTTAATTATTTCCTAATAATTTTAATTGTTTCCTAATTATTTTAATTGTTTCCTAATTATTTTAATTGTTTCCTAATTATTTTAATTGTTTCCTAATTATTTTAATTGTTTCCTAATTATTTTAATTATTTCCTAATTATTTCTAATCAATTAAATCTAATTATTTCCTATTTATTTGATAATTATTTTAATTAAATCTAATTATATCTTAATTATTTTATAATTATATATTTATTTCTAATTATTACCAAAACATCCCCCGGGAGTGTCGAACCAAGAGTGCAGCAAGGCCTGTTGTTGTGTACCAGGTTAGCCCGAGTCAAGCTCGAAACACCTTGTCAGAGTTTTCACTCCTAGGTACATCTGTGCCAGATCCGCCTCTACTTGTTCGTATCCAGACAAGGATTATTTGGTACAAGCACATAAACTAATTATACTATATAGCTAAACATTCTATTAAAAAAATAAAATTCACAATTAAAATTAAAATTAAAAATTAAAAATAATATAAAAATTAAAAAAAATAGAAATACCTTTAATAATCTGCACCAACTCCTTCCTTACTCTTCTCGAAAGAAAAAATGAAGACAAAAAAAATTTCTGCTCAGAACTGAAAATGAGAGAGAGAAAATAATGCAGATCTGAATGTTATGGAAAAAAACGGATGGGGTGTATATATAGGTTAGATTATTTGCGACGGCCGTAATTGCGACGGGAAGACCATCACAAATACTAGGTATTGCGAGGGGATACCGTCGCAAATACTAGGTATTGCGACGGTATACCGTCTCAAATGCCTTCGCCCGCATTAAATATAGGCGGCGGGTAAAAGGACTTTTGTGATGGACCTGTCGCAAATAGCCACCATTAGCGACGGGTAGATATCCCCATCAAAAATATCTATTTACTGCCGTCGGTATTGGCGACGGGGCTCATCGCAAATGCCTTCGCCCGCATTAATTACGGGCGGTGGGTAAAAGGGTTGTTGCGACGGGCCCGTCAGAAATTCCACACCATTAGCGACGGGCGGATATCCCAGTCGCAAATTACTATTTACCACTGCCGGTATTTGCGACGGGCGGATATTTCTGTCGCAAATTCCTATTTACCGCCGTCATTACTGCGATGGGACCCATCTCAAATACCACCTGTTGGATTCTCTGTTGCGACGAGTACATAGTCCCATCGCAAAAACGTATTTACCACGGCTGGGTATTTGTGACGGGTTGAAGGTGACCATCGCAAATAGTCTTTACAGTGGCAGGTATTGGCGATGGGGCCCATCGCAAATAATACCAGGTGAATATTTTTTTGCAACGGGGAAATTTCCTCGTTGAAAATATTATTTACCACCGCTGGGTACTTGGGACGGGTAGCATTCTACCCATCGCAAATAGACTTCCCGCGTTTTGGCACACAAACCACGCCATTTCAATTGCGACGGTCAATATATTTCTGTCGCAAATAATTGACCATTAGCGACAGGAATATATTCCCATCGCAAAAACTCTTTTCATCGGAGTTTTTGCGACGGGAATAAGGCATGTCGCAAATACCCTATCGTAATAATCATTTTTTCCCGTAGTGATTAGTTTACATTGATGAAAGGTATCAATCAATTATTTCCACAACCAAGGTATAAAAATCTTGACACTGAAATATTTTATGAAATTATATTAAATATATAAGAGAGAACAAAACTTGGAAAACCACTTAAGGGATGATTTATCCACCCTACCTCTCATCTAAAAAAAGTTTCATCATCTCCAGCTCAAGTGATCAAGAGGAAACCAACCATTGAAAAGAGAGGGAGTCATTTGATACCCTAAATATCTAATATAGTCTTGTGAGAGAAGGGAAAATATAAAATAATGTTACCTTATAATCTAATTGAAATCCCCTATCAACATTCACATGAGGATGATGATTTAAATTATATCATCATTTTTCAACATCATTCCCTTGTATAAAACAATTCTTACAAAAATCAACATTGTTTTCAAAGAAAATATTTTTTTGAAAGAGAGACCAATCCCCACGATCAATTCAATAAAAATGTGATAACTCTTAAATAAATCCATTTCAATATAGATCTCAGTTATCATCAAGTATCAAATTCACAATGTGATATCATCTCCATAGAAAAAAATGTTTCAAGAAAATAAATATTCCCTTAAGAATATCAGGATTATGAATAGGGAATGGAATCCCTAGAATACATAACCAAACAACTTCCATTTTAATGTACCCTATATCATGAAACTCCATGGACCAGTGAAGTGGGAGGTATTAATGCTTTTTATAGTTGTGATATCACCTAAACTATGAAATATCAATGTCCGCTTTTGATCATTAATAGATTATTAATTACCAGTGATCTATAATAGCCATAAACATGGGACAATATATACCCCAATTAGAAATCATTTAGTTATCAAAGGTGAAAAAAGGTGGGTGATCAACACCAAATTTACCAATAACATTGATTTTTAATAACTAATGGCATATTGAAAGTCATATAGTGATAATAATAGTGTCATACATCCTCTAACATGTTCCTTAATATTAGGGGGGATCAAAACTATAGGGGTGTGATGGAGATATAGTCCAATTTCTACTTATTAATATAATGGATTAGAGTATCCTTAAAGGATCAGGATAGTAAGTAATATTTATATGATATAGAAGTATTCCCTCCCACTAATAGTTTTCATATGGGTACTTCTACACCAAAAGGATCCATTAGAATAATTCTGAATTTTTCCATTACACAGAGAGCGATATAAATATTTTTTTTATTGAGGGAGATTTTTTCTCCTTATAAACTAATTCAATTTTCAATTTATAAACTCATCATAGATGAAATTATTATTCACTAAATCTAATAGTTTTTCATTTATATAACTCTCACAGCAGGGGCATACTATTAATTTTTTCTTGGATGTTTCATTTATGAGTTTTCAATGTGATTTCATGTGTTTTTTTTTAAAAAATGGTCATCGAGAAATTAGAGGTTTAATAGATATAAGTTATAAGAATTGAAATATTATAATTTTATGGTTACAAAAACTAAAACTTGGTGATCTATAAAATGTGATGTAGTCAGTGTGTTAAAATAGATAGTAATGGGTTTTAGGAAAAATGATCATTTTAGAAACATGATTCTTTACAAGCCTAGAGAAGGACCATGAGTAAGCTATATTAAATCATAGTATCAACTAGAAATTCCCATAGTGTAAGTGATTGTGATATTGTTTAATATAATATAGGAACTAAAGAAATTCTTTTAGAAGTTATGTGGAAAACTAGTGTGGTACATGACATGGTCATAATAAATATTTATGTATGTTATGTTCAAGAGGATATAAATCATGGATCTAACCATTTATATGTTGGATATAATGATATTAAATTTTTTTCCTTGATACTATATTGTGGTTGATGTTTAATATATAATTGGGGAAAATAGTAACCAATATTTAAAGAGTTCCATATACATCTAGCCATTGATTTATGATCTTACGTTTTCTATATGAACCATATCATAGAAAACACCAATTACATCATGGTCTACTCTTTTCAATATATATTATCTTTACTACATGTGAAATAAATGATAAAATGTGTTCAAACATTGAGATATATGATAAAACATTCCAGGAAGTGTTCTAATGACATTTTTGTAAGGTTTGAAGATAATAACAAAGATGATTAATTGAATTAACATTGTATAAACTTGAAGAGGATATAGAAATATCAATCTAGATATTGATGCTTGTTTTGATCATTCATGTACTTGTGGTTTATTACTATTTTCATGCTCCTATCATTTATCATTGTTGATATTAAGATAAGAACATAGACATCAAGATCATATCCCTTGGACATAAATTATTAGACACATGGTTAAAGGTGTGTGTGAACCATGTAAAAATATTTTTATTAATTTCAATTTTTTCTCACTCTATATATAATTCCATTGATTATTGGTTTTATTCACTGAACCTAGTTTCAACAGACACAATAATTTTATTAATATTTAAAATAAATTTATCTCTTCCAGTTGCATAGATTCATCCCCATTTTAGTAGTTGTCATTGTTATTTCCTAAGAAAATTCTCTTGGTGTCAATTAAAAGTTCATTCTAGAGGATATTAGGTATTTCACATTGATTAATTATTTTGATTAAGGTTCTACATAGATCTTTAATTCCATTAATAGTAGTGGGGTTCCCATGTTTGATGGAAAATGATTTCATCTATAGAAAGAAAGGATGGCTCCATATCTTATCCATCATGGATTATATGTTCTTGATATCACTAAAAATGGAAATAATATTCCTAAATCTAAGAAAATCGACACTATTAAAGAAAATATGAATGTTACAACTGATCAGAGAGTGTGTAGTACTTTATTCACATCCCACTATAAGAAAAAAATCGAATGATATATGGGATTTAAGATAACAATAAAAATTTAGATAAACTATATTTATATTCATGAACGAGATAATAAAGACAACGATTCATGATTATAAATATATAATTCAAAATATGAGGATATATAAAACAATGAAATATGAGTTAGAGGATGAGTTATTTTCTTTGGTGAATGAAATTGTTATCTTAGTTCAAAGACATAGATATGTTTTTTATTATCATACTATGGTGAATAAATTGATGGTTATTATAATGTAAACATTCAATGAAAAAATACCTCTAGGATCAATAATTTGGTGAGTTTATAATTGATATGCTCAACAAATTCTTTATATTCAATAAGATGGGGAGGGGTGAAACTTTGATAAGAAGAGTAAATCTTAAAAACATTAAAATATTCTAAATGATCATGGAATATTTAATATAAAAGGTATCACATGTAGGATTCATAATTTTAGGATACCTGCATGAGTTTCAATGAGTTCATGTTATTTTTCTAAATTCATGTAATGACGAAAAGATAAGTATAAACACAAACCACCATTACAATTGGTTTGGGAACACTATAATATTTGGATGGGGTATTCACAAATAGTTTTTATAATCAATTATTAAACTGATAAGTACATTTATAATAACTGTATTGACTGATGAAATATAACTAAAGTTTCATTGATGAGATAACATTAGAACTAAAATATTGGATCTTTACATAATGATTTATAATTAATTTTCAAAATTACATAATTACCTTGTGATTAATTATTTATTCATTGATGAATCTGAAAAATTCTTAACATCATACGATCATTATGTTATAAGAATCAAGTATATATTCCCTCTAGTATTGATTTAAATGTTCTCCATAGAACTCTAAGAATCACTGTAAGAATTTTTGTGTGTTAGTTCATATGATCCTAATACTTGCATCATTCATCTTTGATTTCATATATAATCACTTCAATAAGGATTCTATTAGATATATCTTGAATCAATACTGGTGGTGAAGGAGGATTTCCCTCTATTATTTAGAGTGTTTTAGAGAGGGACCTCCCTACTACTATCAGATATTTCTTTGGATGATTTTGTGCACAAATAAACAAAAGGGGAAACCCATGGAAATAATATAATTAGTTTTAAATAGTTATAGGCTTAAAAAATAATAATTTCACATGATCCCTTATTATTTACTTAATCCCTATACAGATCCATGTCTATAAAAGTAATATCTTTATTATTATATGTTATAAAAAGTAAAACTATCAAATTAATTAATTATAATTTATTCAAATAATATATAATCTATATTATTTATCATCAGACCCTTAAACTCTATCTTCCATTCCCGTTCAATATTTATCGAGCCTTAAATTATTATAATTAATTTAATAAATAAATATCACCACATTATTCACCAATAAATAATTAAATATTATATTTACTAAATATAAAATATATATTTATTAAATATTTTTTTCAAAAAAATATTATCTATAATAACTAGTGAAGGATTATTTGTGATCGGCTAAACATTAATAATTATTAAACCACATACTAGAATAATATTTATTCCACAGGTTAAATAATAAATAATATTATTATTTAACTAAGGATATTGATACACTTAGTGAGTGAACCTATAAGCCTATTTCTTAGTGTCATTAAGAAAATCAGCCCAATATCCAAGGTTATCACCTATAAACACTCCAGAGACCCAAAAAATGAAGTTAAGTTACAATGACATAAAACCTTAGAAAACACTTAATGTGTAATAGAACCCCTTTATCATGATATCTTTAATCATAAAGGTTACCTGATGGAGTCATAAAACCTTATTCTAGATGTCTCCTTCAATGATTTTTCAAAAATTGAGATTTCCAACAAAATATTATGGCCCTACATTTATTTATAATATATCATTTCCATAAAAATGGTCTGAGAAATAAACTTTTGTAAAATAACATAAGGGGAAATCATTTATCTCTTTATTAAGTAATGAAAAATTTCTCATGATTCACCCAATATACACAACATCGCCACAAACATATTTCATCGTGCTTTTAGTCAATACATCAGTGTTTTAAACTCATGTAATCCATTAATAATAATCTCAATGTCTAAGGTTCAATACACATGTTCAAAGATAGGATCATCCAATGAAACTTATAAATAATGATTTCATACTTAAAGTGTTATTATCATAATCTCATGTACAGGATATTACCAAGGGTGTGCACCTTGATAAGATGCTGCAATTTCATATTAGTCTCCATCCATGAAAACATATATCATTTATGTCCCTCAAATTATTTCAACAAGATATATAATATATATTTAGAAATATGACCATGGAACTTCAAGTTTCTCATCATAGTGGGGGAATTCTATGACCTCTCAATGAAATAGCTACTCTAAGGTCATTATTGTCCGAGTTGGTGTCCTAGAATAAAACTTTTTTTTTACTATGATTACATGAATATTTTATGTATTAAATTTTAAATTAAACATCATATTACATATTGTTCATTATTCTACATGACATTAATGTAATAATGTCCTATAGTATTTATCGCATTGATAAGGTTACAATAGTTCACCACTATGATGAGAACCTTGAAGTGTTATGAAAATATTCTTAATATAGTTATATGGTTGGATAGCATACTATGATGGAACAATTATTATATAGATCATAAGGTGCGAGTACTCATAAGTAGATAATACGTATTCTTAAGAATGTTTCACTTCATAATCTCCATGATAATAGATTATGAGAACAGACCCGCTAGTTGGAATTTCAAATGTTTTGGTGTCACTGGATATTTCTTTCTATGATCATGTGTAATGATCCTTGGAATTTAATATTTTCATTAATTCATGTCACAACTCACACACATATATTTTATGATGCAAACTATCATGCCATATGTTAGAATGAAGTATGGTTCATTAGGTGTGTCACAACTATCATTTTTTTGATAGATATGTCATGAAAGGATTTTTCCCTTCTATATTTATGGATGCTGATATATTGGCCCTTTGATTTAAATAGAACTATTTACCTAAATTATTTTTCCATGGTGTAACAAAAAGTTTATTTCATATGGTCAAAGAATGATTCATCGATCATATAACTTGATGATACCATCATGCAACCTGCTTGATGCAATATTATGAAAAGGGGTTATATTACATAGTGATCATTCAAATATTCTTTTCATATTTGTGACTTTAAGTTAATTATCTTGGGTACCATGACTCATTTATAGACATTAATATTGGACTTTAAAAAAACCCACCTAATGAAAATGAGTACGAATCCCAGATGGTCACAAACTAAGCGTTTCTATTAGTCTTGATTAAATTCTATTTGAATTTAATTAATGGAATAAATATTATTTTCAATACTGAGGAATAATTTTTTTCAAGTAATATTGATCACATAAATCAAATTAATATTTATTCACTGGATAGTGAGTAAACAATATTTATATATTTTATTTAATATTTAATAAATATTTATTTACAAGTTTTTTAATAAACTGTTTAACATAATAACATATTTTTTCATCTATTTAATAAACGCAAGTGGAGTTCTAATAGACAAATACAATTTCTGGTGACAAAATAATTATTTATGATCTGGTAAATATTTGTTATCCATTTTTCACAAGTTAGAAAATTAAAAAATAATATTATTATTATTATTACTATTATGTGGAATGGGATTTCATTATTGATTATAATTATATTTAATGGTTGTTATGCAATTAAATTTTGTAACTAAAATCCTATCTCTATAAATAGATGACTATGTCTATTGTGTAAATCATTTGAAACGAACTCCATGTTTGGTAATAGAAATAAAAAATTCACAATAAATTCTCTTCAGAATCCTCCTCCCCTCTCCTTCTCAAGAACAAGAAATCTAAGAGGGAATTTCATTAAGACCGAATAACAATCAATCAATAAAAAACAATGAAAGAAATTTTATTCACTATGCTAGCACCTGGAGAATGAGTGACATTTCTAGCTAGCCATTGGAGTAAGTGTGGATCGCCACTAGAGAGATTCAACCCTTGGATCCTCACAAGTGCAATGAAGGAAATCCAAAAGGGACTTTTCAGATGATCAACCATCATCAATGATGAACATACCTATGCCCATGTATTTATTTATTTAGATTTTAATTAAATTTATTATAAATATATCATGAAAGATCATTTCTCTTGATTTTGGGAAATGAATATTAAAATAAATTTTAATATATTAATGTCCAATGCAATGCTTCCACTGCACCTATAAACAACAAGTGTCATCATAGTGGTCGTGTTTAAATTTATAATTTTTTATTTGTTTTTGATATATGTGAAATCATGGTTATATTTTCATTTCATCTTATAAATTCTTTAATATTATTTTAATTAATGTGTTAGTGATATATTTTTTATGTTCATTCAATGTTTTATTTTCATATAGATTTAAGAAAAAATTAAAAATGGCTGAAGAAGCCATCATGAAGTGGAAAAAAAATTTCCAGTAAATCCGGGTTACACGACGTGTGCTTGGAGCACATATCAATTACCCATGTGCATTTTATCTAGATTATTCGAACAATTAAACAAATATTATGTTTTTATTTCATACCGCATGTTAACTAGGCCAACCTAGCATGCGGTAAGTGGATACAAGGTGTGTAATGGGCATGTACATACCATGTAGTTTGGCTGAGTTAACATGTTGAAGCTCCATGAAAGTGACTTAGATATACAGAAACGAAGGTACATGGTGAGTATCTGGATGTACACACCATGTAGTCTCCCATTAATGGAGAAAACAAAATTGCATTAAATTTGATAAATTACAGCGTTAAAACCTTATTTTATTGATTGTCGCACCATTATGTGTTTGAAAATTGAATAATCATTTTAAATAATTTCAAATTCTCAATTAATTTAATATAATATATATTTCACTAATGGTTATTCCTTTTATTTTCTAATAATACCAAATTTATGGGTACCTCTAATTATATTTGGATAATCATTAAGATGAAATGGAACTAATTAATTTATTAATTACTTTATACAAGCACGTTCATATTATTAAAAAATATTTAATAAAGAAATGAATTCTAGCTAGTTACTATTTGAATATTTATTGCATGTACGGATAATCATGAGCTTTAACAATACCTATGTATGTGTTGTAATTTATTTAATTAGATATATTACATGGTTTTGAAATTATTTAATATTAAATTAAAAGATAGTATATGAGGAATTCCTCCCACCATTATTATATAGGATCTGCATGCCCAAGGATATTTATGTAATTACATTTAACCATTCCTTTGGTACCCCTCAACTATATGTGTGTAATAAATATTTGTAATTAATGGAGTAACCCATGGCATGCGGATATGGTTTAATACGAAACCATAATGGCTCTAACTCATTGATACATAAGAGGATGTGTGGAATGTTTTATCTCATGCCAAATCTAGAATAAGGAGTTATTTACCCTAGGTCATATATTTATTTAATGTCTACTCATTATATCAACAATTATATAATCTTGTGATTGAGCCATTTAATTATTTGTTTATTTTAAGTCCAATTCATTAAAATTATATTTATTAATGCAGGACCATGATCACATAAATGAATTAATATAAAAACATTGAATTTAAATAAAATTAATTGTGCATAAATTATTTATCCAAGCATGGTTAATTAATTTAATAAACATCCATAAAAAATTAACAAGAGTTTTAAATGATAATATAAGATAAAAATTTATGCATAATAAAATAAAATCTCTCAATCTAATATTAAATATCACTAAGCCTTTTGTTACTCAATTGGGAACAAAAATCAATAGAACTAGGTGTTTGACCTACCCATTTGGAACACTTACTTTTATAAGGGGAGTTATTTTTAAGCTTTTGGGTTGACTTGACTATTCACTAGTAGAATACTAACCTATACCAACGGTTTGGAACCGTTGGTATAGGCCTCCAAACCGTTGGTATAGCCTATACCAACGGTTTGGAGAACCGTTGCAAAGTAAGCCGTTGGGATAGGTCTATACCAACGGTTTTCCCAAAACCGTTGGTATAGACCTATCCCAACGGTTTACAAAACCGTTGGTATAAGTAATATGAAAATCTATTCCAACGGATATAAAACCGTTGGTAATTGTATTTCAAAAAAAAACATGTGCTGGGATTTGATCCCACGACCCCTTGTTTATAATCGAACGACTTAACCACTAAGCTAACATCACTTTTGTAAACATAATTTCATAAATATATATATGTATTATCATAATTATTTAAAATTTAGATTTATATAATGTTCTCGGGTAGCAGACCTGGAAGAAATGAAAGAAGCTATCCCAACGGTTCTCAAAACCGTTGGGATAGACCTATCCCAACGGTTCTCAAAACTGTTGGGATAGGTGGAAATTTCCAGAGGGCGAATGTTGGTTTTGGGGGTGAGTTTTCCCAACGGTTCTCCCAAACTGTTGGGAAAGGGGGGGGGGGTCTTTCCCAACGGTTTGGGAGAACCGTTGGGAAAGGGGCCTCAAAACCCCCCCTTTCCCAACGGTTCTCCCAAACCGTTGGGAAAGGGGGGGTCTTTCCCAACGGTTTGGGAGAACCGTTGGGAAAGGGGCCTCAAAACCCCCCCTTTCCCAACGGTTCTCTCAAACCGTTGGGAAAGGGGGGGTCTTTCCCAACGGTTTGGGAGAACCGTTGGGAAAGGGGCCTCAAAACCCCCCCTTTCCCAACGGTTCTCCCAAACCGTTGGGAAAGACCCCCCCCCCCCCTTTCCCAACGGTTCTCCCAAACCGTTGGGAAAGACCCCCCTTTCCCAACGGTTTGAGAGAACCGTTGGGAAAGGGGGTATATAAGTGTTGGGAAAGATCCGATTTCCAGTAGTGATTTTACATAAAGAGTAGTATCCCTTGCTAGACATTGTGTAACTTGGAGGTACGTTTTGAGAAAATACATGTCATTATTTCATGATTGGGGAGTCTACTCAATATATCAAGGAGCTGCAAGCCAATAGTTGGTAAGGACTTACCTATATAAATACCTTCAAAATAGCTTTAACATCCCTCATTAGGGTTATGTGAAGTGGAATATGGATCCTGGCCACAAGAATATCCTAGAAATGTGATATTCCATGTTCAATGGTAAGGGATATTGGGACTTGATAAATTATTTGTAGATTTAATAAAATAAATTAATTTATAATTTCTCACAAAATTTTTAATCAATATAAGTACTAATAATATGCTCTTTTAATTATGTAATAAAATTTAAATATCACCATCCCTACGATCAATATTAGATAAAAAATATCCTCACTAGTATTAAATTATAGGAGTGATTTAAATGCCTTTGGATTGTTCTATGCCATGAACAGAAATATTACATGCTAGAATCCTAAATTCCTGATCCACCTACTCAAGAGGTGAGTGATGCAGATTTCTTGGTCTACAAAAAACATATAAATTATGCACTTGATGTTCAATGTTTGATTCTTTCATAAATGTCTAGTGAATTCATGACTTCTCACGAAAACATGGACGCATATATCATGCTTGAGAACCTATGTGGTCTTTACTAAGAGTGAGATAGGTAAGAATGGTTTGAGATTTAAAAGGAGATATTTCAGAGTAAGCTTGGGGAGGGTTCACCAGATGGGCCTCACATAGTTAAGATCATTGAATACATTAATCACCAAGAGGTTATATAGTTTAAACTACCTGAATAACAAGGCACCAGCCTCATTTTGACATCACTCCCTCAGAACTTCTCTAGTTTTTTCTTTGAGTTTTAATATGAACAACATTTAGAAGTCTCTTCTAGATCTTCTCACCCACCTTCTCTAAGTAGATAAAGATACGAAGTACAAAAAACATTCTATCTTTATGGTGAATAAATGGAAAGGGAAAGTAATGATATTTTAAGCCCAATTCTTCTTCACTCCCTTACAAGAAGAATAAGATAAAATGGGAAGAAAGGGAATAGGATGTTTTATGTTTTTCATGTGGAAATAAGGGACACTATAAGTAAAACTACACCATTCTAAAGAAGAAAGAATAATTCTTAGGCATGTTTGTTATTGAGAGAAATTTTTCAATTTCTAAAAATTAGGTATTAGATACATCTTTTGGGGCTCAAATATATATTAAAATACAATAACCAAGTAGATTCAGCAAATTTAAATTAGGGGAGGTAGGTCTACGAGCATCCAAAAAAGTTAAACTTGTTTTTGTAGCTATCGGGGACTACCACCTCACATTGCTGAATAGAATCATCTTGTTTTTAAAGGGTTTTTAATATGTTCCTTCAGTTGCCAAAAACATTATTTTGTATCTAAACTAGATACATATGGATTCATTTTCAAATTTGAAAATAAATTTTGATTATTTTATAAAGATAACATTTGTTATGGTACGGATCACTTACATAATAGTCTTTAAGTGTTAGATTACATGAAACTATTAATTTCAATCGATAATGAAGTTATGATAGATGAATCATACCATTCCAAACTATGGAATCACCAGCTGGGTCATATAAATGAAAAATGCTTGAAAATTTAACATCAAGATGGATATTTATATTCTTTTGGACAAAAACCACATGGTGTATGTCACACATGTTTATCAGGAAAAATAACCAAATCCAAATTTAGTGAGAAAGGTGAAATGTATAAGGAGATTATTGAATTAGTTTATACCAATGTGTGTGGATCATTTCCTATTGAAGAAATGGGTGGTACTTGTACTTCATAAAATTTAATGATAATTTTAGTAGATATGGATATATTTACTTAATGAGGTATAAGTCAAATTTTTTGATAAATTTAAGGAATACAAGAATGAAGTTGTGAACTAGTATGGTAGAAAGATCAAGAAACTCCACTCAGACCATGGTGGAGAATATCATAATCTTGACTTCATTGATTACTTATGAGAGATTGGGATAATATCCAAACTCACTCCTTACACACCTCTGCAGAATAGTGTAAAGGAAAAGAGGACCATAACTTGTTCGTACATGGTGAGATCAACGATGAGTCATGCGAGTCTTCCATTACCCTATTAGGGATATGAGTTTCCAAAAATGGAAAACATACTAAACAAAGTACCAACTAAAATAATAAATAGTATTCTATATAATTTTTTGTGTGTATGAAAAACCATGTTATCAAATTTACATGTTTGCATAAGCAAAGAATTTATTAAGACCTCTTCAGGTAAAAAATTCACCTAGAGAAACAAATTTTTACTTTATAGGATACCCTAAAGAAATAAGAGGATTTTACCTATATGAACCATCATAAAAATAGTTATAGTGGAAAACATGCCATATTCCTTGAGAGGATGAACATATTCAAAAAATATAGTGGGAAAGAGATAAAATTTGATGAAGTCAGAGCTAAAGGAACACAAGAGTTGGTACAGGATCAGATTCCACAAAGCTCCATGGATAAATAAATTGTTCTAGAGACATAATTATTATGAAGGAGTACAAGAGAGGTTATAGAACCTCAATGATATGGTTTTCTAGTTACTGAGGATGGTTACACATTATTATTTGATAATAATAATCCTATAACCTAAAAGAACGTATTAAGTGGAATAGATGCTTCCAAGAGGCATGAATCCATGAATTCTTAACAAGATTCCATGTACCAAAACCAAGTCTAAATTTTGGTAGATACTCATGTGGATTTAAATCCTATTGGTTGAAAATTAGTATTCAAGAAGAAACTGGACATGGAAGGAAAATTCAATACCTATAAGGCATGAATGGTTACAAAAGGGTTTAAACAACATCATGTCATTGACTATGATGAAACCTTTTCACCAGTTGCAATGCTAAAATCCATCAGAATTCTATATTCCATTAATTCTTACAATGACTATGTGATTTAGAAAATGGATGTCAAAATAGTCTTCATTAACATGATCCTTCAGGAAGATTTATTCATGACACAACTTGAAGGGTTTGTGACTCCAAAGGATTCCAATAAGATATTCCAGTTGAAAAAAACCCATTTATGGATTAAAGAAAGTATCCAGGTCATGGAAAATTTCCTTTCATGAAGAAATAACATAATTTGGTTTTATAAAGAACTAATGTAATGCTTGTGTTTGTAAATGGTTTAGTGGGACTGCATTTGTTTTATCAAATGTATATGTTGATGAAATATTACTTATTGGAAATGAAATATTAGTCTTATAGTATATTAAGGTGTGGTTGAATAAATGAATTTCCAAGAAAGACTTGGGTGAGGTAAAATTTATTCTTGGGATCAAGATTCATCATGATAGATCTAAGAGGTTTCTTAGCCAAATTCAAAGTGAATGCATTGAAAAGATAATAAAGTGATTCATTATGGAACAATCCAAGAGGGGGTTGATTCCATTATCACATGGACTTATTCTTTCTAATAAAATGTGTACCTATACTCATGAGGAAATAAATATAATGGAAAGGATTCCATATTCATCATAAATTGGGTCATTCATATATGTTATGCTACGTACTAGGATAGATGTCAGTGTAGGGTCCTGAAAACTTCAGAAAGGGAAGTAAATACCCTCATAATAACTTTTCAGAAGGTAGTAAATATTCCCATAGTTCCATCAAGGAAAAGAGATGAAAATTTTATTGAAACAATGAGAAGAAACTTGAATAAATAATTTTTTTCAAGATTTTTAAATGAACAGTCTACCATCATTGGGAAACGTTTTCGTGACACATAAATGGTGACCCACCAGCACACTGAAATACTTGTAAGGTGCTAGCCCATGGGGTGATGACCTACCAACCTAAGATTCTATGAACTATTTTTTGGATAAATAGAGCATGGTAATGCCTTCTTCATACCGTCCTGTGAACTTAGCAGTTCACGGACGAAGCAAGCAGGGAGGGTTCCACGAACCACAAACTATGAACCACAACCTCCACAAACCCGAGTTGACTGAGACTTTCATGGGTTGAGATATATCTTCATCGGATTCCACAAATGGTGTTGCATGACCACATATATTATTTTCATAAAGCCACATAAAATGATCATAGGAGGAATTGAAAGGGGGATGGATGATGAAAGAACAGAGGATACCCTAGAGGTTGGAAGAACGAATTTGGAGGGGATTCTGACTTCAATTTTGAAAAATCGATGAAGTTAAAACCTTGAATCACATTTCTTTTGGTATAAACATCTGAAAACCATAAAAAAATAGTAAATTACTATTAATTGTTGAATTGATAACCTAATTGGATCCATTGAGAAACATAAATTCCCCATGGATGAACTCCCTGTGAACCACGGGTTCCAGGACCCTTCTTCAATAAGGATTTCTGTGTAATGAATTGCTATGAAGATTGAACCCTACACCATGTACTGCATCAGTATATGGGTATAACCCAATGCGGTGTGGAAAAGCACATCCTAGACTGCATACCTCTTCATCACATAGTGGTCCACACCTATGTATGTGTATTGCTTTGGTATGCAGACGACCCCTCTACCTGCATTTAACTATAGTGTGCGGAGCTCCACGCATCCTGCATGAGAAAACAGTACATGGAATGGGCCATCTTTGGGTGTCCTTCAATCCACATCCAATATCTACCCTCCATTACCATCTAGTCCTCTTTAACTCTATCATAAACTAGTCTTCCATCATCAGTCCAAAGCCTCCTCCAAAGCCACTGGACCTGTACAATCAGATCACCAGGAGCATTAACGCACCTCTCTAAGTCTACATACCCAAGGTATGATGAGTCATGAAGGATGTCCCCATAATGGTTCAGACACCAAGAATGTCTCTAAGTATACATTCCCATGGTAACCTGAAGTCCAAACCTGGGATACTGACATGAACCTCACCATTCTAGGGATCAAGGGTGATCACTTTCTTTTCCTTTCAATGAGAAATGATGTCCATTCAATAAAATCATGTACACTTTTTTTGATGAGAAGTAACATTCCTCCTCTTTACTAGAACACATTTTAGGGCACTCCCACTGAGGTAATTCCCTAACTGTCTGAGAAATGAGCCACATAACCTCCAATATCATCCAACATTGAATGGTTCATTACTCTGCACCCTCTCTCACTATTGACTTAGTGTATTCCGCCATAGGCCCAGCCTCTTCCATTAGAGTGAGGGAAGGTGTGTGGTTTTTTAAATCTATCACATCCTCTTGTTTCTCAAACTGAGTATGAATCACATGGGATTATATATTTTTTATTATTACAATATCCACACAATCAACCCCTGATCTTAAACTATGACTACTCTAATTCCTATTCAAATCAAGATTAGTAGAATGCCTTCTCGAATGCCCGAGATCAAAAGGGTTCCCTTCTAAAAGGTCCCACACAATCATGTCCCCCCAAATGGGAATATTACATTAATAATCCCCACCCAAAATAAACTACTAGAACTCTGATTCCTATTCAAATATGGATATGTAGGATGCCTAGTTAGAGGTCTGATCTCAAATGGGTACCCTTCTAAAAGGGTCCACACAATTATGACCACAAAAAATGGGTCTCTTTCCGGGTCCAATCCCCAAGCTAATGGACTTATGTGGGCTTTGCTTCCTCTCACTAGTATACATTGGAATACCATATTATTTTTCATACCCCAACATCAAACCATATTCTGTATCTCCTAGATGATGATAAACTCTAGAGGACCTTATTGTATAGATTTAGTCATCATTGACTTTGTAACATCAAATCTATGTATATCCATGATGATATTGCAACCCAAGGGTAACCCATGGATAAACTCTTTGAGACTGAACTATGGATTCATGAACATATTAACATGACTTAAATCTATAAGAGATCCCCATGATAGGTAATAATTCCCCCCAAAAGGGTGTGATGAGACCAACCTCACCTCCTCTCCACCAATGGATTCCTTAAGTGTTATTGGCCAATTCATCATCCAATTAGTGCCTTCCTTTGGAAATAAGGTCCATGAATCATGGATGCTAGGTTCGTTGGGTGATTCTGGATCCAAAAATAAACCTTTTGGAGACTATCCAAGAAAGTCGTATCATAAGAGGACTGAATACACAAATAATTAACACTATGAAATCACCCATTGGGACCATTTGACTATGGAACTTCCTTCATATTGAAGAAGGGATAAACTTCACATTTCCTTTGGGGTCAATACAATTCACCCAAAATGATGGTGATGTGGATAGAGCTGAAACAAAAATGGAAATGTAAAACTATCTATAAAAAGAGGCAATTAGTTGTTATCCATCAGACCATTTTTTTCACCCACATATAATTACCTCAGTTAGAAAAAACATTGTGAACCCAACATGAACCCTCAACCAAGGTGGAAGTTTACCCCACTCAATCCCCTTCGCCTCAAAAAAATCAAAGGAGGGGGGATAAGACAAATCGTCAAATATGCATATAATCATGGGATGCTACTTTGATGGGTTTATTATTGTCTGTCTATGTCATATATATGTATAGATACATATTATAGGTTCTCAAAGAGAAACCTTCGACCCAAATGACATCTTGACAACCAATACAGAAACGCACTTCAGGGACTCTTCTAGTGGTTGGGGCCCCAATGAAGAGAAAGACCCCCTCTCCAACCCAACATATTAAAAGCTGGGTATCCAACATGCGAATTAAAGAGTACCACCAAAATGTTACTCTCTCTACATTGAAGGTTGAAAGGAAAGGCCTCTAATCTAAAAAATATCACCAGATACCTCCTCAATCACAGTTGGAACCCCGGAATAAGGTAGGCTCAGTGGTCATCTCGAACCGTTTTGGGAGCTTGTCCCCATAGCATGATAACAAGTACCTCCTTTATCTCAGGGAGGCAGATGAAATTTATGATAATAACTTCATCCCAACTCTACAGGGGTGCTAATCATGGGCCCCTACAAGAGAGCATCACCACCAATACCAAGAATCCATGTATCCTCATTCTAAAGAGGGTCTTATGTCTATGGTACCTACTAATGTCCAAAATATGTGGGCCCTTTGGGCCTCCCTCCAAGGGTGGAAGACATAATTCAAGAATAGGATATCACCCAAATTCTGGAGGAGGAAATTTACCATATAAGCATGGATGAATTCAATGGGTAGACATACAATTCTACCCCTCCACTCAATCCCACCACAGAAATAGGGTGGCATAGTACGAGCACATGCACATACCTGCTAGTCCTCATTGGTCCAACTATGTAGACAGAGAAGAGAATAACAAGAAGATGAAAATATCTACAATTGGACAAGAAGCTAGTCATCAAAATAGGATAGAAACCAGATATAGCCAGACACAAAAACTTGTTTATGCATATCAATCCTATCATCCAAATAGAGCGGTGAGAAAATATGAGCAGAGTTAAATTCTTATGGATGCATATCAATCCCTTGAGATAAATACAATGGAATGTGAGATTATGAAAATTCATGCTCAAGAATATGAAGTCCACCAGTCAAATAAAGAGACAACCAAATAATACAACTGGTGTTAGACTCATTCCTCTGTCCTGAAACATGAGAAATTTTAGTATCTACTAGAAACCTATGGAGGACCAGAGCAGTCACAAAATCCTTCTCCAACATCAGAATGTGACTTTATTACAATTACATCCGAAGATGTATCTCATCACATCTTGGAAATGATAGAATTTCATACGTCAATTCAAGAACATATCCTCTAGACATGTCAAGATATCATTGCATTGGTGGAAAAAGTGAGGAATAATTCCCAAAACCTGGTTTCCTTGAATGGGATACTACCCACAAAATAGGTTAGTCACTTTGGAGTAGTTATGAATCCCTACTCTAGTCCAGGAGGGTTGACGGAAATATCTCATTATATACAAACAACCGGATTGGTAACAAATACCAATTCCAACTAGGGTACATCGGTCAAAGGTGGTGGTCACTATAAGACAGACATATATTCCTACTGAAACTCAATTTGCCCTTCGGTATATCTCGATGGTATCATAGGAACCAAAAAAAATAGGGACTCATATATGAAGGTTGTTTCCAATGGTAGACGACCCCAGTTACGCCTAAGAGAGTGCCCAAAAATGAAATGTGCTAATGGAAACTAGAAAATGAAGAGAATATACATGATCTCACCCAACTAGAACATGGAGTTCTTGACTCCCTTTAGTATGTATCAATAAAGAAACATGACCCTATTAGTCCACCACCCATTTATATAAGTGGGTGTAGCATTTGTGAAGTCCCTCCCCACAATATTTCGACTATCTACTCTGATATTCCTTGCCATAACACCCATGGGGGGCTTACTCTATGGGCCAAGAATGATCTATCATGAGATCCTATATACAAATTTGTTTCAGGGTATCCCTCCCATTGACCGAAAGATCAAACAGTAAGAAGGTACTCCCCTTTCTTTTTTCCACCCAGATGGTCATATTTAGGGTATATGTTGTATATATACTTCTCCTTGGAGTCATAAATCAAGTCATAATGTATTCCTCACCATGATGATAGCCATTGTGAAGGCCCTCCCCACAATTGTAGTTTCTGTGAATATCCTCCCCATAGAAACATCAAGGAATGAGAATGTCCTCCCCTCATTTCAGTACACCTAGAAGGCCCTCCCTGTGATGTACACTATAGAAATTCTCACTAAATCCAGATACCAAGTTGTGATAGTAGTCCTATCCATCATAACTAGCGCGCAGGTCTAATACGGTGTGCAAGTATCGGCGCGCAAGTCACAACTGGCGTGGAATTCCACCTTATACACTTGTGCCAGACAAGCTTCTGTAACTCCAAACTTGTGCGACCCATTTCCCTTTACGGCCAAACCAATATTGGTGCACAAATAACAACAACCACACTTCTTCAAATCAGGCGTGCATGTCCCACTTGCATGAACCACCACCACTTGCGCGACCACCACACCTGAGCGACGGGAGCTTTGATTTTCTCTATGTCTTGACCTCTATTGAAAATGAGGAGGGGTGGTCCTATATTTATAGGCATTTTAAACACCCTATGTGACGGCGTGCAAGTCTACCCTCGGCGTGCAAGTCTCAGCATGCAGGTCTCTTCCCCTGCAAGTCACTTGCATGACCCACTTCCAAACTTGCGCGAACCACTTTCCTTTGCCATATTTTGAAGTTCTGATCTTGAAAAACAACAGGCATGCAATCTCACAAGCATCCAAGGCATCGGCATGCAAGTCACTTCACGGCACGCAAGTCACCTATGCGGAATCATCAATACCTGCACGACCCTTATCCCTTTTCAATATTTTGATGACCTGATACTAAAAAACATTAGGCGCGCAAGTTTCTTCTCCTTCAAGTACACGGCCCGCAAGTCTCTTTGCTGAAACCACTTTTCTTTTTTTGTCGATTTTCAGGCCCAAAAATTTGGCAAACACTGGAAAATAGCGCCACCTTGTATTTGTTCTTTTTGTACCACCTCCAGATCATCCATTCCTTTGTCGATGTTCTTGAATCAAACCTGGATCGTTGACCATTTCTCTTGACCTTGACATTCCACTATGAAATTCCATTTGTCAACAAATTTGTATATCATGGTTTTCTTTTTCAACAATCACAGCACAGTTTCCCACTTTGTCAACAAACACAATTACCAAAAAATGCTTCAATGATACCTTGAGGGATTTTTTCCCAACAATACTCCTTTAGATGGTAGGTAAGGAGAATAAATTGTGGCGAGACAAGCTCCTTCATGCTTTATGGGCTTACCAGACCATGACCCACACTTCCACTTACGAAACCCCGTACTCATTAGTATATAGGAAAAAGGTGGTTTTCCCCATAAAAGTGAAAGTTCCATCACTCCACATTTCCATTTATGATCAACTGTCCATGGATGAGAAATTATTAAAATAGTTTGATCAGTTGAGGTGACTGAATGAGAAAATATTTCACACTTTTCACCATTTTGATGTCTATAAAAATCAGATTTCACGATCCTTCAATAAAAAGGTTCAAGTTCAGTCATTTATTGAAGGGGAGATGGTGTTTGCCCTCAAAACCCCAGTGATACTCAGGAAGAAACACCCAAAGCATGAGCCAAAATGGGAGGGACCATATGTCATACATAATGTCTACTCCAATTGAGAATATTCCTTAATATCATTGGATGGAAATCTCCTCATAGATCCTACCAATGCAAGGTTTTTGAAGAAATACTTCATATAATAGGTTTCAACCATACTTGCTACAAGACATTAAACTGTATAGAACAAATCATCTTAATAACACGATGATAAATTGTAGGGTCAAAATCATCCTAACCACATGAAGTTAAACAATATGGAGTCTGTCCTTACTGGAAGATATTAAACTGCACAGTTTTCTAAGAACTACGTATGGATTGATTTCCATTCGTCAATGGGATACGTAGAAATACCTCAACCCTTGATTGTTTCCCAACCATCACATGAAACAAAATACCCCTATCATATCCTCTATCATCCCATACTACGAAGGAAATCCATGTTTCCCCTTGTTTCTCACATCAATTATAATTCATGTGATCATAGTATTGGTGGTAAAGATTCCCTTACGTAAACAAACAATAGAGGAATATGATAGACCCAACACCCATAAAGGATGAAAACAAAATTACCCTACTCCTACGCCTGAGTCAGATCGATACATGGAAAATTTAGAACTGCATATAGATTGATTACTTCCCTTGCAAGATATTGAGTGACACCTAGATTTAACATATAGGCCCAACAACAAATTAAAGAAAAATTCACTCTCATTTCCCTACATGTGGGCTAGACCTCAGTAGGGAACATTTAGAACTATTTATGTCATGATTCCTTCTCTTCCAGAATACATAATGATGCACGGATCCTCTATCCCAATATAGACTCCCAAAGAAAAATGCCTCTTCCCGGGTGTATATATTTGAATTTCACTTGGGAATCCATGAAAGGTCCTAACCACATGACATTGAAATGAAAGGTTTCTCAAGATTCATGTGTGGACCAATTCTCAGTGTTACGATATCTCAAACATGCCCTCAATTTCCTACACAACAAATTCAAAGACATGTTGGAAATTCCAAGTCTGAGTTCTGAAACTCAAAAAAAGTCAAAAGATCTTGCTTCTCCCTACATATGAATCATGTCCATGTAGAATATTTATTAGTTCATGACTAATAACATTATGGATATTTCTTATGTTCCCAGACACATCTTCCACATTTATCAAACTACATACACTGAGAAATATTGGGTACCCATAAACATTCACAACCATCGAGGATGGGAGGCCAGTGTCCTACAAATACCTTTTTTTGAATATGCATATCATGCCACGGTGGCTCTACATACATTTCCTACAAAAGTGTCTTCAATCAAAGGTAAATGTTTCCCCATGAGAGTCATTTCCTATTTCCATATTCCAAATGGCTTCCACGCCCCCTTTCATTCCTCCGGATCCAAGGGTCCCTTGGGACTATAGTTTTCACCTTCTATCATCATTAATGTCTAAGGAATTATATATTATCTTTACAAATGTTAACTCAAATATATATATGGGATTTGTAAAAAATTTCTCTACAACACAATGGTAAACTGTGTTACTTACTTCCTTACCACACGACGCTAAACTGTAAGAACAAAAGTGTCCCAGCTACATGAAATTAAACTACACTGCTAAATGACAATTCTTATATTCTTATTTTAGCTTGTAACCCTCAATAAAATGACTTCCCTTCCCAAATATGGTAAGGACCACTGCAAGAAATTTTCATTGGGAATTCAACGTCACTTGGTTCCCCCCTAAGGAGATGTATTGTGGGCCCAAATTCTATAATCTGAACTCAAATACATAAGGGATTAAAATATCCCATTTTCTGTACAAGATTTAAATCAAACCATAGAATCCCTAGACAATTCCTATCTATATGGATTCTTAAGGGTAATCTTATATCCATTTTTTCATGTCAAGATTACCCTATTTCCACCCCACATGATGATAAATTGTGTGGAATTTGATCCTTACTGCATGACGTTAAACTACATAGCATTGGTCTAAGCATAAAATGATCCATGTCGTTGATTATTCTATTCTTAAGTGGTGACACAAAATCCTCTCAATACCTTGTTTCTCACACTAAGAATTGATCACATGAACTTAGGGACCCAAGAGGGAGATCCACTATGGCATCAGGGAAAATCAATCTATGAGTCTGATCCTAAGAGAACAACCCTAAAATAAATTTTATACTTCCCTTCTCCTCAAGTAACCTCATGTTTTGGCCATACAATGGTAATCTACAGTGTACTCCAATGATTGGACATATACCTTACCCTACATATGTGCTATATCTATGTAGGGTATTACTTGATACCATGGGTGAATCACACCTTGAAAATTTGTATTATATCTGGATACACTCCTGTAATGCATCAAACTCCATGATTTGAGTAATCATGGATCCACATAACCTTCCATGTCCATTGGATATAGAGGGACAGTGTCCTACAGACACCTTTTTTTTATTATTCACATCATGCCCTAGTGTATGTGCATATGTTTCCTACAAAATGGCCATTAATCAATGGAAATTTTTTCCTTAGGGGAGTCCTCTCCTACCTCATTATGCCTAAAATCTACCAAGCCCCATGACATCACTGTTGATTCATGAACCCTAAAAGTTATAGTTTAGATTATCATTCCTACCCATGGCCTGGATATATCAGAACACTCTAGATCAATTCACCTCTGTTCTCTCTTGAAGCCTCTACAAAAAAATTATTTCCCATCCATATGCACAAAGATGATCTGCACACACACAAAAACAATTCCCCAATCTATTTCCAGTTTTCATGGTAAATTTAATCCAAAAAAATGCCTCATTTTATGTTTAGGCACACCCTATTTCATAAGACATATGCATTGTCCATAAAGGTCCTAGTCCCCATAAACATTCATAACCATTATGGGTGGAAGGCAAGTGTCTTGTGGAAACATTTGTTGGAAAACTCATATCATGCCCTGGTGGCTCTACATATGTTTCTCTTAAAAAGGCTATTAATCAAAGTAAAATTCATCCCCATGAGAGTCCTTTCCGATTTACATATGCCCGCATGACATTTATGTCCCATCTCACTCCCTGGATTTGGAAACCCTCTGGATTACAGCTTTTATATCTTTACCTTTTCCAATTCCCAAAGATTAAAAGCATTTAATATTGATCTAATGAATCATTTACTCTCTCTTGGTTACAGTAAAATGATCTCCCATAATAGGTTTCAATTTTCCCAATTGTTTGATGTTAATATATACCATTCATCAGCTCTCCCTTACATAAGAGAAATTCATGTGGGAGTGGTTTCCAATTCAAAAATGACACACATTCCCCTTATACTTTTGGACATCATCCCTCAGATAGGACTCCCACTATGGTCCCAAGCCTGAAAACAAATCCAAAGTGTTATAAAACCCCCATTCTATTGAAAATGGATGGCCAATGTCTTGAAGACACCTTTATTTGACTATGAACATCATGCCATGGGGGCTCTACATATGTCTCTTACAAAACAGCCATCAATCAAAGGAAGGTTTGTCCTCTTGAGAGCCCTTTCCTACCTACATATGCCTAAAATTTCTCCCAAGACTCATATACATCCAAAGCAAAAGTTTTCATGGTCATGAAAAATCCCTCATTCATGTCTAAGAGTTGTGAGGACATTTTTGGCACATGAATCCCATATTGGGTCCCCTACCCCATCATGTTTGGTCAAATTTGTTCAACCTAAAACATAATTAATAAGTTTGATTGGTAATACTATAAACTATCATAAAAAAAGACGCAATACTCTCCATAGTGAAAAACCTCAAAGGGGACCCATGGATAAAATTTGATTACCATATCATTGAACCTATACAATGTATGGTTTAGGAAACAAAGATGAGCTTTCAAATACACAAAAGAGACATAAATCTTGATAGGTGGAAAACTTGCAAACATAATCCTAACAAAGTCATGTTGTACATATTAAACCATACCAAATAGGATTGGGAAAAAATAGGGAAATAAGGAAAAAGGATCAAAAGTTTTTTAGGTCGTCCATATGACCCCAAAAAGAGTCGAACTACACTCGCTGAGTACCATAGTTCAGCCAAAACAATTAGAGCCTAATTTCATGATTTCAGTTTACTAGTTTCAAGTCATGATTAAAAATTAATACCTGATCGATATCAGTCTTATACAGTCGATTATTATTGACTAACATTGTTGAAAAACAAAAAAAGGAGAAGCATTGGGGGATGGGGAATTGTTCCATTAGTCCCAAAAAAAGAAAAATGGAGGAACATCCCTAGTTTGGATCCTCTCCATAGTATCAAAATAAAATGAGTAAATCATTTTTTTAGTAAGTTATAATGAGGCTTGGCTCGCCCTTTCTAGAATCATTGTAAGGGATTTTCATGGGTCATCAAGGGTCTTCTCTAAATTAGATGTATTTTCTACCTTATCTTCAATCATCGAATGTATATATTTTATAACAGCTTTAAATTCCCTCCATTTCTTTTTAATAACTTCATAATTGGAACCCTAGGAGGCCAGTTGAGCCTTTAACCTTACCATGAGATCCTCTAATTCCTATAGCTCTTCTATTTGAGAGACCACCGAGTCATGAGCCTTTTATTCCTTAGTCATCATATAATCAATCTCATCAGAAACATATCAGATGTTCATTTCATGATGATGTAAAGAATTGAATCTGGAAGTTTTGTCCTCACAAAAAGTAAGGTGATATCGGTCTATGAAAAACTAGTAAATAAGAAAGTGTAGAAGCTGATAATCAAAGCCACCTAAACCCAATTCAGCAAATAATCTCTAGAATTTGTAAATTTCATTGCTGAAATTATCCAGAGGGGTTTCCACAAAAAGGGTGTATAACTGGTGCCACACCTGTTTTCGCACTGCTTAATGCCTCTTCACATTACCAGGGCCTTGGTCCTCCCACAATGCAACTAGTCTATAGGCAGGAAGCATCATTATGGAAGTGAGAAAAAACCTAATATAGGTTACCCATATAGGAGGGCTCTCCCTCCCTATAGATGGTTCGACCACTGGATCCATACACGGGGGATTGGACATGACTTTTGGGATATTTGGTGACACTCTGCAAGGGCCAGCCTCATTAGGTCCGTGAATGGTACCCACAGGAGGGGAGTAGTCTAAATCACTCCCTACCAAGATATACCTCACAGATGAAGCCCCTTCCAGATGCATCTGACAGAGTATCGAGTGTATTATCACAATAGGGATAGGAATAGATGGTGTATCCATCATAGTCACTACAAGAAGAGGTATATATGGCATGGAAATCAAGGTCAAGGTGGGGCGGAGGATGGTTAATGTCCTTTGAACCCGTTAAATTATCCTTCCTAGAACCCCGTTGGGGTAACAGTCCACCAAACATTGGGCATATTCTAGTGATAGAAAAGTGGATCTAATTGTATTAGGGATAATAAACTCCATGGTGTCACCTTCCCACATCATTATAAGACATAACTTTCAAATAATTGTGGGGTGGGATCTTCCACTTAATTTAATATCAAGAAGAAACACAATCTGTTGAAGGAACCTAAATTGCATGGTAAATTGGTTGTGGATAAATAGATCATAGATATCCACTCAATCTATGTGAGTAGTTGGCTTACCATTCCAAAGAGTGATAAAATATGATTTCTCTTCTGAACAACTTCCTTCACCACCCCTTATCGATCCATGAGGGGTAGGGTACGATGAAAAATAAAAGTGAGAAGTGTCATTGAGCAGACTGACCACATCGCTAACACTTAATGTCATAGGGGGAATAGCAGTAATGTTAAAGAGGGTGGGGACAAAGTCAGAATGAGGAGCCCTTGCATTGTGTTGATATTAATAGTTTGAGAAATGATATGCTATCTTCCCATAAAAGAAACTGAAATGCTCTACTGAGACGATTTTGGGGTTTACTTCTTGAATATTTTCAAACATATGATAATGTCGGGTAAGAGTAGGAGTCCCCAAGTTAATTGGTTGAACCTCTGCCAGCGTAGACACCATCATCCAAGTACAAACTCTGACCCCAGTTTATATTTTATGGGATTGGAAGATCCTTCCTCTCAAAAAAATTTCCAGGAAACCAACTAATCTATACTCAGGAGACACATCCGGTCGAATCTCATATCCCCAGGTTGTATATCGTCCCACTTTGAGGGTGTCACAATATGATCCTGGAACTTTTCGAGACTGACAATTTGGATGAGTTTGACTACGGTGGGATATAAACCTAGGCATGATAACCTATATAAATGACCCTATAAAATTCTAAAATAGGATAAGAGAGTGATCCTGGAGAGGGTGATCAAGAAATCCCTATACTATGACCAGTAGGTTCCTTGTCAATGGGGACACATGGTTGGTATTATCCCAAGAAGTGGCTACTGGAAGAAATATTTCATACATGTTTCCAATAATGGGGATTCCTCTAAGTTGGTGGATGTCCCATAAGCAAATCCGTACCTCTCCATGAAATAAATGGAATATATTGGTACTTGAAAACCACCGGATCAGTATTTCAGGTAGAATTTCACCAGGAGAGAAAGCTCTAAACTGGGAGACACAAGTTTCTGTATACAAGCACACCACTTCCAACAGATCCGGGGACTCCAAATAGATCTGATGTACCCAAAATTCTAAATACCATCCATTAAAAAATCATCCCCCAACTCTCAAGTCCCATTTGGTTCTTCACCCACCATTAGGGTTTTCTCGATAAAGGATGACAATGGACGGCTACACCTAGGTGAGTAGTCCCAAGGAAGTTTTCTGAAAAATATGGTTTCTCTAAATCCATGCCAAATATTATAGTATGAACACATTATATTGAATTGGAGTAGCTATGATTTCTCATGTTTAGGAAATATTGGCTCGATTACGCCCTTGGGGTTCTTCCAGGAGAATGAAGGGAGTATTATGGTCAGCTAACTGTAGAGGTGTGTCATCAGAGAAACCAAATCTATATAGTGATAGCTGCACAAATAATGGGTAAGCTAGAAGTATTGGTGTAAGAAGATATTTTAAAAAACTATCTCGAAGAAATATTTAAGAATGAATATGGTCCTCAGTGTCCTCAATCATGGATTCCCTCATCCGGGTCGATTATGTTAAAATTTGTGGAAAAAGACATTAAAATCTACATAGAAAGATCCAAAAGGCCACAAAACGTTAGTCCAATGAGGAAATTGTTGGATAAGGGGAACAAAAATTCCTAATAAAATTAAAGAGGGACTGCATTGGGCTCTACTTACTACTCTAGAAGAAGGGATACAGAATCCATTTTTCATGTATTGATGGTACATGAGAACCATTTCCCACATACTATAATGGTACACATGATCTATATCCCATGTATATCCATGGTATGCGAAAGGGCCATGAGGAGCTTGCCCGCAAAGTGTTGGCTAGCACACTGAGGGGTTTGTGGAAGGAATAAACAGCAAACTGAGGCCTCTCCATACTGATATTCAAAGTGTTCTGATTGAGATTTTTAAGTTCGGTTTAATAAGGTTTAAAGTTCAGTTCATTAGTTTAAGTTTGGTGTGCATAACATGTAAATAATGTAGCTTTCTCCTATGTGAAAGTCTCTAATTTAGTTCTAAATTCCAAAATGTTGTTTATGAAACCGAAAATGTGGTTCATGGGCAGAAGAAATTGTGAATAGTTCAGTTCATGGAATGTACAAAGTGGTTCTCAAATACAGATTTTGCAAAGCAGTCGATATGCAGATGCAAAGGAAGCTGATGGAAGGTCGAGATCTCTTTACACCGTGAGTAATAGTAAAAGACAAATGACATGGGCCCCTATAAATAGGTTTGGTCCCCTCCAACCATACATATCTATTCTACCACAAACCACTTTAGTTTAGGACTGGTTCTACGTCGGAATAGATTCCTCTTCATTCTAAATGGACCCCATTCCTTTGTTGGCATTCGTAGGGTCCTAAAAACCTCATAAAGGGAAGAACATACCCCCCAAAAGCACTTTTTATAAGGAATTAAACATTCCCGTCGGTATATCAAGGAAAATGGATGTAAATTGAATTGAAAATTTGATAAGAAACTTGAAGAAATAAAATTTTTCAAGAGTTTTAAGTGAACAGTGTACAATCACTGGGAAAGGTCTGCGGGGCACATGAACTGCGAACCATCGGTATGCAGAAGGAATCGTGAGGAACTAGCCCACAGGGAAATTTCCTACCAACCTAGAATATCATGAACCATTTCATCAAAGAAATCGAGTGTGGTAATTCCATCAGCATACCATCCCAGAAACTCAGCAGTTCGCTGATGAAGCAAGTCGGAAGGGTTCCATGAACTGCAAACCGCAAACCACAACCTCTGCAAACCTCGATTGACCAAGTTTTCTGGAGGTTGAGATATATCTTCATCGGTATCCAAAAATGGTTTCACATTCCCACAGATAAGATTTATCTAAATCTCTATAAAATAAGAACAATAGGAAGTGAAAGGGGTGAATGAAGATGGCACAAACAAGAGGCTATAGGTTGGAAGAATGAATTTGGAGGGGATTCAAACTTAGGTTTCAAATAAACGATGAAGTAAAAAACCAAAAATCATGTTGCCACAGGTATAACCAATCATAAATCATAAAAAATAAGGAACTTAATAATAATCAGAAAACCGCAAGCCCAATTGTCTCCATCACGAACCCTAAATTCCAAGCTGATGAACTCCCCCTGAACCACAGGTTTCAGGACCCTTCTTTAATATGGTGTTCCACATAGTGCATCATAATTCGGATTGACACCTACACTGTGTACTACCTCAGTACATGGGTGGAACCCTAAGACGCATGGAAAATCACATCTAGGACTACATACCACTTTGGTACATGATGGTACACACCTAACTTTGCATAGTTCTTCAGTAAATAGATGACCCCTCTACCCGCATTTCACTGTGGTATGCAGGGCTCCCGCGTACCACATGAGAAAATAGTACATCGAATCAGGCATCTTGGGGTGTCCTTCCCTCCAGCTCCAATCTCTCCCCTTCATGACCATCAAATCCTCTATAATTCCTCTGCAAACCAGTATACTGGCATCAGTCCAAATCTTCTTCCAATGCCACTAGACTCATATGATAAGATCACTGGGAATATCAGTGCACCTCTATAAGTCTACATACCCAAGGTAATTGGAGTCATGAAGGCTATCCCAAAAACAATTTGGACCCTCATAATGTATCTATGTCTACATTCACATGGTACTATGGATTCCAACCTTGGGATGCTGACGTGAACCCCCCCCCCCCCATTATAGGGATCATGGTTGATTACTTGATTTCCCATTCAATGTGGAACAGTGACCAGTCAAAGGAATCATGATCCATTATTCTTTCAATGAGAAGAGACATTACTACCCTTTCCTAGAACACATTCTTGGGAACTTCCACTAAGTTAAGTCCCTAAATGTTTGACATGCAAGCCACATGACCTCCAATGTCATCCCACATTGAAATGTCCATCGCTCCATGCCCTCACCCACCTTCACCTTAGCTTCTTCCCCCATAGTCTCAGCCTCTTCCATCAGTAGGAGAGAAGGTGTGCGGTTTTTCTAATCTCTCACGCCCTATTGGTTCTCACACCAAGTATAAATCACATGGGATTAGAGATTTTTGATGATTACAACAACCATACTATCAAACCTATCTCTTTAACAATGATAACTCGGATTCCTATTGAAATCAAGATACGTAGGATGCCTACTTGAAGGCCTGAGATCAAAGGGATACCCTTCCAAAAGGTTCCATCCATTCATGTCCCCCCAAATGTGTAGATTACATGCATAAGACCCACCCAAAAGGAACTACGATAACTTTGATTCATGTTCAAATCAAGATATGTTGGACTCATACTTCAAGGCCCGATCTCAAAGGGGTACCCTTCCAAAAGGTTCCACCCAATTATGCCTCAAACAAATGATCCCCCCCTAGGTCCAAGCCCCAAGATAAACAAACTATGCGGTCTTTGATTCCTCTCATGAGGATATATTGGAAACCAGTCTTATGGGTCTGACCCCAACATCAAACCATCTTCAGTCTCTCATGGGTGATGATAAAATCCAGCGCACCTTACTTCATATCTTAATTCATCATTGCCTCTATAGAAACAAATATATTTATATCCATGACGATCTTGTAACCTAGGGGTAACCCATGGATACACTATTTAGGAATGAACCAAGTATTCAAGAACAAATTAACCTAACTTAAATCTATAAAAGAGACTCAAAATTGGTAATAATTCTCTCCAAAAGACTGTGATGGGCCCAACCTCCCATCATCTCAACTAATGAAGTCCTTAAGTGTCGTTGGCCAAATTGTCATCCATTGAGTGCCTGCATTTGGAAATAAGGTCCATTAATCATGGATACTAGGGTCATTGGGTGTTTATGGATCCACAAATAAACTCGTTGGAGACCATCCAAAGAAGTCATATCCAAAGGGGACTAATTGCACAAATACTTAACCCCATGAAATCACCTACTGGGACTATTTGACTATTGAAACTCCTTAAAAAAGAGGAAGGGATAAACTATCCAGTCCCCATGGGGTCAATACAATTCCCCCTAAAGGATAACAACATGGATTGGGATGAAACAAATACGGTGATGTGAAACACTCTATAACAACAAGCAATTAGTTTTTATCCATCAGAGTGTTTTTTTCACTTGTATACAATCACCTCGAGTCGAAATGGTCACCTACACATTAAGTGTGGTGAGTAGATATCAATTTGATCCAGGTGGCTACCATTGGATGGTACTCAAGACTATCCTTAAGTATCTAAGGTGTAATAAGGATTTGTTTCGGGTTTATAGAAGATATAAATAAATAGTCATCAGAGGATTTTTAGATTCTAGTTTACAAACTAATCATGATGACATGAAGTCAAAAATGGGAAACATATTCACTTTTAATGGAGGTGTTGTAGGCTAGAACATCTCAAAGAAGGTTGTGGTCATATATTCTATAGTAGATTTTGATTATATTACAACATATGAGGTAGATAAATAATCAGTTCGGATGCACAATTTCATCCAAGATCATGATATGGTGCGTAGCAGTAAAGATATCATCACACTCTATTGTGATAATATAGGAGTGGTGGCTATCAAAAAAGATACAGGGCCACATTTATGGAAGAAGAAAATAAATTATATGTATCATCTCTTGAGGTATTTTTATCATATATTTGAGGTTTCAATTAATAGTATTTAAAAGGAAGAAAATGTGGTGGACCTCTTAACTGAAGCCTTTACTCAATAGAAACGTGATTATCAAGTGAGGTCTAGCTGACTAAAAGCCGTAGGCAGTTGGCCCAAGTCTTTGTGGGAGTTTGTTAGAGTTGGTGTCCCAGAAAAAACTATTTGTACTTTGATTACATGAATATTTGATGTATTGAATATTAAATAAAACATATTACTACATTTTGTCATTTTTTATGACTTTAATTAAATAAAGAACTAGTGAATTTTTTGTATTGATAAGGTTATAGTAGTTCCCCACAAGGATTAGAACCTTTAAGTGATATGATAAAATTATAAAGATAGTTTTGTTGTTTTGTAACATATATTTAAGGGACACATAGTATATAGACCATCAAGTGTGATTACTTGTAAGTAGATGTGTAATTTGATGGACCTATTTGGTTCATTAATTTATCAAAATATATTGTTTGCGGTGTTCTAGAAGGAAACAGTATCCCATTTCAAGAGTTTTAAAAATTTACAATTTTTTTATCAGCAGGTCCATGCGTCAGTAGGTCGAAGGCATCGATAGGTCAGGCTGTCAGTAGGTTGAGGGTGTTGGTGGGTGGAGGTGTTAGTAGGTTAGGGCATCAGTGGGTGGACACATCGGTAAGTCAACGTGTTGGTAGTTTGAGGGCATCGGTAGGTTGAAGGCGTTAGTAGGTTAGTGAATTGGTAGGTTAAGGGTGTCATTAAGATGAGGTGATGGTATGTCAGGGCATCGATAGTTTGGGGCATCAGTAGGTTGAGTGAGTTGGTATGTTGAATGTATCGATAGGTCAGTTAATCAGTATGTCGAAGAAATCAATAGGTTAGGGCATTGGTAGGTCGATGGTGTTGGTAGGTCGTGGCGTCAGTAGGTTGGGGAATTGGTAGGTCCAGGCATCAATGATCCAAGGCGTCGATGAGTCGGGGCATCAGTGAGTTAGGGTGTCGGTGTGTCAGGGTGTCACGGAGTCAGGAATCAATTGGCCACATCTATGTCTTAGCGTCAGTAGCTTATTGTTGGTAGTTCATCACCAATGACTCATTGTTGATGACTCACTATCGGTGGCTTTCTATCGGTTACTCACCCATCGGTGACTCATTTCCAGTTTTTACTTGTTTTTCATTTTTAACACTCTAATATTTTATTTGATGTAAATTGAGTTTAAATATTTTTTTGGGTGTTTATAAAGGCATTTCGAGGGATATTAATTACATAATTTATATCATAATGCTCTAGGGACTTTGAAATAGTCAAACTATGTGGTTTTGGCCATGATTTGACTTTAATGGCCCTTAAAACCATTTCCCTTTCCATTGATAAAGGATTTGGCTTTTCTAAGATGAGAACTTCTCTTCCTAGTGTGTTTCCATTTTCTATTGGTGCGCCTAGATCCTTCCATTCCCATTGAGTCATGTGTTGTATTGTATCCATCAATCTAGTTTTATTATTGTTTTCTTGCTACTCATGTACCCTATATTTTGGCGCAAGGGAAATCATTGGTCACATGTTTTTTCAAGTTGGTATTTCCTTTATCTCTCTTTTAATTGTGTATCATGCGGGGTGGTTGTACTCTTGTATCTTTGTAAATACTATTGAAACATATTTAAATAATATAATAATAAGGAATAAACAAAGGGTGTTGGGAGTAATATGATAATAATCACTTTGTTTTATATGTTATCCTTGATCCATGTTGTGAATCATGTGGGTTGTTTTCTTCTAAAAATCATGGATGTTGGAGGGTCTTTATTTTTTTATGGGTATTATTTTTGAATCACTACTATAAGAATTTGAATTTGGTTAATCACATATAATCAGTTAAATAAATGGATTCCCCAAGATCAAATCTATTCTATGATCACCCCTATTTTATCAAGTGTAATTAAGGAACTCATGAAGCTAAATCAGAATAAATGTTGCATTATTAGTGTGGTTGTGTGATTTGTGTTCTTATGTTGGTCCTTATGTCTGTGTTGGTAGTGTGGTGTTGTGGATGGGGTTGTGATTCTATGTATGGGGAGGTATGGGTGGGGTGATGGTATCTTAGTTGTAGAGTTTTATTTATTGTGGAATGGATGGAATTATTATTCAGTGGGATTATATCTGGGCAGCGGTTAGGTAGCGGGGCTACAGAACTGGGTTGTGTCATGATTTCCTATTTATGGGTGTGTTGGGTGTCATGTTGTTGTGCAGTGGAGATTCCGGGTTTGGTTGTGAGATGTTGAATTGGGCCGGATAACTTTGAATAAGGTTTTTGGCAGTTTCTTTCTTAGTTATACTTTTTAGTGGTTGGTATGGTTGTTTCACCTTATAAAATTTTCATTTTTTGGTAGTAACCCGGGTAGGGATGGAATAAATGAATGAATTAATTTAAAATTCACAATGAAAACTGGTTAAATGATTTGTCTGGGGATATGTTTTAAGTTCGTTCTTGTAGTAATTTGGTGTTCAAGTGATCGTCATTCGTGGTGGCACATGCATGTAGGGGTAGCAGCAAAGGTGGTTTTGAGTGGACTGGTTTTATTTTGGTAATCCTATATTATGGGTTTAGTATTTTATACCTATATGTATAAACTTGTAGTTCCTTATGTTTTTATATTCACCCCTCCTGTGTTAAGAACTATGTGTCGAACATCCCCCTTCTTATGGGATAGGGTGTCTTTCTCAACATCTCAGTGGGAGGATGGATGGCTAGTTTCTAACATTACCCTACTCCCTCTTCTAGGCATTGATTTCCCAAGACTCTTCAGCTTGGATGTAATTGATTGAGGTTTAATACCTGACTTATGGTATTGGAAGTGTGAGAGGTGGTTGTTTCCTAGGTGTCTTTGGTATGAGTAACAAGTGTTTCTAGGTAAGATGTGTGGTGGTTGTGGCCCAGGTGTCTATGGGAAGGATGTGGTGTGGTGTGCGGATCAGGTTTATGTAGGCAGGTTGTGATAGTGGGGATTGTGGAAGAGCGTGGTTATGTTATGATATTTTCCATTATGGGTGAATATTTGACCAGTGGGAAATGGTGCGGGGTACCAAAATATCAATGATCTTACTAAATTAATTTACTTGACTTTAATTATTTGGGAAGCATTACTTGGTGAGGTTGGGGTGGATAGTATACCTTGATAGGTTCTTTTGTGTTTCTATTGTTTTCTCACAAGGGTATTAGTATTCTTCTCCCACTTATTCATGGGAGACTTTGGATTCTGTATAATGATTATACTTGTATCCTCACCCTACATATATAAAACTCATTTCAAATCTCTGGGGATATTATGCAGATTGTGAAAGACCTTACTATCTCAGGCATTGGGGATGGTTTCAGTGTTGCTTATTAGTTGTATTTTGGTACTTACTATGGAGTTTTATTTTTATTTCTAGTAGTTTTACTTTAAAAATAAATGTGTAATGGATATTGGTTTATTTATATATATCTGTCTTGGAGTTTTTTAATGTTGATACATCTTATCTCGTGATATTAGATAATATAGAAAAGGTAATGCCTCCCATTTTTTGTGATATTTATATAACCTTGGTGTTTGTCACGACCCTTGGGCCTATTGGAGGTGGGACTCGGGGGGAGGGGTCATTATCTCCCCTTCATCTTAAGGAATAAAGGTATAAGAATCTTTTTATCCCTTCCCTCATCTTAAATAAGGTGGGTTGTGACTAAATGGTAACATAGCATGATGGTTAAGAGGTAGGATGGATTTTAGAGTTAGGCACAGTGAGGATTGCATGGGTTGGTAGGGAAATAGTGTTAGGTGATCTTAGTGTGTGACATAGGCAAGGTAAGACTAACTAGGACATGGGATTTTACATCCCCCCATGATCTTATGTAAGGAATATGAGCTTACCAAACATCCATGTAAGGTTATACCTTTTACAAGGTAGAGAGCCTAAAGAAGTTACAAGCATCATGATTACTTGTGTTCTTGTTTATTTTGGACGTTTTCATTAAATTAAAATTAACAATGAGTTAAAATTAATACTAAATAAATTCCATGCTACATGGCTTTATTGTTTCCTTGTTTTCCTTTCAACTATGGATCTCGTACATCGCTGGTGTGTGGTACGAGCAGTGGAGGGTCAGAAGGCTGACCCGATTGACCAGTGAAGGGTCAATCTAGTGGAGGAGGAGGATCAGTGGAAGAAGACACTTTGTGATTTCTAGTTGTAGGATCTGTTAAAGTATGAGGGAATTGTCTCGGACATGGAGACAAAGGGTTCAATCGAGGATATGGCTATCAATTGCATCTTGATCCGGGCTCCAACAGAGTACTCGGTTCCCCTGCAAGTGACATAGATGAAGGGAGTAGCGCATCAGTTGTGGACTCTTTACCTTGGGTAAGGGAAGGAGACTGATTTTTCATGGGTTGATTTTCAGATGGAGTTCCTGGAGAAATTAATTTCTTCCATTATGATAGGTGAGAATAGGTAGGAGATAATATCCTTCTAGAAGGGGAGTATGTGGGTGAAGGAATTGGGGATCATATTCAATGATCTCCTATATTTTACTCCAGATCTCTTTCTGGATGAGGAGTCTCGGGCGAGGCTCTTAGAGGAGGCACTCCATACATCTATTCAATATATGGTTACTCCCTTCACCCAACTGACATACTTAGAGGTTCGAAAGAAGGTTTTGGTAGTGGAAATGATGCACTCATTAGGAGGTTCTCCATTGGAGGTAAGTCACTCAAGTTATTCAAAATGAAGTGTCTTTAGCAACAAGTCTCTAGTGTCAGGGCCTTCTAGGTTTCGACTGATGAAAAGATGACACCAATAGTTTTAGTTCCAAGCCTCTGGTCCTCATACATTTCCCATATACCTAGGGTGGAGGTGTTTTTATCACAGAGGTCATGTTCACCTCCAGGGACAGTTCCCGACATGAGCTATGTAGGGTTGAGGTGGGTAGGTTAAGAACCCACTTCAGCAGTATTTTCCAGATAGGCCTTTCCAGCAATAGGGACAGAAGGCCCCATCTCCATCAAGGGTGGACAGTGTAAGAGGACGCTGACCTCTGGGTGCTCCTTAGGGACCTCAACTATGGCATGGTCAGGTAAGAGGCTGACACTTAAGGGGCATAGGAGCTGGGTGTGGGTAGTTTCACTCCATAGAGGTCGAATTTCAAGTAGAAATGAAGATCATTCGAGCTACGGTCAGTTTTTTTAGTACTTTTACTCGAACCTTTTTTTATTTAGAATCTTCTCACTCCTTTTTTTCACTTTTTCTATCCCATGATATGGGATTGGATATAGAGATACATTACATGCCCTTAGTGTTGATTACACTAGTCGTAGGTTAGACCATCTTTTTTGAAGTTTTCTAGGGATATAGAAAGATGTTGTGGTCACATCCATCTAGTGGGGATCTCTATCTAATATAGATGCATCCATCCAGTTTTATCATTAGAATCAACTAGTTTTACACTATGTGTGCTATTATAGACTACTTCTATAGAAGAGACATTTTTTAGGCGTAAAAGGCCAGTGTGTAGCATTCGTTGCTGAGTGGAGTCATCTGGTGGGCAGCCGGCATGTGGAGCCTCTTTTTTTCTTGTTAGTAGAGATGTCAATGGGATCAATTGATGTAGATATAGTATAGGTTCTAGGATCTATCATATATTTTCTAAATTTTTTCCCCAAGGATTTTTTGACTCCACCCCCTCAAAGTGACATTGAGTTTCCAATAGACTTATAGCTCGGTGCTTATCTGATATCGATGGATCCTTATTGGATGGATCCTTACAAGTTGCAGGAGTTTCATATTCAAATTGAATATATAAGGAATAAGGGTTTCATGCAACCTAGTGTGTCACCATGGGGTTCTATTTTCTTGTTTGCAAATAAGGTAGATAGTGGTATGAGGATCTTCATAGACTACTAGATATTGAATCAGGTTACTTTTAAGAACTATTACCATCTCCCAAGAATAGATGATCTTTTATAAAAATATAGGGGAGAAGGTAGGCTCTATAAGATCAATCCACAGTTTGGGTATCACCAGTTAAGTTTGAATTAGGGTGACATTCTAAAGATTTCTTTTAGGTACAGGTATGGGCACTTTGATTTCATGGTTATGTTGTTTGGTGTTACGAATGAATCATCCATGATCATGGGGATTATAAAATCCATATCTCATGAGTTCTTGGAATGGTTTTTTTTCATATTCATCAATGAATTCCTAATCTACTCGAAGTCAGTGTAGGAGCAAACCGATCATCTCAAGACTATCTTAGAGGTCCTTCAGAACCACCAGCTCTACGGATAGTGTTCCAAGTGAAGGTTTTGGAAATGAAAGGTCTACTTCCTTAGACATGTTGTGTCTCATCATGGTGTATTAGTGGACCCATCTAACCCTGAACTAGACATTTATTGGGAAGAAACCTAGAATTTGGTTGAGGTTCACAGTTTTCTTGGTCTAATAATCTACTACTGAAGATTCATACTTGATTTCTTTCAGGTATAATCTCCATTGATGACTCTGGCTAGAGGAGGAAAAGATTTTTTTTTTGCGTGAGAAGTTTTAGGTTTTTTTTTATATATGAAGTGGAATTTGGTTAGTTCTCTATTGCTCAGGCTATTAGAGGAAGGGGTGATGTTCGGGGTGTTTTGTGATGCTTCCCGTCTAGGCTTGGGGTGTGTACTGATGTAGAAATGGGTGGTGATATCTTATGGGTTTAGGTAGTTATATACCCATGAATTTAACAATTACACCCATGATCTTGAACTAGAATCATTCATGTTTTCACTAAATATATATAGAAATTACCTCATTGGGTATCTCTTTGTGGTCTTCAAAGAGCACAAGAGATTGAGGTATATCTTTCCCAGCAAGGCCTAAACATACAGTAGCAAAGGTGGATGAAGTTTCTCTAAGATTATGATTTTGAGATATCCAACACCTCATGAAACTATAATGTTTTGGATGATTCTTTGAGTAGGATGTCGTATAAGGAAGTGGTTCAAGAATTTTTAGATGCTTAGATGGCGATGTATAAGTTCGATTCCTTGCACATAGATATAGAAAAGGATGGTGGTAGTGTTTATATGTTTCAGAAGATGGTATAGTCATATCTGAGGTATAAGGTGGTGGAGTCTCAGTGGGGAGACTAGAGGTAAAGGTGATGTGTGATCGCATTGACCAGGGTGATGCTCTGGAGGGATGGTCATAGGATGGTCAGAATTAGATGTTATTATGTGAGAATATGTTTGTACAAGTGGAAATGCATGAGGAATTTATTCATGACTTTCATAGCTCACCATAAATGGTACACCCAAGAGTTTCTAAGATGTACCAAGGCTTGGGGGAACAATTCTGGTGGTCTGAGTTGAAGTGAAAAATGGAAGAGTTTGTAGCAAAGTTTGTGGTGTGCCAATAAGTAAAGGATGATCATCGTGTTCCCATTGGTTTTCTGTAGCCCCTAGATGTCCACGAGTGGAAGTGGTATGACATATCAATCGATTTTTTCATGGGATTACCCAAGGCTTGGGGACGATACGACGTTTTTTGGGTAATTGTGGATCAGTTGATGAAATCAACTCACTTTTTAGTGATTAAGGAGTCGAGCGCAGTGGATGACTTACCATGTAGGTATGTATATGATACGGTGTAGCTGCATGGAATTCCCAGATCCATCATCTCAGATCAGGATACATGTTTTATGTCATGAGTCTGGAGGATATTGAATCATGCCATTGGCACTCATTTATGCCTCAGTATTGCTTTCCACCCTCATATGGATGGGCAAATAGATAGGAACATCCTGACATTGTAGTACATGTTGTAGGAATGTGTTCTGGACTTTTGTGGGTCTTGGGTGTGAAATTTTTCTTTGGTATAGTTTTATTACAATAATAGTTATCACTCTTCCATTGGCATTTCTCTGTTTGAAGCTTTATATGATAGACTGTGTCATTCAACCTTATATTGGATAGAAGTTGGGAGGTATTTTTTCTTGGTTTGGACATGATTTAGAGTACGACATAAAAGGTATAGCTTATTTGTGAAAGGGTGAAGGAAACATAAGACCGGCAGAAGTCGTATGCTAATTATGGGATAAATCCTCTGGAGTTTGATGTTGGGGACCACATGTTCTTGAAGGTTTCCCCTCAACATGGGCAGTGGAGGTTTGGTAGAGGGGGTAATCTTTCTCCCATGGTCAATAAACCCTTTGAGGTGTTGGGAAGAGTTTGTGAGGTGGAATATCAGTTGAAATTTCCACCACAGTTGGGGAGGGTCAACAACATCTTTCATGTCTCCCAGCTTCATTGGTATCTTCATGATGTCTTTTGTGTCATTTATTAAAGACACTTGGATATCAAGGATGACACAATATTCATGGAGAAACCAGTATAGATCTAGGATCATCGAGAGAATGTGCTGCATAGATGGACCATTCCCTTGGTTCATGTGTTGTGGAGGAATGTTGTCATGTGGGAGAGTATTTGGGAGAAAGATATAGAGATGAAATCCCAGTACCCCGAGTTGTTTTGAGTTTTTCTCATGTGTTTTCCTTTATTGTGTAATGCATGAAGCTTGTTTTCTATGAGATGAGTTGGTTCCTTATTATATGGCATTTGATAATGCCCTAAAATGAGGAGGGGATAACCTAATACTTAATAAATATTCATTAATGCAGATGTGATTAAACACATGCAGGAGAGTCAGTGTCATCCAAAGTGGATAGTATCTTGACATAGGGGAAGGAATTCCATGAATCATATGTTTGGGAGTGTGAATTTTTGTTCTTGATTGGTATGTCTGGTGGTTTTTTGGGTTGTAAAATCTCATAGGATGTGTTGTTTGAAGTTGAGGTTTCACTCCAAGGAGGTGGTTTATCCTTGGTAGGTATCTTATAGGGTGGTTGATCAAATACCTCTTTCTTCTATGTTTGGTTTTGAATTCTCAAGGATTAGAATAGGTTGATAGGTAAATAATGTAATAGATCATACCTCCATGTTTCATTACTTTGTCAAAATTCAGTGTATGGGGTGTTCTGAGAGGCAATGGTATCTCGTTTCAAGAGTTTTCCAAATGTATAATTTTTCCATTGGTTGTTCAAGGCATTTATTGGTCAAAGTAATCGATAGGTTAGGGAATCGATAGGTCGAGTCATCGATAGGCCAGGCCATTAGTAGTTCAAGGCATCGGTATGTCGAGGCATTGGTAGGTCAATGGAATCGACAAGTTGAAGGGATTGGTAGGTTAGGGCATCGGTAGGTCGAGGGTGTCGATAGGATGATTCATCTGTAGGTTAGGTCTTCAGTAGGTTAAGATGTCAGTATGAAAAGGGTGTTGATAGGTTTAAGGTTCTAGTAGGATAGGGCTTCAGTAGGTTGAGGACTTCGGTAGGTCTAGGAGTCAGTAGGTCAGGGTGTTAGTAGGTCAAGGTGTCGGCGAGCTATGGTGTTGGTGAGTCAGGGCATCAGTGAGTTAGGGCATCTATAAGTCAGGTCATCGAGGATTCAGAGAATCAGTGAGTCAAGTATCAATAGGTTACATCGGTGGCTCAACATCGATAGCTCAATGTAGGTATCTCTGTGTTGGTGACTCACTATCAGTGGGTCGCTGTCAGGGGCTTGTTGTTGGTGACTCACCAATCGGTAACTCATTTCCATTTTCCCCCAGTTTTTTCAATTTTTCCCCTCTTCTATTATATTTGATGTAAATTGCCTTTAGTTCTTTGTTTTGGTGTTTCTAAAGGAGTTTCATGCGATATTAATTATATCTTTGATATCCTAATTCGCTATGTAATTTTAAATAGTCAAAGTGTGTTGTCTTGTCCATGATCCCACTTTAATTTCCCATGAAACTATTTCCATTTCCATTGATATAGGATCTAGATTATCTAAGTCGAGACCTTATCTTTCCAATATGTTCCTATTTTCTATTGTTGTGCCTAGAAATTTCCCTTTCTGTGGAGTCATGTGTTATGTCATATCCATCAATTTAGTTTTCTTGGAGTTTTCCTGCCGCTCACGTACCCCCTATTTTGGTATAAGGTAAATCATTGGTCGCATACTGTTCCAAGTACATATTTCATTCATCTCTATTTTAATTAAGTATCATTTGGGGAGGGTATACTCTTGTGTCTCTATGAATACTACTGAAATAAATTTAAGGAAGGTAATAATAATGAATAAATGAATGGGGGTGGGAGGAAGATGATTATGATCAATTTTTTTTATATGATATCCTTGATTCATTTCATGAATCATGTGGTTTTTGTTCTTCTAAAAATCATGGTCATTGGTGGTCTATGTTTTTGTATGGTTATGATTTTGGAATCACTATTGTATGAATTTTAATTTGGATAATCATGTATATTCGTTTAAATAAATGGATGCCCCAAGATCAAATTTGTTCTGTGATCACCCCTATTTTATCAAGTGGAATTAAAGAATGAATGATGCTAAATATGAATAAACATTTCCCTGTTGGTGTGGTTGTGTGTTTTGTGTGGTTATATTCATCCTTGCGTATATGGTGGTAGTGTGGTGTTGTGGATGAGGGTGTGATTGGGTGTATGGGGCGGTATAGGTGGTGTGATGGTATCTCAGGATGAGAGTTTGATTGATTGTGGAATGGATGGACTTGTTATGTAGTGGGACTACATATGGGAAGTGGTTAGGTAGCGGGGCTACATGGCTTGGTTGTGTTAGGATTTTGATGTTTATGGGTGTGATGGGAGTCTTGTTGTTGTGCAGTGAGACTGGTAAGTTTGGTTGCGAGAGGATGAATTGGGTGGGATAACTTTGAAGAAGGTTGTTGGTAGTTTCTTTATTTTTTTGACTCAAAAGTGTTTGGTATGTTTGCTTCACATAATAAATTTTTTATTGCTTGGTATTTTACCAGGTAGGGATGGAATAAATAAATAAATGAATTGATAATGCACAATGAAAATTAGATAAATTATTTGGATAGGGGTATGTTTTTATTTGGGCCTTGCAGAGAAGTGGTGTTCAAGTGAATGTTGTTCATGGTGGTATGTGCATGTAGGGGTATCAGGAAACGTGGTTTTGAGTGGATTGGTTGTATATTTTGAATCCCATAGGATGTTCTGAGTGTTTTTAACCTATATGTATAAACTTTTAGTTCCTTATGTTTTCTATACACACCCCACCTGTGTTGAGCACTATATTCCAAACACCCCCTTTATTATGGGGGAGGGTGTCTTTACCATCATCTTAATGGGAGGATGGATGGATGGTTACTGAATTTACCCTACTCCCTCTTCTAGGAATTGATCCCCCAAGACTCTTCGAGAAATTTGTAATGGCCTAAGGTTTAATACCATACTTATGGTATTGACTGTGTGAGAGGTGGTTGTTTCTTAGGTGTCTTTGAAATGAGGCCCATGTGTTTTCAGGTGAGACGTGTGGTGTTTGTGGCACAGGTGTCTGTGGGAAGAATGTGATGTGGTGTACTGATCAGATGTATGTGTGCAGGTTCTGACCATGGGGCTTATGGAATAACATGGTTGCATTAGGACGTTCTCCATTAGGGATGAACGATTGACCGGTGGGAACTGGTGGGGGGTACCCAAATATCGATGTGCTTACCACTTTACTATACTTTACTTGTTTTATTTTTTGGGGATACCTTGGTGATCTTAGGGTGAATGGAATACCTTGTTAGGTTCTTTTGTGTTTCTGTTGTTTTCCAACAAGGTAACTACTATGCTTCTCCAACTTGTGTACGAGTGACTTTGTCTTTTACCCACTAAGTATACTAGTATGCACAACCTACATATATAAAACTATTTTTAGGTCTCTATGGAGATTACATAGACTGCGTTGCACCTTAATAGCTCAGACGTTGGGGTCAGTTTCTGTGTCTCTACTCAGTTTTATTTTGGTACTTACTTTGGAGTCTTATTTTCATTTCTAGCAGTTTTACTTTAAACATACATGTGGGATAGATTTTTGTTTCTTTATATATATCTGTCTTATAGTTTTATTATGATCTTGGTTACTATAAATAGGGTAATGCCTACCATTTTTTGGATATTTCTATACCCCTAGTTCTAGTCACCACCCTGAGGCCTATTGGAGGCAGGACTTGGGGGGGTCATTATCTCTCCTTCATCTTAAGGAAGTAAGGTCTCTGTATCTTTTAATTCATTCCCATATCATAAAGAAGTCATTTCATGATAAGATGAGACTTTTTCTCATGAATTTTGAACTTGGTAATCTCCAAGATTATAGATTATGATAACATACCCGCGGTTAGAACTTCCACATGATTTGGTGTCATCGGATATTCCTATCTGCAAGCGTGTGTAATGGTCCTTAGACTTTATGATTATCACAAATTCATGTCACAACCCACTCACTTATATTTGCTGGAAAAAAAAATTCATGCTATACGTTGGCAGGATGTGGGAAATGTTGGGTGAGTTGTGAATAACATGTTATTAATGGATAATTCATGGAATTATTTTTCCTTCCATCTTTATGGAAGTTGATATCTCATCCCTTTGATAGAAATATAAATTTATCCCTAAATTCCATGGACATGGTGTAACCATGAGTTTTTTTCAGATAGTCAGAGATTGATTTATCAAGTATATAGGTTGATGGAACCATCATGAAAACTATTTGGTTGGATATTGCGACAATGAGATTGTATTATATGGTGATCATTATTATGTGGTTTTCATTATTGTGACTTTATGTACATTCTCTTGGGTGCCTTGACCCATTTCTATACAGTAATCCTAGAATTCAAGCAATCCTACCTAATACCAATGAGAATGAATTCAATAGGGTCACTCACTATGTGTTTCTATTAGTCTTAATTAAATTCTATTTCAATTTAATTAATTTAATAAATATTATTCTCAAGACTGAGGAATAATTTTATTCAATCAATATTGGTCGCATAAATCAAATGAATATTTATTCACCCGATTTTGAATAAAATATATATATTTATTTTATTGAATATATAATAAATATTAATTTACTACTTTGTGGATAAAATATTTAAGTGAATAAAATTTTTATTCAGGTTTTCAATAAATTCAAGAGGAGTTTAAATGGACCAAGACCATGTTTGGTGATAAAATAATTATTTGTGAGCTGGTAAATATTATTCATCTGTTTTGCATAAGTTGGCACACCACAAAATAATATTTTTATTATTATTATTATGTCTCATGGGATTTCATTAATGGATATATTTATATTTAATGGATTTTATGCAATCAAATTTTGTAACTAAAATCCCAACTCTATTAATAGACAGTTATGTCTATTCTGAAAATCATTCGAAACAAATTTCAAGATTAGAATAGAAAATTTTTATGCATAAAAAATTCTATCTCGACTCCTCCTCCTCTAGATCTCTCAAGAATAAGAAACCCAAGAGATAACTTCATCAAGGCCAATGAATGGGCGATCAATAACAAAAAAAATGTAATACATTCAATTTGGCACGCTAGTGGAGAGAGAATGAGTGGCATTTCTCAGAGACCATTGTAGCTTGTGTGGATCACCACTAGATGGATTATACTCTTTTATCATCAAAAGGGAAATGAATAAAATCCACAAGGGCCTTTTAGAATGATCAAAATTCATCAATTAATAAATTTCTTAAGACCATGTATTTATTTCTTTGGACATTAAATAAATTAATTATAAATTTGACATGAAAGATCCTCTCTCTTAGTTTAGGTCAATGATTGCTAAATTTTTTTTCAATATATCTACCTCCATAGTAAGCTTATGATGTGGCCAGAACCAAAAATTATTAAATACTATATCACATTAAATAAAACCCATGTTGTGATTATTGGTTTATTAATATTTAAAAATATGAGTATAGATAATCACCAAGTATGCAGAAGCTAGTTATAAGGAACAAACCCCAAAATACTCCAACTTTCAATACAGACAACTAATAACAACCTTTAATCTACTATATCTCACATGATACTCATGCTTCTATTAAGATATTGATATATTCAATGGGTATTCTATGTTTTATTTCATTAAAACTCTATTTACTACAACTTCACCATATATAGAAATATCTCTTAAGAGGTGATACTTATGGAGTATGTTCTTTTCCAATTGGTGTGGACTTATTTCTTTTACATGATCCCCCAATGTGATATTATTATAATATAATTTTACAATTTCTTTAATGATAAGTACCACATCAATATCCAAGAATAATTATATTATCTAAATGAATTAATTGAATATATTAGAATACTCTATATACTTTGACACTAATATAGAATCGATGACAACAAGCTACTTTTAACTCTTTCATATTGCAGCTCCACCATTGATACTGAAGACATATCTTAACTCTGACTTCAGATCCTTCTGATAATTTTGAAAAATACTATCAATATAACACCTAATTACTATCTCTTTATTCCCCCATACACCAAGAACATTTATTTGTTTCTTCTCATATACATTAATATAACATTAACAGTTTACCAATATTGTTCACCTGGATCATCTTGATATCTTCCAACCATGCTCAATGCATAGGAAACATCAAGTCTAGTAAAAATCATGGCATACATGATTGATCCTATCACTGAAAATTATGGGTTCTTACTCATTCTCTATATCTTATGTTGAGTCTTAGGAAACAATATATTAGAAATATCCATACCATTTGACACTAAAATAGAGCCCCTCTTGGACAATTCTATACAAAATAGCATTATTATCCAGTGGTATGCTTCTTTACAAACTATAAGACTAGTATTTCATTTTCAATAAGTAATATTTCATCAACATAAACTACTAAGATAATGACTGAATTCCCAATAAACCACTTATAAACACATGGATCAATTCATTCTTAATGAACATATATTATTTTATATATTTATAAAATGAATATTCCATGACCTGGATTCTTGTTTCAATCCATAAATATATCTCTATGAATTTTATATCCTTTTTGTGTAACATGGAGTGAAAAACCCTTATAGTTGTGCTATATAGACATCTTCTTGAAGGTTCCAATTATGGAATTCTATTTGGAAACCCATATTCCAAATTTCATAGTCATTGTAAGTCAATTTATCAGGTAAAATTTATATAGATTTAAACATGGAAACTGGAGACAATGTTTTTTCATAGTCAATTCCATGTTGTTTTTTAAACCATTTATCCAATAACCTTACTTTATAGGTACTTAAATAACAATACATGTCCATTTTTCTTCAAAATACCTGTTTTAAACCAATAGGTTTTAAATCAACTTGTTGATCAATTGGAACCGAAACATAGTCCTAATACATGGAATCCATTTTAAAATTCATGGATTTTTTCTATATTATAACTTATGTTATCTTTAATACCTCTTTTTTGGAGAGATGTTCATTATTTTCAAACTGTAATGTTTCACCATCTTCGGTGACTAGATAACCATATCTCTCGAGATCTCTTATCTCTTCGGTGTTCTAACATAGTACTTTTTTAGGAAGAACTTATTACATGGAAACATATATAATCTATTATAATACTAATTCGTGTGTGTCTTGAGCATCAAATCCATCAAAGTCAATATTTCTCCCACATTCATGCTTGAGTATGTTCTCCATTTCAAAAAAGATAGATTTTCTAGCTACAATCACTTTCTTTTTTGAGGGGTTTTATAGGTATCATCCCCTTATTTCCTTAGGATACCCTCTAAATATACACATTTTTTCCCATGGGGATATTTTATTACCTAAGATAGCTTTAAAAACTCCTCACACCCCCATAAATATGTTTGTGGAAAAAGGAGTTTCTTTACACTTTGTAACTCAAAGAGAATTCTATTTTCTAATTTAAATGGTACTCTGTTTATTGTGTATGACATAGTTTGTAATGAATTTTCCCATAATAGAAGATTTTCATGGCTCATAATAAACCATAACATGTCCTAAAAGGTATTTTTCTTCCTTTTACTAGCACCATTCTAATGTGGTATTTAAGGTGGTGTGAGTTGAAAAAGAATCCCAAACTACCATATAAATTCAATAAAATCTTGGTTAATATATTCCTCACCTAGATCATATTAATTTTTCTGTATCTTCTTTCCAATACTATTCTCAACTTCATCGTTTAATTCCATGAATTTTTCAAAGGACTTAGACTTATACCTCATCAAGTAGACATACTCATATCTACTCAAGTCATTAGTAAAAATTATGAAGTAAATATAACCACTTCTAGATTCTATTGGAAATTTTCCATATAAAAAAGCGTTAACCAATCCTATAAGCATTGTGTTCCTTTAACCATGTCTACTTAATGGTGGTTTAGTCATTTGTTCTTATAACTATGCATGAAGTGATTCATGTGGTTTTACCTCAAAATAGTCTAAATATCCATCTTGATAAAGCTTTGCAGATGCTTCATTTTTATAATCCAATATAGTGATTCCATGTTTGGGTGTTATATGGAAAGTGTGAACATGATTCTTTATCAATTTATAATAATTTTTTCATAATATAATACATAAATATCATTATTTAAATTTACCATTATATAACATATGTTTCCTTTATAAAAGAAAACAAAATATTTCCAAACTTAAAAAAAAATTATCTATATATGATATAGAAAATATGTTTTTATAAATATTAATTACTTAAAAAAATATTTTAAAAATAATATTATTCTTTTTTTAATGGATATTAGTTGTCTCTAATGGAAATAGCAACTGGCCTCACACCACTGCTTACCTGTAAATTCACCTCTCCTTGGGTAATATTTTACAATATACATAGTTCTTGAATTTGGATAGAAAAATGAGAACCATAAGCTGTATCTAATACCAAATGTTTAGGTATAGAAATATTACCCTTAATAATGAATACACCTTTTGCTTCAACTTGATTTTGGGTGCATATCAACTTACAGTCTCCTTGCTTTAGATATGAAAAACATACTAGTTCCTTTTTCTTTTACTAACATTGGATCTTCCACTTATTGTAAGGATATTTCTTGGTTTATTTAGAAATGTTATGAGTCTTGGGAACCTTTCACTGGTTCTTAATTTTCTTATTTACCCTAAGTACCATGGGTGTGTCACACCCCAAGTACTTGTCAACATGGATAATCAGAGTAAGAAGTTTCCAAATAAGATTATTACTATTTCTCTTGTTATAATTAATAATAAAACTAGAGAAAGACTTTTGTAGCGAGTAATGGATGTGATATATGTAGAAATATTCTAGGAATTTAATGCCCTATATTTCTATGTGCTCTGTGTATCCAATAAGCTTTACTACATGAGGACCAGTTGGTGTTGGATTGCCAAACATACATGTAAATAATGCATTGGAGATATTATATCTCTCTTATCTCACCTTATCTTCATAGAGATTATGAAGGTGTGACATAATTATAGAATCATCCATATCCTCAAATTTTTTATAATCTCTTTGGTCAGGGATGACAGCATAAAACATTATACATTTGTGGAATCTTTAAAATGTTTCTCATAGAGAAAAAACTCTTCCTTGCTAGCCTTTTGGATACTTTTTCAGTAATAGAGTTTTCTAGAACCTATAATTTCATTTCATGGAGTATGATAACGTGTAAGATCCTTTTTCATTCCTAGGAATTATTATTGGTGAGAAGGTTATCCTTATCATGTTTGGATCATACGGATATGTTTCAAGCAAACTTTAGGGAAATTTATATAATTAAGAAAATTTTAGTACTTTATATGATAAAATTAAATAAGATATATTATATTTATTAATCTCCCACTATTTAATTAAAACCCAATATCCTTCACCAATTGTTATGAACCATCATGTGTCTGGAAAATTCTAGTGGTAAGGACCTATATTCCACTTCTCATAACACATACTAGGGCCTGAAAATTTATTTTAAGGGATTTTGGTAGGTATTAAAATTTACAACTAAATTAAATCATAATTACTTGAGTTTTTTAGTAGAGTCCCCAATATTGAAATCCTTAAATTTTATTTCCTAAATCTTTTCCCCTTTGTTACACCATGTCCTTCTATAGAAGTGTTACCTTAATGTCAACTATGATAATTTGATCTAAAACATTATATTTGCATTCTATGATAATTTAAAAAAACCCAACATAGGTTGGTGAAGAACTTGGAACTATGTTTTGATATTAAGTTGAGTTGTGGAAGGATATAATTACTTAATTTATATAATTGATATATATTTATATTTATGAAAATATTTTCCATTTTATCTTTAATATAGGATTGTTATTATTTATTGTATTTATTTAAGTGATTAACCATTTCTTAGAAAACGTTTACACATAATTTAATTTATTTCAATTTTATCTTTAATTTTTGTTAATTTATTAACTTATGTGACTGTTAGTAAATATTTGTAATGAAATTAACCATGAAAATTGAAAGAAATAAAATAATAGTGTTATGATCATGGAATTGTACTAATGGTTTGTTTATCTAGTGGATAATAAAATAACTACTGACCTAGGGTGAAAAATCCTTGAACCATGACTTGGTTTCTATTACAACTTTATATTTTTCACCTATATACCTCTTTGATTTATTTCACCTGATCTCTAAACAAAAATTGCATCCACTTACTTGTAATCTCTATCAATTACATTTATATTTACTCAAATGCAAGTGAGGAGAACCAGAGTATTGTTTAAGGGGTTTACATAAAAGTAAATTTTTGGCTTGAAATCCCTTACATAATCAGATGAAGGATAAAAAATGTAGAATCAATTTAATTTAATTAAAAAATAAAAGGAACCCAAAAACATATAATATTTGGTTCTATGATCATGATCATCCACATACCTTAAATGAATTAAGTATTTTATAAAATTAACATTCAATTCTAATATTTATTATTTAATATAAATTACATTCGAATCAATTAATTTTATTCTTTAATTAATTAATTATTTTATCTTAATTCTCATCCAGTCATTATTGAGATTCTCATGCATTGTATTTTCTAAAAAAATTAAATAAATTTTTCTAAAATTAACTATCTAAAAAACATATAAATTAGTGAAAAACCGATGAGTACATGTCTGAACTCTCTAATGTGTTTTATATTTGTATAATATTTACTCATGGGTAATGTGGAATATATAACATATCAAATAATTTCACGACATTAATGATTAAAATTAATTATATACGGAACACATGTTATTTATAAAGCATTCTAGGTTTAAATTAATGTATATTAAGGACTATTTTATATCTTATAAAAGATTTAAAGTTCCATAAAATACAAAAAAATAGACATTTAATATACATAACACTCAATACATGGAATGTATATAGTCAAGGTGATGCCACATAGAACATAACTTGATATGGTTTAAGAAGTATAATAAATAAATTTTGAATTCTATGGAATTTAGTAATATACATGGAATGTAAAATCTTTCTCTAAGTTGTGTAAAATTCGAAACATTTATTCATGGAACTCGCATTGGGACTTGGCATGTAAACATTCCATAGAAATTAATGGAGTACACAACATGTACATGGATTAAACATCGTGTGGTATCCAATAGTCACCATTCTTGTAGTTAATGTAAAAAAACATGGCTCATCTTTGATTAATGAAATACACATCATGTATTAGTGTTACACATCATGTAGTCCACATAACCTTGAACCAAGATATCCCCTAAACACATAATGTATTTCAATACACACCCATGTAATAAATTAACATGAATTGAATTATTTCATAATTAATTTTTCTTTTATCTTGGTTCATTAAACAAGGGTACATGGTGTGTACCAATGGGAAACACGACGTATACTCTTGTGATATTCGAATAGAATCCTCAGCACCTCTAAATGAGTTCCCTGAATGTTTTTAATTTATACTATTAATCAATTTTTATTATATTTTTTGTGAAATAAGGTGAATAAGATATCATCATGTTATTTTTATTAATGAATAATTTAATTGGAATTGAAAATTTGTGATAAATGGCTAAAAAATAAATGGAATTTAAATAACTATAAATAATTATGAAACTAATTTTATACCACATGATGGTTTTGGTCATATCAAAATCAATGTATGGGGTATGCCTACGTAGAATTTTTTTCATAATAAATGATGAATATGAGATGTAAATGGATGTTAAATGTTGTGAGAAATATATTTGAATAAAATATTAATTGATGAGAGAATGTAGGAACCAAAATGAAGAATCATCACATAATTATTTATAATTAATTAATCAAAGTAAAGAATTACATTGTGGTGAATTATTTCTTTATTGGTGAATATATCACTGTAACAACATTGTACTGTCACTTCATTATCAAAATAAAGTGTATATTCTCTTTGGTTTTAATCTGAAGGTGCTCTAAGAACCTCAAATCACCACTATATGAATATCTAAGTGGTGGTGTGGTAGATCCTGGCACTGGAATCATTCATCATTGATCTCCCTAAGAATCACATCCAGAAGGACTATCTTGGATCTCTCTAGAATTGAAAGTGGTGGAAAGGAAGGATCTATATCTATTATTTAGACAATTATTGGAAATGGATATCTCTATGGTTTTGCGATAATTCTCCAGATATTATTATGTACAATAAAACAAAAGGGTCTAAACCTTAAAAATAACAAAATTAGGTTTAAATGATGTTAATATTAGAAAATAAGAATTTCACATGTTCCCTTATTATTTTATTAATCCATATAGAACCTAGTGTCTATAATAATAATATTAGTATTATTATTTCCTAACCAACACAATACTATAGAATTAATTAAATGTTATTTATTCAACTAATATCTAATATAAATTATTTATCAGTGAACTGTTATACTCAATCCTCTATTCCTCCACAATATCTATCATGTCTTGAATAATGACTATTTATTTCAGAAATATATATCACTACATTACTGGATAATAAGTAAATTAATATTATATTTACTAAATATTAAATAAATATTTATTAAATATTATTCTCAAATAAATATTATCTTGAATAAATATTAACAGAATATTTTTCATCAAGAAAACATGAATAATTATTAGTCCACATGTGTGAATAATATTTTTTCAACATTTTAAAAAAATAAATATTATTATTATTTAATTGAGGTACTAGATATTCTTAGGGTTTGATCTATTATGCCTTTTTCTCATTGGAATTAGGAAAATCTGCCCAAAATCCAAGGATATAATCTAGATACATGCTAGGGAATACATAAGTAATGATGTTAATGTCACAATGACCTAAAACCTCATGAAAATGATTATTGTGTAATTTAATACCTTTATCGTGATATATCTAATCAATAATATTGGATGAAAGTTCCATAAACCCATTATATTTATGTCTTTCTTATTGATTTTTCTAGAATTGACCATTCCCACATAACATTGTGGGAATGGATTTATTTGGGATATATAATTTATATAAAAATGGATTGAGATATCAACTTCTATTGAAGAACATAAGTGAAAAATCCTTTCTCATGTCATTCATTAATGAAATATTTCTAATGATGAAACCAAGGTATCATACTTCACTATAAACAAATTTTATCGTAGTTTTCATCAATACATCAAAGTACATGACTCATAATAACCATTAATCATAACATTAAAGTTTAATTATAAAAAAAAACACATACTCATATAGGAAGATATAATGAAACATATGAATTTGTATCTCCAAATAGTGGTTTATTATCTTATAATCTCCTACTCTGGATATTACCAAGGGTATACATGATGAGAAGGTTCCTCGAAGTACTATGACTCTCCACCCCTAATGTCCTGCATCATAGTTTTCTCCCAAATTATTCCATCCATATATAGAATATATATTTAATATTATTGTAATGAAACTTATAGGTTCTCATCATAGAGGGTAATTTCTATGACCTTTTAGTGTGACCACTACTCTAAATACATTATCACATTCTATTTCATGAAGAATAAAAATCATGATATAATAAGTAGTTTATTAATATTCAAAAATATGAATATAGGTAATCATAAATTATTCAAATTTTTGTTTTATGGAACCAAATACAACACTTTAAAGTGATATAATTATGGAAATAGGGGACACATTTCAGCTAGTTTTCTTGATAAGAAATGATATTAGGGGGAGGATAACCCCAAATTGTCATCAAGTACAAATAAGGAAAATATTACTTGAATTACAGTAAAAATCCATTAAATGTAATGGAAAGACTAATTCTTAAATGAAAATTTATTTTATATTACAATATAATGTACCATATTTTGATAAATAAAGTGATAGAGAGGAAGATGATTCAGAGGCTAGAGTTCTTCAAGAGTTTGTGGCATAATCAAAAATGTCAAATGATATCAATAGGTAATAAGAATGTAATATCGATTAGATAACTAGTTAGAAGGACACACTGAAGAGTTTTAATTAATGATTGATATTTTTTTGTATGTTTGAAATAAAATTAGAATCCCTACCCCACCCAATTGGAAAACTCTAGGGGAATTCCCTGACTAAAGGAACATTTTCATTCATTTATCCACACTTAACCAATATCTAAAATCTTTACTCGGTTTTAATAATAAAGGAGGAAACATAGATTACTCCGGAAAAACATCCTTCCATGGATGACTTAGTTTACATCATAAAAAATCAAACGACACTCAAATCTTAAGGAACCTGAAACATTTTCACAGCATCCTTGATTGAGCTAAAAACTATTCATAGAGGTTCATGTACCTTCAAATCATTCATAAGAATCAAAATATATATAAAGTAAAATTGACTAAATTTTGAAAAACAATTGCCTCTAAAACTTAAGAAAATTACAGGAAACAACCTCCATGTTAAGAATGGAAATAAACATTATAGATATACCATAGCCCAAAATCTCAAACTATAAATTCAAAAAAACATTATCCTTTATCATTATATAGATTTTCATTCCTTGGGAACAAATTTCCTACCCAAAACTATAACAACCCTGCTCTTTATTACATACATAAACATGATTTATTACATAAAACCTTCACTTGATACAACATAGAAGATCGATAGGTCTAGTCTCTTTGAGGATTAGTAACATTACATAATAACTTAAATAATATAATTCAACATCATATTAAAAAATTCCATTACATGGCCACTACATTCCCTCGTACATAGCATTGCATAGGATAACCTGAGAAGATGTATAAAAAATGGGTGAGGTATAAATCCCAGTAAGGGAACAAACTGGGAATAACATAAGGAATACAATACATGTTACACAATAGTAATATCAATGTATCACAAAAAAAACTTGAACATAAAGAAATGATAAAGCATGATAATCATAACATGGAAATGTGGCAACAACACTTAACATTTAATTATCATGATCCAAGGCTCATTGCACATGGAGCATGAGTAAACCCTCATTGAACAAGAAGCCTGATTAAACCCTTGTTTCACTTGAATTAGCAAGGGTCAACACCCATTTCACATGATGTATCATGATACTATACTTCACCCAATGCATTGGAGCGCTATTAGGGCGCACCCTTCTAAAAAATTTCATTTCATGCCTAAGTGTGCCACAAGGATTCATTAAACATCATCATTTATTCCATGATAAAGGAATGTTGAATTCATAAATGAAACTTTATAATCAATAATTAAATGAGAATCAAGGTGAATACCCTTGATGGTGAAATGGGAATGGTATTCACTACACAATGACTTTGCCTTGGAAAAACGTGGTGCAATTTCAGCAACATAACAACATGACATAAGAATTCATCAAAAATGGTTGATGAGAGAGAAATAGGTGTCTCATCATATTTAACAGAAACGGATATTAAGGGGTCATATATATACATGTCCCAACAATTGTAATGGAATTTAGATTCATGATACCAAATAATTGCTTGAATATAAATGAGGAGAAAGAAATTCCTTTCGGAATTTTGGCATAGTAAAGGGTGTACTTGGGAGACATTTAATGAGGGAGAAAGGGGTATCACATTATTCAAACATAAATAGGGCAGTATGGGATAGGTTAGAAATCATACCCCAATATTTATAATTGAAAATAAAAGGGAATAACAATATAAGGAAACTTGGACATAAATAAGGAAAGAGATAATCACTTACTTGGAAGTGTGGTCCCAAAATCGTGGGATAGGCTTGATAGAGGCTTCTTGGGAGCTTGGGGAACCATTGTAGGATTATAGAAAGAGGAGGTAAGGGGATTTTATAACTCTAATGTCTTTGAGTGAAGAGTAAGTGGGAGATGGGTGAGTTTATATAGGAAAGGAGAAATAATTCTTTATTATTTATGTTTGTGACACCTCACATTAAACTAATCAAAACCACAAAACAACCCATTGTTTTTCCCATGGTTTTTTCCAAAAGGGAGTGGAAAACAATATTTTATAAGTCCAATGGCTGAATCTCTTAAAATAATGGGGTTTCTTATGTGGAGGTGAGTCACACTCTCAAGGAAAACAATTTAAAAAAGAAAAAATGTTTTATAAATCTTGATGGGTCCACTAAATCTTTATAAAATAAATAAAACATACCCAAAATCACATTATTTTAAATGTAAAACATATATTGTCCTAACATAATGTTTATAGTATTTTATTACATTACTATTTGGTTATTATGTTGTCATAAAACACATTATATATTTAAATGATATTTAATTTTTACCCAAATATTGGACTGTCTGAGAAAATTAATAAAAATTAACCATTGTATAATTTCCACATCCTAATTCCAAAAATAATATTCATTTTATCTAAGTAATTTTCTAAATATGTGAATTATTACTTTTAATGTAAAAACTGATATTTATAAAAAATTCATGGGTTTGACAAAAACAGCTTTCAAACCATAATAAAAATTATAATTGCATTCATAAAATTATATGATCATTTATATATAATAAAAATTAATTTAATAATATTTTATTAAAATATAATTTAATTCAAAAATCCATTAATTCATCAAAATAGATTTCTTAGTTGAATATTAAATAAAAATATTATTTGTGCATTAAAAACTATTTATAAGGTAACAATAATAAAATGAATGTATATTGTTTATTATATACAAAAATAATGCGCATAATCATAGTGCTAAGGTCTTGTAACATAACCCCTTATAACACCCACAAAAGACCTTAGGGTAAGGTGTGCGATGGTGACATACTCTTGGGGTGGCTCATATAACATCACCCAAGTGGTAATCTTTGTCAACTACCACTTCTCCAATAGGTGGTTCTTCTTGAGCTTAACGTATTCATTCTTGGGTTGGGTTTGGTCAAGAGTGAAGCCCAATGATGACACATCCTTTCTGATCTCCAAAAAATGGGTTTCATATGGGGAAAGTATACTAGATGAGGCCATCGCTTCCTTTGTCTAATTAAATTGGATTTGTTAAATCACTATATATATACTAATCATATGATCACTTTTCAATGTCTATATTAGCAACGGTCACAATTCTTAATAGTATTTTATAATCCAAAACATATAACCGTATAAGTCCATATGTTTTACATAACTATAAGAATACATTTAAATAGACCAAGATGAATTTTCCTTAATAAATTTTTAGGTTGTTACAATCTTCCCCCCTTAAGAAATGTTTCCCTCAAAATTTACTCTTTCCACACTAAAACGGATGTGGGTAACTTTTCTTCATCACTTACTCAGATCCCCACTTCGCTTATACAAACTTGTGGTTTTGCCACAACACCTTGACGAGGGGAATTATCTTATTTTGTAGAACTTTCTCTCTATGATATATGATCTTCACTGGTTGCTCCTCATAAGAAAGATCATCCTATAACTGTATTACCTCTAAAGAGAGTACATGTGAAGGATCTAGTATGTACTTCATTAAGAGTGATACATTAAAGACGTAGTGTACTTTGGCCATAGTAGGTGGAAGTTTTAGTCGATAGGCCACAACCCCGACACGACCAAGAGTCTCGAAGGGGCCGATGTACCTAGGACTTAACTTCCCCTTCTTTCCTAACCTCATGACCTTATTCCACGGAGATATGTGTAGAAATAACATGTCTCCAATTTTAAACACAAGGTCTCATCAATTATTATCTGCATAACTCTTCTGTCGACTCTAGGCTTCCTTAATATGCGGCTGATTGGATTTCACCTTCTCCACCATTTCTTCGACCATTTTAGGTCCTAGTAGATTACGCTCATAGACTTCATCCCAACATGCCGATGTTCTGCACCTCTTCCCATAAATGGCTTCATAATGTGTTATTCAGATGCTTGAGTAGAAACTGTTATTATAAGAGAATTCAACCAAAGGAATATGTTGATCACATCCTCCTTTCAAGTCCATTTAACATGATCTTAACATATCTTCTAGTGTCTAAATATTTTGCTTAGATTTGACATTAGTTTGAGAATGATAGGCCATACTGAAGTTCAGTTCAATATCTAGAGCATGTTGAAGACTCTTCTAAAACATAGAGGTGAATCTTGGATCTTGATCGGATACAATAGATAGGGGTACTCCATGCATTTGTTCCAATGAGAAATCCTCCCAAAATGCAATGAAGTGTGCAGAAATTATATGAGGGTCCACAAAAACCAAGATTGCATTGTTGTATTTGGATGTCTTCAGAAGTCTAGTGACAAAGTCCATGGTGATGTTCTCCCATTTACATACTCTTATGGGAAATGGTTGCATCATCCTCTTAGACCTCTAACTCTCTGCCTTCAATTTCTGACACACTAGGCACTTTGATGTATACTCAGAGATATATTTCTTCATATTATCCCACCAAGAATGCTCTCAGAAATCTAGACACATCTCTGTGTTTCATGGGTGAATAGAGAAAGTTTATCTATGTGCATCATCCAAAAGTTCATTCTTCATCTTCAGACTTGATGGAACACATAGTAAGTTCACAAATCTCACAATTCCTTCTTCATTAACATTGGTCTCCAAGGATTTCCCTTTTCTAATTGCTTCCAATTTCTTTCGAATTCTCACATCATCCTTATGAGCTACTTTTAACCTTTCCAAAAGAGATGGTTGAGAAATTATTTCTGAATGGATTGACGATGTTCCCTTATTTATGATTCACACGTCCATATTCATCAAATATATGAAAATTGGATCCTTTTCAATTCTAATCAATGATAGAATCATTGGGTCCTTTCTACATGGATCATATGCCACCTTGTTCATTTTCCCAGAGTGGTAATGGATTGAGAATTCATAGTCTTTGATCAGCTTTAACCATTTTCATTGGTGCATAATCAACTCTTTCTGTGTGAATATATACTTAAGTCTTTTTTTACCCTTGTATATTTCACTCTTCTCCCCAAATCGGTAATGTTGTCAAATATTTTTTAAAGTGAAGATCACTTCTGCCAACTTCAGATAATGCTTGGGACACCCTTGAGGCGTAGGAAATGAATTTTCTCCTTTTTCCTCAAATTCCATCAAAGGGAGCCTTATAATATTTTCAAGAAGAAAATTCCCAAAAACATAAACATGTGATACTACACTTATAGAAGTTTTTTCTCCTAATGATTTAATATCATTCATGTTGGGGACTCAATGTTCTTAGAAAACATAAAAAATATACTAATAGAACATGAATTGAAATACATTACGATATAAACTAATTTGAAGTAATGGTTACATATAATTCATTCATCATTATCCATCTTAGAATAGCACTTCTCATGATCCCTTTATCAGAGAGATAGTTGATGCTCATCATGCTTCGCAACACTTGCAATAGAGCATTGTCTTTGATAATTCCTTATATCCCCACATTTATAACATAGAACCGTGTAACATTCCTTATATGGAGCTTTGTTTCCATTCATCTCATTATCAATTATTTCATGGCAATTGGATACTTTGTGACCTTCCCTTCCACAGTTAAATCATATCCTAGTCCCTTTGTGACATTTCCCTTGGTTCTTCTTTCCACATTTGTTGCACAAAGGAAATCGGGTCTTCTTTCCCTTATCACCTTTATCAGATGGAATTTCATGAAATTGCATCTTCCTCTTCCTTGATGTCCTTGGTCAATCAAAAAGTAACAATTGTTAATCATGGGTTTTGATTGTTAGTTTGGAATAATTACAATATGTCCTACTTGAGCTCCCATTTGATATGAAATCTAACTAGGGCATTCATCAGGTTTCCCTACACATTGGCTGTTAGCCTGAGTCCTCCTATTACAGGCTATTGCCTGGAATATAAAGAGAGTTAGGGGTAACACATAAAGGGTAATCCAAAGAATAAAATGGATGACTTTTAAATTACTTTTATCCCTTAACTTATGAATCTATAGGCTACAATATATGTTAGTCATGATCTCCTTTCTAACATATATTCTTAGGGGGAATTTTTATTTAATTCCCCTAATAAGGGTTAATACTAATCTTATAAATTTATCAAATCATATCCCCTGGGAGTGTCATTTACAAGAGTGAAGAAAGGCCCATTTTTGTGTACCATGATACCCCAGTTCAAGCCTGAAACTCTTTGTCGGGGTTTTCACCCCTCGGTAAATCTATGCCAGAGCCGCCTCTACATGCTCATATCCAGACATGGATTTATTTTATTGAGAAACCAAGTACTCAATACTCACAAAAAATTAGTGATGTTTTTTATTATACTTAGTCTTGTCTCTAAGGATTCACCAGGGTTTTCTAATCCTAATCCACAAAATAACCAAACCTATCCTCTGATACCAACTATAAAAACTCTGCTCTTTATTACCTACTTAAACATGATTTATTATATAAAACCATCACTTGATACAAAATAGAAGATTGAGAGGTATAGTGTATTTCGGGATTAGTAGCATTACATAACAACTTAAATCATAGAATGAAACATATTATTGAAAAATTCCTTTACATGACCACTACATTCCCTCATACTTAGCATTGCATAGGATAACCTAAGGACATGTATAAAAAAAGGTGAGCTATAAAGCCCAGTAAGGGAATAAACATTGAATAACAAGAGGCATACAATACTTCTTAGAAAATAGTCATATAAATGGAGAACAAGAGAAACTTAAACATAAAGACATGATAATGCATGATAATCAAAACATGGAAATTTGGCAACAACACTTAACATGGAATTAGCAAGAGCCAAGGCTCATTGCACATGGAGCATGAGTAAACACTCATTTCACATGAAGCACGAGTAAACCCTCAATTTACTTGAATTATCATGATTCAACACCCATTTCAAATGACGTATCATGATAATATACTTTACCCAATGCATTGGAGTACTATTAGGCGCACCGTTCTTAAACATTTCATTTAATGCATAAGTGTGCCACATGGATCATAAAACTTTGATTCATTAAACCTCATAATTTATTCCACGATAAAGGAATGTGGAATTAATACATGAAACTCTATAATAAATTTGTAAATGTTCATAAAGGTGAATACCCTTGATAGATAAATGGGAATGGTGTTTACTACACAATGACTTTGGCTTGGAAAAATGTGGTGCAATTTTGGCTGCATAATGACGTGACATAAAAATTCATAAAAAATGGTTGATGAGAGAGAAAGGTATGTCTCATCATATTCAAATGAAATAGATAGTAAGAGGGTCATATAGATACATTTCCCAACAATTTTAATGGAATTTAGATTCATGATACAAAATAATTGCTTGAATGTAAATTAGGAGAGATAAATTCCTTTCAGAATTTCGGTATAGTAACCGGTGTACATGGGAAGAATTTAATTAGAGATAAAGGGGTATCTAATCCTTAAAACATAAATATGGCAGTATGTGGGAGGTTCAAAATCATACCCCAATTTTTATAATTGAAAATAAAAGGTCATAACAATATAAGGAAACTTGGGCATAAATAAGGAAAGTGAGAATTCTTTACCTGGAAGTGTGATCCCAAAAGATTGGGAGAGGATTGAGAGAGGATTATTGGGTGCTTCGGGAACCTTGGGAGGGTTCAAGAAAGTGGGCGGTAGGTTTTGGTCGAACTCCAAAGTCTTTGAGTGAATAGGAAGTGGGAGCTTGTGTGGGATTATATAGGAAATGAGAAGGAATTGTTTATTATTTATGTTTGGATCACCTCACATTAAACTAATAAAAACCACAAACCAGCCCATGTTTTTTTCCAAAGGGGAGTGGGAAAAAATATTTTATAAGGCCAATGGCAGAACTTCTTAAAATAATAGGGTTGCTTATGTGGAGGTGAGTCACACTCTGAAGTAAAACAATTTAAAAAGGAAAAATGTTTTATAAGTCTTGAAGGGACCACTAATGCTTTATAAAATAAATCAAACAAACCCAAACTCACATTATTTTAATGGTAAAACATATATTGGCCGAAAATAATTATATTAATTTATTACTTCACTATTGGGTCATTATGATGTCCTAAAACATATTATATAATGAAATGATATTTAATTTTTACCCAAAAATGCGACTATCTCATAAAATTAATGAAAAATTACCATGGGATAATTTAGACATCCAAATTCCAAAAATTATATTCATTTTATATAAATAATTTTCTAAATATGTGAATTTTTACATTTACAATAATAACTGGCATTTATTGAAAATTCATGGGTTTTGACAAAAACTGCTTCAAACATTAATAAAAATTACAATTGCATTCATAAAATTATATGATCATTTTTATTTAATAGAAATTAATTTAATAATATTTTATTAAAATATTATTTAATTCAAAAATCCATTAATTCAACAAAATATATTTATTAGTTGAATATTAACTAAAAATACTATTTGTACTTTAAAAACTATTTACATGGTAACAATAATAAAATTAATGTATGTTCATTATTATATAAAGAAAATAATGCTCATAATCATAGTGTTAAGGTCTTGTTACATAACCCCATATAACACCCACATAAGACCGTATGGTAAGGTGCATGATGGTGACAGACTCTTAGGGTGGCTCGGATAACATCGCTCAGGTGGTAATCTCTGCCATCTTCCACTTCTCCCGTATGCAGTTCTGCTCGAGCTTAACGTATTCAAGCTATACTTGGGCTTGTTCAAGAGAGAAACCCAATTATGCCACCTCCTTTTCAAGATCCGATAAATGGGATTTGTATGGGGAATGTATACTGGATTAGTCAATCTCTTCCTTTTTCTGAGTAAATTGGATTTGTTAAAGCCCTATATTTATACTAATCATGTGATCATTGTTCAATGGCTATATTAGAAATGGTCACAATTCATAATGGTTTTTTAAAATGAAAAACATAGAACCAGATAATTGCATACGTTTTACATAACCATAATAATACATTTAAATAGACCACGAGGAATTTTCATTAATAAATTTTTGGGTCATTAAAAAAATAGACCATTGACACAAAGAAAAAATAATATTATTTGTAATTTCATTGCTAAAATTAAAAAATGTAGAGGTCTATTTTTATATTCAAGATCTTATAGTGAACAATAAGATTTCAAACTCACCAAAAGGCATTATGAACCACTGAATAAATAAGTATATAATCTAAAATTATTTTACCAAGAAACATATGAATTTCAAAAACTCCAGAAACCCTCTCACTTTATTAAAGAAAAAGATGTTTTTATTTAAAAAAATCCCTAAAGCCTTCATAAATATCTTATCCATACCACAAGACACAGAATATAAATTCCTAAAAAATAAAAACACTATTGAGAAAAAAATGAAGTTAGTCTTATGAAACCCCAACTAAAAAACCCAATATTTTAAAAGTGAGAGTGGTGATAGATTAGTGCTTCCAATCAGTAAAACTATCATAAATATTAAATGATTTAAATGTAAAAGTAAACATAGTTATAAAATGATTGGAATAATTTAAAAATTTATTGAATGTTTTATAATTTTACTTCATTTTTACACCTAATTATTCAATTATTTATAATTGAAATTATATTTATAATTTTTATTTTTATTAAAAAATGTATATATAAATTTAATTTTATTAAATTACGATTATTAAATTAAAAATATCATATGTCAATGTGTTAGGAACACATGAAAATTAATAAATGTACCATTTTATGGTTTCTACATGTCAACTTATAGAAAACATAAAAATTTCAAAAACAATTCCATATATTCAATCGGGAAACTAATAAATAATAATAATTGAGAAATAAATTTTGTAACAACATTTATACAATACTTATATGATTCATATATTCTTATTATTTTATATTCTTGATAAATATTGTAGAGGATCTATATTGGGTTCATTAATAAGAGGGTATGAATCAATGAATAAGTTTTACTTCTTTGTTTTGACAAAAAACCATTCAAAAATCAGTTATACATTAAATAAAATGGCATGGGATAGTTTATTTCTAAAATGTGATGAGTGATATGTAAAAAAAAAAATAATGTAATTGATTATTTATAAGTTTCTCCATTAAAAACATAATGATTGACTCTTAATATGATGTAAAATAATCTATTTTTATACCTTACACTAGTATCATTCAATGGATACAATAAGTATAGTATATCATTATGATCATTACAAATGACTCATCCCACCATTTGGTTTGTTTTTATAAATAAACAATGATTTAAATTATTTCAAAAAACAATGAGGTATTCTCCACTTCTTTTAAAATCTTCATCCTCCTAAATGTATCATTAAAAACATTGAATCTCCATGTAAAAAAAATCAATCACTATTATTTAAGAATTTTGAATCCATATTGTTTCACTAATAAATATTTCACAATTCACTAAAATTTACATAGATATTATAACCTAATACCTTTTTCTTCCAAAGTATTAGATATAATTATTTGGAGAATTGATTTTTCCATTGAAACAAGGAGAATATATTTCTAAATTTTCAAATTTAATCATCAAAATCATCAAAATCATCATATGTTAGACCTAAATATTTAAATCAATGTAATTAAACTTTTTGAATTGAATCAATGAATTTAATCCAAAAAATATATATATTATTGACTGTTAATTCACAATCTTCCTCATTACTTACTTCTTTAAGTCATGTATTCTCTCAAACAACACTTTAAAAACATCCACTTTCTTAAAAATCAAAATATAAATTCAAAAACCATCCAACTTCAAATAAATCACTTTGAAACAATATTGAATTTGAACCTATCATATTCCAAAAACTTATAAATTTGAGAGGATATATATTATAGACGTCATATATCATGTAAGTGGTAAATTGTGTGGAGAAAATGAATCCACGTCATCAACATACTAACCTATATCATTTTCTATAAAAATAAAATATTATACCCACTAGCCATCGTTAGTTGCCCACTAATTCTAACTTCCTAGTAGTAAACCTTCTTTAACCATCAATTGGTTCCCATTGAGGCATAATAGGTAGTTGTTGAGCCATTGGACTCCAAGTGAAAGTGACTTGGTTACCAATGAGAAAAATATATCTATGGTTTTCTCTCGGTTTAGGCTATCAAGTTTCCTCTATAAACCCATTGGGTAGCAAGTGTAATATTACTCTTGGAACCTCTTATAGGCCTTAAAATCATACCTTTAATTTCTTCCTATATTCTATATGCTAAAAAACATTTAATGATTAATTTAATAGAGCTTCAACATAACTAAATTAATTCTCTTAACATGATGAACAATGTGTTTCATAAGTTAACAAATAAGCCAAAAATTTGAAGACTATTTACTAAAGTTTGAAATATTCCACGTGAATACATCATTTTTTTCCTAAAACATTTTATCAATTATATTAATGATCTTATTTTGTAGGTAACCATTAATGAATCATAAATCCAATTCCCTCAATATTACATCATCATTAAGAAAAATTACAATGGAAAATGAACTCTTGATAATAGCATGAACATAAAATGTAACAACCTGTAATTATATCAATTAAATTTATATTATTATAATTATTTCACATATTATAAATCACAAAAAATCACATAGATAACTAAATAAAAACGTTATAAATTTATTATTAATGAAAAACAATGTATGTATAGAAATTAAGGAACCTAAACTAATGGAATAGTTACTTAAACTTTGGAATAGTAATGTGACCCTTATGAATAATAATCTAACCAATAGAATTGTAACACGGCCTTTAAAATTATAAATAAAAATTTTTTATATTATAAATGAAAATGTGATGTATTTATATTTTGGAATTGGTAAATAAATGTTTTAAAAATGATAAATTAAGTGTTGGTATTTTTTTCAAACATAAATATTTATTTAAAATTTTATAACTAATTTATTGATTTAAAAATATTTTCATAAAATAGATTCATTAATTATTATTTTTTTAATTTTTACTATCTTAAAATTTTATGATACTTTAATTAATTTTTCAAAGTTTCATAAAATTATTTATTATTTTAAAATTGATATTTTTTGAATACATGATAATTTTAATTAAAAAATAAATTTCACATATATAGAAAATATTTTAATAAAATAGATTCCATTTTTTAATTATTCACATCAAAAAAATGTTGGGGTTATTTTTTTAAATTTTTCTAAAATAGTTTATTTTTTTGCTAAAAAGTGAAATACAGTAGTTTATGGTATTTATACATTATAAATTAAAATACACTATTCCTTGATCCATTAATGATGTAATAACCATAATATCAAACTCACCATTATTATTTAATATATATATTGATAAATATCAACATTATTGTTAGTCTTTATCCAAAATAATAAACTAATGAATAAAATAATAAAAAACACCCCTCTCCTCTGCTATAAATACCACCACTTATCATCTCCTCTCCTCACAACTCAACGTCCTTGAGGCTTATCCAAATTATTCCCATTACTATTATTATGTATCTCCCATGTTTATAGTATCATATTCTCTCAATAAAAGTCCAAACCAAACTTTCTTTAGGAGGTTCCCAATGAGAAGAAGTTCAAGAGGTAATATCCTCTTTCACTTTCTTTTTATTTTCAATTTAATTTATTTTCTATTATTTTGTTCTCCTCACATCGCCATATCCACGATATAAGAAAACTCTAGTATATTTTATATTATGTAATATTATTTTTTTAATGTAAAAACCCCACCATCAAATCTCTTCCTCTCCTATTTGTTCTAAAAATGAAAATATCGTTCGTGATATGTTGATTTATCGCATTCATGGATGAAGAATTTTCAATTCCCATTTTCTACTTCATGGATTTTCATAAAACCACTTTTAATTGTTAAAATATATTATAATATATGTGTAACATATTATTTAATGTTATATAACCAATAAAAATACATAATATTAATTAATAAAACAAAATAAGTTCTTGATGATTGAGAAAACACCAAAATATTCTAAACGGTTATCATTAACATTTTATCTAATTAATAATACTCATAGATATAAAAAGTGACATATAATACCATTTAATATTATTTAAGTTCATTAATCACATATAATATCAATTCTTGACCACTATTCTGATTTTACGTGATTTTTCATACATGTATACAAGTAAACTGTTCATGAAAACCAATGAAACGAATGCTTAAGAATGATAAAATTGAATCTTATAACCCAAAAAAATGCTATAAATGAAAATAATAAATTATAATAAATAAAATAAATGTATAAATGATTCATAATTAATTAATTGATTCATTTAATTTGATTATTTGGGATATTAAGTTCAAGTGTAGAACACTTTCAAACATAAGGTAAGGGATTCTTTTCGAACCTCCATTTTTTTCACCAGATTATTCTTTCTATCACATTAACCAAATGTAATTATTATTTCTTTTTATATACTGATGTGGCTCTATTTTTACATAGTTTTGCCACATGTTTTATTTAATTTTTATCAATTTAAATAATTATTTTGACACTTTATAATAAATAATGGCACTTTTTGTAATTTTATCACTACTATTCTTAATTAATCATTTTTTATAATTAAATATGTGTTTTTAGTCCTTTTATATAGTCTTTATAATTATTTTAAATATATTAAATTACTTATTATTTTTAAAATATTAATCTGGTTTACTTTTTAATAATTTTTTATGTTTATTAATTAATTAGTTGTTCATGTTTTTGGCAATAGTCTAGTTTAGTTTTTATTCTAAAACATTACTATTTAAAATAGAATTATAAAAAGAGATTAATTTTTTCTTTTATTTATTGATATAGTTACCCTATTTATTAAATAAGTTAAGAAATTAAGTTAATGTTTAATAAAATAATGTGTTTTTAATGTTAAGTTTCATTTTTTTCATTTACCTAATTAACTTTTTCATGTAATATCATTAGTTAATTCTAATTATTTTAATTTTATGTTTGTAGTTAATTATTTGTAGGTGTTCTGCATTTATTTACACATATATTTAATAAAAATTAAAATTTATATTCTTTTTTAATAATTAAGTTACCTTTATTTTTAGGTTGTTAAATAATTTAGTTAGTCTTTGGTTACAATTAATTATATAATTCTAAACAATTTAGTTAGTCTTTCTTTTCTGTTAATTAATTAATGTTTTACAATTTTATTTTCTGCATTAAATTAATAGTTAACATTTTAATTTGTTTATCAGTGAGTCGTCACACTGATTCTTTCTCACACCAATGTTGTGTCACACCAAAGCTTTTTATTTTATCATTGAGTCACGACTCACCGATTACTTCGAAACACCATCGGTCTCTCGCGATCCACCGATGTAGCGACGCACCGATCCTTTTCAATCGGTTTTGGTCTCTTGTAACTTTGGCGTCTTATTTTATTTTCATCTATCGGTGAGTCAATGACTCACCGATATCTTAAATCATCATTGGTGTCGAGTAGCACTGAATATCTTTTATTATTTTAATTATTGGTGGGTTGTTATTTTTATATTTCTTCTTTCAGGGTCTTATTTTTATCGGTAAGTCATTTTATTTAAATTATCGATGACTTATTGTCATCGATATTTTTATTTATTCTATCAATCCCTCCTCCACCCTCACTCTCTCATGCCAATCATTTTTCTTCTATCAGTGAGTCTGATGCCATCCTATTTTCGGTCTGACAGCTCCTCTGTTCAGCTACCGATACAACATCAGTTTCATTATTCTAGCCTTTATATCCACCGAAAGTCTCCTGCCACTTCTTTCCTAGAACAACTTCAACCTTCCATCATGTTTCCTTTTCATCCGGTATTTCATCTTTATTTCGAGGACCCTTTGATCCTTCACATCGAATCCTCTTTTCTCCAACCATTCTCAATCACTATTTCTCAACATCGTCTTCAATTCCATATTCAAACATCATTCACCACCACAGATAGAGACTTAGACCAGATTTCTAAATAAGACCCAATAAACAAAACTTCTGCAAAACCAGATTCAAAACCAACCAGTGATTCAACCATAGAACTAGAACTGAAGCAGGGATTCCAGAAGGCTGAGTCGCAAGGCGCCGTCATGGGAAAGTTGCGCCACTACCACTATGGAGGAGAGTTTGCTGAACTGGATGCTTTCTACACACTATCGAGGAGAATTAAGAATCTAAACCACCTGTTTTTAATCAAAGCACAGGAGTAATCCTGTGATTTACAGATTTGAAGATGGGAGAAATTGTGGTCTCCAATGGTGTTGTGCCACTATAGCTGAGGTTTTAGGAGGATATCACAACTCACCATATCTAAAATCATAATCTTTAAAACCTGGTGAAAATTGCATCACCATGGATGTGGATAGGGTGTCATCCAAGGATGACGTCGTGGATATTTTTCAGGTCACGCTGCCTAAAATCTGAAGCTACTGGAGTTGGCCAAAGCTGCGAGGAAGAACGGTGCCACTATGCAGGAGTTGAACCAACCGTTGTGGAGTCTGAGCCATGTCTCTAGAAGAGTAGTAGGGATTTGTAGCGCTGCAATCCAGGAGAGGAAATGAAGAAGAAACCCTTCCCCTGTAGTGTTGATTTTGGGGGAGGAGTTAATGAATTTTTTTTAAAAAAAATAAACTAAAACTAATAAAAAAACATAAATTAAAAAATAACTAAATTAAAAATAGCTAAATGTAAAACAATATCAATTATAAATAAATAATCAATATAAAATAATTAACTTATAAAAGAGAATTAATAATTTAATTAAATTTAATACAATATTAATTAAGCTGAACTAATAAATTAGTATTTCTTAATTAAATTTAAATTAATTATAATATAATGTGGCATACTAAATAATTTTTTTCTAATAGAATTAAATACTTAATAATTTATTATGAACTAAAATAAGCTAATATAATTAACTAAAAATAGTAAATGATTTAATTTTCTTAAATAAAAAATTTTATGATTAATAGTAATAAATATAGATCAATAATGTAATTAATGATAACATTATTTAATCTTTTACAACTTTTAATAAACTAATTTATTTAATTATTAATTATTAATCTGTATTTTGTGTGTGTTTGTTTTTGCAGGTTCATAAGGGAATTGAAATCTCATCCATATTCACTTAACTAACTCAACATGAGTTAGTTACGAGGGAAAAAGTAGTGTGATGTGCCTATCGCAGAAAAAGCACGCTTGTGCGGTGCACAACAGATGGATTTTTAAAGTCGGTGGAAATGAGCTGTGACATACGGCAGTTGACATTTGATATATAAAGTAGAGCAGTAGCATAATTAGCCTAAATACTTATAGTTTGGGGTAAAAATCGAGTCTACTAGTTATTGACCTTATCTCTTCTCATTGTCATTTTTTAATGTGATTGGAATTGATTGGAGAGATCAGTTATGATTGTATTCAATTTCAACATACCACCTACACTAAATCTTGTAATTCTACATTCATACGGTGAGTTTGAATGTCGATAAATTTTCTGTAATATTTTCAAACCAGAATTTCCAAGTTGATTAATCTAAGACTAGAGAACTCTAAAATTGGTCGGCTTGAGTGATTTATCTCCTGTAGAGGGAAATAAATCTATACTTTTTTGTGGTATTAGTTGTAATCACTTTTTTGAGAAAGAATTATTTCAAAACCAGTAGAGTTTATATTTCCCCTAGACGTATTTCTCTATATTGTTCATTTTTCAGCATATTATCTCTCTGTTACTTAGTTTTTTTATCTCTATTTCTTGTTTTGATACATTTTTAAACAAAAACTAAAAAGATGTGTTCTTTTATTTATGGATTATAATAAATAACAAAATTTAAAAAAATATAAAAATAGCAACTCAATCCCACTACTGACAATAGTGGGTCTTTAGTTAGTTTTTAGAAGACTAGTGGTCAAAATATCCTTCCCTGTGGGTTCGACCCTGGTTGCCACATATACTGTAGTTAGTAGAAATATAAATTTTAAACTTTTACCGACTTCAACGACAATCTAGGTCATGTTTTTGGTACCGTTTCTGGGGATGTTACGAGCAATTACTCAAAAAAACTGTAAAAAACATATATTAAAAAAGCTTTAAAAAAATTGAAAATTTGAAAATTAAAAAAATTGTGTCATTTCTTGCTGAATTTTTACTATTGAAGTGTATGTTATTTCTGTTTGTATGAGCTCAAGAACTTCTTGTGCTATATTAGAGCCTCTGAACCTTGAATTAGATAAACATCTCACTGCTCTAAGAAAGAACAAAAATTAAATGGAAAACTTAGATAATAGAGTTCCTACACCTAATAACTACCAAAATCAACCCGAACTCTTAGATGAAAATGAAGGGCCGAGGATGAGGGAGTTTCAACTTCCTCAAGATTCAAGAAATCCATCATCCCTCAAACTTAGTCCTAGATCTAGAAACTATGAATTGAAATAATCACACATTTCACTGCTGCCTTCTTTTAATTGGCTCTCAAATGAGGAGTCACTTGCCTTCATTAGTGACTTATACAATACTGTGCAGCAATTACCTCTTCTAGGACTCAAATAGAATGAACTTAGAATGATATTCTTTCTCTTTTTCCTTAAAGGTAATGATAGAAATTGGTTTTTTAGTCTAGATGAGAACATTTTTGAAACTGGGATTAGGTGTATGACTCATTTGTTATGAAATATATCCTCAAAGACTTAAAGGTGAACATAGAACAAAAATCACTAGTTTTTATCAAGAGGATGGAGAAGCTTTTCATGAAGCTTGATATAGATTCAGGGATTTGCTTAGGTAGTGTCCCCATCATCAACTCCCATCACACCGTCTTATGGATACATTCTATGAAGGGTTGTCCTCCTCTTGACGGAACCTAATTGATCAAGCTACTGAGGGTAATTACAATGATAAAACAGATGAAAAACTTATACAAATTTTTAATAATATTGGACTGGATTCACAAAATAAAAATTCAAGAAGAAAAATAGTCAATAGAAATGTTAACCCAAACACTTGTTCAATGAATGAAACTCAAGCACAACTAGCTGAAATCACCAACCAACTTCAATCTTTAATGAATCAGAATTCAAAACAAATAGTTAACAACAAGTATGTCAAAATACCAATCAATATTTAAGGGAACAGTGTGTCTAGTGTGGTATGTTTGGGCGTACTGAAAACTTATATCCTAATTTTGATATTCCATCCCAATAACAATAGAATTCAAACTTTGTTAACTATGGTCCTACAATGCCTCCTACAGAAGATCCATTTTCAAATAATTACAACCAAGGCTATAGAAACCACCCAAATCTGCCCTGTAAAGACCAAGGCATAATCAAACAACCCACTGCCCCTAATTTACTTAATAAATCAAGACCAAATTTTCAAAATCCATAGAGGGGCGAGTATTTAAATATACAAGGAAACAATGATAATCACATATATTCTAAGATTGATCTAATTTTGAATAAAAGAAACTCTCAGAAAGAAAGATATATGAATCAACTGTCCAAACAACAAAATCAATATGAGTCTGATAAAAATGAAAACTGATGTTAGAATGTAGAACATGGAAACACAGTTAGGTCAACTTACTAGAGATTTTTCATCTAGGGAAGAAGGTAGACTTCCAAGTACCACAGATCTTAACCCTGCAGAGAATTTTATGGCTGTTGTCACTATAAGTGGGATTAATACTCAAAATGTTGCTAGAAAATACCATGAAAATACCCAAAATGAAAATCTACTTCAATCTGGAAATAAAAATCCTCTTTGCACACATGATGGAAATTCACAGAAAAGTATTCAAATTGATCTAAATCTGAATTTTCACCTGAAACTCAAGCTGAAACTTCTTTTAAAAATCAAAAGAATAAAGGAAAAGAAAAAGTTGTGGAAGAGGTGAGGGATATGCTTAATGTCCTGAAAAAATTTTCCCCACCCATCCCTTTCCATGAGAAGCTGAAACCTCAAAGTAACACCAAGGCTAAACTTCTTCAGTTCCTTGGTCTCCTTTATGAACTTCAAGTGAACATTTATTTCATTAAAGAATTAATTCAAATCCCATATTATTTAAAATCTCTTAATAAAATTGTTTCAAAAAAAAACTCTAGAATAATTTTCTACTTACAGCCTCACTAAAGAGTGTGGTGTTGTACTCTAAAAGAAAATCCCACCTGAACTGAAATACCCAGGTAGTTTTCTCATACCTTTCACACTAGGAAACTCTGATCAACTCAACTTTTTGTGTGATCTAGGTGCTAGTATCAATCTTCTCCCATACTCACTGTTTCAACATTTGATGTTGGGTGACCTTCAACCCACCATAGTCATACTGCAGTTAGCTGATAGATCATTCACTCATCCTGTGGGTAGGGTATATGATTTGCTAGTTGGGGTTGGGAAGCTATTTTTGCCTGCAGACTTTTTATTCTTGGATATGGAATATGATCAAGAGGTTCCCATAATATTGGGTAGGCCCTTCTTGGCCACAGGTGGTGTTTTTATTGATGTTTCTAAGGGTCAATTAATTTTTAAATTTTTTAGAAAAACAAGAAGAGTCCAATGTGTTTAGAAATGTTAATGGACCAATGTTTTCTGAAAACTGTTCTATACTAGAGACCTTAGAAGATGACAACTCAACTGAAAATATTGAAAAATATGAAAATCAATCCGCTGCTGAAGGAAATAATTTTGAAGTTGAAAATCATGTTGAAACTGTTTCAGAAGTTGAAAATTCTCCTCAAACTCCAAATCTGGAAAATTTTCCAGAACATGAAAACTGTCCAGTTTCTACTGTATAAGGGTCCCTTGTTTTTGAACTTATGATATTTTTGAGTGAATTGGAGGGTGTTTCTATTAACACAAACTTTACTGAACACTTTGATGTTATTGAGGGAGAACTTATAAGAGAATTAGATGATTCTTCTTTGATAAACTTGCTGAAATCGGATTTGGAAAATCTAGACAGTGTAATACCCATGCTGGACAGTGGCACTGTTACTTCGGAATCTGAACATGTAATTTGGAATCATTAATATTTCAATACTCCATACAAGAAATATGTTGAAGATCTTGGACCTCCCAGGCCTAAGAGTCTTTCTTCGAGTGTAGAATCACCCACTCTTTAATTAAAGCCAATCCCTGCTCATCATAAATATTCATTTCTGGCTGAGAACTCCACTTTTCCTCTAATAATTTCTACTGAACACAATGAAACCAAACAGGAAAGACTGTTAAATGTTTTGAATAAGTTTAAATATACTATAGGCTAGACAATAGCTGATATCAAGGGTATTAGTCCCTCATTTTTTATGCATAAAATTCTTATGGAACCTAACCATAATCCTAGAGTATAATGTAAAATAATATTAAATCCCAACATTAAAGAAGTTGTGAGAGAGGAAGTGATTAAACATCTAGACACTGGAATAATTTATCTTATTTTAGATAGTGCTTGGTTCAGCTTTGTCAAGGTTGTCCCCAAGAAGGGAGGTTTCACTATAGTTAAAAATGAAAAACATAAAGAAGTCCAACTTAGGTAAGTCACAAAATGGAGAGATTTTATAGATTATAGTAATCTTAATTAATCCATTTAGAAGGACCATTTTCAATTACCTTATTGGATCAAATGCTTGATAGGATTGCTGGAAATGAGTTTTTTATTTTCTGGATGGGTATTCTGGTTACAACCAGATTCATGTTGATCCAGAGGACCAGGAGAAGACCACTTTCACATGACCCTTTGGAAAATTTTCCTACAGGTGGATTCCCTTTAGGTTGTGTGGAGCTCCATCCACCTTTCAAAGGTGTATGATGGCTATCTTTTTAGATGCGATTAAAAGAATCATTGAAGTTTTCATGGATGATTTATCCATTTTGAGTAGTACTTTTGATACTTATCTTGAAAATATTGAGTTGGTTTTAGAAAGATGCATTGAAACCAACCTCATGATTAATTGGGAGATATGTGAGTTCATGGTTATAGAAGGTATTTTCCTAGGTCATAAGGTGTCCAAAAGAGGTCTAGAAGTTGATACTTCTAAGATTGATGTTATTCAAAAACTGTCTCCTCCTGTTAATGTCAAATGTGTTAGAAGTTTCCTAGGGCATACCGGTTTCTACCGGAGATTCATAAAAGATTTTTCTAAAATAACTAAACCCTTGTGTTCTTTGCTGGTAAAGGATACACCTTTCAATTTTGATGAAAACTGTTTGAAATCATTTAATTTTCTTAAAGAGAAACTCACTACTTCACCTATCATCATTGCACCTGACTGGAAATTACCTTTTGAACTTATGTGTGATGCGAGTTATATGTATGTAGGTGATATCCTTGGACAGAGGAAAGATAAGAAACTACATGTGGTTTATTATGCTAGTAGACTTCTATATTATTCCCAGAAGAATTATACCACTACTGAAAAATAATTGTTAGTTATTGTGTTTTCTATTGAGAAGTTCAGAAACTACTTATTAGGATCTAAAGTCATCATTATCACTGATCATTTCTCTTTAAAGTACTTGTAGTCTAAGAAAGAAACTAAACCCAGGCTGATTAGATGGATCATGTTGTTACAAGAATTTTATTTAGAGGTTAGGGATAAGCAGTGAGCTGAAAATTTATTTGTGTATCACCTTTCTAGGATTTCTATTACCCATTCTGAAGATCCTAGGGAGATAAACTCATCCTTTCCTGATGAAAAGCTGCTCACTTTTTCAATCAGACAATCTTATTGGTTTGAAAATTTTTCTAACTTCCTTTCAGTATGTGTTTTTTCCAAAAATCATTCCAATAACCAAAGAAAAAATTCATTTCCAAGCTTAAATATTATTTTTGGGATGATCCCATGTTGTTTAGGAGGTGTGATGATGGTATCTATATTAGGTGTGTGCCTGAGGAAGAGATGTTTCCTATCTTAGAAATTTTTCATTCTTCACCTTGGGGAGGTCACCATGGTGGTGAAAGAACAGCTCAAAAATTCCTTTAGTCTAGTTTCTATTGTCCAACACTCTTTAAGGATGCTATAAGTTTTTTTGGTTGGCTATGATAGGTGTTAGAGGCTTGGTATTGTGGGTAGGAATCAAGAGTTACCCCAAAAATGAATTATAGAAGTTGAAATTTTTGATGTCTGGGGTTTAGATTTCATGGGTCCATTTCAATCATCTCATGGGAATGAGTATATTCTTTTTGTCTTAGACTATGTTTCAAAATGGGTTGAGGTAGTGGCACTACCCAACAATCAATCCAATTCTGTAATAAAATTATTGAACAACATCTTTACAAGATTTGGAGTCCCAATAGCTTTTATCACTGATAATAGAACACATTTTAAGAACTATAAATTTAAATTTTTGATGGAAAAATATGGTTGTGTTCATAAAACTGGTACTCTTTATCATCCAAAGTCTAGTGGACAAGTGGAAATTTCAAATAGGTAACTTAAACAAATACGTGAGAAAATTGTGTCAAACTATAGGAAAGACCATACTCTTAAGTTGGATGAAGCTTTACGGGCTTATAGATCTTCTTTTAAGACCCCAATAGGTATGTCTCCTTACAGGCAGCTGTTTGGTAAATGGTGTCATTTACCTGTGGAGTTACAACAGAAGTCTTATTGGGTAGTTAAGGCTCTTGACATTGATTTTAAGAAGTGATGGTGAGAGAAGGTTACTTGAGTTGAGTGAACTTGATGAGATTAGGAGATAGAGTTATGATAATTCAAGGATTTATAAAGAAAGGACTAAAATCTTTCATGATTCTATCATTCAAAATAAAGAATTCAAACATGGACTGAAGGTTCTTCTCTTTAATTCTAGACTCCAACTCTTTACTATAAAGTTGAATTCCAAGTGGTCTGGACCTTTTACAATTTTTAGAGTTTTGATGAATGGATCTATTGAAATTGTAGGTGAGGAGAATAAACCCATGTTAGTCAATGGGAAAAGATTGAAACTTTATTTTGAGGGACAGCCGAAGGCCTTGGCTGCGTTCACTAAGCTTAAAAACTATTCTTGAATAAAGTCTGTCTGGGGAGTTTAAATCTAGCACTCCATGGGAGGAAACCCATGGTTCTTTTGGTTCTTATGTTTTTTTCTTTTTAACCTTGAATAGAATGCGGCTTATGTGATCTGTTTTTTTGAAATACATATTACTGCTTGTTTTTTGTTTCCTAATTCTATCTCAGGTTGCTGCTACCTGTGTCAATAAAAGAGTGGAATTCCCAGGATCATTTTTGGAAAAGTACTTAGTCAGGGAAGTACTTCAACTTTCTATATGTATTTCTTCTTCTTTTTTGGCTAATAAAATTTTTCACACTGAAAAAATTCTGCTGTTTTTAGAAATTCTGCTACATGTGTATTGAAAATTATGCTACATATATTGCATAACAAACTTTTTCTACATGTCACTATGTTGTGCTTAATAATTCTACATGTGCCTCTTGCTTGAAATTCCAATTCACTGACAAATATTGAATTAATATCTCATTGTAGGAAATTAAGTGTGGGGGGTACATTCTTGCTGGTAGTTGTGTTTTTCATTGCAACCAATTAGTCTATAGGGTGTTAGCATGCATTTTTCTATTATATTGAACATTCTTTTGAACCCAAAATTTCATATTTATACACTCTATCCATGTTTCACCCATACGTTGCATGCCTTGTTTGAACTTTAATGAAAAATCCATGTCATTGGACTTAAATTTTAATGTGTGTGTCTGGATATGAACCTGCTGTTAATTTATTCATTGTGGAAAAAAACATTTTTGAATTTCAAAGAGACCCTTTATACATGTCATATATCTACTTAATTGAAAATATTTTTTGAACCTTAATTGATTAATTGTTCTTCTCCACTTTAGAAGTCAACTTTGGGGAAAAAGTTCAGTTTTAAGTGTGGGGGAGGGGTTCAATTCATGACTATTCTAAACTGTGCTTAATTGAACACCCATCAATTCCCACTGCAACTTCAAATTTCTTGTAAAAAATGTTTAAAAGGTTTCAAAAAATTTGCATAATTTAAGGATTTACACTGTACTCAATTGGGTCTTACCTTTGGAAAATTTCCTTGCTGGTAGTTAATAATTTTTATGAGTATGAAATTAATGATAATGGTTGATTTTTGAGTGGTCTTACTTAGTGATTTGATGGAAATTTTGTTTAGGAACTATTTCTGAAAGTGATATGAGTATCCTTTTAATGGAATTATGATCATAACCCTTGGAACTAGATGTTTGATTTTCATTCTAGGGGCCTCATTCATCTTTAATTATTAAAAATAATCATCATAATTAGACAATATAAATGATTTTTGATATAAATCTTTCGGAACTAGAGTATTCTAAGCATTTGGGAACCCATGGCGAGTCTCTAAGACCCTATATGCTGGGTGCATTTCTGTTTAGTATAAGCCCTATGTACCCTCTGAATAAGTGAATTGCATAGTCCTTACCACAATGATACATGGCTTGGGAAAAATAAAATAAAGTGTTTATGGTCAAAAATGAGTTCATTTAGGTTAGGGGAATGATGAAAGCCAAATGAAGAAGGGGACAATTGGTTTATATGGAAATCATTTAGGTTGTATCAATAAGGTGATTCAAAAAAATTAAATATGTATTTTTGGAACCTAGGTGAAAAATCAAAGTACAAAGTTCCTCGGTTATGTTCTTACTACCATTGATACTTTGCCTCATGTAAATTTTGAATTTAGAACTTGAGCTTCGATTGAAGTGAATCATTAAGTAGTATCAAATATGAGGCATGACATCTTCATTGCTTGATGATTCATAGCTTTCTTAATTACTCTTCAGTATTGTTTTATAGGAAAGATTCATATGAGTAATTCATTTTCTAAAATCCTGCTATTATGTTTGGTCCTCTATTTTCTAGTGTTGGACATGTTACAGTGTGATCTTAATCTTAAATACACTTCATTGTTTTTAAAAGAAAATAAGACATGAGATTGTTTCAGGACAAACAATGCTTACGTGTGGGGGAATTTGATGTGGCTCTATTTTTACATAGTTTTTCCACATCTTTTATTTAATTTTTATCAATTTAATTAATTATTTTGATACTTTTTAATAAATAATGGCAGTTTTTGTAATTTTATCACTACTTTTCTTAATTAATCATTTTTTATAATTAAATATGTGTTTTTAGTCCTTTTATATAATCTTTCTAATAATTTTTATTATATTAGATTACTTTTTATTTTTAAAATCTTAATTTGGTTTACTTTTTAATAATTTTAGATGTTTATTAATTAATTAGTTGTTCAAGTTTTTGCAATAGTCTAGTTAAGTTTTTATTTTAAAACATTACTATTTAAAATAGAATTACTAAAAAAATTAATTTTTTATTTTATTTATTGATCTAGTTACTCTGTTTATTAACTAAGTTAAGAAATTAAGTTAATTTTTAATAAAATAATGTTTTTTAAGCTTAAGTTTCGTTTTGTCATTTAACTAATTAACTTTTTCGTTTAATATATTTAGTTAATTCTAATTTTTTTAATTTTATGTTTCCGGTTAATTATTTGTAGGTGTTATTCATTTATTTATACATATATTTAACTAAACTTAACATTTATATTCTTAGTTAATAATTAATTTACCTTTATTTTTAGTTTGTTAAATAATTTAGTTAGTATTTGGTTATAATTATTTATTTCATTCTAAACAATTTAGTTAATCATACTTTTCTGTTAATTAATTAATGTTTTACCATTTTTTTCTGCATTAAATTAATGGTTTGCGTTTTAATTTGTTTATCAGTGAGTTGTCACACTGATTATTTGTCACACCGATGCTGCGTGACACAGAAGTTTTTTATTTTATCGGCGAGTCGTGACTCACCTATTAATTCGAAACACCATTGGTCTCTCATGTGCACCGATGTTGAGACGCACTGATCCTTTTCAATCGGTTTCGGTCTCTCATAACTTTGGTGTCTTATTTTATTTTCATCAATCAGTGATTCAATGACTCACTGATATCTTAAATCATCATCGGTGTCACGTAGCGCCGATTATCTTTTATTATTTTATTTATCGATGGGTCGTTATTTTTATTTTTCTTCTTTCGGGGTCTTATTTTTATCAGTAAGTCATTTTATTAAAATTATCTGTGACTTATTGTCACCAATCTTTTTATTTATTCTATCGATCCCTCCTCCACCCTCACTCTCTCAAGTCGATCATTTTTCTTCTATCGGTGAGTCCGATCCCATCCTATTTTTGGTCTCACAGCTCCTCTGTTCAGCTACTGATACAACATCAGTTTCTTTATTTTAGCCTTTACATCCACCGACAGTCTCCTGCCACTGATTTCCTGGAACCGCTTAAACCTTCCATCATGTTTCCATTTCATCCAGTATTTCATCATTATTTCGCACACCCTTTGATCCTTCACACCAAATCCACTTTTCTCCAACCGTTCTTTATCACTGTTTCTCTACATTGTCTTCAATTCCAGACTCAAACATCATTCACCACTATAGACACAGACTTAGACCAGATTTCTAAATAAGACCCAATTAACAAAACTTTTGCAAAACCAGATTCAAAACCAACCAGTGATTAAACCGTATAACTAGAACTGAAGCAGGGATGCCAGAGGGTTGAGTCACAAGGCACCGTCAGGGGAAAGTTGTTCCACTACCACTATAGAAGATAGTTTGTTGAACCAGAGGCTTTCTACACCCTGTCGAGTATAATTACGGATCTAAACCACCTGCTTATGATCAGAGTGCTGGAGTAATCCTGTCATTTTCAGATTTGAAGATGGGAGAAATTGTGGTCTCCGAAGGTGTTACGCCACTACAACCGAGGTTTTAGGAGGAGATCACAACTCAGCAAATCTGCAATCATCATTGCTGGAACCTAGTGAAAATTACATCACCATGGATGTGGATAGGGTGTCATCCGAGGATGACGTCATGGATATAGGTTGGGTCACACTACTTGAAATCTGAAGCAACTAGAGTCGGCCTAAGGTGGGAGGAAGAACTGCACCGCTATGTAGGAGTTAAACCAACTGTTGTGGAGTCCGAGCCATGTCACTAGAGGATTAGTAGGGAGTTGGAGCACTTAAATCCAAGAGAAAAAATAGAGAAGAAACCCTCCCCCTGTAGCGCCGATTTTGGGGGAGGAGTTAATGAATTTTTTTAAACAAACAAACTAAAAATACAAAAAAACATAAATTAAAAAAACCTAAATTAAAAATTGATAAATGTAAAACAATATCATTTATAAATAAATAATCAATATAAAATAATTGACTTACAAAACAGAATTAATAATTTAATTAACATTAATAAAATATTAATTAAGCTAAACTAATAAATTGGAATTTCATAATTAAATTTAAATTAATTAAAATTTAATGTGGCATACTTAATAATTATTTTCTAATATAATTAAATACTTAAAAATTTATTATGAACTAAAATAATCTAATCTAATTAACTAAAAATAGTGAATGATTTATTTTTCTTAAATAACAAATTTTATATTTAACACTAATAACTCTAAATTAATAACATAATTAATAATAACATTATTAAATATTTTACGACTTTTAATAAACTAATGTCTTTAATTATTAATTATTTATTATTTGTTTTGTATGTTGTTTTTGTGTAGGTTTATATGGGAAATGAAATCCCATCCAGATTTACTTAACTAACTTAGAAGTAGTTAGTTACGAGGGAAAAGGTAGTGTGACATGCCTATCGTAGAAAAAGCACATTTGTGCAGTGCACAAGTGAAGGATTTTTAAAGTCGGTGGAAATTAGTGGTGACATGAAGCAGTTGACAGTTAATATATAAATCAGAGAAGTAGAATAATTATAGGGCGGTGCACATTCATTCGACAAACACACTAGACTCGAGTAAGGAATCGATTCGATCATTCACTCGAAGCAGAGTAGAGAACCTGGAGCACTTCTCGGAGAGCCAATATTCAGAGTTATGAGGGCCAGGAGCAGCAAGAGTTGATGCTTTCAGAGGGAGTCTTCTTCCTCTATTTTCTTTCAAATATCATCCTCAGTAATAAAATGATTTTAGTATAGGTAATTGAAAAAATTTTAGGATAAATACTTATAGTTCGGCGTAAAAATTGAGTCTACTGGTTATCGACCTTATCACTTCTCACTATAGTTTATTAATGTGATCGGAATTGATTGGAGAGATCGGTTCTAATTACATTCAATTGAAATTTACAACCTATACTTAATCTTGCAATTCTACATTCATATGGTGAGTTTGAATATGGATTAATTTTCTGTAATCTTTTCAAACCCGAATTTCCAAGTTGATTAATCTAAGAGTGGAGAACTATAAAATTTGTCGGCATGAGTAATTTATCTCATAGAGAGGGAAATAAATCACTCCTTTTCAGTGGTATTAGTTGTAATAAATTTTGTGAGAAGTAATGATTTCAAAACCAGAAGAGTTAATATTTTCCCCAAACGTATTTCTCTATATTGGTCATTCTACATCGTATTATCTCTATGTTACTTACTGTTTTTTAGCTCTATTTCTTGTTTTTATACAGTTTTGTACAAAAACTAAAAATATGTGTTGTTTCATTTGTGGCTTATAATAAAAAAAATTAAAAAAATAGAAAAATAGAAACTCAATCCCACTACTAACAACAGTGGGGTCTTTAGTTAGTTTTTAGAAGACTAGTGGTCAAAATAGCCTTCCTTGTGGGTTCGATCCTACTTACCACATATACTGTAGTTAGTAGGAATATAAATTTTAAACTTTGACCGACTTCAACGATATTCTAGGTCATATACTTATTCTAAATTTTGGGTATATTTTTCAAACTCATGTATCCATATCATTTCATTATTCTTTAATGGGGAAATACATGTTTTAAAAAGGTTCCCTTATCAATTGTTCCCTATAAGCAAGCCCTATAAAAGGGAAACTCTCAATTTCTTATTGATTTTCAAGAACCATCAGAAATATATTTTAACCTAATTTTAATTTTCTAAAATCACTCATTTTGTCATGAAAAACTACCTTGATTCATTTCTAATTTTTTTAAAATAATTATTTCATTTCTGTTTTAAAGACTCTTTAATATTTTCCCTTAAAACACACTAAAGTTTCTAATTTATAAATTTATTAAACACTATTTTTTAATTTAATCACTTAATATGGAAATAATTTATCATTATCCAGGTTTATTTTTACTTTATTAATGTCCATATAGGTTTTAAATCCATTATTTAATAGACACCCTTATGATATTCTCATTTGGTATGCCTTAAGACATTATTACCATACCCATTTCATTCCATTGGTAACCCTTATGTTTAGGAATGATTTTTCATGTGGCACACATATGCATGAACATTTTATGATGGGTTTTCCTAGATAGCACTCCAATTCATTGGATAATTCTTATTCTCCTAAGACATCATGTGCAATGGTCTTGGTAATTAACCTTGACTCATGCTCCTCCATGTAAAATTATCTTCCTGGTTAACCTTGACTCATGCTCCTCCAAGTGTAGGGGTCATGGTGGTTATACTTGATTCATCGCTATATAATGTTTTATTTTGTGGAACAATTTCTATGATTCCATCATTAAATGATCCCATGTTCTTTATTTTATTCTTTCATATGTTTATTCATCTTCCATGCATTTTTATATCACTATATTATTCCTTATAACCCATATTCTATACTTATTCATATGCTTATTCCCTAACAAGGATTTTTATCTCATCCCTTGGTTCATGTATCCCCTGGTTTATCCTATACAAATGTAAGGTCACAAAAGATTTTTAAGAGATAATTATTAATATTAAATAAATAATGATTTAATTTTAGTTCCATGTTTTCAGTTTTATGTACATAATCTTACAAAGACACTAGACGTTACGATCCTTGGTTTGTATTTGATAGCTAGTTATGCTTAAAATCATATAATATTATGTGTAAAATTTTATGTCAAGTATATTTGTTATCATATCATAGTCTAGTTATTTTTGTATATTAGGAATACAGAACTTTATTACAAACCCTAGGGATAATTTTATCACCATGGATAACCAATATTAAAACATAGGGAATCACATGTTAGGATATACTTTTAATTTTCAATTTTCATCATTCTATGTTCAAAGGTTTGTTTTTATATTCTTATTAGCTAAGTATTCAAGCCCCCCTAATTATCATTTTTTCTTAGTTAATGGGTATAAATATGAGAACACATTCCAAAAATAAATTTTATAGGAAATGTGATGATTAACCAAATTAAATTCCAAATATGATGGAAAGAGGTGCTCAAAACGTAACGATATTACTTTCTCAATGGGAACAAGTTATGAATAATAAGATAAAGTATGGGGAATTCCATCCTAAAAATAAAGATCAAGTTGTGATAAAATCATTTATGTGGTAAATTACTCCAATGTTTAGTGGATCTTTCAATACACTCCTTAAAAAAAGTGATTAATTCCATTGAGAAGATATTATCTATCCTTCAGTGCTCAGAAGAAGAAAAGTTGTGATTGAGGTCTATCATTTTGATGGGGAAGCTGGTCTGTGGTGGACACTAGTCAAGAAAAAAATTACAATGATGAAATTTATTCCATGGATTGGGAGGAATTCAAGAAAATATTTTTCAATAAATATTTTCTCCAAACTCTCTGTGTTTAGATAAAAAGGTAATTCTTCATAATGAAGTAGAAGGAAGATGATTCTATCAAGGTGTATATGGAAAAACTGACAATGATTGCATGATATGCCTCAGTTTTTTGTGGTGAACACTATAAGAAAGGTGGATCACTTATTTGGATGACTAAAGTAGAGTCTAAAAAACTATGGTGATTATAGACTTTGAAAAATATGAAGAGATTGTTCATTGTTCCCTTAAAGTTGAAATAGAGATCAGATATTCTTTGTGGTCTCATGGTCTTGGTGATACAAATAAAAAAATGTAGTTTAATAAGGGAGGATCAATAGATAAATCCCATGATGTAAAGAAAACTCAACATATCATGTGTCAAAATTGTGGGAAGAAGTATCTTGGGAATAGTAAAAAAGGAACCTATAAATTCATGAAATGTGGAATAATGGGGCATCTATATTATAACTTCTAAAGGGATATGAAGCACCCCACTCATGTGGAAGAAGAGAGGAAGATTTAGATCAACACTCAGCCTATAGTACAATGTTTCAACTGCAAGGAACCTAGGAATTATGTGAACTATTTCCCTAATCCAAGTGTTGTTCAAGGAAATCAACAACAGAAATCTCCAAGGAAATAACGAAAGGGATTATGTTATCTCTATTTCGAAGGTAGATCCAACAATGATGTGGTGATACATACCTTGGTTATTCATTAAATAATAGAGAATGTAATATTTTATTCTAGTTCTATGCACTCTTTCATATCTTTAAATTTTAGTAGAAATATTTAAACACCACCTCAAAACACAGAGGTTGAGTTATCAATGAAAACACATAATGGAAAATCATTACATCCAAAGTATATAACTCCTCCCTGGTTAATATTAGTGGACTAAACTTCCTAGAAAATAGTTTATTAATTCCTTTGGTGTATATTTATTATATATTGGTAAATTATTAGATATCTTTATACAAATATAACATAGACTATCAGTAAAGGGAGATCCCTCTTCACATACTGAAGAATCCTTCAATTCTGTACAAGTTTAAGGAGGAGGATATATCTCCTTTAGAATCATAGTCTCAAGTTTGGATATTACTGCCTCATGAGCAAGAAGATCTATATAAAATGATTGATATAAAGTAGATAATCATGCTCAATGACATTCCCATTGTGAGGGACCACACATATGTGTTCCCTGAATTTTTTTTCTTCCTCCTAATTGGTAGGTTGAGTTCTCAATTGATCATATCTATAATTCACTTTCTATATCAAAGACACCATATAGAATGGCCACAATAAATATGGAAAAGATGAATAAGCATTTATAGAAGAATATGGAAAAGCGTTTTATATGCCTGAGTGCTTCACTATGGGGTACACTAGTCTTCTTCTTTATGAATAAGGATGGATCAATGAGCCTCTACATTGATTATCATGAGCTCAAAAAATCACAATAAAGAACAATTATCACCTTCCATGGATAGATGATTTGATTTAACAACTACATGTGACCATGTATGTCCTTATGGTCAAACTATGGTTGGTATATTAATAATTAAAGGTGAGGAAGGAAGATATTCAGAATACTTCCATTCAAAAAAGTTGTGGAAATTATGTGTTCATTGTGATGCCCTTCATACTAACTAATTCTCCATAAATTTTCATTGATAAAAGAATTATCATTCATGGGGAATGTTATCACCAATAAAGAAATATATGTGGACCTTCTAAGAAAAAGGAAATTGATGAGTGGTCCAGGCGAACATCTGTAACAGAGATCCATAACATTCTTGGTATAGCAAGGTATACTGGTGATTTGTGAACAAATTGTCACTATTTTCAAACCCACAACCCAAGATGACTCGAAAGGGAGAAAAGTTTTTCATGATGAAATAATGTGAGGAAATCATTAAGGATATCAAAACAAGGCATATCACTACACCAGTACCCACAATTACTATAAATCGGGAACTCTTTGGGGTATATAGTGATTCTTAAAAGAAGATATCTATATATGTACTGATGTAAAAAAGATAAAGTGATAGCCTGTACCTCTGTTCATTTTAATATCCTTGAACAGAAATATAAGATGCATGATTTGGAGTTTGGATGTTGTGATCATCATTTTGAAAATATTGTTGCATTACCTCTATGGGGAGAAGTGTGAGATGTATGTTGATCACAAGATATTGAAATATATATTCCTAAAGAAGAATCATAATATGTTCTAGTAAATATAGTTAGATCTCATCACGGATTATGACAGACAAATCCACAACCATCTTGGTAAAGAAAATAAGGTGGAATATTCTCTAAGTATAATGGATATTGCATTTTTTCCAATGATGAGAATTGAAAAGGATCTAATCTTATTATATTTTCAATGGATTCAAATGGGAATCATTAAGGATGGAAGACCATCAATACTTTAAAAAATGATTTCTCAACCATCCCTTATAGAGAAAATAACGGATTCTCAATGAAATTTTGTGGAAATTAAAAAAAATATGAATCTATCAGAAATGGTAAATCCTCATATTTCCAAATGGATGAGGAAGGATTCATGATATTTGGGTCATGATTATGTGTTCCATCTGATCCAAATATTAATAATGATCTTCTGAGTGGCGCACATAGCTCAACATTCTCGATTCACCCATGGAGCACAAAGATATATCAAGATCTCCGAGAGCAATATTAGTGGGATAATATAAAGAATGATATCGTTGAATATACATCAAAGTTCCTAGTGTATCAACAAGTTAAGTCTGAAACTAAAAATGAAAAAGGGGATGATGCAACCATTACACATACCAACATGGAAATGGGAAAAATCAATATAGCCTTTATCAAAGGACATCCAAAGACATCCAGTGTAAAAAATGTTATGTGGGTTATTGTTGATCATCCTAAAAAATGAGCTCGCATTATCACAATTCAAGAATAATTCTCACTAGATAAACTTGTATGGATATATATCATAAAATTGGTGAGGCTTTAGGAAGTACCACAATCAATTATGTCCAATTGGGATACAAGATTAACCTCCATCTTCTAGAAAAGTATCTATCATACTCTAAACATAGAGTTTAACTTCAGTATGTCCTATCATCTTCCAAATGATCACCAATTTATGTGGGATTCTCATACACTAGAAGACATTTTTAGAGAGTTTTTTCTGTACTTTAAGGGAGTATGAGACCAATGTATACATCTAGTTGATTTCTCTTAAAACAACAGTTTCCACACAAGCATCCAAATGGATCTATATAAATAACTTTATGGGAAATGTTGTAGAACACTGGAATGATGGGATTAATTAAGTGAACATAAGCTGATAGGACATAAATGGTCATAGAAATGGGAGAAAAGGTGAAAACCATTCAGAGCGTATTTGGGTAGCCCAAAGTTGATATAAGAGATATGAAAACAATAATCTATGTGACCTGGTGTTTGAGGTTGGAGACACGATATTCTTCCACATATCTCCATATAATAACATCGTGAGATTTTGAAAGAAAGGAAAGCTGATTACCAGGTACATCAGACCCTTTGAGACACTTGATCGTGTTGGAGTTATGGTCTATCAACTGACCCTTCCACCTACCATGTCTCAAGTACATGATGTATTCCGTGTATCCTCATTGAGGAAGTACATAGGATCCCTCACATTTACTGAATTTAGAGGTGGTATTGATGGAAAATGATCTCTCTTACGATGAGAAACCAATGAAGACCTTGGATCATAGAGATAAAGTTCTATGCAATAAGACCAGTCACCTCGTCAATGTACTATGCCAGAACCATAAGTACGAAGAGGAAACATGGGAACTGGAGGAAGTAATAAAGGAGATATAACCTCACCATTTTTCCCGTTATAATGTGAAAACAAAATTTTGAGGGAAAAACTTTAATAAGGTGGAAAGAATATAACAACCCAAAATTCTATCTATGAAATTTATCTTCTTATAAATATTTCACATAGTGTATATCACATAAAATAACATGAATAAAAAAAATAAAAACATTATAAATGAACGATGAATGAAAAAAGAAGAAGTATTTATATAAATTAAGGAACCTAAACCAATGGAATAACAAATTGAACTTTGGAATATTAATGTGACCGTTATAAAGAGTAATTTGGCCAATAGAATATTAACATAACTTTTGAAAGTCTAAATAAAATTTTTGTATCTTATAAATGAAAATATGATGTATTTATATTTTAGAATAAGTAAATAAATGTTTCAAAAATGATATATTAATTGTTAGTATTTTTGTTAAACATAACTGTTTATTTACAATTTTATAACTAATTTATTGATTTATAAGGAAATATTTTAAAAAAATTGATTCATAAATTCATAATTGTTTTATTTTTATTAAAATATAATTTTATATTACTATAATTAATATTTAAAACTGTCATACAATCAGTTATAATTTTAAAATATGTATTTTTCTAATAAATAATGATTTTAATTAAAAAATAAATTCCTCATTTTTAGAAAATTATGTTCATAAAATGGATACCATTTTTTAATTCCACATTTTGAAAAATGAATTATCGTTATGTTTTTGGATTTTTCTAAAATAGTTGATTTTTTTGTGAATAGTGAAATACGGTAATTTACGGTATATATACTTATAAATTAAAATAAAATCTATCCTTAAGTAATTTCTTATGTAATCACCATAATATCAAAATATATTTAATTATTTAATATATTTATTGATAATTTTCAACATTATTGACAGTCTTGATACAAAACAATAAACTAATGAATAAAGTAATAAACAAACATCCTTCTCCTCCACTATAAATACCAACCCTTACAGTCTCTTCTCCTCAAACATCAAAAGAATTAAATATTTTCCAAATTCTACCCAATTCTCTTTAAAAATCTCTCTCCCATGTCTAGGATCCTTTTTTCTCATGAAAATACCAAACTAAAGTGCCTTAAGTAGGTTCTCATACAGAACAAGTTCAAGTGATAAAATCCTCTTTCTCTTTATTTTATTTCATTTTCTTATCTTATCCAAACCTAAACTTATCCAATATACATCATAACTCAATTATATTTTATATAAATTAATTTTATTTTGATAGTGTAAGAAGCCATCATCAATTCTCTCCCCCTCTCCTTTTTTTCTAAAAATGAAAACAGCATCTGTGATGTGTTGATTTAACGCATTCAAGGACAAATAATTTTCAATTTAAAATATCTCCTTCAAGTATTGTCATAAAACCATTATTAATGGTTAAAATAGATTATAATATATGTATTTTAGATTATTTAATGTTCTATAACCAGTATAAATACATAATATTAATTAATAAAATAAAAGTAGTTTGTGATGATTGTAAAAATGCAAATATAAATTAAATGGTTATCATTAATGTTTTAACTAATTAATTATCCTCTCATCTAGAGAAAATGATACACAAGACCATTAAAAGTTATATAATTTCATTAATAAACTATAATATCAATTTTGGAAAACTAGTCTCATTTTATATGGTTTGTTATACATGTACACAAGTAAACTGATCTTGAAACCCAAAAAATGAATACTATTGAATGATGAAATTAAATCTCTTACCCCCACCGTATAAATGAAATTAATATAATTATATTAAATAAAATACATATATAATTTTTCTTAATTAATTAATTGATGGATTTTATTTTATTACCCATGACATTATGTTCAAGTGTATAACAGTTTCAGACATAAGGTAAGGTATTCTTTCTAAACCTCTATTTTTTCTTCAGGTTACACATTATGTATATTTAGCCCAATTTAATTGTTATTTATTTTTGTATAATTAATTTATATTTTTTTATATTTTCCAAAATCATGCATCCATATAATTTCATCCTTCTTTTATGGTTAAATTCATGTTTTTAAATGGTTCTCTTCTTATTTAATCCCGATAAACATGCTTGATTAAAGGGAACTTCTCAATTTCTTACATATTTTCAAGAACCATCCATAATTAGTTTTAATACGCCTTTTTTATAAAATAAAGAATTTTATCATGAAAAACTTACTTGGTTAAATTTTTTTTGTAAAAACAATTGCTCCATTTATATTTTAAAGACACTTTAATATTTTCCCTCAAACCACACTAATGTGGATAATTTTTAATGTTTCTAAAACAACTTTTTTAATTGTTATCACTTAACAAGGAGATAATTTATCATTCTAAATTACTATTATTTCTTTATTAATGTCTATTTTTTGTTTTAAATACATTCTTTCATCTACACCCTATCATATTCTCATTTTTTATGCCTTGTGACATGATTTTAATATTCATTTCATTCCATGGGTAACCCATAGGTTTATGATTGATTCTTCTTGTGTAACACATATTCATAAACATGTTATGATGGGTGAAACTTGATATCACTCCAATCAATTGGATGATTTTTAGTCTCATGATACTTCATGTGCAATGGTCTTGTTCATTATCCTGTACTCATGGTTCTCCATGTGAAATGGTCTTAGTGGTTAACCTTGACTCATGATCCTCCATGTGGAATGGTATTAGTGGTTATCCTTGACTTATTATTATGTAATTCTTTTATGTGTTTTCACATTTCTATGATTATATGATTACATGATCCCATGTTTAGTATTTTATGATTCCAAATGTTTATTAATGCTCCATTACGTTTTATGTCATCATGTTATTCCTTCTAACTCTTGTGATATGATTTATTCATATTATTATTCCCTTACTTTTATTTTTATCTCATCCTTGTGTTCATGTATTCCCCCAAGTTATCCTACCTAGATGTAAGGGCTCAAAGTAATTTAGGATCTCATTATGAATATTAAATAAATATGCTTTTTGGGTTCCATGTTTTTACTTTTCTGTACCTAATCACCCAAAAACACTAGATAATATGATCCTTGGTTTGTATTTGAATTCTAGTTATCCCTAAAATCATGAAATATTTTGTGTAAAAGTTTAGGTATGTTGTATAAAAATTTTAATTCAGGATACCAATCTAAAACTCTTCCAACTTATAAAAATATATGAAATTATTTTTCATATCTCCCCTTTATAGTTATGAGATATTATATCATTTATTATAAGATGACTTGATAAACATTATTTATGAAATAATATTGATTAAATAATGTTCTAAAAGTTTTACATAATAAAAAAAATATTTTTTCACTCACACTTTTGATTTTTTTCTCATAATTTTTATTGAAAAATCCTCATGTATATATTCCATATAACATTCCACAAAATTTTCAAAAAAAATATTAATTTTTTCAATTCAAATAACTCACATATATTAAAATTCACATCATCTCAATTTTTTTCACCCCTTATTATTTTTTCCTCCAAAATAATAAAATTTCATTTGAATTTGGATTAATGTTATTTTCTACCCCATTTAAAAAAATACAATGAGTAATATAGAAGGGGGTGAAAATAAAATCTCAAAATTGGGTGAATTATGGTTGAACTCACACCATAAACCTTAATTTTGTAAGAGCATACTTCTACAAGGATTTAATAAACACATCCACTTCTTGTGCCTCTATTTGAAAAAACTATTAATTCAATACACATTTATTTTAATTTTCATTGATGAATTGTTGTATCATATCATTTTATCTTAATAGAGTTAAAATGAATTCTTTGAAGGATTTTATCACAATAAAATTTTCACTACCGATTAATAATGGGAACTTCACCTCTGCCATGAGGTCTTCAAGATGAGTTCTCATCCACATTAATTATGTCATTTATTGTGTTACCAAAATATGTACCAATTATATTTGAATCAAAGTTAATTAATTTTGATTCATTATGTTTCAAGATATGTATATTTATTCTAGGAAGAAAACTCTATCCAAAATAAAATTTATATCATTAATACTTCCACCTCAATCCACATCTAAAAATTCATAAATATTTTACTTCCCTTTTTTGTTATACAGAAATAAAAAATTACTATTTAATTTAATTAACTATATAATCTTCTTCATTATAATGAAATTATATTCCTTGGGTGTATTTTGATAATAGGAACAAAATGAAAAAATATAAACAATGTTCAGTCTTGAATATTTGAAGTTAATTGAACATAAAATAAGTTATGTAAATGTAGTTTAAGTGACTTATTCAACTTTTTTTCCCTTGATAAATTTTGATTCCACTAAAATAATATTTGAAACTAACTATACATCATCCATTATGGATTTAATAAAAAGTTATAATGTGTAGTTATCTGGAGAAAGGAAAATAATATCCCTTTCTTAAGTAATCTATATACCTAAGAAATATTAAATCATTTATGTCTTAAGTAGTTGTTTCATATGTGTATAAAAACCCTTGAAATAACTCTATTAACTTCTATAAAAGATAATATCATTAATATAAATAATGATAATGTGTGATTTCTTTAAATATTCTTTAATATATAAGTTGTTTCACATTATTCTTTTTTTAAATTCCAATGATTTCAAATGATAATCCTTCATTGAATATTGTGTCCTTAAAGTTTAATTTAACCCATATAAATATTTCTTTAACAATAACTAACAAAATCATTTTATTTCAGTTTAAATCCATGGATTTGTCCAATATAATAATCTTTTTAATGTTCTCCATTGAGAATTTAATACTTAATATACACTAGAAATATCTTTTACATAATTTTTGTAGTGACATAAATAAATATTATAATAGTTTCAATCCTTTTATGAGATAAATTTTCTCATTAAAATCAACTTTCCCTACTTGAGAATAACCCTTGAACCCTGAACTTGATTCGTTGCTTTCCAATTCCCCCATTACATATAATTTTTTCAGAATAAAAACTTTGTTCTAATTCAATCTTGTTCTTTGGTTGTGAACAAATTCTCAAGTGTGGTAATTTTCAATGTTATTGGACTCACCTATTTTGATAATGACAAATCAGTTTTCTTTTATATGATAATCGTGTTTCATTAATTTTCTTAGTTTCTACAAATTAATAACTATGTATTTTTTTAATCTCACTACTCTCTCGTTTAAAACTTATAGTGAAAAATTTCTCTAAGTAAAAGGTCACAGATAAAGATTACCGATAGAAGGTTACCAATAGAGGTCACCTATAGAGGTTACCGATATAATGTTACTGATTGAGGTTATCACTGAGGAACCTCACTGTTGAATTATCAATTCAAGGTCATCACTACGAGTCTACCTCTCAAAGGCTATTTCTATAAAGGTACTACTGAAGGATACCACTAAAGGCTACCGATGAAGCCTACCACTGAAGGCTACTGATGGAGGCTACCATTGACAAGGCTACCATTACCAGCCTACTGATACACGCTCTTCTACTCTATACATTGAAAATTTCTTAAGATTATTCTAACGGTCATATTTGGTAACTTTAATGCTTCTGACATTAATTAAAGCCGATTTTAGAAAAATCAAAAGACCATATCTGGAGAAAGTATGAGGTATGAGGAAGACTGCATGTGGTTTTATTATTCATTTTATCAGACCTAAAATATAAAATAAAATACCATGGTAGCAAAGAAAGGATGCTTCAGAGAGATTCATTACATGACAGATCTGAAGAACAAAGGGAACACACTAACTTTTACAATGTGAATCCAAGAACCTCAAGAAGATCATTTTGGGAGAAAAAAATAAATATTGTTTTTGGTAAATCATAGAATATATATCAAACCAAGAAGTATATAACTCAGTACCTAGAAGCTAGTACCTGGAGTTGCGACACTCTATTTTGGAGACAACTTCCAGAGAAAGACTCAAACTGAAATTTCATCACTCCAAGGAGTCAAGAGCTGAACTGTAAACACATAGAGCCTTATAAACTCAATATTTATAACATTAGATCTATTGTGTTTATTATATTACATTTCTGAGAAGTTTTTTTTTATCTATTACACACACTATCTCCTATGGTTGAACTGGGGGATACTGAAAATCCTCACATCAAACATTACTTACACTTTGTATCCCACGTGTAACTGTGGAAGAATTTGTGTGTGGTCTAGATTTTTTTTTATTCTAAGAAGAACTATCGTAGAGTTTGTGAGCCCTAAAAAGTTTGTGAAAACTATTGTAAATCATGATATAGGTTGTGTATCAAGTTTATTGTTAATTTAAACTACTTTGTGGAAAGTGATCACTAAGTGGAAAGGATTGAGTCTCATCTTGAGACTAAACCTCTTGGTTAATTCTTCTGTATAATATATTTTTTAATACTCTATTTTCCTATTTTCTGTTTCTCATAATTTCAAAAATAGAAAACGGTTTTACATTAACTCTGATAGTTAGTTCTGGTTAGTGTGTGTATGTTTTTAATTCAGTAAACATGTTTCAAAAGTTGAATAGTGTTTTACACTGATTCAACTGGGGAATAATCACCCTTTGAGAAACTTGTTGACCAAATAAACATTTATATCTCTATAGCCTTAATTAACTAGGCTATTTCTAAATTGGGGGATCTTTATCATAGCAATTTTAACAGAAATGTTAAGTAGGAACTCAATTCACCCCCCCCCCCCCCCCCACTTGAGTTTCCACTCAAACCAACATTTGGTATCATAGGGATTTCTATTTCTACCATATGAACTATTATGCATGTTTTCAAATTCTTTTCAACTATGATTTTAGTTTTATCTTAAAGATACTTAAATTTTTATCATATATAAATTTTTAGTTCCTTAAATTCTAATTAACTATGGCTAATCGAGTTGAGGGTGTGGCTACCAACAGTCCACCTTTCTTTAATGGTAATAAATTTTCTCAGTGGAAATTAAAAATTAAAATATATCTATAAAAAATGGGTCCTAAAAACTTGGGACACAATTTAAGAACCACATGCATTGTCTACGACTTCTAGGGACACATTGTGACATCCCTCCTTTTTAACATATCTTTTCATTACATTTTATAAATAGAGGATCTTTAAAGTCTAGTGTCTTGGAAATCAGGAACAATAAAACATGAAAACATAAAACACTCTTTTAAATTCCCTTGAAAAAATTCTTGAAATGTTCATCCTATGTACAATTACTACATCTCATAACCTAGATACATACATCAAAATAAAGGGTGAGAAAAAACCCAATAAGGTAAGCAAGGAAATCAGTTTACTTATGATATCAATAAGAATTTTATGAAAAACATAAATACATGAGCAATGTAAGTAGAGGCATTACATAAAGAAAAGACCTTGAACGATAACATGAATATGTGTATACAATATTTAATTTATAAATTCTTGAACATATCACCCAGGTTCATCCCCAAGGTGTCATAAATATTACCAAGGTTATTCACCAAGGTATCGTGCAACTTTTCATCTCTAGTGATTAAATTCTTACCCAATGCATTGTAGAGCTATTAGGGTGCACCCTTACTATCTCTTTAGTTTCTTATGATCCACATATATAATAATCAAACATTTCATAAATAACCCATAGAGAGTGAAATTAATGGGTTTAAATTCAAAATCATGACGTTTTAAAAGTGCATAGAAACATGATCGTTATGTCTTTTATAACCCTTGGAAAAAGAAAGAGGGTTTATAGTATGTCAACTATAGAATAAAATAGATCAATTATATGTCCTGATTAATACCTCTTCAAATGAAAATATATTTGGGTATTTAGATAAATAAAACAATATAATTTCTTGAGAAAAAGAGATATATATTTTGAAACCAAATTTCTACAGCATAAGGACTATATAACATGGTATTAGAAAAAATAAAAAGAGAGAGGAAAATGGTATCCAATAAATAAATGAATAATTTATAGTAGAGGTACAGAATAAAAAATAAATAAGATCATGGTGTGGAATGACACAACACATTAAAAGGAAACCTGAAATAAAAGATAAAATGTGATTTATTTTACAAAAATTCGGCTGCCTAATGGCGTCACGTAAAAATTCAGAAAATAAATTGATTAGATAATAAAGGGTCTCTCATCATTTTTAAATGAAATTGAATGTAATAATAATATATAATAACATACCCCCACATAAGAATATGTAAACTGGAAGACATAACTTAAAGGAAATCATGACTAAAAGAGAAGGGTGGAAGGTTCCCTTACCTTGAAAAGTAACTTTGAAAGCTTAAAGGTTGGGACCTTGGGGGGATTAAGGGAACCTTGGGAGGAATCCTTGGAATTTAAAAAGACTATAACTTTGTTGATGAGTATTTTGGAATGAAATCAATGAGTAAATGACTTAGTATTTATATGAAAATTGAGGGAATATTTAATTAATTTCCAAGGGACACCTCATCTGTGGTATTTGAAAAACCATGGGCTTTCCTTTTTTATTTTCTAATGGTATTGGCCACATGGGACACCTCATAAAATATATTAATATTATAAATTCAGCCATAATTATCACATCATTATTACATCATTAATTATGTCATTAACCACCTGAAAATCCAAAACGGTATTTTCACTATTCACTAAAAAACAAAACATTTTATAAAAATCTCATAAATTCATCGTAACCTAATATCAATGTTCTAAATTCAAAAATGAACTCCATTATATGAAAATAATTTTCTAAATATTTTTAATTTAATTTTTAATTAAAATCATTATTTATTCCAAATAAACAACTTTAAATCTATAACTTGTTTGGTAACACCTTGAAAAGGTAGTCATGGTCCCATAAAATTATTGTATAAACATAATAAAATAAAGTAACAATTTACGATTAAATTTTATAAAAATACCTTTTCATATTAAATTATAAAATTAATTATAAAATTGAAAATAAAATATTTATGACATAAAAAATACCTAAACTTATATTGTGATAATTTATTCACTTTTAAGATGTCTACATTGTATGTATATATTCATGGGTGAATTTTATATTTTTCTGGCCGATTTACTATTCATTACTATTCATGAGGGTATGTTATTATTCATACTTTACTATTTACTAAAAATCAAGTTGATCTTATTAGACTCTAAATTTATTACTGATCACAACTATAGAAGACCATTTTTTGAAAATCATTTCACATTATTAATTATTCAAAGTTTACATGTATATTTTAAAATACCCTTTTTTCCAAAATTCATCAATAATATTCATCCTATATTTATCTGGACATTTGAAAATCAATAATTTTACTATAATAAGAAATAAAAAAATTATTTATACCAAGGGATTAAAAAAAGTATCCAAGAGCTCATTACATAGTCCCTTATAACACCTGCATAAGACCTAAGTGTAAGGTGTGCTACGGTGATAGAATCTTGGGGCGGTTCAGAAAACATTGCCCGAGTGGTGATTTCTATCAGCTTGAACTTCTCCATTAGGTGATTCTACTCAAGATTCACATGTTGAAGCTCAGCTTGGGCTTGGTCCAGATCAAAGACCAGAGATGCTACCTCCTTCCCAAGATCTGACAGATGGGCTTCATATGGCCCGATTCTAGTGGATGAGGCCATCAACTATTCTTTATGTATTAATTAACCAAAATCACTTGTATTTAAAAACTATAATTATAACGTTAAGAGTCTAGTTTCCAATGGTCATATTGACCAATGGTTATATAATAGTCAAAACCCAAGGGTATCACTTCATTAATAAAAGGATATAGTTCTGTGGAGTATAAAATGAAATAACACAGAAATTTAGAAAAGAAATATTATTCAAAATTTTGGGTCGTTACACACATGGTCTGAGTTGACTAAATCTACATATAACAATAATTTTAAATCAATGAATTCATTGTACTGTTATCTAGATGATAAAGAATTCAATAGAATATCTTCCTGTAAAACTGCATTTGACATTTGGGACACTTTGACTGTTTCCCTTGAGGGAACAACCAATGTTAAAGAAATGAGATTAAATACTTATACTATTAAACATGATAATTTTAAAATGAATCATGATGAACGTATATCTGAAATGCATCTTAGGTTCAATGAAATAGTAAATACCATGAGTCTGCTTGGGAAACTAGTGGACAACAAGGATCAGATTATGAGGTTGATTTGATACCTACCTAACAGATAGGGAGGAACTTATGTTTCTATCCGAGAATCATATGACATAAGCAAGCTACCAGTGAAAGAAATAATTAAAAAACTTATTATGTACAAATAATATCTTAAGGTAAATCAACAAGAAGATGAATAACTGAAAAATATATCTATAGAATTTAAGACTACTACCTTAAAGATAAAAGATAAAGAAAAAGTTCAAGTTCCTATAGATAGTTCCACTAGTGAAGATTCAGATTCTCACACTGATGATGAGATGGATCATCTTGTTAGGATATTCAGAAATTTCTTCCAAAAGAATAAGTTATTTATAAATTAAAACTATAAAGTAAGGTATGATATTTAAAGGATAGTAAAAAAAGGACAGAAAATGGAATGACAACACAAATGAGATAGTCTGCTATGAGTGTAAATTAAAATTCCATGTGTAGGCAGATTGCCACAAGCTGAAATTTAAGAAGAAATGTGATGAAAATGGAATGGTATATAAAAAGTCTATGAAATCTACTGGGAGTGATTTAGAAGACAGATCCAGTGAAGAAGACACTACTGATATTGAAATGAACAAAAATGGAAACTTGTGTTTCATAACAGAAACATATAAGTTAATACCTAATTATCCTATACAAAATTCTTATTATTCTGTGAATGAAAGTGAATTAAATAATGAGGAAAATATGACTAAGGATAAACTATTTCAATACTGTAGAATTCTTGAGGATACCTTTAATGAACTCAAGGATAAATATAAATTATTAAAAATAAAACATTCATTAAATGCCAATTATAATTCTAATCTTGATATTGAGAAAGAAAATATTTCTCAGCTATTAAAAGAAAATACTGAACTTAAATTACCAAATGAGTAATTAAAAATAAATCTTGAGAAGTTTATTGTAGGTAGAGATACCTTGACTCGGGTTCTATGGAAACAAATTTCTCCAAAATACACAACCGGTCTAGGATATCAACCAGGACATAGAAGAATTATTAAGAACAAATTTGTTCCAAATTATAGATAGTTCATTATTAGTTCAAGCTATGGACCATATTTTGAAAAACAATTTTCTATGGAACCTAACAAAGTGTTCATGTCTTGAAACATATCTGTTGATTATAGGAAACCAGTGAAAAAAATATGGGTTCCCAAAGTTTTTACATTATAACCTCTATGGACCCAAAAAAATCTTGGTACCAGAGTTACCATATACTTAATCTATTTTATAGGAAAATTGTTTAAAGAGATCCTGTAAGACACTATGGTACTTGTACAGTATATGTTCAAGACATATGACAAGTGTCTATTCATACTTCAAGAGCCTATTTAAATTTTATGGTGTACATGTTACATTTGGTGATAATTCTAAAGGGAAGATTGTTGGCTAATGCCAAATTAGAAACCCTAATACTTTATTAATTTCAAAATTAATTTTTTTTATGGGTTAAAATACAATCCATTGAGTATCTATCAGTTGTGTGATGATGTTTTTAATGTTATGTTTTAAAATGATGCATGAAATGTTTTTTATTCTAGGAATGATTTAATATTAATATCTCTTAGAAATGAAAATGTATATTCTATTGATTTAAACTCTCTAGCTAAGAAATATGTTTCTTGTTTAAATGAATTTCATAAGGAATCTTGGTTATTGTACAGAAGATTAGGACATTGTAATGTGCACTCAGTTAAGAAATTCACTAGGATAGGTTTCGTTAGAGACTTACCTAAATTCTAATTCCCACTTAACAAAGTTTGTAATCCTTGTCAAAAAGGAAAATAGCATAAAGTTTCTTTCAAACCAATGAATGAAGTTTCCACTTCATATCTTCTTAAGTTGGTTCATATAGATTTTTTGGACCATCTAGAGTATCAAGTTTAAATGGGAAGCACTATGTTTATGTTCTTGTAGATGATTTTTCTTGATTCACTTGGGTATACTTTCTAGCGCACGAAAGTGAAGCATGTTATTACTTCATTAAATATTCCAAGTCTGTAGAAAATCTTAGTGGACTTCGAATTAGGACCTTGAAAAGTGATCATGGCCATGAGTTTGAAAATCAGGAGTTCGAATCATTTTGCTCACACAATAGCTATAATCCCAGTTTCTTTGATCCTAGAATACCTCAAAAAAATGGAGTTTTAGAAATAACAAATAGGACACTTCAATAGATTTCCCGGACTATGCTAAATGAGTATAACATGCCTATCTATTTTTGGTTTGAATCTATTAATGTATCTTGTTACATAATCAATAGAGTCTTAATTAGACCTGTTATTAAGAAACCCCCTTATGTGATATGGAATAATAAAAATCCTAAGTTTAATTACATTTGATTGTTTGGTTTAAATGTCTTTATCCTTAACACTAGGGATAATATTGATAAATTTTCTTCCATGAGTGATGAAGTAATTTTCATAGGTTACTCAATATAAAGTAAAGCTTATAGATTATTCAACTAGAGAACTAAATTTGTGGAATAATAATTTCATGTCAAATTTGATGAGATTGGTCCCCATGAACCCAAAACCTCTCTTGAACATCTTGAGGAAGATATGTTAATTCTATAATTTAATGATAAAGACAGTGAACCCTTAGTGAAAAAAACTAGTTCTAGAAATTTTCCAGAATCTAAGCATTTTAAAACTGAACTTATAGACAACCATGATGAGTCTAGTTCAACTCTTTCTAGAGGTATTATAACTCTCAATAATCATCCTTTATATTTTTTAGTAGGTGATTTAAATAGAGGGACACAAACTAGATCTTCTCTGATAACCCAGGTTGAACATCAAGATTTGTTTTCAGATCTTGAAACCAAAAATATTAATGATTCTACAATGATGAATTTTGGGTGATAGCTATGCAAGAAGAATTAAATCATTTTGAAATAAACAAAGTTTGGGAATTAGTAGAAATACATAAAGACACTTTGACCATAGGAACTAAATGGGTGTTTAGAAATAAAGATTCTGAATCTAGAAATATAGTTATAAATAAGGATAGACTAGTTGCACAAGGATATATTCATGAAGAATGAATAGACTGTGAGGAAACCTTTGCAATTGTAGCTATAATAGAGGCCATTATGATACTACTTTCTTATACACCTCATTTGAATTTCAAACATTATCAAATGGATGTCAAAAGTGCATTTCAAAATGGGTACATATTTGAGGATGTATTTTTTCAACAACCCCCTGGCTTTACAAATCTCCATATTTCAAATCATGTCTTTAAACATTCTAAATCTTTAAATGGCATAAAACAAGCTCCTAGATCTTGGTATGATAGGCTAAGTTCTTTTCTTATTTATAAAGATTTTACAAAATGGATAGATAATCCCACTCTTTTTATTAAAAGGATTCACAAATATGTTTTAATAGTACAAATTTATGTAGATGATATTATCTTCGGATCTTCCAAAAATTCATTATGTACTGAATTTACAAAGATGACGCAAGATGAATTTGAAATGAGTTTAATGGGGGAACTTATATTTTTCCTCGGATTTCAAAATTTTCAAAATAAAAATTGTATTGTTCTAAATAAAAGTAAATATACTATGGATCTATTGAAATGTTTTGGTTTGGATTGTAATAAAGGTAGTGATACACCTATGATTACCACTTATAAGTTGGATGCTGATGAAACTGGTAAACCAGTGGATCAAACTAATTACATAGGTATGATTGGGAGTATTATCTACCTTACTACTATCAGAACTGATATTATGTTCATTGTATACATGTGTTCTTGTTTCCAAGCCAATCCAAAAGAATCTCATTTAATTGTTTTTAAAAGGATTTTCAAACATCTCAAGTATACTACAAACTTAGGACTATTTTTTCTATGAGGAAAATCATTTGATTTAATAAGTTATTCAGATGATGACTTTTCTAGTTGTAAGTTAGATAGAAAAATCACTTCTGTAACATGTCACACTTTGGGAAACTCACTAGTATCATGGTGTAGTAAGAAACAAAATTTTGTTTCATTCTCCACAGCCGAAGCTGAATATGTAGCTACTGGTAGTTGTTGTGCTCAAATTTTGTGGATGAAACACACTATACTAGACTATGGATATCAATTCAAACATGTCTCTATAAACTGTGATAATACAAGTGCTATTAACATCTCTAAAAATATAGTATCTCATGCTATGACAAATCATTTTGATGTGAGACAATACTTATTAAGATATCATTATCAAGGAGGTATATCACTCTTGAATTCATTGGCACTGAACATCAATTGGCTGAAATATTCACAAATCCTTTGAATTCAGAGAGGTTAAATTACATCAAAATTGAGTTAGGTATCATAAACTGTTAAGTTAAGACCTCACTGTTATACCTCACCGATAAGACCTCACCATTAAACCTCACCATTAGGACGTCTCCATTAGACCTCACTATTAGGACCTCATCATTAGACCTCACCATTGGTCCTCACCGATAATATGTCATAGTTATACCTTAGTGATAAGACCTCACCATTTGGACATCACTGATAACATCTCACCAATAAGACCTCACTATTTGGACCTCACTGTTAGGACCTTCCAATTAGGACCTCACCGTTAGACCTTAATTTTGTACCTCGCCATTGGCACCTTACCGATATACAACATTACTTATGGGACTTAGCATTTTTCTGCTAGAATATGAAATGTTTTAATCTTATTTATCTCTTTTACTCAAATTGTATTTAGATCCCTAAATGATAAAAATAAAGTACAAACCACATTTTGATCCACTTCAATCCACTCCCGGACCTCTTTCTCCCGAATCTTGGAACCCAACCTTCTGCTGAACCCCTCAAACCGCTCCATATTGTAATGGAAAGACTACCTGAAAATATTGATGGTTTGTGATGAAGGAGATGTACTAAACCCTAAGAGAACTCAATATGGGTCTTGTAGTGGAAAGAAAGATATGGTGAAGCTGATCAATCCTCGTTTATCAAATTAGGAAATTGTGGTAGAAAAGGAAATAAGTTCAGAATGACTGTGTTCAAGCAGGTCTCTGGTGCTGATGGCACTCAAAGCTTAGGATTGGGTATAATATTTTTCAAATAATAATGGATAATACTACCTGAATATAGTGGTGTAATTTTATGAGTCTCTGAAGTTTGATCAGTTAGAGGATGAGAACTAAATGTCTTAAAAGGTAAATGGAGTAAGTGTGAGCTTCTTCTATGTTGAATGGGTTGAATTATTAAGAGTCCCACATGAAGGAATTTTTCATTACTACTCTAGTGTTGTGCCTCCCACTAGTGAGTATTTGTTTCTATGAAGATGCTTTGGATAAGATGATAGGGAATGGAGTCCCTAGAAATGTGATTTCTACTGAAATTGAAGGAGAAAACATGTTTCTTTTTAAATTTGTTCAACATGTCTTGAGTCCTAAGAGAGGGGAATTTTCCACCTTGAGGTACCAATACATATTTCTATTTTATCTGTTGAAGCATGGAAAAATGATAAATCTTTGTAGGTTACTGATGATTTAGTTAGAGGATATAACTAGGCCAAGTTTAAAATCAAATTATTTGTTTCATTCTAATTATATATCCCTGATGTTGAGAGTGAAAGGTGTTACTGGAAATAAAGAGGAAATAGAAGTTGTAAGGTACAACTTCTGCATTAGAAAAATGATTTTCCTATTTATGAAGATAAATTGGAACCCTTGGGGGGGAAATGGTGAATGATGAGGCTGAGTTGTATGAGTAATTCAATCTTGTTACCAATCCTACTAGGCCAAAGAATAAGAGAGATACAGGTTTAAAACCTGATGAAGTGTAGCCAATGTACTCAAATGAACAAGATGAGGTTGTTATTCAAGTAATATAGGATTATCCTATTGATCATAGGAGTGATCTTGACCTTCCCACAAGTCCTCAGGCCAGTGTTGTATCCTTTGATGAGCATATCCCACCAAAGAGATTCCCCAAAAGATATGTTGTCCTAAGGGACAGTGATGATGAGGATAACAGAGAAAAAGAAGAAGAGAATGTCTTAAAAGACATTATTGTTGGAGTGACCTCATAGGAGGGGGATGAAGCTGATGTGGATCTTGAGTAATTTGAGACAGTTGTTGATGAAATTGAAGATTAATGCATGAGTCTTAATCCCTTAATAGGATATACAAAACTGGTAGAGAGTGAAGAGGAAGAGAATGTTGAATCTGTTAGAGCTAAAATTTCTATGGTTGTGGTTGAATATTCTATATAATAAGTAGTTGTTGACTCTCATGTTGATGCAGTTGATCAATGAGGAATGGAAGAGGTAAATATAGTTGATCAAGAAAATGTTCCATGTGTGGGGGAGGAACCTGTTGCCACAAGTTCTTTTTTTTCTCATGGAATAGAGGATTGGTTAGAAGATCATGGATTCGTGGTCTTGGGATTAGACTATGGAGACTCTGAAGATGACAAGCCTAACAAAATCCCTCTAATTCCTTCTGTCTCAGAGACCACTATTGTGCATCTAGTAGTTCTTCTACCTCGAGATTATGTGAATAAGGATGATTTAGAATCATTAAAATCAGATTTGAAGTGTCTCTTTTATGAGAAGTCTTTTGGGATAGAGAGAACAGTGTCTCTTAATCAAGAAGTTGTGGCATATTCCCTAGAAAGAGTAATCTATAATTTTCATTCCAAATTGCTTCATAAAGTGAAATATTGACAAAATAAAGTGAAAACCTTGGAAGAATCTATGGAATCTATGAAACAATCAATTGTGAGTATAGAATCATATATGGCTTCAAGGGTTCAAGTGGACAAAGACCTTAAGTTTTTTAAGAGTGTTTTTCAGAAAATGGTCATTGTGTTTGCAGACTTTAAGAAGTATATGGAGGAACATGCTAGTGGTCTGGATGATGATGTGAAAATATTGATCATTGGTCTGACCAAGTCTTTTAAGGAGACATTAGCTTTTAAAATTTTTCCTTTGTGTGTATATTCTTCCTCTTCATCCTCTCCTCATATTGATCTAGATGCTTTCAGTTCAATTGTTAGAGAAGAATTGGAGAAGTTATCTAGTGCAAGTAACTCAGACACTCAGTCTATGAATTAGGTCATTTCCACTACTAGACAAATTTATAAGCTTGTAGGAGATTACATAAGGGGGGATGCTCAAGATCAGAAGGCCATCAAAGACCAAGTTGATTTCTATTATAAAAGTGTGTACACTAAGAATCAGATGGATGGTCACTTCAATATATTGTTGGAAAACATGGGAATACCACCTGTCACTCAAGATTTAAAATATCATGTTAGGAGGATTAGATAATTGACTCTAACCTTGGATAAATTCATGTAGAATAAGGATGGTTTTATCTTAGCTATGGAATGAGGTGGAAGCATCATTATATATTTCAGTAATATTATTTTACCCTTCCTCCATGTGGACTGCACTCCCATTACTATTCCTCCAGCATTACCTTCTTCCTCAGCTGTCTCAGGCTCTCCCAGTGTTGCCCCTTTGATGACTTCTGCACAGGCCATCATAATCTTGTCTCCTATGATTCCTCATAGATATACTCATTATCGGTTGTCTGATACCTCTGTATCAGCTCCTCTTACCTTGCTCACTACTTTTCCCAGGGATGTACCTCCATCTTCTGAACCTGCCATCTCAGCTTCCAAAGACAAAGCTCCATTGGGCATTTATGATATGGATTGAATGTGGGATGTATTATTTGACAGGGATCTTTGTAATCTTTTTTAATATTATACTCTTGATTCATTAATATAGAAATACTTGTTTGTCTCTTTCTTTACTTTCATTAATTTTTCTAATCCCAAAGGAGGAGATGCTTAAGATTATATAATCTGATATATATTTTCAGCAATAAGAATGGTTCGCTGTTATGTTATTTAAACGTCAGATATACAATATATATACATACATTCATCTCTGAAGAAATTATCAAATGTTCTTGACTTTGATTCAAAAATTCTTATATATAAATTTCTCTAATATAATTTGTGATTATCAAAAAGGAGGAGATTCTTGGACTCACCTATTTTGATAATCCCAAATCATGTTTCTTATATATTATAATCATGTTTAATTAATATTCTTAGTTTCTATCAAGTAAAAACTATGTATTTTTTTAATCTCATTGCTCCCTCATTTAAATACTACAGTGAAAAATTTCTCTAAGTAAAAGGTAACCGATAGAGGCTACTGATAGAAGGTTTTCGATAGAGGTCACTGATAGAGGATACTGATAGAAGATTACCGATAGAGGATACCGCTGAGGAACCTCACCACTGAGTTATAAATGCAAGTTCATCTCTATGACTCTACCACTCAAAGGCTATGGTTGTAAAGGTACCAATGAAGGCTACCACTGAAGGCTCCTGATGGAGGCTACCATTGAGAAGGATACCATTTCCAGCTTACCAGTACCCACTCTCCTACTCCATACTTTTTCAATTTCTTAAGATTATTCTAACAATCATATTTGGTAACTTTAATGCTTCTGACATTAATTAATGTTGATTGTAGACATATCAAGACACCATATCTAGAGAAAGTTCTAGGGATGGGGAAGACCGCAAATGGTTTTATTATTCCAATTTTTAAACCTAAAATATAAAATATAATACCAAGGAAGTTAAGAAAGGAAGATTGAGAGAGATTCCTTATATAACGGATCTAAAAAACAAAGTGAACACACCATCTTTTACACTATGAATCCAAGAGCCTCAAGAAAATTATTTTGGGAGAAAAAATTCTAGACTGCTTTTGGTACATAATAGGATATCACTCAAACCAAGATATAGAACACTCAGTACCTAGAATCAAGTACCTGGAGTTGTGACACTCTGTTAAAGAGAAAACTTCCAAAGAAAGACTCAAATTGTATTTTATTCACTCCTAGGAGTCAATAGCTGAAATGCAAACACGTAGAGCTTTCTAAGCTCAATCTTTATAACATTAGATCTATTGTGTTTATTATATTACATTTTTGAGAAGTTTTTATTTTTCTATTACATAGATTATTTCCTGTGATTGAACTAAAGGATACTGAAAATCCTCACATCAAACTTTACTTTCACTTTGTTTTGCATGTGTAACTGTGGAAGATGTTGTGTGTGGTCTAGATTGTTTGTTTTCCCACGAATAACTGTGGTAGAGGGTGTGAGCCCTATATAGTTTGTGAAAATTATTGTAAATCCCAATAAAGGTTGTGTATCAAGTTTATTGTTAATTTAAACTACTTGGTGGAAGGTGATCAACAATTGGAGAGGATTAAGTCTCAACTCAAGACTAAACCTCTTGGTTAATTCTTCTGTGTACTATATTTTGTAATACTCTATTTTCCTATTTTCTGATGCTCATAATTTCAAAAGTAGAAAACTATTTTACATTAACTCTGATAGTTAATTATGGTTATTGTGTGTATGTGTTTAATTTAGTTAACATATTTCAAAAGATGAATAAGTGTTTTACACTTAATCAACTGAGGACTAATCACCCTTTAAGAAACTTCTTGACCAACTAAACATTTATATATATACTACCTTAATTAACTAGGTTGTTTCTAAATTAGGGTATCTCTATCATAAATTTTTTAACATAAATTTTATGTAGGAACTCAATTCACCCCCTCTTGATTTTCCACTCTGACCAAAAAATATGTTCCAATTTATTATTCAGCTCATTAATACATTCTTGATGCTTAAAATATTCATCAACCTTTTTTAGGTTCAAATTAAAATGTCAAAGAGGTATGATATGTTTTCATCAATGATGTTATTTTAAAAAATATATACTTTTTGGCCTATAGAAACCTAGGTTTAGAGACAAAATTCCAATATCTGATTTGAGATTCCATAAATACATAAGAATGTATTACAATTACCAAAGGTTATAAACAAGAAGTGAGGGATAAAGAATTAAATTTTTGGGATGTTTTCCCCTCAAATAAAAATCAGATGGGTTTTAGAAGAACTTATAATGATCATTATTTCTAAAGGAACCCATAAATATGCCTACTCTCTCATCACCAAACTGACATGAACTGTGAAGAACATGTAAAAAGACATGCATAACTAAACTGAAAAACACTCTATCTTTATTTATTATTAGTGGAGAACATTTTATTTATATGACCAAGAAACGACTATTGGACTCTTGCCTCCATAAAGATTCTAATAGACACTAAAATCCTAATATTCTATGAGTTGACCGATTAGACTCCAATGTTTTCTCTAAAACATTCTCTATAAATATGAATGGAGAATAAGGAGGAAGATAGAGCCTCAAATATATATTATCTATATATTCATTCCAAATAAGGGTTTCAATACCATTATATATGCACCCATAATTCAATGAAGGGAGTTGGTCATTGGTTTCCAGTACATGACAGTGGATATATATTACAATAATGTATGTATATTGAGTATATAACCATTTGAATGTTTCAAATGATTATAATCAGTTTGAATAACCATAATTGAATTAGACCATTGTTTCATAACTAAAGGAGACTATGTTGAAGAAATCACAAAATCCATGCACCCAATATCCCATATAACCAACTTATCGTACCCTAGGATAGATGCAGTTTTTATAATGTGATGTAGGCATATTCATTCTATATCAAAAGATAAGAATAAATTATATACTAAATATGAAATATTTTGTTTTATTGTATATCCAAAAATATCCTTCTTTCACTAAAATCACATAAGGACTTCATAAAAAACATTAGAAATTTTTATGAATCCATCCAATACTTTTTGATGTGGTTATCAAACTCTCTTAATTTTAGAACAAATTTTATTTCCAAAATTTAGTTTCCTATTGGTGTGACCCTATTAGTCTTTATAATAATAAAAATAAATATGAAATCCTGATTTCATATATGTAAAAAAAAATAACATCCTCTAGAAATACATCAGTGTTATTTAATCTACAAAGGGGTCTTGTGTGAAATCGATTAGGCATAAACATATCTCTATATGAACATTTCCACCACATTATTTGTCATATACATCATATTAATACCAATATAATCAATTTTTCTTTGACATAAAGTAGATACTATACATGGAACATGTAAATCTACTATACAACATCATATATATTCATGATTCTATGAATCATACTGACTAGTATGAATGAATACATTACATTTCATTCAACCTCCTAGGCTAACACATCACAAATCACTCAACTAAGAATGGATATTAATTCCCTCTAACTAATTAAATAATCATTTTAGATATATTTAACTCAATATGGGAATGGAATAATCACATCTTGGTTGAGCTCCAACCAATAACAAGACCAGAAACAGACCCAACCACCCTTGATTAGCTAAGCCTCATCGATTATATAAGAAAGGTATCAAAGAATAAAGGATATGAGGCTAGGTATCTCTCCATCCTCATATAATGGAGATTCATGATAAGTATATAAATGATTTTGTTTCATTCCATGAGATATAATTTGACAGTTCAGTCAAAATAATAATATTCAACTTATTAGCTCATTTTTTTATTCTTTGTATCACATAAACAACTCTATGTATCATTTAAAATATTTTACTCATGATAATCTTAATATATCATCACAAACAATCACATTATATGATGATTAATTATTAGGAATAAATCATATTCATACTTTTATGGGATATTGTCATTCTAATGGTCATATAATACAAAAGCAACACAAATTAATGAATGATAAATGAATATTTCCTTTACTATCATATCATGTTATATTTTAAAAACATTACATCTAATTTTGTATAAATATAATACCAAGATATTCACCATGACCCTCATTATTTTTTTTACCAATGGTTTTGTTAATAGATATACTAAATTCTCCTCTAGAGCCACCCAATTGATATTAATATTTCCCCTTTCAATAATTTCTTTGATGAAATTTTACTTGTGAATGATTTGGATGGTTTTTCGGTGATATTGGGTTTCATGGATTGGGTAATAGCTCAATTCTTATAATAGAAAATATTTATTTCTCCCTCAATGTTAGGAACCTCCCAAAGACCATAAATAAACTTATTAATCTAAATAAATTTCCATCATATCATTTCATGCAGTGATATACTATGTGTCTATTTTAAAGTATTTTATAATGGTTTGTTTAGAAATCATATAATTGTTAGCTCCACCATTTAGGAAAAACATAAAACTAGATTTATATCTCATGCCATATTTTTTATATAATAAATAAGAATTAGTGTATCCCCTTATAATGAACTCGTCCTCATCTTGAAAGATCAAGAACATGTTATTACATTATTTAAAGATTTTATTGATAGAAATAAATTGACTCTCACTGGGATTATATTGGTATGTATGTGTTTTTCTCAATATATAAGTAATATCAGGTCTATTACACAACATGGATTACATATTAGCTCCTATGATGGATTTCTATGAAATCATTTCCATACTTACTCATTATATTGATTTTTAATAATACAAGGATTCTTGTATGAATTATAGGTAAATAACCCTTCATGGATTTATCCATGATAAAACGATTTAAAAAATTACAAATATATGTGTTTTGACTCAGTCAAAGAAACCACTTTTATCTATCTTTATTGATCCTCATACCAAATATGTAATTTTATTCACCCATGAAATTTTCCCAACCTAGAGTTCCCTCACATAACCTAGTTAGTTGATTACATGACCTCAAGAATTTCCCCACATATGCTAGAAGCATCCAAAAAGATTCAAGGGTATAAGGAATATATTGGGGAGATAATAACCTATGGTGAAGATTTGCGGTAATAGTAGAAAATAATTATAGGGTAGAAAAAATAGAGGAAACAATATACCCCAAAATATAGGAAACTCAAGATAAAGTAAGGCCAAAACAAAAATAAAATAAAATAATAATATAATCATGTAATGACAAGATGAATATAGCTAAATGATGTGCTATAATTCATTAAAAGAGAGAAACCATAGAATAATCCCACACCCCAATCATGAAACCCATGTTGGACCAATATTTGAACTCTAAAACATCTAGCTAGAAATACACCAACACATTTCCCCTTTCCCATGTCAAAACTTGTATCCATGATATATTATTAGGTACCAAACAACATCGTAAATAGGGTGTGAGTATAACTTAATAGGTTTACACCCACAGTGTATGAAAAATACATCCTTAATATATAGTGCATGAAATAAAGTGTTAAATATGGGTTTTAATTTATTAAATTAATACAAACATGTATTAATCCTTCTGAATCTTGACTTTGGGATAACATCATAGGTTATCTAAGCATGCTTCAACTCCATGTCGAATGCCTCTATTAAGTGTTGGGACATCCTATGTCAGGATGAAGAACCCTAATCATTGGTTGATCCTCTTATGCTATGATGAATCACAAGAATAATGCCTCATGTAACCCACTACACTCTATGAAAATTCATATTTTGGAGTCTCTTACATCTTCCCATATTCATATCATAAGGGGAAAATCTCATCTCATATCAAGTGGTGGATTCTCTTGTATGATGAATCATTTATGCCACGTCTCCCAAGGCATTGGATCAAACCCTTAGGATTAATGTTAGTAACATCAATCACAATCAAAACAAAACTATTATTAAAAAAATACATTATATTATTCCAAGTAGATAAATTTATCTAGTTATCAAATAATAAGGTATTTATTCTCATTTGGTAGACCCTCCTACATTAGGATGGATCACCTCTATCAAAACATGACAGGTTACCACTCACTATAAGTTACATGTTATTTCAAAAATATTATTTCTAAGGCTTCCATTACATTATAGGTTCAAGGGTAAGCTCACTTCGTAGGTGTACGCAAGTCTGGTCTTAATGTTAATGGAGATGATGTGATCCAATGGAAGGTCTAATCATGTGAAATTAATTTTCCAATGATTTATCTATTTAATTTGGTCACATTCATGGGGTTCTAGCATAATAACACATACTAAAGAGATTAAATATACATTTAGTGAGTTTTTCTAGACCACCCACCTAAAAATAAGTAAATAATGATAAGTTATCAAAATTTATATGGTACTTTTGGGTTCCTCCTTTCTTTTAATGAAATCAAGAAACTCTGATCAATAGGTCCATAATTTCATGTTCCATTGAAAATGATATTTTGGATCAAATAGGATAATCATAAGTCACATATAGAATGTATACAAATCTAGATAGAAAGTAGAATGCAATATTATAACACAAAATATAGGATTTAAATTTTGTGTGTCTCCAATTCATGGTGTGAATTGGGAATTCACATCATGCATTCCTCGGGTCCCATATACACCAAATAATCAGTCAACTTATTTTAAAAATCAAATTAAATTCATTTCATATTTTGAATACATTACATGATATGGATCGATAATTCAAGGATTTATCATAAACTATAAAACATATGAAATGGTTTCATGGGGTCGGCCTGATAAATTCACATCTTGAATTGGTAACTCACTACATAAATTCATTATGCTTACAAAAACCAAGTTTCCTCTTATTAGACCTCTACAAAAATCAATCACACTGGATCAGGGATCGATTACCATGGTTAAACCAAAAACAACTAAGCTCAAATAATTTTAAACTAAAACTTATAGAGGGATGTAACTAGAAATTATTGGTTCATATAACCACCCCACCATATAAAATCACATCCATGAATTGTGCTCTAAAGAATAAAGGTGGGTATTTGAGAATAATTCTAGCCACTATGTAGTTATATCAAATTCCTTCTCCTAGTTTTCCCCTTTCACACACTCATTCTTCCACTATACTCACACTAGAGGTATGATATTTCCTCAATTATTCTTCTAACTAAGTTCCATGATATGGATCATATTCTCTGCAAAGGATACATAAAAATATATATTTATGTTAGAAATTTCTATTAAATTAGAAGAGGGATGATATATATTAAGCTATGACATGTGAAACACATCATGAATGGTGTTGTAGCACTATGGAAGGGCCAAATTCTACACCACTAAACCAACCCTTTCTATAATATTGAACTGACTAAGAAACTTTGGTGCTAACTTCACATCCTACTTGATATAGCATTGGATAATTCTTGGATACACCCAAAGAAAAACATGATGACCAACCTAAAACTCCATAGTTATTATCTAATGGACATTGTATGATTTATTATATCTCTTCATAGTCACCAACATATTCTTTATCAACTGAACCTACTTGTATGTCTCCTTAAAAATACTAGTTCTAAAAATCATTGACTCTCCTTCCTATAACTAATAATTAAGAAAATGGAATGAACTACCATAAAAAGCATCAAAATTATCCATTTGGTTTAATTATAGAAAGAAATTATTATAAGAAAACTCCATGAGCACTATACGATTCTTATAACAACAAACAAAATCTAAAATACCTGATCATAACATATCCTACAGATTCTAAATCATCCAATAATATTAGCCTTCATTTTGAGGATGATAGTTTATACTCAGAAGAACCTATGATACTAAATCTTGCTTAATCGATTTTTAGAACTGAGACATCAAAAAAAGATATTTTTTATAAACTATACTTCTTGGAACACCATTCATTTTAACTATCTCAAAAAAGTAAAGATAGCCCATATCATTAATGGTGAAGGTCTCCTTGATAGGCATGAAGTGATATAACTTCATATGTCGATGTATGATGAACCATAATACATCATTCTTTTGAAGTTTCTGGGATAATCCTATCATAAAATATATTGGAACATCATAACATTTCCATTCTAGAATTGGTATAGGATGCAACAACCAAACATGACTTTCATGCTTATATTTCACCTTTTAATAGGTGAAACATCTTTCCATAAATCCCACTATCTCTTTAATTATCCATTTCCACCATTACTATATATCGAGTTCATGATACATATTTTTTAAACCAGTATTTTCCGCCCATATAAAATCACATAAACTCACTCATAAACTCTCTATGTACGCTATATAAACCCATACATGGATATATATAAGTATAAAATTGTTACTTCCCGAACAGCATCTTGATATTTTTTCCCCACAATGTAAGTTTTCACTTAGATATATTCTTTTTGGATCATATTTCTTCTCTCTCTTTATCTTGTCTAAAAATACAAGCATAATAGAAATTAAAATTAGAGCTACTCCTTCCTAGGACACTTACACACCTAGATTCATCTTTGAAAATAGTAACATCATCCTCCAGACATCACAAGACTTCTACACTACCTCTATTTGAGTATTTTGTATTAAAAAAATTATAAAATGGCATTTCACTTACCTATATTGTAATACAACTTGAAGTTGAAATATTTCACCCACCTTCTCTACTGAAGTGTTAGGTCCCGTGGAGAAAATATGTACCTGAGGATCCTGTGGTCTGTGTACACTACAAATATCTCACACAAGAGATATTTTATCCATCGTCTCATGGATTATACCACTTTAGATAACTCTAAATAATTAGTATGTAAATTCTTCCAATGAGTTCTTGGTTGTTTGGATCCTTAAGAAACCACTCAATCTTCCTATATCAGAGCCACTCTGAGTCTGACTTCAGATGCAACACAGTACAAGGTATACTCTTTTTCCATCTTTGATAAGGTGAAAATAAATGTTATGTTAAACCTTCTCTTCATCTTATATAAATATATCTCACAATAATATAATCAAATAAACATCACAGTCTTCTTGGTCTTACTAGAAATCAATGCTTTCAGACAGGAGAATCCCTAGATGAAATGCTGATGGTATCCTATTAAACCGAAAAATCACCAAATCTTGAATAAATTATTAGGTAAACTCTAATATACTATGGTTTTAAGCTTCTATAGGTCCACTAATACTACATCCTTTGAGTCAACATGGATAAAAAAATTAAATTTATCAATTTAGAAATTACTTTTTGAAATTTTAGCATAAATCCAATTTTCTCTCAATATACTCAATATGGTGTCAACATGTTGGGAATGATCATCAGAATATTTTGAGTTTCCAAGATATAATCAACAAAAATCACCAAAATCTGATCTTGTAATGGATAAAAGATCTGGTTCATTATGTCTATGAATACTACCTATTTGTTTACTAGACCGAATGGCATCACTATGAACTCATAAAACCCATAACTAATCTTAAAAGAATCCCAGGTTCTTTCATATGGTCTCTCCCTAAATCGATGATACCCTAAATTCAATTCAATATTAATGAATATCTTGGAACCTATATGATAATTGAAGAGATAATAAATTCATAGAATTGGATATTATTTATTGACCTTAATCCAGTTCAATCTCGGATAATCCAAAAATAGGTCCAATGTTTAATTAGAATTTTTAGAGAAAAACACTGGATAACCTCACAGAGAAGTACTAGGTCAGATGAATCCTTTATATCATAGATCATACAATTAAACTTTCAACTCATGATGCTCTATCGGTTCCATCGTATAAGACAGGAAAGAAAATATTTCAGTTCATGCCCCCAGGATGATCATGAACTCAATATCAGTATCAAGTAGTTATTTGGGGAGTTATTTAAAAAAAATCCCAAAAATGATCTACTATTAGAGGAAAAGTATTCAACTACATTACACCATCATATAGAAAAAGTACTTTTATCATATCCATGAGACAACCTAATCATAACTAAATTGGTCATGTATTACTAGCATGAAGATTGCACTCACCATTGTGGATGTAGCTTCCCCCTTTTAGAGATAAAAAAGATAAATATTTCTGTGCAGCATCATTGAGAGTGTAATGATTACCACTCTTCAGATGCCATTATTAAACACTATGAGGATTAATTTTCTATACAAGAGCTAACACACTCCTTATAATGTGATATACATATGAAGGTCAACCTAAAAAGTTAAAAATAACAAAGGGCCACTAGCCAGTGGTTATTCTATACTGGTTTAACAAGTGAATTGGAATAACATAATAATTTTCTTCCATTTTCTTTTTATCAGATAAACCAAGGGTTCCCATTTAATTATTTTTAAGTCAAGATATAGCACATGCAATAAATATGAACCTGGTCAGAATAATTCATGTCAACATATATCCATGCATTCTTATAATGATGCATGCATAGTCATATCATGTCATACTGAACCATGAGTCAAATATAATAAAATAGTAACATCACATGCAAAATGAGTTAACCAATGTGAAAAGGAATTAAAATAATAAAATGATAATAGTATGAACAATAATCTCATCCATATTAAATCATATTTTCCCCCATACACAGGTTAACTAATCCCATGAATGATCTCTTTAACAAGTTATAACACATAATAGTCTACATTCTACCTTTACTAGATAGTGAAGCAACATAAAATAAACTTGAACCTATTATAACACTTTGTAATATCTCGTATCTATTCCTCCCTCACATTAATGAACTTGTCGGTTATGTGTCCTCAAGAATGCCTCCACGTATTCTATAGGCTACCGACATGAATTGAGGGTGTAAGGAATGTAGGGGAGATACTATACCCTCTAGTTTAGAGTTATATTAATAGTATAAAATATTAACAAAGTAGTGAAAATGGTGTAAAAAATATATGAAAATCCAATAGGAAACTCAACCAAAAGTAAATCCAAAACTAAAGAATCCAAATAATAATTGTATCATGTAATGAAAAGATGAATGTAGATAAATGATGTATTGGAATTGATAAAAAAAATATTAAACATAAAAAATAAAATAATCTAAGGACATGTTCCCAAACCCCATTTCATCCATGTAACCAAACTCTAACCCCTCTAGTTAAGAATTAGTAAAATAGTGATTGTTTCCCTTATCTAGACCAACATAGATGAAATCTTCTTGAGAACCAAATCACAACTCGAACTGGGTGTGAGTACAACTCAATATGTAATAGAGATAATATTTTAATTTAATTTCATATGTATTTAAATTATTTAATACCTCCCAATTTATCAATTTTATCTTACTTTCTACAATTTTAGATTTATGATTTGTTTCTTTGCTAAAATGGGAAAAATTAATTCTTGAATTTAGATTGATTTTAATCACATTGGTTTTTCAATAATAACATTTAAAATATTGATCTAATTTGGGTGATTATTTTTTAGGAATCCTTGATTTATGGTATTCAAATTACCATTATGGACCAGGTGCTGATTTGAACTTCAAAAGGACCTAAAAGACTAATAATTTTGAAAAATTATTCTAAACGATAGTATAGATCCCACCTCAGTAATTTAGACATAACTCAAGATACACTCTTCTAATTAAAGTGATTCCAATAGTTTTTTTAATATAATTCATTGTATCATTGTTATATTTGATTTCATGAAGATATTTTCATCATTAGTGTAGCCATTGGACGCTCACAATTTAGGGAATATTTATGAAATATTTGGATATAATAAATTTTAGGACTTGATTGAAAATATGATTTTCTAAAAAATGATGATGAAGCTCAAATTTTTTGGTGAAACATAAAAGATATTTTGAAACAAATTTCTATAATACAATGTACACATATTCAACCATTAAATGGGTCTACTAATAGAATCCTTTTGGAATAAATATTATTCAGACAAGATTTCCCTCATTTTTTCTATAAAAAAGTATCTCATATCCTTCTCAGAATTTTGGGAAATATTTGTGAAATTTTATATAGTTTTGTATTTTCCTTTATTTGTAATAGTATTTTTCATTTTTAATATATTTTACTCTCTTTATTTATCTCATTATCTTATTTTTATATTGTTTTGTTTCCATAATATTCTGCTTCATTATGATATATTATACTCATTATCATGAGTAACTAACCCAAAGGAAGTTATTAGGGGATCAATCTAGTGTTGAACCCAATTCATTTCACATTCATGTTTATTTTTTATTATTTTTTTAATTTTAGTTCAAGGGTGATCTTAGTGGTTAAGGTGTGTTTTTGTATCTACTTTCCACCTAAGTCTTAACCTTCTCTTCTGTAATATTTTATCTCAAATGAGGAGGTGGACATGTGGTCTCTCTACGATCATTGAGTGCACTATATATTCAAAACCATAGGTATAATATGATATTAACACATATTATAGATCATTTTTATTAAGTAAATTTTAATCTAATAAAGAGACAATGAAAGTTCACCTTGGGAGTTCTTTTATGAGGATATCATTTTTTTAACATCATTATGTCAGTATTCATTCTGGTTGCATTATATATATGTATATATCAATATTTCACGCATATTTTAAACTAATACAATTTATATTATGTAGTTTTATATTAGTTATAATATGAAAATTGAGAATACAAATTTTATATTGTGTGAGCTTCCTTATTAATACCAAACATGGGTGTGCACTGTATTGAATTCTTAGGTAAACAAAATATTGACTAGGGATTTGTGACAATTCCTCATGTATCAATAGGACAAAAACCAAGGTATCTAAAAAATAATTCCTAAATATACAATGTAGGAAATAAAACAATAAACACGGTTGTTAATATAATAAATTAATATTGTACATGTAACAAACCTACTTACCCTCAGCTCTAGGATGATGGGTTAGATCAACCAAAACTGATTTAGCTCCATGTCAAATGTCTCTTTAAATTGGATACTCTTTTGTAATAAAAAAAACACCCTAACTATTGGTAGATACTCTTATCCACGGTTGAATTGCTAGTACCATGCCTTAAGTAACCCACTGGGTTGCATGAAAATTCTTATGATTGAGCCACTTATGTATTCCTAGGGCACACATAACCAAGGGGAAAAAACCATCTCATACTGGGCTCCATGAGAATTACTATGTTGGAGTCTCTTATATCTTCCCATGTATACATCACAAATGGGTGAATATCATCTCAAATTAAGTGGGAGGTTTTATTATATCAAGATGAATCACCAATTCCATGTCTCATGAGGAAGTGGATTAATCCCTTAGGCATCATGTTAGTAGCAAGAAGAACAAGTGAACCTAATATATGATTTATCACAATACACATGTTACTAAATGTTGATTAAATTATCAATATATTAAATAATAATTCATTTATTCACTTTTGGTAGGCTCTCTAGTATCAAGACAGATTACAAATATCAAAAATATTCCATGTTACCAATAACTATAAATTTTATGTTATGCCAAAAATCATGTTGTCAGGGTTAATAGTTTATTACAGGTTTAACGATTGGCTAAATTATATTTTGTCTGCATGTTCGACCTCAACACCAACTAACCTGATAGGTTATAGTATAAATATTAATCATGTAATATTTAGTTTTATTTATTTATCCATTTATCAATGTCGTGTGTATGGGGTGACGATATGATCACGGACATTTCATATACTAGAGATAATAAACATAAATTTTGGGATTTTTTCTAGACCAATCACCTCAAAAGCGTTGAAAATGAAGACAATACCTCAATAACTATTGTATTGTTAGGTTCCTCCTTTCTTTAAATGAAATTAAAAAACCGTGATCATTGGGTCCAGAATGCCATGATCAATTGAAAAAAAAGAGCTTATAGATCAAATAAGATTCTATGAAGTAATTTGTAGAAGGTCTTCAAACTGGGATAGAAAGAAAGAAGGTGTTATCATAATGAACTACCAAGGATTTGAAATTATGGGTGCATCCAATTCATAGTTTGAACTAGGAATTCATGTTGTGAATTCCTCGAGTCTCATATATGTTGAAAAAATTGTCACGTCAGATTAAAAAATTAATTTAACCAATTTCATGGTGTGAATAATTTACACAATGTGAATTGGTGATTCACATATATCCCTTTACCTATATATAATTTGAATTTTTTTCATTGGGTTGGCCCATTGGATTCGTGTCATGAATTAGTAATTCATTAGTTGAATTTTTTTCTATATCCAAAAACTAGATCCCCTCTATTGTGCCTCTAAAATTCATAATCCCACTAGATTGGAGATAAATTACTAAGGTTTAAACAAAAAAACAAGGATAAAATATGTATAAACAAAAACTAAAAAAATGAGAAACATAGAAAATACAGAATCTTACAACCCATTTCTTTCATTGAGGAGATATTTCCTAACCACTTCTTTAAAAAATATTATGTTAGGAAAGCATTTCTACTAAAAAGTAACTCATCAATATACACTATCAGAAATACCACCACATGAATAATTTTTTTTGAAACTAAACTCATTTATTGTATCATCAAACTAGATATTCTAACTCTAAAAATATTTTATCTATTGAAAAATGGATTGTTACAAATTTTAAACCTTAGTAGACTCATTTGGAACGTAAAACCCTTCAGAGGGTTTCATGTATACATCCTTAACTAAATTCCTATTATGGAAAGTATTGTTGATATAAATTTGATATTTCTCTTAATCCTAATGATGTATTATGAATATAAATGTCTGGATGTAATTTATCATTACAATTGGTGAAAATGTTACTATTTAGTTAATACCATGAATGTTTTTGTAACATATTTCTACAAAGTGAGTTTTATAGGTATAAATTATACCATATATCTTAGTTTTTTGTAGAAAACCCAATTTCACTCTATTGGTCTCATTCATTTTGGAATATCCACCCAGTTCTAATCTTTTTTAGCATGTATATATTCCATTTCATATTGCATATATTTTATCAATCTCTTGGAATTAAAACTCTTAATGGCCTCTTGGTAGGTAATAGGTCTATCATTTTTGAAGAATAATTCAACATCATTTGTGAAAATAAATACATATTTCTTGGGATTATGATTAATCCTAACAAAACTTTGAGATTCTTATGTAACCAGAGTCAGTAAATCTTATAAAACTCTTTGTTGAATCAACCCAACTTCCATCTCAAAAAAAATTCATGTTTGTTAATCTAGAACATCTATAAATTACACGTTCCTCCCACTAACTCCTTGAATTATATATTACTCCTCATGGAAAATTCCACATAAGACCACAAACACTATATGTTCAGTATAATTATAAAATTAATATCAAGTTGTCGCTTTGGGGTAACCAACAATAATAAATTTATCTGATTTAAGGCTAATTTTATCAAAACCTAAATGTAATAAATATACTTTAAACCCAAAAATCCCAATTAAATACATATTGGGACATTTCATATCCCATATATCATATTTTTTATTTATTAATACTTTAGATGTATTGTGATTAAGAAATAATGTCACATTTTGTAGAGAATATACAAGAATGAAATATGAATTTCAAACTAACTCAAATTTGATCATACCTGGACCAACATGATATGATTACTATTATACAAAAAAACCACTTCACTATGTTATTCTAGGAAGATTTATATGGGTAAAATTATGAAATCTCTAAAATTATCTATTAATTCTCTTTTTAAGTATTCACCACCTCTATATGATTAGATAATTCTATTAATTAAACCTAGTTTATTCTCTACGTTTTTTCAAAAATCCTCGATCATTTCAAAAGTTTCATACTTTCACCTCATATAAAATAATCATATCATCAAAATTCATTAGTAATGGTTATTAACTACCTAAACCCACTACTTTATTTTTTATACATTGGTCCATATACATCACTATGTATAAGATTCAGTATTCTACTAGCACTCTCACTTTTTCAACTAAAAGTGATTTTTTTGTTTTTCCTAATAAATAATATTCTCAATTATCAAATGATTCATAATTTAAAGATTACAAAAATCCATATAAATTGATCCATTGAATGTGTTTCCTATATATATATATATATATCTAAAGAAACAATGAAAAAGGTAGGTTGGGATAAAATCCACCTTGACCTTCATAATGTTAAAGATAAGATCATATATATCTAAAATATCTGATGAAAAATAATATTTCATTAGTATATATAAAAAACTATTGTTATTAATAATAAATGAAAAATCCATGTCCAAACAACATTTAGAAATCAAAATTTATTATGTGGATGGAACATAGTAATAGTCAATTCCAAAAAATATCTACTTGGTATTCTTTGATCATATGTTAAAAATTATTATATAGAAACTCTATCCCCATTTCCAACATTTATATATTCTTTACTTTTAATTAATTCTATCATATTTATGAGTCTATTTTTATAAACAAAAATGTGTGATGCGCATCAGTTATCTAATACCCATGAGTCAAGGATGGATAATTTTGTTTCTATAACATCCACATTCTTATGCTCGAAACTATTCTCTTTTATAAAATGTATCAACCTTATATACCAATAAAGATTAGTTTTATAGGTTATATCTAAAAGAGATATCAAAATTAAAAACATGATGTATGTAATAATCTATAACAAAGACATGTTTATAGGTGAGTATCATTTTTTATATATTTTAATTAAATATTTTTAATTAAATTCATATAACAAAAAATGATGACCCAATACATCATGTCCATTTTTGTGAGACAATACCAATATATCATCATGTATTATACCAGTTAAGAATATAAAAAATTCATAATTATATCTAGTATATAATCAGTTCAATTATATCATATATATAACTCTTGTAAGTTAAGTGGATAACTCTTTAGCCTAATACATCATGTGGATACACTAAAGTCTATTCTTCAAATATCCTAAGCACCATGGTTTCCCAACTATGTGAACCCAAATAATACATCACATATAGGCACTTAATAGTTACGGTTTCCTATAATCTACTTTCCTTACTCGAGATAATTAATGGAAACCTAACGATTAGGGTCATCCAAAAGGAATGATCAAAGAATTTATAATTGTTCACTTTAGAAGGAATATCACACTTGGAATATTAGGGTTTTTCTTTCAAAAACTCACCAATTTAATATACATCATATAATTATTAAAATCATGACTATTTAATTATATGTAATATTTAATATCTCGTGTTTTATTTATTATATTTTCAAAAATATAATTTTATTTAGACATATGAGATTATAAACCACAAACACACACCCAAGAAAAACTTATGGGTAAAGCATCATCCACCCCCCTGAGGATTGATAAGAACCCACTAAGATCATTATATTCTAAAGGATTAAAGTCTATATGGCTTGAAATCTCTCTTCTTAGCCCAAACACCAAATTTTTTTAGCATTATTTCCCCTTCACTAAGTAGTACTATTATGATACTCTATTTAATATAGTACCCATATTGTTAAAGTTACCTACTATAGTGTAACAGTTATTATGGAAAAACCCTAAAATTGTTTGGTATTTCAAGTGTTTAAACGCCAAGCTCACAGATACAAGATTCCTTTAAATATGAATTCTTTTAATGATTATTTTTAAAATCCCTATTTTATCTACCAAATTAATAGGTTCAACCCATATTAATGTGTAACTCTATATACAAGCCATAGTTTATATTAATCACCCCAAAAAATAATCCATGAATGTTTATAATATTTCCAACTATATATTATTTTTATCGCACTGGATCTTTTCATGTAAAATTTCATAATTATAAGAAATTAACAATTCCCATTGAGTAAACCTAGAGCCCAAATAGCCAACTCCCACCTTTATAAAAGGAATAATCCTTCAAGATAATAATAACTCTAAATCATATTCCCTTAAGCTTAGGATAATTTACTCACAAAAAATTCCAATTCAATTATAAATCTAATACATAATATGTTTGAACTATATTCAACAACTAAATTCAAGTTAATGTCTTTAATTAAAATCCAAAGTAATGTTATATGAAAACTAAATCTATTTTTTTATAACTATTAGGTAATTAATGTCATAAAAAGTTTTAAAAATAAATTTATCATATAAATTAAGTATACATAATACTCACATTTCATTAACAATTTATAAACATGGATATTTAAAAGGAATAAATTAATAAATACCCATTTTATTTATTTAATTGACATGGGAAATTAAAATTAAAATTTTATATATTTTTAGGAATTAAAATATATTTACAAAATCTATCACTTATCATTTATACCAAATTTTTAAACTACAACCAAATAAAATAATATATATATTTTTATATATATTTGGGTTATATAGTATTTTAAAATTAATCAGGGTATTATAAATCATGAGATATGAAACACTACTCTATAATAATAAATAAGATCCTTATAGATTACCTTTTCACTTCTATGATAACATAAATTCTCTTACACATGGGAAAATCATATCTTATACATAGAGATCATAGACTCTTACACATGGGAAAATTGAATCCTTCACATTATAGAGATACCATTTCATATAACAGAGTTACCCTTACATATCACATAGTTCCCCTTATATATCAATCACTTATATATATAATAGATACCCTTTTATATTTAATTGTTCCAATTGTGTAACTCTTATATATGTTTCTATGTATTTTACTATATATGTTATACAGTTATTATTTTGCAATACTCTATTTTCGCACAACATGAATTTCAGTCAGAGCCTATGATATCTCTTATATTATATCTTAAGAAAAAAATAAAATCATTGGTTTTGATGTATCATACCTTTAAATAAAGACCATACATACCAGAAAAATAAAAAAACTGTTTAGTGGCTCCATTTAATTCCCTTCTTGGTTTGGTTTTTGAAAATTACTTCAAACCATAATTATTTGTTTACTAATAATTTTTTTAAGTGGTTTTAAATTTAATATTCCCTGATATTTAATTTATATAAGAATAAATATTTATTGTATTCTTATGATGTCTATTACATTTAAAATATAAAAATATTATATTCAATTCATCTATTTATGAAGAAATCTAATTCTGTTGTTTTGATGTTGCAAAAAAATCACCAAATTTTCTCTATGTAGTTCAGTAATTGTACATATTTTCAGCTAAAATTCAACTATATATTTTTATTATATCTCAATATTAATTAATCATATTATCTTATTAATTTTTTCATTAGATATATATGATAATTATATAAATTTCATTAGTTTAAAAGGACATCTAAAATGATCTCTTTGCTTCTATAAAAATTCTTGGAAGTTTATGTAATTATTTATTATTTCTATAGGTCGCATATTTAGAAAGCTATTTTATTTCATTTATGAAATTTTATAAAGATATCATAATTTATCTCAACCTAGTGATATAGAGAAATAATATTATTATCTTTATTTTTTTTAGTTTAAATAAATGTCTGATAATGTTTTTTTATAGTTAAAAAATTATCTAAAGTTCTGTGATATCTTTTGTGAGCTGTAAATCTTGTAGAATTTTATAGATTCAGTTAGTCAAATACATCAAGAGATTTTGATTTCATATTGAATCTCTTCTTGATAAACTATAATTAATTGAAATTATATAAAAATAATTATTCTTGGATAAAGGCTTAATCTAATTTTAATCACCTCTAAAATCATAAAACTATGATGACAATATATTTAGTTTTATAAAGGATTTTTATCCATATGTTTGAGTTAATCATTGGGTTAATGAATGCTACATTCGAGGAACCAATGATATTTTCCAGAAAACAAACCTATATTGCGATGAAAATTATCCTTGTGTTTAAGATGGATGTATATTACATGAACCATACATTCCATCCAATGAAACTTATGATACTTTTTGGAATCCCATATTTTATTGAAGTTTATCCATAAGTTCTATGTATATGAACCCTACATTTTCTGATACCACGTTGAAGTTATTCAAGTTGATTATACTACCAAAGTGGATCATTCTTTTGATGTGGGTACACCTAACTGATATATAATTCATAAATGTTGAAATGCATGTTGGGAAATTTATAGGAGATGTTTCCTCATGAGGCTATAGATGATCCTCACCACATGTGTTATCACATTGAACTAGAAATATATCAACAATCCTATCTTTTAAAAAAGGTTGGATATTGTTGTCTTGATGTATGTTCATCATACTGATGCTGCAATAAACTGTAATATGCTGCAATAGCGCTCATGGAGTTCAAGATGGTGTATATGCTTAAGCTCGAGACCTCGCAAAGAGTGATTGAAACACTTCGATCAAGAATATCTTTTTTCATATTTAATGCTTCACTAGTAGATTGGTTTACTATATATTGATGTAATACTCAATATAAATAATTGTTTTAGAAAATCAATATACTGCTACATCATTCTCGTGCAATGTGAAATGTTGCAACCATTAGATAATATAGTTTGATATATCAATTTTCATATAAGGTCGTATACATATATGCTTCAACCTGCATGTGAACACACTAATGGGAGTTGGAATAAAGTATGAATATTGAAGAAGGAAACAAGATATTGATTTATTAGAAAATCCTGTAATTATGGAAGACCATCTTCTTATATATTTTGAGCGGGCTATGATACTCGATTTCATATGATTATTATCTACTACATTTTTATCTAGAATATTTTCAGTGATTTATCTATTGTATAAATTATTATAAAATCATTAGATTATGATTTATCTATTTTTAAACATTTTTGTTTAGTATTTAAAGATAAAAATGAATGGTATATTCTAACCTCATTTTTCTAGGAAATTGGAGGAAAATAGTCTATTTTAATAAAATTGTAAAAATTCTATTATGGATGATCCTACTAGTTTTCTAGAACAATTTTGAATGAGTTTAAAGAGGTTTTAGTGGATATTAATAGATGTTTAAACTTTTTTGACACTGATAATATATTGAAGGTAGTATTAGAATATTTTCTCAAATTATTTTTGAAAACATATTTAGATATTTATTCTATAGGAGTAATACAAAGGTGTTATACTATTCTTTGATAAATTTGTGGAAACACATTGAAGAATTTATTTTGATATATATGAAGGAAGAGGAGATGTCTGAACTACCTGAATATGTTATTCTTTATATATATCTCTCTTTATAGGAGAATTAAAATATGTAGAATTGTGGATACATGAATAATTTTTCAAAAATAATGTTCAAAAAATATTCACATTTATGATTTATGGTTTTGAAGAAAGAATTGAAAAACGTTTTATATCCATTACTCTCATATTTTGGGAAGAACAAGAAAAATAAGACAGCCTAAACTAAAAGATAAATATTTTTTTCCCTTTTTTAAAGAATTATAAGAAGTCATGACATTGGAGATTATTTTTTTTCAAATTTTCATCCCTAAATATATTTTTACATCTATTAGTTTTTGTTGCAACTGTGAGCTGAACCTTTTTTTTAACTTCTACATCTCATCTATTTTATTTTGAATTGTCATCTTATTATACTAAAATATGGTAGAGTTTAATATTCTAAAAATATATTGTGGATATTTTGGTTCCTTTTCAAATAACCATAAGTCCCTATAAAATTATTTTTATAAGGTTTCAACTTCCTACAATCATTTTTATATATTCTTGGAAAAACATCTTGCTAGGAAAAATCACTAATCTTGTAAAGAGAGCATTGGTGGACTATACTATGGGATTTCTATTCCCCAAACCATTATACATCATTTTTTTATGTTCCATATTTATTTATATTCTCCCACATACTCATATTTTAGATATAAGGAAAGTATTTCTCTATTTTAAGAGAGTCAATTTAATTTTATCAATATTTTTAAAAGAACACAATCCACCCCCCCCCCTCTTGTGTTTTCTTCAACTCTATTCTAACCCAACAATTTGTAACAAAGTAATAGTTCCATTAGATTTAATTTTTTGAAATCCTTGAAGTCTTGATATGAATAAGTGGTATTAAAGGATGGGATATATTGGATATATTTATTTTATCTCTATCAAGCCCAAGTTAAAAATCCAAACAAGGACAATTTTAAATGTCTGGTCTTAGAGATGGTATGTCAATGATATATCCTTATTTTATTTGTGATAATTATGGATTATTTAAATCTATCATGAATATTTATTTGAATAATAATGTTTCAATGTTTACATATATATTTTCAAATTTTATAAAATCTATGGAGAATCAGAAAAGTGTCATGCTATAATGGTATCTAAATAAGTTGTTAATTCAAGAGCAATGTATGCAATTATATTTTGCCATATTCTGGGTGAAATTAATCATGTTTTAAAATTTGATACGTCCTTTGAGATGTGGTTGAAAATTATAGTTCTTTTTGAAGGAACCAATAATGTTTAATAACTGAATTTGATAGAAGTTTTAAATGATGATACTAAATTATGAACTCTAATTTTAGAAACAGATTGGGAAATAAAATAGTTTATTCGGATAAAAAAATGATGAGATGCAAGAAGAAACTAAAAAAAGTCTATCAAAAAGTAAAATGTTGTACTCAATTTTTCAATGGAGGAATTTTCTAATTATAGTCATTTTGGATCAAGTGATGAAACAACTATATACTAAAAAGTTGACCATGAAAATCAAATTATCAATCAATATATTATGAAACATACTAATGAGGTATAATATTCTATGTCTAAAATTTATAATTCTGAAAATATTTCATATAACAAATATAAAAAATATTTTTCTATGCTTCAATAAAAATTTTCATCCATCAAGAAATTTCATAGAAAACATATAAAATATTATGATTTTATTTGAATTGAAAAAGAGAGTTTTAAAAAGAATATTTTAGATTTAAGATCTAGTTCTTCTAAAATTTATTATTCTCTAAATAAAACTAAAATAAAAGAATAATTGAATGAATTTGATACATTAAAATAGTACTTTAGTATTATTATTAAGAGGGAAAATTATTTGAAACTAATTCTTGGTAAAATAATTCAAAAGTTCAAACTTGGTATTTGTAGTAATGGATCAAATAGTAAATTATATAAGAATTATTTTTTCATTGTTCTAAAAGTAAAATAATGTCCATTGTGAAATGTTTTTATTGTTCTATAAGTGGAAACTATTCTGATTAATTTAATTTCAGAAAACCCCAACTATATGGTTTCATGAATTTTTATTATTTTAATGATTTATCTAAGTTTTAAATTTCTAATCAAAATAGAAAATTTTTTTTACTTAAGTTATTAGTTGCTAACATTTCCGGACCAAAAACATATGGGTACAAAAAGTCACTTTTACTTGATATTTTAAAAATTTGTGCCCTAGGTCTTCATTTCTATATCATTAAGTGGGTTATTTTAATATATTAAGATTTATAATATTTATAATTTTATGCATATATTTTACAAAGGATGAAAAAATCTAATGTACATTTTTATTTCAAATTTTCTTAGACATGGAACTCTTAATCGAATAAGTATTTATTTTAATTTTATAATTTCATTTAAATGCACTAACTATTTTATAGAGGGGTATAAATATTTTTAAATGTTTCATCTTTTTTATCCTATAAATTTAATTATCTTATATTTATACTGTTAAATCATTCCACACATTATTATTTTACGTGATGAATAAATTCATTGAATTATTGACCATTGGCCATCAAGTATAATTATAAGATTTTATGTAAATCGTTATCTCGCTTGTAAGAATATTACTAATGTCTTACCATTTAATATACATATAAATGATAAAATTAATTTATTATTTTATGTGATAAAAAATATGTTCTATTGGATAAATATTTTTTGTTCCTGAATGACATGCACAAAAATATTTGTTTAAAAAATCTATAGTAATATTTTATTTTTATTTCTTGAATTAATTTTATAAGTATGATAATCCATTGGGGGTTATTTTTTATATTTATCATTTATTTAAATATTTTATTTTTAGGGAATGAATTAAATTTTTTAATAATTTTTTTAATTAATTTAAAATCTCTTATTATTTATTGAACCAACTTTTTATATATTTTTTGTGAATCTACAACTATAATATTTATCTTTTTATAGAAAGAATGAATTAATGTAGAGTTTAAATCAGTATATATATTGAAAATATATTTTGGATACTCTTCTCATAAACTCATATTTATGATCTTTTAAATATGAGGAAGATATTTTTTTCCAAATTTTAAATATTTTTCTTAAATTTTGAATTCATATTATTTATAAAATAGGTAAATATATTTTGTTATTTAATCTTCTCAAGAACTCATATTTATTATCCTTACAAAAATAGGGATAAAAGTTGGTAGAGATTTTGGGTTTTAAAATTATCAAAATGGGGGATATTTTTTAGTGGATAGTTACCATTCTCATCTTGGATTGGTTTTGATAATTAATTAAACCCATCATTATTTTTTTACTCATAAAATTTTAATGTGGTTTCATATTTAATCTGACTCAGTATTTATTTTATATCATAAATGATATGTATTTGATTTTTAATCCATTGATTCTAATGAAAATATATGAACATTCTCCTCATTTTATTTGTCTATCTCAAAAGTTAATTCAGTTGTTTCAGTGGTGAAAAAGTTCACCGAATCTGTTCTAAGTTATTCGGTTGTAGTACAGTTTTTTTACTTAAAAATGCCCTTATATTTTAATTATATATCAAGATTTATAGATTAAAATCATGTAAAACTTCTTCTATTGAGTATATATGGGAATTATCTAAATTAAACTAGTTTATATAGAAGTTTTAAATTATCCATTTGGTACACTCAATTTTCACTGATGTTTTTACAATAATTTATTGTTTCTACTGTGTAAAAATTTGGAAATCTACTGTATTTCATTTATTCCATGTTCTAAAGATATTCAAATCACTTGAAAACAGGTGCAATGTAAATCCAAATATTTTATCTTTATTTCATTAGTTTACTTGGAATACTAAAAAGGTTATTTCAATGGTCAATTAATTAACAGAAGTTTTGAGAAATCTTTTATGAGATTCAATTTTTCTATAATTTTATGGAATATGTTTTTCAAAAATATCTAGAGATGTGGATATCTGATTTAGTAACTTCTTAGTCAATTGTAAAGGTACTGAAATTATATAAAAATAAGTCTTTAGGATGAAGGTTGTGTCTGATGCTAAGAGCCTCTAAAAAATCATATAATTATGATGATAATATGTTTAGTTTTGAGAAGTATTTTTATCCCTATGTTTGAGTTAAATGTGGAGTTGATGAACCCTATGTTGGAAGAACCAATGGTATTATTATGGAACCAACTTTACATTAAGATAAAAATGATACTTTCATTTAATATAAAAGTATAGTACTTGAACCATACATTCTCTACAACGAACCATGTGCTTATTTTGCAAACACCAAGTTCTATCAATGTTGATCCATACATTTTATATATATTAACCCCTTGTTTGTTACTATTGTGTTATAGTTCTTCGTGATGTTGATACTATCAATTTGATTCCTACAAGTAAATGTTTTTCTATATGCTGATATATCATTCATAGATACTGAAATGATTTCTGGGTGATGTAAAAGAGATGTTTCCTCACAAAGCAGGAGATAATATTCACTGCATGTGTTATCACACTAAACTGGAATCAACTCAACAAACCTATCTTTTAGAATAGTTTTGGAATGGTTATACCAATGCATGTTAAGTGGAATGATTCTACACCAAACTACAACCCACTATAATTACCCTCATGGAGTTTGATATGGTTTATAGGATGGATCTAGAGAACTAGTGAAGAATGATTAATATACCTCGATCAAGACCATCTCTTTGTATATGGAATGATTCACCTGCAGATCATTTTACAAGAGAATATTTTAATACTCATGAAAACTAGTTTGAGAGTAAATGGAGATATTACTATAGAATTTATATGCAATATTCAATGTTGTAACATTCAGATATCATAGTTTGATATATCAAGATTAATTTAAGGATATAGAAATACATGCTTCACCTTACTTCTAAATAAACTAATGGGATATCGCATGAAATGTGCCTATTGAATAAGGATACAGGATTACTGGTTTATTGAAATATCTAGGAATGAAAGTAGTCCATTTTCTTGTATATTTTTAGTAGGTTATTATACATTGTTTCATATTATTATTATCTACTATATTTTTTCTGGAATGTGTTTAGTGATTTGTATGTTCAATAACTTCTTATTAAATATGAGGATTATGATTGATCAATCTGTAATGTTTTTTATACTGTATTCAAATAGAAAATTTAATTTTTTATTTTAACATCATTTTCCAGTGAAATTGGTGGACAATTGGATATTTAAATTTAAATGCTTAAATTCCCTTATTCAATATGCTGTTAGTTTTCATGAACTACTTTGACTGAGTATAATAATTTTTTAATGGATTTAAATAGAAGTTGTAAATTTTTCATTGATTAAGATATTATAGAGATATTTTCTAAATATTTATTTAAATTATTTTGAATAAATTTATTAGATATTTATTGGAGGAAGTAAATGGTGTTATGCTCTTCTTAGAAAAAACATTTAACCACCTTCAAGAATTTATTTTATTATATCTAAAGGAAGAGGAGTTGGTGAATCTTATTGAATATATTATTCTTTATATATATATATAAGGTGAATCACAATACACAGAATTGTAGATATGTGAATAATCTATCAAAAATAATGTGATGAAACTATTCATATTGAAGTTCAATGCCTTTTAAAGGAGAATTGAAATAATATTTATATCCATTATTCTCTCATTGTGTAATGAACTAGAAGAAAAATACAACCTATGTTGATAGAGAAATATGTTTTTCTATTGTTCAAAGAATTAAAATCAAACATGATATTGAATATTATTTTTTTAATTCCAGAATATCCTATTACATATTTCAGTTTTGGATGTAACTGTGAGCTAAACCAATTATTCAACTTCTAAATCTCATCTATTTTATATTGAAGTATTGATGATCATACTTAGTATTAGAGGAGTGTTAAATTCTCATACTATATTGTGTATATTTCAGTTATCTATAAAAAAACAAAAGTCCCTGTAAAATCCTTTTTGTAAAGTTTCAACTATATGTACTCCATTTTAGATGTTCCCAAAATAAGGACTTGCAAGTTAAAATAACTATTCCAATGGAGAGAGAATTTGTGGAGTGGGCTAGGAGATTTACATGCCCTGGACTAATATATATTTTCATGTCCTGTAATGAAAAAACAATTATCAATGGAAATTCCCTTATTATAGTTATTTCACAAAGTATAAAATCCTAAAATTACTTTTAAAACACAATACAAACTTTATAAATGAATAATGAATAAAAAAGTGGTATTTCTATAAATTAAGGAACATATCCTGATGAAATAGTAACATGAATTATGGAATAGAATTTTGAAAAATAGGCATAGTAAATTGGATAATAGAATAGTAACCTCACCTATTAATTTATGGATAAAATTTAGTCATCTTATAAATGATAATAATAAAAAAAACTATCTCATGGTATAAGTACATAAATGTTTTAAAAATTATTAATTAATTGTTGGATTTTTTGTAAGTCATAAATTTTTCATTATAATTTTATAATTAATATAATGATTTAAAATAAAATTTATTTTCATAAAATATATTCTTAGATTAGACATTAATTAAGATAATTTTATTAGACATTAATTAATTTTTTAAAGTGTTATAAAATCAGTTATAATTTTCAAATTGTTATTTTCCAACAAAATAATGATTTTAACGAAAAATTAATTTTATCATATTTAGAAAATTATTTTCATAATATAGAGTTCATTGTTTAATTCTACATTTTATAAATTGTTTAGTGGGAATTTTTTGGATTTTTTCTAAAATACTTGAATTTTTGTGAATAGTGAAATCGGATAATTTATGATAAAAGATAAATACATGAATGTTTTAGTCATAGATGATTTAAGGATGATGTAAGACCCAAATATAAAATTCTCCTTCATTATTTTAATATATTTAGTTATAATAATCACAATATTCATAATCTGGAGCCAAAATAATAAACTAATGAATAAAATAATGAGAAAACACTCCTCTCCTCCCATATAAATACCACCCCTCGCCACCTATTCCCCTCACACATTTCATGTTTTTAGACTTTTCTATTTTCTTCCCAATAATCTTTCAAATACCCTATCCCACATTCATGATCTCTTTGTCTCATAAAAATACCAAACCATTTTCCCTAAGGAGGTTCTCAAGGAGGATAAATTCAAGAGGTGAAACCCTCTTTTTATTCCTTTTAATTTCTTGTCAATTTCATTTTTTTATCCTATCATAGAATACACCTATCCAAGAGACATAATAACTCCAGTATCTTTTATATAGTGAAATTTTTTTATGATAATTGAATAATTTAGCTTTTAATCTCTTCCATTTCTATTTATTCTACAAAGTAAAATATCATATGTGGTGTGTCGATTTAACACCACCGTGGAGGATTCATTTTTATTTTTCACTAACACATTCAAGGATATTAATAAAAAAATAATTATGTTTAAATAAGATTTTATTATACATATTAGAATTTGTATAATATTCTGGAAATAATATATAATCATGATGTTAAATAAAATGATACAAGATAATAATGATCGTAAAAACTTCCAAATAAATTAAATCATTATCATAAACTATTTGTATAATGTTTCATCATAATTACATATAAATAATGAAATATAATACCAATTACACTTATTTATGTTCATTAATAGCATATAATTTTAATTTTAGATAATCATTCCTATTTTATACTAATATACAAGCGAACTGATCATGAAAACCAATAAAGAAAACACTCCCAAATGATTAAATTGAACTCTATAAATCATCAAAGATCACATAAATGAACTTAATAAAACTATAATGATAAAAATTCATGTATTAAAGGTTATTTATTTTTTAATTAATGAATTTAATTTTATTATTCTGGATACTAAAATGAAGAAAGGATCCAAACATAAGGTTAGAGGAATTCTTGAACCCAACACTATTCCTTTGGGTATTATTTATTTCACTCCATTTTCAGTATTGATTTTCATTTATTTTTATATAGATATCATTTATTTTTCCTTACCTTTTCTTTTCTCGAATATATATGTTTTGAATCTATTTTTTTTATAAATGAAAATATTTTTCCAAAGGAACTCTTCTTTCTAAAAAAACTCATATTTTACTTCTTATGATATTTTTTATTCTTAAATCAAGATTAATACCAAGTATCTTATTCATTTTTTATCGTAGGATAACCAGATTTTATAAATTTATGATTTATTAAATTGAAACCATTCTTTTCCATGGGTTATTTTATGTCCAAGAATGATATATTTTCTATGTGGCATGCATGATAATGTAAATTTTATGTTGTGTCAGGTGCACCCGAAATTATATAGTGCATGTACATTTTATGATGTGATGGGTGTACCCTGAATTATATAGTGCTCCAATGAATTGGGTAATGTTATGAATCTCATGAAAAAATGTGGCATATGTTTGAATATGATGATAGTTTTGTTTACAACTATGTGTGGTACTTTACCACTAAGTCCTGATGTTTTATTTTTCTGCATTTCTATATTCCATGACTTTATCCAGTGTTTCCTACCATGATTATTTTTATTATACTATTATTATACTATGATGATGATGATCAGTATCACCCATTTTTCATGTCTCTTATTCATCCCCTTACTCGTCTTTTAGCTCACCGTTATTTTGATGTATATCCTCAAGTAAATACTTTTACTAAGGAGTACACAAGGGACAATAAAAATCAATAGAATGAGTTAAATAAATTTTTATGGTTTATTTTGTAAAAGTTATGTATAATCCTAATTTTCAAAAGACACTAAACCATTGGATCTTGGTTTTTCAGCACTTTTATATTTTTATCATTAAAATTATGTAAAATTCATGTAAAAAAATCAAGGTCACTATATTTGGTATCAGAGCATAGCTTATTTAATTTGGTAATTAGGTTTAGAGAACCTTAGTGAAAACCCTTATTGTAAGACTAAGTATATTTAATCACCCAAGAATATTTGTTTTAGAAAAAATAAAAACACGGGGATCCCACAAGATATGAAAATATAGTTAATTTTAAAAATGAATAAATTATTTATTCGTGACTTATTTACTTATTTTTTGTTCAAACCTTTTTTATTTGAGAAATTTGTTAGAACCATAAGAAATCATTCCAATAAGCCATGTGAAGGACAATGCAGCAATTTCCCAAAAAACATCCACAATGCCTTAAGAGGTGGTGTTGAAAAGTTAATGCTGATGATTACCTAGTTATCTCAGGATATGAACAATAACTTGAATAATGTGAAACATCCTACTTCAAATAAGAGGGAGAAACTAGATATTGAGTCTTTTTTTTTTTGAAAATGACCACGGACATTTAGTGGATCTTTTGATCCACTCATAGTGGAAGAGTGGTTAAACTCAATGGAGAATAACATTTCTATGCATCATTATTATAAGATAGATAAGGGGACTCTGGCCATTTATTTTTTATATGGAGGGGCCAATAAATTCTGGGAATTGATTAAGAACACTAAGAAGAAGAACAAAATTGAATAGATGGAGTGGAAGGACATCAAGATAATGTTTCATAACAAGTATTTACCTTGAACTCTTCATACAAATATTTAGACATAATTAATAGATCTAATGAAAAATGAAGGAGAATCTATCACATCTTATGAAAAAAAATTCAAAAGGCTTGTGAGGAACTCTTAGGGATTTTTTGTCAATAATGACAGATCAATTGATAGATTCATTAGTGGTTTAAAACCACACCATTTAAAGTAACTACCAATTTGATCATTTGGGAGTTATAAAGATGTTTTTTGATGTTATCTCATAGTGGAGATGGATTTTGGTAAATGGTCTCAAGGATATGGTGTTAAGAAATGAGATCTGGAGTTTCAAGCTAGAGGATTTAATAGAAAAGTTGGAACGAAAACTCAACCAACCACATGTCAAAAATGTGTTAAGAAGCATCATGGGAATTGCCTATAAAGGATAGGGAAATGCTATATTTTTGGGAGAGAAGGCCACCAAGCTCATAAATATTAAAGTGACATGATGAAGTAGGAAAATGTGTTAGAGGAAATGAGAGAACCACTTATGGTTAAATGTTTCAACTATATGGAGAAAGGGAACTATGAAAGATAGTTCACTAAACCTCGAGTCCTCAAGGGTAATCAACATCATCAACCAAAAAATTCAAAGGATAAAGGGAAGGATTATTCCATCACTACTATTGAGGTGGATCTAAATAATGATGTAGTGATAGGAACACTGGTTATTCCAACACTGGTTATTCATTCAATAATAGTGAACTTACTACTTGATTTTTGTTCTATAAATTTTTTTCGTATCTTGAAGGATTATTAGAAAAATTCAAACACCACCTCTAAATATGGAGGTTATGTTACCTAGGAGAATAGAAAATAGTGAAATTATTGAATCCAAAGTATATAACTCCTCCTCAGTTAGTATTTATCTTCTGAACCTCCTATAAAATCATGTCTCGCTTAATTAGGTGGAGTTTGATGCAATTTTGGGAATATATTATCCATATTTATATAAAAATAACATCAATTGTTGAGAAAAGCATATCACTCTTCACATGATAAAGAATTCTGAAATTCTATACAAGTGTATGGAAGAGGTTGAATCTTCTTTGGATCCATAATATCAATTGGGGATATCATTTTATTATTAGAAACCATATTTGGCTCAAATGATTGAGACAAAAGAGATAATAATGATCGAAGACATGCCCATTGTGAGGAAATACATTGATTTGTCCCCTGAAGAATTGTTTAGTCTTTCTCCTAGTTGAGAAGTTAAGTTTTCAGTTGAACTTATTCATGGATATATTTCTTTATCAAAAACAACTTATATAATGGACACCATTGAGTTGGATGAATTGAATAAATCATCTACAAGATAGTATGGACAAGGGTTTTATATGCCTGAGTGCTTCACCATGGAGTGCACCAGTCCTCTTAATCAAGAAGAAGGATTGGTCAATAGGCCTCAACATTGATTATATTTAGCTCAAAAAAATCAAGATAAAGAAAAAGTTTCCCCCTCCACTAATATATGAATTATTCAATAAACTTTATGGGACTAATTATTTTTATAAAGTGGACCTTCGGTTAGGATATCACCAATTAATAGTGAGGAAGAAATATATTCCAAGTACTTCCTTTTGAATGAGATATTGACACTATGAGTTCATAGTGATTCCTTTAAAACTCACTAATTATCCATAAATATTCAGGGACTAAATGAATAGATTCTTATGATATTTTATCAACAAATATTTGGTTGTCTTTATTGAGGATATTATAATATACTCTCTTAGTAAGGAGGAACATGAGGAGCATTTGAATACTATGCTAAATAATTTTTGAAGTGAGGACCATTATCCAATGTACACAAATTGTGAGTTCTATATGGAAGAAGTATCATTCTTTGTGAATTCTATCATGAGTAAAAGAATATATGTGGATCCTTCTAAGATAAAGTAAATTTAACAACATCCTAGGACAACATCTTTAATGAAGATTCATTGTTTCCTTGGTATATCTGGGTATTACTGGATATTTGTGAAAAACTTATCATGATTTTCAAACCCACTAACCAATCTGACTCAGAAGGGAGAAATGTTTTGCTAAACTATTTAATGTGAATATTACTTCAAAGAGTTAAAAATAAGATTATCATCATACTAGTAATAAAACTTTTGACAAATGGGGAACTTTTTGTGATGTACATAGATTCTTAAAAGAAGGGATTTGGTTGTGTACTGATGAAAAATGAAAATTTAATAGCCCATGACTAAAGGCAATTGAAAAATCATTAGAAAAACTATCCCAGGCTTCATTAGAAGTTGGAAGCTATGGTCCTTGCATTTAAAATCTGGTTGCATTATTTCTATGGATAGAAGTGTGAAATATGTACTGATTATAAGAGTCTAAAATGAATGTTCACACTAAATGAGCTTTGTATGTTATAGTGAAGATGGTTAGAGCTCATCAAGGATTACAACTGCTCAATCCACTACTATCCTGGAATAGTGAATAAAGTGGAAGATGCTCAAAGTAGAAAGGATCATGTGTCTTTATCAATGATAATAATTGAGAAGGATCTAATATTCTTAGACATGAAAATGATGGACATGGGAATAATTATGTAAGGAAGATCATAAATACATTCTCAAATGACTACTCAATAATCCCTTATGGCGATAGTATAGAATGATCAAAGAAATGGTGTGGAAATTTAGAAAAAGGGTGAATCAATTAGAAATGGTAAATCCTAAGAGTTCCAAATGGATGAGTGTGGAGTTTGGGAATTTGGTTTCAATATGTTTAAAACATCCAATCCAGATATAAAGAAATAGATTTTGAATGATTCACATATCTCGGCCTTCTCTATTTAACCAAGGAGTACAAAGATGTATTGAGATCTCTAAGAGAACTATTGTTGGGATAATATAAAGAAGGATCTCACTGAATATACATCAAAATTATTAGTACGTCATCAAGTTAAAGTTGAAAGGAAAAATTCTAATGGAATGATTCAACCATTACCCATACCAGCATGGAAATGGAAAATCATTACCATGGACTTTGTCACCAAACTTTTGAAGACGTCCAAAGGAAACAATGCTATATAGTTTTTTGTTCATTATCTCACAAATACAACTCACTTTATCAAAATTTGAGAGAAATTATGACTGAATAAACATTAACATATATAAATTAGAGAAGTGGTAAGGCTATATGGAGTACCACTATCTATTGTATCGAGTCAAGATCGAAGATTCACCTTGATGTTCTGGAAAAAGTCTCCAACATTCCCTAAACACTAATTTTAATTTCAGTAAGTCTTATTGTCCAAAAACTGATGGCTAATATGAATGAGCAATTTAGACACTGGAAGACTCACTGAGATCATTATCTATGGTATTCAAAGGAGGATGGGACTAACATCAGCCTCTCACTGAGTTCTCTTACAACAATTGTTTCCACTCAATCATCCAAATGGCTCCATGTGAAACCCTTTATGGGAAAATATGTAGAACACAGGCTTGTTGGGATTAATTCATTGAATATATACCACTATGACCTGAAATAGTTGGATAAATGGTGTAAAAGGTAGAAAGCATTCAGTATCACACCAAGACATCCCAAATTCGACAGAAGAGATATGCATATAATCATCGACGAGATCTTGAGTTTAAGGTTTGAGACATGGTATTCCTCTGTATATATATATATATATATAATAGAATCATGAGATTTGGGATGAAATGAAAGTATATTCCTAGGTATATCATCACCTTCGATATTCTTGATCAAGTCGGATATTTGGTTTATCGACTTACACTTCCACTAACCATGTATAAGATCCCCCAAATGTACTAAACCTAAAGGTGGTATAATTGTAAAATGATCACTCTTATGAGGAGGAGTTAGTGAAGATCGTAGACCAGAGAGATGAAGTTTTACACAATAAGACAACTCACTTGGTAAAAGTATTATGGAAAAATGAAAAGTACAAAGTGGAAACATGGGAACTGGGGGAAGAAATGAAAGATAAGTACCCTCACTTTTTTCACCATAGTTTGTAAAATAAATTTTCAAGGGTGAAATTTCATAAGGGGGAATAATGTAACGACCAAAAAATTTATCAATGGAAATTCCCTTATTAAAATTTTTTCATATAGTATAAACTACATTAAATCACTTTGAAATTAAATTTCAAAATTTATAAATGATGAATGAATGAAATATCAGGTATTTATAGAAATTCAGGAACCTATCCTAATGAAATAGAAATATAACCTTTAGAATAGTATTGTGACTATTTGAATATTAAATTGGATAATACAATTTCAACCTCATCGATGAAAGTATGGTTAAAATTTAAGTGTATGAAAATGATAATATGGTATAATTATATCATAGCATAAGAAAATAAATGTTCTAAAAATTATTAATTTGATATATGTATTTTTATAAGTCATAAATATTTAATTAGAACTTTATAATTAATATAATGATTTTAAAGAAAATTTAATTTTATAAAATTGATTCAAAAATTAAAATTTTGTTTTCATAGAATTAGAAGATAATTTTATGTGACCATAATTATTTTTTTAAAGTGTTATAAAATCAGTTACAATTTTAAAATCAGTATTTTCCTAGTAAATTATGATTTTAATTAAAAGATATATTTCTCATATTTAGAAATTTATTTTAATAAAATGGATTTCATTTTTAATTATACATTTTTAAAAATTGTTAGGGTGAATTTTTAGTATTTTTCTAAAATACATGAATTTTTTTTGAATAGTAAAATATGATAATTTACAATAAAAGATAAATACATGAATTTTTGAGTTGTAGATGATTTATGGTTGATATAGGACCAAAATATATAAATATATGTTATTATTTTAATATATTTAGTGTTAATTCGCAAACTATTCATATCCATGATCCAAAACAATAAACTAATGAATAAAATAATGAGAAAACACCCCTCTCCTCTCCTATATGTACCACCCCTCACCACCTATTCTTATCACACCATTAAATATTTGAACCTTATAAAAGTTCTACCCAATAATCTTCCTAATAACCTCCACCCCATTCATGAACTCTTGGTCCCATTAAAATACCAAACCATTTTCCCTAACGAGGATCTCAAAAAAAAGAAATTCAAGAGGTAAACACCACTTTCTTTGCCTTTTAATTTCTTTTCAATATTATTTCTTTTCTTATCATATCCTCACTTATACCTATACAAGAGGAATGATAACTCCATTATCTTTTATATACTGGAGAATTATTATGTTAATAGAATAATTTATCTTCTAATCTCTTCCCTTTTAATTTTTTCTAAAATTGAATATATTGTCCGTAGTGTGTCGATTTACCACCACCGTGGAGGATGTATTTTCATTTTTCACTACCACCATAAAGGATGGTTATAAAAATTAATTGTTATTAAATAATATTTTATTATGAATATTATAATTTATATAATGTTTTGTAACCAATTTATAATCATGATTTAAAATAAAATGATGTATGCTCTTAGTGGTCATAAAATCCACAAAATAAATTAAATCATCTTCATCAATAATTTATCTAATAATTCATCCTCATTCCATATAAAAAAATATAAGACCAATTATGCTTTTATATGTTCATTAAAAACATATGATTTTAATTATATAGAATCATTCCAATTTTACATGAACATCCATACTCATATACAAGATAACCGATCATGAAAACCAAGAAAACAAACACTCTAAGGGGATGAAATTGAACTCTATAACTCATAAAAAATCCCATAAATGAACTTAATAAAACTATAATGATTAAAATTATTTTATAAAAGTTTATTTTTTTAAAATTAATTAATTTAATTTTATTATCCATGATATTAAATTGTAGAAAGCATTCATACATATGGTAAGGGGAATTCTCAAACCCAACTCTCTTCCTTTGGGTTTTCTCTGTTTTACTCCATTTTCAGTTAGATGTTCATTTATTTTTACTTCCCTTTTATTTTTTGGGATATAAAGGTTTTTAATATGGTTTTATGATAAATTAAATTATTTTTCCATTATAACTATTCTTTCTAAAAAATGAATTTTTATTTCTCGTGAAATTGTTTCTTCTTCAATCAAGACTGATGTCGACCATCTTATTCATTTTTTAGATTGGGAACTCCAAAGTTTATAAATGTATGTTCTCTTAAATAAAAATTATTCATTTCCATGGGTTACTGTATGTCCAGAATTGATATACTTTCTATATGGCATACATGATAATGTAAATGTTATGATGTGATGGGTGAGCCTTAAATTATATAGCACATGTAAATGATATGTTGTGATGGGTGTGCCTATAATTATATATAACTACAATTAATTGGATAATGTGATTACTATATTTAGATAAAGAGAAATATATGTGAACATGATGCTATATTTTTTCACAACTATATGTGGTATTTGGACACTAAGACATGGTGTTACATTTTTATGCATTGCCACATTCCATGACTTTATCTAATGTCTCCACTAATGTTTATGGTTATGATAATTTTTTTATATTATAATTATGATGATTATACTCACCCATGTTTACTGTCTCCTATTCATCCACTTATTGGGCTTTTAGCTCACCCCTCATTTTTATGTATATCCTCAGGTGAATACTTGTACTAAAGAGAACACAAAGGTAAATAAGAAGTTAGAGAAGAAGGAATTAAATAAATATATATGTTTTATTTTTTAAAATTCATGTATAATCCTATTTTTTCTATGAAATTAAACTTTTTGATCCTGGTTTGGTATCACAATTATGTTTTTTATCATTGAAATTATGTAATAGTTATATAATAAAAAGTAGGGTCACTATATTCCATATTCCTTAATTATTAATATGATTTTACTTATTCATATTTGATATATAAAGAAACTATTGCTCCATTTTAAGAGTGATGTTCTTGTTTTTTCAAGAGTTTGAAAAGGACATAATTCACCCCCCTGTTTTTTCTCCATCAACATTCCAACCCTATATAAAAAAATATGGAGTTATGATATCCTATATAAAAAATACACACTATTTTATTCAATGTTTGACACTTATCTATGAAAAATAATACATTTTTATATATCTTACTATAAATTATGATATTCTTTTCATTGTAAAAATAGTCTGAAAATGTACTGATCAGATGATGATCATGGATATAATACCATTGGTGGATGTTAGAGCGTTATATAATGATCATTGGAAAGGATTAAACATATAAATATGCATGATCTCTCATCCCCCAACCAACATGTAGTGTAAGAACATGAAAATAAATAGATGTACCTTAAATTAATAACTATCAATATATATCATTCAGAGATGGAACATGTTTAATTATTGTCTCTTAGAAACGTTTTTAGACTCTTTCCACCATATGGATGCCACTAGATTCTAGAATCCTCATATTCTATGACAGGACCCCTTAAAATCCAATGTTAGTTAGTCACCATCTCTGTAATGATGAATAGATAAAAATTAGGAGGATAAATCTTCAGTCATGGATTGTCTAGATCATCATCTAAAATAGTGGGATCTAATCTCATATATACGTTCCCTTTATTCAATGATGGTATTTGAACATCAATTTCCTAAACATGATAACCAATATACATTATGATAATGTATTTCTATTGATTATATAATCAATTGAATGTTTCAAGTGATTATAATAATTTTGTATATCTATAGACTAATTAACCTATTTATTTTTAACTGAAGGAAACTATGTGGAATACATTGAAAACATCAGATGAACGATAACTTATATCACTAAAATATCATATAATATGACAGATATAGATCATATGTTATGATATAGACATATATATTCCATAATTTTTCTTGTGAATTGCATATAATATAAAATATGATATACCTATGTTTAATTCATATCCAAAAAAGAACAAACCTTATATTTTCATGTAGAATCAATTTTAGTAAACCATTTAAAATAATCTTTAAACAATATAAACATAATTATTAACAATAAAATCCTAATCCTTAATATGGTGAAAAATTATAATGACACACCGACACCAAATACTGATGCTCCAACCATGTACTACCATCTCCTCCACTATAAATACAAGGTTGAATAATGAATTTCTAGTTGAAAAGAATGGAATATTCCTTTTACATAGATCAAGATCAGTGAGTTTTACACATAAACCAAGGAGAACATGTTGGGTGAGTAAAAATCAACAAGATTTAACTAATACTGTAATGAGTGTGCATAAAAAGTAATTCCAAATTCAATGTTAATCATCATGATAAATAGTAAATAGTTTTAAACAAACACATTTAATTTATTCTATTTTATCAACCAAAATATATTATTTAAAATAATAAACATTTGTCAAAAATAATTTCATCAAAAATGAAATTAGTAAAAAGTTTCATTATTTTCATATTTCATACCTAAATATTCTTAACTTGATGAAATAACATTTTTTCCAAAATTTCAAGAGAAATCAAGTTTTCATAAATCAATTTAAAATTCCATGAATTTTTGAACTCCACTAGTAAATCCATATTTTTCTAAAATCCATTAGAAAATCCTTTTTTTCCAATTTCCCATGGGAAATTTTCATTTTACCATATTATTCCCCTATTCTATTCCATATCGAGAATTTCATTATTAAAAATTCTCATTTTCTATCTTCTATCGCTAAATACCTCTCCAAGGTATGAATCCATAATCATTCTTCCTAATATTTAAAATTCAGATATATATTTTGGTTGTATTCATTGAATTTTATACATGTTTTATATTATAATACTGTGATTTGAGGTTGAATTTTATATAAATTGAATACTCTTTTTTGGGAAAGATGTGCTTCTGAACACACTGAAATTACAAACATTTCATGTCACGAATATTAATTCATGGTGTGTATTTTCCAAGATTCGAATTAGAGGTCTAGAAAGTTGATAAATTAAACCTGGTCCTTGAACCTAGTACAAGTCCTGATCTTATGGGATGAATAAAATCTGGATTTGAAAAACAATCACCACATGAAGGGTTCAGCCTCAGCCTCTTGTCAACCTCCATGAAATCCTCAAAAATCCCACAAAAATTACTCCCAACATGAATTTTGGAGGGATAAAAACACAAAAAAATAGATTTTTTATTCCCTATTAAAAATATATAAAAAATAGTTTATGATGTAATAATCCAAAGAAGAAACAAGCCATTTCTAACTCATTATGTTAATCTCATTTACATCATGAGTTTTTATTACCTATTTAATTCTATGTGCCTCATACTTTTGGTGTATGATATTTTTTACAATTTTTTTTTCATTTTATTTCATTATGTTACAGTTTTCATGAACCTAGAATCTTTACATCATCCATAATAGTTTCAAACTTGATTTTTATTGAAAATAAAATTATTATGGTGCATTTTTCTTCTTTAGTGAAGTAAGTTTGTTGGTTTTATTTTTCTTCTTTAAACTTTGTTGTGTCAGGATATCTATTTTAAATACACTATTGTTTCACATAATTAATTTTACTCTTACCATACATGGCTAGGGTGGGGTATTAGGATTAGGTATAGGACCACTTAAAATAAATCCTTAAATCAAACAAGGTTAATCTATTGTCTAGAAATTTTGTTAATAATACAATCTTATTTCATCATTTCTATATAAACCAGATCTAAATGCTTTAAAATGGTTAAACTTATTTTAATTGGAATAATTTTATTTATGACTGATGTATTTTATTTTTTTCCACTTTTCAAGTTTTTTGTAATGAAAAAATGTAGATAATCTCCTCCATACCAAAGAGAATATTTAAATCTAGGTAGATCCAATTCGTTTGAAAAAAATAAATTGGTGATTCATGAATAAATTTTCAGACTTTCCAGAAATTATTTAGGTATATCTTCTACACAAGGTATCTAAATTTAATATTGATCCCTTTATTAATAAACTACAAGTTAATTAAATTTTGTAGTTAAAATCAAAACACCATCAAATCTATATGAGGGATATATTTAGGTTCCAATCCTTATGCCACACCTATTGTTTCTACCTCCCTATAGACTTGAACATATACTTCCACTATCCTATGAACCCTTTTAATAGTGTTAGTTGGGATAAAAAAAATAAAATTCTAATCTGGTCGACTCGTGTAGAATTAATGTTACCATCTGATCATATCACTTCCAATCTCACACTTTAGTAACCGCTTCCTTTCATCTATGGTTATCTCAACCATTTTATTCCTTATCAATTTCTCTTTGATCCTTTGAAGGAGAATACATTTTTAATTTTTTTTTAAAAAAACTGTTGCACAACCTTTGAAGGTGAATATACTACGAATTGATATTTAATTATTCTATTAAATTGTATTTTTCAGTACCTATTCACTTCATTTTTTGATTTAATTTATATAAGTGTTATTATTTGTGTTTTAAACCACTTATTATGAATCTACTTTGTATTCCTTCCCCATGTATCTTTGAATAGACTTGTGATTATGCTAATTTAATGGCCCAAACCTTTTGAATTATAATTATTTCCTGAAAATGTGTGTTATATTATATTATACATACAAAACTATATATATCTAATAATGAAGTTAGTGAATTTAGAAATGTGACCATATTATTTCAACCCTTATGTGAACATTGTACACTATAATCTTAATAATAATTTTAATATTATAATTACTATTTATAAGTAGAAATGAAAAAGGAAAATTAATGCAGAAAGAAGATTTAATGGCTTCATCTAGTATAGGCGTGTCTTACAAAGCCCATTTTTCAGAAAATAGGAGGGAAGTATCTCCCTTGGGATTCTTTCCTGACCAAGACTAACCAAATATTTAAAAAGTTAGGCTTGAATGAAATCACTTACAGGATAAGTTCATGTTTTTGGAAATTTCCACTTGGGCGATATTATCTAAGTCGCCCCAAGAATCTATCACAATCACAAACCTTACCTTTAGGTCATATGAAAGTGTTATTAGGGTTTATGTTTTGAGGCCCTAGTTACTTAAATTGTAATTACATTTTAAAAATTAAATTTTTGTTCCATCAATTCTGTTTTAAGAATAGTTTAAATTGAGTTTAAATTTGATAAATTAATTTTTTGGATAGAAATTGTACTTTTCAAGAAAATATATAATTATTTTAATAAATTAATTCATTATTAATAATTATTATTTTAATTCAATATTATAATTAAAACACCCATTTTGAAAAATAAATGATAAAATAATTTTGTTTTTTCAAGTGTCATAAATTTCGCTATACATTTTAACTATGCATTCTCTATCCGCTATTATTTTTAATAACTAGGAATTTCTTGAAATGTTAAAATTATTATATTTATATAATAATTATGACAAAATAGATATGATTTTTTTCAATCATCACATAAAAATTTGGCTAGGGTGAATTTATAAGAATTTTCTAAAATGCATTAGTTTTTCATGAATATTAAGAATATAGTATGAGTTTTCTGGTATGTTTAATGAAATCATAATGATGTAGTATTTAATATAAAATTGTTTTCAGATATTCTATATTAAAATAACATAATATTTTTCCCAAGTGACCAATACCGTGGGAAAATACCATTTTCAAGCCCAAGGTTTTGGATTTACCACTAAATAGGTGTCCAAAGAAAATAATATAAAATCCTCCTCTTTGTCAATATATATCCACCCATTTATCCATTTCATTTCACTAAATATTAATCCCCCATGAATATATAATTGTTTAAACACAAAATTATTCATCATAAGGTGTTCCTAAATCCCCCATGGTCATAATATTCAAGTTGTAGTAGTTACCCTTCAAGGTAATGGAAATCTCAACTTCTCTTTTCCTTTCAAAGTTCCCTTTTTATGTGGTATGTCTTTAAAAATTTTATTCTATGTTATTATTTCCATTTTATTATGTCACTTTACTATATTAAGATTATTTTATGAATATTATAACATTTTCCTCGCACTTTCTAATGTTTTCTAAATCCATGTTTCTTAACCGTTTTTCTACAGAATTTTCTTCTCAAATTTTCTATCTTTTTCTCAATTAATTATCATATTTTTTTGGTGATTACCAAAACCTATTTATTTTCCATGTGTATTAACCTAGATTTAAAATTTTTTATTTTATTCTAGTATTAACATGAATGAAACCCACCTTCCCTTTTTATGAGATAATAATGATATAAAGATCTTGTCTTTAAGCACTTTTTTTAAAACGCTGTGATTTTTATATGAAACCAATTTCTTTTATTTTCCATGGGTTATTTATGAAATTATTTATTATGATATATGTGTCTCAAATTAATTAAGACATATGAAGAGTTATCCTTGATATATCTCTAATTCATTGGTTACAGAATTTAATCTCTAGAGATTACATGTTTTGTGATACCATGGTAAATAACCTTAGTGATTTTTATGAAACCTCAATGAAAAACCTTGGTGATATGATTATGAATGACTCAATTAAATGTTTTATAAAAATTTACATGTTACTATTCATGTAATTTTTACTATCATATGACTTTTTTTATTTTCTCTTACCTTAATTATATTCTTCAAGTTCTTTTAGATAATTCTCATGATCACTTGTGAACTATTTCCCTTAATTTCCCTTACTGAGCCTTATGATAACCCTTTCCTTTGATGCATGTCCCTAGGTTTTGATATGCTATAAATTTACTTAGGATAAACCTTGAATAATCTTTCAAAGTGGAATATAATAATGTATTAATTTTTCTTTTATTATGTAACTTTTTTCAAGAAACTAAACATTAAAGGATCTTCTATTTTTACAATGTAGTGAAATGTTATGTAATAAAAAAGTTGGATTTCATATTTGGTATCAAATAATGGTTCAGTTATTTTTGAAATTTGGATTGGAAAACATAGTAATAACCTAAAAATCTGTTAAAATATAGAAACACATCCTGGTGTTTTAGTGAAATATTTAGTAAGTGGTTTACATGAAAAGGCATCCTTGTCTAGAGACAAACAAGTGGATGTGGTTTTGGAATAGATATTCATAGGGGTAAAAATCCAACAAGGTGTATCGGTATTAAATCAATGTAACTTGGTACATGAAAACATGCCTTACTATACAATTTTTTGACTCTCCCAGGGGATATGATTGGTCAATCACAAGTTTTTTATGAACCATTATGAAGAATTTATAGAAAATGTAATTGTTTTTAAATAATAACATATTTAAGAATTATGTTTTGAGAAATGAAAAACCATTATAATTAAAATATTATTAAATGAAGCATGTTTTTCACTAATGTTTTCCTATTTTATAAAATGGAGGTAAATAGGTGAAACAACAGAAAAGGTGAGCACAATAGACTAGTCACTGATGACCTTATGATGGAATATAGAATGGAAAACTTCCTGATAATGATTAATCAACTGACTCAAGTTATGAAAAATTACTTGAACCAAGCCACAAGACTATATTAACCTCAAAGGGAAAAAATTATTGATTACTTTATAGGTCAATGACCTACTTCTTTCAGTGGATCTACCAACCCATTGATTCTTGAACAGTGGATAAGATCTATAAAATAGGTCTTTTCTATACTCCATTGTTTGGAACATGAGAAATTCCCCCTAGTTATGTAATTATTAGGGGAAGAATCTGATTAGTGGTGGATACCAGTAAAAACTTATGAATAGAATATGAGATATTGATGTAGTGGAGAGGGAAGAGTATAAGGGAACTATTTTCGAAACATATTTCCCATGATCAATGAAAACAAAATTGGAGAAGGAATTCATAGACCTGGATAAGAAGGAAAATGAATATGTGGGAATATATGATATGAACATCATGAAATATTCCCATTACACCTCAATCTTTGTTATGTATTTTAATGGGAAGGTTGGTAGATTCTTCGGTGGACTGGGACCCAATATATAGAATAATCAAGCCAACCAAGACTATGAAAACTTTGAGGAGATCATGAGAAGTTCTATGAAATTTGAACTAGAGTTAAAAAATATTTACCAGTCACGTAGATTGAATGAATGTAAGATATCTTTGGAGAAACATTTGGGGAGGATATTTGGACAAGGAAGAGGATGAAAGCAAGTGCAACTTCTCATGTGAAAAAAATGTGGGAAGAAGCATTTTTGGAAATGATTACATGGGAGTAGAAATTGTTACAAGTGTGTAAGAGATGGCCATTTTTAGCAGAACTATCATAGTGAGGTGAATCCTAAACTTATAAATACTAATGACAAAGAGAAGATAGTGTATTCTTAGCCAGAAGTATAATGATTTAAGTGTGGAAACCTTGGAAATTGTTTTGATCATTGTCCAAATATGAAGTTAATAGAGGGAATCACCATCAACATCTTCATTGGTCAAAGGATAAATTTTGTAATTTTCCTATCAAGATAGTTGAATTTGAATACCCAAATGATGTGGTGGAATGAAATCTAGTTTTTCTCTCATATCTATCAAGTACTTTGTTTGATTATGGTTCTACACATTCCTTTATTTCCTTCATTTTTTCAAAAAATATAGATTCAATACTTGAACTAAAAGAAGTAAAACTATCATTCAAGACTCCTGGAGGGATTATTCATGCATTAAAAGTGTATATAATCTCTAGTATTTACTTTAGTGATAATTATATAATTCTAAATATATTATTGATTCCCATGGTGGAATTCAACACTATACTAGAGAAGGTATGCCTATAAAATTATAATAAAAAGATCAACTGCAGAAGTAAGGAAATATCAATAGTATTGAATGGACAATTTAAAGTCGTTTTCAAAGGAGATATATCTCAACCTAAGCTTTTTTAAGAAGCACCTATGATATATTTCTTTTCGATAATGATCGGTGAATATTAAGAATGAAATGAAATTATATGAATTGAGAATGTTCCCATCATTTAAGAATACATTGATGTATTTATTTAGGAGCTACCTAGACCTACACTAGAAGAGAGGTAGAGTTCTCCCTTTATCTCATTCCTGGTTCTAGGATGATTTCAAAGACCCTGTATAAAATAGAAAATGTAGAGCTTCAAGAGATAAAGAAACAACTCCAAGATCTTTTAGAAAAGGGGTTTTTCCAGCCACATGTGTCTACATGGGGAGAAAATATTCTCTTTGTAAATAATAAGGATGTATCAATGTGGATATGCATTGATTATTGAGAACTTAATGAGATCACAGTGAAGAACAAGTACCCACTTCCAAGAATTGATGATTTATTTTACCATCTTTATGGGGCTCAATTCATCTCCAATATTGATCTTCAATCTGGTTATCATTAATTTATGTTGAAGGAAGAAGATATTTTGAATACTGCCTTCTGATCAAGATACGGGCATTATGATTTTGTTGTTATACCCTTTGGCTTGACTAATGCACCTTATATTTTCATGTATTTGAGAAATAGAGTCTTTATGATCTACCTTGATAACTTTTTGGTAGTTTTTACTAATGATAGTATGATATATTCCAAATTTCACAGAGTATAAGGATAATCTAAGGGTTATATTCAACCTATTATGAAGTATAGCCTATTTTTAATTTTTATAAAATGTGAATTTTTGTTACAACAAGTTGATTTCCTAGGGAACATTGTAACAAATGAATGAATATCATTTGACCCTAAAAAGAAAATGGTTGTGGATGAGTGGACTCGTCCTACAATAGTAACTAAGATTCATGGTCTCCTTGGTTTAGTTGGATATTATATGAGGTTTGGGAAAAACTTTTTATGAATTTCTAATTCCCTAACCAAATTAACTTGAAAAGGGGAAGAGTTCATCGGGAGAAATAAGTGTGAGGAATGTTTCCAAGAGATGAAGAAGAGATTGGAAACTTCACCCATGTTCATTATATCCTCTATCACATAAGGATTATTTATGTTTAGCAGTGCATATTTGAAATTTCTTGGGTGAGTCCCCATGAAAAATGATTAGGTGATTTCTTATTCATCTCGATAGTTGAATCCTCATGAGTTTAGCTATCTTATGAATGACCTACATCTGGCTGTGGTTTTATTTCTCTAATGATATGAAGTAATTATCAATATATGTTTAAATGTGATATATACACGGAGCATAAAAGTTTTTTTTATATTTTCCTAAAAAGGTAATTGAATATGAGATAGAGAAGATGGTTGGAAATTATTAAGGACTATGTTTTTTCAATTAATTATCATACGACAAGAGAAAAAAATTTGTTGATGCATTAAGAAGGAAATACCATATTGTATTGGAAATGATGAGGATTCGAGGAGATCCTTTTCTCAAATACCTAGTAAAATATAACATGGGAATCATAAGGGAAGGTATATCATCATCCATATCCCAACTGATTTCTCAACCATTATTAGTAGATTAGATCAAGAAATATCAATGATAATACTTGTTATTACAAAATAATATAGAGGCTCTGAATAATGGAAGGCTTCATAATTTAAATATTTATCAAGAAGGATTACTAAGATTTAATACAAGGCAAGGTGTTTCATCTATTCTAGAAACAAAGAAAGAGTTGATGGATGAAGCTCATAGCTCCACACACTCTATACATCCTTGAAGCAAGAAAATTTATAAGGACTATCGTGATCATTATTGATGGGATAACATGAAAAGGGATATTTTTAACTATACTACAAGGTGCCTGGTATGTCAACAAGTGAAGGTAGAGTGAAAACATTTTGATGGGGTATTATAACCACTACTCATACTAGCATGGAAGTGAAAGTGCGCAGTTGGAGTATGGTATGACAGAGATGGGGAGAGGTGAATTAGTGATACACTTTTTCTTTTATGTTTGTTTCCAATTGAAACAACCTTCACCTCCTATTAAGGATTTAAATTCCCAACTGAGAAACAAATAAACACATATCCAAAAGAACATAAATATTTACAACGTTCAATGTTCAATAATAATATCTATATACTTGGTATAGTTTGGAAATTATCATATACCATACAATTGACTAAGAAACCAATCCTTGGATTAAAATGAGTAGGACGTACCCTTTAACTTGTGTAGAACTATAAAACAATCCCACCAGTGTGTGTTCTCCCTCTAAGTATAATAGAGTAATACAATTGTTTTGTAACAACTCCTGTTCTCTGCGCTTATTTTCAATTCAAACAATGTATTCAATTGAAATAAAATTCATTAATTACCTACCTAGAATAAAGTTAAGAACTATCTAGAAATTGTTAGGAAACACTAATTCTGATTCCTCTGAGTACGATTCTTTCAAAACAAAGTTCTCAGTCTAATTCTTCCAATACAAATCTCCTATTCTGATTCTTTCAATAAAAATCTCCCATTCCGATTCTTTCAATAAAAATATCACATTCAGATTCTAATATAGATAACAATAGAGTAGAATCGACAAAACTTCTATTATCGAATAAAATTTTCATGCCAAAGAGAATATGAATGAATTGGCCCCACCCAAGATAATTTTCAATCCGAATAGAATTGATGTCTTATTCTGTCTAGAAATCCGGAGCTTCTCTCTCTTCTGATGTGAACAATGAAAGTCACATAAGTACAATGTACTTCATGCCTTTTATAGGTGACCCAAAATATGTTTAGGATGGAATCCCAAAACACTTTCCAACTCACTTAAATTCACCCAAATTTGAATTTCTTTTAAAATATTAGAGCAATTATGACATTGTCATGGCTTCTAGATTGTTCTAGAATATTCTAAAATCTTCATCTCATCCTTACCAGACTCCTATTTCAAAGGTCAATACAATTACAATTTATGAGAAATACATGGGTCTAAATCAAATTATCTCATACTGATTTCTTCAATACAATTCTTGATACCATAACAATTGAATTTGTTTTAATAAATGAACTTCTCCACTTGAGATACAATTATTATTTAAAAATGAAAGGACTCCCTTTTGAAAATTCATTCATTAGTCACCTTATCTTTACCTTTCTCTTTACCCACATGAGAAAACACCATCTATTCACTGACATGTGCTTGTATCATAACTACCTTCATGATTTTAAAATCATTGAGGATTAGCTTTAGCATTGTCTGAATTCAATTGGAAACTATTGTAAATTTCCATTCACTCCTTCTTTCATTTAATCTCATCCCAAGCATGATATTTTTTTAATACAAATGGTCTAGATACTATTATCCTTAATACGACTATATATGGATATGATCGTTCTGGTTACGATCATTCTGGTTACGACCATTTTGGTTACGATCATTCTGGTTATGATCATCGTGGATACGATCATTCTAGTTATGATCATTATAGATATGATTATTATGGTTATGATCATGCTGGATAATATCATTCTGGATATGATCATTTCTGGTTAAGATCATGCAGGATATGATCATTATGGATATGATAATACTAGATACAATCAGTCTGGATACGATCATTTCTGGATATGAGTATTCTGGTTACGATTGTTGGTTACGATTATTGGATATGATACAATACAATCTAATAAGGATGATCTTCCCAAATGCAATGCAAAACAATATGATAATGAAGATCTACCTAGATACGATACAAAACAATCAACATGTGATTCATTCTCAATTGACACCATATCTTTCCTTTTATTTTACCCAAATACAATTATTTAAAAAGAAAATCAGTGTCTCGCCTTCCCTCGGTATCACCTCTTCCATCGAAACCACCTATTCAATCAGCATCACCTCGGCATCAACACCACCTTTCATCAGCACCACTTTTTATCGGCATCACATTTCTATCGGTACCACTTTCATTGGAACTAACTTTCCATCGGTACCACTTCAATTGCTTTGAAACACAATCAGCACTGCCTCTCCAATATGGATTTTATTGTTTTCTGATTGTTTTAAAAAACAATTGGTACCACTTCTTTTCTGATTTTTTTTAAAAACAATCTAAATACAATTTTTTCTTTATTGTTTTGAAAAAAAAATCAGAATACGATTCTTTTTCGATTGGAATCACCTCTTTCACTCCCCTTTCCTTCTATCAGGCTTGCATCAGAAGTTCTCAATAAATATCATGATTTATATGAAATAAAAACTATCGAAGCATCATTACAATAAAAATGGGTCTGATTATTTTCAAACCAAACCCAAAAAAAAATTTACACAAAAAAAATTGAAGCAGTTTCCTTTCTTCAAAACATACCTTGACAACAATATAAAACACTTTAAACCTTCGTCACCTTGATCATCATCTTAGTCCCAACAATCTCCTCCTTTTTATTTTAATTTCAACCAAGTTTCAGAAATCACTGAACTTTTCAAAATCAAGAAATAGATTACATATCAACAATTCTAAGCATATATGAGATAACTCATTATAGGAAACTAGAATCTTTAATAGAAAATCCATGATATCTAAAATAGTGATCATGACCACCTCTTTCTTTTCTTCAATATTTCTGAAAAAAAATTCAATTTCTTTTCCTACAACAACTCTAACAAATATTTAAAATAGTTTACACACTAAACAATTCTAAATTCACAGCTTACCCACCACTCTATCCTTTTTACAATAGATTTATGAAACAAAACAATTATCCACCTTGAAAAAACAATCCAAAGGTAAAATAAGATAGGTGATAGATTCAAATACCTTATCTTTTAATAGAAATAGGTTGTACACCCATGTTCAACATCATTTTTTAGAATGATTCCTTCGATAAAGGTTTTGTGAAAATATCATCAACTTGTTTCGATGTTGGAATATACTCTAGCTAAAATTCATTATTTTCCACATGATCTTTAATGAAATGATATTTAATATCAATATGTTTTGAATTAGAATGTTGCACTAGATTCCAGGTGATATTGATTGTACTTTTATTGTCACAACCCAAGAGCATAGGTAACTTCACTTGAATAAGTAAATCTTTAAAATGTGTTTTCATACACATAAGTTGAGTAGCAACTTGAGTAGCAGCAACATACTCAGCATTGGTCGTACTGAGAGTTACTGAATTTTGTTTCTTGGAATTCCAAATTACACAATTCTTTCACAAATTGAATACAGTACCAGATGTGGATTTTCTATCATCAAAATTTCCTACCCAATCTGCATTAGAATACCCAAATAAATCAATACTATATGAGTTGTGATACCTGATTCCAAATTCTGTTTTTCATCTAATGTATCTGAGAATTATTTTTCCAGTAATAGGATGTGATTCTCTTATAGCACTCTGAAATCTTTCACATAAGGAAACAATATAAATAATGTTGATCTTGCAGGCAGTCAAATAAAATAGACTTCCAATCAGCTTTCGATACTCTTTCTGATCAACTTTGTTTCCATATCCATCTTTACTTAGAATTGTTCCTACTAAAATGGGTGTGGAAATAGGTTTTGAATGTTCCATTCCAAACCTCTTGAGAAATTATTTTCCATACTTTTCTAGGGAGAGGAAAATTTATTCTTTCTTTTTTTGGATTTGTATCCCAAGAAACTATTTCATTTCTCCCAGTATGGAAATTTCAAATACATTCTTCATTTCTTCATAAAATATTTCACAGCTTTCTATATCATTCCCAGCAAATATAATATCATCAATATAAACAATTACAATGAGTGAATATTCTTGAATTTATTTGATGTAAATATTTGAATCTACTCTTCCTTTTTTAAAATTAATCTTTCTTAAGAATGTATCCAATTTGTTATACCATGCCCTAGGATATTGTTTTAGTTCATACAGTGCCTTTTTCAATCTTCACACATAACCTTCATCATTTCTAATAAAAAATACACAAGGTTGTTCAATATAAACCTCTTATTCATGATCACCATTTAGGAATACAGGTTTAATAGCCATTTGAAAGATCTTGTATCCTCATTGTGCAGAAATAGCAAAAAAGATTCTGATTGTCTCATGTATTGTCACTAGATAAAAGGTTTCATCAAAATCAATACCCTCAATTTGTTAGTACACTTTGCAAACTAATAATGCTTTGTTTCTTATAACTTTACATTTTTCATTCATCTTATTCCAGAAAACACATTTTGTTCAAATGATGTTTTTATTTTTATGTTTGGGAATGAGTTCCCATGTACTATTATTTACAATCTAATCCAATTATTCATTCATGGATTGAACCCATTCCGGATTCTCAAAAGCTTATTTCACATCATTCGGTTCCACTTTAGAATATAAATAAGTGTGTGTAGTAGAATCAGTTGTTATTCTTGTTTGAACCTTCTGATGTTTATCACCAATTTTATTTTGAGATTCCACATGTTTCCTCATCCTTGGATAAGATTTTCAATTATCTTCCTCAGAACTATAAATAGTTGAGTCTGATTCTTCACCTTTTTTAGGATTAAAATTGTTGGTATCAATGTCATATTTTTCTTCATCAACTTGGTCAATGTGTTTATCTATCTAGATAGGTTGATCATTCTGAGAGCTCTCAATAACTTTTAAATCAACAGTATCAAAAATTATTCTAGTTTATTTGTTGAAGCATCTGTATCCTCTTCCTTCTAGAGAATAGCCAATAAAGATTCCATCCTCAACATTCTGCTCAAACTTATCATAGTTTCCACCTTCTTCTTTATAATACGAGGACTCCTGAAAACTCTAAAGGGCTTTAAACTTATAGTTTTTTCATAAAACAGTTCATAGAGAGTCATACCTGACTAAGGCCTAAAGAAAAAATGGTTCTGAATATAAATTGAAGTACTCATAGCTTTCCTCCAAATGTAATGAGAAGGATCATGCTCAAGTAACATGGTTCTTTCCATTTCCACTAGTCTTCTATTATTTCTTTCAACAACCCCATTTTTTTGGAGTGTCTAGGGAGAGATATACTCATGCCTAATTCTATGCTTCTCAATATAATTTTCAAACTCTTCACTTTTATATTCACCACCATTATTAGTTTTCCACTTCTTCACATAATACTCACATTATTTCTCAGCTTTTCTTCTAAAACTTTTAAACATTTTCAAAGAATCTGATTTGTGTTTCATGTACATAACACAATTAATGTGTGTAAAATCATCAATTAAAGTAATCAATTAATTATATCCATGTATTTATTTTTTTCTCATTGGACAACATATATCAGAATGGATCAGCTCTAGGGGTTGTTTTGAACAAATATCAACTTTCTTATGCACAACATCTGTAATATTTCTTTTCTGGAAAATAGTGAAACACCAATCTCTACTTCTCGGAAAAAAGGGATTGTCTCATACACTGTATCTTTTGAATAACTTGATCATGTTTCTCTGACACATGTGTCCAATCCTTTTATTCCATAAATGATTATCTTCCACCATACTCATGTAATAAGATTTTTGTGAATCACTAACCTGAAAAAAGTTTCCCTTTGTATATTGTCCTCTTGTAACAATCTTACCATATTATTCACTCTTTAAAAAAATCCATATTTCATGAAGATAAAATTGTTACCCTCATCACAAAATTGTGAAAAACTTACTAGATTTTGTTTTATCCCATCAATATACAATGTTTTCTTAGATTTCATCATTTCATTTCTAATGATGGCAGACCCAACACCTTTGATTTTCAATGATTCATCATTGTAAAATTTCATTGTGCCTTCATTAAAATTTTTCACATCTTTCATCAGTTTGATGTCTCCTATCATGTGAGAAGAACACCCACTATCAAGTATCCAGGGTTGTTCTCCTTTCATGGATTTTAATGTAGTTTCAAAAACAATCTCCTTTTCTCTATTCTTTACATTCTTAAACTTCAGATTTTGAGAATTGAGAATGTTTTGCTGAGCTGGTAACAAAACAAGACATAATTTTTCAAGGTATCCAGGTTTTTCACATATTTCAAAAATAGTTTCCAAGGGTTGGAACCTATTTTCAATCTTCAATTTATTCTTTTCATATTTCTTTAAGGAAACCTTCTCATTTTTCTTTCTTTGAGGATATTGACACCCCCTAAATCTCTTCCTTTCATAACTTGTGGGATAATAATAATGTTGTTGATTGAACCAACACATTATTTATATGTGTCTGAATCCCCCAAAATACTAGAAATACCCATAGAAATAGTATTTTCTTCTGAAACCTCGATACTGATCAGAATTGTGAATGTGTTTCTCAACCACCTTCTTCTCATTATTTTATGATTCACCAAAATTCAAATTATTAATCAGATTCCTTCTTTTATTTTCTAAATTATTGGTACCAAAAGTATTGGAAACATTTCTAGATTCATAATGTTTCAAAACATTCCCAACCTTATTGGTCTTTTCCACAAACAGAACATTCCCAGCTTTATTCATTTCAAAACCAATTCCATTATTCTTCTCACCCTTTAAAGGTATATTTCCGTGAACCTTATCAAATTTATCATTAAGAGAACATTCACCAACTTCAGTGATAGATTTTTGGAAACATAATCTTTTCTCTTCATCTTCAGAGAATTTTTGTTGGACAAGTTCCAACTCTTCTTCTTGTATATTCAACTTCACCTATAAATGCTCATTACGATTCTTTTCTTCTTCGTGATATTTCTTCAAATCATCAATCTATTTAATCAGTTTTTATTTATTAACAAGAAAATATTAATGGTTTCTTGAGCCTTCATCTTCCATCTATTTGTTTCAATTTTAAATCCTTGTGATCTTTCTCAGACATTATTTCAACTCTTATTTCATATGCATTTCAGGATGAGTTTCTTCTTCTTCAGAACTAATACTTCTGAATTCTTCATCATTCACTATTTCAATGAAATTATTTTCATTACCATACTTAATGGATTTTTCATATGCATCATCACTCTCTTTTTCTTCATCATCTTTGGACAAGAAACATCTTCTTTTTTATTTGAAGAATTTGCTTTCTTTTCTTTTGTCTCCCTTTTTCTTCCACGATATTCTTGTCATTCTTTCTTCAATATCACTATCCTTTTCTTCCTTTCTTTGAGTACAATTAGCTACAAAGTGACTAACACCTCCACAATCAAAACATTTCAAGGTAATTTTCCCTTTGTATTTCCCTGTACCTATTTTCACATTGTTGGAAAACAAGGATAGGATTTCATTGAGATTTTTACATACCTCATTTTCAGAGTCAAGAACACTAACTTCATCTTCAATAATAATATTATGTGCCTTTTATTTATTCATATCCTGGAAAGAAATTTCGTTGTTAACCTTTTTTTATCTTCATATCATTCTCTCTTATCATTTCATAGGTAATAAGAGTTCTATATAAATCATCAAGGGATAATGTTTCAGGATCTATATCATCCAATGAAGAAACTTTTGCATCGAATTTGTCAGGTATGATTATCAAGATATATTCAACAAATGTAGAGTATTTTAGAGTTTCACCAATACATCTGATAGTATTCACAATATCATTCACCCTAGTAAATAATTCCCCAACAGATTCATGCTCATCCATATTCAAATATTCATACTTCAATCTCTATATTTGTAGCTTTTCCTTCATCAATTTTTTATTTCCTTTGTATATGTTTTTTACTTTATCCCATATACCTTTAGTTGTGGAAACACCTTTCAATATCAATAATAAACTTTCAGAAAGTGATGATAATATATAAATCTTGGTCCTTCCATCATTCTGAAGAAACTTCTTGTCAACAGGTGTATGTAGAGCGCTATCATCAATGGGAAAAAACCCAATTGTTGCAGCTTCAAGAAAACCATAATTGATAGACATAAGATATGGAAGCATTCAATATTTCTAGATATGATAGTTATTTCCATCAAAGACCAGAATACCTTTACTGTTCATATAGTTTACATTCTCCATAAGCAAAGAACAATGAAGGGAACCTTCCTATGATACCAATTGAAAGTGCCCTGTCGGAGTATTGTATCACTAAGATGGGGAGGGGGTAAATTAGTGATACTATTTTTATTTTATGTTTCTTTTAAACTGAAACAACCTTCACCTCCTATTAAGGATTTCAATTCCAAGTTGAGAAACAAATCAACACACATCTAAAGGAATAAAAATATTTTCAAGGTTCATTATTCAATAATAATAGCTACCTCCTTGGTATTATTCGGAAATGATATAATGCCATAAAATCTACTAAGAAAACAATCCTTTTATTACAATGAGTAGGATTTACCCTTTCACTCGTGTAGCACTTTGAAATAATCTCACTAGTTTGTGTGTTACCTCAAATCACAATAGAGTAATAGAATTTTTTTTTAAAAACTCATGTTACCTTCACTTCTTTTCAATTCAAAAAATGAATTAAATTGAAATATAATTCATCAATTCCATACCTAGAAGAAGGTTAGGAACTACCTAGAATTTTTTATGAAACACTGAGTTTGATTCCTCTGAGTACGATTCTTTCAAAACAAAGTTATCAGTCCAATTAATTCAATACAAAGCTCACATTCTAATTATTTCAATAAAAAGCCCCCATTCCAATTATTTCAAAACAAATATCCCATCCTAATTCTCTAATAGAAAACAATAGAGTATAATTAGTAGCACTTTAATTCCCGAATACAATTTTCATTCAAAATAGAATATGAATGAATAAGCACCACCCAAGACAATTGTCAGTATAAACGGAATTGACCTCTTCTTCTCTCTAGAATTCCAAAGATTCTATCTCTTCGGATGTGAACAGTTTAATTCACACATGTACAATGTACTTCATGCCTTTTATAGGTGACCCAAAACATGTTTAGGTGGGAATCCCAAAACACTTTCCTGCTCACTTAAATTCACCCAAATCTGAATTTCTTCTAAAATATTGGAGTAATTATGACTTCATCAATGCTTCTTAGTTCTTCTTGAATCTTCTGCAATATTCATCTCTTCTTTACCAGACTCCCATTTCAAATATCAATACAATTACAATTATTGATTAATACAAGAGTCTGAATCTGATTCTCTCATACTGATTTCTTCACAACAATTGTTAATACCATACCAATTGAATGTATTTGAAGAAATGAACTTCTCTAATTGAGATACAATAATTATTTTAAATGAAAGGATCCCCCTTTCACAATTCATTCATCAGTCCCATTATCTTTACTTTTCTCTTTACTCGCATGAGAAAACACACATCATTCACTAACATGTTCTTGTATCATAAATACGTACATGACATTGAAATCATTCAGGATCAGATTTATTACCATCTGAATTCAATTTGAAATTATTTTAACACTCCATTAATTTCTACATATTTATTTTCATTGCATCCCAAGCATGATATTTTCTAAATAAAAATGATATGGATACTATTATCCTTAATATAATCATATCTAGTTATGATCATTCTAGTTATGATCATCCAAGATACGATCATTCCGGTTACGATCATTTTGGATACGATCATTCTGGTTATGATCATGTTAGATACAATAATTTTAGATATGATCATTTCTGGTTACGATCATACTGGATACGATCATTCTGGATACAATCATGCTGGATACAATCATTCTAGATACGATCATTTCTGGATACGATCATTCTGGTTACGATTACTGATTATGATTACTGGATATGATACAATACAATATAATATAGATGATATACTTAGATACGATGCAAAAAAAAATCTGATAAGGATGATCTTCCTATATACGATACAGAACAATCTGATAATAAAGAGCTTCCTAGATATGATACAAAACTATCTAAACTTGATTCATTCTCAATCGACACCATCTATTTCCTTTTCTTGTACCAAAATAAGATTGTTTTGAAAAAAATCAGTGTCTCATCTTCCATTGGAATCACCTCTTCCATTATCACCACCTATTCAATTGGCATCACCTCTTATTAAACACAACCTTTTATCAGCACCACTTTTTATCAGCATCAAATTTCCATCAGTACCACTTTCATCGACACCACCTTTCCATCAGTACCACTTTGATTTTTTTGAAACACAATAAAAACTGCCTCATCAATATAGATATAATTGTTTTCTATTGTTTTGAAAAATAATCGTTACCACTTATTTTCTAATTGTTTTTAAAAAAAATCTGAATACAATTCTTTTTTGATTGTTTTGAAAAAAAACTTTATATGATTATTTTCTGTTTGGCATCATCTCTTTCACTACCCTTTCCTTCTATCAAGATTGAATCACAAGTTCTCAATACAACTCATGATTTAGATGAAATAAAAATTATCAAATAATCATCACAATCAACATGGGTCTGATTCTTTTCAAAAACCCCAAAACAAGTATTTACACAAATCAAAGTGAAGTGATTTCCTTTCTTCAAAACATACCTTGAAAACAAAAGACACCACTTGAAACATTCATCACCTTGATCATCATCATGGCCCCTATAAGAAGTGGGACAAATCACTATAGACTTTGTCATTGGTCTCTCAAAAACATATAAAGGAAACAATGTGATATGAGTTATAGTGGACCATCTCACCAAGACTACCCATTTTATCTCTATTTAGGAAGATCTCTCAATTGACCAACTCACCAAGATATATGTAAAGGAATTGGTAAGGATTCATGGAGTTACACTTTCTATCTTCCTTTATCATGATCAATGGTTCGCATTAAAATTCTGGAGAAGACATAAATATGCTTTAAATGCCGAATTGAATTTCAGAAGAGCTTATCACCCTCAAACTGATATCCAGTTTGAAATGACTATTCAAACACTTGAGGACATGTTGATAGCATGATAAATGGAATTTAAATGTGGATGGGATCAAAATATATCATTAGTTGATTTTTCATACAAAAAAAAGTTTACATTCGAGTATGCAAATGTAACCCTATAAAGATCTATATGGGAAGCGATGTAGAATGCCTAATAGTTGGGATGAAGCTGGTGACAGAAAAATTCTTGGGTCTGATCTTGTGAAAGAGATGACAAAAGATGTTCATTAAATTCAAGAATAGAAAAAACATTCTTAGAGTTGGAAGAATAATTATGCTAACAACTATTATAGGGACTTGGAGTTTGATTTTGGAGACAAATTTGTCCTTTGAATTTCACCTTGGAAGAGAGTCATACTGTTTGGGAAGAAAGGAAATATCAGACCCATCCACATTGTCTTCAATAAAATTCTTGATCGCAAAGGTGCAGTGGCATTTCATCTTGAACTTTCTCTAAATTTAGCACAAGTTCATGTTGTATTCCATATATCTCTCTTGAGGAATTATATACATCACCCTTCACATATACTGAATCCTAAAGTGGTACAAATGGAACATGACCTATCTTATGTGGAGGAGAAGGTGGAGATCTTGGATCATAAATACAAGGTTCAACAAAAAAAGACTACCCACCTCATTAAAGTGTTGTAAGGAACCAAAAATATAAAGATTTTATGTGGGGGCTAGAGTAAACAATGAGGCAAAAGTACCCACATATATTCTAAACCTAAATAATGAGATGAAATTCTAGGGAAAACACATTTTAAGGGGAAGAATGTAACAACCCAAACTTTTTGAATGATAATTGTTTCCTGAAACCTTTTGTTAGATTATATTATACATACCAAAACTATATCTCTATAATAATTATGTGAGTATATTTTGAAATGTGACCATCGAGTTTTGAAATTCATATTACTATTGGTAAATTATGACCATTGGTCAATATTGCAATAGGAAAATATACTCTTAATAATAATTTTAATGTTATAATTATTGTTTATAAGTAGAAATGACAAAAGAAAATTAATACAGAAAGAATATTTGATGGCCTAATCTAGTGGAGTCATCTCATATGAATCCCATTCGTCATAAATTGGGGGGTAGTGTCTTGGGTCTTCACTCTTGACCAAGACTAAACTGAGCTTCGACAAGTGAGTATTGAACAAAATCTCTTATGACAGAAGTTGAAGTTAGTGGAAATTACCACTCTAGCGATGTTTCCAGAGACACACTAATAATATATCACCATTGTACACCTTACCCTTTGTTTGTATACATTTGTTATAAGGGGTTATTTTTCGAGGCCTGAGTTATGTATCATGTAGTAAAATTTCATGAATAAAATTTTTCTTCATCCAATTTTGTTTAATGAATATTTTAAATTGAGTTGGAATTTGATAAATTTATTTGTAGGCATAATTTTTACTTTTTAGAAAAGATATAATTATTATAATTAATTAATTTATTATAAATAATGATTAATTTAATGAGATAGTATAATAAAAACACTTTTTTAAATATAAATTATAAAATGATTTTATTTTTTCAAGTGTAATAAATTTCACTATCCAATTTCACTATGCGTTTTCCATCTCCTTTTATTTTTGATAACTAAAGATTATTATATTTAAAAGTTAAAATTACCATAATTATATAATAATTATGATAAAATAAATAACATTTTTTAAATCAGGACATCGAAATTAGGTTAGGGTGAATTTATGAGAATTTTCTAAAATGCTTTAGTTTTTCATGAATAGTAAAAATACAGTTTGAGTATTTTAGTATGCTTAATGACATAATAATGATTTAATATGTAATATAAAATTCTATTCTACTCTTGTGGATTAAAATAATATAATTGGTGTCCCATTTGGCCAATACCATAGGCAATTCCATGGTTTTTAATTTACCACTACCTAGGTGTCTGAGGAAATTAATAAAAAAAATACTCCCCTTTTTATATAAATACCACCCATTTATCTTTTTTCATTCACTACCAATTAATTATTTATGAATATATTAAATTTTTATATCCCAAGTATTACTTCAAAAGTGTTCCTCAATCCCCCAAGGTCCATATATTTGAGTTTTAGGAATCACTCTTCAAGGTAAGTGAAATCTAAACTTCTCTTTTCCTATCAAAGTTACTTTTTATGTGGTATGTCTCCTAACTTTTTTTATTATGTTATTATACACCATTTATTAAATACCTTTGATATATTAATATTATTTTATTAATGGTAGACCCTTTTCTCCTCTCTTTTTAATGTTTTTTAAAACCATGTTTCTTACCCATTATGCTGCTGAATTTTCTTCTCAAAATTTATCTCTTTTAGTCATGAAATTTTTATATTTTCTTTTATGAATACACAAAACTCTTTATTATATATGGTTATTCAACTATATTTAAAAATTATCTATTTTATTCTAGTATTAAAATTCATTAAATCCACCTTCCCTTTTCATGGGTTAATAATGACATAAAGATCTTGTCTTTTAGCGCGTTTTTTTAAAACACCGTGATTTTGATATGAAACCCATTTATTTTATTTTCCATGAGTTATTTATGAAATTTTTTATTATTATTTTTGTTTCTCGCAATAATTAAGAAATATTAATGGTTTTCCCTAATAGCTCTCCAAATCATTGGCTATTTAATTTAATATTTAGAGATGACATGTTTTGCGATACCTTGGTGAATAAACATGGTAATTTTTACGATACCTGAGTTACAAAATTTGGTGATATGATTATCAATTACTCAAATGAATGTTTTATCCCCATTTAAATGTTATTATTAATGTTATATTTTACTATCATTTTCCTTTTTTCCTTTTCTCATTCTTCGATGATATTCATCAAGTTCTTTTCGATAATTCTCATGATCACTTGTAAATTATTTCCCTTAATTTTCTTTACTGGTACTTATGCTCACCCTTTCATTTGATGTATGTCCCCAGGTTATGAGATACAAAAAATTTAATTAGGTTTAACATTAAATAATCCTTTCAATTTTAAGGTAAATTTTATTAAGTTTGCACTTATTGAGTACATTTTTTAAGAAACTAATCTTCAAAATATCCTCTATTTGTACAATGTAATAAAAAGTTATGTAATAAAAAGGTGAGATGCTATATTTAAAAATTTGAAGAGAGATCGGAGAGAAAATTTGGAATGCTATATTGGTTTTCAAGTTATTAATGGATAAAATAAATCATAAACAATATGAAACAACAAACCAGACATAAAACCCCCATTATGTCCAAGTTAAACCATTTAAACCAATATTTATTGCTTTTGTGCTCATTTATTTCTCAACATTAATTTTCCACTAAAATTTTCTTATGTTACTTGGTTAAATTTTTTAACACATTATTTTATGGTTATTTATATGATAACTAAAAATTAAAATTCAATATGTAATTTGTTCATATCATCCTTGTAGAGAAAACATGGGTTGCCTCCATTTAATGTGTTATACAACCCTATTCACATGTAGATAGGTCTTTATAGAAACCACTATGTAGTTAAAAATAATGAACCACATTTTCTAGGTTAAAATATTTGACCATGAAACCATGACATGGTTAAGAGTCCCACATCATGGAATTCTTAAATTCTATATATGTAATATATTTGTTTTAAATTTCGAATACGGAATCATTTCATATTTTATAAGAGATTTGAATCAACTATGGAGGGATTTTTTAAGGTTAATAATACTATTAAATGTGGAGAATAATGTTATATTTCTTTTTAGAAGATATTTTTTGAGTTAAAAGTGGGGAGTTGAAGAACTGGGAGGATCGTCATATTATAATGAACACTTAAATATCCAAAATTCTAGTGAGCGTTATTATGTCAAGAAGTAAATAACTTAATCTTGGTTGAAAAAATAGAATAATTCTTAAATATATATTTTAAGATAAACCTCACCTATGGAATTATTTATTGAATTTATTTTAAACATTTCATTGTAAATACCCTTGATTTGTTTGTAGACACCCACAAATTTTAATTTTAAGAGTTTATGATTTTTTATTTATTTTCAACTAGGAAGATTGAAATGGTAATTTTCCTGATTATATAATGAAACTTAGAGTTATCCATTTATTTTTTTTTGATGTGATTTATACAATTTTATGGATTTTTATTAGACGGTTTACTTTCCTAGTAAATATTGGGTGGTAATGGAATTGAATTCCTTATTTTGTTTATTTAAGTAATTAACATTTATTATAGATTATTTTTATTAAATAATTTATTTATGTCATATATTTTAATTATTTTTGAATATGTGAAACTATTAGTGGAGTTGGAGTTTGATATTTTATTTTGATTGATTATATAAAAATATAGAGTACTAAAAGAGGATTTTTTTTATGGGAGGTTGGAATAAGAAATGAATGGTGGATTCAGTGATTGGTTATATATGGATTAATAAAATATATATAGGGAGAGAAAATTAGTATAGGGAATAATGAGGGGGAAATAAAGGAAATTAATTGGTGGAATTTATTTTCCAATAAAAACATTTCTTAGTGGACTCTCTCCCTCTCTATTCTCTTGATTCTCTCAAGGGAGATTTCATGGTGTCAGTGTGTCATGGTTGATTATAGAAAGATTTATGGTGAATGGGTTATTGATGAGTGTTCATCAGTGACCATTGAGGAATTCGGGAATTATGTTCATCATGGAATTAGGTTTTGTGAATCTAACATTCATTTCTTGTGTAATCCTTGTGAATTTACCATGATTTCTAGTTTGTAATGGTTAGAGAATTCATAATAATTTGAGATAATGAATTGGTGATAAATTTAAAATATTATGATGGATTTAATGAATTTATGTTGGAATGAATAGTTTAAATGATAATTAATGAATATGATATTTACACAATAACTCTTCTTATTGTTTATGAGTAAAGAGATGAGTTAAAAAATGAAGTGTCATTATTGAAATTTATAATAGTTGGAATGAAATCTGTAAAATGATGAAAAACATATTTTTATCTCATTATAATCTGAATTAATTAATATGGAGGTATATTAATAGTAAAAAATCATGAAAATGGATATAAATAATAAATTTATGGAACAAATTATTCTTAATGAATAATTAAAATGATATAAATTAAGAAATGATGGATTGAATATGATAGTTTTTAAATTTTAGAATTAAAATATAGATGTGAATGAGAAAATATAATTATATGATAATAGAATTTTATTTATTATGAATTATTGTGGGTAAAAAGTGAACTTATATCATGATATATATTTGTAAAAAAATTAAGAAGTATAGATTATCATGATATATAAAATTTATTTATTATGATTGATTATTATTTATAATAATTTGTTAAATTATTTAATATGTTATTGATAATGGAGTTTTTTATTATTATTATTCATGAATATTTATAAAATATTTTTTAATTCAATATATTGAATTTCAATCCTAGAAATTTGAAAAACTATAGAAAATACTTTAGGAGGAAAAATATGTGAATTTCAAACTTTTTCATTAGGCATTATAATTATGCATGGTCTCATGTTTCTACTTGGGGAGGTGTGTTGAAGTGATGGTGGGGGATGGCGGACAAATTAGTAGTGAGTTACACATGGTTCATGTAATATAGACATGATGTTTCACTACATTATATATTGGATGAACTTTTGTAGTGAGATACACATATAGGTATAAAATATACAAGGATTTTTTCACTTTGGAATGGGGATATTTTAAATATAGTATATCCTTTTAGAATTATTCTTATTGGTAGATTTGATTACATAATGTGATGATAGTAGTTGTGGCACTCAAATCTATTATACACCCCTGGATGACATCTATAGTGTGAATAGATAGAGTTTAAAATTTTAAATTGTGTTTCATAAGATATAGATTCATTAAAAGGGGCCTTTATATGTGTAGGATATGTGATTCAGTTGTGTAACTTGTAAATTCCTAGGATATTAAGAATATTGGTGATGTGGATAATTATTACATTGGATCTAAATTATGGTTGACCTAGGTGGGAGCATGGTATATGTGTGTGGTGTGATAATGTTTTTTTGGATTGTATTATGCATGATGACATGGGTGTGGGAATAAATAGATGGTTGTGGTCTAAATACATTTTTGATATGTGATAGTGATGAGTAAGTAGTAAATATTTATGTGATAATTATTTGTGATATGAAATGTGTTGATGATGATGGTGATGATAAGGGATAATGGGGATGATAAAATTGATTATATACTTATCTGTAATGGATATATGATGTATAGTTCTCATGATACATATTTAGTAGGGGATAATCTCTATAGGAGGGAACTTGATTATTCTGTGAGAGACCTCACAGTTTGAAAACTTCCTAACTATTATGATTTTGTGGTGAATGTTTATGGATGGGAGAGCCTCAAGGTTGGACACTGAGTAATACAATGAGAGCCCCAATGGGTAACCATCTTCCTAACCATTAATACATAGTGTATTTGTGGTGATTTGGTGATAATTATGTGGGTTATGGTGGAGAGAGTCCATGTGGGTGTAAACCTATAAAACCAATAATCCCATGTGTATGGATGAAATACCAATTAAAAGATGTGGATATTTAATTAGTTTTCAATGGATGGATGGATACTTATTGATGGAGTGGTGTTAGTTAACTCCCCATAGGTTTATAGCTACATGGATATTTAGATATGATATTGATTTCCTAATGGGTGGATAGTTATTTATTAATATAGAGTTGATAGATATTTTTTGATGAAGGGATAGCTACTTAGTAGTGGTTATATTATAGTGATGTCCCTATAGGTACAAAACAACTCAATTATAGAATGTGGATTAGTGTTTATTATTAAAATAGTGGTTATTTTATGTTTTTTTATGGGGAAACTGGCATGGTATAAAAAATTAATGACTGTGAGGATCATATTGTAGGGTCTCTATATGTGGAAAAATGATTTATATATTGGAGTAAATTTTATTATGGTGGTTTTACTTATTGTAAAATAATGGGATGATTACTTTACTAAATTATATTTATAATATATGGTGTAGAGTGTATGAGGTTTGGTGGTTAAATATTTATATATACTTATATATTGATTATTTTTTTTATTTAGTCCATACACTTATTCATTAGTATACCTCATTCCCATATATGCATGAGTGTTCTCAAGAGAGACATATTAGGTACACTTATATTCCCAGCCATGATTTATATATACTATTTTTAGATCACATTGAATGATTTTATAGTGGTATAAATGTCCTATTAGGTCTAAATACTGGATAATCTTTAGTAGATGAGGTTTAAATTATACCTTTCTTGAGGTATAGAGGAGATGAAATACTTGTTGTTTTTTACCAATGGAGGCTTGGGTAGTATGATATGACATGAAATTACATATATATATATATATATATATATATTATTCAAGTATTATGGTTACAAAATGAATTATATGATGTATAGTAATGTATATTTTTCATTTATAAAGGGCAATACATTCAAAATAGGTGTTTTGATATAACCATGGTGTTAATAACCTACCCATGCTCTGTTGAATTCTGGCATCCAAGGCCACACTCTAACTCATTTTCAAATAAAGTAGTGTCCTAATGAGGGTGGGTCATTACTTTTTATTCTTTTTTTGGTTATCTAAAAGCAGTAATGAAAAGGATAAAAAGAGTTGGTGATCCTTAGATTCAGTAGTGAGTAATTACTAAAACATAAACTCATGTAAGAGTGATTTAGTGATTTTATAGTACATTGAAACATCACTAATGTATTATTCTTGTGCATAGACCATACAGGTGAACCAAGTAAAATACTTGGGTTTTAGTACTTTAATATCTCTATTTTGATGTATTGTATAGTTTTCTTGAGTTGAAAAGTTTTATTGTTATTTATAATGTGTCAACATGATATATATATTGAAATAAGTTGATCACCCTTATTCACCCCCCCCCCATTAATATGTTTGGGTCCTTCTGGTTAAAAAAATCTATTTCACAAACTACGAACCATTGAAACTATAGTGGGACTATATGAGTAACGGATCATGTCACTTGTTCAATGATTCCATGTATATATTTTAGTTATGTGGATGGGTGACGGAGGCTCTATCCTATTTTTATAGAAATTCCATGGCAATATCACACTCCCTTTTACGAATGGTGGTTTTATTTTACTTTTCTCAACATAAGTTATTTTAGTTTAACCAAATATATATTTTATATGTTTTTAAATATATTTAATGAATTGTGTAGTGGTAAATTTTTACGATTCTATTTTTTGGTAAATTTGTTAGGATATTTTTTATTTTTTTCTAGTTATTATTAATTCTAATTTACGAACACAACATATTGAATTTATACTAAGAACATGGTATTAATAGGGTGGTTGTGAAGGATCAGAGTCTAGAGGTAGTGATGGGGTGTGATGTGCATTTAAAATTTTTCCATCAAAACTTGAAGAATTTTTATTGAATAATTAATCAAATTATCACATGTAATTTATAATTAATTATTTAAATAAAATAACTAAGTCAAGTAATTTATTTTAGATATGATTTCAAATCATCATTAAATTTTACAACCCAGTCATGGATCATGTTTATGTTTCTATTTATTTAATAATACAAATTATAATTCATGTACTAATATTCATATATATTTTATGAAACTCCCATGACCATTTTAGATACTCAGGTTCTAGTGTGAGGGAATAAAGTACTTTATATATTTCATTCATGATAATATATAGAAATATCTAACTTTTTTCCACTAAAAACTTGATATATGTGTAAGGATTCTCACTAATTACCTCTCTATGGTTATGGATTGATATTAGGGGTAGGATCACACAAATTTAATCCTTAAATCATAATGGTAAATCTTTTGGATAGGAATTAGTTTATGAATAAAATATTCTTTCATCTTTTATACATGATCCTAATTGATAGTATTGAAAAGGTCGGATCCTAACCTAATATGAATAAATTGAGTTAGGAAAAATTCCTTTAATTTTTTTACTCTCTTCAAGTTGTACTTAAAGCACCTTAGTTGATAACCACCTCTAGAAGAAAGAGTGGTTTTCAATATAAGTAGATCCAATTTTTTTAAATAAATTAAATTAATAATTCTTGAATAGATTTGAAACCTAATCTAATAGATCTTCCCATGTTAGATTTAGGGATATCATCTACAAAATCTTCTTAAAGTTGATCCTAAACCATTAAAGAACTAAATATTAATGAAATTATTTAGTTAAAATAAAAACACCACTAAATCTACATGAGTAATCCATTTAGGTTTCAATCCTTGGGTAACCCCTATTGTTATCTCCTCCCTATAGACTCGAACCCCGACATCCACTTTTCTTAAAACCCACACAATAGTTTTATTTAGGCTAGAATAAACATTTTTAATCTGGTCAACCCATTTGGAATTGATGGCACCATATGGGTGCATCAAATTTTAGTGTCATTTTCGGGGATCCATGATAATGGTAACCTATTAAACAAACCTAGGATTACCAAAATTATCTTTCCATCTATATTTATTTTTACATTTGTTCATAAATTAATTTATTCATCTTTATTGAGCTACTAGTTCATGATTAAATCCCCCTTACTCATTCATATAGCTTGGAAACTCAAAAACATCTTGATTTCAAAACTAAAATTGAAAGATACCTATCTTCAGGATGTTTCTCGGTTATAGCTGAGCATGAAAATATTTCTCCTACTAATCCAAATTATGTCCAATTCATGTTTCCCAAATAGCTGGGAGTGAGACCACTTCTTCTAGAGTGCACCATTATTAATTATGGATTGCCATCCATCAATGGTGTTTCACCCATCATGTTCCACCCTCCCATCCGGTAACATACATTTTAAATTAAACCTTTATTGATCTATATGATCCACATTATGGGACTATTCCCTGAGATTATAAGTGAGTATTTTTATTAGTAACTATCCAATTTCCCTGAAGTTTACAACTCCTTTACATAGTAAGAATAATCTTCAGAAATTATCTGTCTCTGAGTCTTTCCTTTCTCATAAAGGGATATAGCCAAATTTTGGATAAAAATTCAATATGTAAAATCCATTAAAACCTAGTATGACCATGTAAAAAATTTGAAAATTAATTTTCTCCCATACTGACCAAGATGTTAAAAAACAATATCCATAATTTCACTTAGGTGGAAGGAGAATCATCATGGGAGGTGTTGGAACCAAGGTTGTTCTTTGACAAAAATAGAGTATGGTTTGTGTTTGTTGTCAATCCTATCATGTATGATCAAGTATATTGAAATTAAAGGGATCATATAGTTCAATTCATAATCAGTATTGAAGTTGGTATTGTTTCATAGTGTTTGTTAAATTTTTGGTGTCCAAAATTTGGAGAATGGATAGCATTTTGAAAAGTGGTTCTTCTTGAAGTACTTATAAGAATACGGAAAATTCATGAGCTTTGAAATGATGGGATTCATGAATTATTCTTCTTAAAGGATTAAATAATTATGACAATGTGCTATGTGGTTACAATTAGAATCGTGAACGATGGAGAATTAGAGCATCGTGATCGGTGACGGTGATCTCTGTGACTATGAGATTTAGAGCATTATAGCGGCGTGAAGGGTTTGAATAGGGGCATCACAATAATGTAAAATTTCATTGGTGATTTATGAAGGTATGGGAGTTTCAAGGACGGTTTTTACTGATATAGAAAACGTTCTAGAGGTGGTGGAGCTTCTCAATCATTTGTGCCTATAAATAATAGGCTTCCCCTCTTAATTTGACATGAAAACATTTCAGGTAAAATCCAAAATCACTCTGTTTTCATGAAGAAAGGGGTGCTACATGAAAATTGTATTCTATGCGAGATTGATCTTTGAAAAAAGACTATTCTAGTCTTGATCCAAGTCAATGATTCTATTTTTTGAGGGCTTCACAAACATGGTTTGTTCTATGTTGGATAAATGATATTTGAAAAGGAAGGTTGTTCCATGAAGACAGTGTGCTTCATGACAATAGGTATTTCTGTAAAGGTGATGTATCCTTGTGAAGTAGTGAGATTTGTTATGTAGTGATAATTTTGAAGGAGTAATCTCTGTGAATGACTGAGATTCATGAACAAGCTTTGAGAAAGGTAGTTTTGAATATTTGATTTTAAGAAGACAGTGTTTTCAGAGTGCATCAACTCAGGATTTCAATGCAAGTAGAGTTTTGTGCTGGATTGTGATAAATAATTCAAAGAAAATAAAATGAAGATACCTTAAATTCAATAAACTAGGTAATAATTCTACCATTGTAGTGATCTAGGGGTATTCGATGGAAGTGTTCTGAGGGACATAGTGAGATATCCCTGAAATCTTGTAAAATAAGTGAGCCTATCATAGAGTAACTATGAACAAACCCCTTTATTCCAAAACTGGTGAAGATTAGTGGATCTTGGTATGATCATTAAATTTTCAGTGTTTTCTCCTTATACATATCCCTTATTCATGAACCAAGTAGAAGTTTTGTGTCATCTCTTTTCATGTCAATATTTGATTGTGGATCATATCCATCAAATAGGTTTAACGAATTCCTATAAACATGGGAACAATATCCATCACATTAAAAGAAAATGTTTACATCCTAATTCACCCCTCTCCTATCAGGGTGTACCGAGGTCCTAAATGTGGTATCAGAGTGTAAAGGTTGCTGGTGTTAAATATGTACTTTGTTGTCATGGAGAATTCAGTTAATGTTAGGGGAGTCCCCCTCTTTGATGGAAGTAAATTTCAGATTTTGAAGAACATGATGAGATATCATCTAAGATCTCTTGGAATTGAATTCCATTTTTATGTTGTACAAGTAATATAATTCATTGATCCAATGGGGATTTATATGACTAATACATACAGAAAAATTCGTTATGTGGACACTAAAGAACAGAATGATCTCACTACAGCACTTTCTAATCAGATCTATCTGAAGGTGATGAGCTACATGTCTGCAAAGTATATGGGGGAAAACTTGAAAATATTTATGAAGGATATAGTAAATCAAATGAGGAGAAACTCTAAGTTTTTCACAATAGGATTGATGACCAAAAGATGCACCATAATGAAAATTCAAATTCCTTCTTCAATCAAATTACTGCAGTTGTGGGAGAAATTTAAGGGATTGATGAAGAGATCAAAGACATTGATATTCTAAAGAAAATATTGAGAATACTTCCACCTCTTTTTAATGAAAATGCGTCAACTCTTGGGGAAATGGATCTCTAAAAACATTCTTTAGATGATATGATAAGCAGTCAGGTGGCATATGGGATGAGAGTTAAACCATAAGATGAAACGACTTGAGTAAGTAAGGAAATGGAATTAAAATCCATAGACAAACATGAAATTTTAGAAGATAGTGTTGATGAAGATATTGAGGAAAATAAACTTATTTCTCTCACTTCCAAGAAATTAAAGAAGGGAAAAGGAAAATTTAAAATTTAAGTGACATCTAGCTTGTTTTCATTATGAAAGAGTTGGGAAAATTGCCTCTCAGTGATCAATAAAGTTTAATGATGAAAAGAGTGAATATGGAAATATGGAGAAGCTTCAGAAAAGGTTTTTCAAAAAAGGAGACTTCAAAGATTGAAATAAATTATAGAGGAAGTTTTTTCTCTATGATCAGAAAGATGAAGATAATGAATTCCTTAGGTAAGAAGAATCAGAATTTAAATCTGGAACCCATGCTTCCATGATGGCTACTGTTGAAAAATTAGAACCATCAAGAGATAAAACAAGAGATAATCAACTGACCATTGATGCCAATCTCAAGTTTCAACTTAAGAATTCTCTTAGTAAGCATGAGAATCAAATTAAGAGATGAAAAATGTGGAAGGAATTTGTGGAAGAATCATCACAATAAGTTGATCAACCTAATGATGAAATTGAAAAGATTGAATAACTAGTGAAAGTAGAGTCATCAATCCTCTAAATCACAAATGATGTAGTAGAAATAAATCCCATAATTGAATAACATGAACATTTCATCAAATACCTTATCTCTAGACTAGAGGAGAAGTCCAAGACTATTGAGGGACTCAAAGAAGAAGTTGTTACGCTTATAAGTAAACTCAAAAGTGAATCAAATTCAAAAAAAGAAAATAATAAAATACAATTTGGAAAATTATTAGATACTATGTTGCTGGAAAGAGCTAAGAATGGTTTCGAAGAATTTGAAAAGACATGTAATAATCAAATACATATGCGAATTGGTAACATTGGAATCAGTTGTGATGAAAAAACATCAAATTCTGGAAATAAAGTGAACCAAAATAAAGGAAAGATGAAAGTTGTACATGTTGAAAAGTTAGCTAAAGTGTTGATAAAGGAACCCTCATTTCAAACTAAAACGAGAACTGAAAACTATTCTCAAGCCTCTAGAAATAATAGATAGCCAAAATATTTTCCTTAATAATGAGACATGAGGAGAAATAGAAATAATAAGACATATCCACTTATGAAATGCCAATTCTATGGTTATCTGGTCCATAGCATGTTCTACTGTGAAGAGGCAAGGATCTATTTGAATGGGGAAGATATTATAAGTCAACAAAGAAGAAAAAACCATATCATACTTCTTATAAAAGGAATAATTTATAAGGATAGTGTTTTATTTACTATAACTTTGATCATAAATTTGTGTAATTCAGGAAGAGGAATGATAAGAGAAATTCATACAAAACTAAGATACATGTCAATATTCACCAAATAGATAGTGTTGTTATTTCAAATAGGTTTTCTCATTTGGAAGAAGACTATAATTATGAAAACCCCATGCATAAGGATAGAAAATATTAAATTCCATTTCTATCCTACTCTAAATATAATATTTCCTGGAAGTCAAACATGGAAAATGAAAAATACATCATTGTAGAAGTAGCTCTCAAATCTACAAAGAACAACAGCACTTGGATTCTTGATAGTGGGTTATCATCCCCCATAAAGGGAAATGTAATGTCTCCAAATTTTCATGTAATTTTTTTTATTTATATGGAATTATTTTGAGACCTAAAAATTCTACTACACATGATTCCGAGGTTCAGAGAGCTTGAAACAAAATTTTGAACTTTTTTTCGGTACTTTCAGTAAACGCGCAAGCCGGATTTTATATCTTTTAAATTGTGTCACAGATAGAAATTCTGAGGGCACTGTTGAATTCAGAACACCGGTATTATCCTTGAAATGACTTAACACTAGTCTAAAAGGGCCTAATGGGAAATTCATTTTTCATGCTTTTCGAGAAAAATAAGAAAATAATTTAATAGAATTATTTTATTTTCCTTCCCATTTTTGAGGGGTAAACGGCGATGTTGGTGGGCAGTGACATGGCAGTGATGATATAAATTTGTGCGGCACATCATGGCTTGTTAAACTCACAATGTAACAATGCTTTAATGGTGTGTAATAGTGACTTTGTTTTGTAAATGAAACAGTGCAATGATGCGGTGTCGCATCATAATGGAAATGTTGTGACATGCTCCGATTTATAGATCGATGTGCTAGAAAAATATGGATTAGAAATTTGAAGGATTATCTAGAGAACCATTAATGGAATTCCCCCCAGTGAATAATGAATAATGTTAGTGGATCTTCACCACCTGTGACACCTTTCAAATATCGGAGCTGAGAAGTGACATCGACGTCTTAACCCCCCGAGGAAGAACGCAATGACATTATACTTCATAAGAGGTAGGGTGTTTTTAAAGATCTTTCCTGTTCTTCATAATTTTAAAATGATGGTTGCAGATCAACCCATGAACAGGTTGATCCACATGTCACTCGTTCATGTGGGAGGCTATCTTTGGGGGTTCAATGTTGGGATTGATTTATTTTTTGTTTGAACTGAACTCCCTAAAACCTCCCCAGTTTTTATCCTCTGAAGTGGAGGTTGAGGGCTTACACAAACAAGGCTCGAGCCCCTCCGCATGTTCTTTCCTTGAGATCAGCTCTTTGAAATTGATGGAAAGGCAGATCTGGATCTATCTCAGTGAAGAGGGCATCCCCTGGAGGCCGCGGGTGAAAATGGTGCCAAAAATAGGCCACCGAAGTGAATCCAGTGGCATAGTGAAGCTACAGTTGGCGCGCAATGATGCTGGCGGCGGCACATGATGGCGCCAGCCGCATTCCCAGTGTAAGAGAGGTGGGGCTCTAGCCCATCCAGTGGTTATAGGAGGAGGCATGCCTAGGAAGAGGAAGTCAAGGGAGAAACGGGCTACGGTGCTTGAGTCCTGCTGTGCCAATGTTGCACTACGTGGAGAAGTCAACCCACCATGTGGGTTGACGTGGTGGATGCGATTGGTGGGATTGGACACATGAGAATGTGTCAGATGAGGCTATTCCATGTCTGGGGAGAAGGGGGTTGGCCCACAACGGCGGGCTAGAGTGAGCCTAGAAGGTTGTACCGCCAGGTGGGCCAGACCGATTAGGCCGACCCAGTGGGCTGAGCTCGCATTCGTAGCGGACCAGGGTGATCCTGGAGGGCCGCGCTTCCAGAGAGACCAGAAAAATCAAGCCGACCCAGTGGGTCAAGCCCGTAGGCCCATCAGTCTAACCTGAATCCCATCTAAGTTGGGCTGATCCCAGCGGGACAGTTGATCCCAGGTTGGGTCAGACCCGGGTCGGGTCGGGACGGGTCATTCGGACCAGGATGGACCAGACCTAGACCCATTTCGACCCGGTTACGCATAAATGGCCTTATCTCCTAAATCAAATCCTTGTTTGGAAAACCTTCTATAGTTCTAGAACACTTGGTATGAGTCATTCCTTTTGAGATACTCCACTTGAGTTTTGGAGAATGTTGAAGTACGGCCGGGTTGGATCAAACATGAATCCAACCGGGCCCTCGGTACTAAAATTACTATAACATGAAGACTGGGCGTCTGATTGACGTGTTGTCTATCGTGTTAGAACCCTTATGACATGGAGGTATATCGGTTTACTTCTTTTTGGAAATTCATGGTATTTTAGGTATGAATGATATCCTGAGTAGTAGAACCATGGTGTTTCTTGTGGTGAGAGTTAGTATGGCTACTCCCTTGAAGAATCAAGGCGTTGGTATTTTCTTACTCCTCTCCTTCGATAGAGACCAGACTCCCCATGTCAAGGTTATGGGTTTTATTTCCTCTGAGCAGGTTCCTCTATCATTGGATTTGGTACTCCCCTATTGGACTAGGGCACAGGTCCTCCATACTTAACTCCTATAGATTCATGTACTCCCATACCGGGTAGGGTGCGGGTCCTCTATGTTAGGAGTAGGTACTCCCCTATCGACCCAGGGTGTGGGTCCTCCTTACGCAGTACTATAGCAGAGTTGGTACTTCCCTATCATTCCAGGGTGTGGGTCCTCCAGCCTGGGGTTGGTACTCCCCCGACGTACTGGGGTACAGGTCCCCAACAGCAGATATTGTGACCGAGTCGGTTACTCCCCTACTTTACTTGGGCATGGGTCCTCTAGTCACCGAGTTGTAATCCCCTATCGATTCATGGTTTGGGTCCTCTTTACACCTTTTTATAGTAGATTCGGTACTCCCCTGTCATTCTAGGGTGTGTGTCCTCTAGCGAGGGGTCGGTACTCCCCTAATGTACTTGGGCGCGGGTCCCCCATAGTGAACAAACTACGAGAATTGTACTCCATTACCGGGTAAGGTGTGTGTTTATCTTATGGATTATTACTCCCTCATCTCTGAGTAGCAACGGGGATCAGGTCATTCACAGTATTTAGAGATCCCTCGATTGCAGGACACAGTAATGAAGAGAAGGCCCCTCCACTTGATGTAATCGATACCAATGTAAAAGTTAGCACTCCATCGATAGTCTGAGGTGTGTGCCACTTCTTACTAGAGTGACTAAGATATCTTGTGTTAGACTAGAGCATTTCTCCCCCAAGTAAACATGGTGTCGAAGAGTGGGCCTCCACACTTGGTTTCCCTTGGTCTTGCCTCGGGCGTAAGACCTTTACAGTGAGACCTCTAGTGCCAGGCACTAGAGGCAATTCTAGATGAAAGTTCTCAATGGAGAATGTACTTTTAGTTGTACCATTAGGAATGGTTGAGTTGTACCTGATGGATTACATCTCTCAGACGAGTTCCATTAGGGATGGATATCTCATGGAGCATGTACTCCTAATCCTTGGGTTATGTTTTCATCATTCTTTGGAAATCCTACTAATGGATATGAGGTTAGAACCTTTTGTTTCTTTGTGGATAATATTAGTATATCTGGATGACCTAGGTATATGTATGGAAATATACCTGAGTAGAGCTGACTATACATGATCTTTTTTGTTTAATTTGTTGGTTTGGATTTGTGGTTTACTTCGTGGTTTTGGATTTGTGGTTTACTTCATGGTTTTGGGTTTGTGGTTTACTTCGTGGTTGTTTTGGGGTGTTTACCTTTGTGAACTTATGAGAGACCATCGAGGGACTTGGGTTCCCTACTGAGTACTAAGTTACCCACCCCTGCACGGGCTTCACTTGTACATGTTTTGTCTGGTGTAGACGTTCAACATTTTGATATAGGTTCTTAGGGAGAGGGGACTAAAGGATGTTAAAATGGTGGAAATTGTGGCCTAGGACTAGGCTAGGCCCAGTAGAACCAATAGGTTAGGACATACTACTTCCTCTTGCAGTATCTTCACTACTCTAGAGATCACGTGACATTTTCCATAGATGGCCATCACTTCTCCCTTTGAACCTTGATGTTTCCAGTTCTTTTGTTGGGATTTTATATTTACCTGGTTTTACCACTTAGTGGTTTAATTGATGTTGTACTCTAGTTTCCAATTACTTAGTGTTCACCTTTCATATTTGAGGTTTTGGAATGTGAGTGCACATGTGTACAGGTGTCTAGAAAAATGCCTCCCACTTGCAGGTTGACACCTTCGGTGCTAGTTTCCAACCCCTGGCCTTCGGGATTCGGGCTTGGGTATGTCATGGTATGGGCCCTAGGGGATGGTTCATGACAAAGTTGTATCAATGGTGGTTGGTTCTACCTCAATGACCTAGTTTCTATTGTTTTTGTTCATTAGAAATAGTGTTAAGTGTTTCAATTTTGGATTTTAGGCCAGGGACTCCGGTATTGGTGTGGAAGCCGATGTATCTGTACACCCAGATTATGGACACCTGTTACCTAACTCGAAACATGGAAACATTGGTTGAGGGTAAATGAAGGTATTAGGAAACTTTTAGGAATGATTGTGACTGCCACTTCCTTTTTGATTCATCTCTCCAGATATACTCTTAATTGTGGTTCATCTTGAATCATTTCAGGATGCCTCCATGAAAACAGCCAGATAGGATTCCATAGTAGGATCTTGATAATGATCTTCTCCGAGTGGAGGCTTTGGTGTAGGGAACTGATATAGGGGTGTTACCTTCGGGTGGTGCACCAGTGATGCCACCACCCATCGAGCAGCAACTGCCACCACCATTTCAAGGTGGGGATGCGTGCAGGCTGAGCATGATACATGAGTTTCAGAGGCTGATACCTCTCAGGTTTCTTAGCGAGATATATCCTTAGGTAGCTGAGGATTGTATTGAGGTAGTTACATGTGTTTTTCGTCTAATGAGGACCCCACCCGACCAGATGGCAGTCTTGGATGTAAGCCTTCTTCAGGGATCAGTGGGAAGATGGTAGACTCTGACGATTCAGACTCATGACGAGGCGACCCTCACTTGGGCAGACTTTGAGTGCCTCTTTATATAGGATTTATTTCTGGAGACTTTGCGCTTTGTACTCATATAGAAGCTGCTGCACCTATGGTAGGTCATCATGATGGTAGAAGAGTACTCAGTGAGATTCATGGATCTTTCTCACTACTTCATAGATATAGTGCGTGAACCTTAATTCAGGGCCCAGACCTTCGAGCGGGGACTGCTCCAAGAAATTAGGGCATTGTTGATACCTCTCATCATTCTGACTCATGTTGGGGTACTGGAATGAGCCCTAATAGTTGAGTGATTCCTGGCGGATGAGAAGGTGGATGTGACCTACAACAGAGGTCACGGAGTAGAGGTGTCTAATAGAGGTAGTAGAAAAGTGGCGACTGGATTGCTACATAGGAGGAATACCCATTCTCAGACATAGACAGGTGGGTCTATGGAACAGTAGTAGTTCCAAGGATCAGATCACCCATAGGGGAGGTGTTGTTACACTTGTAACAGTTGGGGGCATCTGGATGGAGATTTCCCAACCCATCGTACTACTAAGAGGGAGCTGGAAAACAAACCTCTTTGGTAAAGATAGTGTTTGGAGCATGGAGTTCTGCAAGTCGGGAGGCAAGGTAAAGGAGCTAGATGAGAAGCAAGGGTTGGTCCCCACCAAGATCAGGGAATTGGATGATGTAGGTGAAGACAGATGAACACATTCATGGATCATGACCAAGAAGCTCTAAGAGAAGTTCGAGGTATGACCTGTGTATTTTTCTTTGCTGCCTTTCTAAGTAGACACAGGTGTTTTATGTTCCTTTTTCCATGATTCATGTTCAAGAATTTGAGGTTCTGGTTGGATTGTGGACTTGACCCTTAGTCTTAGAGACTTCTGATGGAGGAGACCCGCTAATCACACACAGATGCTAACAGTGTGACCTGTCTCTTAGAGGCGAGAGTTGCTGTTGGGATCTCTTAGTTGTGGCATAGAGACCTTATGATGTCATTTTGGGTATGGACTACTACCGTTCAAGGACAAAATGAAGATATTAGGCAATAGATGTGGTATATCTTCATGGTGGATAAGGGATTTCCTTTACTAAAAAAATGAAAGCCCAAGCAGCACGGTTTGGACTCTCTTAAAGAGTTCTTCTTGAGTCATTCTATGGTGGAAGAGTTATGCCACAAGATGTTTTCACTGTGAGGAATGGTTCCTAACCATCTATACTCGGTATAGATTCCACAATTGGAATTGTTCATGTTCTTGTTTTGACTTTTGGTGAGGTCGCTGGAGGTTCTAGGCATAGGGCCTAGTAATACCCATTGATTACTCGTGGGAATCCCGATTTTTTTTGTAATTACCCCCCATGCATTAGCGTCTCCTTGAATGCCTAACGCCCATTGGGGTTTTAGTATAGTGCATCCATGGGAAGATCTGGACGGTGGGGTTGTTTTAGTGATATTATTCAAGTTATCAAGGTGGTGAGCCGTTGAACCCCATGACTGCAGATGAATCTTAGTACTTAGTGATTTTCCCTCTTGTTGCAGCTAAATAAATATGTTCCTGTTGTGGTATGATGCTGACCTAGCAAGAGCTAGACAGGAGAGTGGTTGATCTCATTCGTTCATTATGGTGCATGCTGGATAGAAGCGTTGAAACCTTTTTTGAGCCAGTTTCCTCTCGTAAGTTTGGGTTTTGGATTTTTGGGGAAGACAGGTCTAAAGGTGATGAAGATGTGATATCTTAGAATATCCGTGTAAATTTTTTTATTTATATGGAATTATTTTGAGACCACGAAATTAGACAGCACATGATTCCAAGCTCTGGAGAGCCTAGAACAGAATTTTGAACTTTTATGAGGTACATTCAGTAAACGTGTGAGCTGGATTTTCTATCTTTTAAACTGTCACTCAGATCAAAAATATGAGGACACTTTTGAATTCAGAATGCCGGGATTCACCTTGAAATGACTTAACTTCAGCCATCAAGGGCTGAGTGGAAAAGTTATTTTTCAAACTTTTTGTGAAAAATAATAAAATAATTTAATAAACTTATTTGATTTTTTTCTCTCTTTTGAGTGGAAAACGGAGATACTGTGGGGTAGTGACATGGCGGTGATGATGCTCTTTAGTGAGGCTCATCAATCGCTCATTAAACTCATAGCACAATGACTCTTTAATGGTGCATAACAGTGACGTTGTTTCATAAATGAAATACCGTAACATCGCAGCATCCCATCATAATTTGAACATTGAGACGTTCTACTATATATAGATCGATGCGTTGGGGAAATATTGGTGAATTCTCTGGATAACCTCTAAAGGCCTTCCACCCCAATGAATAACAATGAATTACGGATTATCTTCCCCACCTGTGATACCTTTTAAAGATCTGAGCTGGAAAGCAACGTTGATGTCTTAACCCCTCGAGGATGAACGCCACGACAACAGACATCGTAAGAGGTAGGGGTTTGTTTTGTTTAAAGATCTCCCCCATTAATCATTATTTTAAAATGATGGATGCGGATCAACCCAAAAACCATTTGATCCATAAGTCGCTCGTTCATTCAGGAGGGTATCATTGGGGGTTCAATGTTGGGATTTATTTATTTTGGTTTGAACTGCACTCCCTGAAACCTCCCTAGTTTTTATCCTCTGATGCGGAGGGCGCAGGCCGACATGAACAAGGCCCGAGCCCCTCTTCATGTTATTTACTTGTGATCATATCTTTCAAATTGAGGGAAAGGTGGATTCAGATCTATCATAGTGAATAAGAAATCCCCTAGAGGCTGCGGGTGAAAACTGTGCAAAAAACGGGCCACCGAAGTGTGTCCAGTGGCCCGAAAAAGCTACGGTCAGTGCACGATGATGCTAGTGGTGGCACCTGGAAGTGTTGTCCACATTCCTAGTGCAGAAGAGGCATCCCACCAGCCTAGACAGTGGCCGGATGAGGAGGTACGCCTAAGCGGAGGAATTTGCGACCGCGACAGGCCACGATGCTGGAGTCCTGGGGGGAAAGCGTAGTGCCGCGTGGAGAAGTAAACCCAACATGTGGGTTGAAATGGGGGATTCGGCTAGTGGGACCATCTGCATGATCAGGTGTCATATGCAGCTATGCCACATTCGAGGAGAAGGGGTCCGGCTCGCAACAGTGGGCTGGGGTGATCCTGGCAGGCTGCACCACTAGGAGGGTCGAACCCACAGCCCCGCCAGCCCAGGATGGGTTGGGTCGGACCCAGGTTGGGTCAACCGAGATCGGGTTGGGTCGACCTATACATGGTCAGGACGGGTCGGTCAGCCCGGGTCGGACCAGACCCGGACCCATTTCGACCCACATACACTTAAAGGGCTTTATCATCTAAACTAGGCATATGTTTGGTGAACTGGCTATGGTGTTGGAACCTTTGGGATGAATTAGTACTTTTTAAATACTCTACGTGAGTTTTTGGAGAAAGTTTATGCATGGCCGGGTTGGATTCAACACGAATCCAATTGGGCCCTCAGTACTAAAATTCATATAACTTGAAAATTGGGCGTCCGATTGACGCGTCATCTATCTTATCGGAACCCTTATGACATGGAGGTCCTTCATGTCACTTCTTTGTGGAACTTCATGGAAGTTGAGGTATGAATGATATCCTAAGGAGCAGAACTAGGGTGTTTCTTATGGTGAGAGTAAGGATGTTTACTCCCTTGATGACTCAAGGTGCGGGTATTTTCTTACTCCTATGCTCCGATAGAGATGAGACTCCCCATGTAATTGGTGTGGGTTTGATTTCCTCTGAGCAGGTTCTTCTATATTTGGAGTCGGTACTCCCCTGTTGGAATGGGGCACAGGTCCTCCATACTTAACTCCCATATATTCAGTTACTCCCTTACCGAGTAGGGTGTGGGTCCTCTATGTTAGAAGTAGGTACTCCCCTATCGACCCAGGTTGTGGTTCCTCCTTACGCAGTGCTACGATAGAGTCAGTACTTCCCTATCATGTTAGGGTGTGGGTCCTTTAGCCTGGGGTTGGTACTCCCCTAGTGTACTGAGGTGCAGGACCACCACAGTAGGTATTGTGATAGAGTCAGTTACTCCCCTACTTTACCAGGGTGTGGGTCCTCTAGTCACTGAGTATTACTTCCCTACCAATTTAGGGTGTGGGTCCTCATTATAACTTGTTACAGATGATTTAGTACTCACCTGTTGTTCCAAGGTGTGGGTCATCTAGCCCAGGGTTAGTACTCTTCTAACGTACTAGGGAACGGTTCCCCCATAGTGAACAAACTACTAGAGTTGTACTCCCCTACTAGTTAGGGTGCAGGTCCTCACTTATGTACTAGAACTCCCCCATCATCAAGTAGCAACAGGGAGTGGGTCCTTCATGGTAGTTGGAGATCCCTTGACTGCAGGACACAGTTATGAGGATTGGGACCCTCCACTTGATGTAATCGATACCAAGGTAGAAGTTAGTGCTCCCTTAGCGGACTAAGGTGCGGGCCACTTCTTACTAGAGCGACTGATATATTGTGTCTTTGACTTGAGCAGTTCTCCCCTAACTAAATGCAGTGTCTAGGAGTGGGCTTCTTCACTTGGTTTCCGTTGGTCTTGCCTCGGGTGCAAGACCATGACAGTGATACCTCTAGGGTCGGGAAATAGAGGCAATTCTGGAAGAAAGTTCCTAATGGAGCACGTACTTTCAGACATACTATTAGGAATGGTTTATTTGTACCTAATGGAGTACATCTCTCAAATAGGCGCCATTAGGGATGGCCAGCTCATAGAGCATGTACTCCTGATCCTTGAGTTATGCTTTGATCCTTCTTTGAAAATCCTAGTAATTGATTTGAGGTTGGATCCTTATGTCTTTTTGTGGCTAAGACGAGTATATTTGGATGAACTAGGTATATGTTTGGGAATATACCTGAGTAGAGATGACTATGCATAATCTTTGTGGTTTACTTCATCGTTTTGGATTTTTGGTTCACTTCATGGTTTTGGCTTTGTGGTTTACTTCATGGTTTTAGCTTTATGGGTTTCTTCATGTTTGTTTTGGGGTGTTTTCCATTGTGGATTTCTAATAGATCATCGAGGGTGTCAGGGTTCCCTACTAAGTACTGAGTTACTCACATTTTCATAGGCTTCGCCTGCACGTGTTGTGCCTAGTGCAGATGTTTGATGTTTTGATAGAGGTTCTCAAGGATATGGGACCAATAGACGTTGCAACGGTGGACTTTGAGGCCTAGGCCATGTAGGTCCCAGTACGACCAAGCGGACAGAACATATTACTTCGGATTCTAGTAGCTTCACTACTCTAGAGATCATTTGGGATTTTCCATAGATGGCCATTGATGCTCCCTTTATACCATGTTGTTTCCCGTTCTTTTGTTGGGCTTGTATATTGGCCCAATTTTACCACTCAATGCATTACCATCTGTTGTACTCTGGTTTCATATTACTTAGTGTTCACCTTTTAGCTTTGTGGTTTTGTTTTGTGAGTGAACATGTGTACAAGTATCCAAGAAAATTCCTCCCACTTGCAGGTTGACGCCTTCAGTTCTAGTCACCAACCCCTAGCCTTCAGAAAGCGGGCTTGGGTTATGTCAAGGTATGGGCCCCAGGGGACAGGTTGTGACAGAAAATTCAGATCTGTTAGAAAATGTTAAGAAGAATTTTTATGGAATAGTAAGGTTTGGTAATGATGGTGCTTTTAAGATACAAGGTAGTGTAATTACTGAGCTAGCTAATATAGAGTTGAAGAAAAATGAAGTTCTTTATGTGGATGGTTTACATCACAATCTCATTATTGTGAGTCAACTCTGTGACTCAGTACTTATCGTGAATTTCAATCAAAAAGGATTCACTATAAAGGAAAATATAGAGAATTATCTTATGAAATGTTTCATAACAGATGGAAACTTATACCATGTTGATAGTAGAGATAATATTTACTATCTAACTATTAATGAATAAAAAGACTTTTGGAACCAAATTTTGGGGAGCATTAATCAATAGGACATGTAAAATATATCTAAACTCAAGATATTCATGTATATGTCCAATCTAAAATGTGAGTGGTAAAATTCATGTGATTAATGCATATGAGGAAAGTTTATCTATAGTTTATATTGACCGAAGAAGAAAAGGACATTAAATCTTATTGACCTCATCTATACAGACATATGTGTCATAATAATTGTTTTTGGAACACATAGAGAAATGTACTTTGTTATTTTCATTGATGATTATTGTAAAATTTCTTGGGTGATGGCTGTACACAGGAAACAAAAAGTGTGTGGCTTCCTGAAATCTTATCGTCGAATCACTGAGAATGATACTAGATGAACAATCAATGTTCTATATACTGAAAATGGAGGGGAATAAAAATCCGTTTAGTTTGAAAATTACTTGTAGATGCTTGAATATAAAATGAGGTGGATACTATAAGAACCCCACAGAAAAATGGAATGTTGAGCATAGGAATTGATAGGTGAACAATATGGAATGAACCATGCTGATTAAGAGTCATATCCCTGGACATTACTGGAAGGGGTTTTTCAAGAAGTGTTGTATATTCAAAATCAAATAGGGATATATATGGGATAAACCAAGACATTGTATAAGTTGTTTCATGGAAGGAATCCCACTTTGAAGTATTTCCAATTTTTTGGAAGTAAATGTTTGTTAGGTCCACTATGTTAGATACCCTGAGAGGGGTGGTGAATCAGGATATGGAAGATTAAAACAACTACCCCTATTGATCTTGTCTCACTATTAAGAAAGACTCTCTTCTCTCTCTTTATTGTAGAAAAGTATAAACAGAAACTAAAGCATGCACAAGACACAACAATTATTACTTGGTTCACCCTCACTAGGCTACGTCCAAGGAGCATACACCGACGATGTGCTGATGTACCAAATCCACTAAAATCACACGATTGTTTATAATGTTTGAAATAGATCACTTATATTCCTAGGATCACTACCTTTACAAAGTTTAGGGTCAGATCACTACTTTCCCAAGGGTCACTCTTTGTTTCTCTCTCTCTGGCTCACTGCTAGTGGAGAGGATCACCCTCTTCCTTTTTCTTTGCTCACTACTCTAGAAAGGATCCACTCACAGTTTATAGACCTATAGGTATCTTTATTATCACAAATGAATGCATCCTCTGTTGTATGTAGATGCTCTGTTGAAGTTCAACTTTCACCCGTAGATGAATCTCACTTTGGACTGAAGGTATCGGGAAATCTTCACATTTTTGCGCAGCCCTAAAATGACTGGTGTGCTTCTTCCATACCTAGCGCACTTCTTCAAGTCGGAGTACAAGTTCCAGCGTGCAAGTTCAAGCCATCGCACAAGTTCACCTCAACCACTTGCGTGACAATGGCTTCTTCAACTACAAACTTGCACGACTCACACCCTTTTACGGCCAAACCAATTTTGGCACGTAACTTATCAACTATCGCACTTCTTCAAAGTTTGGCATGAAAGTGTCATCAAACCATCTGCGCAACACCCCCTTCTTCAACTATAAACATGGGCGACTCACACCCTTTCTCACCCAAACCACTTTGGGCGCGCAACTATCAACTGGCGCACAACTTCTAAATATTTTTATACTTGCACGACCACACCACCACTTGCGTGACCACAACACCTGCACGACAAGAGATCTGATTTTCTCTAAGTGTTGAACTCTCTGCAGAATGAGGAGGGGTCGACCTCTATTTATAGGCATTTGGACACCCTGAACGACGGCGCGCAAGTTTCCTCTCAGAGTTCAAGTCCAGCCACCCTAGTCTCTGTCACCCTAGTCACTTGCGGGACCAAACCTAAAACATGGGCGCCCCTTTTTACATCACCATATTTTGATGTTATGATCTTGAAAAACAAATGTTGTGTATGTTTCCAAGCCTCCAATACACCGGCACACAAGTCCCTTTTCCAAAAACACTTTTCTCCATTTTTTGATTTTGGGGTCCAAAAATTTGGCAAACACTGGAAAACGGTGCCACCTTGTATCTGCTCTTTCTGAAACGCCTCTAGATCGGCTATTCCTTTGTTGACGTTGTTGAATAAATCATGGATCGTTAACAACATCCCTTGAACTTGACATGCCACCATGAAATCCCCTTTTTCAACAAATTTGTCTGTCATGGTTTGCTTTTTCAACAAACACAACACGGAGGCCCACTTTGTCAACAAACACAATCAGCTCAAAATGATTCAATGATACCTTGAGGGATTTTTTCCCAACAATATCCTCCATTGGATTTGTTGTAAACTCTTCCATAAAAAGATACATCATTAATTCTTCAGCCACTATTAGCCTATTGTGATTCTGATAGCGATCAAGGATTTACTCAACATATAATCTAAGCCCACATGAGCAATGATTAGTGTGAGAAACAAAAGTAAAGGAAAAGTTCATCAATGGACCACTTCAACTCTAAAACCCACTGTTGATACCAAAATGATACCAATTTTTGGAAATATTATTACCACATTCCAACACCACTCTTCTGTTTTTATCACGATCCTCAACTGTTGTGATATCTATTCTTTGATCGATCACTTCTAGCATCGTCATATTTGATATTCTCCCCCTTTATCATTTCTCCCCCTATCTCACTACTCCACTTGTCAGATTCTCCCCATATATTTCATGATTTGGAAAAATCACACTATCTCCCCCTTCAACAATCGTTTTTTATCCCCCTTTGTCAACAAACCCAAAGGGCATTCCTTTATAGTCTGTAACAGAGTAAAAACATATATTAGTACATTATGGTAAAACACATCATAACTCAGGGAGAGGGGGAGTTCCACATCCATACTCTTTTAATTGCGGGGATTCGAATGAACTCCTAGAGCCAGTCAATGGCTTTCAAACGCTTCCTTGGGTAATGCCTTTGTCTGAATGTATGCAACCTGTATCTCTGTAGGCACATATTCCCACTTTACGATTCCCTGCTCAACTTTCTCCTTGATAAAATGATACTTTATCTCAATGTGATTTTTCCTTGATTGATGGACGAGATTTTTACTAAGATTTATAGAACATGAGTTATCGCACTGGATTCCGATTGGAGACTTTAATTCAACTCTCATATCATCAAGTTGTTTCTTTATCAACAATAACGATGTGCATGCTTGAGTGGCCGCAATATACTCAACCTCTGTGGTGGTCAATGAAATGAAATCTTGTTTCTTGCTTAGCCAAGAAATACAAAATCCACCAAGATAGAAAGCACTACCTGACGTTGATTTCCTATCATCTGCTGAACCGGCCCTGTCTGCATCAGTATATCCCAATAACTCTGTTTAAGATTTTTCATTATATTTTAAGATGAATTCCACCATGACCTTTATATACCGAAGTATTATTTTCACTGCAAGCATGTGGCTTTCCATGGGATTACTCTGATATCTCACTGCTTGGAATGTGGAAAAAACAATGTCCGATCTTCTTGCGGTCAAGTACAGAAAACTACCAATAATTTTCCTATATTCTATGATATTAACTGTCTTGCCATCCTCATATTTGGACAGTTTCTTTTGGGTAGCTATTGGAGTCTTCATCTCCTTGGAATTTTCCATTCCAAACCTTTTTAAAACCTACTTGGAATATTTTTATTGAGAAATGAATGTTCCATTCCTTTCTTGTGTCACCTATAGACCAAGGAAAAATGTTAGTTGTCCAACCATTGACATTTCAAACTCACTTTTCATGAATTCAGAAAACTGTCTTCATTGAGCTTCATCTGATCCACCAAATATTATGTCGTTGACATAAACCAACAACATCATCCTTTGATTACTGTAGTTTCTGAAATAGATATTGTAATCAACTCCCCCACGCTAGAAACCAAGCTTCTTCAAGTACTGATCAAGCCTTGAGTACCATGCTCTTGGTTCTTATTTCAGCCCATACAATCCCTTCTTCAGTCAGAAAACCTTGTTCTCATCCTCATGAATGAGAGAACCATCTGGATTCTCATTATACACTTCCTCCTCCAGAACCCCATTCAAGAATGCAGATTAGACATCCATCTGGAACACTTTGAACTTCCATTACACTGCAATGGCTAGGAATAATCAGATTGTATCTAGCCTTGCAACCGGTGAAAATGTATCATCAACATATATTACCTCTATCTAGGATTATCATTTTCACACTAGTCATTCTTTGCTTTAAACCACTGTGCCATCTTCATTAATCTTGTTGTGATAGACCCATTTAGTCCTGATGACATTATTATCTGCTGGTCTCGAAACAATCTCCCATGTCTGGTTCTTCTCAATTTGATCAAGCTCTTCTTTCATAGCCTGAACCCAGTTTTCATCTTCAGTTGCATCAGCAAAGCATTTTGTCTCTACCTGTGATAGGAAAGATTTCTACTGCAGTGACTTCATTCTTCTCGTCTGAACTGGAGTTGTCTGGTCACCAATGATATTCTGCCTATCAATTTTATCTCGACTCTTTAGCTTCCTTGCAGACATAGACATGACACTTTCTTTTTCATCATCAGTGTCTTATTCTGAGTCATCATTTCCCACTTCTTCTCCTCATGTGTTAATTTCCACTTCATCACTTTCATCAAGAAAACTATTTACTGTGCTATTGAATATTCTCTTCATTTTCCACAATAGTGACATCATTTCTCTCAACTACTTTTCCCAGCCTCTTGTTAAAGCATTTTTATGCTTTTCTTTTGCCTGAGTAGCCCATAAATATTCCCTCATCTCCATATGATTCAAACATCATATGATTTTATTTGTTGAGAATGAAGCACTTAATTCAAAATATTCGAAAGTATTTCACTGTTGGCTTATTTTAGTACCACATTTCATATGGAGTATTTCCTTCCTTCGGACACAACAGAGCCCTATTAGAAATGTAGAATGATGACAATACTGATTCCTTCCAAAACTTATCTAGTAGTTCTTTTTCTATAAGAATTGTTATGGCCATGTTGTTAATGATCCAATTTCTCCTTTCAACCACTCCATTCTGTTGGGGAGTTCTTACTGAAGAAACTTGATGCCTTATCCCATGTTTCTCAAGATACTCTTCCACCAGAATGTTTGTGAATTCCATACCATTTCCGGTATAAAACATTAGAATTTTCTATCCAAGAAACATTTTTAATTCCCTTCAGAACTGTTTTAGGCACCTTAACACATCGGACTTATGGGTAATAACAAATATCCATTCCATTCTACTATAGTCATCAATGAAAAGAACGTAATACCTCTTTCCGTCAATGGATCTTGGTGAAATAGGTCCACAAACATCAGCATGAACCAATTAAAGAACTCTTGTTGACTTATTTTCCTTTTATTTGTATGTCTTTCTGATGATATTTCCTTGTTGACCGGCGTCGCACGTATGTATATGATCAAGTGATATCTTAGGAAGGTCTCTTGCTGCTTCACACTTTAGCAGATCTTCTATAGATGGTTGACATAGATGACCAAGTTGTTTATGCCACAATTTGTTTTCTTCATCTCTAGATAAAAAGCACATATCATCTTATCCACTTACAAGATAGATATTACCCTTTGTTCTCTTTCCCTGTAGAACCACTTCCCCATCTCTTCCTTTGATGATACAAATCTTCTTAGTAAACCTTATAGAATGTCCTGATTTACATAGTTGACTTATGTTGAGAAGATTGTGACTGAGGCCTTCCACTACCAATACATCAGCACGTCTTATTTCTTTTCCCCCAAACCTGGCCTTTCCTGAGCCAATAATATTCAGGCTTTAATTGTTTCCAAACTTGACAACTCCTTCTTTGTCATATTTTATGCCAGTAACAAGATTATTATTACCTTTCATGTGAGATTTGCAACCGCTTCCAAGGATCCAAACACCAGTACAATCTAATGCATTAAGGGAAATTTCAACAACCACTTCCTTCTCTGCTCTCTACTTCTTGGTCCATATTTTTGTACTCACACTCAGAAAATATTGAGATTTCTGATCTTTCTCAGAATATGATGGACTGACGTCATCTTTCAAAGCTTCAAATCGATTTTTAATTTTCAACTCACCTATTGGTTCATTGATTTGCTACTTGTGAACATTTTAGTCCTGCTTGCGCACATTCTTTTGTATGGTAGATGTGTAGTATCTGGCCATGTGCCCAAATCCTCCACAACAAAAATAGTGTCCTTTGAAACATGTTTTAGAGAACCTTTCTCTGTATGGCTACCACCTCTGTTCTTGTGCCCTTTTATATCTCTTGGCTATGGAACACACATACTATGAATGTCCCGTCTTTCCACAACAATAACACTTGATATAAGGTGCATTTCTTCATTTCACTTTTACACTGCTAGTTTCCGCTTGTGATTTTTAAATATTTTGATTCTTTCTTCTACCCAAATCAACCTTCAATCTCAGAATGGGTGCTTTCAGTCTGACATCAATATTTACAACTTTTTGTTTTTGATCAAGCCCCAATTCAGCCTTAGCATCTAAGCTCGATTTTTTCTTCTTTCCTAATGAACTATTAGCATCGTCTTTCATCTTTTCTGTCTTTTGAATGACCTGCTTTCTTGATATCACATTGGGGGTCAAGAGTTTTTCTTGATCCTTCATTTTTCATCGCAAACTGACAACTTCTTCTTCAAGTTCTTCGATACACTTGACTTGATCTTTCACTTTTCTATCCAAGCCATCGATCTCCCATTTCTATTCTTCAATATTGATCTTGTGCTCATTAGCCTTTTCTGAGCTCTCTAGCCTGGATGACTTAAGGTTTTAGATTTCTTTCACTAGATCATACTTCTCTTATTCCTACTATTGCTTGTAGAGTTTGGCATCATGTACCACCTTGTTGGATTTCTTTGTTTTTTCTCTCCAAACATATATCTCTTCTAGAGATTCTTCTAATTCAGCTTATATGTCAACTCTACCTTCAATTTCTTCTTCTTCTTCATTAGTGTCAGTTTCTTAATTTTCTTGGACACTACCGACAACAGCCACCATTTTATTTTCTCCACGATCTTTACAATTTTCAATCTCTTCAACCTCTTCAACCTCAAAATCATCTGAACTGTCTATTTCTTGTGAAAGAAGATTCTTCTTCTTAAATAAAATTCTATTGAACTTCTTCTTCCCTTTAACATAGGCTGAAGATTTATTCTTGTGAATTTCAACATCATCTTCATCATTTTCTTCTTGAAACTTTTTGGGGCACCTTACGGTAAGATGACCACCGTTTCCACATCTAAAGCAAGCAAGTGGAATTTCTCCTTTGAACTTTCCTTTTCCTCTTTGAATATTTGAGGAAAGGAATGACATTACCTCATCTGTCTCTTCTTCTTCATTAGAATGTTCAATGGTGAGCTTCTTTAATGGCCTTAAATTCCACCACTTTGGATTTCCCTTTTTCCACAGCCTTGTTATCATCCTTCCTCATTTAATATGCAACCAAGGTACTGTGCAAATTGTCCAGTGTCAGCTCTTTTGGATCTTTATCTTATAGTACTGAAACTTTTGGATTGAACCGAGGTGGAAGTTTCCTCAAGATGTTCTTTACGGTATTTATATCTTCAATGACATCTCCAAGACCTCACATATCTTCCACAACAATATTTACCCTGTCAAAGAATGCATCAACAGACTCATTCAGGTTCATTTTTAGATCTTCATACTTATTCCATAGTACTTGTAGCTTTGCCTCTTTATCCTTTGTAACTCCTTGATATATATTCAAAATCTTTTCCCACATGGCATGTGATGTTTTACATGACATCTACTTCATATAGATAGCATTGGATAGGGCTCCCCCTAAAGCATTTATGCCCTTGGCATCAGAATCCAATTCTCTTTCCTCGGCTTCCGATAATGTCCCACTATTGATGTCAGTTGATATACCATGCATTTCTGCTATGAATACATCAATTCTAAAAGATCGGAAGTAGTGTTGCATCCGATTATTCCACAGCTGAAAATTGTTCCCATCGAAGATCGAAATCCCTTTATGATTGGTGACCTCCATTTGAGAGAGAACCACTGATAAAAAACCTTTCCCTTTGATACCAATTGTTAGGTCCACTAGGTTAGATGCCCTGAGAGGGGGGGTGAATCAGGGTATGATAGATTAAAACAACTACCCCTATTGATCTTGTCTCGCTATTAATCAAAACTCTCTTCTCTCTCTTTCCTATAGCAAATTATAAAGAGAAACTAAATCATGTACAGGACACAATGATTTTTACTTGGTTCACCATCACTGGGATACGTCCAAGGAGCATACACCGGCGATGTGCCGATGTACCAAATCTACTAAAAGCACATTGATGTTTACAAAGTTCAGGATAGATCACTTTTATTCCCAAGATCACTACCTTTACAATGTTTAGGGTCAGCTCACTACTTTCCCAAGGGTCACTCCATGTTTCTCTCTCTCTGGCTCACTACCAGTGGAGTGGATCACCTTCTTCCAATTCCTTTGATCACTTCTCTGGAAAGATCCACTAATAATTTATAGACCTGTAGGTATCTTCATTATCACTAATGAATACATCCTCTGTTGTATATAGATGATCTGTTGAAGTCCAACTTTCACCCGAGATGAATCACACTTTGCACTGAAGGTATCGGGAAATCTTCCAGCTTTCGCGTTGCCCTAAAATGATTGGCATGATTCTTCCATACCTGGCGCACTTATTCAAGCTGGCACGCAATTTCCAGCATGGAAGTTCAAGTCAGTGTGCATGTTCACCTCAACTACTTGCGCGACACTTGATTCTTCAACTCCAAACTTCCACGACTCACACCCTTTTACGCCCAAACCAATTTTGGCGCGCAACTTATCAACTGTTTCACTTCTTCAAATCCTGGCATGCAAGTTTCATCAAACCACGTCTGATACACCACCTTCTTCAACTCTAAACTTGTGCGACTCACACCCTTTCTCACCCAAACCACTTTGGGTGCGCAACTATCAACTGGCGCGCAACTTCTGAATATTTTTATACTTGCGCGACCACACCACCACTTGTACGACCACAACACATGTGTGAGAAGAGATATGATTTTCTCTAAGTGTTGAAATATCTTCAAAATTATGAGGGTTTGATCTCTATTTATAGGCATTTGGATACCCTGAGCGATGATGCTCAAGTTTCCTCTCGACGCGCAAGTCCGGCCGCCCTAGTATCTGTCGCCCTAGTCACTTGCGCGACCAAACCTAAAACTTGGGCGCCCCTTTTTCCTTTTCAATATTTTGATGTTCTAATCTTGAAAAAAAATGGTGAGCAAGTTTCCAAGCCTCCAAGACACCAGCGCAGAAGTCCCTTTTCCAAAAACACTTTTCTCCATTTGTCGATTTTGAGGTCCAAAAATTTGGAAAACACTGGAAAACGACGCCACCTTGTATCTTCTCTTTTTGAACAGCCTCCAGATCGACCATTCCTTTGTCTAAATTTTTGAATCAATCATACATCATTAAAAACATCCCTTAAACTTGACATTCCACCATGAAATTCCCTTTTCAACAAATTTGTCCATCATGGTTTGCTTTGTCAACAAACACTACACGGAGGCCCACTTTGTCAACAAACACAATCACCTCAAAAATGCTTCAATAATACCTTGAGGAATTTTTTCCCAAAAATGTTTTTTCAAAGAAATAAGGAAATCAGGGAAAATAAGGTGATGTTGTTTATGAAGGAACATTCATCAGATATTCAATGAATAGAAAATCCTACAAGTGTTTCAATAAGAATCTAGGTAAGATTTTGGAAAGTTTTTATTTTAATATAGTTTAAGATAAAACCAAAAATACCATGATGGGATCTTATGATGATGTGAATGAAGATACAGAAGATAGGGTTCATGGAATATATTCAAATGAAGTAGTAGAGGAAGGTGTGAAAGTCATTCAGAGGTCACAAAATGATGTGGATTTAGATGAAGAATCGGAATAAGAAACAGTGCTAAATAAAATCCTTCAGACCCTCAAAGGAGAAATAAAAGAGCATAAATTGATCAATTCAATGTCATTGGGGATTGGAATGCACCCACAAAAACAAGGATAATTATTAATAATTCACAATCCTCATTCTTTTCAGTTTTGGAACCATCCTCGTTTGGACAAGCAGAAAATGATGAATCATGGGTTGAATCCATGAATGAAGAGTCGAACTAGATCAACAAGAACAATACATGGGATCTAGTCAAGAGACCCTAAGGATACAATGTGATTATTACAAAGTGTATTTTTAAGAATAAATATGGTCATCATGGTAATCTGATTAGAAATAAGGTGTCGTTAGTGTGTAAAGGATATTCACAAATTGAAGGTGTTGATATTGAAGATACATTTTCTCATATGTGTAGGTTGGATTCAATTAAGATTTTTCTTTCCATGTAAATTCAAATAGAATACAAAGTGTATCAAATGTATTTCAAAACCACTTACTTAAATAGTGTTCTTGAATAAGAAGTTTATATAGAACAACCAGTGGGTCTTCTTCTTAGAAATGAAGAAATGAAGGTCTGCAAACTAAAGAAATATCTTTGTGAATTGAAGAAAGCACCATAGGATTGGTACTCTCAGTTGTATTCTTATCTAAAAAATTGAATTCAAAAGAGGAGGAGTTGATCACAATATCTATGATAAGAATTCTCAAAAATATCAGTTCTTGGTATGGGTGTACATTGATGATATTATTTTGGTAAAATTAGGAAGGGATCAGTGGACTAATTTTCCAATCACATTAAAGAAGAATTTGAAATTTCCATGATTGGTGAACTCATATATTTCTTAGGGATTCATGTGATTCAGTGGAAAGATTTCACTTTTATCTCTCAGGAAAAGTATGTAAGAGAGTTTTTGAAGAAATTAAATATGCATGACTCCAAACTAATGTTGAATGTGATTGTGGTTGGAACTAAACTGGGAAGGCATGAGAATGGTACATATGTAAATCCCACACTATATGGGAGAATCATTTAAAGCTTATTGTACTTGACTATGACATATCTAGATATTGTATTTGCAACATGATTAGTGTCCCACTTTCAATTTAGTCTGAAAGAAGAATATATGGCAGCTATGAAAAGAATCATGATGTACATTCAAGGTAATCATAATTATGGGTTATCTTTTACTACAAGAAGATATATTGAACTATCATATTTTTCAGATGTGGACTGGGATAGATATATAGTGGATAGAAAGTCCACCAGTGGTGGAGAATTTTATATTCGGAAGAAATATGTAGGCTGGTTGAGCAAGAAATAGGAAAGAAATTCTCTCAGTACTTATGAAGCTGAGTATATCTCTTCTACTAAGGCACGAACTCAACTACTGTGGATAAATAAATAGCTGAAACATATTGGTGATGAAGTGAAATATCCAATGGTGATTCACTGTGATAATAAGAGTGCAATTGATCTTACAAACAATCATGTTCAACATCCTTCCACAAAACACATTAAAATCATATATCACTTTATCAAGGAAAGTGTTGAACAATGAGTGATTAAAATGGATCATGTGGGAACTGATGAGAAACTGGCTGATATTCTGACCAAACCACTGGAAGCAACTATGTTTGAGAAACATCAGTTGAACTTCGGTGTCTATCCACCTCCCAGTGCATAAGGAGATATTTAAAGCCCATTCTCCCAAGTTGTGTTGACTATTTTAATCTCTTTTTGGAATTTATGTAGTTTTATGGGGGAGATACAATCTAGGGGGAGTGTTTTCTGAGCTTTACAAGTCAATATTATGATGTTTTGGTTTATTACCAATGGGGGATAATTGATTAATTCAATATCTCAAAGGAGGATAATGAAATGTTTTTCTAGTTACAAGAAATATGGACAATATAGAAAGTTGAAAATACTACAATGGGGGAGAATGATGAGTTTCAAAGGGAGAAAATGATCATGGATAAAAAAATTGGTGTTATGAGGAATCTGATTGCCAACAAACCCAAAGGGGGATATTGTTGGAACTAAGGCAGTTCTTTGAAAAAAAAATGGATTATGGTTTATGTTTGTTGTCAATCATCTCATAGATGATCAAGGATATTTAAAGGAAATGGATCATACAGTTCAAGTCATAATCATTATTGAAGCTGGAATTATTTCGCAGTGTTTGACAACTTTTTGGGCTCCAAAATTTAGAGAATGGAAAGCATTGCAAAAAAGTGGTTCGTCTTTAAAGCCTTATGAAAATATAGAGGCACGATCTTTGCAAAAATGGCCTTTATGAATTGTGTTTCACAAAGGATTAATGAATTATGATGGTGTGCTCTATATTTATAATGAACATCATAAATGATAGAAAATTGGAGCATCATGATCGGTGAAGGTGATCTCTGTAACTATGAAATTTGGACCATTGCGGTGGTGTGAAGGGTTTGATGGAGATAATCATGAAAACATCAAATTTCAGTGGTGTTTTGTGATTGGAGGAGTGCCATGAAGACTTTTTTGAATGATCTAGAAAACATGATGAAGGTGGTGGAGCTTTGCGGTCGGTCGTGCTTATGAATAAGAGGCTAACCCCTCTTCATTTGACATGAAAACTTTTTATAGAAAATCCAGAATCGCACAATTTTCACAAAGAAATGCGTTCTCGGCTAAAATGAGATTCTATGCGAGTTTGAGCTTCGCAAAAGGCATATTCTAGTATTTACTGATGTCAATGATTCTATGTTTTGAGTGCTTTAAAAATATGGGTTTTTCCATGTTGGATCAGTGAGATTCAAAAAGGAAGGTTGTTTTGCAAAGGCAGTGTGCTTCAGGATGATAGGTAGTTCCACAAAGGCGAAGGAGCTTTTAAAAGTAGTGAGATTTGCGAAGTAGTGAGAATTGATAAGGAGTAAGCTCTTTTAAGGAATGAGCTTCGCGAAGGAGCTTCATGAAGGAGATTTTTTAAAAGGCATTTTTGAATGTCAGATTTTAGTAGATAGAGTTTTTGGAGTACATCTGGTTAGGCTTTTGATATAAGAAGATTATCATGCTAGATAGACACAAAGACTTCAATTCAAATCAATTTAACAGACCTTCAAGTTGATAAACTGAGTAATACTTCTTCGAAGGTAGTGAGCTAAGGGGAGTTGAGATAAGTGTTTTTAGGGAAACAGTGAACTATCCCTGAAATCTTGTAAAGGTAGTGAGTCTGGCACATATTAACTATAACTAAACCTCTATATTTTACATCTAGTAAATATTAGTGGATGTTGGTATGACCATCACACTATTGGAATAAGCTCCATATACCTATCCCTTAGTGGTGAACCAAGTAAAATTGTTGTGTCATCTCAAAGGATGTGAATTTTTTATTACTGATCATATCTATCATATAGGTTTAACATGTTTATACCAATGTGGTAATAATATCTATCACATTAAAAGAAAAATTTGACACCCTAATTCACCCCTCCCCTATTAGGGTGTCTCAGGGTCCTACAGGAGGTGTGGTACTGATTCAAATAATTGACATGAAAGTTCCCACACCATCAACTCAATGTCTAGATTCAATTACCAACATTTTACATTTGACTACAACCCACCACTCAAACCATGCTATATCCTTTCACTAATGGATTGGTGATGTTAAAATGAAAAAATTAGAAAATCAATCCTCTATGAAATATCACATAAAACTTACCTATGGAAAAGAGATCGTTGACCTTCGACATGTGGGTTGCATGAAGTCAAAAAAACTACCCACCTTACTTTCCTGGTCAAAGATCTAATAAAGAAGTTTGAAAACATTTAGTTCCCTAATCCAAAAATACCAACACCTACTCCTATTATGGAAGTATAATCATGTGAATTTTTTTGATATGTACACCAATATCAATACTTCTAGGAAGGGTTGGAGTGAATCCAAACACAAAATTTTAATTATGTTAATTGAAATCAACCGTCAAAATAGTACCAGAATCCTTATTACCAGCCAAGGATAGTTCAATAGCTTAAATAGACCAATCATGGATACTACCAATAATGAAGTGATAAATAACAACCAATAACTTAGAGACAACCTAGGTAATCACCACATAACCAAGCTACATGACCGCACCAACAATTTCTACAATAACCATATCTACCCAATAAGGATCAATAGTTCCCATCATAATAATAATTTCAACATCAAGCTCTTCCTAGATATTTGTGAAAAGAACAACCTCAATGATCAAACCTAAAACAATTTCCCATTGATTTTTTTAAAAAAGGGATATCAATTAATTAAAATGAAAGAAACTAAAATGAAAAATAATTTTGATTTTCCCTCTATAACCTTTAACATAAAGTTCATAAAATTTTTAAAACTCTCTTAGATCAAATACTAAGTATAGTGACCAGTATCATTGAGACTCATCCATGATAAGAGGCCAAGTCTATGGTCCTTAAAATCATAAAAGAGATAATGTTTCAAAAACTTTGTAAAGGAGATTAGAAGAAGAAATAGTAACCTAATCAGAATGAGACAATAGTTTAAAAATATAAAAATGAAGACATACAGAAATAAATAGAGTAACAAAATCTTGAAACAAGAGAAAGACAAATAGCTCAAACACTAGATCATCCAATCACAAAATAAAATACATATGTGGACCACCACCATCATACCCCCTCATCCATTTCTAGAGAGGATGCAAAAAAGGGAAGATGGAGGGCCAGTATAAAAAAACAAACATGTTTAAAATACTGTACATCAATATTCCTTTTATTGAATCCATTTCCCAAATTCCATTTTATGTCATATTCTTAAATTAGTTTCCCTATAAAAAATAAAAATGAAGAATTTGGAGTTATCGCTTTGAATGAATAATTTTCGATTGTTTAAAAAATCCACCAAAAATGAAACCCTGGGAGTTTCAATATCCAATGCACCATTGAAACATGTATTGGGAAAACTTTATGTGATATTGGTTCAAGAATTAGTTTCATTTAAATAAGAATATTTAAAAGTGCTTAATCCAACAAGGGTATCACAAAAAATTTCTAATAGCTCTTTCAATTATTCTCATGTACTTCTTGATGATGTTTTAGTTAAGGTTGGTAAGTTAATTTTCCTTACTGACTTCCTTATCCTTGACATGGAGGAAGAGGGAGATGTCCCTTTTATTTTTTATGGCCATTTATCATGACTAGTAAATCACTAATTAGTGAAAATCAAGGTAGACTTATCTTATTCCTCAGTAATAAGAAAGTAGTTTTTGATTTGGTAAAATTAGCTAAGTACATATTTTCTTGAGTGTAATTACATTTTTTAACATAAATAAGAAGATGAAAATATAGCTCTTAAATATGATAGGTAGATATAGTCCCATGATGGAGAATATAGTAGTGACTATGTTGAGTTTTGATATGTTTGACCACTAAAAAGAGACTCCTTAACTAAATTTCCCCCCACAATCATAAATCCATCAACACTAGAACAGAATCCTCTTCCAAGAACTATTAAATATTCATTCTTATATACTAAAGACACAATCCCAATCATCATAATCTATAAAATAACTAAAAAACAAGAGGATTGATTGTTAAAAGTTATTAAGTGACATAATAATTCAATATCTTGGAATGTAGTTGATATTAAAGGAATCAGACCCATGATCTGCACACACAAAATTTTATTGGATGAAAGATCGAAACCACAATGCCAACCCCATAGAAAACTCACCACACCTATGAAAGAGGTTCTCAAGAAGGAATTATTGAATCTAATTAATAGTATTATTATTTTTGACGTCTCTGGTAGTGAATGGGGATCCCACAACTAGTAGTTCTAAATAAGAGAGGCTTAAAAATAATAAATAATAATGAAGAGGAATTAATTCCAACTCAAACAATCATTGAATGGAGTTTATATTTCAATTATAGAAATATAATTACAACTACTTGAAAGGATCATGTTACAATCCATTTTATGGATTAGATGTTAGATATATTAGTAGCCCATGAATTCAATTATTTCATCGATGGATATTCAGGGTACCATCAAATCCTTTCTAACCTAGCCGATCAATCAAAGAAAATGTCTACATGTACATATGAAACTTTTTCCTATCGAAAGATGTATTTCAGAATTTATAATGTGCTATAAATATTCCAACAGTGCATGACACATATATTTCATGATATGGAATATGATTTTCTGGGTATTTTTATTGAAGACTTCTCTATATATATAGATGATTTTTTGTGGTATTTGTGACCATTGTGGACCTTATGCTACAATGGTGTGAAGAAATTTTACTTATACTAAATTGGTAAATTTGTAACTTTATGGTTAAATAAGGAATATTCCTATGACCCGTCAACTTAAAAAATGACATCGAGGTTGATCTATAAAATATAAAAGTTATTAAATATTAACAAAAAATTACTTTTTTTAAGGTAATCAGAAGATTTCATGGCCACATGGGTTTTCAACTCCATTTTTTAAGATACTTTTCTCAACTATCGTGACCACTAACACACCTAAGGTAAATATATGTCTCGTTTTAATTTATTGAAGACTGTTGGAAATCCTTTTACCCTTTTAAAATAATCTTGGTGGTATCCCTTGTTATTATCTCAACTAACTGAGAATAATTTTTGAGCTTATGTGAGATTCTAATGAATTTATTGTGGGAATTATCTTAAGACATTAGGTAAGTCCTAATTCTCATCCCATCAAGTATTTCATTCATACTTTCAATGATTCTCAAAACAATCACACAACTGTTGATAAAGATCACCTAATAGTGGTTTTATTATTCAATAAATTCATATTAGAATACATGATCTCTAAAGTTATTTTCATGGATCATGTAACATTAAAATATTTTATGAAAAAAAAGGATGCCAAAAAAAGTTTATATATTGAATCCTATAATTGAAAGAGTTTTATATTTTCCTCAAATACATTAAAGGGTACAAAAATGGTATTATTAACCACTTTTCCAGAATCCAATTACCCAATATTGAAGTTCGTGATGAGGTGGAATTTTTGGATGACTTCCCTCATAAAAAACTCTTCTAATGCTATACCATGGTTTGTAACAAATAAAAATATTTTTCCCTTAGGAACCCTTATTCAAACTTCTCATATTTAAAAAGGAAAAGGTTTTTTTCTAAATAATCACACTATTACTTCGATACACCACTTCTATTCAAGCTATGGGTTTATGGGTAATGTGAAACTATATTTAGGAAGATGAATTCCAAAGTACAGTTTTATTTTTTTCATGCCTCACCAACTAGATACATAATCAGCCTAGTTTTACTAGTTATAGAATACATCAAAGTTGATTATTTTTTTCGAACTCCACCAATACAATAGGTCCCTCTTATAAGGGTGTAATCATTTCCAATGAACAAGAACTATTGTATAATGAAAATAAATTCTATAAAATCTCATCCTTGAAGTGGAAATATTTAATATCTAGGGAATATATTTCATGGTACCATTTCCAAATTCTTGTGGGAATCTATATATCTTTTTTTTTTGGAGTAAGTCTCCAATATATGTAGATTATGAAAACACCACTCTAAATATAGACATGTTCATAATGAAATTCTTGAAGAAAAACATTTTTACTCAGTTTGGAATTCCATGATTACTCATTAGTGATCAGGTAACACACTTTAATAATAATTTGATGAAAGGGATACATGATAATTATGGAGTTTTTTGCAACACTGGATCCCTTTACCATCTTCAAACTAGTTGTCTTGTGGAGCATTCCAACAAAGAAATCAAATATCTTCTTAAGAATATAGTCAATTTGAGTTGGATGTATTGGAACATGAAACTCAATGATGCACTTTGGGTGTATCACACTGCTTATAAAACACCCATTGGCACAACTCGATTTCGAATTTTCTATGAAAAACCTTGTCACTTGTTGGTACAATTGAAATTTCTTTTGATTAGGGAAATCAAAATGATAATCATGGTTTCTTAGAGTTCTGGGAAGAAAGGGTTGTTATAATTAGATGAGGAATAATAAAAAAGAATTTATGCCTATCTAACTCTGATATTTACAAAGATAAAACTAGATTGTGTAAAGACTGATTCATTTCTTGAAGGATATTCAGACAGGGAGAAAAGGTCCACTTGTTTAACATGTGTTTAAAATTATTTCCCAGAAAATTAATGTCTTAATGGATAGGACCTTTCAAAGTTATTAAATATTTCCCTTATAGAATATTGTAAATTTAATGAGGAGATGGACAGTCCTTTAAATTCATTAGACAATGAGTAAATATTTACCAAGAACTATTTCAAGAAGGATTTTTCATATCTTTAAAATTCACTCGATAACCATGGAATGTATAGCTATCAATATTAAGTAAAGAACTAATTGGGAGGAAACCTAGTTCTTTTTCTTACATTATATTAGGTTTGTATAAATTAGGTATATTAACTAATGTTGTGAACTAGTGGTTGAAATCTCAAGGGAAAAGAGTTCTTGTTTCAATAAATTCACTATGTCCATTTAATATTAACACTGTGAATTTTTTGGGGTTTTAAATAATTTAAATAATTATAAACATCAGGAGTTTCCAATACACTACTTTAGTCTCATTGAACACTAAATAAAACCCATGAGCACTAATCTCATGGAATCACTTTTTTCTTCTCTACACTACTTCTCTCTTTTCCTCCCTCCACCAGTTTAGTTCAATCATATCTTCCCATCAACTATTTATTATTCTTCTGCATTCCACTTATTTCATCTATTACCTTTTTCCTCTCTACCTACCCTATCCATATCCACTTTAACCTTGATGGATTGTACCATGGGTGGTGTCGAACCTCCTGCCAAGCACACAGCCCAATAAAAGGAGCCTTGTATGGCTAATTATCCATCTTGAGCTCCCTCTTCACCAACTAGAGATCCTTCCTACCAACCCTAACCTTCAATTTCATTATACATCTATCACATACTTACAAATCCAAAACTCTACCTTTAATGGTTCATCCATGCCTACAGTTATTGATTCACAATATCACCTCATCTTAGCACATTTTTAGGCCAATTCCTTATAGGGCACTAAAACTCTTGATCCGTTAGTAAAATAGAGAAAACAAGTGAAAGAATAGGTTATGGGGTCCGTTAGCTTAGATTAATCTAGAAAATATTATTGAGGTATGTGAGGATAATTTTTTAGGATATCTTTCTTGATATCCTAACCACCATTTAGATGAATGTAGTCTATGACATTTTTAGACTATGGGGAAAGTAGTGGGAGCTCACTCTTGGGGATTTTAGAGTCATATTGGGTGTTTAATCCTCATATTTTTACAATTATTCAACCAAAAAAAATTTCATCTAGACCCCAACTGGAATGATACACCGAATAATTGTTCTATAGTCTCCTGAGACACCACAATATTTCATTTTCCATGTATAGTGAAGAGAACCAATTTAAGGGTTCCACTGTACAGATTATTCATCATGTGGTGGACCAAGCCTAGTAAGTGTGAGATGGTTTTCATGGGGTAGTTAGTCATCTATAGGTAATCATATTTTCCACTACCATGGGATCCCCTACAGTGAAATTGGAATGCTAGGTTTCTGTTTATTTTTAGGGTCATGTGTGAAAGACCTGTGGCACACTCATGGGAGGGAACATCATCACCCACATGTCTAAGCATCTAGGATTCCATAATTCATCACATCCCCTATCTAATTTGGATATGATATTGTCCATTGATTTGGTATTACTCCATATAATGGGGATACATAATATGTTTGGAATTAATTATGAATCGACACCTGGATATTCAAATTCAGTCGATGAAGATCCAGTTCCCAATATATCAGTAGCCCTGAAATTTCACTCACCTAGTACCAAGACCAAGGTTTCTCCCCCATCCCAGTTGGTCTCACCCCCAATTAACCCTAGGGTATGGATGTGATATTTTCGGAGATATGTCCATTGAAATTTTAATAACCAAGGTTTTAGCTTCCAAAACATGGATAATCCCTTTATATATCCCCTAGAATTTTCTTCCACTTCCTCTCCACTAGCCACCACTTCCATATCCCAACCATATCCTTCTGTAGTTGGGCCATCTTCTGGATCCAAACCAGAACCTTATACTATTTCACTATAATCACAACCTATCAAACTCCCTCTAAATATTATATACCCCATAAACTAATAGATATTTATTTCAGAGTAAGCTCATTGGGGAAAGTTTCCTTCTATTGAGGACACATTGGTGGTAAATTTAATTGATCTTACTTCTAGACACACGACCTCTATCATGATCCTTACCTCACATAAACCAACTACTAGATTTTATCCTCTATAAAGATTTGATTCTGAGGATAGATCCATATCCATTTATAAAGTTTCTAAAACACCCACTCCTACCACCATCATAGATACAGCATGACAGAGCAGCTGTAACCACCCATTATTGAGGATGGTATTACAGAAACTTCTCATGGATATGTAACCTTCCCTTTTTAGTTTTACCCTAATGTACCCCCTATTTAACTCAATATTGTTTTTACTTTTTTTCTTTTTATTCCCTGAACTTGATCATGTATATCTATTTCTTTATAATGAAATGGATACACTTTTCCAACTGTTAATTTTCATGTGTGATCTTTATTCCTCATGCATGCATTTGTGGTATGTATTGTTATTCTTCTTCCACTATCACTTTTGATGGACCAACTGGGATTACCTATAGAATCTATGTGAGTTATTTCCTTGGGATATTTTGATATTGTGATCCCCTCAAGATATTCATCTAAGAGTTTCATAGATGTTCCACTTTCTATGTGAGTTGTCTGGTCTGGTGATTTCTGATGTAGTGAATTCTCCAAAGTGACCTTTAGAGTTGGAATAAACTACCTCCACTACTAGTAAGCACTCATGGAACACTAATTTGATGTACTACCATGATTTATTTTTTTATCTGTCTAGTTGATTACATCACTTTTATCACTATATAGAAGGAAACCCATAGTCTATTATTCTGCATCTTAGTTGTGTTTATTTCAGTTTTTCCCTTCTACTAGTATTTTATAATGGTTAATCCATTATGAAACATTATTGTACTATGGTTCATAAATTTATGAGATTACATTATTTTTTACTTCTATGTATTACTAACTCATTTATTTTTTTCATATTTGATATATATTTTGGACTCATAAATTATCTAGTGTAGGTGTACATTTTCCTTAACATGTTTTCATGTTTTCCAACTTTCAAATCCCCTTATGGAATTTTTCCCATGTAATTGAATTAATTTAATGGATAAATTTATTACATATAATTATTCACTCTTTATATAAAAAAATATATTATCTCCTTTCATTTCCATCTCTCCCACCTCAATTTCAAAATATTTTCAACGTGGTTTTCTTTTAATTGGGGGGAAGTCTTAAAATTTACTATATTTTCACTTGGATTTTTTCATATTCTCAATGGTCTAGTAAAGATTTCAATTAAGAAGCATAATTTAACTTGAAACATCATTAAAACCATTCAAATAAAGTAAAAGGATTATAAGTAAATTTTTTAAATCAATTATTTATTCCTATTTATATTTTTAGTATGATTGGTGAGTTGAAAATTTAAATTTTTATTCTAAATTCCATAAATTGTTCATTGATTAACCAATAAAATGAAACTATACCCATAGTGACTTCCGTTTTTATTTTTATTCCCATTAATAAGAGGATTTTATATTTAATTATTTCAATTATTTAATGATCATATTTCTTGATATGCACTTGGTACATATAAACCTTTTCAAACATGAATTGTTATCTTATCGAGGCTATGAATGAACATATACACATGAAAAATTATTTATACATATATATTTTTGAGACAATTTTCTTTGATACCAAACATATATCAACCCTAATTTTTCTAAAGTTTCTATGAATGATCTTGTTAGGATTGAGTTGTGTTCTAAGCCCATTTTACCCTCTCCTGCCCTGCTCTTTGTTATAGTGAATGATTATAATTTGAATAATTGTGGGGGAATGGTCATCTCTATTGGATATGATATTCTTAATACTAAGAATATGTGTACTATAATTTTGAATAGTTATATTTTATGTGGCTCATAATAATTTTTTACGTACTTTTATTATTACTTTTTCCCTTCTTTAAAATGAAGGGAAAGGCTAAAAAATAAAAATAAAAATATGAGACTTGTATTAGGAGGGTCAAAAATAAAAATTTCCATACCAATAATTATCATGATAGATCATACGATTTTAGGTGGTGCATAATATATTATTCTTAAACATGACTTCAGAAATAGAAAAAAAATGAGAAAATAAAGAACAAGGAACCTTCATTATGATTTCAAATCCTACTCATGGACCTTCTTTGAGACTTTTGGAGTGTGGAAAAATTTATACATGGAGGAATTTCTTCATTAAAATTTTCATTATTATCTTTCCTAGAACAATAAATGTTTTCCTCCTTTGGAGTTTGATTTTTATCATCTACCCACATACCATAAACCTCATATTCATTTGAATCATTGTGTTAAGTTCTCATCATAAACTGAATTATTTAAATTCATTTAGGGTAGATTTTAGATCCAATTCAATCCTATGGTTAGGATAATGTATTAAAGGTATGATCATAACTCCAGTTCAAATTTACATTGATTGATGATGGAAAATTCATAGTGTAGAAAATCACAACATAGGCATGGTCATTTAAGGAACAGTTGATAAATTACAATCAAATAGAGGATGGATTTAAATAAAAGACATGGATATAAAATTTTACTAATTTTGTCAAAAGTAATGATTTTGGATTTCTAATACCTTTCTACTAATATTTGGTTTTATTTTCATGGTTTTAGTGATTCTTCCCTATTAAAAATTATTTCCTTTGAGATCCTTTTTGATATGATTTTTTCTTCAAGACAAGAAATTGATCAAGTGTGGGAGAATTTGATATCTTAAATTCATATATAAATTTTCTATTTCAAAAATAGAGTTTTATACTTATTTTATATATTGATACTATGATTTGAGGTTTAATTTTTCATAAATTGGATTCTCTATTTTGTGGAGGATATGGTGGTAAAAACACATAAATTAAAACCATTTCATGTAACGAATAAACATTCTTGATTTGTATTTATTGTGATAAGAATTATAATTATGGGAAGTTTATTAGGGTAACTAAAGATTTGAACCTAGTATAATCCATGATCTTCTAGGATGAATTAAAATCCTGATTTAAAAGACATTCACCATATGAATGGGTCGGTCTCTGCCTCTGGTCAACCTCCATGCAGTCCCCAAAGATCTCGTAGACATGATTGAATCCATGAATTATGGAGGAATATAATCCACATGAGACTTGAATTTAAAATTATTTAATTAAAAACATATTTCATGAAATAAAATTATGTTGTACAAATAATCCCATGCTAACTCACATCATTAATCCCATTTTTTATCATTAGTTACTCTTTCCTATTTAATTCTAGGTGCCTCATAATTTTGGTGCATGCACTTTAATTAAATATATCTATTATTTTAATTCATTATGATATATATTTCTTCAACCTATAATACTTTCATCATCTATTTTAGCTTAAAAGTAGTTTTTTTGTGAAAATACAATTGATTTGGTGCATGTTTCTTCTTCAACCAATTAGGAATTTTAGTTTTAACTATCTTATTTGAATTTTGTTGTATTATGATATCTATTTAAATTATGATATTGTTTCTAATGATTAATTATTCTCATACCATGTTTAGTTAATATGAAAAGTGTTTGGGATCTATAATAGTGATAGTAAAACTAAAAATTAATCCTTAATAAATTGGGTAATCTATTGGTTGGGAATTAGGTTATATGTACAATATTTTTTTATATTTTCAACATGATCTTGATCTTGTGGATTGAAAAAGTTGGATCCTAACCTAGTGGGAATAAAAAAATTTAATACCAATATCATTAATGATTTTCCAATCTTAAAGTCATGCCTAATGCACCTAAGTTGATAACCTCCTCTAGATCAAAGAGTGGTCGTCAATATAGATAGATCCAATTCATTTAACCAAAATCAATTAGTGATTCCTAAATATATCTATAGCCTAAGATATAATATATTCCCATGTTAAATTAAAGTACATATTCTATACAATCTCCCAGAAGTTTATCTTAAACCCTTAATTAATCAAAAAAAAGTTAATTAAATTATTTATTTAAAATAAAAAAGTCTACAGAATCTATATGAAGAATCCATTTAGGATCAAATTCTTAGGTCAGACCAGTTTTCATCACCTCCCTTTGGACATAAACCTATACTTAAATTTTCCTCTAGACCCTCTAAATAGTGTTTTTCATGATAAAACATAAACTTTTAATATATTCAACCCATGTGGAATTGATTACACCATGTGGGAACATCACTTCAAAAATGATGGCGTAGCGACTATTACCTTTCATCCCTCATTATCCCAACCATTTATATCCTTTAAAATATATCCCTAATACATTGAATGTAAATACATTGTTTATTTACAAAAAAATGACAATAACATTATTACACAACATTTAAAGGTGAATATACTATGAATAAATCTTGAACTGTTCTATTAAATGTTATTTTTCATTCCATATCTGCTTCCTTTTTTATTTCTGTTATTGAAGTGTGATTTTTTTGTTCTTAAAACTAGTAGTTATAAATAAACTTACTATATCCTAGATAGGAATACTTACAGAGATCTAAAATTGTGATAAGTATACAAAGAGTTATCTGAGAGGTAAATTGGAATAATTAGTGAGTTTTCTGGTTAATAATGTATGAAATCAAGCATAAACAATATGAAACAACAAAACCAATCATAAACCCCAAACTGTTTCCATATTAAACCATTTAAAAAAAATATTTATTTCTATATTCTCATTTATTTCTCAACATTAATTTTACACCACTCTATTCTGATATTATGTGGTTACATGTTGCAATAAACACTTCTATTATTCATTATATGATGACAAAAAGTAAAATTCAAAATGAAGTTGTTCATATCATCCTTATGGATATGACCTAGGTAACCTTTATTTAATATGATATACAACCCAATGAACTTTTAAACGGTTTTTGTAACTACCAATATATATATCTTAAGTAAGAAAAATGGTTTCTGAGATCAAACATTTTACTATGAAACCATAACATTGTTAAGAGACCCATGTCATGAATTTCATAAATTCTGTACATATAGTAGATTTCATTTGAGTTTCAAATATGGAATAATGTGGTATTTTATAATATATTTTACTCAATAATGTAGGATTTTTTTCATGTTTAATAATAATATGAAATGTAGAAAATAAATTTAGATATTTTTTTAGAATATATTTTGTGAGTTTAAAATAAGAATTTGAATAATTAAGTGAATATGAATATTAGAAAGAAAAAATAAATATAAAAAATTACAGTGAGGGATATTATGTCAATAAGTGAACAAATTTAATATTATTTAACATATAGAAAAATTTTAAAGATAGATATGAAGCGAAACATCACTTTAATAATGGTTTATTGATGGTATTTTAAGCCATTAATTTTAAATAACCCATGAGTTATATGTATAGAACTAAAGATTTGAATTTTGATTGTTTATGAATTTTATTTTATTTTTAACTATGAAGATTAAAATGATAATTTTCCTCAACATGGAATGAAATTTCTTGTGCTACATTGATTTTCGGATGTGATGTATACCATTTTTTGGTGATTAGGTTATTTTCATAGATGGTTGATTTTCCTAGTAAATATCTGGTTCTAGTAGAATTTAATTATATTTGCTTATTAAAGTAATTGATATTTTATATAAATTGTTTTTATTAAATAATTTTTTTATTTTGTGATATATTTTATGAGTTTGTGGTGATGTTAAAATTTTAGAGGTGTTGGAGTTGGATGTTTTATTTTGATTGATGATATAAAAAGTTGGAGTATTAAAAGAGGGTTTTTATGGGAGGTTTAAAAGGGAATAAATGGTCCATTTAATTAGATTTTATGTGTGTATTAATAAGATATATAGAGGGAGAGGAAATTAATAGAGTGAATAATTAGTAGAAAATGTTGGAAATAAACTATTAGAAATTATTTTATAACATAAATATTTCTTAGAGGACTCTCTCTCTCTTTCTATTCTCTTGATTTTATCAAGGGATAATTCATGGTGTTAGTGTTTCATGGTGGATCAAATAAATAATTAATGATTAATGGTTTATAGAAGAGTGATTAGTAGTTATAATTATAGGATTGAGGACTTGGTCTCATCATGGAATCAAGGTTGGTGATTAAAACTTTCATTTATTATTTTATCATCATGAATCAACCAAACATTTATTATTTTTTATAGTTATATAATTAATAATAATCTAAGATAAGTAATTTTTGATAAATTGAAAATATAATTATGGATATGATTTATTCCTATCGACAAAAATATTTTAAATTATTATTAATGTATATGATAATTATGTAATAGAACTTTTTTCGTTATGAACAAGTCAGTGAGTTGCAAAATGGTGGGTCATTATAGAAATTTATTATTGTGAAAATAAAATTTTCAAAATTATTGGAAATATTATTTTATGTCATTATAATTTGAATTGATAAATATAGAAGTACATTAATAGTATACAATGATGAAAAAAGGATACGAATAAGAAATTAATGAAATAAATTATTCTTAATAAATAATTTAAATGAGGGGAATTATGAAATAACCAATTATGGATTATAAATATAAAATATAGGAATTTAAATATATATGTGGATTAGAAAAAATAATAATTTTTCAATTCAATTCAAATAAATTTGATTTTTTCGATTAATAGTAAAATTAGATCATGGTAGATATTTTTTAAAATATTTTAAGAAGTCGAGATTATCATGATATGTGAAATTTATTTATTAATGTTTAATATTGTTTATAATTACTGCGTGAATTATTTAATATGTTATTTATGGTAGATATTTTTGTTTTTTATTATTCATTAGCATTTATAAATATTTTTTAAGTCCCAATATTGAACTTCAACACCTAAAAATGAAGAAACTATGTAAAATACTTTAGGAGGGAAATGGGTGAAACTTTTTACTTTAGCATGGATCATTCAAACTTAACTCGGTGTCATATTTCTCATTAGGAAGGTTTGTTTAATTTATGGTTGGGGATGGGATTAAAAGTGGTAGTGAGTTAGATATGGGTCATTCTATATAGACATGAGGTTACACTACATTCTAGAGTGGATGAATTTCAGTAGTTATTTGCAGAAGGTGGTGCGAAATCTTTTTGGGTTGTGCAACCTTATCATGTGGATATTCCAAATATAGTTGATCCTTACTGATTGATTTATTGGGTGAGTTGATTATAAAATGTGTTGATTGTATTTGTGGAACTGATATCTAGTATACACCCCTAGATAACTTCTCTGGTGTGACTAGATAGAGTTTTAGATGTGAAATGGTGTTGGGTATGATGTAGATTGATTTAAAGGGTTCTTTTATATGTGTAGAACATGTGATGAGGTTGTTGAACTTTAATTTTCTCAAGATATAAATAATTTTAGTGATTTGGTGAATTTTTCCTTAGGATCTGAATTATGGTTGACCTAAGTGGGAGTACAATCTATGTGTGTTGTGTAATTATATTTTTTTTAAATTTTATGTGTGATAACCTAGGTCGGGAACCAATGGAAAGAGGCTTGAACAACCTGACAGGGGTTGCACAAGAGGTTCTTCCCTTGGGCGAACAGAGAGTAATACCTAATTGTAGTGATAATGAAAAGAAAGGGAGCTATAATACCAGATATTTCATCGATGTCGTCATGGGTAGAGTACCCCTGGTTGAATTGAAGGCCTCTGAGCATGTTGAACCGAAGAAATTTCGACATCAAGGTCTATTGGAGATTTATTTCTCTGATGAAGAGGTAAATTTTCTTCCATCATATCTTTTCTTTACGCTAATTGGAAAATTCAACAAGAGGAGACCCTCCCTTGTTTTTCTATGCAAAACCCTAGAAACATAAGCTTTGAGAACTTCCATGTTGGTGTGATGAATTCGTTTCATGTCATGTTTCATTTTTCCTCTAAAAATGACTATTATATAATTTGGGTGAGAGGATCATGGTCATTCAATGGCTGTTTCATGGAATTCATGAAATGGTCACCAGATTTTTGCTTTGATTCAGAACCGCCTACTGTCCCTTTATGGTTGGGCTTCCCGGGACTCCAAATTCATTTTTCCAAGTAGAATGATCTCTTTTCCATGTCTAGTTTATTTTGTAATCATATTAAAATTGAATCTATCACTACCAACCTATTCTCACCTTCAGTAGCATGTGTATGCACTGCAATTGACATTTCACAAGAGCTTCCCTCTCAATTCTAGCTTCAAAATGGTTCCAGTGGCTTTATCCAAGAGGTTTTTTTAGAATGTGCTTGCCTACTATAAAAAATGCTCTCGAATTGGACACCTTATTGGAGACTATGGGTATTAAAGGAAAATTTCCCACCCTATTCCCCATTTTAATTCAATTTGTGTTGAAAAGGAATCCTCAAAAAATATCCAGGCACAAAAATTGTTGGATAAAATTGACAATATTAATCCTTTAGGTGCTTCTACCTCTCAAATTCCCTCATCTAGGGATTATAAAAATGAAAAGAGTTCTATAGAAGTTAAATTTTTGTCCCCTAGAGCTGAACCTCCTTTTGAGTCCAACAATAGTGATCATAGAGAGAAATAGGGGGTTCAATCTAACATGGAAGAGCCTAATCAAGATGAACTAGAAAAATCTTGTCAACTTGAGGAAGAATACATAAAAGAAAGGACTAGAAAAGAAAATAAACCAATGGTTAACTCGTATGGTTTTATTTCTTCGAGTGCTAGAAAAACATTTAAAAGAAAAGAGAAATCTAAAATTGAAAGAACAATTGTAACAAGATCCCTAGCTTCCAATAATAATGAAGAAACCATTATACCACCGCAACCTGTGCCTTCCAAAAAGTTGTATGAATCCTCTAATTCATATGACTTATCTAACTCAGAAACATCCTCAAGTGAGGATGATGAGAATGATCCTGTATATAGAGATTATTTTCAAATATAAGAGAAATTTGAATTTTCAAAATATCTCGATTCTTGGATGGAAGTGAATGACACAACTGTTTTCCGACAGTATAAAAATGGTGACATGACTGTTGAGACTTATCTTGACCTCTAAAAGAGCATGTTTATCAAGGTTGTATAGGAGTTTAAGAAAGATCCATATTTCAATTTCAATGAGATTCATTTGAAATGATCTTGTTTTCCTCTGACCTAATTGGAGAATGGAGCTTTTTTCTTTGTGTAGACTCTTCTATTTCTGTTTTGTATCAGGCTTCATGCATTTTTTTATTGTTCATCACATAGTGACTCGCCTTCTTGAATTGGGTGTTATTTCTCTATTTTGAAAATTTAAATGTTATTCTTGAGGTGCATTCTAGATTAGGGTGTTGTAATTCATTCATGAGGCCTCCACTTTCAGTTTGGATTACAAGATTTCTTTACTGCCTTTGATGATACTGGTCCGGTTTGTCTGCAACCTCATCTTCATTTTCTCCAACAGCTTGTTTATGGTCTGTCAGCTTCAATTATTGCTTATATTGGTGGATTTTTGAGGCACAATGCATTCTCTCAAGTGGTTCTTGTTTCTTTGGGAACGTTTGGTCATGTTATGGTTCCACTCTAGAAAGTTGATCTCAATTTTTTCATTTGGAATCAAATGACCTGCTGCAGGTAGTTTTTTTTATTTCAATGGTTTTTATGTCTCTCAAGTTTGTATTTCTTTCAATTCCATGATGGTGTGATCTTGTCACACCTCGCGTTTGTACGGAACCTCTTTATATTTAGTAAATTTTATCATAAATGAATTGGGTAACCAATTCGTGTCTCACTTTTCCCAAATAAACCTAGGTTGGGTAATAAATGGATATTTATATTCTAGATGCATTTTTTATATGTTATAGGGATGAGTAAGTTGTAAAATTTTATGTGACAATAGTTTGTGATATATTATGTGATAATGGTGATGATTATAATAGAGGATCACAGAGATGATGCAATGGATGATATGGATACTAATAATAAATATGAGATTTATAGTTTTCATGATACATATTTAGATTGGGAGAGTATCCAAGTGATAGAACTCGATAATACAGGGAGAGTCCTTCTGAGTTGACAACAGCCCAGATGTTGTGACTCTATAGTGATGGGTTGGGGATGAGAGATCCATGAGGCTAGACGCCCAATAATATAATGATATTATCCATTGGTTGAAAGCTTCCTAAATATAATGATATAGTATAGTTTTTGTGATATAATGATAATGATACAAGTTGTAGTGGACAGATTCCCTATGGGTGTGCACCTAGAAAACTAACTAGTCCATGTGAGTGGATGATAGCTCAATTAATAGATGTTTATATTCAGCTAGATCTCTATGTATATATGGAAACCTACTGATGGATTGGTATTAGATATTTCCCCACTGGTGGATATATACTTTGAAATAGAGATATGATAGTAATTTCCTAGTGGGTAGATATTTACTTATTGATAGATAGGTGATAGATAGTTCTCAATGAGAGGATTGCTACTTAGTAGTGGTTATATTATAGTGAGGTCCATGCAGGTAGACAACCACTCAATTATAAGATGTGTATTAGTGTTTATTATTATAGGTTTTCTTATTTTATTTTTTTGATTGGATAGGTTCATGGTACAAAATGTTAATTACAATGAAGATATTATAGTAGGGTATCTATAGGTGGAAAATTGATTAATACATGGTAGTATATTTGATGGTGGTGGTTTCACTTATTTGGGAAGTTATGGGATGATTGGTGTATGAAATTATATATGTAATATGTGGTGTGAAATGTATTAGGTTGGAAGGTTAAATCTTGGGAGACAGTTATATATTGATTATTATTATTTTCTACATACAAAGGTGAATTAGTATGATTTATTCCCATGGTCACATGAGAGTTCCCAAGAGATATATATTAATTATACTTATATTCTCACCCATGATTTATAAATAATATTATTTCGGATCATCTTGATAGATTTTATAGTGCTTTCAAGTGACATTATCTTTAGATATAGGATACTTTTTTGGTGGAGGTGAGATACATTATACCTTTCTTGGGGTATAAAAGATATGATATCCTTGTTATTTTTTCATTAAATAATTGGATTGTATGATATGACATGAATTGATATATAAATTATATCTATACTATAGTTGTAAAATTCATTACATCATTTATAGTGATATATAGTTATAATTTATAAAGGTTAATTCATTCAATATGTGTGTTTTGATATACCCATGGTGTTAATCGCCTATCCATGGTCAAATGAATTCAAGCAATCTAGGTTAAACTCTAACTATTTTCATATCAAGTGGAGTCCTAAAAAAGGTGGTTCATTAATTTTTATTTATTTTTTGGTTATCTTGAAGTAGTAACCATATGAATAAGAAGAGTTGAAAACCTTGTATTTGGAAGTGAGTTGTTATTAAACCTTATAATAATGTAATAGTGATTTAGTGATTTCTTAGTACATTTTCACGTCACCAATGTATGCTTATTGTACATATCACTTATAGGTTAACCAAATAGAATACTTATGTCTCTATAATTTACTTTCTCTATTTGGATATTTTGTATAGTATTCTCATGTTGATAATTTTTTTTTCATTATAATGTTATAACAAGATCTATACATTGAAATAATTTTATCACTCTTATTCAGCCTCACTCCCCCCCCCCAATTAATATGTTTTCGTTATTTTTGTTCCAAAAAAATTTATATTTCACAAACTATAAACCATTGATACTATGGTGGGACTAAAAAAGTATTGGAGCTTATCAAAGGTTCAATGATTCCATGTAGAAAATTTGGTTATATATATGGGTGAAGGAGACGTCCTTTTTCATAAAAATTCAATGACTATATAAGACATCCTATTTAGGATGGTGGTATTATTTTACTCTCCCCAACTTGTGTTATTTTAGTATAACCTTATATATAGTTTATATGTTTTGAAATATATGGAATTCATTATGTAATAGTAAATGTTTATACTTCAATTTTATGGTAAATGTGTTTAGGGATTTATTGGTTATTTAATGTTATTATTAATCATGATTTATCAACACCACATGTCTCATTTCTAGTAAGAATTTGGTTTGATGGCGGTTGTTTTAAATTATTATATTATAGCATTAGTGATGTGGTATTATGTGTGATTAAAAATTTTCCATTTAAACACAATGAGTTTATATTGAATCTTTAATTGGATCATCACATATAATTTATAATAAATTATTTAAATGAAATATTTAATTCAGGTAATTTATTTTTGATTTTATTTCTTTTCATCATTAATGTTCCCTTTCCATTCACAGATCGGTTTTATTTTGACACTGCTTTAATAATCCAAATGAGAATTCCTGTAAAAATATCCATACATGTTCTATAAAACTTTCATGATTATTCTTGGAATTTTGGGTGCTTTTGGAATGGAATCAAGTTCATTACATTATTCATTCTTGATCATATTAAGAAATATATTATAGTTTTGTCACTAAAAAACTTGGGAGATATGGAAGGATTATCATTAATTCTATCTCTAGGACATGAGAGGATAAATTAAAAAGATTAATTCCATATAACACAAATGAGATACATTCTTCTATTTATATTTAGGATAAATTTAAAATAATTTATAATTCGTAATTTCATTTAATTTAATCTAAATGAAAACCCCATGTCACATATTAAATAATAATAAATAATGAACTATTAATTTAAGTGGCATGTGTGTCTAATATATATTATTAAATTAATAAATAATTTATATAATTTAAATGATATTGAAACATTCCTTTTAGATAATCAACGTGGTTTCGATTCTCTAATAAAATTTTATTTAAACTTGAAATATTTTTTTAATAAAATAAATTTATTTATTTATCTTATTAATAAATATATAATATATTCACTTATCTCATGAATAAAAAAATATTATATATATTAATTGTCTATGAAATTAAGAAATAAAATTAAAATAACATATTCATTACTTGAATAACTTTTGATTGAATTTATTATAAATATAATTTTAATAAAATCTTCTCCACAAATAAAAAGTAAATTTATTCTTAAACTAAGATTCAGTTAAATATAATGAGATTATAGATACACTTAGTGTATAACCCTCTATGATCATTTTCTTGTGGTAGTAGGTCTAACCTACAAACAAAAGTGGTATCTAGTAACACCTGATGATCCCCCAAATAGAAAATGATTAGTAATAGAGACTACAATAAAAAAACATCCTACAAAAACTTCTTTGTAATATAATACATTTATAAAATGATATCTTATCAATCATAATTCAAACATATGTCACCATATTTTTTAATTAATTTATCTTTCATTGACTTTCTGAGTTAAACTTGTCTATAAACTACCATGGCCATGGAATTTAGTCACATACTTCTATATCAATCATAAGTCCATAGATATCATCTTCCATAAATTTAAAGGAAAAATATATATCTTTTCCATTAAATAAATTATATACTAATCATGAAGAAAAAAATACCAGTTATTTCTCTGTGTAAATATATCATGGAATTAATCATGCATCTAACTATGTGAATCCCAATACACATTGAAAAAGTTATCCATTCTAAGGACCAATACACACACTTTCAGATAGAAACATCAAATGACATGTTAATATTGTCATGTTCCTATATAATATCATCTCCTCATTACCTCCTTTATTAAAAAAACTAATAATAACCTTAATGAGAAAAAGAATTAGTGTTTATGATCCCCCAATACCTTAATGGTCAGATAATGATTTTGTTATATTTGACGAATGTATATAATATTATTATGGAATATCTAGGTTCTTATCATAGTATATAACTAATAAAACTCATTAATATGATGAATACACTAAGGAAATTATCAAATAAATCATTCATATATAAGTTAATATGTGATAAGTATATAACATTCATATATGTTTATTATATCTATATTTTTATATTCATTTTACTTGAATATTAATTTATTTAATATGATTTGCATGCATGATTTCATTTTTTGTTGTGTTCTTATGGAGGGACTGACATTTATAATAATATGAAGGAAATCAAGACATTTTGGAAAGATATAGGCAGTTCACACCCTAATATGAAGTAGTGCGACGTGACACTAGAAAATGATGATGACACCAAGATTAAAAATGAGTGAAACTGATGAATAAATCCACCCAAATATGGATTCATTTGATCTAGGATGCCTATGGGACACTTTTGGGGCTTAGAATTGAAGAACGGAGCTAAAATGAAGCTTTTGGAGCTAGAGATTAGGAATTCACAACATGAATTATGTTCAATAAGTAAATCAAGTACAAGACATAAAGGAAAAGTGTAAAAAAATCATGTTAGAGGGGGGACAACTTCTTTCATAGTGTGTACATGTTTCACATCATGAAACATTTAGGACATACCTAGACAAGAATGTTGACATGTATCTAGTGAAAGGGGGCCTATGGGCTTGACTTAAAATGACCATTTAACATTTTTTTTAACTGAGAAAACCTTGGATGAATTATAGGCTTATAAATTAGGGATTGTAACAAAGGGAATGGGATTCATCAGAGGCATAGAGGTTCAACCACTAGGAGGCTATCTATAGGGTTCTAACCTATAGATTGTTTGCTCCTTTATCTTTTTCTTTCCTATTTTCCTATTTACTTATTTTATATAACATTGGATTTTCATTATTTTAATTCATGTTTATTTTATTTTATTTAATATTGATCCCATTATTTATCTTCTATTCTCCCTACTATGGTTTTGGGTTTATCCGTTATTGTTGATCATCTAACAATGGTTGGCTAAATCCATTTGAGATAGCAGTTCTGGTTAAAGGGGGTTGGAATCCAAATATAATTATTTTTCATCTCTTGAAATCAAACTTTAATATTTAGTATCATTATATTATATAAATAAATTACTTTGGAACACTTAAGAATTTTGGTCTTCCTTCCTTTCATCCTAGTTACTCAATTCCCAATGAAAAACAAAATTGGATCATAATTTCCCAAACTATGAAATCTTTTTTATTTAATTTGGATTACAAATTAATTATATCTTTCATAGTACAAACAATCCTTCCTTGAAGAGCTCCTAGATAAATAAATATTTCAGTTAAATGTGTTTTTTCAATGAGTGAAATAATATATTCTTCACAAGATAAATTTCACTAAGACTATCACAAAATAACACTTCATTCCATTTCTTATGTCTAAGTTACTACAAAAAACCATTCAAACATATCATCTATATCCCTAATTTCATGGTCACAAAATACCCTACTTTTATGGTTTCTAGTAAAATAGTTAAATTATTTATTGAAATCCAACTTATAAAAATTCCTCCATAGGTAAAAAATCATGTGGTACCGTTTTAATTGTTTGTATCCCCTCTAAATTTGTATCAACATAAACCTTCACTGGATCATCTATTTTGAAACATAGGGTTAATGAACTCTAACCTTTAAAAATCTAGAGTATCCACTTCACCACTTCACTATTCTCCTTTCATATATTTTCCATGAATCTACTAACTACTCCCACTACATGATAAATTTATGCCCAAGTAAAAATCATATAATACATCAAAACTCATATTGTTGATTCAAAAGGAACATTTTCCATATACTTATCCATGTCTAACATTCATGATGCCTTCTCATTGGAAAATTTAAAATGTATAAATCATGGGGTAAATAATAGTTTGGCTTCAAATATTCAAAATATCTCCACTATCATATAGATGTACTTTGACTGGGAAAAAATTAATTTTTTAGGATTCTAGTCCCTCTAGATCCCTATTCATAATATTAGTTTGGCTTCCCCAATATAATTTATATTGAACCTTCTAAAAAAACCAATCATTATCTCTTCAATCCATTTCTTATTTGATCCCTCTAATAGAATATTATTCATATACAATGGAATTATTGTGAAACTCTTATAGTAAAACACCATTAATTAGTATATTTGATTTAAAATTCATTGGATGCACTTTTTCTTCCATAAAGGCATTTAACTTTGGGTTCCATTTCCATGGGGATTATTTCATCCCATATAGACTCTACATATTTTGTCACATTGGGTTAATTTTATATTCATTTTATCATTATGGTTTCTCTATGTAAATTTACTCCTCTAAATATCTATGATATAAATTCTTCTTCACATCTAACTCTTCAAGATGTAGAAATTCTTTAACAATTGTTCTAATAATCATTTATATTGTTTTGTTCTAAAATATTTGGGTTAAATTTCACTATAATATACTCATTACTTATTTTTAAATCCTTTCACAATAGAAAATTTAGTATAAATCTTCCTCCTATCCACTTCATCTTTCCGCTAGTAAACCCACTTTTTCAATAGTTTCTTCTTACCAATTAGATGTTTTTAAAGATCCCATACTCTGAAATCATGCAAGGTGTTTATCTCCTCATTCATCCCAAACTCCCACTTCTTTTCACCATTTATAAATTTTCCTAATATGTGATTTTAGGCTCTCTGTCATTAATAAGAAGTATAAATGTAAGTTAGAAACAAGCCTTTAAACTAGTCTTATAACTCATGTAGACCACATCAACTCTTGAGGTAATGTCACTTCTAATAAAACTTCTACCAAAAAAACCATGCTTCAATAGTTCATAAGATTTATAGTACATTTTCCCTTCTATAAACCTCCAAAAATATACCTTTATCAAAAAAACCTCTTTTATGAATTCTTAGTTCTTATGAATAATGAGTGATTCTTTAATAATCTACAGCATTCAGACTTCCATGAAGATGAACCTTTATATATGATGATTATATTTTATCATCTATAAATTTTTCTTAGTTTTGGTCCTTCTCAAGGATCCCTTAATTTAATTGAACATTTCATATTCTGATGACATTTCATATGTTATAATCCCATATCTAAAACAAAAAGTATTCATTGTAATAACCAACAAAGAAACATGTTTTAAACTTTTCTTCTAATTTTTTACCTTTTATAGAATGAATATAGATTTTTTAAATACACCAAAATACTTTGAGGTGAGACATATTGACCTTTTTTGTTCTAACTTTCTTTCATATGCTCTAGCCCTAATGTATAATAAGGAATTCTTCTTAGGCATTACACATCACACTTCACTACTTCTACCAAAACTGCATGGGAAAACCATAATTAATTCACATTATTATGGATATCTCACATAATGGTTAGTTACTACTCCCTATAAAATTATTTTATTAAAAAAATTTAATCACCATATTCTCAAAATTGATTACATACTTTAAGAAAAATCGATGGAACTCTCTGTGAGATGACCTAGATCAGCACACCTGAATAAAATTCCAAAAATAATATTCTTCACATATTGTCTATGATAATGAAATAATGTTTCCAAAAATAACCATCCATATTTAAATTATCAATAGAAAACATTGAGTCACTTATATACCTATGATATTTTAGGTTTAGAAACTTTTATGATTGGGAAAACCATTTAACTAACAAAACCAATATCTTTCTCATCTAGGGGAATTGTTTCTTCTATACTAATAACTTATTTTTCCATAATAGGTCTTCAAAATCTCCCAAAATAAACTATATATATGATAACCATCTAGGAATTACATACATAAAATTTTTCTTCATAACCTGGGTAAATGAAAACATAAGAAGTGTGACCTAAAATATTCAATAAGGGGTAAACATAGGCATGAATAATCAAATATCATAAGTAAACATTAGATAAGAATTTTGGTATAAGAATATAATAAATATTTAATGTCATAATATTAGAGAATAATACCCAAAAATACTTGTATCATAAATTAAGAATCATCGTATAGATGTTTTTTGTGTAAAACATGCATCAAAATACAATAACCGTATCCAAGAGAACATAACATTGGTATTAGGATATGGAAAAGGAGTATGGAAGAAACATAATCACATAAAATTATTTCCTTTTTAAAGGATCACTTCTAAGACTATTATCAAATAGCATATAGATTCCCTTCATAGATTGGGTTCACTATTTATTCCCTTTAAAAATATTAGAGGATAGATTCCCTTAGTGGATTGGGTCTAATCCCCAATCCCTTAAAAAATATTAGACAGAGTCCCATGGTGTATCGGGTTCACTACCCCTCCTTTAAATTTTATCTCAAGATATATAAATAATTCAATAATTAATTAAAATTTTATAACAGACCCAACCAACATATAATGATAAACTATACATATGTATTAAAAAATAATATAAGAGCATTCATCATTCCATCATAACTTGTTTATCCAGTGTGAAAGAAACGAGTTTATTAAAACATTACATAAAATATCACCACAACACATCTAGAGTAAGAATTTGGATAGTATCATTAGATAATATCCTTAGTTAAGTATAATAATAAATAAAGTACATTTACATAGATGAAAATACTTTTATAAAAGTACTAGAAATTATCTTTAAAAAAGAATAAGAAATAGCATTTTCTTTTGGTAACTTTTAAAAATCAAAAGTCCAAAAAACAATGAGAATAAGATTTTTTTTGAAAAAAATGTAAACTTTGTAGAAATATTAATATAAAATAACACACATGAAGTCCAAAAAATGAGATCAAGCGGTAAATGTTAAAAAAAATATTTTTTTCACGCCTTTATAAAAAAAAATCAAAAATAACCCATATGGAATAAAATAAAAAGAATAATTCTAAAACCTATTTAAATAAATAAAAATATAGTTTAGAATGGGATTAAATAATCAATAAAATTTAAAGAATAAAACTTTATAAAAAATACAGTGAATATGGATGTGGAAAAATGTTGTTAATTAAAATACTCTGAAACCTATAAAATGATGTTTCTTAAAGAAGACCCCTTGTGGATTTTTAAATAAAAAACCAATGAAAAAAAGAACATACAAGAGAAACATTAAATGAAATAAATAAAATATAAATTTAATGTAATATTTAAAATTATAAGTATATAAAATAATTAAATTAATATTATTGTATAATACAAAACTTGTCTCAAATAATGAAAATTGAGATGAAAAAAACTTTATGTAATTGGAAACCATTGTGAAGTGCCCGGATCAGTGTGATCACTGAGAGGGGGAGGGGGTGAATCAGTGATCCTTTAAAACTTTTTAGTAATTGATTATTTATCAATTAAACCTCTATGGCTTGTTATGGCCTCGATCCACTCTTCTTGTATCTCTCATCCTTTCCTCGAGTGATGTAGTAAATGTAAAGGCACAGGATACAAGGATTTACAAGGTTTGTCTCCAAAGGCCTACGTCCTGGCCATGTTGGTTAAACACTCCAACATGGTTTCTCCACTATAATTTGGTTAGTAATTACAATGGTCGATACAGAGTCACATTGTATCTCTCCTGAGTCCCACACGATGTTCTTTATACTGCATCCCACAGTGTTACCAGAGTCCCACTGGCCTGCTTCAGCTTCCACCAAAGACTTCTCCACCCTGAGTCGCATAGGGGGTCTTCTCCTGGCTCCTTGAGTCACACGAGTAGCTCTTCTTCTTTTGGAGCTCTTCAAGAGTCTTCAACAGCCTTGGATAAGGTCTGCTAGCCTTGCTCACTTCTTCTGATCACTTTTGGTGATCAGGACTCCTCTTCTTTGCTCGGGCTTTATCTCCTTCTTCTAAGGATGACCCGACCTCTGTCTTCAAGAATCTTGATTGTAAAATATGTTCTTTCACTCAGTATTCCCACTCAATCTTTTTGGTCTTCTCAACTACTGAAAACACATATGAATGATGTCTTTAACTTCATTCTCGATTCAGTCTCTCTTCAATTAAACTTCATGCACTGAGTGCATGGCATCTCTAAATCTTCATGCACTGATTGCATGGCTTCTCAAATATCTTCAAGAACCTATGTTCTTGGACTTCTCAAATGCACACAGACTGGTTTAAACTTTGTTTACGTGTGCATGTGCATGCATGAATGCATGTACTCCCCTTTTCTTCTTGGTGTGATAAACCCTTAAAGGGTGTAAACTCTTTTAGCGCACACACCTTCTTCGTGGAGTCACACTTTTTTTATTCTTTCTTACACACACCAAATTGTGTGTTGTTCTTTAGTGTGGATTTCCCCTTCTCTCTTTCTTCTCAAGGTGTTCACCCACTTGTTCACTTGTTCATACTTGCATGGACATGCATGTGTCTTCTTCCTTAACTTGGGCACACACAAGAGGTATGACCTCCTTCACTTGTGCATATTCAAGGCTATGTACCTCTTGTTTCTTTTCACACACTTTGTTCTTTTCTTCTTCTTCAAAGTGTGCACACTCCACTTGTGCACACACTAAGGTAATGGCCTCTTCAATTGTTTCTCACACAAACAACGTTCTTATGTTTGCATGCACATTAACTCCACCACGAAAGAACACTCCTTCTTCAAGTAAATCACACATAATATGAATGAGTATGTGGATATTATATGTGTGATGGTTTCTTCTCAAGGGTTATAAATGCCTCGGCCTCATGCTTGTGATCCTCTTTGTAACAACACAAGGCCTCGAGTTCTCCTTCTTTGTGAAAAACAAGAGTGCCAAATCCTTCTTCTTCGTGCAAACCAGGGATCACGGGTCTTATACGCACCAAGAGTGCTTGGGTGCAATAGGCACGCAGGGTGTGGCCTACTTCTACCGCACAAGGTGTGGCAACTTCTTCTATCATGAAAGTGGCACGGTAGCTTCCTCCTACCGCGCAGGTGGCATGGTGGCTTCCTCCTACCACATGAGTTCGCGGGCACAGAGGGAGTGCAAGTGCGGCCACTTGCTACCACGCAGGTATGCGGGCACGCAAATTCGCACCTCGGCTTCTTCCCTGTTGTGCAAGGGGAATGCGCAGGGAGGCCTCCTCCTAACTTCTTTCGCGCAGGGGTTGCGCAAAAGGAACTCTCGAAGCCTCGGGTGGATCCAGGCTGCTCTACCGTGCAAGTGGTGCGTGGAGCTTCAAACATCGCTAGGCTAGGAGCTTTGCGGAACTCCTTCACTTCACGCATCAAGGCTGTGTGGAAACCACTGCCCTTCGTGAACCAGTGGGTTTCGCGGTTCCTCTGTTTATCTGGAGAAGCAGGAGCTCCTTCCTTCATGAATGGCAGCAACCTCTTCTCGGATTGGACTCTTCCTTTTATAGATAGATATTGTGTTCAAAATCCTTCCATGAATCGTCCAAGATTTATTTCTTTGAATAACCGAGATATTTGGTTCTTTAAAAACATTCAAACCGCGTTAAAGATATGTTGTGTATCTCGGGTGATTCATGGAATCCTTTCTTCGTGTATGGATTCAAGATTCTATGCCCGATTCTTGTGCATAAATCTTGCATGGATCCACGTGACCTTGGAAACTCCGTTTTCCTCGGCCGTACCTTCTTCCTCGATATTTCTCATGCATGAAAGACATAGATTGCTTGTATAGTCTCAGTTTGATCAGACGATCACCATGCAGTTGTTTTGAGATTCAACGGTGGTCCAGATTCAACCATAGTGGATCAGCAGTGGCGACGGCGAGATGGTTCACGTCGGGTGGAGCTCGGGTGTCTGGAGGTTGAAGACAACCTTGGTGCCTCTCCTCAGCCATTGGATCCACGTTAAATGATCTTGGATGGCTGGGATTATATCGTGGCACTGCGGGATTAGATGAGCGGCCGCGATTACACGCGGATCAGATGGACATCCCAGATCAGCTCCGCGTCTCAAAAAACTCGTCCCACATCAAAACGCGCCTAGTTTATCGCGCGGTTTAACAAACATGTTATTCCGCTACCGTCCCATAATACTCCTCTCCCCCCTCTGGTGCCTCCCCACACCGGTTCTCTGTGGGCGCGCTTTAGCGCCCACTCTGCTCCTCCGGGCGCGCACACATAGCACCCACGTTGCGCGGGCTTGACCTCTGCGTGGCTCGGGCTTACATACGGCCCGGCCTCCTGCGGGCTGGCTCTGCCTAGGCCTCCTCATGGGCGTGGTGACCTAGTCCCACATGTGCCTTGGGTTGAATCTTGGGTAGCTAGATCATGGGAAGGCCCTATTTTTTACACAAACTCCACTTCAATACTTGGTTAAATAACTAAGTAGGAACAAGTCTACATCAAGACATTCTCCTCTCCTTCACCTCTACATATTCATTAGAATTCTATCTATGTTCTTTAAAATCTCTTTTCCTTCTCCTATTAGGAGATGGAATACCCAAGAATATCTCAAGTATCTTCATCAACCATTAATCATAAATCACTTGATCTTCAATGTTCTTCTTTGATCCAATCATTGATGAGGTTGGATCATCTTTAAATCCTCATGCACTAAGAGATAGTACATGGTCTTCTTCGAACCACTTCATCCACTTAGTAGTTGTGGATGGTTCATTTCTTCATTCCTCATCCGCTTAGTGATAGTGGATGGCACTTCGTTATCTCCTCATGCATTATGAATACAATGCATGGACTTCTAACAATGTTGTGACATTGTATCTTCTTGATACAAGTTCTTTGAACTTAAGATCAGCTCTACAATCGTTTGATTTGTATGGAGAATGTTTCAACCATTACCTCCTATGCCACTTAGTGAATCTCCTAAGTGACATGCTTCTTAGTACCATGGTCATTCTCCAACAATCACCATCACCTTGTCAGTCACATATCCACTCAATCCTTGACATCTTATTAACAACATCACCATCATCATCACATCCTATGTCATTCACATATTGACACTCCTTGTCATCCATTAAATCCTTGACACCTTATTGACAACAAATGCAACACAGTGCACAACACATTGAATAGAAACCTATTGAAGGTGATAACGTGAAATAAAATATTAAATTAAATAAAAAATAAAAAATAATGATATATAATGTGAAAGGGTGGTAGATACACTATATTAAATAAAATATTAAAATATTGAAAAATAGGTCTCAAAGAAGAAAATTTTGAAATGAGAAGCCCTTATGGATTTTATAACACTTGAATCAATGATATTTATAGAAATAAATATATTAAGATTTTTCAATCCCATGAATTACATGAAAAAATATATTATAAGACATTAATTTTATAGTGAATCAAAATAAAACCTTATAAAAAGTAAAAAATGGTGAAAATATGAAACTTGATTCAATTAATTGAAATTGAGACCAAGAACCATAATATCGGACTTTAGCTTGGTCAAACATGCTCTAACATCCTTGTATAATAAATTTAGGTTTATTATAACTATGAATAATAAACTTATTCAAATTTATATTACTTTATACCATCCATTTATCATTATTTATGACCCATATATTAATTTTTTTTAAATTAATATATAATTGTTGACATTTTTCCCCTTATATGCTTTAGTTTTGTGGTTTCGGTCCTTGAGACTTGTTCATAGGTTCTCAATTTAAATAATTTTAATGATAATTTAATTCATCTATTTGATATATTTATGGAGTATCATAGTCATTTCATTGAACTAATAGTGATGGTTTACATGAAACGATTAAAATTTCACTTTTTTTTATTAATTAATTAACGAAATAATTGATATTTTTAGTAAATATACTTTTCATATTAATACTCTTGAATCATTAAAAATAATAAATTCATAATTACTACAAAATATTACCAGTATTATTGTTTTATTGTTCTTTCCAAAAATAAACATTATAAAAATGGTTATGTAGGTGGTAAAACTAATAAAACCCATAACATTTTATAATGGTTGACTGAGTAAGATAATTTTATGTATAGTGATAATATAACTTTCAGAGAAGATTAATTATTTCAAAAACAATTTTTCAAAGTGATAAATAAAATTTAAAATTAGGTTTATTAAGATGATATATAATATTAATAAAGAAGAAGATATTGCTTGCGTTGAATGTTTGAATCTCCACTTGAAGTACCGCTTAGAAATGAGATGTTTACGACTTCTTCTTGGGACCAAAATCTCATGAACATGAAATAGGATTATTATGGAAGTAAACATGGAAGGGGTGGAGGCGGATCCTTTCATAAGTGAGGGGGTGGAATTTTTTTGAATATTAGTTTCTTAATATAAAAAGGGAATTCATATTCAAGTAAAATTTATCCAAATTAGCAAAATTTCAAAAATAATATACTTAATTTATAGGATCCACTCATCCAATAAATTATAGATAATAGTTTGAGATAATTTTTGACCCTATCACTTAATTTAACCATTTTACCAGATTTAACCCTTACTGAGGTGACTAAATATTATTATGGTAACTTATTTGTATGAATAAAAATGAAATATTTAACACACTAAGATTTTATGATATTGTCCTCTAGAAATAATTTTGATTTATTTGATAGATTTTTTTATTATAACTTTTATTTGAAATGAACAACCATAAGTTATTGAAATATTATTATTTAATCTGGGGGATATCTTCATCTATTGGATTGTAAGGTATGAATAGGGATAAATAAATTATTAAAAAAATTATATATTTATAAAATAAATTCATTGGTTATAAAATGGTTATAAATGAAACTAATAGTGTTTGAAGATAAATAGAGATGTTTTTACGCACACAATGTGTTTTTATTAAATAAATTTGATTAATATATATTGATGATTTATTTTAATAAAATAATAATATTATATATTCAATAAAATTTTTTAATATCTATCTATAGGTTTTTACCCTAAATATAATAAAAATAAATCCATTTTTATGTTTAAGTATGATTTATTTTCTAAAACTCATTCTGTCATGTTTTTTACACTTACTGAAAAATGAATTTCTACCATGTCTATGAATTTAATCATTAAAATAGGTAACATATATTGAATCATGAGGTTTAAATTTGGTAAATAATTCCCTTTTATTTTTTTCATTATGAATAGTAACCTTTGTAAATATTTATCACCTTAGTAAGGTTAAAATGGGTAAAACATGGTTAATATTTTGAGATAAGGCTTTAAAATTTCTCTAACACGTACCTTTATCTTATTTCATGAGTTTCTTTAAAAACCATCATCAAATGTTATAAACAATTTCCACTTGTTGAAAATTTTCTATGATTATGACCTTTATATTATTTTACAAAAAGGATAAATACAATATGTTGCTCTCTTGACGTTAATATCTCTAGTATTTTTTTCAGGATGAGAAAATGAGGTTATGTTTATTTATGACAATTTATGAAAAATATTGATTAATTTTTTATCATTTTAATTTATTTTTTACTTTTTGTGATTTAATAATTCCCTTAAATACTAACGCAGTTTCGATGAGGTAGTTATTCATTTAATAGAAAAATAAAATAAATTATAATGAAAGTATTATTTTTAATAAAATTTGGATGAATTATTGTGTTCCAAGGGTTCATAAGACAAATATATCATATTAAAGGTTTATATTCGAATTCCATATCTATCTTTATGTCTATAAATTCAAAGTAAATGAATAGTTCCAAAACTAACCTTTATGATATTTGTAATCAATAACATTTTATTAAATGATTTGAAATTTATTAAAATCATATATTCTTCAAAGTAAATGGAATATAGTTAAAAATATCAATCATGGATAATTCATGAGTAAATTTTTATTTTATGAAAACATTATTGACCCTTAAAGATTAAAAAACATTCATATTATGGTACTGGTCAAAATGGTTGGCGAGGTGATAAAACTAAAAGATAAGGGTTAAAACATCACATACATTTGTCTAAATATCATTATATGAGATTATTTAGACTTATAAACAAACTATATTTAAAATATATCAATTTTGGATTTTTTATTATTAATATTAATTTATATTAATTTAATAGTTTAAGTAATTCCACGAGTTCCCATATCCTGAATTATAAAAGGCCTCATCTTATACTCTCTTCCCCACACATATTTATCCTTATATTAAGGAAAATAACTGCCATAATACCTTAATATTGTTTTACCACATATTAGATCTTTTTTATTGCTGAAATGCCATCCTTTCAAAGCTTAAGGTGTAATCCAAAAGTGGTTTCTCAATGATGAGGTATAACAGTTAAACAAGATCTTTCAATTTCATTTCTTCTTTTAACACTTCTAAATTTATGGTATCCATTATAAAATAATTAATTATCTTAAATATAATTAATTTTTATTTTGATTATTTAACGACCATTATACACCTCATTTCCATTATATGGGAAAACAAAACATCGCCCATGCATATGTGTGGACTACCAACACCCTGAAGCGATGTGTTTTGTTTTTCATCACCAATTCATATTGAGGGTTATAATGATGGAATTACAAAATATATATGATATATATTGTATAATTATTTTTCTATAAAGGTTAATTATTATTTAACTTTCTTTTTTCCATCCATCTAAAAATGGAAACATCAATAATGTGTATGTACAAACTACCATCTCCATGAAGTGATGTAATTCATTTTTCAACACCTATTTATTTGAATTTTTATAAAATTATATATAATTATTAAATATGATACTCATGATGTGATTAACATTCTATCAACTGAACAGTGATATTAATAATGATTTATTAAAAATAGGTGATTATATGTTTTAAGTAAATTATATATGGTATGATATATATTATTAATTATATATAATAAATGTATTAAAAATATATATTTATTATAAAGGATTTTTGAATGAATACAAAAAAAAACAAGACTTGAGGTAAGGTATTTATCTTTCAATCCCATTTTAATCGGAATTATTTATGATTGAGATTATATTGTGAAAATTTTATGATCCTTATCTAATAAATCCATTTAATATTATAATCCTTTATTTATTTATGTAATTTTCATGTAATAGTACCATTTTTCACATTGTGGTACATAAAATGACAAGTAAAATATTTTTTGAGAAAACAGACTTTATTTCCTCTTTGGTTGGGAATATTTTTTGTACATGTCCATGTTTTCTTTAAAATGTTTTCATGAATGTTTTTACTATTAAATTATAAATTTTTAATTCCTTTTTTACCCATGTTATAATTTTAATAAACAAATTCATAGGAATTATATTTTTGTTTTATAAACAAGGAACTTTTAACTTTTTACCAAAAATGTGAAAGGAATCTACATTTTAATATACATGGAAGGAATATAATTTTCCATCATTATGACCACTCAAATATTTGAAGCTTCATTTAATATTTTACATGTTTAATTTCAAATAAAATATTTTCCATAATATTTTGTGAAAATTCATATTTTAAATAATTGAATTCATAATAAAAAAGTGTATTTTCCTCAATAAATAATCCAATGGTATTTAGAAGGGATTTTAATATATTATAACATCCTTTTGTGTTAATTATAATTTACTAGGTATATAATGAAATGATAAAATAATTATTCTTTTCCTTGATGGTTTATGATTATGAATATTATATTTTCATGAAACCCATTTAGTTTTTATGGGTTATGCTATGCTAAAATGATGAAATTTTTATTAAAATCATTTCCTTTCCAGGGTTTTTTCAGAATGATATGATGAATGTTTTATAATAATATGGAACACATATGTATAGTTTTAATTATGTTATGTGTGGGATAGGAATTATATATCCCTAAAATATGTAGGGTAAATCTTTATATCTCATGATATAATTATGGTAAATAAGTTGATGTGCTCAATCCACTATGAGAAATGAGTAAGGATGCATGATCCACCATGTGAAACATTTTGTGATGCCTTATTTGTAATGATATGGGAAATAAGTGTTGATAATTGATCCACTATAATTTTATGGTCTTCGTAGTTAACCTTGACATATGATATTTTTTTAATGCTTATTATGGTGCCACACTTTTATGGCATGTTTTTATGCTTATGGTTTGAACTTATGGTTCATGATTTATTGGTGATGATTTATCACTCTTATCTATCATGTATTTAAAATGATAAAGTTTTATGTCATGATTCATAATTATAGTCCATGATAACTTTAGTTTAAACTTTTTATGTTATTGTCATAATCTCAGACATTTACTCTTATCTTATGAATGCATATAATCAACGATTTAAATCTATCTTGTTTACCCCTATTGGGAATATGAGCTCACCCTATATTATGTTTTCTTTTCCAAGTTTATGAAGAAATTTTTTAGGAAAGATATTTCAAGAATGGTACAAAATTATAATAACTTTATAATTAATGGTGTATAATGTACAAAAATAATAAATATATGTATCTAGTCTTCAAATACACTAAAACTTTATAGTTCTAGTGTGGATTGTAGTGTTATGTACTGAATATTCATCTAAAATATTGTAATATTTATGTATGAAATGTTTTTATTGCCTTAGTTTATTTTAGATTGGGGATTAGTCAATCATTAGAGATAAGGATTAGTGTACTTTGGTGAAAAAACTTGGGGATGCGTCCAAGTATAGGATAGCATCATGATGTTTTAGAAAGATAGATATTATGTGGTGTTAATAGAAATAAAACCATATATGGATACTATAAGTGAGAATGGTTTTGGTAGAGATTCATCTTGGGGTAATATCCTTAAAAAGAGTTGGTCAAGTATATCGTAGTCATCATTTTAGTGCATGATGAATGTTCCCTTACTATGCACCTAGTTGGACACTCTCAGCGTGTATTCTTATGTTAACTCCCATATTTCTTATGAACTACTATGATTTATTTGAATAGATAGTGAACAAGTATTTCCTAGGTTAATCCTTAGGTGAAATAGATTAAAAAAATTTGTCTTAAATAAGTTATCCTATAAATGAAATTTTTTTATTATGTGGTTTATCAATATTACTATTTTGGTTCACACAATAATTTTTCGTTTTCTCTAATGGATAGAACCTAAATGAACTATGTTAATTCTGAATGTGATGGACAATGAAATTATTGTTCTCCTAAGAAACCAAGTGTTATGGGAGCTAGAATTAAAAATATTATTTTTATGCTTATAAAAATTTCTAAAGCTATAAATCATATCAAACTTAAAAACAACAAAAGTATGGAACAATGTACTATTGATTTTTTAAAGAGGCATTATCTGCCTTCTATTAGTGGGTTATCTGATCCACTAGTGGGTGAGTGAGGGACCAGCACCATTGAAAAAATATATTACATTCTTCAGTGCTCATAACATCAAAAACAATTCCAAGAAAGTTAATGAATGCAAGTGAAACAGATTAGTGGTAGAATACTATTAATAATATGTATAAAAATGAAGAAATTAACTCCATATAATGGTATGAGTTTAAGAGTAAATTTGTAACATCATAGGTGAATAAAGAATATGAAATTTTCATATTTATTACTATTTGTGAATAAAATGTTAATATCACTTTAAAGGGAATGTTATGTTTGATGGCGTACCCAGTACACAACAATGAGTTTCTTGGAAATCTTACGTTTCACACTAATAATATAATAATATTATTTTAAATGGTTGTTAACGCCTAGCCATTGCAATGGCGGGAATGAATAGAACTAACTACAAAATGATTATATATTTTTGTTAAATATTTTTACATTTATCCAATAAAAGTTAGAGGCTTAAAATAAGAATAGAATTTGATTTTAAGTATAAATATTCTAATGTTCTTTAAAAGCTCGATTAAAAGCCTTTTGATGGAGAACCCTTTTTAAAACTAATTTTTTCAATTTTATATGTTATATTTGACAAAATAAAATCTTTATTTATAATCAGTACATCAAAATTTACTTTGTGTAATTTTTTGTTATTTTTCCGATAATGTTCATTTTTTAATGAATAGTGAAAATGTTGTATTTTAATTCAAAGCCTCCTTTTAATCTAATATATTTATATGGTTATATTATCTTTTTAATTGTGTTTAAATTTTAATTGAAATATGTTTTTACCATTTAATCCAATGGTGGTCATTGGAATTAATTTCACTTTGAAATTGGACATAAACAAGTGTCAATATTTTGATAGATATTGTCTCTTAAAAACAAGCTATTTATTTTGACAGTGGGAATTAACAATATAATTTATTAATGAAAATTATATGTTTTGGATTTTGTAAAATTGAAATCATTTTTTAATTTGGACAATCAAATATAGATTAGGGTAAATGTTTGGAATTTTTCTGACAAATGGTCATTTTTAATGAATATTGAAAAATACTGCATTTTACTTTAAAACTAATTTTTCATCTAATTTAATTATATAGTTATTTTTTCCATTTAATTTATTTTAAAGTTTAATTTAATTATTTTTTTATAACTTAATGCAATGTTGTTCATTGTAAGTAATTTAACTTTTCAATTGGATGTAAAAACAAGTCAATATTTTGATAAATTTTAGTTCTTAAAAAACCTCATCATTGGTTTTGACAAAGGGGGTTATTTTTAAATTAATTACTTCAATTTCTATTTTTGGAATTTGGTAAAATGGATTCCATATTTTTAATTATAAGGTCCAAATTATTTAATTAAGACTTTTTTTTTTTGACATTATGAATAGTAACGATGGCAAATATCTTCAATTATAATGATTAATTGGTAATCGGGTAGTTAAGGGTAATAAAATAATATAATAATAATATAAAATGACCCCAAAATGTGTCCAAATCCTCTTGGTTGTTTCATGGCCGACCATGGGATTCCTTGTTCCAACTTAGGGACCCCATGGAATCACTTTTGTGTGATAGTGACCTTTTATCATATTATTTTTAAAGAAAGGAAAATATAATCAAACTATGTAACACCTAAGTAAAACAATTATAATATTGTTTACATAAATTATCTCTTAGACTATAAATAGTCATTGGAAATATAAAAATATTTCCTAAATCATGGTATTTTTTTATAATTTTTAGACATTAAAAAAATAAATTTATTTATGACACCATGATGATGTAGTGATTACCTCATTAATGAACGATTTAAATAAAATGGAACTATAATGTAAAATCTAAGACTTACACTTTTCTAAAACCTATTTTATGGGTGGATTTAGAACCGTTATCACCTCATCCTAGAAATTTATCATTTTGGGACCTTTAAAATCCAAAAACCATTTTATAATAAAGTATCATTTCAAGACTTTCCAAAAGTGACCCTCCTCCCTCTTATAAAAGGCCCCCAACTCTACCCCTTTACACACACCTCTCAAGCCCTTGGATCATCCAACCTATTATCATATTATCTCTCCACATCCTTCTATTACTTCTAGAAGACTCACTTTGGGCATAAGTCTTCCCAAGGAAGCCTTTGGATCAAATCAAAAAGAGTTACCCGATTTAGAGGTAATGTCTTCTCTCGACTTTCTTCCTTTTATTTTCTTTCTTCACTCACCACTATCTTATGATTATTTGATCCAATAATAACACCATTATCCTCAATATACTAGGATTTTTTTTATTGAAATTATTCTACTTACACTTACACACACCTCCGTCTGATGGTTAAAGAACATACAGTTTCTGTGGGTGGCGAATTACTGCCTCACAAAACGCTGATTGTTCAATCTTTTTTTAACACCTCTCATGGTGTACATTAAGATAGCAATGTATTTATATATGATATATATTATTTTTATATTTTCTTTATTCTTCTATATTTTTTATATATATCAAACCTTTATGGTTTCCATTATGTGTAAACAAGATAATTTCATTTGAGGAAGTGCGGACTACCGCCCCCTCAAAGTTATATGACTCGTTCATACCATATGTGGTACATATAAAGTATAGGTTTAATAATATTATATATGATAAAATACTGAAATTATAATACTACTATGTATCATTATGTTTTAATTCCATTAAATATGAAATAGAAATGGAAATAGCGTCCATGCGTACGTACGGCTTATCGTCTCCATGAACGGTGTTTTTCATTTCTCACCTCTAAATGTTATGTACTATTATAAATACATGTATATGCTGGATATATATAATATATATGATATCCAAATAATGTATATCATTATGGATATAATTAACCTTTTACCACATGAACAACATGTAATTACAAGAAGTCCATTTTTGACTCAAGCACCAAATATCGACAAAACGAACATTATTAACTTAAATGATTACATAATGTTTATAACATGGTTATAAGTGATATAAAATGAATAATAAACTTGAAAAATGTTCTTTAGAAATTATAAATTACCTTTAGTTTATTATTCATGAGATTAAATAACGAACGAGAACAAGTCGGACTTGACGTAAGGGATCCTACCTATCTCTTTCTTTTCAAGTACACTTTTGTATGTCATTTCATTTAGTCCCCATGTTCATATGTTGGGGGATGTTATTTTAAATTTCTATTAATTCCATTTTCATGATCATATTATGATATATACCCTCTTACTCTCATCATTTCGTTTTATGAATGTTTGAGTGGCGTCGTTAGGCTGTTGAATATTTGTAAGGGATTTCTTAGCTCACTTTTAATTCCATGAGATTTCCATTGTTCACCACTTATTTGTTTCATGTGGTGTATTTAGTACTTACATTTAATATATATTATCATGAATATATTTATATTCATGGTATTATGTGATTCATTTTTTTTATTATCTTTTGGTCATACGACTCGATTGATTACAACGAGGTAAGGGGTTTTTATCTCACTTTTTATTCCCGTGAGATTCATGATACATTTTCCACTATTTCCTTTTTGTAGTGTATTTAATACCCATGATTGTATTATTTGTGTAATATACTTTAAATTATGGGTATTTACATCTTCATTGTAAGATCCTTCTTTCATGGTGTGTACATTTCGAAAGTTACCCAAATCGGTAAGGGAACCTTTCACTCTCTTCTTTTTAAAAGGCTTATTTTGTTATGTATTTTAATTCATATCTTTATATGTTGGGATATGTTCTTATATATCATTATTTATGTAAATTTTATTTCCAAGTGATGAGATACCCTTTTTATTTCTCATCAACTCATTTTCTGAATTTTAATGTGACGTTGTTAGGCTGTCGAATTTCTGTAAGGGAACTTCTTTACCCAATTTCAATTATTTGGGTTAAACCTCTAATTCTTGATTATGTCATGCTATGAATATGTGTGAATGACTTATGATTGTTTTACACTTAATATCCTCTTATATTGGGTGTATTTATATTTGTGACACATAATTATGTCATTAATTTATCCTTAATCTAAGGATACCATCTTTGTAAGGGACTTCGTCTCAATATCCTTTCACAGAGGCATATTTTGTTTTATACACAAATTTATTTTATACAATGTATAAACCCCTTTGAATTTTACTTTTATTCAAAAGAAATATTTTATCTACGAAGCATTTTACTAAGCGACAAAAAGTATGTTTCTTTTTAACGTACATGGTGGCAATGACCTTTCTGCCGCCGTGAGTATTATTTGATCTTTGGCTTCCTCAATAAGCCGTAATGTTTTTAAAAGAAAATAAATAAAATATAATCTATTATATATTTTGGTATTGAAAATGTTTTTGATAATGGATTTTTTATAGCAATATATTTAAGTTATATATTGTGATTGAAATGTGGAAATGATTTCTTTCCTTTATATTTGTTTTATGTCTTAGGATTTTATAAAGGTAATTGGAAATTTGACGGGTGGTTACATGATAAACCTAATGATGGTTGGTTCTGTGAATACCAGGATGGGTGGTGACATTATAACCTCCAATGGATTGGGTATTGAAGTTGGCCATATGGCTATTACATTTAGTGACATTTGTGGAAGTCGATTGTATGGTTATTCCATTTAAGTATGTTTATGTTCCAAGTTACCTTTATATGTTATGTGTTATTTATATGGGTAATCTTTTGGTTATAAAAGGGTATGTGGTGAACTTTTATTCAGTGAATATTATTTGATACTTCATAAAGGTGGAAAGTATTACTTAAGTTAAAGTATTCATTGTTTACTTGTTGTTTTAAAAAACTAATAATTTCCTTATTTGTGTATTCTTTACTGAGATTTTTATGCTCATCCCATGTTTTTGAAACGTTTTTCACAGAATTTAAAGTGGAATAGGGTCAAGGATGGGATAAAGGAAAGTCATGTTGTCTAAAACTTGGAACTGGACATGACTTTTTTTTCATGAGTTTTTATTTTATGAAAAAAATGGAAACTGAGTAGAATTGTCTACTTTGTAACTTTTGAGATGTAATAGGTATGGCCTAATTCTCTAAAACTCCAAACCTAAAAAGATCCTAAATGTAAATTATTCATTTAATTTAAGATAACATGAATATTTAAAACTTATTTTTTACCCTCCTCATAAGAAATTTTTACTGTTATAATCACACTGACCTTTTTGGTTTTAGTAAATGGATGGATCTTGCAGGCACCAAAGTAATAGTGGATGTGAAGAAAACTATGACAGTTTTCTGAATTAGAAACTTAATGATATGGGAGCTGAAATGAGAACTCTTGTGGTTATTCTCAACCAACTATCTGGAGTCATGATTGACCACCTGAACCATAGTGATTTTTATAAGGCATCATATATGGGAGAAACAAATCCCTAAGGATGTTCAGGTAAGAATCATAAATGTAAGTATGTTCAAAAACCTATGTGTCAAATATGTGGAAAGAAACACATATGAAAATGTTTTAAAGGGACATAAAAATTATATATATGTGTAAATTAAGGTCATAAAGCAAGAACCTTCCATGGAAAAAGGAAGCATCTATTTAACTCTAGGAAAGGGAAAGAAGTTCTTTCTGAATTATCAATTGAATGTTTTAAACGTGGTGTGCATGGTCATTATGAAAACACATGTCCTACGAAGAAGTTTTGGGAATGGTATCACTAGGATCGTACAAATATTCATTTACCAATACGTAATTCCAATCTAATTGAGGATGAAGAAACTAACAATGACCAATGAAAGGTATGGATTTTTTCTTAACATATGTTTTCCTATTATTGAATCTTAGGATATGATTCATGATTTTTTTTGTAAGAAAGAAGTATTTTAGAATAAGTTGGAAAATCAATGTTTAATGGATAATGAATAATGTTGAATGTGTAAGAAGTCAATATATAAGGGATTCAAGAGTAATGGTAGATTTTAGGATGGTTAAATTCTTAAAAGTATTAAGGCTCTTTTGATGATGAGATTACATTAGAAGACTTTCTATAGTATGTGTAACCCTGATGTTTGATATATGAGAATTTTATTCAAGGAATAATTATCTTTTCTTTTGTGCATATAGTTATAAAGAAACATTTTGGTTTATATGATCCTTGAATTTGAGGTAATTACTAGTTAATACACTTTGGGATACGAAAAAAAAGTTATTAGATAACCATTGTGGTTAAAATATGTTATGGTTAATTTGGATGAATTTATCTCTTTTTGGGGAATGTTATAAAATTATGTAGTTTTTGAAAAGTGACAACACGCAAAACGTGTGACAACCTGTTGCGTCTGAAGAAGCTGCGAGAATCGAACCCTAAACCAAAGTGCGACTGGTATTTATTACCTACCACTGGACTACGTGAAGTCCCTGGTTAGTATGACTAATTAGTTTTAGTAAGATTATCTTATGAATTAGGAATAAGTTTATTTTGGGTTATCTATGGAAATTATTAACCTATCATGGAGCATATATGATAAGGTTAATTACTTTTCAATATGATACTTTAAGAGTGACTGATGTTATTTGGAGATAAATGTTAAGATTAATCTTGGAAAACTATGTGATTAAATCCTTCCGAGATTTGGGTTTCAATCTATGTTTGGTTTATTTTGAAGAATTTTAAGGTCAATTTTTTATTGAATGGTCTTTGAAGAACTTTGGGGTTTTTTGGATAAATTTTGGAGGTTAAGAGTAGTATTTCTTTTTATAAATGATTATCTTTTTGGGGATTATCTGATCTTGTACTAACAATTTTGGTTTTGGTTAAGGTATAAAGACATGGGAAATATATAGTTCATATTTTGTGAATTATTTTATTCTCTAGAAGTTTATTATAGCGCTCTTAATGTGAACAAGTCATCCTAAATACTCATCTTTTGGAAAAAAATATGAGTTTGTTTAAGAAATATAGTAAGAGATTAAAGTTTACATGAAAACTAATTATGTTTCCTTATGATTTAGTTAATCTCATAAATAAATTCCTCGATGAAAAGTAACTTAAAACAAAAACGTTTTCTGTTAACTTTTCTTACTGGGGAATCAAATACCATTTAACCCATCACAAGTTTGTGATTTTCTGGTGGTTAACTTTCTCCTAAACATGTTTTCTATCACTCTCCATCAGAACTTGACCCTTTGTTTTCTCTTCCATATCTATGTTTTCATGTAATTCAATTATGGGTTATCTTAGGTGACCATTGTACTCCTTTTTCTTTCTTTTAAATTGATAATTTTATTTACTCCTTTTCCGATGTGGGGCTTTCAAAAAAGTTTTCGAGCCCAATTTTAAAATTGTGAGGACGCAATTCCTAAAAGGGGGGGAAGGATGTCAAATCCCAGGTAAATAAAGAATATGACATTTTCATATTTATTAATATTTGTGAATAAAATGTTAATATCACTTTAAAGGAAATTCTATGTTCGATGGCATACCCAGTACGCAACAACGAGTTTCTTTGAAATCATACGTTGCACACTAATAATATAATAATATTATTTTAAATGGTAGTTAACGCCTAGCCATTACAATGGTGGGAATGAACAGTACTAACTACAAAATGATTATATATTTTTGTTAAATATTTTTACATTTATCCAACAAAATTTAGAGGCTTAAAATAAGAAAATAATTTGATTTTAAGCATAAATATTCTAATATTCTTTTAAATGTCGATTAACCTCCTTTTGATGGAGAACCCTTTTTAAAAATAATTTTTGACAATTTTATATTTTATATTTGACAAAATAAAATCCTTCTTTATAATTCGGACATCAAAATTTACTTTGTGTAATTTTTTGTTTTTTTTTCGATAAAGGCCATTTTTTTAATGAATAGTGAAAATGTTGTATTTTAATTCAAAACTTCCTTTTAATCTAATTTATTTATATGGTTATATTATATTTTTATTTGGGTTTAAAGTTTATTTGAAAAATATTTTTACCATTTAATCCAATGTTGATCCTTGGAATTAATTCCACTTTGAAATTGGACATAAACAAGTGTCAATCTTTTGATAGTATTGTTTCTTAAAAACAAGCTATTTGTTTTGACAGTGGGAATTAACTATATAATTTATTAATGAAACCTCTATGTTTTTATTTTGATAAAATGGACATAATTTTTGAATTTGTAATATCAAATATAGCTTAGGGTAAATGTTTGTTATTTTTCTGACAAATGTTCATTTTTAATGAATAGTGAAAAATACTGCATTTTACTTTAAAACTATTTTTTCATCTAATTTAATTATATAGTTAGATTGTTATTTTAATTGGTTTTAAAGTGTAATTGAATTATTTTTTTATCACTTAATTCAATTTTTTTCATTGGAAGTAATTTCACTATTCAAATGGATGTAAAAACAAGTCAATCTTTTGATAAATTTTACTTCTTTAAAAAACTCGTCATTGTTTCTGACAACGGGAATTATTTTAAAATTAATTACTGCAGTTTCTGTGTTTGGAATTTGGTAAAATTTATTCCATATTTTGATTCATAAGGTCCAAATTATTTTTTTAAGACTCTCTTGTTTTTTGGACATTATGAATAGTAACAACGACAAATATCTTTAACTATAATGATTAATTAATAATCGGGTAGTTAAGGGTAATAAAATAATATCATAAAAATATAAAATGACCCCAAAATGTGTCCAAATCCTCTTGGTTGTTTCATGGCCGACCATGGGATTCCTTGTGCCAACTTAAGGACCCCATGGAATCACTTTTTTGTGATAGTGACCTTTTACATTATTATTTTTAAAGAAAGGAAAATATAACAATACTATGTGACGCCTAAGTAAAATAATTTTACTTTTGTTTACATAAATGACCTCTTAAGCTATAAATATTCATTGTAAAGCTAAAAATATATCCTACATCATGGTATTTTTTTAAAAAAAAATTGACATTAAATAAATAAATTAATTTATGACACCATGATGATGCAGTGATTACCTCATTAATAAAAAATTTAAATAAAATGAAAAGATAATGTAAAATCTAAGAATTACACTTGTAAAAACCCCTATTTTATGGGTGGATTTATAACCCTTATCACCTTATCCTAGAAATATATCATTGTGGGACCTTTAAAATCTGAAAACTATTTTATAATAAAGTATCATTTCAAGACTTTCCAAAAGTGATCCTCCTCCCTCTTATAAAAGGCCCCCACCTCTACCCCCTTACCCACAACTCTCAAGCCCTTGGATCGTCCAACCTATATGTCATGAACCATCCTCGGGGCCCGTGCCGTGACTACCCCAAGCCCACCTCCCATAGGCCAGGGGCTGGCGACTAGCACCAAGGCGTAATTCCCGGTAAAAAGGGAAGGCATTGTCTTTGTAAAGAAAACAAACACCACAAAGCAAGAAAGAAGAAGTAAACACTAAGTAAAAACTGGGTACAACAGCAAGTGTGGAAAATTAAGTGGGCCTAAATACAAACCCAAACTGAAAGTGAAAGTACATCAACTAAAAAGTAAAGCCGCAACGTCGAGCTGTCCACTGGTAGTCCCACCTGAAGGGTGGGTACAGATAGCCTCCACAGCTCCTTGGGTCCAGCCGTCCGCTCCGAGTACGCCCCATCCAATGGTCCACCTCCGGGTACTGACCTGCTCCTCATGCCTCAACCACGATCAGCGTTGTCCGTCTTCTGCAACCAACACAACGTAGTGCGGGCATAGCCCGTGCAGGGGTGAGTATAAGCTACTCAGTAGGGACCCCGAGACCCCCGAAGGTCTCCCAAAATCCACAAAGGATAATCCCCAAAGGAAAGATACAATCACGAAGTAACATCCGACACTACTTAAGTATATGCCCAAACATATACCTAAGTTATCAATTCCAGTTCATCCCAACACCCGAGCCCAAGTTTGATCACATTCATACAGGATATCACAACACAATCCACATAGGAAAGAAAATCAAGGTTCAGCTCACATAGGTATACTTCCTCATAAGGCGATAGATATGATCATATGTATCCACTGATTCATCTAAGCCGTTGGACCCACACAGGATCGATAGGTACTAACCCCCACAATGACCCACAAAGAATCGATAGGTAATTAACCCCCGCAATGACCCACACAGGATCGGACCCACACAGGATCTGTAGGTGCCAGCCCACACAGGACCGCTGAGCGCTGACCCACACAGGATCGGTAGCACTGATCCACATAGGATCGCTGAGTGTTGTAGTCGTCGCCGTCGAATCCACGGAGGATTTCTGTATAGTCGTCACCGTCGTCGCAGTCGCATCTAGCTCTAGGGTTCTCGCACACAGCAAGCTCGTTCGGGAGGATCCGCTCCACGAGCCGAGGGGCTGATGCAACAACTGACACATAGTCCGGAGTTGATGTATCCAAAAGTTCTGTATCGTCAACAGGAACTCAATGTCACAGACGGCGCGTCAATCGGACGCCCGGTCTGAGAGTTATTGGCTTTTTCGTCCTAGGGACCCGGTTGGTTTTTAAGTCAAAACCAACCCGACTGTACTCCAACTACGTCCAAACCTCGAGCGGAGTAAGGAAAAGGGTCCGTCTCACTAAGAGGAATCCAACAAAATCGATGGCACGTCAATCGGACGTCCGAAGCTCAAGTTATAAGTGTTTCCGCTCCGAGGGCCCGGTTGGTTTCATGTATGAACCAACCCATCTAGACCCAAAGTACTTTGAAACCTTGAGTTTAATATGTCCAAACGACATCCTCGATCCAAAGATCACATCGCAACTGACAGTGTGTCAATCGGAGGTCTGTAGCCCAAGTTATGGGCAACAGACCGAAACAGTCTAAAAATGGGGGGTCTGGGCCCAGTCCGACCCGGCCCAGCCCCCCCTGGGTCGGCCCAAACCGGGTCGACCCGACCCGGGTCTAGGTCCGACCCGGCTGGGCGCGGCCCGGCCCGGTGCCGCCGGTCCGGCCCGGGGTGGCCCGGCGCTGGCCGAGCGGGTCGGCTCGGCGTTGGCCGAGCGGCCGCGCGAAAGGGGGGCGCCGCCCCCTCGGATGAAACTGTGGCCCCCGCGTGGGGGCCACTCCTTGCCAACGAACGCGGCTGAGCGCCGCGTCCCGCATCCTCGGTCCCGCGTGGTCGCGGGACTAGCAGCCTGCCACCGCGGCTTCAGCCGCGGCGGCGCGCCGGCGGGGTTTTTCGCGAACCACCGGATGCGCTCCGGTGGTCCGTTTTCCCTGCCATCTTTGCCAGTGGTTCTCCCGGGATCGGCTCTTCACTGTGAAGGCCTCAAAATGCCCTTGCGGCCTGCTTCGTCATCGTCCGCCGATCTGCACACCAAGAACGAAAAAACGGTGGGTTCAGACTTGTTCGTTGGTCCGCACCCACCGCGTTAGTCATTTAAACGGTTTCCGACAAATTTTAAACACATGACGAGGATATAAATCACATAGATTTAATTGAACCAAAAACCCCTACCTCAAGCATCGTCGAGTGAGGGTTCGTCGCAGAATTGCACGTCGCGGAAGAAGGCGTCACGGAAGGGAGATCATCGTGTCGCGGAGAAAGGATTCATCGGCATCGCGTCGTCGATCTCCGAGGATCCATTGTTCTTTTAGACCTTCGTCGGAGGTCGGCGTTCTTCGCGTTCTTCGTGTTCTTCGCATTCTTCGCGTTCTTCACGTTTTTCGCGTTCTTCGCGTTCTTCGCGATGAAGGAGTACTTCTCGGCTTGAGTGATTTCTCCCAAACCTCTCACAACCCAACAACCCTTAATAAAATAAGAGTTGTCTTATTTTATTAACACACAAGACAACATTTTGAATTTCACAAACTAAACAATCAATTAAGTGAATTAATTGCAACGTTTAAACTGCCAAATTAAAGAGGTGTCTATTATCCAGATTAAACGCTAGGGTTGACTTTATTAAAAATGGGGGTGCGGGTGCGTTACCTTATTAAAGGAGGGGGTTTAGGAAGAAAAGAAATGGTGGGGCTCGTGTGGGTACCATCTCACAAACATCCTACCTAGTGGGTATGATATTGTGGGTCCCACTTCATCCACTTAACTAGGTTAAGAAAAAATAAAATAAAATTGGTTGCACCACTTTTATTTTATTTCTTTACTTGACCCCAAAAATTAAAAACCACACCCGAGCAAATGCAACTCCGGAAAAGGTGTTTCTAAGCAATTACCAACACTGGGATTCCATCGGTGCCCTCAGAATTCGATTGCGAGCATCAGTTCAAAAGTTAGAAAAACCCGCTCGTTCGTTCACTGAACGTACCTGAGCTAAACTTCAGAAAAAGATTTTGGGCACACCGGGCCTCGGAATCAGGTGCCGTCAGAAACTGCGTTCTTGTAAAGTCCCAAAGAAAATTAAGAAAAAAAAATTCATTGAATTTTATGGGTCTTTACATTACTCCCACCTCAGGGCTTTACGTCCCCGTAAAGATACATCAAAACCCTAGGGAAACAAATGTGGGTACTGAGCGTGCATCTGAGCCTCCCGCGCCCAAGTTCTCTCCTGGAGGTTTCCATGTTGTCATCTGATGCGCACTAGAGGAATCGACCGTCCACGTAGGACCCACTCCTGCCGATCCTCAATCTCCACCAGGACCTCCGCAAAATTCGCCCCATCATCAATGTCCAGCTCCCCATGGTCAATGATATGCGTCGGGTCATGCACGTATCTCCTCAGCTGGGATACGTGGAAGACGTCGTGCACTTGGTGCAACTGAGGTGGTAGAGCCATGCGATAAGCCACCTCTCCAATCCTGCTGAGGACCTGGAATGGTCCAATGAAGCGTGGAGACAACTTTCTGCCTCAGCCAAATCTTCGTAAACCACATCGAGGTGAGACCCGCAAGAAGACTTGGTCGCCATCCTTGAACTCCAGTGGCCTCTGCCTCTTGTCAGCATAAGACTTCTGCCATCTTTGAGCTGTCCTCATCCGCTCCTGGATGACCTGGACCTTCTCTGTCATGGCTTGGACCATCTCTGGTCCCACAAGTGCTGACTCCCCAGGGTCCGTCCAGCAGAGAGGTGATCTACAAGGCCGGTCGTACAATGTCTCGTATGGTGTCATCCCGATGGTGGAGTGGTAGCTGTTTTTGTATGAAAACTCCACCAAGGGTAGGTAGTCCTCCCAGCTGCGACAAAAGTTGAGGACACATGCGCGGAGCATGTCCTCAAGAGTCTGAATGGTCCTCTCTGTCTGACCATCCGTCTATGGGTGAAAGGAGGTGCTCAGATGTAGGTGCGTCCCGAATGCCTCCTACAACCTCTTCCAAATCCGGGAAGTAAAGTGAGCATCTCGATCAGAGACGATAGATTATGGCACACCATGAAGCTGTACAATCTCCTGAATGTAGAGGTGTCCCGAGCTCTCCACTGAGCCCTGCTCTCTGAGGGGTAAGAAGTGAGCAGACTTGGTGAGTTGGTCGACAATCACCCAAATGGATTTGTGTCCTTTGGAAGTGCGTGGAATTCCAGTCACAAAGTCCATAGATATGTCATCCCACTTCTACTCCGGGACCTCCAAGGGATGTACCAAGCCTGCTGGTACCTGGTGCTCTGCCTTCACTTGCTGGCAGGTGAGGCATCGAGAAACGAACTCGGCCGCAGCCTTCTTCATGCACAGCCACTGGTGCTATCGTCTAAGATCCTAGTACATCTTCGCCACTCCAGGATGTACCGCAAAAGGGGAAGTGTGAAACTCTCTCATCACCTCCTCCCTTAAAGAAACTGGTACTATGGTACGTCCTCTGAAAAGGGCTTCATGCTCTCCTCTTAAAGAGAAACTATCGGGTTCCTATCCTAAGGATATCTGCGCATGCCACGTCTCACAGTCGGTGTCCCCACATTGTGCCTCTCTGACCCGCTGCAGTAGTGGAGGACTGACTGTGAGTGACTAAAGAAACGCTGCTCCATCTCTATCCACGAAGGATATCTTCAAAGCGGCTAGCTGCTCTGTCTCCTCCCCAAGTAGTTGAATGACCAACCTCTTACTGAGAGCATCGGCTACTATGTTCCCCTTCCCAGGAGTATAGAATATCTCAAAGTCATAGTTCTGGAGGAACTCGAGCCATTGTCGTAGTCTCAGGTTCATGTCCTTCTGTGAGAAGATGTACCTGAGACTTTGATGGTCATAATAGACTGTAAATCGCTCGCCCATCAGATAGTTTCGCGACATCTTCAGAGCAAAGACCACTGCTGCTAACTCCAGGTCATGGGTATCGTATTTCTTCTCATGCTGCCTCAACTGACATGATCCATAGGTGATCATGGACCGCTCCTGCATCAGGACACATCCGAGTCCGGTCCCTGATGCATCGTAGTAAACTACGTACCCAACTCCCTCCTCCGGTAGCCTCAAGATAGGCGCGCTTTTCAATCTCTATCTCAGCTCCTGGAAGCTCTACTAACATTTGTCTGACCACACAAAGGGTTTCCCCTTCTTTGTCAAAGCTGAGAGTAGTGCTGTAACTCTGGAGAAGTCTGGCACAAATCTCCAATAGTATCCAGCTAGTCCCAAGAAACTTTGCACCTCCATCACGCTCCTGGGTGGCTCTCAAGCTAGCACTGCCTTGATCTTTGCAGGATCCACCGCAACTCCCACCTCAGAGATGACGTGTCCCAAGAAGTGGACCTTGTGTATCCCGAACTGACACTTTGAGAGCTTACCATAAAGCTGGTTCTCACGGAGTGTGTCCAGTACAACCCGCAAGTGGTAGGCGTGCTCCTCCTCAGTCGTCGAGTATATCAAAATGTCGTCGATGAAGACCACGACAAATCGATTGAGGTATGGCTAAAAGATCATGTTCATGAGGCCCGTGAATACTGCTAGAGCATTGGTTATTCCGAATGGCATAACCAAGAACTCATAGTGGTCATACCAACATCTGAAGGTCGTCTTCTGCACGTCCTCATCCCGAACTCTGAGCTGATGATAGCCTGACCTGAGGTCTATCTTCGAGAACCACCGGACTCCCTTGAGCTGATCGAAGAGGTCATAAATCCTCGGTAGCAGATACTTGTTCCTCACTGTCACCTGGTTCAGGCGACGATAGTCGACACAAAGTCGCAAACTCTCATCCGCCTTCTTGGCGAACAATATCGGGGAAGCCCAGGGTGAAACACTCGGTCGGATGAATCCCTTGCCCTGTAATTCCTCCAACTGTACTCGTAGCTCTTGAAGCTCAGCGGGGTCCATCTGATATTCTGGAGTGGATATCGGGGCTGTCACGGGGTACAGATCAATATAAAAGTCTACCTCTCTGTGAGGAGGTAGTCCTGGAACATCTTCGGGAAAAACGTCTGCATACTGATCTACCACTGCAGGAAAACCAGGACTCCGCACGTCAACTGCTCCTAGGATGAGGCTAGCCAAATGATGAGTGATTGGTTGTCCTCTCCTCTACGAGAGTCCATCTTGTGCTGTGAAGGCTCCCTTCTCGCCGGTGAAGGTGAACCTACTCCCGTCGGTGCGTACACACTGCACCTTGTGCCTAATACAGTCAATCTGAGCATGGACTGTAGATAACCAATCCATGCCCAAGATGACGTCGTAAGGCCTCGACGCCTCTACAAGAAGATCTCAGCCGAAGCTCTAGCCTCTTAGTGTAATATCACACTGCCGGCACCAGTGCGTAATCATCGAGTCTGCTCTCGTAGGAGTCTCTAGCCATAAGGATCGAGCCAACGGCTCTGTCGGAATCTCCGAGATCCGAACAAGGGCTGCGGTTATAAAAGAATGACTCACCCCTGTGTCTATAAGAACTGCAGCAATGGTGGAGTAGACACAGATAGTACCTCGAATCATCTCGAGCGCGTCGTGGTCGTAGGCCTCCGCTGCCTGAAGTTATGCCTGTCTCTACCCGCCAGCTCCCTGTGGTCGGGGTTAACCTCCTGGGGGTGGTGATGGTAGAGCCTCAAAGCGTCGCGCACCACCTGTTGCTTAGCCAACTCCTCTGCCTCGTCCGCCTACTCCCTGCGGACCACCACGGTCGACCCTCTGCCTCTGCCTGGGTGGTCCCTCAACCATTTACTGCTCCTCCGCACGGCGGGTCGGGAAATCACGAGCCATGTGGCCCTACCCGCCACATGCGTAGAACTGTCTGCCTATCGAAATACTGAATCTGCGCTGAGTTCCCCGCACCTCTGAGCCAGTGTCCTGAGGTCATCTTCCTGAGGGTCTAGTCTGCCTGGACCCATGAGTCATCCGTTGACTGCCTGCTGAAGAAGACTCTGCTACGTGCCGCCCTGCGGTAGGTCTCGCTGCTGATGTAGGCTCAGAAAGGAATATCACGATCAGAAGGGCTCGCTCCAGTACCCCTTCCTGTGTCGGAATGCTGAGGGAGATCAGCGATGCCCTGATCTCATGCCTCAATCCCTGATCAAAGGTCCGGGCCCAGAATAATGGGTCTTGTACCATGTCCGTCGAATAGCGCGAGAGATCTGTAAATCTCGTCGAGTACTGGGCGACCATCAAGCTGCCCTGCCACAGTTGTAGAAGCTCCTAGATGCGCACCGCATGGAGGGTAGCTGGGATGAACTCCGATCGGAAGAGGATCTTAAAGTCCATCTAGAGGAGAGATGCCTCGCCGTTCACCTAGAGCCTCAAGCTCCACCATCTGCCTGTTGTCGCGTGTAGGAGGCTCGCTGCGAGGATCACCATGAGGTCTGCTGGTGTCCTCACTAACCTAACAACTCGCACAACTGCCTCCAGCCAATCCTCGGCTGCCTGAGGGTCCGTCTCCCCATGGAACCTGGGCAGTCAGTGACGTTGAAACTCGTGAAGTGCACTAAGGAGATGTGCTTTGTTAGTGGCTGGGGCTAGTAGCATCGGTGGCTCGGCGGGTAGAGGTACCGCCGGTGCCTCTGCTGTCAAAGGGCCATGTACCGAGGCCTCGTCGCTTAGTGGGTTGTCGTCATGAACAACACTCAGAACCCTAGCTGGATGCCATTGTGGGGCCATCATGAAAAGAAATAGGTGTGCCACGGTGAAACAGTATACCTGGTGAGATGACACAAAGCAATCACAGAGAAAACTTGAAACACACATGCAATCAATGTTTTCGTGCATTAAGTCGGAAATCTGAAGTCAGGGTCCTGGTGTACGGATACATCAACCGCCACACCAACACTGGATTCCCTGAATTGATAACCACACCCAATAACCTTAACACTATTTCTTCACATAGAAGAAAGATTTGAGTCCAAAGTATTGCGGTAGAACCGAACTCCTCTGATACCAATTTGTCACGACCAGTCCTCAGGGCCCGTGTCGTGACTACCCCAAGCCCGCCTCCCATCGGCCAGGGGCTGGCGACTAGCACCAAGGCATAATTACTGATAAAAAGGGAAGGAATTTCCTTTGTAATGTAAACAAAAACCACAAAGCAAGAAAGCAGAAGTCAACACTAAGTAAAAACTGGGTACAACAGTAAGTGCGGAAAAGTAAGTGGGCCAGAATACAAACCCAAACTGAAAGTGAAAGTACAGCAACTGAAAAGTAAAGCTGCAACGTCGAGCTATCCACTGGTAGTCCCACCTAAAGGGTGGGTACAGATATCCTATACAACTCCTCGGGTCCAGCCGTCCGCTCTGAGTACGCCCCGTCCAGTGGTCCACCTCTGGGTACCGACCTACTCTGCGTGCCTCAACCACGATCAGCATTGTCCATCGTCTGCAACCAATACAACGTAGTGCGGGCATAGCCCGTGCAGGGGTGAGTATAAGCTACTCAGTAGGGACCCCGAGACCCCCTAAGGTCTCCCAGAATCAATAAAGGATAATCCACAAAGGAAAGATACAATCGCGATGTAACATGTGACACTAATTATGTATATGCCCATACATATACCTAAGTTATCAATTCCAGTTCGGCCCAACACCTGAGCCCAAGTTTGATCACATCCACACAGGATAGCACAACACAATCTACATAGGAAAGCAAATCAAGGTTCATCTCACACAGGGATACTTCTTTGTAAGATTATAGAGATGATCATATGTAGCCACTGATTCATCTAAGCCGTCGGACCCACACAGGCTCGATAGGTACTAACCCCCGCAATAACCCACAAAGGATCGATAGGTAATTAACCCCCGCAATGACCCACACAAGATCGGACCCACACAGGATCTGTAGGCACTGGCCCACACCGGACCGTTGAGCGGTGACCCACACAGGATCTGACCCACACAGGATCGGTCACACTGATCCACGTAGGATCGTTTAGTGCTGTAGTTGTCACCGTCGAATCCACAGAGGATTTATGTACAGTCGTCACCGCCGTCACAGTCGCAGCTAGCTCTAGGGTTCCCGCACACAGCAAGCTCGTTCGGGAGGGTCCGCTCCACGAGCTGAGGGGCTGATGCAACAACTAACACATAGTCCGAAGTTGATGTATACAAAAGTTATGTATCGTCAACAGTAACTCAACGTCACATACGGCACGTCAATCAGACGCTCAGTCTGAGAGTTATTGGCTTTCTCGTCCCAGGGGCCCAGTTGGTTTTTAAGTCAAAACCAACCCGACCGTACTCCAATTGCATCCAAACCTTGAGCGGAGTAAGCCAAAGGGTCCGTCTTACTAAGAGGAATCCAAAAAAGTCGACAGCACGTCAATCGGACGTCCGGAGCTCAAGTTATAAGTGTTTCCACTCCGAGGGCCTGGTTGGTTTCGTGTACGAACCAACCCGGCCAAACATAAAGTACTTCGAAAGCTTGAGTGTAATATGTCGAAACGACCATCTCGATCCAAGGATCGCATCGCAATTGACGATGCGTCGATCGGAGGTCTGTAGCCCATGTTATGGGCAACAGACCAAAACAGTCCGAAAATGGGGGGTCTAGGCCCGATCCGACCCGGCCCAACCCCCCCTCGGTCGGCCCGAACCGGGCTGACCCGACCCGGGTCCAGGTCCGATTCAGCTGGGTGCGGCTCGGCCCGGCCGGCGTCGCCCGGCCCAGCGCTGGCCAAGCGGCCGCGCGAAAGGGGGGCGCCGCCCCCTTGGATGAAATTGAGGCCCCGCATGGGGGCCGCTCCTTGCCAACGGACGCGGCCGAGCGCCGCGTCCCGCCTCCTCGGTCCCGCGCGGTCGCGGGACTAGTAGCTTGCCACCACGGCTTCAGTCGTGGCAGCCCTTCCCAGCGGTGCGCCGGCGGGGTTTTCCAAGGACCACCGGACGCGCTCCGGTGGTCCGTTTTGCCTGTCGTCTTCGCCAGCGCTTCTCTCAGGATCGGCTCTTCACTGCAAAGGCCTCAAAATTCCCTTGCGTCCTACTTCATCATCGTCCGCTGATCCGCACACTAAGAACGAAGAAACGGTGGGTTCGGACTTGTTCGTTGGTCCGCACCCACCGCGTTAGCGATTTAAACGGCTTTCGACAAATTTTAAACACATGTTGAGGATATAAATCACATAGATTTAATTGAACCAAAAACCCCTACTTCAAGCTTCGTCGAGCGAGGGTTCGTTGAGGAATTGCACGTCATGGAAGAAGGCGTCGCAAAAGGGGGATCGTTGCGTCGCGGAGAAAGGATTCGTCGGCATCACGTCGTCAATCTCCGAGGATCTGGCATTCTTGTCGACCTTTGTCGGAGGTCGGCATTATTCGCATTCTTCATGTTCTTCGCGTTCTTCATGTTCTTCACGTTCTTCATGATGAAGGAGTACTTCTCGGCTTGAGTGATTTCTCCCAAACCTCTCACAACCCAACAACCCTTAATAAAATAAGAGTTATCTTATTTTATTAACACACAAGATAAAGTTTTGAATTTCCAAAAAGAAACAATCAATTAAGTGAATTAATTGCAACATTTAAACCGCCAAATTAAAGAGGTGTTTATTATCCATATTAAACGCAAGTGTTGACTTCATTAAAAAGGGGGGTGTGGGTGCGTTACCTTATTAAAGGAGGGGGTTTAGGAAGAAAAGAAACGGTGGGGCTCGTGTGGGTCCCACCTCACAAACATCCTACCTAGTGGGTAGGATACTATGGGTCCACTTCATCCACTTAGCTAGGTTAAATAAAAATAAAATAAAATTGGTTGCAACACTTTTATTTTATTTCTTTACTTAACCCAAAAAATTAAAAACCACACCCGAGAAAATATAACTCTGGAAAAAGTGTTTCTAAACAATTACCGGTGTTGTGATTCCATCGGTGCCCTCGGAATTTGATTCTGAGCACCAGTTCAAAAGTTAGAAAAACTCGCTCGTCCATTCACTGAACATACCCGACCTAAACTTCAGAAAAAGATTACGGGCACACCGGGCCTCGGAATCAGGTGCCGTCAGAAACTGCGTTCTTGTAAAATCCCAAAGAAATTTAAGAAAAAAAATTTCCCTTGAATTTTATGGGTCTTTACACTATACTCATATTATCTCTCCACATCCCTCTTTTACTCCTAGAAGCCTCACTTTGGGAAGAAGTCATCCCAAGGAAGCATTTGGCTCAAATCAAAAAGAGTTACCCGATTTAGAGGTAATGTCTTCTCTCGAGTTTCTTACTTTTTTCTTTCTTCACTCACCAATATCTTCTGATTATTTGATCCCATAGTAACACCAGTATCCTCAATATACTAGGATGTTTTGGTGAAAAGTATTCTACCCACACTTACACACACCTACGTCTAATGGTTAAAGAACATATTGTTTCTGTGGGTGGCGAATTATTGCCTCATGAAATGATGATTGTTCAATATTCTTTTAAAACCTCTCATGGTGGCCATTATGACAGAACTGTATTTATATATGATATATATTATTTTTATTTTTTCTTTATGCTTCTGTATTTTTTTATATATATCAAACATCTATGGATTCCATTATATGTAAACACGACAATTTCATTTGAGGAAGTTCGGACTACCGCCCCCTCGAAGTGATATGACTCGTTCATACCATATGTGGTACGTATAAAGGATAGGTTTAATGATATTATATATTATACAATACTGGAATTATTATACTACTATGTATCATTATGTTTTAATTCCATTAAATATGAAATAGAAATGGAAGTATCATTAATGCGTACGTACGGCTTACCGTCTCCCTGAACGGTGCATTTCATTTCTTACCTCTAAATGTTATGTACTATTATAAATACATGTATATGATGGATATATATAATATATATGATATAAAAATCATGAATATCATTCAGGATATAATGAACCTTTGACCACATGAACAACATGTAATTATAAGAAGTCCATTTTTGACTCAAGCACCAAATATTGACAAAATAAATATTATTAACTTAAATGATTACATAATGTTTATAACATGGTAATAAGTGATATAAAAGGAATAATAAACTTGAAACTGTTTCTTAAGAAAGTATAAGTTAACTTTAGTTTATTATTTAAGAGATTAAATAACAAACGAGAACAAGTCAGACTTGAGGTAAGGGATCATACCTCTCTCTTTCTTTTCAAGTACTCTTTTGTATGTCATTTCATTTAAGCCCCATGTTCTTATGTTGGGGGATGTTCATTTATATTTATATTACTTCACTTTTCATGATCATATGATGATATATCCCCTATTACTCTCATCATTTCGTTTTATGAATGTTCGAGTAGCGTCATTAGGCGGCCAAATTTTTCTAAGGGATTTCTTCTCTCACTTTTAATTCCTTGATATTTCCATTGTTCTCCACTTATATTTTGAATTTGGTGTATTGAGTACTGTCATTTCATATATATTATCATGATCCTATTTATATTCATGGTATTATGTGATTAATTTTTTGTTTATTATCTTTTTTTCATACGACTCGATTGATTACAACAAGGTAAGGGGTTTTTATCTCACTTTTTATTCCTGTGAGATTCATGCTACATTTTACACTATTTCTTATTGTGTGGTGTATGTACTGACCATGATTGTATTATTTTTGTAATATACTTTAATTTATGGGTATTTACATCTTCATTGTATGATCCTTCTTTCATGGGGTGTACATTTCAAAAGTTACCCAAATCGGTAAGGGAACCTTTTACCCTCTTCTTTTTAAAAGGCTTATTTTTGTTATGTCTTTTAATTCACATCTTCTTATGTTGGGATATGTTCTTATATATCCATATTACTGTAAATTTTATGTCCAAGTGATGAGATATCCTTTTTATCTCTCATCAACTGTTTTTATGAATTTTAAAGTCATGTCGTTATGTTGTCGAATTTCTGTAAGGGAACTTCTTTACCCAATTTAAATTATTTGGGTTAAAAGTTTACTTCTTGATTATGTCGTGCTATGAATATGTGTGAATGAAATATGATTGTTTTACACTTAATATCTGCTTATATTGGGTGTATTTATATTTTTCACACATAATTATGTCATTTATTTATCCTTAATCTAAGGATACCATCTTTGTAAGGGACTTCATGTCAATATCCTCTCATTGTGCCATATTTTGTTTTATACACAATGTTCCTTTATAGGGTGTATGAACCCATTTTACTTTTACTTTTATTCATAGGGAATATTTTCTCTATGAAGCATTTTACTAAAAGGCAAAAAGTATGTTTCTTTTTAACGTATGCGGTGACAATGACCTTTCTGCCGTCGCGAGTATTATTTGATCTTTGGCTTCCTCAACAAGCCATAATGTTTTTAAAAGAAAATAAATACCATATACTCTATTATTTATTTTGGTATTGAAAATTGTTTTGATAATGGATTTGCTATAGCAAAATATTTAAGTGATATAATGTGATTGAAATGTGGAAATGTTTTCTTTCCTTTATATTTATTTTATGTCTTATGATTTTATACTGGTACTTGGACATTTGATGGCTGGTTACGTGATAAACCAAATGACGGGTGGTGTCGTGAATACCAGGATAGGTGGTTACGTTAAAACCTCCAATGCATTGAGTATGGAAGTCTGCCGTATAGCTATTCCATTTAGTGACATGTGTGGAAGTCGATCATATGGTTATTCCATTTAAGTATGTTTATGTTCCAAGTTACCATTATATGTTATGTGTTCTTTATATGGTTAATAATTTGGTTACAAAAGGATAAGTAGTGAACTTTTACTTAGTGAAGAGTATTTACTACTTCGTAAAGGTGAAAAAAATTACGCATGTTTACGTATTTATGGTTTACTTGTTGTTTAGAAAAACTAATAGTTTTCTTCTTTGTGTATTCCTTACTGAGCTTTTTATGCTCATCCCAAGTTTTTGAAATGTTTTTCACAAGACATAAAGTGGAATAGGGTAAAGGATGGGATCAAAGAAAGTCATGCTATCTAAAACATGGAATTGGACATGACTTTTTTAAGAGTTTTTATTTTATGAAAAAAATTGAAACTGAGTAGAAGTGTCTACTTTGTAACTTTTGAGATGTAATATTCATGGCCTAAATCTCTAAAACTCTAAAACTAAAAAGATCATCAATGTGAATTATTCATTTCATTCAAGATTAAGTAATGTTTTAAGGCTGGTTCCTTATAGTTGGTATCAAAGGTCGGTTTAGATAACATTAGAGGTTAGGGTATTCTTTAAGCACAAGTGAAATTACCATATTGGTTAGGATTTTAGAAAGAGTCATAGTTATTTTTATAATGTGAATGAGTTTAAGATAACATGAATAAGTATATCTTAGTGTTTACCCTCATCATTAGATATTTTTATTGGTATACTCACACTGAAATTTTTGGTTTTAGTAAATGGTTGGATTTAGCAGGCACCAAAGTAATAGTGGATGTGAAGAAAACTATGACGGTTTTCTGAACGAGCAACAGAATGATATGGGAGTTGCAATTAGAACTCTTGTGGTTATTCTCAATCAACTATCTGGAGTCATGACTGACCACCTCAACCTTAGTGATTTTTATAAGGCATCATATATGCGAGAAACAAATCCCTACAGAAGTTTAGGTAATAATCATAAAGGTAAATATGTTCAAAAACCTATGTGTCAAAGATGTGGAAAGAAACACATAGGAAAATGTTTCAAAGGGACAGAAAGATGCTATATATGTAAAAATTAAGGTCATAAATCAAGAAACTTCCATGGAAAAAGGAAGCATCTAGTTGACTCTACGAAAGGGAAAGAAGTTATTTCTGAAGGATCAATTGAATGTTTTAAATGTGGTGTGCATGTTCATTATGCAAACACATGTCCTACGAAGATGTTTCGGGAAAGGGATCACCAGGATCGTACACATATTCATTTACCAATACCTAATGTCATTCCGATTGAGGATGAAGAAACTGAATATGACCAATGAAAGGTATGGATTATTTCTTAAGATATTTTTTCCTATTATTGAATCTTAGGATATGATTCATGATTTTTTTTGTAGGAAATAAGTATTTTAGAATAAGTTGTAATGGAATGAGTAATGGATCATGAAGAATGTTGAATGAGTAAGAAGTCAACATATAAGGGATTCAAGAGTTATGGTTGATTTTAGGATAGTGAAATTCTTAAAAGTATTAAGGATCTTTTGATGATGAGATTACATTAGAAGACTTTTTATAGTATGTGTAACCATGATGTTTGATATATGAAAATTTTATTCAAGGAATAATTATATTTTCTTTTGTGGATATAGTTATAAAGAAACATTTTGGTTTATATGATCCTTGAATTTGAGGTAATTATCGGTTAATACATTTTGGGATGCAAAACGAAATTTATTAGATAACCTTTGTGGATAAAATATGTTATGGTTATTTTTGATGAATTAATATCTTTTGGGGGAATGTTATAAAATTATGTAGGTTTTGAAAAGGGACAGCACACAAACCGTGTGACAACCCGTTGCATCGGACGAAGCTACGGGAATCGAACCCACACCCAAAGTGCGACTAGTATTTATTAACTACCACGGGACTACGTGAAGTCCCTCATTAGTATGACTAATTATTTTTAGTTAGATGATCTTATGAATCAAGAATAAGTTGATTTTGGGTTATCAATGGAAATGATTAACCTATCATGGAGGATATATGATTAGGTTAATTACTTTTCAATATGATAATTTAAGAGTAACTGATATTATTTGGAGATAAATGTTAAGATTAATCTTGGGAGACTATGAGATTAAATCCTTCAAGGATTTGTGTTTCATTATTAGTTTGGTTTATTTTGAATAATTTTAATGTAAATTTTGTATTTAATGTTCTTTGATGAACATTGGGTTTTTTTGTATAAGTTTTGGAGGTTAAGAGTAGTATTACTTTTTATAATGGATTATCCTTTTGGGGATTATCTGATCTTATACTAAAAATTTTGGTTTTGGTTAAGGTATGAAGAAATGGAAAATATATAGTTCATCTTTTATAGATTTTGTTATTCTCTATAAGTTGACTATAGCACTCTTAATGTGAACAAGTCATCCTAAATACTCATCTTTTGGAGAAAATATGAGTTTGTGTAAGAAATCTAGTAAGAGATGAAAGTCTACATGACAAGTAAGTATGTTTCATTGTGACTTAGTTAAGCTTATAAATAAATTCCTCAATGAAAAGTAACTTCAAACAAAAATGTATTCTGTTAACTTTTCCTACTGGGGAATCAAATATCATTTAACCCTTCACGAGTTTGTGATTTTCTTGTGGTTAACTTTCTCCTAAACATGTTTTCTATCACTCTCCTTAAAAAATTGTCCCTTTTTTTCTCTTTCATATCCATGTTTTCATGTAATCCTATTATGGGTTATATCGGGTGACCATTGTACTTATTTTTCTTTCTTTTAAAGTGATAATTTTATTTACTCCTTTTCCGATATGGGGCTTTCAATAAAGTTTCTGAGCCCAATTTTAAATTTGTGAGGATGCAATTCCCAAAAGGGGGAAGGATGTAACATCCCAGGTAAATAAAGAATATGACATTTTTATATTTATTAATATTTTTGAATAAAATGATAATATCACTTTAAAGGGAATGATATGTTTGATGGCGTACCCAGTATGCAACAACGAGTTTCTTTGAAATCTTACGTTGCACACTAATAATATAATAATATTATTTTAAATGGTAGTTACGCCTAGTCGTTGCAATGGCGAGAACGAACAGAACTAACTACAAAATGATTATATATATTTGTTAAATATTTTTACATTTATCCAATAAAAGTTAGAGGCTTAAAATAAGAAAAGAATTCGATTTTAAGCAAAAATATTCTAATGTTCTTTAAAAGGTCGATTAACCGCCTTTTAATGGCAAACCCTTTTTAAAACTACTTTTTGTCAATTTTATATGTTATATTTGACAAAATAAAATCCTTCTTTAGAATTGGGACATCAAAATTTACTTTGTGTAAATTTTTGTTATTTTTCCAATAATGTTCATTTTTTAATGAATAGTGAAGACGCTATATTTTAATTCAAATCATTCTTTTAATATAACATATTTATATGGTTATATTATCTTTATAATTGGGTTTAATGTTTAGTTGAAATATATTTTTTCAATTTAATCCAATTGTGTTCATTGTAATTATTTTCACTTTGAAATTGGACATAAACAATTTTCAATCTTTTGATAGATATTGTTTCTTAAAAACACGCTATTTGTTTTGACAGCGGGAATTAACTATATAATTTATTAATGAAACCTCAATGTTTTTAATTTGGTAAAATGGACAAAATTTTTGAATTTGGAATATCAAATATAGCTAAGGGTAAATGTTTGGTATTTTTCTGACAAATGTTCATTTTTAATGAATAGTGAAAAATACTGCATTTTACTTCAAAACTGCTTTTTCATCTAATTTAATTATATAGTTAGATTGTAATTTTAATTGTTTTTAAAGTCTAATTGAATTATTTTTTTATCACTTAATTCAATTTTGTTCATTGGAAGCAATTTCACTTATCAATTGGATGTAAAACAAGTCAATCTTTTGATAAAGTTTACTTCTTAAAAAAACCAGTCATTGGTTTTGACAATAGGAATTATTTTTAAATTAATTAATACAATTTATATGTTTATAATTTGGTAAAATGGATTCCATATTTGGAATCATATGGTACAAATTAATTAATTAAGAGTCTTTTGTTTTTGGACATTATGAATAGTAACGACGGGAAATATCTTTAATTATAATGATTAATTAGTAATCAGGTAGTTAAGGGTAATAAAATAATATAATAATAATATAAAATGACCCCAAAATGTGTCCAAATCCTCTTGGTTGTGTCATGTGATACCATGGTATTCCTTGCTCCAACTTAGGTACCCCATGGAATCACTTTTGTGTGATAGTGACCTTTTATCATATTATTTTTATAGAAAGGAAAATATAACCAAACTATGTTACACATAAGTAAAACAATTTTAATTTTGTTTAAATAAATGATTTCTTAGACTATAAATATTCATTGGAAATATAATAATACTTCCTACATCATGGTATTTGTTTTATAATTTTTAGGCATTAAATAAATAAATTTATTTATGACACCATGACGATGCAGTGATTACCTCATTAATGAACGATTTAAATAAAATGAAAAGATAATATAAAATATAAGACTTACACTTGTTGAAAACCTATTGTATGGGTGTATTTCGAACCCTTATCACCTTATCCTAGAAAAATATCATTGTGGGACCTTTAAAATCCGAAAAAAAAATTATAATAAAGTATCATTTCAAGACCTTCCAAAATTGACCCTCCTCCCTCTTATAAAAGGCCCCACATATACCCCCTTACCCACACCTCTCAAGCCCTTGGATCATCCAAACTATGCTCATATTATCTCTCCACATCCCTCTCTTACTCCTAGAAGCCTCACTTTGGCAGAAGTCTTCCAAAGGAAGCCTTTGGCTCAAATCAAAAAGAGTCACCCGATTTAGAGATAATGTCTTCTCTCGAGTTTCTTCCTTTTATTTTCTTTCTTAACTCACCACTATCTTCTGATTATTTGATCCCATAATAACACCAGTATCCTAAATATACTATTATTTTGTTATGAAAAGGATTATACCTACACTTATACACACCTCCGTCTAATGGTTAAAGAAAATACTGTTTTTGTGGGTGGCGAATTACTACCTCAGGAAACAATGATTGTTCAATATTCTTTTAACACCTCTCATGGTGTCCATTATGATTGCACTATATTTATATATAATATATATTATTTATATGTTTTCTTTATGCTTCTGTATTTTTATATATATAGAAAACTTTTATGGTTTCCATTATGTGTAAACACGCTAATTTCATTTGAGGAAGTGCGGACTACCGCCCCCTCAAAGTGATATGACTCGTTCATACCATATGTTGTACGTATAAAGGATATTTTTAATGATATTATATATGATACAATAATTCAATTATAATACTACTATGTATCATTATTTTTTAATTCCATTAAATATGAAATAGAAATGGAAGTAGCGTTCATGCGTACGTACGGCTTACCGTCTCCATGAACGGTGCATTTCATTTCTTACCTCTAAATGTTTTGTACTATTATAAATAAATGTATATTATGGATATATATAATATATATGAATCCAAATAATGAATATCATTCTGGATATAATTAACCTTTGACCACATGAACAACATGTAATTATAAGAAGTCCATTTTTTACTCAAGTACTAAATATCGACAAAACAAACATTATTAACTTAAATGATTGCATAATGTTTATAACATGGTAATAAGTTATATAAAAGTAATGATAAACTTTAAAAATGTTTTTAAGTAAGTATAAATTAACTTTTTTTTATTATTTAGGAGATTAAAGAACGAACGAGAACAAGTCGGACTTGAGGTAAGGGATCCTACCTCTCTCTTTCTTTTCAAGTACTCTTTTGTATGTCATTTCATTTAAGCCACATGTTCTTATGTTTGGGTATGTTCTTTTATATTTCTATTAATTACATTTTCATGATCATATTATAAGATATCCCCTCTTACTCTCATCATTTCTTTTTATGAATTTTTGAGTGGCGTCGTTAGGTTTCCGAATTTTGTAAGGGATTTCTTATCTCACTTTTAATTCCGTGAGATTTCCATTGTTCGCCACTTATTTGTTGCATGTGGTGTATTAAGTACTTCCATATAATATATATTATAATGATTCTATTTATATTCATGGTATTATGTGATTCATTTGGTGTTTATTATCTTTTGTTCATACTACTCCATTGATTACAACGATGTAAGGGGTTTTTATTTCACTTTTTATTCCTGTGATATTCATGATACATTTTCCACTATTTCCTTTTTGTAGTGTATGTACTGCCCATGATTGCATTCTTTGTGTAATATACTTTAATTTATGGGTATTTACATCTTCATTGTAATATCCTTCTTTCATGGGGTGTACATTTCGAAAGTTACCCAAATCGGTAAGGGAACCTTTCACCCTCTTCTTTTTAAAAGGCTTATTTTTGTTATGTCTTTTAATTAACATATTCTTATGTTGGGATATGTTCTTCTATATCCTTATTGCTATATATTTTATTTCCAAGTTATGAGATACCCTTTTTATCCCTCATCAACTCATTTTCTGAATTCTAAAGTCGTTAGGCCTTCGAATTTCTGTAAGATAACTTCTTTACCCAATTTCAATTCTTTGGGTTAAACCTCTACTTCTTGATTATGTCCTGCTATGAATATGTGTGAATGTCATATGATTGTTTTAACCTTAATATTCTCTTATATTGGGTGTATTTATATTTTTCACACATAAAAATTTCATTGATTTATCCTTAATCTAAGGATACCATCTTTGTAAGGGACTTCGTCTCAATCTCCTTTCATTGAGGCATATTTTGTTTTATAAAAAAATTTATTTTATATGGTGTATAAACCCCTTTGAATTTTACTTTTATTCAAAATGAATCTTTTCTCTACGAAGTGTTTTACTAAATGACAAAAATTGTGTTTCTTTTTAACGTATACGGTGGCAATGACCTTTCTGCCGCCACAAGTATTATTTGATCTTTGGGTTCATCAAGAAGTCGTAATGTTTTTAAAAGAAAATAAATACCATATAATCTATTATGTATTTTGGTTTTGAAAATTGTTGTCACGACCCACCCTCGGGGTCCGTGTCGTGACTACCCCAAGCCCGCCTTCCATAGGCCAGGGGTTGGCGACTAGCACCAAGGCATAAATCCCGATAAAAAGGGAAGGCATTGCCTTTGAAAAGTAAACAAACACCACAGAGTAAGCAAGCGGAAAGTAAACACTAAACAAAAGCAGAGTACAACTGAAAGTGCGGAAAAGTAAATGGGCCAGAATACAAACCCAAACCGAAAGTAAAGTACAACTCGAAAGGGAAAATAGCAACTGAAAAGTAAAAGCCACTACTCCGAGCTGTCCACTGGAAATCCCACCTGAAGAGTGGGTACAGATAGCTCCTCTGCTCCACGGGTCCCGCCGTCCGCTCCGAGTACGTCCCGCCCAGTGGTCCACCTCCGGGTACCGTCCCGCTCTGCAAGCCCCAGCTAAGGTCAACGTTGTCCGTCGTCTGCAACCAACACAACGTAGTGCGGGGAAAGCCCGTGCAGGGGTGAGTATAAGCTACTCAGTAGGGACCCCGAGACCCCTGAAGGTCTCTCAAATCCACTAAGGATAAACCACGAAGAAAGGTACAATCACAAAGTAACAACCGACACTGCTTGGGTATATGCCCATACATATACCTAAGTCATCAATTCAAATACGCTCCAACCTCCGAGCCCAAGTACAACTCAGTCCACACAGGAAAGTAAACGTATTCCACACAGGAAAGTAAAACATAATCCACACAGGATTGCACAACACAATCCTCACAGGAAAGCAACAGGATTCAGCTCACACAGGTATACTTCTTCAAAGGACGATAAAGATGATCACTGATCCATCTAAGTCGTCGGACCCATGAAGGATCAATAGGTAACTAACCCCCGCAAAGACCCACACAGGATCGGGCCCACACAGGACCTGTAGGCGCTGGCTCACACAGAACCGCTGAGCGCGGACCCACACAGGATCGGACCCACACAGGATCGGGCCCACACAGGACCTGTAGCACTGATCCACATAGGATCGCTGAGTGCTGTAGTCGTCGTCGTCGAATCCACACAGGATCTCTGTACTGTCGTCGTCGAATCCACACAGGATCTCTGTACTGTCGTCGCAGTCACAGTAGCAGTCGTAGCAGTAGCAGTCACAGTAACAGTCGCAGTAACAGTCGCAGCCAGCACTAGGGTTCCCGCACACAGCAAGCTCGTTCGGAGGGTCCGCTCCACGAGCCGAGAGGCTGATACATCAACTGTCACAAATTCCTGAGTTGATGTATCCAAAAGATCCGTAACGTCAACAAGAACTCAACGCAACAGACGGCGCGTCGATCGGACGCCCGGTCTGAGAGTTATTGGCATTTTCGTCTCCGGGGCCCGGTTGGTTTTTAAGGCAAACCCAACCCGACCGTACTCCACCTGCGTCCAAACCTCGGGCGGAGTATGCCAAAAGATCCGTCTCACTAAGAGGAACACAACACGGCTGACGGCACGTCAATCGGACGTCCGTAGCTCAAGATATGAGCGTTTCCGCTCCGAAGGCCCGGTTGGTTTCGTGAACGAACCAACCCGGCCGAACTCAAAGTAATCCGAAACCTTGAGTGCGATATACCTAAACGACCGTCTCGATCCAAGGATCGTTTTTCTACAGACGGTTCGTCGATCGGAGGTCCGAGGCTCAAGTTATGGCCAAAATACCGGAACTGGTTCGAAACGGGGGGGTCCGGGTCCGGGCCGACCCGGCCGGCGGCGGCGCGGCGGCGCGGGGGCCGCTGCGGCTTGTCGCCGCAAGGAGGCTGCGCGGGGGGAATTTAATTCCCCCGCTGATTGGAAGGCGGCACGGCCTTTGTGCCGCGCCCTTTGCAAGAAACCCCCCCCCCCACGTGGGGGCCGGCTTGAATTAAAACCGGGGGGCTGCTGCCCCCCCCCCCCCCCCTTTACATGGAAACCGCCCCCCTCTTAAAGAGGGGGGTTTTTATGCGCTGGCCGGGGGATTAATTCCCCCGGTTTAACGTTATCCGGCCGGCCAGCTGGCCGGCCGGTTTTCTCCAACGGGACCGGAAATTCCGGTCCCCTCTTCGGCTTCCGACGCCGGCGGCCCGGCCGCCGGTCTCCTCGTTCCGCCGCGGCCCGGAACCGGCCGCGGGGTTCGTCGTCCGGCGCGGTGCGACGGCACCGCGCCCCTCCGCCGTGCCTTGATTCCTTTCAACGCGGCGCGACGGCGTCGCGTTCGTGAAGATTCTTCCTCGGCGTGGCGTGACGGCGCCGCGCAAAATAAACATACAATTATTCGCGTGGTGCGACGGCACCACGCCACCTTGCTTCCTCCCGCAAGATAAAACAATAAGAACGATGGAGGGGGTTCGGCCGTGTTCATGCGGTCCGGCCCCCTCACGTTAAGCAATAACGCAACTTTAAATATTTCAAAGCCACACGTTAGACTTGCTAAATTCATGATCAAGAATAGAATAATTAAACAATAATCAACAACCCCTACCTCGGGTATAGGTTCGAAGATTTGACAACGTCCGCGGAAGTCAACGTCGCGGAGATCGAGCGTCGCGGTCGTCGTTCGTCAATTCCGTTGACGAAGAGATGTGTCCGATGTGATACGTCGTTGGCGAAACCTCTTATGTCGACGAAGGGAATCCGAGGAGGAAGCGGCGTTCCCTCTCGTTGACAAGGAAGACGAAGAAGAGCGGAGCGGCGTTCTTCGTCGGAACTTGAGCGTTCTTCGTCAAGTTGAGCGTTCTTCGTGTTCTTCGTCAGAGTTGAAGAAGAAGAAGAAAATCTCCCAAAAGCTCTCAAGGTGTCCAATGCTATTAACCAAAATAAAATAAGACTCTATCTTATTTTATTAACACAACAACTCACTAGAATTTCAAAAGTTTGAAATTTAAAATAACCCTCTTCAATTAATTAAGTCAAGTTGACAACATTAATTGAAATGAGTTAAAGGGGAGGTTTTGAGAGAATTTGAGGAGTTGGGGTTAGTGTGGACCCCACCTCACTTAATCCTCCCAAGGGAGGTTAAGTGGATGTGGATCCCACTCCCAACTCCCTTTGGTAGGATTTAACTAGTTAAAATAAAATTTGTTCCTCACAAATTTTATTTAACTTAAACTAAAAACCCAAAAACTAACTTTCAACCCGCAACAAACGCAACTTCCGAAAAGGTCCCTTTAAGCGAATATCGGCGCTGCGAGTTCATCGGTGCCCCCGGATTTCAATTCCGAGCACCGGATCAAAAGTTAGGAATTCCCGCTCGTTCGTTCACTGAACGTACCCGAGCCAAACTTCGGAAATTGATTCTGGGCACTCCGGGCCTCGGAATCAGGTGTCGTCTGAAACCGCGCTCTTGTAAAATTCTAAAGAAAATTAAGAAAAAAATTTCCTTGAATTTTACGGGTCTTTACATTACTCCCACCTCAGGGCTTTACGTCCCCGTAAAGATACATCAAAAACTAGGGAAACAAATGAGGGTACTGAGCACGCATCTGAGCCTTCCGCTCTCATGTGCTCTCCTGGAGATTCCCGTGCTACCATCTGATGCGCACAAGAGGAATCGATCGCCCACGCAGGACCCGCTCCTGTCGATCCTCTATCTCCACCGGAACCTCCGTAAAAGTCGCCACATCGTCAACGTCAAGCTCCCCATGGTCAATGATGTGCGTCGGGTCGTGCACGTATCTCCTCAGCTGAGATACGTGGAAGACGTCGTGCACCCGGTGCAACTGAGGTGGTAGAGCCAGGCGATAAGCCACCTCACCAATCCTGCTGAGAATCTGGAAGGGTCCGATGAAGCGCGGAGATAACTTGTCGCCTCGGCCAAATCTCCGAATACCATGTCGAGGTGAGGCTCTCAAGAAGACGTGGTCGCCATCCTCGAACTCTAGTGGCCTCCGCCTCCTGTCAGCATATGACTTCTGCCGGCTCTGAGCTGTCCTCATCCACTCCTGGATGACCTGGACCTTCTCTGTCGTGGCCTGGACCATTTCTGGTCCCACGAGTGCTGACTCTCCAGGGTCTGTCCCGCACAAAGGAGATCTACAAGGTCGGCCGTACAATTCCTCGTACGGTGCCATCCCGATGGTGGAGTGGTAGCTGTTGTTGTACGCAAACTCCACCAAGGGTAGGTGGTCCTCCCAGCTACGACCAAAGTCGAGGACACATGCGCGGAGCATGTCCTCGAGAGTCTGAATGGTCCTCTCCGTCTGACCATCCGTCTGAGGGTGGAAGGCTGTGCTCAGACATAGCTGCGTCCCGAACGCCTCCTGTAACCCCTTCCAAAGCCGGGAAGTAAAGCGGGCATCTCGATCGGATATGATAGATGATGGCACACTGTGGAGCCGCACAATCTCCTGAACGTAGAGACGTCCCAAGCTCTCCACTGAGCCCTGCTCTCTGATGGGTAAGAAGTGTGCCGACTTGGTGAGTCGGTCAACAATCACCCAGATGGAGTCGTGACCTCTGGAAGTGCGTGGAAGACCAGTCACGAAGTCCATAGATATGCCGTCCCACTTCCACTCTGGAACCTCCAAGGGCTGTACCAAGCCCGCTGGTACCTGATGCTCTGCCTTCACCTGCTGACAGGTGAGGCATCGAGAAACGAACTCTGCTACAGCCTTCTTCATGCCCGGCCACCAGTGTTGTCGTCTAAGGTCCTGGTAAATCTTCGCCACTCCAGGATGTACCACCAAAGGAGAAGTGTGAAACTCTCTCAGCACTTCCTCTCGCAAGGCGACTGGTACCATGGTACGTCCTCTGAAAAGGATGTCGTGCTCTGCTCCAAGGGAGAAACCATCAGGTGCCTGTCCTGAGGATATCTGTGCATGCCGTGTCTCACAGTCAGCGTCCTCACGCTGTGCCTCTCTGACCCGCTGCAGTAGTGGAGGAGTGACTGTGAGAGACTGAAGAAAGGCTGCTCCATCTCTATCCACGAAGGATATCTGCAAAGAGGCCAGCTGCTCCGTCGCCTCCTCAAGTAGCCGAATGCCCGTCCTCCTGCTGAGGGCATCGGCTACTACGTTCCCCTTACCAGGAGTATAGACTATCTCAAAGTCATAGTCCTGGAGGAACTCGAGCCATCGCCGCTGTCTCAGGTTCAGGTCCTTCTGAGAGAAGATATACCTGAGACTCTGATGATCGGAAAAGACTGTAAAGCGCTCGCCCATCAGGTAGTGTCGCCATGTCTTCAGAGCGAAGACCACTGCTGCTAACTCCAGGTCATGGGTAGCGTAGTTCTGCTCATGCGGCCTCAACTGACGTGATCCATAGGCGACCACTGCCCGCTCCTGCATCAGAACACATCCGAGTCCGGTCCCTGATGCATCACAGTAGACTACGTACCCTACTCCCTCCTCAGGCAACCTCAAGATAGGTGCGCAGGTCAATCTCTGTCTCAGCTCCTGGAAGCTCTGCTGACATCTGTCTGTCCATACGAAGGGTTTCCCCTTCTTCGTCAAAGCTGTGAGTGATGCCGCAACTCTAGAGAAGTCTGGCACGAATCTCCGATAATATCCAGCTAGTCCCAAGAAACTCCGAACCTCAGTCACCCTCCTGGGTGGCTCCCATGCTAACACAGCCTCAATCTTCGCGGGATCCACTGCAACTCCCGCCTCAGAGATAACGTGTCCCAAAAAGTGGACCTCACGTATCCAGAACTGGCACTTCGAGAGCTTACCATAAAGCTGGTGCTCTCGGAGTGTGTCAAGAACAACTCGCAAGTGATAGGCGTGCTCCTCCTCTGTCGTAGAGTAAATCAGAATGTCGTCGATGAAGACCACGACAAACCGATCGAGGTATGGCTGAAAGATCCTGTTCATGAGAGCCATGAATACTGCTGGAGCATTGGTTACACCGAAAGGCATAACCAAGAACTCATAGTGGCCATACCGACATCTGAAGGCTGTCTTCTGCACATCCTCGTCTCTGACTCTGAGCTGATGGTAGCCTGACCTGAGGTCTATCTTCGAGAACCACCGTGCTCCCTTGAGCTGATCAAAGAGGTCATCAATCCTCGGTAGCGGATACTTGTTCCTCACTGTCACCTGGTTCAGGCGACGATAGTCAACACAAAGTCGCAAGCTCCCGTCCGCCTTCTTGGCGAACAATATCGGGGAAGCCCAGGGTGAAACGCTGGGTCGGATGAACCCCTTGCCCTGCAAGTCCTCCAACTGTACCCGTAGCTCTCTAAGCTCGGTGGGGGCCATCCGATATGCTGGAGTAGATATCGGGGCTGTCCCAGGGTACAAGTCAATATAAAAGTCTACCTCTCTACGAGGAGGTAGCCCTGGGACGTCGTCGGGAAAAACGTCCGCAAACTGATCCACCACTGCAGGAAAACCAGGACTCCGCACGTCAACTGCTCCAAGGATAAGGCTAGCCAACTGATGAGTGATGGGCTGTCCTCTCCTCCGCGGAAGTCCATCCTGTGCTGCTAAGGCTCCCTTCTCGCCGGTGAAGGTGAACCTGCTCCCGTCGGTGCGTACACATCGCACCTTGCGCCTAAAACAGTCAATCTGTGCATGGACCGTAGATAGCCAATCCATGCCCAAGATGACGTCGTAAGGCCTCGACGCTGCTACAAGAAGATCCCAGCCGAAGCTCTCGCCTCCTAGAGTAAGCTCACACTGCCGGCACCAGTGCGTAATCGTCGAGTCTGCACCCGTAGGAGTCTCTAGCCGTAAGGATCGAGCCAACGGCTCTGTCGGAATCTCCGAGCTCCGAACAAGGGCAGCGGCTATGAAAGAGTGACTCGCTCCTGTGTCTATAAGAACTACAGCAAGGGTTGAATAGACACAGATAGTACCTCGAATCATCTCGGGTGAGCCGTGGTCGTAGGTCTCTGCTGCCTGGAGTTGTGCCTGTCGCTGCCCGCCAGCTCCCTGTGGTCGGGGTGGACCTCCTGGTGGTGGTGGTGGTAGAGCCTCAAAGCGTCGGCCACCACCGGCTGCTCGTCCAGCTCCTCTGCCTCATCCGCCTCCTCCCTGCGGACCGCCACGGTCGACCCTCTGCCTCTGCCTCGGTGGTCCCTCAACCGTCTGCTGCTCCTCGGCACGGCGGGTCGGGCAGTCACGAGCCATGTGGCCCTGCCCGCCGCACGAGTAGCACGGTCTGCCTCTCGTAAGACTGGCTCCGCGCTGTGTGCCCCGCACTGCTGAGCCAGTGCCCTGAGATCGTCTGCCCGAAGGTCTGGTCTGTCTGGACCCCTGAGGCATCCGTCGACTGCCTGCTGCCGATGACTCTGCCACGTGCCGCCCTGCGGTGGGTCTCTGTGCTGGTGTAGACTCATCAAGGAAGCTCTCGATCAGAAGGGTCCGCTCCAGTACTCCTGTCTGAGTCGGTATGCTGAGGGAGATCAGCGATGCCCTGATCTCGTGTCTCAAACCCTGCTCGAAGGTCCGGGCCCGGAAGAATGGGTCCCGTACCATGTCGGTCGAGTAGCGCGAGAGATCGGTAAATCTCGCCGAGTACTGAGCGACCGTCATGCTGCCCTGCCGCAGCTGAAGAAGCTCCTGGATACGCACCGCACGAAGGGTGGCTGGGACGAACTCCGAGCGGAAGAGGCTCTCAAAGTCCGTCCAAAGTAGAGATGCCTCATCGTGCACCTGGAGCATCAAGCTCCACCATCGTCCTGCTGCTGCGTGTAGTAGGCTCGCAGCGAGGATCACCATGAGGTCTGCTGGTGTCCTCACTAGCCTAAACACACGTACCACTGCCTCCAGCCAGTCCTCGGCTGCCTGGGGATCCGTCTCCCCGCGAAACCTGGGCGGTCGCTGGCGCTGAAACTCATGCAGTACGCTGAGGCGACGTGCATCGTCAGCGGCTGCTGCTGGAAGCATCAGGGGCTCGGCGGGTAGAGCTACCGCTGGTGCCACTGCTGGCAAAGGGCCCTGCACCGAGGCCTCGTCGCTCGGTGGGCTGTCGTCACGCTCGACTCTCGGAACCCTAGCTGGCTGTCGTCGTGGGGCCATCCTGAATAGGAAACAGGTGTGCCACGGTCAACAGTATACCTGGTGAGCTGACACAAGGAAATCACAAAGAAAACTTTGAAACACACACGCAATCAATGTTTTCGTGCATTAAGTCGGAAATCAGAAGTCAGGGTCCTGGTGTACGGATACGTCGGCCGCCGCACCAACACTGGACTCCCTGGACTGATAACCACACTCAATACGCTAAACATTATTGCTTCATAGAGAAAAGATCAGAGTTCGCGGTAGAACCGAACTCCTCTGATACCAATTTGTCACGACCCGCCCTCGGGGTCCGTGCCGTGACTACCCCAAGCCCGCCTTCCATAGGCCAGGGGTTGGCGACTAGCACCAAGGCGTAAATCCCGATAAAAATGGAAGGCATTGCCTTTGAAAAGTAAACAAACACCACAGAGTAAGCAAGCGGAATGTAAACACTAAACAAAAGCAGAGTACAACTGAAAGTGCGGAAAAGTAAATGGGCCAGAATACAAACTCAAACCGAAAGTAAAGTACAACTCGAAAGGGAAAACAGCAACTGAAAAGTAAAAGCCGCTACTCCGAGCTGTACACTGGAAATCCCACCTGAAGAGTGGGTACAGATAGCTCCTCTGCTCCACGGGTCCCGCCGTCCGCTCCGAGTACGTCCCTCCCAGTGGTCCACCTCCGGGTACCGTCCCGCTCTGCAAGCCCCAGCTAAGGGCAACGCTGTCCGTCGTCTGCAACCAACACAACGTAGTGCGGGCAAAGCCCGTGCAGGGGTGAGTATAAGCTACTCAGTAGGGACCCCGAGACCCCTGAAGGTCTCTCAAATCCACTAAGGATAAACCACGAAGAAAGGTACAATCACAAAGTAACAACCGACACTGCTTAGGTATATGCCCATACATATACCTAAGTCATCAATTCAAATACGCTCCAACCTCCGAGCCCAAGTACAACTCAGTCCACACAGGAAAGTAAACGTATTCCACACAGGAAAGTAAAACATAATCCACACAGGATTGCACAACACAATCCACACAGGAAAGCAACAGGATTCAGCTCACACAGGTATACTTCTTCAAAGGACGATAAAGATGATCACTGATCCATCTAAGTCGTCGGACCCACGAACGATCAATAGATAACTAACCCCCGCAAAGACCCACACAGGATCGGGCCCACACAGGACCTATAGGCGCTGGCTCACACAGAACCGCTGAGCGCGGACCCACACAGGATCGGACCCACACAGGATCGGGCCCACACAGGACATGTAGCACTGATCCACGTAGGATCGCTGAGTGCTGTAGTCGTCGTCGTCGAATCCACACAGGATCTCTGTACTGTCGTCGCAGTCACAGTAGCAGTCGTAGCAGTAGCAGTCGTAGCAGTAGCAGTCACAGTAACAGTCGCAGTAACAGTCGCAGCCAGCACTAGGGTTCCCGCACACAACAAGCTCGTTCGGAGGGTCCGCTCCACGAGCCGAGAGGCTGATACATCAACTGTCACAAAGTCCTGAGTTGATGTATCCAAAAGATCTGTAACGTCAATAGGAACTCAACGCAACAGACGGCGCGTCAATCGGACGCCCGGTCTGAGAGTTATTGCCATTTTCGTCTCCGGGGCCCGGTTGGTTTTTAAGGCAAAACCAACCCGACCGTACTCCACCTGTGTCCAAACCTCGGGCGGAGTATGCCAAAAGATCCGTCTCACTAAGAGGAACACAACGCGGCTGACGGCACGTCAATCGGACGTCCGTAGCTCAAGATATGAGCGTTTCCGCTCCGAAGGCCCGGTTGGTTTCGTGAACGAACCAACCCGGCCGAACTCAAAGTAATCCGAAACCTTGAGTGAAATATACCGAAACGACCGTCTCGATCCAAGGATCGTGTTGCTGTAGACGGTTCGTCGATTGGAGGTCTGAGGCTCAAGTTATGGCCAAACGACCGGAACTGGTTCGAAACGGGGGGGGTCCGGGTCCGGGCCGACCCGGCCCGACCCCCCCCTGGGGCGGCGCGGCGGCGCGGGGGCCGCGGCGGCTTGTCGCCGCAAGGAGGCTGCGCGGGGGGAATTTAATTCCCCCGCTAATTGGAAGGCGGCGCGGCCTTTGTGCCGCGCCCTTTGCAAGAAAACGCCCCCCCCCCCACGTGGGGGCCGGCTTGAATTAAAACCGGGGGGCTGCTGCCCCCCCCCCCCCCCTTTACATGGAAACCGCCCCCCTCTTAAAGAGGGGGGTTTTTATGCGCTGGCCGGGGGATTAATTTCCCCGGTTTAACATTATCCGGCCGGCCAGCTGGCCGGCCGGTTTTCTCCAACGGGACCGGAAATTCCGGTCCCCTCTTCGGCTTCCGACGCCGGCGGCCCGGCCGCCGGTCTCCTCGTTCCGCCGCGGCCCAGAACCGGCCGCGGTGTTCGTCGTCCGGCGCGGTGCGACGGCACCGCGCCCCTCCGCCGTGCCTTGATTCCTTTCAAAGCGGCGTGACGGCGTCGCGTTCTTGAAGATTCTTCCTCGGCGTGGCGTGACGGCGCCGCGCAAAATAAACATACAATTATTCGCGTGGTGCGACGGCACCACGCCACCTTGCTTCCTCCCGCAAGATAAAACAATAAGAACGATGGAGGGGGTTCGGCCGTGTTCATGCGGTCCGGCCCCCTCACGTTAAGAAATAACGCAACTTTAAATATTTCAAAGCCACACGTTAGACTTGCTAAATTCATGATCAAGAATAGAATAATTAAACAATAATCAACAACCCCTACCTCGGGTATAGGTTCGAAGATTTGACAACGTCCGCGGAAGTCAACGTCGCGGAGATCGGGCGTCGCGGTCGTCGTTCGTCAATTCCGTTGACGAAGAGATGTGTCTGATGTGATACGCCGTTGGCGAAACCTCTTATGTCGATGAAGGGAATCCGAGGAGGAAGCGGTGTTCCCTCTCGTTGACACGGAAGACGAAGAAGAGCGGAGCGGCGTTCTTCGTCGGAACTTGAGTGTTCTTCGTCAAGTTGAGCGTTCTTCGTGTTCTTCGTCAGAGTTGAAGAAGAAGAAGAAAATCTCCCAAAAGCTCTCAAGGTGGCCAAAGCTATTAACCAAAATAAAATAAGACTCTATCTTATTTTATTAACACAACAACTCACTAGAATTTCAAAAGTTTGAAATTTAAAATAACCCTCTTCAATTAATTAAGTCAAGTTGACAACATTAATTGAAATGAGTTAAAGGGGAGGTTTTGAGAGAATTTGAGGAGTTGGGGTTCGTGTGGACCCCACCTCACTTAATCCTCCCAAGGGAGGTTAAGTGGATGTGGTTCCCACTCCCAACTCCCTTTGGTAGGATTTAACTAGTTAAAATAAAATTTGTTCCTCACAAATTTTATTTAACTTAAACTAAAAACCCAAAAACTAACTTTCAACCCGCAACAAACGCAACTTCCGAAAAGGTCCCTTTAAGCGAATATCGGCGCTGCGAGTTCATCGGTGCCCTCGAATTTCAATTCCGAGCACCGGATCAAAAGTTAGGAATTCCCGCTCGTTCGTTCACTGAACGTACCCGAGCCAAACTTCGGAAATTGATTCCGGGCACTCCGGGCCTCGGAATCAGGTGCCGTCTGAAACCGCGCTCTTGTAAAATTCTAAAGAAAATTAAGAAAAAAATTTCCTTGAATTTTACGGGTCTTTAAAATTGTTTTGATAATTGATTTTTTATAGTAACAAATTTAAGTGATATATTGTGATTGAAATGTAGAAATGTTTTCTTTCCTTTATATTTATTTTATATCTTATGATTTTAAAATGGTACTTGGACATTTGACGGGTGGTTAAGTGATAAACCAAATGACGGGTGGTGATGTGAATACCAGGACGGGTGGTTACATTATAACCTCCAATGCATCGGGTATGGAAGTCGGTTGTATGGCTATTCCATTTAGTGACATGTGTGGAAGTTGATCGTATGGTTATTCAATTTAAGAATGTTTATATTCCAAGTTACCTTTATATGTTATGTGTTTTTTATATGGGTAATATTTGGTTACAAAAGGGTAATTAGGGAAATTTTATTCAGTGAAGAGTATTTACTACTTCATTAAGGTGGAAAGTATTACATATGTTAAAGTAATCATTGTTTACTTGTTGTTTTGAAAAACTAATAGTTTCCTTCTTTGTGTATTCCTTCCCGAGCTTTCTATGCTCATCCCAAGTTTTTGAAATGTTTTTCATAGGACATAAAGTGGAATAAGGTCATGGATGGGATCATGTAAATTCATGTTGTCTAAAACATGGAACTGGACAAGACTTTTTTCAAGAGTGTTTATTTTATGAAAAAAATGGAAACTGAGTAGAAGTGTCTACTTTGTAAATTTTTAGATGTAATAGCTATGGCCTAAATCTATAAAACTCTAAACATGAAAAGATCCTCAATGTTAATTATTCATTTAATTCAATATCAATTAATTTTTTGAGGTCGGGTCCTTATAGTTGGTATCAAATGTCAGTTTAGATAACTTTAGAGGTTAGGGTATTCTTTAAGCACAAGCGACATTACCATAATGGTTAGGATTTTAGAAAGAGTCATAGTTATTTTTATAAATTGAATGAGTTTAATATAACATGAATAATTATATATTAGTGTTTACCCTCCTCATATGATATTTTTACTGGTATACTCACACTGACCTTTTTGGTTTTAGTAAATGGCTGGATCTAGCAGGCACCAAAGTAACTGTGGATGTGAAGAAAACTGTGACGGTTTTATGAATGAGAAACTGAATGATATGGGAGCTGCAATGAGAACTCTTGTGTTTATTATCAACCAACTATATGGAGTAATGATTGACCACCTCAACCTTAGTGATTTTTATAAGGCATCATATATGCGAGAAACAAATCCCTACAGAAGTTCAGGTAATACTCATAAAGGTAAGTGTGTTCAAAACCCTATGTGTCAAGGATGTGGAAAGAAACACATAGGAAAATGATTAAAAGGTACATAAAGATGTTATAGATTTGGAAATAAAGGTCATAAAGCAAGAACCTACCATGGAAAAAGGAAGCATCTAGTTGACTCTAGGAAAGGGAAGGAGGTTCTTTCTGAAGGATCAATTGAATGTTTTAGATGTGTTGTGCATGGTCATTATGAAAACACATGTACTACAAAGAACTTTCAGGAATGGGATCACTATGATTGTAAAAATATTCGTTTACCAATACCTAATTCCATTCCTATTGAGGATGAATAAAATGACAATGACCAATGAAAGGTATGCATTATTTCTTAACATATGTTTTCATATTATTGAATCTTAGGATATAATTCATGATTTTGTTTATAGGAAAGAAGTATTTCAGAATAAGTTGGAAAGTAATGGTTAATGGATCATGAAAAATTTTGAATGAATAATAAGTCCACATATAAGGGATTCAAGAGTTATGATAGATTTTAGGATGGTGAAATTCTTAAAAGTATTAAGGCTCTTTTGATGATGAGATTACATTTTATGACTTTCTATAGTATGTGTAACCCTGATGTTTGATATATGAAAATTTTATTCAAGGAATAATTATCATTAATTTTGTGGATATAGTTATAAAGAAAAATTTTGGTTTATATGATCCTGGAATTTGAGGTAATTACAGGTTAATATATTTTGTGATGCAAAACGAAAGTTATTAGATAACCTTTGTGGTTAAAATATGTTATCGTTATTTTTGATGAATTAATATCTTATGGGGAAATGTTATAAAATTATGTAGTTTTTGAAAAGGGAAAACATTCAGACCGTGTGGAAACCTGTCGTGTCGGATGAAGCTGTGGGAATCGAACCCACAACCAAATTGTGACTGGTATTTATTACCTACCACTGGACTACGTGAAGTCCCTAGTTAGTATGACTAATTATTTTTAGTTAGATGATCTTATGAATGAGGAATAAGTTTATTTTGGGTTATCTATGGAAATGATTAACCTATCATGGAGGATATATGATTAGGTTAATTACTTTTCAATATGATACTTTAAGAGTAACTGATGTTATTTGGAGATAAATGTTAAGATTAATCTTAGAGGACTATGTGATAAAATCCTTCAGAGATTTGGGTTTCAATATTAGTTTGGTTTATTTTAAATAATTTTAAGGGAAATTTTGTATTGAATGGTCTTTGATGAACTTTGGGTTTTTTTGGATAAATTTTGGAGGTTAAGAGTAGTATTTCTTTTTATATAGGATTATCCTTTTGGGGATTATCTGATCCTGTACTAAGAATTTTGGTTTTGGTTAAGGTATAAAGACACGGGAAATATATAGCTCATCTTATGTGGATTATTTGATTCTCTAGAAGTTGATTATGGCACTCTTAATGTGAACAATTCATCATAAATACTCATCTTTTGGAGAAAATATGAGTTTGTGTAAGAAATCTAGTAAGAGATGAAAGTCTACATGACAGTTAAATATGTTTCCTTATGATTTAGTTAAGCTAATAAATAAATTCCTCGATGAAAAGTAACTTAAAACAAAAAAAAAATCTGTTAACTTTTCCTACTGGGGAATCAAATACTGTTTAACCCATCACAAGTTTGTGATTTTCTGGTGGTTAACTTTATCCTTAACATGTTTTCTATCACTCTCCATCAAAACATGACCCTTTGTTTTCTCTTCCATATCCATGTTTTCATGTAATCCTAGTATGGGTTATCTCAGGTGACCATTTTACTTATTTTTCTTTCTTTTAAAGTGATAATTTTATTTACTCCTTTTCTAATGTGGGTGTTTTAATAAAGTTTCCGAGCCCAATTTTAAAATTGCGAGGATGCAATTCCCAAAAGGGGGGAAGGATGTAACATCCCAAATTAATAAAGAATATGAAATTTACATATTTATTAATATTTTTGAATAAAATGTTAATATCACTTTAAAGGGAATGCTATGTTCGATGGCGTACCGAGTACGCAACAATGAGTTTCTTTGAAATCTTATGTTGCACACTAATAATAAAATATTATTATTTTAAATGGTTGTTAACTCCTAGCCATTGCAATGGCGGGAATGAACATAACTAACAAAAAAATGATTATATATTTTTTTTAAATATTTTTATATTTATCCAATAAAAGTTAGAGGATTAAAATAAGAAAAGAATTCGATTTTATGCATAAATATTCTAATGTTCTTTAAAAGGTCGATTAACCTCCTTTTGATGGCAAACCCTTTTTAAAACTAATTTTTGTAAATTTTAAATGTTATATTTGACAAAATAAAATCCTTCTTTAGAATCAGGACATCAAAACTTACTTTGTGTAAATTTTTGTTATTTTTCTGATAAAGTTCATTTTTTAATGAATAGTGAAAATGTTGTATTTTAATTCAAAACCTCCTTTTAATCTAATTTATTTATATGGTTAGATTTTATTTTTAATTAGGTTTAAAGTTTAGTTGAAATATATTTTTACCATTTAATCCAATGGTGGTCATTGGAATTATTTTCACTTTGAAATTGCACATAAACAGGTATCAATCTTTTGATAGATATTGTTTCTTAAAAACCCGCTATTTGTTTTAACAGCAGGAATTCACTATATAATTTATTAATGAAACTTATATGTTTTGGATTTGGTAAAATGGCATAATTTTTGAATTTGTAATATCAAATATATATTAGGGTAAATGTTTGGTATTTTTCTGACAAATGTTCATTTTTAAGGAATATTGAAAAATACTGCATTTTACCTCAAAAATGTTTTTTCATATAATTTAATTATATAGTTAGATTTTCCTTTTAATTGATTTTAATGTGTAATTGAATTATTTTTTTATCAATTAATGCAATTTTTTTCTTTAGAAGTAATTTCACTTTTCAATTGGATGTAAAAACAAGTCAATCTTTTGATAAATTTTACTTCTTAAAAAAACCCATCATTTGTTTTGACAACGGAAATTATTTTTAAATTAATTACTGAAATTTATGTGTTTGGAATTGTTAAAATGGATTCCATTTTTGTAATCGGAAGGTCCAAATTATGTAATTAAGACTCTTTTGTTTTTGGACATTATGAATAGTAACGATGGGAAATATCTTTAATTATAATGATTAATTAGTAGTCGGGTAGTTAAGGGTAATAAAATAATATCATAATAATATAAAATGACCCCAACATGTGTCCAAATAATTTTTTTTGTGTCATGGAAGATCATGGGATGCCTTGTGCCAACTTAGGGACCCCATGGAATCACTTTTGTGTGATAGTGACCTTTTATCATATTATTTTTAAAGAAAGGAAAATATACCCAAACTAGGTAACACCTAAGTAAAACAATTTTAATTTTTGTTTACATAAATTATATCTTAGACTATAAATATAAATTCTAAATCTAAAAATATTCCCTACATCATGGTCTTTTTTTATAATTTTTATACATTAAATAAATAAATTTATTTATGACGTCGTGATGATGCAGTGATTACCTCATTAATGAACGATTTAAATAAAATGAAAATATAACATAAAATATAAGACATAAACTTATCTAAAACCTATTTTATGGTTTTATTTCGAACCCTGATCACCTTATACTAGAAATATATCATTTTGGGACCTTTAAAATCCGAAAAACATTTTATAATAAAGTATTATTTCAAGACATTTCAAAAGTGACCCTCCTCCCTCTTATAAAAGGCCCCCACCTCTACCCCCTTACCCAAACCTCTAAAGCCATTGGCTCGTCCAACCTCTGCTCAAATTATCTATCCACATCCCACTATTACTCTTAGAAGCCTCACTTTTGGCACAAGTCTTCCCAAGGAATCCTTTGGCTCAAATCAAAAAGAGTTACCCGATTTAGAGGTAATGTCTTCTCTTGAGTTTCATCCTTTAATTTTCTTTCTTCACTCTCCAATATCTTCTTATTATTTGATCCCATAATAACACCAGTATCCTAAATATACTATTATGTCGTTATGAAAAGGATTCTACCAACACTTACACACACCTCCATCTAATTGTTAAATAACATATTGTTTCTGTGGGTGGTGAATTACTGCCTCACGAAACAATGATTGTTCAATCTTCTTTTAACACCTCTCATGGTGGAAATAATGATAGAACTGTATTAATATATGATATATATTATTTTTATGCTTTATTTATGCTTCTGTATTTTTTTATATATATCAAACCTTTATGGTTTCCATTATGTGTAAACGCGATAATTTCATTTGAAGAAGTGTGGACTACTGCCCCCTCAAAATGATATGACTCGTTCATAACATATGTGGTACGTATAAAGGATAGGTCTAATGATATTATATATGATAAAATACTGGAATTACAATACTACTATGTATCATTATGTTTTAATTCCATTAAATATGAAATAGAAATGGAAGTAGCGTTCATGCGTACGTACGGCTTACCGTCTCCATGAACGGTGCATTTCATTTCTTACCTCTAAATGTTATGTACTATTATAAATACATGTATATGCTGGATATATATAATATATATGACATCCAAATCATGAATATAATTCTGGATATAATTAACCTTTGACCACATGGACAACATGTAATTATAAGAAGTCCATTTTTGACTCAAGTACCAAATATCGGCAAAACGAACATTATTAACATAAATGATTACATAATGTTTATAACATGGTAATAAGTGATACCAAAGGAATAATAAACTATAAAAAGTTTCTTAATCAAGTAAAAATTAACTTTAGTTTATAATTCAAGATATTAAAGAACGAACTACAACAAGTCGGACTTGAGGTAAGGGATCCTACCTCTCTCTTTATTTTCAAGTACTCTTTTGTATGTCATTTCATTTAAGCCCCATTTTATTATGTTGGCGGATGTTCTTTTATATTTCTATTAATGTATTTTTCATGATCATATTATGAGATATCTCTTATTACTCTCATCATTTCATTTTATTAATGTTTGAGTGGTGCCGTTAGGCTGCCAAATTTTTGTAAGGGATTTCTTACCTCACTTTTAATTCTGTGAGATTTCTATTGTTCTCCACTTATTTGTTTCATGTGGTGTATTGAGTACTGCCATTCCCTATATATTATCATGATTCTATTTATATTCATGGTATTATGTGATTCATTTGGTGTTTATTATCTTTTGGTCATACAACTCGATTGATTACAACGAGGTAAGGGGTTTTTATCTCACTTTTTATTCCCGTGAGATTCATGCTACATTTTCCACTATTTACTTTTGTGTGGTTTATGTACTACCCATGATTGTATTATTTGTGTAATATAATTCAATTTATTGGTATTTACATCTTCATTTTATGATCCTTCTTTCATGGGGTGTACATTTCGAAAGTTACCCAAATCGGTAAGGGAACCTTTCACCCTCTTCTTTTTAAAAGGATTCTTTTTGTTATGTCTTTTAATTCACATCTTCTTATGTTGAGATATGTTCTTCTATATCCTTATTGATGTAAATTTTATGTCCAAGTTATGAGATACCGTTTTTATCTCTCATCAACTCATTTTCTGAATTTTAAAGTCACGTCGTTAGGCTGTCGAATTTCTGTAAGGGAACTTCTTTACCCAATTTCAATTCTTGGGGTTAAACCTCTAATTATTCATTATGTCATGTGATGAATATGTGTGAATGACATACGATTTTTTTACACTTAATATCCGCTAATATTGGGTGTATTTATATTTGTCACACATAATTATGTCATTGATTTATCCTTAATCTAAGGATACCATATTTGTAAGGGACTTCGTCTCAATCTCCTTTCATTGAGGCATATTTTGTTTTATACACAAATTTATTTTATATGGTGTATAAACCCTTTTGACTTTTAATTTTATTCAAAAGGAATCTTTTCTCTATGAATCGTTTTACTAAACGACAAAAGTTATGTTTCTTTTTAACGTACGCGGTGACAATGACCTTTCCGCCGCCGTTAGTATTATTTGATCTTTGGCTTCCTCAACAAGCCGTAATGTTTTTAAATGAAAACAGATTCCATATACTATATTATTTATTTTTTAATTGAAAATGGTTTTGATAATGGATTTTTTATAGAAATATAATTAAGTGATATATTGTGATTGAAATGTGGAAATTTGTTCTTTCCTTTATATTTATTTTATGTCTTATGATTTTAGAATGGTACTTGGACAATTGACGGGTGGTTACATGATAAACCAAATGAAGGGTGGTGCCATGAAAACCAGGATGGGTGGTTACATTATAACCTCCAATGCATGGGGTATGGAAGTCGGTCGTATGGCTATTCCATTTAGTGGCATGTGTGGAAGTCGATCGTATGTTTATTCCATTTAAGTATGTTTATGTTCCTAGTTACATTTATATGGTATGTGTTCTTTATATGGGTAATATTTTAGTTATAAAAGGGTAATTAGTGAACTTTTATTCAGTGAAGAGTATTTACTACTTCATAAATGTGGAAAGAATTACTTATGTTAAAGTATTCATGGTTTACTTGTTGTTTTGAAAAACTAATAGTTTCCTTCTTTGTGTATTCCTTACTGATATTTTTATGCTCATACCAAGTTTTTGAAATGTTTTTCACAGGAAATAAAGTGGAATAGGGTCAAGGATGGGATTAAGGAAAGTAATGTTATCTAAAACGTGGAACTCGACATGACTTTTTTTCTAGAGTTTTTATTTTATGAAAAAAAATGGAAACTGAGTAGAATTGTCTACTTTGTAACTTTTGAGATGTAATAGTTATGGCCTAATTCTCTAAAAATATAAACCTGAAAAGATCATCAATGTGAATTATTCATTTAATTCAAGATTAAGTAATGTTTTATGGTCATTTCCTTATAGTTGATATCAAAGGTCGGTTTAGATAACTTTAGAGGTTTGGTTATTCTTTAAGCACAAGTGACATTACCATAATGGTTTGGATTTTAGCAAGAGTCATAGTTATTTTTTAAAATTTAATGAGTTTAAGATAACATGAATAAGTATATCTTAGTGTTTACCATCCTCATACGATATTTTTACTGGTATACTCACACTAAACTTTTTGGTTCTAGTAAATGGCTGGATCTAGCAGGCACCAAAGTAATAGTGGATATGAAGAAAACTGTGATGGTTTTCTTAACGAGAAACTGAATGATATGGGAGCTGCAATGATAACTCTTGTGGTTATTCTCAACTAACTATCTGGATTCATGATTGACCACCTGAACCTTAGTGATTTTTATAAGGCATCATATATGAGAGAAGAAAATTCCTACTGAAGTTCAGGTAATAATCATAAAGGTAAGTATGTTCAAAAACCTATGTGTCAAAGATGTGGAAAGAAACACATAGGAAATTGTATCAAAGGGACAGAAAGATACTATATATGTGGAAATGAAGGTCATAAAGCAAGAACCTGCCATGGAAAAAGGTAGCATCTAGTTGGCTCTAGGAAAGGGAAAGAAGTTCTTTCTATAGGATCAATTGAATGTTTTAAATGTGGTGTGCATGGTCATTATGCAGACACATCTCATATGAAGAAGTTTTGGGAATGGGATCACCTGGATCGTACAAATTTTCATTTACCAATACCTAATGTCATTCCGATTGAGGATGAATAAACTAACAATGACCGATGAAAGGTATGGATTATTTCTTAACATATGTTTTCTTATTATTGAATCTGAGGATATGATTCATGATTTTGTTTTTAGGAAAGAATTATTTCAGAATACGTTTTAAAGGAATGGTTAATGGATCATGAATACTATTGAATGAGTAAGAAGTCAACATATAATGGATTCAAGAGTTATGGTAGATTTTAGGATGGTGAAATTCTTAAACGTATTAAGGCTCTTTTGAGGATGAGATTACATTAGCATACTTTTTATAGTATGTGTAATCCTGATGTTTGATATATTAAAATTTTATTCAAGGAATAATTATTTTTCTTCTTTGGATATAGTTATAAAGAAACATTTTGGTTTATATGATCCTTGAATTTAATGTAATTACCTGTTAATGCATTTTGGGATTCAAAACGAAAGTTATTAGATAACCTTTGTGGTTAAAATTTGTTATGGTTATTTTTTATGAATTTATCTCTTTTTGGGGAATGTTATAAAATTATGCAGTTTTTTAAAAGGGACAACACGCAAACCGTGTGACCACCCTTCGTGTCGGACGAAGCAGCAAGAATCAAACCCACATCCAAAGTGAAACTGGTATTTATTACCTTCCACTAGACTACGTGAAGTCCCTAGTTAGTATGACTAATTATTTTTAGTTAGATGATCTTATGAATTAGGAATAAGTTGATTTTGGGTTATCTATGGAAATGATTAACCTATCATGGAGGATATATGATTATGTTAATTACTTTTCAATATGATAATTTAAGAGTAACTGATTTTATTTGGAGATAAATTTTAAGATTAATCTTGGAAGACTGTGTGATTAAATCCTTCAGAGATTTGGGTTTTAATCTTAGTATGGTTTATTTTGAATAATTTTAAGGTTAATTTTGTATTTAATGGTCTTTGATGAAATTTGGGTTTTGTTGGATAAATTTTGGAGGTTAAGAGTAGTATTTATTTTTATAAAGGATTATCCTTTTGGGGATTATCTGATCTCTTACTAACAATTTTGGTTTTGGTTAAGGTCTAAAGACATGGGAAATATATAGTTAATCTTTTTTGGATTATTTAGTTCTCTGGAAGTTGAGTACATCGCTCTTAATGTGAACAAGTCATCCTAAATACTCATCTTTTGGAGAAAATATTAGTTTGTGTAAGAAATCTAGTAAGAGATGAAAGTCTACATGACAAGTAAGTATGTTTCCTTATGATTTAGTTAATCTCATAAATATATTCCTCAATGAAAAGTAATTAAAACAAAAACTTTGTCTGTTAACCTTTCCTACTGGGGAATCAAATTCCATTTACCCATCACAAGTTTGTGATCATCTGGTGGTTAACTTTCTCCTAAACATGTTTTCCATCACTCTCCATCAGAACTTGGCCATTTTTTTCTCTTCCATATCCATGTTTTCATGTAATCCTAGTATGGGTTATCTCAGGTGACCATTTTACTTCTTTTTCATTCTTTTAAATTTATAATTTTATTTACTCCTTTTCCGATGTGGGGATTTCAATAAAGTTTCTGAGCCTAATATTAAAATTGTGAGGGCACAATTCCCAAAAGGGGGGAAGGATGTAACATCCTAGGTAATAAAGAAAATGACATTTTCATATTTATTAGAATTTGTGAATAAAATGTTAATATCACTTTAAAGGTAATGCTATGTTTGATGGCATACCCAGTACGCAACAATGAGTTTCTTTGAAATCTTACTAAGCACACTAATAATATAATAATATTATTTTGAATGTTAGTTAACGCCTAGCCATTGCAATGGAGGGAATAAACAGAACTAACTACAAAATTATTATATATTTTTGTTAAATATTTTCACATTTAGCCAATAAAAGTTAGAGGCTTAAAATAAGAAAATAATTCGATTTTAAACATAAATATTCTAATGTTCTTTAAAAGGTCGATTAATCACCTTTTGATGGAGAACACTTTTTAAAACTAATTTTTTTTCAATTTTATATGTTATATTTGACAAAATAAAATCCTTCTTTAGAATCAAGACATAAAAATTTACTTTGCGTAAATTTTTGTTATTTTTCTGATAAAGTTCATTTTTTAATGAATGTTGAAAATGTTGTATTTTAATTCAAATCCTCCTTTTAATCTAATTTATTTATATGGGTAGATTATATTTTTAATTGGGTTTAAATTTTAGTTGAAATATATTTTTACCATTTAATCTGATGGTGGCCATTGAAATTAATTTCACTTTGAAATTGGACATAAACAAGTGTCAATCTTTTGATAGATATTGTTTCTTAAAAACATGATATTTGTTTTGACAGTAAGAATTAACAATATAATTTATTAGTAAAAATTATATGTTTTGAATTTGTTAAAATGGACATGATTTTTTAATTTGTAATATCAAATATATCTTAGCGTAAATGTTTGGTATTTTTCTGAAAAATGTTAATTTTTAATGAATAGTGAAAAATACTGCATTTTACTTCAAAACTACTTTTTCATCTAATTTAATTATATTGTTAGATTATACATTTAATTGGTTTTAAAGTGTAATTTAATTTTTTTTATCACTTAATGCAATTTTGTTCATTGGAAGTAATTTCACTTTTCAATTGGATGTAAAAACAAGTCAATCTTTTGATAAATTTTACTTCTTAAAAAAACACGTCATGGGTTTTGACAATGGGAATTATTTTTAAATTAATTACTGAAATTTCTGTGTTTGGAATTTTGTAAAATGGATTCCATATTTGGAATCAGAAGGTCCAAATTATGTAATTAAGACTCTTTTGTTTTTGGACGTTATGAATAGTAATGACGGAAAATATCTTTAATTATAATGATTAATTAGTAATAGGGTAGTTAAGGGTAATAAAATAATATCATAATAATATATAATGACCTCAACATGTGTCCAAATCCTCTTTTTTGTGTCATGTCCAAACATGGGATGCCCTGTTCCAACTTAGGGACCCCATGGAATCACTTTTGTGTGATAGTGACCTTTTTCATATTATTTTTAAAGAAAGGAAAACATAACCAAACTATGTAACACCTAAGTAAAACAATTTAAATTTTGCTTATATAAATGTTATCTTAATCTATAAATAGTAATTATAAATCTAAAATGATTTCCTATATCATGGTATTTTTTTAAAATTTTTAGGTTATAAATAAATAAATTTATTTATGACCCCATGATGATGCAGTGATTACCTCATTAATGAATGATTTAAATAAAATGAAAAGATAATGTAATATCTAAGACTTAAACTTGTTTAAAAACTATTTTATGGGTGTATTTAGAACCCTTATCACCTTATCCTTGAAATATATCATTTTGGGACCTTTAAAATCCAAAAACTATTTTATAATAAAGTATCATTTCAATACTTTCCAAAAGTGACCCTCCTCCCTCTTATAGGAGGCCCCCAACTCTACCACATTACCCACACCTATCATGCCCTTTTCTTTTCCACAATATGCTCATATTATCTCTCCACATACCTCTCTTACTCCTAGAAGCCTCACTTTGGGAAGAAGTCTTCCCAAGGAAGCCTTTGGCTCAAATCAAAAAGTGTTACCCGATTTAGGGGTAATGTATTCTCTCAAGTTTCATCCTTTTATTTTCTTTCTTCACTCAAATCAATATTCTGATTATTTGATCCCATAATAACACCAGTATCCTCAATATACTAGTATTTTTTTATGAAATGTATTCTACCTACACTTACATACACTTCCGTCTAATGGTTAAAGAACATACTGTTTATGTGGGTGGCGAATTACTACCTCACGAAACGATGATTGTTCAATCTTCTTTTAACACCTCTCATGGTGGACATTATGATAGCACTGTGTTTATATATGATATATGTAATGTTTATGTTTTCTTTATGCTTCTGTATTTTTTTATATATATCAAACCTTTATGGTTTCCATTATGTGTAAACACGATAATTTCATTTGAGGAGTGCGGACTACCACCCCCTCAAAGTGATTTGACTCGTTCCTACCATATGAGGTACATATAAAGTATATGTTTAATGATATTATATATGATAAAATAATGGTATTATAATACTAATATGTATCATTATGTTTAAATTCCATTAAATATGAAATATAAATGGAAGTATCGTTCATGCGTACGTACGGCTTACCATCTCCATGAACGGTGCATTTCATTTCTTACCTCTAAATGTTGTGTACTATTATAAATAAATTTATATGATGGATATATATAATATATATGATATCCAAATCATGAATATCATTCTGGATATAATGAACCATTGACCACATGAACAACATGTAATTATAAGAAGTTCATTTTTGACTCAAGTACCAAATATCAACAAAATGAACATTATTAACTTAAATGATTACATAATGTTATAACATGGTAATAAGTGATATAAAAGGAATAATAAACATGAAAAATGTTCTTAAGAAATTATAAATTAACTTTTGTTTATTATTCATGAGATTAAAGAACGAACGAGAACAGGTCGGACTTGAGGTAAGGGATCCTACCTCTCTCTTTCTTTTCAAGTACTCTTTTGTATGTCATTTCATTTAAGCCCCATGTTATTTTTTGGGGGGATGTTATTATATAATTCTATTACTTTAATTTTCATGATCATATGTTGAGATATCCCCTCTTACTCTCATCATTTTGTTTTATGAATGTTTGAGTGGCGTCGTTAGGCTGCTGAATTTTGGTAAGGGATTTCTTATCTCACTTTTAATTCCATGAGATTTCCATTTTTTCCACTTATTTATTGAATGTGGTGTATTGAGTACTGAAGTTTTATATATATTATCATGATTCTATTTATATTCATGGTATTATGTGATTCATTTGGTTTTTATTATCTTTTGGTCATACGACTCGATTGATTAAAACGAGGTAAGGGGTTTTTATCTCACTTTTTATTCCCGTGAGATTCATGCTACATTTTCCACTATTTCCTTTTTTGTGGTGTATGTAATACCCATGATTGTATTTTTTGTGTAATATACTTTAATTTATTGGTATTTACATCTTCATTGTATGATCCTTCTTTCATGGGGTGTACGTTTTGAAAGTAACCCAAATCGGTAAGGGAACCTTTCACCCTCTTCTTTTTAAAAGGCTTATTTTTATTTTGTCTTTTAATTCACATCTTCTTATGTTGGTATATGTTCTTATATATCCTTATTGCTGTAAATTTTATGTACAAGTTATTAGATACCCTTTTTATCGCTCATCAACTTATGTTCTAAATTTTAAGGTCACATCGTTGGGCTGTCGAATTTCTGTAAGGGAACTTCTTTACCCAATTTCAATTCTTTGGGTTAAACCTCTACTTCTTGATTATGTCCCTCTATGAATATATGTGAATTCCATATGATTGTTTTACAAATAATATCCTCTTATATTGGGAGAATTTAAATTTGTCACACATAATTATTTCATTGAATTATCCTTAATCTAAGGATATCATCTTTGTAAGGGACTTCGTCTCAATCTCCTTTCATTGGGGCATATTTTGTTTTAGACACAAATTTCTTTTATATAGTGTATAAACCCCTTGGACTTTTACTTTAATTAAAAATGAATCTTTTCTCTATGAAGTGTTTTACTAAATGACAAAAAGTATGTTTATTTTTAACGTACGCGGGGACAATGACCTTTCCGCCGTCGCGAGTATTATTTGATCTTTGGATTCCTCAATAGGTCGTAATGTTTTTAAAAGAAAAGAAATACCATATACTCTATTATGTATTTTTTTATTGAAAATGGTTTTGATAATGGATTTGTTATAGAAATATATTTAAGTGATATATTGTGATTGAAATGTGTAAATGTTTTCTTTCCTTTATAATTGGTTTATATCCTATGATTTTATAATGGTACTTGAACATTTGACAGGTGGTTACATGATAAACCAAATGAAGGGTGGTGCCTTGAATACCAGGACGGGTGGTTATGTTATAACCTCCAATGTATTGGGTATGGAAGTCATCCGTATGGCTATTCCATTTAGTGACATGTGTGGAAGTCAACCATATGGTTATTCCATTTAAGTATGTTTCTATTCCAATTTACCTTTATACGTTATGTGTTCTTTATATGGGTAATATTTTGGTTACAAAAGGTTAAATAGTGGACTTTTATTCTGTTAAGAGTATTTAATACTTCATAAAGGTGTAAAGTATTACTTATGTTAAAGTATTCATGGTTTACTTGTTGTTTTGAAAAACTAATAGTTTCCTTCTTTGTGTATTCCTTACTGAGATTTTTATGCTCATCCCAAGTTTTTGAAATGTTTTTCACAGGACATAAAGTGGAATAGGGTCAAAGATGAGATCAAGGAAAGTTATTCTGTCTAAAACATGGAACTAGACATGACTTTTTTTTCAAGATTTTCTATTTTATGAAAAAAATGTAAACTGAGTAGAAGTGTCTACTTTGTAACTTTTGAGATGTAATAGTTATGGCCTAATTCTATAAAACTCTAAACCTGAAAAGATCTTTAATGTGAATTATTCATTTAATTCAATATTAAGTAATGTTTTAATGTTAGGTCCTTATAATTGGTATCAAAGGCGGTTTAGATAACTTTAGAGGTTATGGTATTCTTTAAGCACAAGTGACATTGCCATAATGGTTAAGATTTTAGAAAGAGTCATAGTTATTTTTATAATGTGAATGAGTTTAAGATAACATGAATAAGTATATCTTATTGTTTTACCTCCTCATAAGATATTTTTACTAGTATACTCACACTGACCTTTTTGGTTTTAGTAAATGGCTTAATCTAGTAGGCACTAAAGTAATAGTGGATGTGAAGAAAACTGTGACAGTTTTCTAAACCAGCAACTAAATTATATGGGAGCTACAATGAGAACTCTTGTGGTTATTCTCAACCAACTATCTCAAGTCATGATTGACCACCTGAACCTCATTGATTTTTATAAGGCGTCATATATGCGAGAAACAAATCCCTACGGAAGTTCAGGTAATAATCATAAAGGTAGGTATGTTCAAAAACCTATGTGTCAATGATGTGGAAAGAAACACATAGGAAAATGATTCAAAGGGATAGAGAGATGTTATAGATGTGGAAATGAAGGTCATAATTAAGAACCTTCCATGGAAAAAGGAAGAATCTAGTTGACTCTAGGAAAGGGAAAGAAGTTCTTTCTGAAGGATCAATTGAATGTTTTAAATGTGGTGTGCATGGTCATTATGAAAACACATGTCCTACGAAGAAGTTTCGGGAATGGGATCACCAGGATCATACAAATATTCTTTTACCAATACCTAATTCTATTTTGATTGAGGATGAAGAAACTAACAATGACCAATGAAAGGTATGGATTATTTCTTAACATATGTTTTCCTATAATTGAATCTTAGGATATGATTCATGATTTTGTTTATAGGAAATAAGTATTTCATAATAAGTTGGAAAGGAATGGTTAATGGATCATGAATAATGTTTAATGAGTAAGAAGTCAACATATAAGGGATTCAATAGTTATGGTAGATTTTAAGATGTTTAAATTCTTAAAAGTATTAAGGCTATTTTGATGATGAGATTACATTAGAAGAATTTTTATAGTATGTGGAACCCTAATGTTTGATATATGAAAATTTTATTCAAGGAATAATTATCTTTTCTTTTGTAGATATAGTTATAAAGAAACATTTTGGTTTATATGATCCTTGAATTTTTTGTAATTACCGGTTAATACATTTTGGAATGCAAAACGAAAGTTATTAGATAACCTTTGTGGTTAAAATATATTATGGTAATTTTTGATGAATTTATATCTTTTTGGGGAATTTTATAAAATTATGTAGTTTTTGAAAAGGAAAAACATGCAATCTATGTGACAACTTGTCGCGTCAAATTAAGCTGTGGGAATCGAACCCACAACCAAAGTGTGACTGGTATTTATTACCTACCACTGGACTACGTGAAGTCCCTGGTTAGTATGACTAATTCCTTTTAGTTATATGATCATATAAATCAAGAATAAGTTGATTTTGGGTTATCTATGGAAATTATTAACCTATCATGGAGTATATATGATTAGGATAATTACTTTTCAATATGATACTTTAAGAGTAACTCATGTTATTTAGAGATAAATGTTAAGATTAATCTTGGAAGACTATGTGATTAAATCCTTTAGAGATTTGGGTTTAAATATTAGTTTGGTTTATTTTGAATGATTTTAAGGGAAATTTTGAAATGAATGGTCTTTGATAAACTTTTGTTTTTGTTGGATAAATTTTTGAGGTTAAGAGTAGTATTTATTTTTATAAAGGATTATCCTTTTTGGGATTATCTGATCTTGTACTAACAATTTCGGTTTTGGTTATGGTCTAAATACATGAGAAATATATAGTTCATATTTTTTGGATTATGTGATTCTCTAGAAGTTGATTATAGGACTCTTAATGTGAAAAAGTCATCCTAAATACTCATCTTTTGGAGAAAATATGAGTTTGTGTAAGAAATCTAGTAAGAGATGAAAGTCTACATGAAAAGTAAGTATGTTTCCTTATGATTTAGTTAATCTCATAAATAAATTCCTTAATGAAAAGTAACTTAAAACACAAATGTTGTTAGTTAACATTTCCTACAGGGGAATCAAATACCGTTTAACCCATCACAAGTTTGTGATTTTCTGGTGGTTAACTTTCTCCTAAACATGTTTTCTATCACTCTCCATAAAAACATGACCCTTTTTTTCTCTTCCATATCCATGTTTTCATGTAATATTAGTATGGGTTATCTCAGGTGACCAATGTACTTCTTTTTCTTTCTTTTAAATTGATAAATTTATTTACTCCTTTTCTGATGTGGGGATTTCAATAAAGTTTCCGAGCCCAATTTTAAAACTGCGAGGACGCAATTCCCAAAAGGGGGGAAGGGTGTAACATCCCAGATAAATAAATAATATGACATTCTCATATGTATTAATATTTTTGAATAAAATGTTAATATCACTTTAAAGGGAATGATATGTTCGATGTCGTACCCAGTACGCAACAACGAGTTTCTTTGAAATCTTATATTGCACACTAATAATATTAAAATATAATTTTAAATGGTAGTTAACACCTAGCAGTTGCAATGGCGGGAATGAACATAACAGACTTTAAAATGATTATATATGTTTGTTAAATATTTTTACATTTATCCAATAAAAGTTAGAGGCTTAAAGTAAGAAAAGAATTTTATTTTAAGCATACATATTCTAATGTTCTTTAAAAGGTCGATTAACCGCCTTTTGATTTCAAACCCTTTTTAAAACTAATTTTTGTCAATTTTATATGTTATATTTGACAAAATAAAATAATTCTTTGGAATCAGTACATCAAAAATTACTTTGTGTAATTTTTTATTATTTTTCTGATAAAGTTCATTTTTTAATGAATAGTGAAAATGTTGTATTTTAATTCAAAACGTGATTTTAATATAATTTATTTATATGGTAAGATTATATTTTTAATTGGGTTTAAAGTTTAGTTGAAATATATTTTTACCATTTAATCCAATGGTGGTCATTGGAATTAATTTCACTTTTAAATTGGACATAAACAAGTGGCAATCTTTTAATATATATTCTTTCTTAAAAAGACACTATTTGTTTTGACAGCAGGAATTAACTATATAATTTATTAATGAAAAATATATGTTTTTGATTTGGTAAAATGGATATCATTTTTGAATTTGTAATATCAAATATAGATTAGGGTAAATGTTTGGTATTTTTCTGACAAATGTTCATTTTTAATGAATATTGAAAAACACTGCATTTTACTTCAAAACTGCTTTTTCATCTAATTTAATTATATATTTATTTTGTCATTTTAATTGGTTTTAAATTGTAATTGAATTATTTTTTTATCACTTAATGCAATTTTGTTCATTGTATGTAAAAACAAGTCAATCTTTGGATAAATTTTACTTCTTAAAAAAACCTCGTCATTGGTTTTGACAACGGGAATTATTTTTAAATTAATTACTACAATTTCTGTGTTTGTAATTTGGTAAAATAGATTCCATATTTGGAATCATAAGGTCCAAATTATTTAATTAAGACTCTTTGGTTTTTGGAAATTATGAATAGTAACGACGGAAAAGATCTTTAATTGTAATGATTAATTAGTAATCGGGTAGTTAAGGGTAATAAAATAATATCAAAATAATATAAAATGACCCCAAAATGTGTCCAAATCCTCTTTGTTGTGTCATGGCCGACCATGGGATTCATTGTTCCAACTTAGGGACCCCATGTAATCACTTTTGTGTGATAGTAACCTTTTATCATATTATTTTTAAAGAAAGGAAAATATAACCAAACTATGTAACACATAAGTAAAACAATTTTAATTTTGTTTAAATAAATGATATATTAGACTATAAATAATAATTGGAAAGCTAAAAATATTTCCTACATTATGGTATTTTTTTATAATTTTTAGACATTAAATAAATAATTTTATTTATGACACCGTAATGATGCAATGATTACCTCATTAATGAATGATTTAAATAAAATGAAAAGATAATGTAAAATATAAGACTTAAACTTGTCTAAAAGCTATTTTATGGGTGTATTTCTAACCCTTATCACCTTATCCTCAAAATATATCATTTTGGTACCTTTAAAATCCTAAAACCTATTTATAATAAAGTATCATTTCAAAACTTTCCAAAAGTGACCCTCCTCCCCCTTATAAAACCTCCCCACCTCTACCCACTTACCCACACCTCTAAATCCATTGTATCATCCAAACTCTGCTCATATCATCTCTACACATCCCTCTCTTACTCCTAGAAGCCTCACTTTGGGAAGAAGTCTTCCCAAGGAAGCCTCTGGCTCAAATAGAAAAGAGTAACCTGATTTAGAGGTAATGTATTCTCTCGAGTTTCTTCATTTTATTTTCTTTTTTCACTTACCAATATCTTCTGATTATTTTATCCCATAATAACACCAGTATCCTCAATATACTAGGATGTTTTTTTGAAAATTATTCTACCTACACTTACACACACCTTCGTCTAATGGTTAAAGAACATACTGTTTCTGTGGGTGGCGAATTACTGCCTCACGAAACGATGATTGTTCAATATTCTTTTAACACCTATCATGGTGGAAATTATGATAGCACAGTATTTATATATGATATATATTATGTTTATGTTTTATTTATTCTTATGTATTTTTTTATATATAGCAAACCTTTATGGTTTCCATTATATGTAAACACGATAATTTCATTTGAGGAAGTGCGGACTACCACCCCCTTAAAGTGATATGACTCTTTCATACCATATGTGGTATGTATAAAGGATAGGTTTAGTGATATTATATATGATAAAATACTGGAATTATAATACTACTATGTATCATTATGTTTTATATTCCATTAAATATGAAATAGAAATGGAAGTAGCGTTCATGCGTACGTACGTCTTACCGTCTCCATGAATGGTGCATTTCATTTATTACCTCTAAATGTTATGTACTATTATCAATACATGTATATTCTGGATATATATAATATATATGATATCCAAATCATGAATATCATTCTAGATATAATTAACCTTTGACCACATGAACAACATGTAATTATAAGAAGTCCATTTTTGACTCAAGTACCAAATATCGGCAAAACAAACATTATTAACTTAAATGATTACATAATGTTTATAACATGGTAATAAGTGGTATAAAAGGAATAATAAACTTGAAAAAATTTCTTAATCAAGTATAATTTAACTTTATTTTATTATTTAGTAGATTAATGAATGAACGAGAACAAGTCGGACTTGAGGTGGGGGATCCTACCTCTCTCTTTCTTTTCAACTACTCTTTTTTATGTCATTTCATTTAAGCCCCATATTCTTATGTTGGGTGATTTTATTTTATATTTATATTAATTACCTTTTCATGATCATATGATGATATATCTTATATTATTCTCATCATTTCGTTTTATGAGTGTTTGAGTGGCGTCGTTGGGATGCCGAATTTTTGTAAGGGGTTTCTTATCTCACTTTTAATTCCTTGAGATTTCCATTGTTCGCCACTTATTTTTTCATGTGGTGTATTGAATACTACCATTTCATATATATTATCATTATTATATTTATATTCATGGTATTATGTGATTAATTTGGTGTTTATTATCGTTTGGTTATACGACTCGATTGATTACAATGAGGTAAGGGGTTTTTATCTCACTTTTTATTCCCGTGAGTTTCATGCTACATTTTCCACTATTTCCTTTTCTGTGGTGTATGTAATTCCCATTATTGTATTCTTTGTGTAATATACTTTAATTTATGGGTATTTACATCATCATTTTTTGATCCTTCTTTCATGGGGTGTATGTTTCGAAAGTTACCCAAATCGATAAGGGAACCTTTCACCCTCTTGTTTTTAAAAGGATTTTTTTGTTATGTCTTTTAATTCACATATTATTATATTTCGATATGTTCTTCTATATCCTTATTATTGTAAATTTTATGTCCAAGTGATGAGATACCCTTTTATATCTCATAAACTCATTTTCTGAATTTTAAAGTCATGTCGTTGGGCTGTCGAATTTCTATAAGGGAACTTCTTTACCCAATTTCAATTCTTTGGTTTAAACATATACTTCTTGATTATGTCATGATATGAATATGTGTGAATGACCTATGATTTTTTTACACTTAATATCCTCTTATATTAAGTTTATTTATATTTGTCACACATAATTATTTCATTGATTTATCCTTAATCTAAGGATACCATCTTTGTAAGGGAAATCGTCTCAATATCCTTTCATTGAGGCATATTTTATTTTATACACAGCTTTATTTTATACGTTGTATAAACCCCTTTGACTTTTACTTTTATTCAAAAGGAATATTTTCTCTATGAATCATTTTACTAAACGATAAAAATTATGTTTCTTTTTAACGTATGCAGTGACAATGACCATTCCGCCATCGTTAGTATTATTTGATCTTTGGATTCCTCAACAAGTCGTTATGTTTTTAAAAGAAAATAAATACCATATACTCTATTATGTTTTTTGGTATTGAAAATGGTTTCGATAATGGTTTTGTTTTAGAAATATATATAAGTGATATATTGTGATTAAAATGTGGAAATGTTTTCTTTCCTTTATATTTTTTTTATGCCATATGATTTTATAATGGTACTTGGACATTTGACGGGTGGTTACGTGATAAACCAAATGATGGGTGGTCTCGTGAATACCAGGATAGGTGGTTACGTTATAACCTCCAATGCATTGGGTATGGAAGTTGGTCATATGGCTATTCCATTTAGTGGCATGTGTGGAAGTCGACCGTATGGTTATTCTATTTAAGTATGTTTATGTTCCAAGGAACCTTTATATGTTATGTGTTCTTTATATGGGTAATATTTTGGTTATAAAATGGTATGTAGTGAACTTTTATTTAGTGAAGAGTATTTACTACTTCACAAAGGTGGAAAGTATTACTTATGTTAAAGTATTCACGGTTTACTTGTTGTTTTGAAAAACTAATTGTTTTCTTCGTTTTGTATTCCTTTATGATATTTTTATGCTTATCCCAAGTTTTTGAAATGTTTTTCACAGGACATAAAGTGGAATAGGGTCAAGGATGGGATCAAGGAAAGTCATTCTATCTAAAACATGGAACTGGACATGACTTTATTTTTCAAGAGTTTTTATTTTATGAAAAAAATGGAAACTGAGCAGAAGTGTCTACTTTGTAACTTTTGAGATGTAATATTTATGGCCTAATTCTCTAAAACTCTAAACATAAAAAGATCCTCAATGTGAATTATTCATTTAATTCAATATTAAGTAATGTTTTAATTCCGGGTCCTTATAAAATTTTTCAGTATGTTCTTCTATCATATTCTACATACAAAAATGGAGAAGGAATTATTTGATCATAAGTGGAAGCATAATGAATCCATTTCTATATACAAGGAAACTTTTACAAGAATTACAAGGTATAATTCATTTTTAATCATTATTCTTGAAATAAAAATTTATTGATTCTTTGGTAGCCTAAAAACAAGTCACCAAATTGATTTAACATTAAGAGACTTTATTGTCTATATAAAAATCATTTGATGTTCACAGAAGGTATAAATAGAAATTGGATATTCCCATAATGCCCATAATTTGGATAATAAAAAGAAGATGGGGTCTCTTGAAAACTGAAATAAATCAAATTTTGGAAATAGATTCTATCCATATACAAGATATAAATGTGAGAAGTAACATTAAATTAATTTATTGAGTGGAACGGGGGGTAATTTAAATGTGGAAAGGCAGGTCATAAAGCACATGAATGTTTAAAGGTGATGAATAGGAAAATTAATGTATGGTAGAAAAATCAGACACCAACTAATGAACCACCCACATTCTAATTATTAAAATTCATAGAGTATGGTTATTATGCCAACCAGTGCACAAATATGATGGTTTATGATGATTATTAGCATAAAAAACTCTTAATCCCAAAGGAAAAGTAAAATCTCAAGCTACCATGACTCCCAAAGTGTGATATAGGAATGAAATGGTAAAATGTATAGTTATCATCCACTCTAGTATAGGTAATGTCTTATTTGATTCTAGATCTACATACTCTTTTATATCTTAGTAATTTTATAAGGGTATTGAATTTCCACCTTAATGATTAGATATTGAGTTTGTGGTAAAAACTCATAATGGAATAATGCTACAATCTTAAGTCTAAAGTTCCTCTCCAATTGAATTTTGGGGGAATGTGCTTCTGGAAAATCTTATGATTCTCTATTTAGTTGAAATTTATGTAATTTTAGGCATGGATTGGATTTCTTTATTTATATCCCATATCAATTTCAAGGAATCTAAGTAAAATTCTATATTCTGAATGAAATTATTATCATTTATTAGTGTGATGATGAATATGATATTCTAGTGGAAATTACTTCTTTCCTGTGGGTATTATTTATTATCCATTAAGGGTGTCTAACTTGAATTATTGGGGAGAAACTCAACATTGAAGGTATTTCTATTGTATGGGAAATAATTGATGTTTTTCTAGAATAATTTCATAGTCTTCCTCTGAATATTGAAATTGAGTTTCTGATATAACTATATATAGTGTTATTCCTATTTAAAAACTCTTTATAATAGACCCAATTAAGTTTAAAGAATAAAATAATGCCCCAATAACCTTGATAAGGGATTTATATTCTCTACTACCTCACCATGGGGTGCACTGGTTCTTTTTGTTAATAAGAAATATGGGTCAATGCATCATTTCATTTATTATTAGGATCCCAACAGGATAACTATCATGAAAAAGTATCTTCAACCCTATATAAATGATTTGTTTGAATAATTACGAGGAGCACAATACTTTTCCCCGATTGACCACTATTCTAGATGTCATCAATTAAGGGTTAAAAAGAAGGATATACCCAATAAAACTATACATATGATGTATATGCATTATTAATAGTTAGTGATTTCTTTTAGACATACTAATGCCTCTTCTATATTAATATACTAAATGAATAGAGTCATTTTATGTTACCTTAATTAGTTTTTGGCAGTCTTTAAGGATGATATTTTTATATATTCAAAGAGAAAGGGATATTGTGAAGATAATTTAAGAATTTTGTTAAAGACCGTGAAGAAGGTGAATTTATATGAAAATTTTACAAAGTGTGAATTTTGGATTTATAAAGTTTCATTATTGGGTTATATAATCTCAAGTAAGGGTATATTAGTGGATCCTTCAAATACATAATTTTTTTAGCAATGGTTGAGACCAACCATGGTAAATCCAATCTATATTTTTCTTGGTTTAGCTAGATAAAACTATGGTTTTTTGAGATATTTCTCATGATTATATAATCCAAACATCAAGTTGACTCAGAAGGGGGTTATGTTATTATGGAAATATGAATGTGAAGATAATTTCAAGGAGATTAAGAGATGGTCAGTAAGTGCATATAGCACCCCAACCAAGGATCCATTTAACTGATGCTTTAACCCAGAGGGATAATGGCCTTTAAGTGTGCCTCCACATATTCAAAAGGCTTATGAATATTAGTGAGGGTATATTAGGTGATTTTGGGGAGAATATACCCTCTAGTAATGATAATAATAATGGTCATATAATATAGGCATTTAAAAAGCAACGGAAAACCCATTAGAAATAATAATAAACAATGAGAATAATGATCCCAAAGAAACAGATTAATTCATATCAGATAGAGTATACACATTCCATATCATTCATATAAAACATGAAATATTTTCTAGAGTCTTATCACATATGTTTTTACACAATCTCCCAAAAGTTACTCCATCTTGATGCAGAAGAACCACCATAGTCCATCGGCCATCCATCCTATTCACCTGCACATCCCTACTCACTATGGTCTAGTGAAATATCCTAATACATTACCCTATATCAAATCCATAAAGTATGCATGTGTCCCAAGGGGCCTTTTATAGGTATGAGTATGAACGCATTAGGTCACCACCAATGTGTTCCTACCTTACATCTATATTTATTCATGTGTATACATATGTAAATAAATCGCATTAACTCACACATAAAAATACATAACTCGCTTCACCTATACTCAATATCCAAATGGAAGCATTTACCTATCTCAGCAAATGCTACTGAGGAATGAAATATCCAAAATATTTAATACCTGGATAACCCTCAGTTACCTAACCATTTCCATATACAAGAGACCCGGCACCTTGTTCCAACCATACTAAAACAATCACATGTCCAGTCAACTAATGTCCCATCAGTAAGCCTAAATAATATATCACATGTCCCTTTGACGTCTATTTTACCAATAACCATCATTATATCGTCCCATATTCCCAAGTCATAATGATTTCCATCCTTCCAAATATAATGAACCACTATCAACTTAACATCCTAACATCCTAATCCACGGTGATATCTATCCATCAATAATCCTGGCCCATCGTCCCAAACATATAGGTTCATACTAATACCCTTACTGATGGCCTCACTCACCATCAACTATGGATTTATATGGATTGCACCACCTCTACAACTAATAGTCAACACCATACCCAAGTCTGTTAAATCTGTTGATGCCTCCACCCACATCAAGTGGTCAAAACCACCTCACCGAGTCCTTATCTATGTTCAGATGACTCCAAAGGTGTTATTATCCAATCACAGTAAGTGTAAATTTCCAACCATACCAAATAAAAACAAACTAATGAACCTCATAACCACATGCATACCACGTCTCTCAATTGTAGCATGGTTATCACCATCCTCCTAATCTTGAAAAACACGTTTTCTCAATTATTATTGTCAAAACTATCCCATATATATCAATCCATTCCTAAAACATTTCTATGGAACCAATGTAATTATATCACAATTTAATTGATTAACCAATCATTACATCATTCCCTACCATAACTAGAGAACTTATTTCACATATACCATACCATACCCATCGCAAAACATTTAAAGAGGCATGCACATTCCCATCATAAACTCACAAAAAATAATAAAATTATTTAAAATTAATCATTTATTTAGAAGGAATTCACACAGACAATCCCACCCACATATATTTAATTATAAACCTCATATCACACATATAGACTAAGATAAATATCTCCACCACCTACCTTACATTTTTTAATGATCACTCATCAAAGACAGGCCACTGATTCAAGACAAGATGTTATAAATTATGATTTTATAGAAATTCCCTTGAAATATATCAAAAGTTAATTCATGGAATTAGCATTAAAAATGATGAGATAAAATAAAAATAAAAGAAATAGGAATCTAATACTCACTTTTGGATATCCAATATAACTAAAGAACCTTGATTTGAACACCATATGGAGGAGATCTAAATGACCTAGGTGGAAGAAGGAAGGATCTCCATGACTGGAGGAGGTGTACAAAATGGGAGAGAAATGGGGAGGAAGAAAAAAATAAGGAGTGAGGGGTGGAATAGTAGTTTCACTCCCTTTAATGAGTTTCATAACTATTCCACACAGTTTCCCTAACAGTGCAACAACCATGTGGTGCCATTTTCCAAAGGGCACCCCCCCTCGCATGGCTAGGCACTCAGTTTTCTAAAATGTGCACGAGCTATGTGGATCACCTGTGAAATAAATTGTGGACATTTGGAAAGATTTTTCACCCCAACCTATATGGTTTGAATAACTATACTCTTGAAAAAATTGGGCCATATGGTTTCCCTTAAATAGCCTCATGGTTTGAATGAACTGTGTTCCCCAGTTAGTACCTTCGGGAAATGAGTTTTATAGGGACCGATTCTCTTTAAACTCATCCAAACCCCTGAGGAACTCGCCAATACTTACAATCCATCTAAAAACACATTATAGTGATCAAAATTTGGGATTTAATTTTCTAATCACAAAAACAAATTTTCCCTATCCACTAAATGAAAAATTAGAATTTTCCTGTAATTTTGACCCATTCAAAAAATCTAGATTTTACAACCCCCCATCATTAAGATAGCTTATCCTCAATCTATATAGTCACACAATGAGATTATATAGAATATGCCCACCATATATAATTACCCTATACTACCTTGGTCACCACTCATAGGTTACTTCCTCTTCTAGTTCTCCATACCTTAGGAATTTTTCTACCCCGTTGCTCACCAACCCAACCCAACATTCTGATTGTTCCTCTAACCACATTCTAGACATAAATTCCCCCAGATGACATAACATCATTCCTAAACCTCTCTGGGTTCCCAATTCATATATATGTCAGTCATGACACCCACATTCCCACATACCAACTGATGCCCAAGATTTCATGCATAACATCTGATGCTCAAATCCTTCCTACATCATCCACAACATCCACAAGGTCCTACGTTGTAACTGGAGCTCGAAAAACGTGAATCGCATTTGATTCCAAAAATACAATATCACACACACACACACACAAACATATATATATATATATATATCATATCCATAACAATTACAAGATACCTAGGAACCCATGCAATTCACACATCATTACCAATTCCTACATATTAATTAGAACTTGGTTAATTTTGTTACCACACGTGCATCTATATCATCCATTCCCAAAAAAAAAAGAAACACCCTCAATCAAGACATAACTCTAATTATTGTTGGCTCCCCGAGCTACTCTAATATTGTACATTCAATAGCATGTACCTATCCTGAATCATGAATGCTCGAGGCATGGCCTCCCTACAGAGCTACACTAGCTACCTGCCACTAACCCCACTATTGGGTCTCTCTCTTTATCCAACTTCCATGACCTATGAACAAATTAGTAACTCAGATACCATCTCCCAGTACTGATCTTGATCCTACATTGGTTCTCTAAGTATGACCCAATCCCTTACTCAAACCTTCCCAATATTTATTCTAATATAACTTGTCTAGATTTCCCATCTATCCAAACACTTGGAACTCCTTCAAAGGCCGCTAACACTGAGTCAAAAAAATTCTTGGTTTTCCATACTATAAGCACACCATTGATGACCCACTCCTCAATGATCTACCTAAGTTCCTCACCCAGCTACTCGACTAAGACTCCTCACATTACCATACCCAGATACTTAAGGAACCACTTCCTAAACCACCAAACACTATCACCTAATTCAAATAAATCTAGTTAGTCAATTTTCCCTTACTTTTCATTTCCAGGTTCACCACTTCTGAGAATGAGGTCAACCTGAATAAATTTACCCAAATCCTAATGGAATTCCATAATCCATCATCAAATTGTATCACCTTGTAAATGTCACCCCCTTTTATAAAAGGTGAAAAATTGGACTTATATGATAACCTTATAGAATAATCTATAACAGATGTATCTTCCTATTGAAACTTTATGAACTAACAATATCACCCAACCCTCAACATCTATGGGAATAAATGATCAATAAAACTGGTCTTGAAAATAATCAATGCCATTCCCTCATGCCTTTCATCCTATACTTATATATCTTACCAGAACTTTTATGGTCTTATGATCATGTAAGCAGGAAGCTACACCCTATGACCTAGTGGTGTCTTAAGATTCTCAAATATCATCTACATAGACTCAATTGAATTATATACTTAATATGGTCCACCCTCACCATAAAAAATGGTGGGATATGATAATAAAACTATCTTTTCAGATAATCCATAGATGTATCAACTCTACAGTATCACCTATAAATACTTTTCCTAAATATTACCAATCTCTAATTGAGATTCTCATCTAGACATGGCCCAAAATCTTCCATCTACAATGGTTTTTTCACTTGTCTCAGAACATCTACTTATGGATCATAATCATCTCATCCCTTAGGGGGCTTATCCTGAACCTCAAGGACCTCATCTCATGAACTATCTAGAAACATGACATTTAAACCCTCTTGATGATATACTATATCCCATTAAGATAGAATCAATCTAAAGACCAAGATACTATACAAGAAAACATTATTTAGCCTATTGTTGACACTTTAAAAATCCCCAACCCATTTTATGTATTCCAGTATCTAGAAAACAGTCATAAGAACATGAACATGCCCTATGAGTCTAAGTGCCTATAAAGATGCATAATCAACCCTCCCATTCTATACTCGGTTAGGGAAAAACGTTTCACAAACCAATAAAATCACACCCAAGTGTGACACATGAGGTGTAAATCTACCAATAGTAATAGAACTAAACAAAAGATCAATTTCCCACCCTTGGAAACATAGTCCATCCCTTATGCATGGGCCTTCAGGAACCCAAGCACGAGCACCTACACAGTTCTGACTAGATCCTGGTCTTTAGGATTTCATAACCCATGTATTAATAGAAAAAAACACCCTTTGATACTATTTGTATCACCTCAACCTTGGATCCACTTAACTATTTATTTGGGATTGATGGGAACTAGGCCTTAGGTGTTCCTCCCCATATTCGAAATCCTACAGACTAATAGCAAACATGTATTAAGTGATTTTTGGGACACTATAACCTCTGGCGATGATGATAACAATGGTCATATAATACCATCATTGTGGAAGAAATAAAAAAACGCAGAAAAAACAAAAAATAAATAATGGAAATAATGTTCCAAATGCAAGAGTCATATATATCAGACAGAGTATACCAATCCATGTCATTTATATAAAACATCCAAGATCTCCCAAAGTCCAATCACATAACTTTGTGATCAATAACCCAAAAAATACTTCATCTCTATGATGAATATCCCCATGTTCCATCTACCATCCATCCCATTCACCTATGAATCACTTATCACTATGGTCTAGTGCATAGTCCTGGTCCTATACCTGATCTCGAAGACATAAAGTTTGTACACATCCTAGGGTGACCGTGTAGGGTGTGTGTATTAACTTATTAGGCTACCACAAATGTGTTCCTATATTACATCCATATTTATACTAGTGTATGAATATGTAAATAAATAGTGTTAAATAAAACATAAATATACATAACCCACTACACTTGAAATCAATAGAGATAACGAAGAGTTTGCTGGCCTCATCCAACAATGGTGTGGAATGATATATCCATGATCTTTCATACCTAGAGAACCCTAGTTTCCCCAACCATTTCCATATACAAGTCACCTGGTACCTCATTCCAACCAATACTATATGTGTTACATGTTGAGTTAACCGATGTACCATTAGAATTACCAAATAATATGTCACATGTCCCTTCGAATTCCATTTAATCAATCACCATCATCATATCCTCTTGATTTCCCAAGTCATGGTGATATCAATCCTTCCATATATAATGAACCATTGTCATATAAACATCCCAATGTCCCAACACAAGGTGTGATCCATCCTTCAATAATCCTAGCCATTCTCCCCATCATATACGAAAATACTCATCCCCCAACTGATTGTCTCACTCCCCGTCAACATCATCCCCTATGATACTAAATATATGGAGGCCTCCACCCACATAGATTCATCAAAAACCCCTCGCTAACTTTGTATATATGTGTACACAACTCCAACGACACTATTGACTAAGAACAGTGAGTGGAAATCACCAACCATACCTAACACTGATCAACCAGTGAACCTCATCACCACAAGAGAAACACATTCCTCAACTATGGAATGGTGATCACCATCCTCCCCAACATGACAATCACATCACCTCAATTATAATGGTCAATTATATCCCATATATCTCGGGCCATATCCAACAGGTTCCCATGGAACCAACGTAATCACATCACAAATTAATTTATTAACAAACCACCACATCATTCCCTACCCAAACTGAAAACCTCATTTCACATATATCATTCCACACCCAGATCAAAAAAATTAAAGATACATTCATATCCCCTTGGCATATTGTAGTAATAAATTTATGATTTAAAAGTAATACTTTATTTAAAAATTTTACACCTAAAAAATCCAACCCATGTGTATTTTATTACAGACCACATATCACATGTATAAATTAAGAGAAACTAGGAACCAACTACCATAAACTTGTTAATCATCACTCATCTAAGATCATCCTCTGATGCGATCCAAGATGATAGAAGGTGGGATTTTAGAAAAATTCCTTGGTAATAGGGAATAAGAGCTCACATGGAATTAGAATTCAAAATGGTGATAGCAAATAAGAATATAAGAAATATGAATTTATGACTCTCTATTGTCTATCTAATTCAATTGAAGAATATTGATTCAACACTGTATGGAGGAGATTCAAAGGGATCTAACTGGAAGAAGAAAGGAACCCCAATTATGGGGGAGCCTTTGAAATTGGAGAGAAATAGGTAGGAATAAATAGATAAGGAGGGAGGGGTAGAATAGTGATTTCACCCCTTTATTGAGATTCATGGTTGGGCCACATGATTTTTCTAACTATGTTCCAACCATGTGGTACCATTTTATAGAGGTCACCCCACATCGCATGGATAGTTGCAACGTTTTTCAAATTGTGCCTAGCCCAAGAAGATCACCTCTGTAATAAACTACAGAATTCTCACACTGTCATGCACCCCACACAACTTGGTTTGACTAACCATGCTCTAGAAAAAAATTAGGCTAAACAGTTTTACCTAAAGGGATGCACAGTTTGAAAGAACTATGTTCCCCTTCTCACACATTCAGAAAACTAATTTTCGAAGCCAGATGCTCCATAAACTCATTCAAGTTCCTGAGGAAATCACCTAGCCTTAACACCCATCTAAAAATAAAACAATATAGTTATAAAACATGTATATTTAAGTTCAAAATCACAAAATCAAATTTGGCCCGTCCATTAAAAAATTTGAATTTACACAAATTTGGACCTATTCAAAAACCCAAGATGTTACAATGCGCATTTTCTCATACTAGCATATATAGAAGAAGGGGTTTTTATCTATAGTGATGCATCAAAGAAGGTAATAGGATGTTTACTCATGTATAATGATATGGTGAATGTATATTCCTCATGCTAATTTAAAATACATGATAAAAATTATCCAACTCGTGATTTAGAGATGGTAGTGATGATTTTTCCATTCAAGATATGGATTCATTATCCATATAGTCAAATACGTCAAATATATAAAAATTATAAAATTGTTATGTATATATTCATAGAGAAAGTGTTAAAATACAAATGAAAGGGGAAACATCCTATATTTCTTAGTTGAATGTTCAACTATCTATCCATGTTATAATTAAAGAGGTGTAGAAGGAAGATTTGGAAATAAAACATTATGTGAGAAATGTTCTAGATTTTAACCATGATTGTGATGGAATGATAAGGTTTAGAAATCATGTATGTGTCTCGTAAATACTATAATTGAAGAAGGAATTGTTAGTTGAATCTCATCATTCATCATTCTCTATTTATCCAAGAAATATGATAAATTATAGAGATCTAAATGAATATTTATGGGGATATAATATTAAAAGGTATATTATACCATATATATATATATATCAATTCATGGTATATTTCTATGTTATGGATAAGTGACAAAATTTAAATAGGATGTTACAAACATTACCTATACAATAATATAAATGGTAAAACATTAATAAGTATTTTTTAATCAAACTTCCCAAAACATCTAAAGGGTACAATTCTATTTGGTTTTTAGTTTTCCACCTTACCAAATTAGAACACTTAATTTACTTTAGAGAATATTTCTTAATTTATCTAATTTCAAAGATATACATTATGAAAGTGGTGAGGTTTCATGGAGTACCACTCTCAATTGTATCTGATTGAGATTGAAGCTTTATATCTAGTTATAAAGAAATCTTCACTGGGATCTAGATACAGATTTGAGGTTCAGTACTACATATCATCCTCATATTGATGGTTAGTTTGAAATTAAAATTCAAATCCTATAATATATTTTGAGAGAAATTTCTATGGGTTTTAATGTTTTTTGGGATCATCACCTTTATATGGTTGAATTTTCATATAATATTAGCTTTCACTGAAGTATTTATATAGATCCTTGTAAATACTTATATAGCAGTAATTTTATAAGACCAATGGGCCAAGATGAATTTGGAAAAAGAAAGATATTTGGACCTTATCTCAGTGAGGATATATCAGATAAGGTTAGAGCTATTTAGCATCACATAAGTGTAGTTTGGAGTCGATGAAATGTTATGTTAATAATCATCGATGATATATATAGTTTGAAGTTGATTAAATAGTGTAACACCCCGAGCTTCCACAATACGCTTCTCATTCAATAATGCAATAGCTTGTATTGTACGCAACTTCGAGTTCTAAAACACCGCGAGTAATCAAAGTAGTCGTTATGAATAGTAATAACCACTTTTTAAATTTATAGAAATTTTATATTTCAAAATGGACTTCATTTTTTTATTCCTAATATTGAAATTAGCCTATGTTGAATTTTTTGTAATTTTCTGAGAACTTCCAAATTTTTATGAATAGTGAAAAATACTTAAAACAACTTTTTTAATCAAAATAATTTATAGTGATAAGTTATACTATTGAGTGGTTTTAAAGTATAATTAGAATATATTTTTAACCTTTTTATCCAATGGTGTTCATTAAAATTAATTTCACTTTGAAATTGGACATAAACAATTGTCAATCTTTTGATATAAATTGTTTCTTGAAAACACGCTATTTATTGTGACAGCGGGAATTAATTATAAAATTAATTAATGAAACTTATATGTTTGGAATTTAATAAAATAGACATCATTTTTTAATTCAGAATATCAATTATAGCTTAGGGTGAAATTTTGGCATTGTTCTGAAAAACTTCAATTTTTGATGAATAGTGAAACCACTAAGTGGTAGTTAAATAACTGATTTTTCGTTTAAATGAAATATTACCACTTTTGTGTTTTGATTTTCGAAAATCCGACATACATGGTTGTCATTAAGAAGTAAAATGTTGTTCAATGAGATTAAAATAATTTTTTGGTGAATAGTAACTTTTAAGTTCTTATTCGCGATTAGAGGTAATTAGTGTAGTTTAAGGTAAAAACAATGTTTTAATAATATGAGATGAGCTTGACACATGTCATACTCTCATTGGATATGCCATGGCCGACCAAGATAATCCATGGGTCAACTTGGGGACCCCATGGAGCCACTTTAGTTGGAAAATGACATAAATACCTTTTATTTAATGTTAAAGTAAAAAATGACACAAACATGAAATGTTTTACTAAAATAATTTTTACATGGGATTATACAAGTAATATTTTTGATTATAAATAGTCATTGGAAATATAAAAAGATTTCCTACATCATAGTATTTTTTTTATAATTTTTAGACATTAAATAAATTAAATTATTTATGACATCATGTTGATGCAGTGATGACCTCATTATTTAACGATTTAAATAAAATGAGAAGATAATGTAAAATCCAAGGCTTACACTTGTCCAAAGCCTATTGGGTGAGAAGATTTCGAACCCTTATCACCTTATCCTCGAATTATACAAGTGTGGGACCTTTAGAATCCGAAAAGCATTGTATAATAGAATAACATTTTATTACTTTCCAAAAGTGCCCCTCCTCTCCACTTATAAAAGGCCCCCACCACTCCCACCTTATTCACACCTTCAAGCCATTTGGCTCGGCCAACCTATGCAAAAATACTCTCCCAACATCCCTCACTGACTCTTATAAGCCTCACTTTGGGCAGAATTCTTCCCAAGGAAGCCTTTGTCTCAAATCAAAAAGAGTTACCCGATTTTTTAGGTAATGTCTTCTCTAGTGTTGTTTTGTTTTATTTTGCTTCTCCAACCCCTTAAACTCTTTTCATTCCATTCTTTTGTAACAACACCAGTATCTAAAATATACTAGGATTATGTTATGATAAGTATTTGGTTTACACTTACACACACCTTCGTCTAATGGTTAAAGAACATACTGTTTCTGTGGGTGGTGAAATACTGCCTCACGAAACGATGATTGTTCAAATTATTTTAACACCTATAATGGTGGACATTTTGATGACACTATTTTCATATATGATATATATATTATGTTTATGTTTTCCTTATGCTTCTGTATTTCTCATTTATGGCATACTTTATGATTTCCATTATGGGTAAATGCGATAATTTCATTTTAGGAAGTGTGGACTACCGCCCCCTCAAAGTGATGTGAATCGTTAATACCATATGTGGGATGTATAAAGGATGGAGTAAATGATATTATATATGATATTATACTGGAACTATATTATACCTTTATATAATTATGATTTCATTCCATGAAATATGAAATAGAAATGAAAGTAGCGTTCATGCGTACGTACGGCTTACCGTCTCCATGAACGGTGCATTTCATTTCTTACCTCTAAATGTTACGTAATATTATGAATGAATGTATATACTGGATATATATGATATATATTACATCTAAATCATGAATATAATTCTGGAGATAATGGATATTATACCACATAAACAACTTGTAGTTATAAGAATTTTATTGTTGACTCAAGTACCAAAGATCGACAAAACGACCGTTATTAACTTAAATAATTACATAATGCTCATAACATGGTAATAAGTGATATAAAAGGAATAATTAACATAAAAAAGGTTCTTAAGTACATAGAAATTAACTCTAGTTTATTATTTAGGAGGTTAAAGAACGGTCGAGTCATGACAGGACGCAAGGTAAGGGAATTTCTTAACCCAACTTCCATTCTTTGGGTTAATCTCCTACTTTCAAATTATGTCATGATATTATTATGTCCTATTTTGTATTTTTACGTTCTTTATGTGTACCTATAGTGAATACACATAATAGATCTTTTTTATTTTAAAAATGATCTTTTTAAGGACTTCGTCTCAATCTCCTTTATTGAGGCATATTAGGTTTTATACACAATTTGCTTTTATACTGTGTATAAACCCCTTTGACTTTTACGTTTATTCAAAAGGAATCTTTTTTATACGAAGCGTTTAATAAACGACAAAAGGGAATGTTTTTGTCGTACGTATGTGGCGACAACGACTTCTCCGCCGCCGTGACCATTATTTGAGTTTCGGCTTCCTCTACAAGCCATACCTTTTTTTAAAAGAAAAATAAATACCATGTTTTACTTTTCTTTTATTTTGGTATTGAAAATGGTTTTGAAAGTCTTTTTATTATATCAATGTTTCGTATTTATATCTTGTGATTGAAATGTGGAAATATTATGTTTCCTTTATGCATATTTTATGTGATACGATTATGTTATGGTTTATGATATGTTTAAACCTATTCATATGAGGAATGCATTGGACTTAATAAGTGACGGGTGGAGCCCGCTATAGCTCCTCGATGAATCGGTAGGTCTCATGAGACAACTAGATGTGGAATTGGCCGAGGCCCTTTCCCCATTTGATTTGTGATTTTGGCCGAGGCCTTAATCATTTTAGACGTCTTGGTCGAGGCCTTCACAAAATGTTTCAGAATGTCTAGCATTATGCATTCCATCATTATGAAATGGTTATTGATATTGCATGTCATTATTCGACCAGTAGAATATCCATGTGAAGAAGTAAATGGAATTATCTCATTTTACTTTTGTCATATTATGTTGATGTTCAAGTTTAAAAGGCTTTTGTTTTAGTTATACATTGCCTTAAATGTTTATGTTTATTTATGAAAGCTTCCGCAATATTGTTATCCTTACTGAGCATATGAGCTCACCCCTTTCAATGTTTTAATATTTTCCAGGATGTGAAGAAGTATTTTATGAATGACCTGCAGGGATAGTTAGAAGAGGATATGAGTGTGGACTATGAAGACTTTGTTATTAGTTTTTCACTTTATGATGTAATGTAAAATTTATGAATGTATCTAGTGTTTACAAGGCTACTAAACTAATCGGTCTTTTGAGACTTGATCTTTTGTGATCATGCCAATGTTACGAAGTAATGCACCGACTCTGGGTAGCTGGGGTCGGGGCGTTACAGTTGGTATTAGAGGCAGTTTAGTACTAACCTTGGAAGCTAGATTTAGATAAACTCTGATTAGATCACATAGCACGAAGATAGACTTTAAGGATTAGTATAGAAGAACTTATTATAATTTTGGTATTATAGAGATTTTGTGAGTTTTCCGAGCAATACGTCCCTGTCTGGATACGAGCAAGTAGAGGCGGCTCTGGCACAGATGTACCTAGGGGTAAAACCCGAAGACACCGCTTTGAGCTAGACTCGAACGGGAACTGGTGCACGACAACGGGCCTTGCTGCACTCTTGGTTATGACACTCCCGGGGGATATGCTTTGGATAATTCTCATTTTCTTTATAAACCACTATGAAGGGTTATGAGTATATACTTCCTCAAAGAAAAAAATTTTATGGATTATATCCATAAATAGTTCAATTTATGTTAAGTATCTTACAAGTATGGAATTATGTATTTTGATTTATAAACTAATATAGTTTATGCCTTTTTTAGAAATGGCTCCTAGTGGAATGAATGGAAACCGTATCAATGCACAAACTCTGTGTAGGGATTGCCCTCCTGCTCAAGATAATTATTGTGGAGCTGGAGATACAACTGGTGCTGATCAACTTATTACCATACTAGGACAACTCACTCAGGTTATGAATAATAACCTTATTCCTATGGAGCACCCTGATCCGCAACATGGAGGATCAATGTTAGAACGCCTCATGAGGAACCAACCACCAACATTTAATGGGGGTACAAATCCATTAGTAGCTGAGCAATGGATAAACTCCTTAGAGAAAATATTCCACGCCTTGGGGAGTAGTGAAAGGGAAAAGGTTATCATGGCAGTTTACCGCCTCACTGGAGATGCTGATAAATGGTGGTCATTGATTCAAAACACAAAGGAAGATGATGACATATCGAATATGGAATGGAGGGAGTTCAAAGATCTTTTCTTAGAAAAATACTTTCCTCATGACCATAGAGCAGATATGGAAAAGAAATTTCTGAGTCTGAAACAAAAGGAAGATGATAATGTCGCAAAGTATGAGGCCAACTTTACAAGGTTAGCGAGGTATGTTGCAGATTATATACGTAACCCAAGAGGTAAGATTGATTGTTTCTTTGATGGGTTAAAACCATTTCTCCGTTGAGCTTTAGTATCATAATCGTTCTCAACATACGAAGATATTGTCTCATGTGCTATTAAGACAGAAAAGGAATTCTCTAAGTCTTATGACAACAAAGTAAAGCAAGAGAAGAAGAGAATAGTGGAACAAGAGACAGATAAAGGGAAAAAGGGAAAGAATGATTTTCCATTATGTGATAATTGTGGGAAGAATCACCCTGGTACTTGTCTAAAAGGAATGGAAGTTTGTTATAAATGTGGGGAAAAAGGTCACCAGGCGCGTGATTGCAAGGGAAAGAAAGAGGCTATCAATGTTGAATGCTACAATTGTAGGGAAATGGGGTATTATGAAAATGAATGCCCTAAGCGTCAGGGAAACTTACCTCAGAAAAGGCCAAGGGATCAAGGACAATCTTATGCTGTTACTACAGTTGAAGCAAAATAATTAATGTAATAGTGCCTTTGGACTCATGGATTATATTCTGGTTATTAAATAATGTGATATATATATATATATAAGGATTGTACTACATTACTTTTTGATTTCAGTAAGGTTTTAATATGATGAAGGTAATTATATTTTTAGTATGTGACAATAAGAGAAACTTTACTTAGTTTGGGGAATCTGATAAATTGATTTTGGAATTAAGAGACCTTTTAGAGAAATTCTGGACAGAGGTATTTTGGATAACTATAAAGGTTGGAGTGGATTAAGTTTATCTTAGGATAGTATTGTTTAAGGTTAAAAATTTATGAAGATTATTTTTGAATATTATAATACTATAGTTTTAGGAAAAGGACAACCTGCAGGGTGGGGCATAACCCGTCGCGTCGGACAAAGCTGTAGGAATCGAACCCACAATCATAGTACGACAGGCCTTTATTTCCTACCACTAGCCTACAGGAAGTCCCTGGTTATTACAAAATAATTTTACAAATCTAAATGGTATGTGTTAACATTTGGAACCTTATACAATTAGGATAAGTATAATATTTTTGAGTTCTATTATCTTTTTGAGTGAAAGATGAGTTGAAGGTTGAAACTCTAATTGTCAAGCATAAATATATATATACCTATCTCTTATTCAATGAATAAATTAATTCTTAAACTTTAGTAAAGGGATATTAAAAAAAATGTGTTATCCTAATACCTTATGTCTTGTTGAACTTATGATATTTTAAATCAACATAGATTGAAGGCTTTGAGGCCCTCAATTTCGCAGTTAATTGTGATTGATGACCTCAATCACTCCCTACAAGTATTTACGTTTTTCCTCCAATTATATGTCTCTAATTGCCACCAATGTTCTCCTAATCGATATCATAATTGGGGGGTGACTTTTTCATTTCTCTTTCCCTCTTATTAAGGCTAAATTTTATTAATCTTATTTCTGATGTGGGTTTTCGACAAAGGTATTTTCTATTTTCAACCTTTTATTTTTGAAGAACATTATCAAATTGTGAGGATTCAATTTATTTAAGGAGGGGAGAATGTAACACCCCGAGCTTCCACAATACGCTTCTCATTCAATAATGCAATAGCTTGCATTGTACGCAACTTCGAGTTCTAAAACACCGCGAGTAATCAAAGTATCTGTTATGAATAGTAATAACCACTTTTTAAATTTATAGAAATTTTTATTTCAAAATGGACTTCATTTTTTTATTCCTAATATTGAAATTAGCCTATGTTGAATTTTTTGTAATTTTCTGAGAACTTCCAAATTTTTATGAATAGTGAAAAATACTTAAAACAAATTTTTTATTCAAAATAATTTATAGTGATAAGTTATACTATTTAGTGGTTTTAAAGTATAATTAGAATATATTTTTACCATTTTATCCAATGGTGTTCATTAGAATTAATTTCACTTTGAAATTGGACATAAACAATTGTCAATCTTTTGATATAAATTGTTTCTTAAAAATACGCTATTTGTTGTGACAGCGGGAATTAATTATAAAATTAATTAATGCAACTTATATTTTTGGAATTTAATAAAATAGAAATCATTTTTGAATTCGGAATATCAATTATAGATTAGGGTAAAATTTTGGCATTGTTCTGAAAAACTTCAATTTTTGATGAATAGTGAAACCACTAAGTGGTAGTTAAATAACTGATTTTTTGTTTAAATGAAATATAACCACTTTTGTGTTTTGATTTTCGAAAATCTGACATACATGGTTGTCATTAAGAAGTAAAATGTGGTTCAATGAGATTAAAATAATTTTTTGGTGAATAGTAACTTTTAAGTTCTTAATCGCGATTAGAGGTAATTAGTGTAGTTTAAGGTAAAAAGAATGTTTTAATAATATGAGATGAGCTTGACACATGTCCTACCCTCATTGGATGTGCCATTTCCGACCAAGAAAATCCATGGGTCAACTTGGGGACCCCATGGAGCCACTTTAGTTGGAAAATGACATAAATACCTTTTATTTAATGTTAAAGTAAAAAATGACACAAACATGAAATGTTTTACTAAAACAATTTTTACATTGGGTTATACAAGTCATATTTTTTATTATAAATAGTCATTGGAAATATAAATAGATTTCCTACATCAGAGTATTTTTTTTATAATTTTTAGACATTAAATAAATTAAATTATTTATGACATCATGATGATGCAGCGATGACCTCATTATTTAACGATTTAAATAAAATGAAAAGATAATGTAAAATACAAGGCTTACACTTGTCCAAAGCCTATTGGGTGAGGATATTTCGAACCCGTATAACCTTAGACTCGAATTATACAAGTGTGGGACCTTTAGAATCCGAAAAGCATTGTATAATAGAATAACATTTCATTACTTTCCAAAAGTACCCCTCCTCTCCACTTATAAAAGGCCCCCACCACTCCCACCTTATTCACACCTTCAAGCCATTTGGATCTTCCAACCTCTGCCCAAATACTCTCCCAACATCCCTCACTTACTCCTAGAAGCCTCACTTTGGGCAGAATGCTTCCCAAGGAAGCATTTGTCTCAAATCAAAAAGAGTTACTCGATTTTTTAGGTAATGTCTTCTCTAATGTTGTTTTGTTTTATTTTGCTTCTCCAACCCCTTAAACTCTTTTCATTCCTTTCTTTTGTAACAAAACCAGTATATACAATATACTAGGATTTTTTATGATAATTATTTGGTTTACACTTACACACACCTTCGTCTAATGGTTAAAGAACATACTTTTTATGTGGGTAGCGAAATACTACCTCACGAAACGATGATTGTTCAAATTCTTTTAACACCTATAATGGTGGCCATTTTGATGACACTATTTTCATATATGATATATATATTATGTTTATGTTTTCCTTATTATTCTTTATTTATCATTTATGGCATACTTTATGATTTCCATTATGAGTAAACGCGATAATTTCATTTTAGGAAGTGCGGACTACCGCCCCCACAAAGTGATGTGAATCGTTAATGCCATATGTGGGATGTATAAAGGATGGAGTAAATGATATTATATATGATATTATACTGGAACTATATTATACCTTTATATAATTATGATTTCATTCCATTAAATACGAAATAGAAATGAAAGTAGCGTTCATGCGTACGTACGGCTTACCGTCTCCATGAACGGTGCATTTCATTTCTTACCTCTAAATGTTACGTAATATTATGAATGAATGTATATACTGGATATATATGATATATATGACATCTAAATCATGAATATAATTCTGGAGATAATGGATATTCTACCACATAAACAACCTTTAATTATAAGAAGTTTATTGTTGACTCAAGTACCAAAGATCGACAAAACGACCGTTATTAACTTAAATAATTACATAATGTTCATAACATGGTAATAAGTGATATAAAAGGAATAATGAACATAAAAAAGGTTCTTAAGTAAATATAAATTAACTCTAGTTTATTATTCAGGAGGTTAAAGAACGGTCGAGTCCGGACAGGACGCAAGGTAATGGAATTTCTTAACCCAACTTCCATTCTTTGGGTTAATCTCCTACTTTCAAATTATGTCATGATATTATTATGTTCTATTTTTTATTTTTAAGTTCTTTATGTGTACCTATAGTGAATACACATAATAGATCTTTTTTATTTTAAAAATGATCTTTTTAAGGACTTCATCTCAATCTCCTTTCATTGAGGTATATTTGGTTTTATACACAATTTTCTTTTATACTGTGTATAAACCCCTTTGACTTTTACGTTTATTCAAAAGAAATCTTTTTTATACGAAGCATTTACTAAACGAAAAAAGAGAATGTTTTTGTCGTACGTATGCGGCGACAACGACTTCTCCACCACCGTGACCATTATTTGAGTTTCGGCTTCCTCTACAAGCCATACCTTTTTTAAAAAGAAAAATAAATACCATGTTTTACTTTTCTTTTATTTTGGTAATGAAAATGGTTTTGAAAGTCTTTTTATTATATCAATGTGTCATATTTATATCTTTTGATTGAAATGTGGAAATGTTATGTTTCCTTTATGCATATTTTATGTGATACGATTATTTTATGGTTTATGATATGTTTAAACCTATTCATATGAGGAATGAATTGGACTTAGTAAGTGACGGGTGGAGCCCGCTATAGCTCCTCGATGCATCGGTAGGTCTCATGAGACAACTAGACGTGGAATTGGCCGAGGCCCTTTCCCCATTTGATTTTTGATTTTGGCCGAGGCCTTAATCATTTTAGACGTCTTGGCCAAGGCCTTGACAAAATGTTTCAGAATGTCTGGCATTATGCATTCCATCATTATGAAAATGGTTATTGATATTGCATGTGATTATTCGACCAGTAGAATATCCATGTAAAGAAGTAAATGGCATTATCTCATTTTACTTTTTCCATATTATGTTGATGTTCAAGTTTAAAAGGATTTTGTTTTAGTTATACATTGCCTTAAATGTTTATGTTTATTTATGAAAGCTTCCGCAATATTGTTATCCTTACTGAGCATCTGAGCTCACCCCTTTCAATGTTTTAATATTTTCCAGGATGTGAAGAAGTATTTTATGAATGACCTTCAGGGATAGTCAGAAGAGGATATGAGTGTGGACTGTGAAGACTTTGTTATTAGTTTTTCACTTTATGATGTAATGTAACATTTATGAATGTATCTAGTGTTTCCAAGGCTACTAAACTAATCGGTCTTTCGAGACTTAATCTTTTGTGATCATGCCAATGTTACGAAGTAATGCATCGACTCTGGGTAGCTGGGGTCGGGGTTCTACAAATAGTATTCCTAAAAATATCTATATAGAATAAGGTTATGATATTTCGAAATAATGGAGAATTTATTCCTAGATATATTTGTTCCTTTAAAATTATTGATCATATTTGTATGGTAGCTTATCTCTTGGAAATTCCACTAAATCTCTTTCATATTCAAGATGTGTTCCATTTATCAACATTGAGGAAGTACATACCTGATCATTTTCATGTAAAAAACTCATAGCCTATACCACTGGATTAATATATATCTTTTGAGGAAGAACTGGAAGTGAATTTGGATTTTAAAGAGAAGGTATTATGAAATAATACCACTCATCTGATCAAAGTTTTGTGGAAAAATTGTAACTTAGATGAATTTATATGGTAACCTAAGGTTGTGATATGGATAAAGTATCCTCAAATTCTTGTATTAGAGTATTTAAATTTTAAAGGACAAATTCTTATAATGGGGTATAATTTTACATCCTAATATTTTATGATATATTTCTCTATAAGTAAATTTTACTTATTTGATAGCTTTATTTTCACGCAACACTGAGTTTGAATAAAAAAGGTTGTGCTATTTAAATATTATTATTTAAGGTGATGGTTATCATCTAGAAATCGGATTTTTGGTTATGAATAGGGCTAACTAAATTATAAAAATAAAATTATTTATATATATATAAAAGAAATTCATTTGTTATGAAATGGTTAGAAGTGAAAATAAAAGTGATTGATTAAAAATATAGATGTTTTTATGTACAGAATGTTTTATTATAAAAATAAATAAGAATAATATCTATCGATGGGTGATTTGAATTAAATTAAAATTTAATATATTAAATAAAATATTTTGACATTTATCTAAATCTTTTAACTAGGAATGGAATAAGAAAAAAATCCATTTTTATGTACAAATGTTATTTTTTTCAAAAAGAAGGTTTTAATAACATTTTTGAACTTATTGTAAAATGAATTTCTTCCACTTATTGGAACTAAATATTGAAAATTTGATATTGTATTTGGAATCAGCTGGTTCAAAATTACTAAATAGGTCCCCATTATTTTTATTCATTATAAATAGTTACCATGGTAAATATATGTAAGGGTAAAATTAGTAAATCTAGCTAAAAACTTTGGGATAAGGATTTAAATTTTTTCCCATACCTGCCTTTATTCTTTTAGAATAGTGGATTTAAACCATTTCCATCAAATTTTCTAAAATATGGCCAATTGGAGACTTTTTTCTTTGATTATGACCACTATATTTTTTTAAGAAAAGGATAAACGGAAAATTTCACTCTCTTAACTTTAATATATTTAACATTTTTTCATAAGGATAAAAGGAGGTTATGTTAAGCTATAAATATTTATTTAAAATATAAATTAATTTTTTTATCATGTAAATTTATTTTCAATTTTTATTTATTTATTAATTATCTTAAATTTTTACCCAATGTCTATAGGGTATTTTTTCAATTAATAAAAATTAAAATAAATGATTTTAAAAATATTAAAAATAATACATTTTTTATGAATTATTTTGTTTTATGAATTTTTAAATAAATATAACATATTATGTATGTGTGAAATTTATTTATTATAATTATATAACTATATTGTTGACATTAAAGTCAAAGTAAGTTCCAAAAATGATATTAATGATATTTTATAATGAAGAAAATTTTATTAAATTATTTAAAATTCATTAAAATGCCATATTAGGATAATTTAATTGGATATGGTTGATCATATCAACCATGGTCTATTTATTGTTCACTTTTACTTTTATAATAACATTATTTACCCTTAAAGTGTAAAAAATATTGATATTGTGGTAATTTTCAAAAGGGTAAACAATGGATTGAAATTAAGAGATAAGGGTTAAAACATTACATAAACTTCTATAAATATTTTTTTAATGATATTATTTCAACTTATAAAAATAATATATTTGAAACATAACAATTTGGAAACAATTTATTTTAATAATTAATTTATATTAATTTAATACATTAAGTAATTCCAATAGTTCCCCTCTCCTCACTTATAAAATAGCACAGATTATCCTCTTTTCATCACACGTTTTAAGTATTATATATTAGAAAATTGTTAATATAATACCATCCTAGGTTCATTACCCATGTCCTAGATATACCTTTATTTCCAAAATACCATCCTTTAAAGGATTATAGTGTAATCTAAAACAGGTTACTCAAAGATGAGGTATAACTCTTAATTGAGAACTTTTAATTTTATTTATTATTTTACCACTTATAAATTTATGGTATCCATTATAAAATAATTAATTATATTATGTTATATACACTTAATTTTTATTGTGATTATGCAACCACCATTATCCACCTCATTTCCATCATATAAGAAATTAAAACATCACTCGTGCATACGTGTGGACTACCACCTCCACGAAGAGATGTCTTCTATTTTTTGTGACCGCTTTATATTGATGGTTATAATGATATACTTAATGAATATATATTATTTTTATTATATTATTATTTTTATTTATTGGTGAGTTATTATTCACCTTTCTTCTGATTCATCTTCCAAATAATAGAAACATTTCTCATGCGTATGTATAGACTACCATCTCCATGAAGTGATGTAATTAATTTTTTAGCACATATTTATATGAATAGTAATAAAAGTGTAAATACTTATTAAATTTTATACTCATTTAATTATTTAAATTCTAGATATTATGGAACCATGATCAGAGGAAAAGTATTGGTACTGATGAACCAAAACATGCATGAAATACGAAGCAGTTATCACCTAGAACAGTGGTTTTAATAAAGAGTTTTTAATAAATGTTCATAAGATTTTATAAGTAAATTATATAAGGTATGATATATATTATTAATGTTATTTAATAAAATTATAATAAATCTATATTTATTATTAAAAAGGTTCAAATTCATTTTCAGAAAAATGATACTTGAGGTATGGGATTTCTGTTTAAATCTCATTTTAATCAGAATTGTTTATGCTTGAATTTCCAGAGATAAAATTTATTAATACATATTTGAAAATTCCTTTTAATTGTATTATCAACTATTTATTCATGGAATATTTAATAAAAACTACCATTTTTATCTCTATCTTACTTATAATGATCAAGAAAATTTTTAAAAATAATAGAATATTTTTACCCTTTACTCGGAAATATTTTTCTTCCATGTCCATGTTTTCTTTAAAATGATTTCATGGATGTTTTTAATATTACAATATTAATGTTTAAATTCATTATTACACATTTTTTATTTTTAATAAAAAAATTCAAAGTATTATTCTTATTGTTTTACAAATGAGGTAGTTTTGAATTTTTAACAAAAATGTGAAAGAAATATTTTTGTGATAAACATGGTAAAAATGGAATTTACCATCATCCTGGACACTCAAGTATTTGAATATTATTTTCCAAGTTTACGTGGTTATTTTTAAATAAATTTTTTTACATATTATATTTTAAAATTTAAAATTTAAAATAAGTGATTTAAAATGAAAAGAGCATTTTCTTCAATAAATATTCTCGTGATATTTTAAAGGAATATTCATCTATGATAACATATATTAATGTTAATTGTGCTTTATTGGGGATATAATCCAATGATACCATCTATATTTTTTCATTGGATGATTTATGATTATGATAATGATATTTTTACAAAAATAATTTATTTTCCATGGATTATGGTATGATGAAATGATGAAATGTTTATGGAACCTATTTCCTTTACATGGTTTATGTTATGATGATATGATAAATGTTTTTTGATCATGTAATACATATATGTTTGGATTTAATTGTTTGATATATGGGCTCAAAATTATATATCCCTACAATTAATTATGTAAATATTTATATATTATTAGATAATTATGGGGAACAAGATGATGTGTTTCATCGACATTGGGAAAGAGGTGGGGATTCCTGATCCACAATGGGAAACATGTAGTGAGGCCTGGTCCATTGGGACATGGGAAACGAGTGTTGATTCTTGATTCACTATGATTTTATTATCTCAAAATTTTTACTTTGAATATGAATTGGATTCTAGGGAAATAATGGTTCCACAATTATAGGGCATGATTTTTTACTTATGATTTGAAAGCTTAGTTCATGATTGATTGGTGATGATTTTTCACTCTTATGAATCATGCCTTTCAGGTGAAAAATATTTATGTTGTGATTCATGATTATGATCCATGATAAATTGATTATAAAATTTTTAATTTATGGTCATAATATTATACCCTTATTATTATCTAATGATTTCATATCATCATCGATTTATCTCTCTCATGATTACCCTTACTAAGCATCTAAGATCACACTTTAATTTGTTCCATTTACACAGGTTATGAAGAAAGGATTTAAGTAAGGTGTTTAAATAATAGAAAAAAGTGAGAAGATTTTTATGAGATATGATGTATAATGTACCCAAAATAATATTTTTATGTATCTAGTCTCCATATACACTAAAAATTTTAGAGTTTTGACATGTATCGTAAGGTTATGTATTCAATATTCATCTGAAATGATGTAGTATTTATGTATAGAAGGTTTGGGAAACCTAGTAACATAAATTATTAAATAATTTATAAATGATGCTTCCAAATTTTATAACAATTTTAGAAGTCTCAATATCTATAGTTGGTAAAATGAAATTTCAATAAAAGTGCTCATTAAGTAGTAGAAAACCTTTTTAGAAAAGAAGTTACTTTTAAGCATAAAAACTGAATTTAAATCAAAAGCATCTATAGTGTTGATTTCTAGTTAAATTATTTGTTGATTATTAATAAAATATTAGTTTTTTTACTTTCAAACTAATCCAAAAATGAATGGATTTTTGTGAATACATAACTAAATAAAAAGGACTAATTTTTTTTATTAGAATTAAATATCACTAAGGTTCCATAATGTCAAACATAAGTTTATTAATTTAAAATAAAATTTAAAATTATTTATTTTACTCCTCAAAAAACATATTATGTGAATGAAAGTTTTTTATAAATTTTTAATTCATTCCTATATCATGATGGTTTCATAAATTTTCTGGTATTTTTAAAAACAATATTTTATACATTCCGCCTAAAAATCAACTATTTCAAAAAAAATCCCAAAAAACACTCAGATAATATTTAATTCTTAAATAAAAAATTAATTTCATTTAATATAATTCAAATTTTAAAAATTATAAATTTATTTTTTAAATAAAAATATAAAATATTAAGAAGAATTACTTTTATCGAAAAATGGAATTTTAAACTTTAAGTGTTCTTAATATAATATCATGTAATTTAATATTTAAATGAGTGTTTATATATCAGTTTATAAATTAAAATATTATAAATTATCATAATAATATTTTAAAATGGGTCAATATAATTTATTAATATAAAACACACATCACTTTAAAAAAAATAGTTTTTTGAAAAATGTCCCTTTTTAACATGGAATGATTTTAATCATATAAAATTAATTATTTATCCTAAAATAATTAAATTTTGTCAATTATTTGTATTATAAAATATCTAATAATTCTTTAAAAATAATAATAATAAAATTTAAGTAATTATAATATAGGTTTTTATAATAAATTGTGTTAATTAATTATTATATTTTTTATTTACTTGAGGTTTTATACTTCTTGTAATTTTATTGATGACATTTCACATTGTATTATCATAAATTATAAATTTTTATCTTACTTTGTTATATTTTATCATAATAAAATAATTCACAGCTCATTTTAGTTTAGTGTTTTGTGCATTTCAATCTACTCAAAAATTTATTTATTTAAAGTAAAACAAAAATTAAATCTCATGGTGTTACATTCTACCAACCTAAAATAAATTGAGACCTAAAATTTTTAATTTTTGTAACTATTAAAAATATATACAGTTTTTATTCATGTATTAATAACTTGTAATATAATTTATAATCAGTCATCTACCTTAATATCATGGGTAAGTCTCATCCTTTACCTCATAATGGACATATATCTAGATTTTCATTTTTCATGACCATTTTTGAAAAACATATTTCCTTAGTTAAAAAGCTTAGGGATTTCTATAATTATACCTCTAAAAAGTTCATTTAATGATCCTTCTCTCCTCTAAATATTAAAACCAAATGGTTATGATAACAATTAATAAATATATTAAAATTATGTATATGTGTCTTATCAAATGACACCTTCATTTCAACCCAAGATACATTTGGTTAAATTATTGATTATAACTATAAATATTATATTTAAACCCACATTTACATATTATTTATCCTCTTAGTATCAATAACTTAATCCCTATAAATAACTAACCCAAAATTATAATGATTTTATTAACCACATTCTAAATGCAAATATCTTGGAAACCAACACTCCATGAATTCACTTAAATATTATCCCAAAAAATATAAATCTTATAACAAAAAATATATTTTCATGATTATAAATACTCCAAAAAATATATTGATCTACTCTATAATAATTATGAATAAAATTGGAGTTAAATTGCTTTTTAATCCCCTAGTTTATGTATACTGATCAACTTATTTTCCCAATACCAATTAACTCATTGTCTCATCTAACCATAATTACATCAAAATAAAATAACATGTCTACCCAATGGGTTATCTATACCTAAATCATATATTCTTCCTAAGAAAAAATAAAATTTCCTAAAATATCATTAATAACATTAAAATCCAATCACAAAATAACTCAAAAAAGGGGTATTTTTCCTTTAAAATTATGATTAACCGTAAACTGATTAACCCATAATGGTATCCAAAACCATTATATTATATTAATATGACAACATCATAAACACTAATTTTATTTAAACCCTACTCTTATACTAACTAAGGCACCACATACCTACACACTCAGATCCATTACTAAAACATATTATTTACAAACTCGTTATGATGTCATCTGAATCAAGCCAAACTGAAGCATACTTAATTATAATAATAATAATAAACAATATTTAGTCACTTACATACCCATGATATTTTAGGTTTAGAGTTTTAGAGAATTATATAATCCATTTAATTAAAAAACATATCTTTCTCATCTAATGGACATTTTTTCACTTACTAAGAATTTATTATTCTATAATAAGTTATCAACATCTCCTAAAAAACTCTCTACTCATAAACCCCATTTATAAATTTCAGACCAAATAATATTCTTCATAATATGAGGAAGTGGGAACATGAGAATGGTGAGCTGAAATTCTCAGTAAGGGTAAACATAGCCATTAAAAATAAAAGATCATAAGTGGTCATAAGAAGATCATGTGGGTATGAGAATATAATAAAATTCGAATGACCTAACATGATAGAATCATAACCAAAAATACAAGGATCATAAATCATGAACCATGGAATTAATATTTTCATATAAAATGTTATTCATTAGAAAATAACCTTGATCCATGAGAAAAAATAATAGACATAATTATATAGAATGAGAATGTTATAGTGAACCAAGACTTTCACACATATTTTTACTTGGTTTTTAACATAAACTTTCAATAAACGCAACCCAAAGATCATGAGGCATAGTGTATTTGGAATAGAAGGTTCATAATAAATAAAAAATAAACTAAAGAAAAACATATTTATTTTATTTTACTTAATGATCTCCTAAATTTTATTGATATCTTAAAACTGTATAAGATAACCTAGGGAATACATAAAATAAAGGGTTGATCTAGAAATCCAAAAAAGGGAATAAACATGATAATAAAGCATATCAAGTGAGTTAAAAGTCATAACATGATATAATGAATGACAAGAATTGGGGATAATCATATGGGATAAAAATATAAAGAAGAAAGATTTATGTGATCATGGAAACACATAAAAAAAACATCTACATAAAAATAACAAAAGCATAAGTCAAGGCTTACTACCAAGAAAACATCACATACTGAACAGAGTCCCATCATGGACTAGGATCACAACCTAATCCCATATATATCATCTCATGAGACCAAAAAGATCACCTAATTCATTGTAGTTATATCTCATTGCACCCATCATAACATGAATGTTCTTATGTGTTCTATAAAAGGTAATCAATCATACAGAATAAACATAAGAATTACCCATGGAGAGAAATGTTACATAATCTTGCCTCAAATTATAATCAAAGCATATTTCAAAAAAATCCAAAGAGGAGAATTTATTAAATATTTTGGAAATTCATATCTGATTTCATAGAAAAATTCCAAAAATATGGTGTTTATTTGGAAAAAAACATTAAGATAAATGGAAAATAATTGGGTATATAAATGAACATTCAAAATGGTGTTTTAAGGAATTGGTTAAAGACTTTTTGTGAAAGAGTAAGTATGGAATTTTCTTTCAAAACTGGTTGTAAACCCAAATGGTTATACAAAAAATATTACTTTATTTAATTAAACCTTTAATGGTGATAAATCCTTTAAATGAGCATTAATAAAAAGGATTAAGTGATAAATAATTTCCCCTTAATCAGGTCTGAATTTAAAGAAGGTATTTGAGAAATCAATTAAGTCATGTATTAAACCATCAAAGAAAGGGGGATAAGCTAGTTATATATGTAATAGAAATATATAAAGAATTTTTAAGTGTTATATAGAATCAAAGATATAAATAATGAGAGTTAGATAAATATATTTCATAACCCAAAGAAAAAGGGTGGTTCAGAGAGATCTCTTATTTAATGTTCTAGAATCATTATGCACTTTCACTTAATGTATTAAATAATAAAATTAAATTCATTAATTACATAATTAATAAATTTTTCATATAGATTTTATTTATAATATATCTATTATGTTAATTTATTACCATTTCAATGAGATATAAAGTTTAATTTCACTTTCTTTAGAGTGTTTTCTTCATGGTTCCATGGTCGGATCACTTATGTATAATTATGGATTTTCTTGTATAATGGGAATAAAAATATAAAAGTGAAATGAAATTATATTAATTACCTTATATAAATTTTAATGTTACAAAATAACTATTTTTGATCATATATAAGGATCATTCTCTTTGCAAAAACATTAAAGTTTTATGGTTAGTTTATTTAGGAGGTTTTATCGACCATCATGAACTAGTTTCATTTTATTTAAAATTATATCCAAATATAATTCCATAAAATGAAATGAGTTATTATATATTTATTATCATATAAATTAACCATTATAATATTTTTATGACCATCCTTGAAGGCGGTAATGAAAAACAATGTTTATTGTACAAGGATGTATTGAACCAACCATATTGTAAACAACACTTTCATTTAATGAATGAAAGAAGAGAGGGTATAAGATGGATATTACACAATCCAAATAATGTATAATTTTATTTATGATACCTATGTTAAAATTTTTAAGTGGATTGGGATCATATAGGGGTGTTAGATAAAGAATAAAATTTAAAGAGATTTGTTGAGAATCTTACCTCTTTTTTTGGTTGTCTCCTCTTAGGATACCCCTTAAGGATCCTTGAAATAGTATTTTGGTGAGAACATAAGCACTAGTATGTGTGTAAGGGTATTGGTAAGTTAATTTGACTAAACTTTTACATGATCCAAGGCTAATAAGTTGAGAGAATAAGGGGTGGTAAAGGGTGGTATTTATAAGAGGGGGAGAGGAGTGTTTTTTAATATTATATTAAATAGTTTATTATTTTAGATCAAAAATACCAAAATTATTGATTCATGTAACTATATAAAGTAAATGGTTAATTTTATTTTCAACTAATGGGTCCTTACATCATTCATGAATCAAAAATTCATGTATTTAGCATATAATGTAAAATATCGTATTTTATCATATTTCACTATTCACAAAAATTCAAATATTTAAGAAAAATATGAAAAACAATAACCCTAACCATGAGTAATCATGTATATTAAAAAAATCCATTTAATGAAAATAATTTTATAAATATTGAGAAATTTATTTTTTAAATAAAATCCACATTTATTTTAAAAATCACAATTTTAATATTATGATAAATTTTATAACCCTCTGAAAAACTACTTAAGGTCACATAAATTATATTATCATTATAATAAAACATAATATTAATTTATAAAATCATTTTATAAAAATAATCTTTATTTTAAATAATTTTACATTTTATAAAAAATGGAAAAACAATAAAATATTTTCTACAAAAAATATGAACACTTATTTTATCATTTTTAAAACATTTATTTACTTGTATTATGATATAAATATGTCATATTTTCCTATTATAATATAACTAAGTATTATTTAAAATATCCATAGGTGAGATTACTATTATAATGGTTAGGTTAGTTTTCTTAATGATCATATTACTATTCCAATAGTCAAATTACTATTCCAACAGATAAATTACTATTCCAATGGTTAATTTTATAATAGTAAAATGGGTTCCTTAATTTCTATAAATACCTCATAGTTCACTCATTCTTCATTCACTCCTATTTTCTCTCCAAGTTATATATATATTGTCATTTTCAAAATTCATATTACATTACTAATAATATTCTTCATTACTCTAGTGTTACTTGTTACTGTGATAATTCTGAGAGATCAAGAAAATCCAAATTTTCCATGTTTTCATAGTTATTTTTAAATAAACATTTTTACACATTATATTTTAAAATTTTAATTTTAAAATAAGGGATTTTAAAAAGAAAATATAATTTTCCTCAAAAAATATTCCCGTGATATTTTAAAGGAATATTCATATATGATAACATACTTTAATGTTAACTATGCATTATTGGGGATATAATCCAATGATACCATCTATAATTTTTTATTGGATGATTTATGATTATGATAATGAAATTTTTACAAAAATAATTTATTTCCCATGGATTATGGTATGATGAAATGATGAAATGTTTATGAAACCTATTTCCTTTAAATGGTTTATGTTATGTTGATAAGATGGATATTTTTTGATCATTTAATACATATATGTTTGGATTTAATTGTGTGATAGATGGGATAAAAATTATATAACCCTATAATTAATTAGGTAAATAATTATATATTATTATATAATTATGGGAAAAAAGATGTTGTGTTTCATCCACTATGGGAAAGAGGTGTGGATTCCTGATCCATAATGGGAAACAGGTAGTGAGGCCTGGTCCATTGTGACATGGGAAACAACTGTTGATGCTTGATTCACTATGATTTTATTATATCAATATTTTTACTTTGAATATGAATTGGATTCTAGGGAAATAATGGTTCCACAATTACATGACATTCTTTTATATTCATGATTTGAACTCTTGGATCTTGATTGATTAGTGATGATTTTTCACTCTTATGAATCATGCCTGTCAAGTGAAAAATATTTATGTCATGATTCGTGATTATAATCCATGATTTATTGAGTATGAAATTTTTAATTTATGGTCATAATATTTTACTATTATGCTTATCTTATGCTTTCATATCATCGTCGATTTATATCTCTCATGATTACCCTTACTAAGCATCTAAGCTCACACTTTCATATGTTCCATTAACCCAGGTTCTGAAAAAAGGATTTAAGTAAGGTATTTAAAGAATGGAAAAAAGTGAGAAGAAATTTATGAAATATGATTCATAATATTCCTTAAATAATATTTTTTTGTATCTATTCTCCATATACACGAAATATTTTAGGGTTTTGACATAGATCATAATGTTATGTATTGAATATTGATTTGAAATGATATAGTATTTATGTATAGATTGTTTGGGTAACCTAAAAAAATAAATTATTAAATAATTTATAAATGGTGCTTACATATTTTATAACAATTTTAGAAGTCTCAATATCTTTAGTTGGTAAAATAAAATTTCAATAAAAGATCTCATAAAGAAATAGAAACATTTTTTAGAAAAAAATCACTTTTAAGCGTAAAAACTGAATTTAAATCAAAATCATTTATATTGTTTATTTCTAATTAAATTATTTGTTGATTATTAATAAAATAACAGTTTTGTTACTTTCAACGTAATCCAAAAATTAATGGATCCTTGTGAATACATAACTAAATAAAAAGGTCTAAATTTTTTTTTATTAGAATTAAATATCACTAAGGTTCCATAATGTCAAACATAAGTTTATTAATTTAAAATAATATTTTTAAATTATTTATTTTACTACTCAAAAAAATATTATGTGGATGAATGTTTTTTATAAATTTATAATTAATTTCTATTTCATGATGGTTCATAAATTTTATGGTATTTTTTAAAATTATATTTTATAAATTCCGCCTAAAAATCAACCGTTTCAAAAAAAATCCCAAAAAAAACTCAGAGAGTATTTAATTTTTAAATTAAAAATGAATTTCATTTAATATAATGAAAATTTAAAAATTATAAATTCATCCTTTAAATTAAAATATTAAATATTAAGAATAATTACTTTTGTCAAAAAATGGATTTTTAAACATTAAGTGTTCTTAATCTAATATCATATAATTTTATATTTAAATTAGTGTTTATATATTAGTGTATAAATTAAGATATCATAAATTATCATAATAATATTTTAAAAGGGGTCAATTTTATATATTAGGATAAAATAAACATCACTTTAAAAAATAGTTCTTTGAAAAATGTCCCTTTTTAACATGGAATGATTTTAATCATATCAAATTAATTATTTATCCTAAAATAATTAAATTTCGTCAATTAATTGGAATTACAAAATATCTAATAATTATTTAAAAATAAAAATAATAAATTTATAGAAATTATAATACAGGTTTTTATAATAAACTGCGTTAATTAATTATTATATTTTTTATTTACTTGAGGTTTTATACTTCTTGTAATTTTGTTGATGACATTTCACATTGTATTATCATAAATTATTAATTTTTATCTTACAATATAATATTTTATCATAATAAAATAATTCACAACTCATTTTAGTTCAGTGTTTTGTGCATTTCAATCTACTCAAAAATTTATTTATTTAAAGTAAAACAAAAATTAAATCTCATGGTGTTACATTTTACCGACCTTAAATAAATTGAGACCTAAAATTTTTAATTTTTCTCACTATTGAAAATATATGCAGGTTTTATTCATGTATTAATAACTTGTAATATGATTTATAATGATTTATCTACCATAATATCATGGGTAAGTCTCATCCTTTACCTCATAATGGACATATATCTAGATTTTCATTTTTCGTGACCATTTTTGACAAACATACTTCCTTAGTTAAAAAGCTTAGGTATTTCTAGAATTATACCATTAACGAGTTCATTTTAATGATCCTTTTCTCATCCAAATACTAAAACCAAATGGTTATGATAATAATAAATAAATATATTAAAATTATGTATATGTGTCTTATCATATGACACCTTCATTTTATCCCAAGATACATTTGGTTAAATTATTGATTAGAACTATAAATATTATATTTAAACCCACATTTACATATGATTTATCCTCTTAGTATCAATAACCTAATCCCTATAAATAACTAACCCAAAATTATAATGATTTTATTAACCTCATTCTAAATCCAAATATCTTGGAAACCAATTCTCTAAAAATTCACTTAAACATTATCCCAAAAAATATAAATCTTATACCAAAAAAATATTTTCATGATTATAAATTCTCCAAAAAAATATATTGATCTACTCTATAATAATTAGAATCAAATTTGAGTTAAATTTATTTTCAATCCCCTGTATTATTATACTGCTCAACTTATATTTCCAATACCAATTAACTCATTGTCTCAACTAACCTTAATTACATAAAAATAAAATCACATGTCGACCCAATGGGTTATCTATACCTAAATCATATATTCTTCCTAAGAAAAAAAATAAAATTTCTTAAAATTTCATTAATAACATTAAAATCCAATCACAAAATAACTCAAATGGGGTATTTATTCCTTTAAAGTTATGATTAACCGTAAAATTATTAACCGATAATGGTATCAAAAACCATTAAATTATTTTAATATGATAACATCATAACCACTAATGTTATTTAAACCCTACTCTTATACTAACTAAGACACCACAGACCTACACACTCAGATCCATTAATAAAACATATTCCTTACATAATGGTTATGATGTCATCTGAATCAAGACAACCTTAATCATACTTAATAATAATAATAATAATAATAATAATAAACAATATTGACTCACTTACATACCCATAATATTTTATATTTAGAGTTTTAGAGAATTATAAAATACCATTAATTAAAAAAACATGTCTTTATCATTTAATGGACATTTTTTCACCTATTAAGAATTTATTATTCTATAATAAGTTATCAAAATCTCCTAAAAAGACTCTCTAGTCATGAAACCCATCTATATATTTCATACAAAATAATATTCTTCATAATATAAGGAAGTGGGAACATGATAATGGTGAGATGAAATTCTCATTAAGGGTAAACATAGCCATTAAAAATAAAATATCATAAGTGGACATAAGAAGATCATGTGCGTATGAGAATATAATAAAATTGGAATAACCTAACATGATAGAATCATAACCAAAAATACATGGATCATAAATCATGAACCATGGAATTAATATTTTCATATAAAATGTGATTCATTAGAAAATAGCCTTGATCCATGAGAAAAAATCATAGACATCAGTATATGAAATAAGAGTGTTATAGTGAACCAAGACTTTCACACATATTGTTACTTGGTTTTTAACATAAACATCCAATAAATGAAACCCACTAATCACGAGGCATAGTGTATTTGGAAGACAATGTTAATAATAAATAAAAAATAAACTAAAGAAAAGCATATTTATTTTATTTTCCTTAATGATCTCATAAATTTTGTTGATATCTTAAAACTGTATATGATAACCTAGGGAATACATAAAATAAAGGGTTGATCTAAAAATCCAAATAAGGGAATAAACATGATAATAAAGCATATCAAGTGAGTCAAAAGTCATAACCTAATATCATAAATGGCACAGCTCATAGATAATAATATGGGATAAAAATATAAATAACAAGGATTCATATGATCATGGAAACACATAAAAAAGGAATCAACATAAAAAATAACATAAGCATAAGTCAAGGATAACTACCAATACAACATCACATAGTGGACAGAGTCCTATCGTGGACTTGGATCACAACCTAATCCCATATATATTATCTCATGAGACCAAAAACATAACCTAATTCATTGTATTTATATCTAGTTGAACTCATCATAACATGTATGTTCTTATGTGTTCTATAAATGGTAATCAATCATAAGGAATAAACATAAGAATTACCCATGGAGAGAAATGTTACATAATCTTACCCCATATTATAATCAATGTATATTTCAAAAAATACAAAGAGGAGAATGTATTAAATATTTTGGAAATTCATATCTGAGTGCATAAAAATTCCCAAAATATGGTGTTTATTTGGAAAAAATATTAAGATAAATGGTAAATAATTGGGTATGTAAATGAACTTTCAAAACGGTATTTTTTGGAATTGGTTAAAGACTTTTGGTGAAAGAGTAAGTATGGAATTTTCTTTCAAAACCAGAGGTAAACCCAAATGGTTATACAAAAAATATTACTTTATTTAATGAAATCCTTAATGGTGATAAATCCTTTAAATGGGAATTAGTAAAATGGATTAACGGATAAATAATTTCCCCTTAATCAGGTCTGAATTTAAAGAAGGCATTTGAGATATCAAGTTAAGTCATGTATTAACCCATCAAAGAAAGGGCGATAAGCTAGTTATATATGTAATAGATATATATAAATAATTTTTAAGTATTATATAAAATCAAAGATATAAATAATGAGATTTAGATAAAGATAATTCATAACCCAAAGAAAAAGGATAGTTCGGAGAGATCCCTTATTTAATGTTCTAGAATCATTCTGCACTTTCAATTAATGTATTAAATAGTAAAATTAAATTCATTAATTACATAATTAATAGATTTTCATATATATTTTATTTATAATATTTCTGTTATGATTATTTAAAACCATTTCAATGAGATATAAAGTTTAATTTCACTTTTTTGAGAGTGTTTGCTTTATGGTTCCATGGTAGGATCACTTATGTATAATTATGGTTTTTCTTGTATAATCGGAATAAAAATATAAAAGTGAAATGAAATTATAGTAATTACCTTATATAAATTTTAATGTTACAAAATAACTATTTGTGAAAGGATGGTTCTCTTTCTAAAAACATTAAAGTTTTATGGTTAGTTTATTTAGGAGGTTTTATCGACCATCATGAACTAGTTTCATTTTATTTAAAATTATAACCATATATTAATTCCATAACATTAAATGAGTTATTATATATTTATTATCATATTAATTAACCATAAAAATATTTTTATGACCATCCTTGAAGGCGGTAATGAAAAAAACAAATTTATTGTACATGGATGTATTGAACCAACCATATTGTAAACAACGCTTTCATTTTAATATTGAAAGAAGAGAGGATATAATATTGATATTAAACTATCCAAATAATGTATCATTGTATTTTGGATACCTATGTTACAATTTTTAAGTGGATTGGGATCATATGGGGGTGTTAGATAAATAATAAATTTTAAAGAGATTAGTTGAGAATCTTACCTCTTCCTTTGGTTGTCTCCTCTTAGGATACCCCTTAAGGATCCTTGAAATAGTATTTTGGTGAGACCATAAGAACTAGGAAGTGTGTGAGGGTATTGGGAAGGTAATGTGACTAAAATTTTACATGATCTAAGGCTAATAAGTTGAGAGAATAAGGGGTGGTAAAGGGTGGTATTTATAAGAGGGGAAGAGGAGTGTTTTTAATATTATATTAAATAGTTTATTATTATAGATCAAAACTACCAATATTATTGATTCATGTAACCATATAAATTAAAGTGTTAATTTTATTTTAAACTAATGAGTCCTTACATCATTCATGAATCAAAAATTCATGTATTTAGCATATAGTGTAAAATATAATATTTTATCGTATTTCACTATTCCCAAAAATTCAAATATTTAAGAAAAATACAAAAAATAAATAACTTTAACCATGATTTATAAAGTATATTACAAAAAATAAATCTATTTAATGAAAAAAAATTATAAATATTGAGAAATTTATTTTTTAATTAAAATCCACATTTATTAGAAAAATAACCATTTTAATATTATGAAAAATTTTATGACCCTCTGAAAAACTACTTAAGGTTACGTAAATTATATTATCATTATAATACAACATAACATTAATTTATAAAATTCTTTTATAAAAATAATCTTTATTTTAAATAATTTTATTTTTTATAAAAAATAAAAAAAATCAAATATTTTCTACAAAAAATATGAACACTTATTTTATCATTTTTAAAACATTTATTTACTTGTATTATGATATAAATATGTCATATTTTCCTTTTATAATATAACTAAGTATTATTTAAAATTTCCATAGGTGATATTACTATTCTAATGGTTAGGTTAGTTTTTCTAATGATCATATTACTATTTTAATAGTCAAATTACTATTCCAACAGATAAATTAATTTTCCAATGGTCAAATTTATAATAGTAAAATGGGTTCCCTACTTTCTATAAATACCCAATAGTTAACTCATTCTTTATTCACTTCTATTTTCTCTCCATGTTATATATATTATCATTTTCAAAATTTATATTACATTACTAATTATATTCTTCATTTCTATAGTGTTACTAGTTACTGCAATTATTCTGAGGGATCCAGAAAATCAAAATTTTCTTATAATTTTTCTCTTATTTTTTATTTTTCCCATTTTAATACTTTCAATTTTTATGGGAATTTTTTTTCTCTAAAATTAATTTTTAAATTAATATAATAAAATGTATTTAGTTTTATCCTATACCGTGTGTGCATTATATAATATTATTTTTTAGAACATTATCTCTATAATCGAAGATCTTCACCAACTACTCCTCATAACAGAGATCATTCTTCAGAGGTTCCCTCTATGAATTCAGTAAATATATGGGATATGTTATTTATTTTTTTAAGAGGTATATGTGGAATATGATATGTATTTAAGAAAGGTTCGGCTAGAATGTTATTCGATAGACCACAACTTAGATGTGATCGATAATATCAAAGGGGTCGATGTACCTGGGACTTAGCTTACCCTTCTTCCCAAATATCCTGAATGTCTTCCATTGAGATATATAGAGAAACAATTTATCTCAAACCTTAAACTCCATGTCTAATGAAGTATTTTTAGAATAGTTATTATATCGTCTTTGAGTATCCTCAATGTGTTATTTAATAGTCTTGACCATTTCTACAATTTTTTATCCCAATTGATTGTGTTCACCAACTTCATCCCAACACATATGCGTTCTATATTTCTTCCCATAAAGGGATCCATATGGATCAATTTATATGATTGAGTGGAAACTATTATTGAGTGAAAAATTAACTAGAGGAATATGTTTATATAATTCTCCTTTTAATTCCATATATAATTCTCTCAATATATATTAAATTGTTTGGATAGTCTATTTAGATTGACCATAAATTTGGTGTTCATAAGTCATACTGAAGTTTATCTCAGTGTTTAGATAATATTTGAGAATCTTAAATAACATGAGGGTAAATCTTGAATCTCAATCAGATACAATTGATAATGGTGTTCTATGCAGCCTCACCCCTTCTTTGATATACATCCTTGCAAGTTTATTAAGTTATAATTCCTCTAAAATTTAAATGAAATAAGTATTCCTTGTAAGATGATCAACCACAAACCATATATCATTATTTCAACTTGATTCCTTTATAATACCAGTTACAATTTACATGGTGATGTTTTCCCATTTCCATGTAGGTATGGTTAATGTTTTCATTATCTCCTTAGAATTTTCCCTTTTATCCTTCACCTCCTGATATACAAGGCATTTTGATGTATATTCTATGATATTCTTCTTCATATTGTCCCACTAATAGTTCTCTTGGAGGTATCAATACGTCTTCATGCTCCCTGTATGGATGGATAAGTTTGATATATGGGTTTCATTCAAAAAAACATTTATCGTGTGATTTTATGGTACACATAGTCATGGCCCAAATCTTAAAAATCCTTCTTCCTCGATTTTTAACCCTGAGAATTTACATTTTTTATAGCTTTAACCTTATTCCATGTCTCTTTGAAAAACCTTTTTATTCTCTAGAAGGGGTGTTTGAGAAATAATTTGATAAATTAATTATAGTTTTCCATTATGATTCAGTTAATAATACATTGAAATTTTAATAATATTGGATACTTTTCAATTCTCATAATTGATAAGGTTTTTAGATCCTTTATACGTAAAGAATTTGTCTCCTTATTTTCTTTCCCAAGATGTTAATGTATTGAGAATTATTATCTTTGATCAGTAATAACCATATTCCCAAGTCCATATTAATATCCTTTTTTGTGAATCTATATTTTAGGCTCTTATTATTTGTATATATCTCACACTTCTCCCTATAGAGATAATTCCTTGAGATTTTCAATGTGAATATTACTACAACCAACTCTAGATCATACATTGGATAGTTATACTAATGAAATTTCAACTACCTTTAGGCATATAAAATGACTTTATAATTTCCACCAGTAATAATCCTAATATATTCTTTAAATAATCATTATATACCACAAAGAGTTTCCCACTTAAGGGAAGTGTAAGTAATGGTGTAGTGATAAGCCTTGTTTTCAGCTCTTTGAAGCTCTCTTCACATTCATTCGTCTTTAAAAACCTAAATACCTTCTAATAAAAATTGTTAAGGAATATTATAATAATGATATGTTTCTCAAAAATCATTGGTAATACCCATATAGTCTAAGAAAACTATGGATCTTCATTAGTCCAGGCCACTCAACCACCTTTATCTTAGAAGAGTCCATAGATATCCCTTTACTGGTGATAACATGCCCTAAAAATTATATTTTCTATATCTAGAACTCACATTAATAGTACTTTATATATATATATTATCATTTCAAAATGTATTTATCATAATATTATAATTCTCATCATGATCCTCTGTGATATTGGAGTATATCATAATATCATCTATAAAGACTACCAAAAAATATTCAAGGTAATATCTATAGACTCTATTCATTAATTACATAAAGATTATTATATCATTAGTGAGTTTTAAGGGCATCCCTATAAACTCATGTGTTTTAACTTCTTTGAAATGTTGTCTTGGTAATATCTTACTTCTTCACCTTTAATTTGTAATATCCTTAATAAAGGTCCACCTTAGAGAAATATTGTTCCCCATGTAGTTGATCGAATAAGTCATCAATCCATGGAAGGGTATACATGTTCTTTATTGTTATTTTTTTGAGTTTATGATAATCAATATAGTCTTATTGACCCATCCTTTTTATTAACAAAGAGGTCCATTTCACCCCATGGAAAGACACTTGTTCATATTAAACCCTTGTACACATTCTCTTGTAACTACTTCATTAGTTCTTCCAACTCAATGGTGACCATTCTATAGGAAGTATTGGATATAGGAAGAGATCCAGGTATAAGTTTGATTGAGAAATTTATTTCTCGGTCAAGAGTAATACTAGTCAATTATTTAGGGAATAGATCAGTATAATCCCTCATAATGGGCATGTATTTGCGAATGATTCTATCCTTTATGTCAATCATTTGGGAAAGATGTGCTTTCACATAAGGAAATAATATTCATTCTTGAGAAGAAGATTTTAAAGGAGATTCATCTTCCACCTTACACGTGTACAAAATCAGGGGAGGACTCAGGATCTGGAGATTGATCTCTCTCTCTCTTAGAAATTGATGTATATAAGAACAGAAAATCCATGCCCAATATAGAATCAAACTACACTAAAATAAGTTTTAAAAGATTTTATGGGAGGTTTGGTCCAGAGTTATTGACCGAGGAGGAATTACGTTCTTGGGATGTAATACTTTCTCCATTTTATATTCTCACAGATATCTCATCCATCATGTTTTGAGGTGGTGTTTGAATAGTTATGCCAAACTTTCAAGATATGAAAGAATGTGTAAAACCTGAATTAAAAATTAAATTCTCTATTCTTTAATGAATAACCAGTATACCTATCACCAAATAAATTTTGGGATCAACATCAGTAGTAGTGATAGAAAATTCCCTTCCTTTATATCTAGGACTTGGAGGTTGTTTTCATTGATTGTCTCTAAAAACCCTTGTTATAGGGTATTGGTTCGCATAATTTTCTTATTCCTTTCAACTAAAACACTTTATTGTAGGAAAATTGTTGATCTAAATTTTTTTTTCCTCTATCACATTAGTGAGATTATTTAGATCCCATCGACATTTATTATCCCAATTCCCCTCTTTTCCACATTTTAAGTATCTCTTGGTTCTCTTAAGATAGTTTCCAGGGTACTTATTCCCACTCTTTTTACTTGTGCGAAGTTGGGTTTTATTTCCACCATGAGATTTAACTATATATCCTCCCAAATTAAACTCCCTTTTTACTCTTTTTATCTATAACCCCACAAGGGTGTTGAGAGTCACTGATATCCTTTTCATTATTAAGGGAAAAATGAAAAATATCTTTATAGCTATCAAAGTATCAAATATATAAATATTTTAATAAACTCAACATTAACCCACTGAATAAGTGGCCCAATTTACTATCAGTGTTGATGAAAAGACCATAGGTTTACCATGAAATCATTTTTTGCATTTGTCTCATACACACTGATAAATTCATCCTCCTTTTACTTAAATTTGAGGAACTTCCTTTCCATTTTAATATAGAGAGTTCTTGGAAAATATTTATTGAAACTATTTTCTTGAATCCTTCCCATTCAATAGAATAAATTTTCTATTTGGACTTTATATTATTGATCATTGTACACCATAATTTGTTTCCCCTTCAACACAATAGATATACATGATGAAATTATCATATTTTAGGCAATATAGGATAGATAATATCTTCTTAATGGAGTTACTTCATAGTTCTATGATGAGGGGATCTGAAGATCCACTAAAGTTATGAGGTCTTTATCACATAAAGGACTTGAACACAACTTCATTCTTCTTAGGAGAAGGATGGAATTTTATATTATTCAAGTTATTATTCATAGCATGATTCAGTTCAGCCAGTACTTCCATGAAGTTCATATCTCCCACTCCCAAAAGGTTAGGCATATTAATAGAGAAATCATTTCATTTCCCATTACATTATTTATTAGAACAGTTCCTATTATTTCCCTCCATTAACTAAAAAAATGAAATAAAAAATGGATTAGAATACTCAAACTAAAAATTATGTAAAATGGAAAACTGTGAACATAGATGAATATATTAAAAATGAAAAGTATATTCTAATGTATGAGTATTTATCTTTCTATATAGGTTAACCTTGGTAATTTTCCTATTAATTTTTATAATCTAAATATTTATTCAAGTCCTTCATAATGATTTGTAAAGAGTTTATCTATTTTTCAAATCAAATCTTTAGGAGTTTCAAACTAGGTGTGTAGTAAGGATTATTTTTTTTGCACGAGGTAATGATTTATTTAATACCTAATGTACCCCTTTTTGGGTCATTACCCTAAGTTAAAACAATGATAGAGTCACATTAACTTATTTTATTAAAAAATGATGTAATTTCTTGGAAACTAATTTCTCTATACTTCCCCAAAATTTTAGGATATTTTCCTATACTTATACTTATGCCAACGGTTATCACTAAAGTATTCTAGTCTTAATATAAAAAAATAATGAGACTATTATTTTATAACAACTATAGTAACCTAATCCTTTTATATAAATTATGAAATTATTTTTAACATAAATTTTCAATAAAAACAACCCACATATCATGAGTCCTAGAGTATTTGAAAGAGTACATTCATAATAGATAAAAAAGAAATTTAATCACAAAATCTTTATTTTATTCTCTTTAAGGATATCCTAAATCCCTTAAATATCCTAAAATATCATAGGTTAACATTAGGAATACATAAAAGAAATGGGTGGACTAATAATCCTTGTAAGGGAATAAACATTATAATGAAGCATATTATATGATTCAATAGGCATAACATGATATCATAAATGAAAAGGATCATGGATAATAATTTGGGATCATAAAATAATAATAATGGATACATAAGATCATGTAAACATATGAATGTGGCAGAAACAAAAAGCATGAAATAATTATAAGTCAAGACTAACCACCAAGGCAACATCACATGGTGGAAAGAGTCACATAATGGTTTACATACACTCCCTAATCTCATAAAAACTATCCCATGGTTCAAAAAAAATACCCAAGTCATTAGAGAACTATTTGGGTGCACCCATAATTACATGTACATGAATATGTGTACCACAAAAGGAAAATATCATAAGGTATAAACAAAATAATTACTCTTAGAATGAAATGGGTTACATAATCTTACCTCATATCATGATCAAAGTATATTTCATATATATTACAATGAGAAGAAGGAATTAAATAAATTAGATGTTCATATCTAAGTAAATCATTATGGGTCTTAAAAAATTGTGTCATTTTGAAAAATCATTATGATAAAGTATAGAGAATTGTGTGTAGAAATGAACTTTTAAAATTGTGTTTTAAGGAATCAGTTAAAGACTTTTTGAGAAAGAGTAAGTATGGAATTTTATTTGAAAAACAGAGGTAAAATAGAATGGTTATACCTAAAATATTCCATTATTAAATGAAATCACGAATGGTAATAAATACTTTCAATGATTTTCAAATAAATTGATTAAGGTATAGATAATTTCCCCTTAATCAAGTTTGATTTTAATGAAGGCATTTGACAAATTAACTTAAGGAATGTATTAAACCATAAAATGGGGGAAGGATAAGATAAGTATATATGTAAGATACATATATGAATAACTTATAAGAATTATAAAATATAAAATAGATATAGATAATTTGGTTTAGAGATATAATGTTCAAAACCCAAAGAAAAAGGGTAGTTCAAAGATACCCCTTGCCTTATCTTCCAGAATCGTTCTTCACTTGTACTTAATGTCCAGAATAATTGAACTAAATTAATTAATTAATTAATTAATAATATTTTCCAAATTTATTTTATTTATTATAATATTATTATGTTCATTAAGAATCATTTCACTGAGATATAAATTTTAATTTAGTTATTTCAACAGATTTTGTTTCTTGGTTCCATGGTCAAATCACTTGTGTGTAATTATAGAAGTTCTTGTTAAATTGAAAAAAAAATATAGAAGTGAAATGAAATTATATTCATTTCTATCCAAAATATATTTTTTCCCAAATATCCTTTTTTGATCAAGTATAGTGATGATTCACTTATCAAAAATGTTAATGTTTGGTGGTTAGTTCATTTAGGTGTTTTGATGGACACTCACAAATATTGATTCATTTAATTTAATATTATATATATCAAAAAACATAAAATAATTTATTATATACTTTTAATCATATTATTTGACCATAATAATATTGTTATGACCTTCCTTACAGTAAAGAGAAATAATGCATGTTTTTTATGGAGGTATTGAACCAACCATATTGTAAACAACACTTTTTTTAGGAATGAAATAAGGGAGAGTATAAGATGGATACTCAAGAATAAAAATAAAAAATCAGTATATTTAAGATATTTATGGTTCTATTTTTAAGTGTATGGGATCATATGTAAGGGGTAAAAGAGAATAAAATTGAAATATATTAGTTAAGAATTGACTCAACCATTTTTTCATGTATTTTCAGATATAAAATGGCCTATTATATAAATTAATTGATTAAACTTATCAAATATTTTATTTTATTTTTATTTTTTCTTGTAGGATACAGAGTTTGAAAAAACAAATAGAGATGAATAGAGTAATCTGAAAACATTTCTCACCATGCCACTTTGTGGGGCTGTGCGACACTGGAATTTTGAAGGTAGATTGTAGTTACAATATAGGAAATGACCAAATCTAGAGCATGGAAATGAAGAATAATATTGAAATTGGAAAAAACCCAATTGAAAAATTACATTACACGTCATGTTAATAGTATTTATCATGTGAATCTCAGAAATTATAGGATGTGTAAATAAGCCATGAAAAGTTAGACCCCACACATTATATGTCATGAATCCACTATTCACAACATAAAATATTTCAGAAATTAGGGGGCTAGTCACACACATTACACATCATAAATCCATTATTAATAAAGTTAAACTCTCAAAAAAGATCTATAAATGGTGTCTTTGACAAATATTAAAATCAATAATCCTTTTTGATAAACCTGAGATGACCCATTATGATCTGAGAGAATTTAATGACCCAATTATGATAGCTTGAAGGCTCTTCGATGCCTATAAATAAGAGAATAGGGGGTGTTTATAGAGAATTGACCAGCTAAGGAAGCTATGGATGATAACCTACTGTAGATTTATTTCTATAATTTCCTTTTTCTTTTCTTTTCTTAATTTTGTGATGTCTCCCCTTTTCGAAATTAACTCAACTTCTCTGTCTATAGAGGGTTAGTTCCTGTAAGTGATCAGAAAAGGAGTAATCATTACCAATTTCTATGTTTTAGAATCTACTTTTAATGGAATAAAACCTTTTCTCTTCCTTCTTTAAACTAGTTTCAATTGTTAATTAAATTTTTAATTCCAAATGAATCTACAGTAGGATTATATTTTTTTATTTCAATTGGATTGCTCGATGATCCATATCTCCCTCCACCCAATTCATACCTATTTTCTACATAATATATTAGGGTTTGGTGGTGAGTGTTCAGTGATTTCCAACATGTGTGAGGAATTATAATGGGGATTATTTTAAATTAGGTAATAACAATTAAAAAAATGGGAATTTCCTTAATTAATCAAAAGTAATCATTGAAATGTCACACACATAGTAATGAGGGTAGATCGATTGAGACTTCATTAGGAATGCACTTACCATCACCATCTGGACAAGGGGGGATGAATCAATAGAGGAATCTCTCTATTATTAGTCAAAAGAAGTAGAATTTGTAACATTTGGAAATAATTTTAGCATAGCACTAGGTTTATCCAAACCCATTTCGGTCACCATCTTTCATCAATTGTTTTGAATCAATCAAATTAAAATAAATTTCAAAACTAAAAATTTATAAAAGGTAATTAAAATAAAAAAATATTAATTCAACTAAAAGTTCAAAAATTATTTTTTGTAGACACTTCTTTAGGATACTACCTAGGTTAACTACTCTGATATACAAGGTAATAAAATTGTTTTTCCATGCCCCATGGAAAGAATCTTACCTCTTCTTTTGGTTTCCTCCACTTAGGCTACCCCTTAAGGCTCCATGAAATGGTATTTTGGTGAGACTAGTAGTATTAGAACATAAAGAAGATGATTAATGATTTAATTTCATATAAATTTGTCATGCTCAAAATCTTATAATTTTATGAGGAAAAGGGGTGGGGAGGGGTTGTATTTATAAGGTGTGGAGAGGGGTGTTTTTTAAAATTATATTTATTATTTTATTATTTTAACTCAAGACTAAAAATAGTATTGATTACTGTGTCTATATACAGTTATTAGTGTTTTTCATTTCAAACTAATGGGTTCTTGAATCATCCATGGTACAAAAAAATCATGTATTTAGCCTATATTGTTATATAACGTATTTTACCATATTTCATTATATCCAAAAAAACAACTAATTTATAAAAAATACTAAAAAATCTACAATTTTTTTGAAACTGTAGATTAAAAAACTTAAATCCATTTATGAAAATAATTTTATAAATATGAGAATTTTAATTTTTAAATAAAATCCTCATTTATCTAAAAATACCAATTTTTATATTATGATCAATTTTCTGACCCTTTGAAAATTTACTTATGGTCTCATAAAATTATATTATCACTATAATAAAACATAATATTTATTTATAAACTCATTTTATAAAAATAAAAATTATATTAAATCATTATATTTTTTATAAAATTTAAAATAAATCATATATGTTTTTCAAAAATAAGAACACTTATTTTATCATTTTCAAAACATTTATTTACTTGTTTCATGATACAAAAATGTCATATTTTTAGTTTATAATATACATAAATATTATTTTACATTTACATAGATGATATTACCCTTTTAACAGTTTTGTTACTACTTTTAATTGTCATATTATTAATCCAATAGTCATATTACTATTCTAATTGTTAGATTATTATTCCAATGGCCATATTTTTAAAAGTCGTATGGGTTCACTAATTTCTATGAATACCTCTTATTTTATTCATTATTTATTAACTTATGTTTTTACTCCAAGTTATATGTATTTATTTTATTTTAATAATATATATTTGATTACTAATATTCTACTTCATTTGTACAATGTTTTTTATGAGTTTGACTTTTCAGGTGTATCAAGTAGATCCAAATTTTCCTATTTTTTGTGTTATTTTCTATTTTTTGTCCCATTGTAATACTTTCAATTATTATAGACATTGTTTCTCTAAATATAATTTTAAAATTAATATAATAAAATGTATTTGGTTTTATCATGTGGTGCGTGTGTATTATATAATATTATATTACTAAATATGAAACAATTATATATTCAAAAGGGAAAGTCCATTTATAAAATTTTGGGCAGTTACAAGTGAGGCATAAATATAATCATAGAAAATCATTTTCTTTATTAAGTATTAAATCTAAGAATATTATCGCATTATGAACATGTTTCCTTAGTGGATTTGTTTCACCCCCCATTCACTTAAAAAAATTGTGTATATATTCCCTTAGTGGATTGAATTCACACTTCATTCCCTTACAAAAAAACATTAGTGGACAGAGTCCCTTATTGGATTGTGTTCACTCCCCATTCCCTTACATGTCATATCATGATATAAAAAGATTCACATGATGAATTTTTAGGATATTACAGACCCACCAATCACATGATGATAAACTATACATATGAATGCTTCTAGGATATGATATGATATAATTCATCATTCCTTTATAGCTTATTTTACTAATGGGAAAGAAATATATTTCATGAAAATTTTCTTAAAAGGTCATCATAATCCATCCATAGAAATACTATATATGGTATTATTTGATAATATCCATGGTGAAGCATAATAATAATTAATTAATTTTTACATATATGAAAAATACTTTTTAAAAAGAATTAGACATATGCTTTAAAAATAAGATGAAATATCATTTTCTTTTGGTAACACTTGAAAATGAGAAATTCATAAAATAATGGGAATACGATTTTATTTGAAAAAGAAAACATGTAAACTGATAAATTAATCTTAATAATTATTAATAGATATGACGGAATTAAAAATAGTATAAGTCTATTATGTTAAAAAACATTCTCTTCACGCCTTTATAAAGAAAGTCAAAAAGAACCTGTATAGAAATGTTAAAAATATTCCTTTCAAAAAAAATTGTAAATAAAGTCAAAGATAGTTTAAAATGGAAATGAAAATTAATTTAAATATATGGAATAATATTACTTAAAAAATATAATTAATATGGATATATAATAAAAATATTTATATAAAAGACTTCAAATCCTTTAAAGTAATGTTTTTTAACGAAAATCTAATACAGGTTTTTAGATAAAAATCATTGAAAGAACGAAATTTTAATTTAAATTTAAAAGAAATTAATAAAATAAAAAATGGTATTATATGTAAAATAGAAAGTATATATATAATATAAATTAATATATGTGTAAAATACAAAACATGTCTCAAATAAAAAAATTGAGATGGAAATCGTTAAGGCTTTAGTAAACATTGAATCAAAACCCCATGAAGAATATAAATTGAAATAAAAAATTATAAACCATGATTAAAGATATAATCATGATATATAATTTCAAATAGGTAGTATTTACACCATATTAAATTAAATTGGTGTATATTACAAAACATCTCTAAAAGAAATAAATTTTAAATGAGAAACCCTTACGGATTTTATAACACCTGAATCAAATCCATTTAAAGAAAGAACATGATTTGGATTTTAAAATAAAATTAATTTCATGAATAACATTTTATAATAAATTCATGTGTAAGTAAATCAAAATAAATCTATATAAAAGTAAACATGGTGAACAATATGAAAAATGTTTCTTGGAATTTAAATTAAGATAAAGAACACTTATCTCTGAATTCCACTAGGTCAAACACGCTTTATCATCCCTGTAAAATAAAATTAGATTTTTTAATAATATGAATAAGAAAATTTCCCTTATTTATATTACTTTATAACCTAAATTTATCATTATTTATTATATATATTAATTTTTTTAGTTTTATAATTAATATTTAGGTTCTAACCATTCTATTTCCATTACATTATTTGGTTTGACGATTCTGGTCCTTGAAACTTATGCACAAGTTCATAATATCCATAATGTTAATGATATGTTAATTAATTTTTTTCCATATATTTAAGAAATAGCATAGTTATTTCATATAACTTATTGTGACATTTCTCATGAAACGCTTAAAAATTCCCTTTTCGGTGATTATTGAATTAACGAAAGAATTGAATTTATTAAAAACTATACTTTAGAATATTACCAAAAAAATTATTAAAACATATTAAATTTATTATTATTAAACATTTTTACCATTATTTAATTTTTTTATTCATCCTAGAAGTTAAAATTTTAAAAATGTTCATGTATGTGGTAAAACCAACCAACACAAGAACATGTTGTTACGGTTAAATGAGTAAGAACGTGATATTTGATAATGATAATAAAAAATTTAAATAATAATAATGGTTTACAAAATTGTTTTTAAAGTGAAAAATAAAATTTAATTAGTCATATATGAATAAGATATATAAGAATAATCCAGAAGAAGATACCACTTACTTTGAGATCTTAAATATCCACTGGAAATACGTCTTATAATTGAGAGGTTTAAGACTTCATCATGGGACCATTAACTAATGAAATTGGTATATGATTGTTATAGAAATAAATATTTAATAGTATATGAGAGAGTTTAAATTTTTTTATGGTATTTAAAGGGATAGAGATAGGATCCTTTTATAAGTTAGAGGAGAAGCATTTTTGAAAATATTAGTTTCATAATATAAATATGGAATTTATATTCATTAAAAGTGGAAAAAAAATTGCAAATATTTCAAAGATAATATAGTTATACTTAATAACCTTCTAATTAAATCAATTAGATGATTTTTTATGATATCTTGTAACCTTAACCCTTAATTTAACTATTTTACCACATATAACTCTTACCGAGGTAACAAACTTTTACTATGGTAACTTATTTTTATGACTAAAAATGAAACAAACCTTATTAACTAATTTGAACATTATGATTCCAAATTTGAAAACTATTTTTTAAAATTTAGTTTTAATAAAAGTGTGTTAAACGCAATAAAATCATTTTTTAGAAAAAAAATCATTTTTAACCATAAAAATGAATTTACACCAAAATATTGAATAGTATTTATTCCCTTGAAAAATATCAGTTTATTATTAAAAAAACTAAGAGTTTATTTAATTTTAAAGTAATAAAAAAACGAAATTGTTCTTTTTGAATACTTAATTAAAGTAAAATGACAAAAAATAGTTTTTTTATTATAAAAGGATATTACTTAGGTTCCAAAATGACAAATATATGTTAGTCGATTCTATTTAATATTTTTTAAATTAGATATTTTACTGCATAAATAAATATTTTCTCAATAAATATGTTTTATAAATTTTTAAGTTATTCTTATATCATGAAGATGTCATAAAAGTTACGGTATTTGTAAAAATTATATTTTGTACTATTCACCTAAAAACAACTATTTTGAAAACTTACTAAAAAAACCTGAGATAATTTTGAATATTTTAGTCCAAAAATTAAGTTTATTATATAAAATTAATATTCTGAAATCTATAAATTTATCATATAAATTAAAGTAAAAAAATCTATTATAGAAAAAAAGGCCTTTTAAACATTAAGTTTTCTTAATATAACTTCATATAATTTTATAATTAAATGAGTGTTAATATAATAGTCTTTGAATTAAAATTTTATATATTATCATAATCATATTTTAAAATTGATTAATTAAATTTATTATGATAAATACACATCACTTTTAAAAAACTATTCTTTGAAAATTATCCACTTTTAATATTGAATGATTCTAGTAATATCACATTAATCATTTATCTTATAATCATCAAATTTCATAAAAATATTGGTATTAGAACAAATAAAATAATTATTTAAAAACAATAATAATATTATATAATAAATTATAATACATATTTTTATAATAAATGTTTTTTAATTAATTATTAACTTTTTATTTACTTAATGTTTTACACTTATTTAAATTTTCTTAATTATGTTTCAAATTGTATTCCCCTAATATTTTAATTTATGACATAAATTCTAGTATTTTATCTTAACAAAATACTTTCCAATTACTTTTAGTTATGTTTTTTGTGTGATGAAAGCTACTCAAAAATGTATTTATTTAAAGGAAAACACATACTAAAATCTCAAGATGTAGCACTCTGCTTCTATCCTCCCCACTATTATCAAACTTCAAGCACCTAAGAATTAATTAACTTCTCTTTCTATCATGGATATCTATATAATTAATGTTTTTAAAACCATGGAATTTTTATTGAGTAATAACACCCTCTCTTTCTATTTATCATTATCGATGAAGGTAAGACAATATAATGAATGTTTGTGAGAATGGAGAAGATTTGGCCCTCATACATCTGTATGAACTATCCCTAACTTATGGTTATTTGCATTTATTAATTTATTTATTGAGATACGCCTTATGTTTATTCTCTATTTTATAATCTAAATATGTTACATACTCCACATATTTAAGTTTCATCATTCCCTTTCCATCTAAGATCTTCATTCCTTTCTCACCCAAGTGCCCTAGGTGATCATACCATAACTTCGATGTTATAAAATTTATTATTATGAAGAATTATATATCTATTCTACTATTATTAATATAAAATATTACATATTTAACACATTTTTTCACAACCATGGAACTATATGTTATCTTCTATAACTCTTTTGTAAAACTCACACAAAACTCCATATTGTCTCACAGACAAACTAAGATTTAATTTTTCCATAACCTCGGTATGTGTTGCACCTATTTTAACTCCTATGTTTATTTGGTCCTAGTTCATATATTAATATCACATTTTCTAAAAATATAAATAGTTTCATCATCCACAATATATATCTTACTGAATTATCGAGAAACATAAATTTATATGCATCCCCTCTAAGATGTTGAGTGAAATGAATTCATAGAATCAATAATCCAGGATTCAAAAAAATACTATAGCCCATATACTCTAGTAACCTAGAAATGGTGGTTATTTTAATACAATGGTACAAAATACATATATCAAAATAACTATGATACATTAATTAATAAATTTAAATAATTATATATATAAATTAACATTACATTACATTTAAAACTTAGGATACAACCATTAGAATACATGGAAATTTGTTATTTCTTGTTGACAATTATTAATTCACACATAGTAATCTTCATCATTTCCTAGGGAAAAGACAAGAAATATAAAGGGATTATATCATATACAATGTAACGGGTTTTGTATAGAATAAGTATCATTGTATAAACATGGAATAGTTAATTATGGTAGGAATTAATAAGTTTAATATTTCCATAACAAAAGTTTCTATGACCATGGATGATATGACAACAAATAAACACATGGATATAAATAAAAAATCTCATAATGATATAATTAATAATTTAAAACAACATAAATATACCATCAAGGAATTTTTTTAAGATATCATACATAAAATGGTAAGTAATACACCAAATTCCCAAGCTAGTTTTTCTCATTAGACCTATTGATTCATAGAGGGGCTATATAATTATGAGTCATTCTCCTCACTAAATAAGTACAATGCATCCATCATATAAAGGTATTAGATAAAAAAACATATATTAGTATTGCATAAGGAACCTCATACATATTCATGGTTAAGTAATCAATGGTTGTATAAGGCCCCATCCTTAAACCTAACTTAAATTTTGAGTTATTACAAGATTACACATTGAGGATCTTTTCAGGTTTAGAGTTTTAGAGAATTAGATCATAAAACTTGCATTACATTCCACATATAAACAAAGTGGTTACATAAAGATATTATTCTTCATTCCCATCAATGGAAACATATTTAAAATAAAACATGGATTCTTTCTTGACACATCCTTGACTCTATCATTTTATCATTTACCTTTCCCGTGACCTGTGAAAAACATTTCAAAAACATGGGATGAGCATAAAAACTCAGTATGGGTTATAAAAAAAACATGGAAAGGAAACATGAGTTCAAATATACATAATAATGAAATCATACTTTACCCATAAAACATAGTCACTTTAACATACCTCATAAAATCATGAATAAATCATAGAAATCATAAGACATAAAGGTAACTTGAGGCATTCATAACATTCTTACGTAGGGAGTAACCCTCTTAGTTACGTTTGGAAAACCCATCACAGTATATTCCCTAAATCTCTTCGGAGAAACCTTAACTTTTCACTCCTTTGCGTTACTCAATGCATTGGAGAGCTATATCGGGCTCACCCGCCCTTAGTTTATCACGGAACCACCCGTCTTCATAATAATTCCCAAGAACCATAACATAATCGTATCACACAAAACATGCATAAAGGAAACATAACATTTCCACATTTCAATCACAAGATATCAATACAACATAAAAAAACATTGTGAAAACCATTTTCAATACCAAAATAAAAGAAAAGTAAAACATGGTATTTATTTTTCTTTTAAAAAGAAGGTATGGCTTGTAGAGGAAGCCGAAACTCAAATAACGGTCACGACGGCGGAGAAGTCGTTGTCGCCGCATACGTACGACAAAAACATTCCCTTTTGTCGTTTAGTAAATGCTTCATATAAAAAAGATTCCTTTTGAATAAACGTAAAAGTCAAAGGGGTTTATACACCGTATAAAATAAAGTTGTATATAAAATAAAATATGCCTCAATGAAAAGAGATTGAGACGAAGTCCCATACCTCGTATCCGACTTGACCCGACCGTTCTTTAATCTCCTGAATAATAAACTTGAGTTAATCTCTACTTGATTATGAAAATTTTTCAAGTTCATTATTCCTTTTATACCATGTTATGAACATCATGTAATCCTTTAAGTTAATAATGTTCATTTTGTCGGTATTTGGTTCTTAAGTCAAAAATAGACTTCTTACACTTACATGTTGTTAATTTGGTCAAAGTTTCGTTATATCCAGAATGATATTAATGATTTGGATAACATATATTTCATATATATTCATCATATACATGTATTTATAATATTACATCACATTTAGAGGTAAGAAATGAAATGCACCGTTCATGGAGACGGTAAGCCGTACGTACGCATGAACGCTACTTCCATTTCTATTTCGTATTTTATGGAATGGAATCATAATGATATAAGAGTATATTATAATTCCAGTATAATAAAATATATAATATCATTAACTTTATCCTTTACACATCCCACATATGGTATTAACGAATCAAATCACTTTCAGGGGGCGGTAGTCCGCACTTCCTAAAATGAAGATATCGTGTTTACCCATAATGGGAACCATAAAGGTATGCCCAAAATGAAAAGAACAGAAGCTTAAGGAAAACATAAACATATTATATATCATATATAAAAATAGTGACATCATAATGGCCACCTTTGAAGGTGTTAAATGAGTATTGAACAATCATCATTTCGGGAGGCAGAATTTCGCCATCCACGGAAACTGTATGTTATTTAACCATTTGATGTAGTTGTGTGAGAGTGTAGCTCAAATAAATCTTAAAAAAACATCATAGTATATTGAAGATACTGTTTTTGTTACAAAATAAGTAAATAAAAAGGGTTTAGGGGGTTGGAGAAACAAAATAAAACAAATGAACATGAGAGAATGAATTACCTTTAAAAGTGTAACTCCTTTTGATTTGAGCCTAAAGGCTTCCTTTGAAAGGATTCTGCCCAAAGGGAATCCTCTAGGATGAGGAGAGGGATGTGTAGAGAGTAAATGGGCAGAGGTTGGCCGATCCAAAGGCTTGAGGAGTGTGTGAAATGAGGTAGAGGTGGGGGCCTTTTATAAGAGGAGAGGAGGGGCACTTTTGGAAAGTAAAGAAATATTACTTTATTTGAAAATGTGTTTCAGTTTTAAAAGGTCCCACATTGATATAATTCGTGTATAAGGTGATAAGGGTTAGAAATACACTCATCCAATTGGTTTTGGACATGTGTAGTTCATAGATATTACATTATCATTCCATTTTATTTAAATCGACAAATAATGATGTCATCGCTGCATCATTATTATGTCATAAATAATTTACTTTATTTAATGTCTAAAAATTATAAAAAAAATAATATGATGTAGGAAATCTTTTTAGATTTCCAATGACTATTTATAATCAAGAATATGATCTTTATAGCCCCATTTAAAAATTATTTTTGTAAAACATATTATGTTTGTGTCACTTTTACTTTTACATTAAATAAAAAGTAATTTATGTCATTTCCCAACCAAAGTGTCTACATGGGGTCCCCAAATTGACCCATGGCTTTTCTTGGTCGGCCATGACACAACCAATAAGGTTGGGACATGTGTCAAGCTCATCTTATTTTATTAAAGCATTATTTTTACCTTAAACTACACTAATTACCACTAATCGCGATTAAGAACTTAATAAGTTACTATTCACCAAAAAATTATTATAATATCATTGAACCACATTTTACTTCTTAATGACAACCATGTATGTCGGATTTTTGAAATTCAAAACACAATGATGGCAAAATTTTATTTAAACGGAAAATCAGTCTTTATAAGTACCACTTAGTGGTTTCACTATTCATCAAAAATTGAAGTTTTTCGGAAAATTACAAAAAAATCACCCTAAGCTATATTTGATATTACGAATTCAAAAATGAAGTCTATTTTACAAAATTAAATACATATAAGTCAAATTAATTAATTTAATAATTAATTCCCGATGTCAGAGCAAATAGCGTGTTTTTATGAAACAATAAGTATCAAAAGATTGACACCAGTTTAAGTCCAATTTCAAAGTGAAATTGATTCCAATGACCACCATTGGATTAAATGGTAAAAATATATTCTAATTTCACTTCAAAACCAATTCAAAATATAATCTAATCATATAAATAAATTAGATTAAAAGGCAGTTTTGATGTAAAATGCAGTATTTTTCACTATTCATTAAAAAATGAACATTGTCAGAAAAATACCAAAAATTCACACAAAGTAAATTTTGATGTCCCAATCATAAAGAATAAGTTTATTTTGACAAAAATAGTTTATAAAATTGTCAAAATATAGATTTAAAAAGGGTTTTCCATCATAAGGAAGTAAAACAATCTTTTAAGAATATTAGTGTATTCCATGCATAAGATTGTATTTATTTTCATTTTAAGCCTCTAAAACACTATCTTAATCATTAATAGACATAGATAAAAATATCTATTATTAATTACTTACTTGGGATGTTACATCCTTCCCCCCTTTAGAAAATTGCGTCCCCGCAATTTATTTACTTATCGAATAAATGGGGGTATTTATCCCTCATTGCATTTTCAGATTCCCATGTTGCCTCTTCAATCATGTGGTTTTTCCACAAAACCTTTACCTGGTGAATCACTTTATTCCGTAACACTTTCTCCCTGTGGTCAAGAATCTGGACCGGTTGTTCCTCATAAGATAGGTTCTCTTCCAGCTGAACTACCTCTGGACTCAAAACATGAGATGGATCTGGCATATACTTTCTCAACATCGAAACGTGAAAAACATTGTGTACCTGAGATAAACTCGGAGGTAAAGCCACTCGGTATGCAACTGATCCAACTCTCTCCAGAATTTCGTATGGTCCAATGAACCTTGGACTCAACTTTCCTTTCTTACCAAATCTCATCGCAATTTTCCAAGGAGAAACCTTGAGAAAAACATGATCACCTACCTCAAAAGATAGATCCTTCCTCCGGTTATCCGCATAACTCTTCTGCCTACTCTGAGCTGTTCTCATGTGTTTCTGAATCAGCTGAACTTTTTCTTCCATCTCTTCTACCAATTCTGGTCCCATCAACTTCCTTTCACCCACTTCATCCCCGAAAGCTGGAGTTCGACACCGCTTCCCATATAATGCCTGAAATGGTGCCATCTGTATACTGGAATGAAAACTGTTATTATATGAAAATTCAACCAAAGAAAGATGTTGGTCCCAACTTCCCTGATAATCCATAGAACAAGCTCGTAGCATATCCTCCAATGTCTGAATTGTTTGTTCTGACTGCCCATCTGATTGAGGATGAAAAGCTGTACTAAAATTTAATTCAGTACCCAACGACTTCTGAAGGCCTTTCCAAAAGTTAGAAGTAAACCTGGGATCACGATCCGATACAATGGAGAGAGGAACTCCATGTAACCTGACTATCTCTTTAAGATACAAACGGGAAAGTTGATCAAGAGAGAAATTATCTCGTATAGCAAGGAAATGAGTAGATTTAGTCAAGAGATCAACAATAACCCAGATTGCATTATTACCTCGAGATGTCTTCGGTAATCCAACAAAAAAGTCCATGGATATATTCTCTCATTTCCACTATGGAACTGGTAAAGGCTGAAGCATCCCTTTCGGTAACTGCCGCTCTGCTTTAACCTGCTGACAAGTCAAACACTTCACAGTAAAATCAGCAATATCTCTTTTCATTCCATCCCACCAGTAATACTCCCGCAGATCTCTATACATCTTAGTACTGCCCGGATGAACTGAAAACGGAGAACTATGAGCTTCACATAACAACTCTCTCTTCAACTGTGAATCACAAGGCACACACAATCTCTTCCCAAATCTCAAAACACAATCATTATCAATGTTGAATTCAGGCAACTTACCTTTCTGAACCAGCTCTACCTTTTTATGCAACTCACTGTCTTGCTTATGTGCTTGCTTGATTCTATCTGATAGAGAAGATCTCACTGATACCTGAAACAAAACAGAAGGACTTCCTGCACCAACAACTTCTATGCCAAAGTTTATCAAATCCTTAACCAAAGGATCACGTTCCAAACGCAACATTGTTAATGAAGCATTACTTTTTCGACTCAAAGCATCAGCCACTTTATTTGCTTTTCCCGGATGGTAATGAATTGTACAATCATAATCCTTGATTAATTCTAGACATCTCCTTTGTCTCATGTTTAACTCTTTCTGAGTGAATATATACTTTAAACTTTTGTGATCGGTATATATTTCACACTTTACTTCATACAAATGATGCCTCCAAATTTTTAAAGCAAAAACAACAGCAGCTAATTCCAAATCATGTGTAGGGTAATTTACCTCATGAGTTTTCAACTGTCGTGAAGCATAATAAATTACCTGATCATTCTTCAATAGGATGCAACCAAGTCCTTTCAATGAAGCATCACTGTATAAAACAAACTCACCATTCCTGGAAGGTAGTGCCAAAACTGGAGCATTCACCAATCTTCTTTTCAATTCCTGAAAACAATCATCACATTCTTTTGTCCAGATAAACTTAACACCCTTTCGAGTTAGCTTAGTCATTGGGCTAGATAACCGTGAAAAATTTCTAACAAACCTTCGGTAATAGCCCGCCAAACCAAGGAAGCTACGAATCTCGGTTACATTTGTGGGTCTTGGCCATTCTTCCACAACTTTTGTTTTTGTAGGATCAACAGTTATTCCATCTTTAGAAACAATGTGACCAAGGAAAGAAATTTGTTGCAACCAAAACTCACACTTTCTGAATTTCCCATACAGTTTCTTTTCTTTTAAGGTTGGCAAGATAACCCTTAAATGTCTTTCATGCTCCTATTTACTTTTAGAAAACACCAAAATATCATCAATGAAAACCACCACAAACTTATCCAAGAACTCATGGAAAAATCTATTCATTAATTCCATGAATACAGCAGGTGCATTGGTTAGCCCAAAAGGCATTACTACAAATTCATAATGGCCACATCTCGTACGGAACGCGGTCTTCGGAATATCTGCCTCCTTTACCTTCAGCTGATGGTACCCTGATCTCAAGTCAATCTTTGAAAAAAACTGAGCTCCCTGGAGCTGATCAAACAAATCATCGATATGAGGCAAAGGATATTTGTTCTTAACAGTGATGTTATTCAAGGCTCTATAATCAATGCAAAGTCTCATAGAACCATCTTTATTTTTAACAAATAAAACAGGAGCACCCCATGGTGATGTGCTAGGTCTAATGAAACCTTTCTCTAATAAATCTTTCAATTGCTCCTTCAACTCTAAAAGTTCAATTTGTGCCATTCGATAAGGGGGTTTTGAAATTGGCTTAGCATCAGGAACTAAGTCAACAGTAAACTCAACTTCCCGATCTGGTATTATTCCAGGCAACTCATCAGGAAAAACATCAGGATACTCATTTACCACTAGCACATCATTAATCTGAACAGTTCCTTTATTTTCAACAACGTGTTCAAGGTAACATTCATTTCCATCTTTTACAAGTTTCTCAGCCTCTTGATATGTTATCAAAATTAAGGGTTCATTCTTGTAAACAAACTGAAATTATTTCTGAAAAGAAACTTCTTTATCTCTACTGTCAATCTTAGAATGGTAAATGGAGAGCCAATCCATACCCAGGATAACATCAAACTCTACTAGAGGTAGAACAATAAGGTTTGTAAGTAGGTTCTTTCCACAGATAAGGATAGTAAGATTCTTATAAATTCTTTTTGCCTCAACATTTCCCCCAGGTGTTTTTACCAAAAGTTCAGGAGTCATTTCTTGAGATGGTATTCCCATTTTACTAGAAAAGTTTTCAGAGATGAAAGAATGTGTAGACCCCGAATCAAACAACACACTGGAATAATCTGAAAAAACAAACAAAGTACATGATACAACTTCATTTGATGGCCCGACATCTGCTGAAGTAGTTGCAAAGGATTTCACCACCCCTTTCTGCTTGTAGTCTAACTGCTTCCCATCACTCAAGATCCTTGTCGGACACTCGTTTTCATAGTGACCCATCTCATTGCACTTATAACATTTCACTAAATATAAATCAAATTTGTTCTTACCTTCACCTTGATCCTTTTCAGTGCAATCACGAGCCTTATGTCCCATCTTACCACATCGGTAGCACTTCCCAGAATTTAGAAGACATTCCCCAGCATGCCTTTTGCCACATTTATCACAAACCGGAAACTTAGTTCTCTTACCATCATACTTTTTTGAAGAATTCTTACCTTTCTCCTGCCACCTCGGTCTCTTCTTCTGCTTGTTGTTATAGAAAACTTGGTCATCGGCAAACTCCATTTCCACCTTCTCAGCACATCGAACAAGATTTTCATAACTTTTAAACTCACGAGAAGCTAATGCCCTTCGATATTTTGGCTTTAATCTTGAGTAAAAACGATTGATTTTACTATCAAGGTCTTGGATAAAATTTAGAGCATACCTTGCCAATCAAGTGAACCTTTCTTCATAGGCAGCCACTGAGTCTTCCTCTTGCCTCAATTCCAAGAATTGCTTTTCCATCCTAAGTCGAACAGCCTTAGGAAAATACTTCTCAAGAAACATACCTTTGAATTCATCCCAGTCAAGAGCATCAATCTCATCGGCGTACCTGATATTTTTAACAATAGACCACCACTGATCTGCATCACCCTCCAAACGGTAAATAGAAAGACTAACCTTTTGATTGTCTGAACACCCCATGACATCAAAAATCTTCTCCAGTGCTTTAATCCACCCTTCAGCTAGCACAGGGTCAGATGATCCTCTGAATGATGGTGGATGTTGCCTCATGAAATGTTCCACCACTGACATGTTCCTCTGCGGTTGATCTGGATGATCTCGTGCATGGATACCACCACCATTTATCGCTTGAGTCAACTGCGCCATTACTGCAACAAACTGTTCAGTTCCAATTCCGACCATCTCGGGATGCTGATTCGGAAGGTTATTTCTTTCTGTATGCCTTCCTAGCACTGCTTCCCTGTTTCCTCTGCGGAAAACCATTCTGAACAAACATGTCTTAGATGAAGCAACATGGTAATCTTTAAATGCTATATCATTTCGAAAAAAATATTTTTGGATAATCATTTAATAGAATTCTAACTCCTAAAGTTATCTAAACCGACCTTTGATACCAACTATAAGGCCCCAGCCTTAAACCTTACTTAAATCTTGAGTTATTATAAGATCACACATTGAGGATCCTTTCAGGTTTAGAGTTTTAGAGAATTAGATCATAAAACTTTCATTACATTCCACATATAAACAAAGTGGTTACATAAAGATAGTATTCTTCATTCCCATCAATGGAAACATATTTAAAATAAAACATGGATTCTTTCTTGACACATCCTTGACTCTATCATCTTATCATGTACCTTTCCCGTGACCTGTGAAAAACATTTCAAAAACTTGGGATGAGCATAAAAACTCAGTATGGGTTATAAAAAAACATGGAAAGGAAACATGAGTTCATATATACATAATAATGAAATCATACTTTACCCATAAAACATAGGCACTTTAACATACCTCATAAAATCTTGAATAAATCATAGAAATCATAAGACATAAAGGTAACTTGAGGCATTCATAACATTCTTACGTAGGGAGTAACCCTCTTGGTTACGTTTGGAATACCCATCACAGTATATTCCCTAAATCTCTTCGGAGAAACCTTAATGTTTCACTCCTTCGCGTTACCCAATGCATTGGAGAGCTATATCGGGCTCACCCGCCCTTAGTTTATCACGGAACCACCCGTCTTCATAATAATGCCCAAGAACCATAACATAATCGTATCACATAAAACATGAATAAAGGAAACATAACATTTCCACATTTCAATCACAAGATATCAATACAACACAAAAAACATTGTGAAAACCATTTTCAATACCAAAATAAAATAAAAGTAAAACATGGTATTTATTTTTCTTTTAAAAAGAAGGTATGGCTTGTAGAGGAAGCCGAAACTCAAATAACGGTCATGACGGCGGAGAAGTCGTTGTCGCCGCATACGTACGAAAAAAACATTCCCTTTTGTCGTTTAGTAAACGCTTCGTATAAAAAATATTCATTTTGAATAAACGTAAAAGTCAAAGGGGTTTATACACCGTATAAAAGAAAGTTGTGTATAAAATGAAATATGCCTCAATGAAAGGAGATTGAGACAAAGTCCCATACCTCGTATCCGACTTGACCCGACCGTTCTTTAATCTCCTGAATAATAAACTTGAGTTAATATCTACTTGATTATGAAACTTTTTCAAGTTCATTATTCCTTTTATACCATGTTATGAACATCATGTAATCATTTGAGTTAATAATGTTCATTTTGTCGGTATTTGGTTCTTAAGTCAAAAATAGACTTCTTACACTTACATGTTGTTAATTTGGTCAAAGTTTCGTTATATCCAGAATGATATTAATGATTTGGATAACATATATTTCATATATATTCATCATATACATTTATTTATAATATTACATCACATTTAGAGGTAAGAAATGAAATGCACCGTTCATGGAGACGGTAAGCCGTACGTACGCATGAACGCTACTTCCATTTCTATTTCGTATTTTCTGGAATGGAATCATAATGATATAAGAGTATATTATAATTCCATTATAATAACATATATAATATCATTAACTTTATCCTTTACACATCCCACATATGGTATTAACGAATCAAATCACTTTCAGGGGGCGGTAGTCCGCACTTCCTAAAATGAAGATATCGTGTTTACCCATAATGGGAACCATAAAGGTATGCCCAAAATGAAAAGAACAGAATATTAAGGAAAACATAAACATATAATATATCATATATAAAAATAGTTACATCATAATGGCCACCTTTTAATGTGTTAAATGAGTATTGAACAATCATCATTTCGGGAGGCAGAATTTCGCCATCCACGGAAACTGTATGTTATTTAACCATTTGATGTAGTTGTGTGAGAGTGTAGCTCAAATAAATCTTATAAAAACATCCTAGTATATTGAAGATACTGGTGTTGTTACAAAAGAAGTAAATAAAAAGAGTTTAGGGGGATGGAGAAACAAAATAAAACAAATGAACATGAGAGAATGAATTACCTTTAAAAGTGTAACTCCTTTTGATTTGAGCCTAAAGGCTTCCTTTGAAAGGATTATACCCAAAGGGAATCCTCTAGGATGAGTAGAGGGATGTGTAGAGATTAAATGGGCAGAGTTTGGCCGAGCCAAAGGCTTTAGGAGTGTGTGAAATGAGGTAGAGGTGGGGGCCTTTTATAAGAGGAGAGGAGGGGCACTTTTAGAAAGTAAAGAAATATTACTTTATTTGAAAATGTTTTTCGGTTTTAAAAGGTCCCACATTGATATAATTCCTGTATACGGTGATAAGGGTTCGAAATACACTCATCCAATTGGTTTTGTACATGTGTAGTTCGTAGATATTACATTATCATTCCATTTTATTTAAATCGTCAAATAATGATGTCATCGCTGCATCATTATTATGTCATAAATAATTTACTTTATTTAATGTCTAAAAATTATAAAAAAAATACTATGATGTAGGAAATCGTTTTATCTTTCCAATGACTATTTATAATCAAAAATCGGATCTTTATAACCCCATTTAAAAATTCTTTTTGTAAAACATATTATGTTTGTGTCACTTTTACTTTTACATTAAATAAAAAGTAATTTATGTCATTTCCCAACCCAAGTGTCTCCATGGGGTCCCCAATTTGACCCATGGCTTGTCTTGGTCGTCCATGACACAACCAATAATGTTGTGACATGTGTCAAGCTCATCTTATTTTATTAAAGCATTATTTTTACCTTAAACTACACTAATTACCACTAATCGCGATTAAGAACTTAATAAGTTAATATTCACCAAAAAATTATTATAATAACATTGAACCACATTTTACTTCTTAATGACAACCATGTATGTTTGATTTTTGAAATTCAAAACACAATGATGGCAAAATTTTATTTAAACGGAAAATCAGTCTTTATAAGTACCACTTAGTGGTTTCACTATTCATTAAAAATTGAAGTTTTTCAGAAAATTACAAAAAATTCACCCTAAGATATATTTGATATTAAGAATTCAAAAATGAAGTCTATTTTACAAAATTAAATACATATAAGTCAAATTAATTAATTTAATAATTAATTCCCGCTGTCAGAGCAAATAGCGTGTTTTTATGAAACAATAAGTATCAAAAGATTGACACTAGTTTAAGTCCAATTTCAAAGTGAAATTGATTCCAATGACCACCATTGGATTAAATGGTAAAAATATATTCTAATTTCACTTAAAAAACAATTCAAAATATAATCTAATCATATAAATAAATTAGATTAAAAAGCAGTTTTGATGTAAAATGCAGTATTTTTCACTATTCATTAAAAAATGAACATTGTCAGAAAAATACCAAAAATTCACACAAAGTAAATTTTGATGTCCCAATCATAACGAATAAGTTTATTTTGAGAAACATAGTTTATAAAATTTTCAAAAGATAGATTCAAAAAGGGTTTTCCATCATAAGGAAGTAAAACAATCTTTTAAGAATATTAGTGTATTTCATGCATAAGATTGTATTTATTTTCATTTTAAGCCTCTACAACACTATCTTAATCATTAATAGACATAGATAAAAATATCTATTATTCATTAATTACTTGGTATGTCACAGGTTGTCCATAATATAAATACAGAAAAAAACATTTCCTCATTCGGTGGAATAATATGGATATCATGGTGAATATCCAACAATTTACAAAGAAACTATAGAATATTTACAATGAAATGGGAAGTAACATTATTAAAGAAATTATAAAATGGTATTAGTTAATGGTACCATCATGGTGTTCCTATATCAATAAGAAATAATCATTCATTTTGGATTGTAAAGAGCATGTGAATTATCCAAAGCATATCCCTTAGGGGTGTCAAACTAGGTGTATAGTTAAGTCCATTCATTATGAACTGATTGAATATTGCGTAAATACCCAACCAAATTTTCAGCCTTATTATCTCTAGGTTCATATGTGTTGGATTCTACATCCACTTGTTTGTATCAAGACATTCATGTCATTTCGAGGAAACCACACCCTCTTTACTTTACCAAAATTTTAGGATGTTTGCAGTTGTAGTAATGTTTGAGAATTAAAATAAATTATTAAGGTCATATAATGAGAGGTAATGTTGATATAACATTTATTATTTAATAATTGATTTATATAAATTAATCAAATAATATTTCTCATTATAATTAAAAGTAATTGGAAATGATTACAAATATAAATTAAGAGAAAAGGTTAAGAAACCATAAAGTAAAATCAACTTTATAAAAATCTATAGGGACTAATTAGAATGTCAAATACTCCTCTGGGAGTATCCTGAATGTAAAAATGATATTTAATTCATGATTAATGTATTTATATTGTATAGGTAGAGGATAATGGGTGTGAGTGAGCGTCTATTATAGGTGAAAATGAGGTAATTTTCCTTGGAAACTGAAGTTAAGTGAAGGGTAAATATGGAATCACATGAGATGTTTAGTGAGTTAGGAAACGAGATTTTTGTGATAAATGTATGATTGAATTTAATAACTAAAAATTTTCATCTATATGGTGTATATATTATTTTTATTAATAAAAGTTTGAGCCACATTAATTGACTCATTTTACCACGATTAACCTTGATTAAATATTTACCGTGGTAATTATTTTTTTACTAAAAATATAATATGACACATATTACCAAATTTAAACATGATGATTATGAATTTAGACACTATTTAATTTAATTAAATTTATAAATAGGATAAAAGTAACTTTTCAATTAAAAATGTATGATACATAAAAAAATTGAAGAAAAATATATTTTCATACATTAAATATTTTTATTCTTATTTAGTATAATTAGTACTTAAATGAGTGTTAATATATTTGTTTATATGTTTAAAAATATATTATATGCATAAATTAAAATATATAAATTTAATTTATTTAGATAAAAATAAAAAAAAACTTAAATGGAAAATTTTTTGAAAATAAACATTTTTAGAAAAATATAGAAATTTTATCTTGCTAATTTTTCTATTCAGAATCCAAAAATGATATCTATTTTATAAAATTTAAATTCTAAATTTCTAAAATATAAATTCTAAAATATATTTATTTATAAAATCCATTTCTATTATACTATAAATATGAGATAATATAATGCATTTTGTGTAATAATATTTGGTATATGTTGCTTACCTTCTATAAATGAATCTCATATCCTATATTATCCTCACTTAAATAATTTCACCCTTGAATTTTGGGGTATAAATTAATCTAGGGACAAGTGAGGATAATTATTCCTTGTTTCTTCCTTAGGATCCTATATTTATTCTTCCAACTTGTGATCCATCCATATTACTTTCATCAAACAAGTTATCCAATTCCATAACACTTTTCTCTCAGGTCAAGAATCAGGATAAGCTCTTCATTATATGAAAGTTTAAACTCCAAATCTATTTCCTTAGTGGTCAGAAAATGTGTAGGGTATGTATTTTAATTACTTAACATTGATACATGAAAAACTCCCTGAACTTTTGGGATTTTGGGTGGAAAATTCAAACAATAATCCACAATAATTCTCTCTAAATTTTCAAAAGCTTTGATGCCCTTTCAAATTATCTTCCCTTTCTTTCCATACATTATAACACTCTTTAATTCTAATACATTCAAGATGAAATTATCCCCTAATATTAATTCTAATTCCTTCCTTTTATTTTCATCATATAATTTATTTCTTCTCTAAAATTTCTTGATATGATTCAAGATAGTTTGAACCTTATCAGTTGTATTATTAATGTTTTATAGACAAACTATCCTCATTTCCCAAAATTTAACCTATATGGCTTGAGTTCAAAATATTTTCTCATACAAGTATTTCTAAGGGAAAATTTTAATTCTTGAATAGAAGGTATTATTCTATGAAAATTCCACTAGATGTAGATATTGGTCCCATATTACTTGGAAGTCAGGAGGGAATAACTTTAGTATATCCTTGAAGGTTTGGATGGTCCTTTCAGACTACCCACTAGTTTGGGGGTGATAGGTAATTCTCAAATGTACTTTAATGTTCAAATCCTTTTAAATACTTTTGTAATTTTTTATAGTGATTTAGGGTCACAATCCAATATAATTGATAATGGTGCTCTCTAAAGTCTCACAACTTCATTGATATAAATTCATAAAAGGAATTCAAGGGTTAGATCATCCCTTATTTCTTGGAACAATGGATACTTGGTATATTAATCCACAATAATCCATATAACATCATTCTTCTTCAATGTCTTTGGTAGTCCCCATAAAAAAATCTATTATGATGTTTTTCCATTTCCAAATTGGTATGGAGAGAGGTTGCATCATAAACATTGAAAATTTTCTCATATCCCTTACTTTTTATCATATTAAGCATCTAGACACACGGTTTTCAATTTTATACTTCATTTTTTCTAACCAAAAGTTCTCCTTTAACTCACTATACATATTAGAACTACCAAGGTGCATAGATAAGTTTGGTATATGAGTCATCTAGAAATTACCTCTTCAACATAGGTATATATGTTACATATAGTATCTTTCCAAACATCAACAAAACATATTCATAGGTGATGTCTATCGATATCATATCTTCCATGGAATTTATATTATTTTGTAAACTTTTATCATCTTATTGATATTTATTTATCTTCTCTAGTAAAGGTAGTTGGTAAATTACTTGGAAAATGAATGATGTTTCCCCTTCCTTGGTAATTACAATGTCCAACATTAAAAAATCCATGAATACTATATCTTTTGTTATCCTCATTATAGATAAGACTTCATGATCTTTCTTACTCAACTTATCTTTGATCTTGTTTTCATTAATGGGGTGGTAGAGTATTGCACAATAATAACCCATGAGTAGTTATACCCATATCCTCTTACCCAAGTCGATATCTTTTTATGTGAATATATACTTAAAACTTTTATGATATGTATATATGTCACATCTCCCCTAGTAAATATAGTTTCTCCATATTTTAAATTAAAAGATTACAGGTTCTTTCTCAAGATAATTAGTTGGATAGTTTTCCTCTTGGGTTCTCAATTTCATAGATACATAAGAAAGAACTTTATCATTAAAAATAAGAAAACACCCTATTACTTTCTTAGATGCATCTTTATATATAAAAAATCCTTCCTTTCTTAATTTTAGGATCAATAATGATGCATTGATTAAAATATTATTTAGTTCTTTGAAAATTTCTTCACATTACTTTATCCAAGTGAATTTAACCCCTTTATGTGTTAACATATATAAAATATTATCTAGTTGGAAAAAGTTTTCACTAAATAACCTATAGTAACTTGATACGACAAAGAATATATATATCTATATTAAATTCATTAGTGTGGGATATTATTTAAAAACTATTGTATTTGTGAATTCAAACAATATTCCATCCTTAGAAAAAATATTTCCAGGAAAAGAAAATTCCTGAATCCAAAGGGAATTACTATGAACTCATAATCCTTGAATATTATATTCATAAAATCCATGAATATTGAGGATGACTTAGTCAACCCAAATGGAATTAATGTGAAATCATAATGACCATACCTTATGGAAAAATATTTCTTTTCTATATAACCCTTATTGACTTCTGATCGATGATAAACAAAATAGAGATCAATCATTAAGAATTAGTAATCCTCTCATAGATAATAAAATATATCAATAATTTGTGGTAAATGATACATATTCTTAATATTAATAATATTTATTTATCTATAATCAATGTAGAACCTCATAAATTTTTCCTTCTTTTTCATGAATATGATATGTTCTCCACAAGGTGAAACACTGTGGAATGTGAATCCCTTATCACACAACTATTTTAGTTTATTATTTAATTCCACCAGCATCATTAAATAGGTATACTTAAATATATGATTTTCATTTGGGATAAGATCATTATAGTACTTAACTTCATAGTTATGTGGATATATATGAAGTTCTTTAGGAAATAAATCAATATAATCTCATATAATAGATACATCCTCTATTATAAGGATATATTTCTTATTCAATGATTAATCCTCTCTAAGATTTGAATTAAGATTAGCCACAAGAGGTGGTTCACAACATGACTTGAGAAATTAATTTTATCCTTTGAAAACAAGGGATTTTATTCCATCCTCAAATATTGTATTATTTTTCTTATGACAATAAATTATTTTATTTTACTTTTATAGTCAATTCATCCCCAGGATTATATGAAATTAAACCATTGGTATTAAAATCAAGGATGTATATAAATAACCTCCAAGAAATAAAATAGGTATGGAGAAATATACTTTTTATATAAGATTCCCACAATGAGTTTTAACATAAAACTCATTCCTTAATGCATCAAGTGTGTTTTAATTTTCTTAGTAAATTTGAGAGATGTAAAAGAGTGTGTGGATATATAATAAAACAATGTATTTTATATATTTGAGTTAATGATCAAAGTACATTCTTCGGCATCATTTGTATCATTTAATTTTACTGTTGTAATATCAAAGCCTCGGCCTTTCTCATTAGTCTTCTTCTAGGATGTATTCTCTTGATTCTTGGGGTGCTTATTTGAATAGTTACCCATCCCATTGAAATTTAATCATTATAAATTTTTTACTTCTTTCATTCCCTTACACTCATGAGCTTGATTGTCTTAATATTTACACTTCTAGAAAACTCAAATTCCATTCAATAAATCTATAGGGATATTCTTTCCAAATTTATTATATAATGTTAATTACACCCTTACCTTATTCCATTTCATTGAATTCTTTTCAACATGGCACTTAGGGGGCCTTTTTTCTATTTTTTCCCTTTGAAATAATAATACATGGATAAATACATCTCAATATTAATGGAACTTATCACAATCTCCTTATAAGTTGAAAATCATCGAGTGGATAATTATATTATAAGAGTTTATTTTAACCCATCAATAAATAAACTGATTTTTATTTTATGTTTGTGTAAATAATATGTATCATGTATTAATAACATTGTAAAGATAACCTCATATTTATCACCAAGTTGCACCCCTAGATTCACTCTCTATAATCCTCTCTACTGTGACTCAGTTCCCACCTCTTCTTGGTCTAAATTCCTCCTCACCACTACTTCTCTTTATTTCAATAGATAATAACTTATGTCAACTTCCTTTTCAAATTGGTTCACTATTGAGGTCATGTCTCTCTGATCCTGGTGGTCCTAATTGATCATGGTTAGAGTTATCAGGTTCCTTACTACTAAAGAGATCTTCATGACAATGAGGTGTATTGAATTATAAACCCATGTGCTTATGGTGTTAGAATCACTTGTCAAAATATATTTATGAGAATCATCCACCATGGTGCATCCTCATTCAATTGTACATCACTGTGAGCCCTATAATTCAAGTTGTAACCTCCTCCTCTACTCCCCTTAATTGGAAATGGAATGTTGCATCGTCGGTCTCTTCTCGGCTTGTTGACCTCATTTTTTCATGTTCAAAATATATTTAAATTTAATTTCACAATCCTTCACCCTCCTATGATATATCCTTTTGGACTTTTTTTACCTATACTACATCTTATTTTACCCTTATTTTGGTATTTTTCATTTTGATTTCCCTGGAATAGTCCTATTTCCCTTCATCCTTCTCTTCCCTTCCAAACTAAACCTCTATACATAACCCCACTATGGTCAAGATTGTTGTATTACATGGTGGTTTAGGACAATTTTAGAGGATCGTGTGATTTTGGATCATTTTTTGGGGTTATTTTGATGTTTTTCCTTCCTTGTTATTTCCCTCCAGCATTTCAGGCATCTTTAGTCTCCCTTAGTGCCATCCAGTGTACTGGAAACTGAAGAATAAGGTGAACAATATTGAGTTGTGTTGATGGGATGGGGATTTGGGTGGCATGGGGACATGATGGGTGGGGTAGATGGAATGAGGTGTGGGGTCTAAGGTTCTTAGATCACGTTGTATGTGTGGTCGGGTCTGGGTATTGGGTTTGGTCCAATGACCAGTTCATCAAGTGTTTTTTATGGGTTTATCCCTTAACCAATTTCAAAAGGGAAGCTATTGGAAAATGAAAAAAAATTAATATAATGTCAACACCTGAATCATGAAGAAAATATTTCTCTAGGAATATCACTTTAAAATAATTTCACTCCATGATTTCAATCTCATCCTCTTTCATGGAGTTTTAAATCAAAGGCTAATAATGATTATCATACCCCATTATTTTTTATATATCCATCATAACATTATCCCTTCCATTAAATCCTAAATAAATAAATATGTTCTCTATATACTTAATCCTTTGTTCATCTAATAATGGATTAGTGGTTTAGTTAAAATATTGATATTACTTCCACATAAAACAATCCAAAATTCTTACACCATGATGATGTATAGTTGGTTGTTTTATAAAGAAAAGGTTATATATCATAACCTAAGTCAACATCCATAATAAAATTATAATTTGTTCAGCCTCATTAACTTTATCTAGAGGTAAAACCCTATATTTAATATGGGTGTCAACTTATTTTCTATTATATCCAATAGGCACTATTTCTAAAAAATTGAATATTTAAAATTAGTACATGAATAAAACAATGAATTATAAATAATAGTATATAATTACTATGAATTTATTAGAAATAAATGTCATGTAAACAAGAAATATTTTTAAAATATATAAAAGGTTTATCATATGTCTATGTTTTCTAACAATGTTTTTTAACACTATTTCCCAAGGTTTATTCTAAACATTCTTTGATACCAACTATAACACTTTAATTATAGTAACCCAAATCTAGTTGTTATTTTATTATTAAAGTATAGAATATATATAGATCACAATACATAAGATCCAATAGTTTATCACTATTGGGAAATAAATATAGAAATTAATATTACATTACATTGAAAACTTCAGCTATATCCACTGAAATACATGGAAATTTATTATTGATCCTTGAAAATCCTTAAGTTTCATATAGTAATATTTATAGCTTCCTAGGGAAATAGAAAAAAATATAAATAAGTAATCTCAAATTCTCAAAAAGGGGTAGTTTATAGTGGAATATATCATAGCATATGCATGGTATAAATAAATATGGAATGAATAAAAAGGCCAAATAATTCAATAAAAAATTTATTATGAGGATGGATATCTTGAAAATAAATAAATAAATGGATATCAGTAACTAATCTTATAATGATGAAATGTATAATTTTGTACATCATAAATAAACTATCAAGGATATAATTCCTCAACCTAGATCACTTTATGAATAGTAACTAGACTGATTTACTGCAAGAACTCAAGAGCACCTCCTCATATTCTGTAGGATTTCGATTATTGGTGAGGGCCTATGAAGACATCATGGAGAGACTATTACCTCATTATCAATGTAAAAAAAATAAAGGAAATTAAATAATTATATAATGAATCTAGGTAAACATCACAATCATATAATGTGTTTATAAATACATAAAACATTAGATGAAGTAATATATGAATATTCCATACATATCGGATCTCCAATGGGTGGATCTTATAAAATTAGTATAAAATGAATACTGAAAATGAGGCCAGCATCATAACACCTCCTAGTTCTAAGTCCTACTTAGTTCCATCATCTAATTCCAACTTTGGAATCAAACAAAAAAACTCATAAATATTGGGAATTTCCCTTAACCGGGACCTAAGATCAAGTAATAGTTTCATTTTAGGCATCCAAGCACCATGGTAGTCCAAGCAGTGTGAAAGGATAACTTAGTAGTCCACCACTAATGGTATCCCTAAAATAACCTATCTGACAGTAAAGTTCATGTGATTTATAGTAATGAAAATAAAATGATGCAAAATAAATAAATAAATAAATAAAACTCTCAATGTATCAGGAACTACAATGATGATTGGGGTCATCCATAGTTGTATCAACTAGTGTTTGGGTGTATTTATGCATGTCATGGTGATTGTGCCTCTATAGTAAACCAAATGGAATCCATGTTCTCATCCCAACATTACCCAATATTACATTGAATCTTAAAACTCATCCCAACATTCCTCTATAATCCAATACCAATTTCGAGAATCCATAGATATCATATATCGTACGACATCCCAATAATCACCCAATAATCCCAATCATCTGGTAAAATTTAGAATCCATGGATATCATCCCATCATTCCTAATCATGTACTTCATGGAATCTAAGGTGTTCAACCTATAATTCCCACTCATCAATAATTACATGGAATCTGGGAACTCATCCTAGTATTTCTACCCATCGAGTTTTATATGGAATTCAATAACTCATCATTAAATTATTAAGCATTATGAATCATTTTAAACATTAGTAAATTAATAATTCGTTTCATTTAACTCTTTTTAGAACCAAATTTATCACTTTCCACAATCATCAACTCACTAATTAGGTTACATTTCCAATTTCAAAATCATGATTTATCATTATTACAAAACCAATACATTTTATAAACTCAATTCTTTAACCATATAGATTATATAAATTCTCAAGGAAACCACTCAATCACCCCACATAGACAATCATTGAATTGCTTCAATTCTTTTTCAATGGTTTTAGCATTCCCATTATATTTATTTAATACCATGACACTTCACAATACACACTTATAGTAACTCACTTTCCCCACCTTTAGGTCTATACCAATTTAAAGGCAAACCATTTACAATTCTCAATGGTTGTGAAATTACATTTCAAAAGTATTGATTCAAACTATTATTCTTCTTAACATCATCTAAAACATGATTAGGAATATAAAGACATCTAAGCATTCTAGGATTATATCTACCACTAGAAATCACTAATTCATATGGTTCATGGCATATTGAATGGGAATTTAAACTATTATAACACAAAATTAAACATTTTAAATTAAATTAGATTAAATCATGGTAGATCTATCTTGACCACATCATACAAGAACTTATAAACAAAGTGAAACTATGGTTTAAATTAAAGTGTCCACCTAAATTAGCCTCATAGATTCCTACAAATTTGGTATCATCCCCTAGTTCAAGATAAAATGGGAGAAAATAAAGAACCAGGGAAAGTCCCTAAAAATATGGAATAACCCATATAAAATACGTAATCATGCATTACAGTAAAAGAAAATAATAGAAGCAGAAATAGGACTCTTAGACATACCAAAATAATCAAAAAACCAAATAGAGAAGATAATTTGTACAACAGGTGGATAATTTCCACAATATAGGAGTGTAAAGAGAATGTGCGAGGTGCACAAGAGGGTTTCTGGCTAAAAATGGGAGAATAAAGGGGTTATAACCCTTTTAAAAATTAAAAGAGAAAAATGTTATTTCCCACTTTTTATAGGGAACATAATTTGGTCATACGGTTACCCAAACGGTGTGCCAACCATGATACCTATAGTTCCTAGGAAAAATCCCTTTAAAATATTATGGAACAAGGTTTCATATGCTGTGCACCAACTGTGTAGTATGGTATAGTTGTTCTGTAGTCATTTTCATGGTTTATAGGGACATATCATGCAGTTTTACAAAACCTGCATGTTAGATTCATGATGCAGTGGAATCAATATAGATGGAATTTAAACTCAAATATTAGTCTTAATTTATGGATAATCATTCTCATAAATGAAAAATAACATCATGTACAACAAATACCATATATTTTCTTGACTAAATAAAGGCGCCAGAACCAAAATAAGAGGATCATCGCATATAATTTATAATTGATTTATGAGAAGATATAGAATTGATTAAACTTTTAATTCAACTTTTCTTGATGATTTAGATGAATTGATCTTAGAGAACCATAATTATGCTTCAATATCCAAGTGTATAGTTCTTATAGTGGTGATCGACACATGTACCACAATCTATGAATGTTGTTATAGAATCATAAGGTACTTACACAGATGATTCTGATCGATTTCATTGTCCATGGTTATTCATAAAAGATTTATTATTAAATGTGTAATAACTCTATATGTTCTCTTTATGTCTTGAGAGTGGTGTAAGAGAGAGTTAAACTAGATCTCTAGATCTCTCTATATGTCTTGATATAATCTCTCTCTATCAATTTTTCACCACATTAGTGATTCTAGGAACTACTATAATTAGATATTTATTATGGAAGGTTTACTGTAGTACAATTATACACAAGCCCATTCCCTAATTAAAAATTATTAGTTGACCCCATGTCCAATAATAATAATAATAATAATAATCACATGAAATATGAAAAACTTCAAGAGTATTACTAAATATCATTTATACCATTTCCAATCAGACCATTAAATTTAGCCCATTTTCCCTCATCGACATTTAACAATACTTTAATAATTAGTATTTATTTATTAAATAAATATCACTACATTATTCATAAATAAATATAATAAATATTATATTTAATGAACATTGAAAATAATCATTTGTTATTATTATTATTTAACTCACTTATTTTTTGAATAACTTATGACTAAATCTTTGTGATCAACCAAACATGAATAAATATTATTTATTCTAACTTTTTAAATTCAACACTCAAATTTAAAAAATATTGTGGATACACTTATTATGTGACCCTCTAGAACTCCTTTTTAGTGTCATTAGGTATTACCATCAATGTTAAAGGTTGGTGTCTAGAAACTCCCCAAGGATCCCTTAGAGAAAGAAGATAATATCACAATGATATCCAACCTATTAAAAATTATTTCTATGTAATATAATATATTTATTGATATATCTCAAATAAAGAAGTTTTTATGATGGTTATATCAAACCATATTCTCAATGTCTCTTTCTTTTACTTCCCATAAAAAAACTCACCCACTGAAAACCATGTACATGGATTTACTCAGGTAGTTCTATTCCCAATTAAGGATCTGAGATATCAACATCCATTATGTAATAGAATGGAAAATCATTTCTCACATTATCCATTAATGAAATATCACTTGTGACACACCCATCATATCCTACCACCCCCCAAACATATGTTTTCATGCCTTTTCCAATACATCAAAATACGTGAGTCATGATATCCATTAATGTTAATTGTAATGTCTATGTATCAATACTCATGTTCATAGATAGGAACATCCAATGACACATTGAAATATCAATTTCATATTTATGGTTCTATTCTCATAACCTCCTATATTGAATATTACCAAGGGATAACACCATGAGAAGGTTTCTCAAGGTCTTATGAGCCTCCTACCCTGGATAGTTTGTATTGTATGTGTCTTATCAGATAATATCTAATATCTATAAAACTATATTCAATATTGATATTGTGGAACCTCCTGGTTCTCATCATATTTGGGAACTTATATGATGTTTTAGTGAAACATATATATTCTTAAGACTTTATCAGATGAAAATTCCATGTCTAGGAACAATAATTATGTGATAAGAAAGCATAATTAATAATTAAACATATAATCAATTACTATGAAAGTAGGTTCAATAGAACCAAATACAATAGACTCCCACTTGAACTAAATAAAAAGGATGATAAATTTAAATCTAATAGCTCTCATGTGAGACTTACTTCTAATATAAATCCTTGTTCAAGGGGTTTTCCACATTTTCCTATATAGATACTTTTCTCACTACAACTTCACTTCATTGAGAAAAATATATCAATAGATGAAACTTCTAAAGTATGTGTTATTTCCTTTAATGTGACCTTGTATCCTTATATAGATACATTATTGTAGTGTTATCACTATAAAATATAATAGGGTATTGACTTCTAGGTACCACATAAATATCTTGGATTTTGTCCATAATACCTATTTGGTTGCATCATAAGACATAATATACATAGACTCTAATGTATAATCAGTGAAAACTAGATTCATTGAACGCATCCATCTCACAGCTCTTTCTTTTAGATAAAATACGTATCCATAATGTGACTTCATGTCACTGTGATCTATATGAAAGCTATCATATTTATAAACCCTGATGACTAGATTTTCATCTCCTCTATACACCAGGAACATATCCCTAGTTCACCTCAGTTACTTAATGATAGCCTTAATAGTAATCCAATTTTATTCACATGGATTTTCTTGATATATTCCTACCATTATCAAAGAATATGAAACATCAAGACTCATACATAAAATTGAATACATGATAGACTCGTACATAAAATTGAATATATGAAATTTTACTAATTGTAAACGAGATATCATCTTGATCACTAGAATGTAGGTTGCTTCACCTAATTCATTCATGGAGAATCACTTACTGAACCACATCTAAACCTCTTGTAAAGATGATATCTCATTTACAATTAGTAAAATTTCATCATCATATACTACTATGAAAAAAAATTACTCCCACTAAACCTCTTGTAAACACATAGATCAAATTCATTATTAATGAAACCTAATTCATTTATGGATTTATCAAAATTAATTTTTTGTGACCACGACACTTTCTTTAATCCATAAATGGATCTCTACAACCTTTATACCTTTTTTACATTAAAAAGAGTTACAAACCCTTTTGGTTATTTAATATACACATCCTCTTGAAGGTTCCCATTAAGGAAATCAATTTTAACATCCATTTTCCAAATATAATGGTCATGGTGAGCTATTATGTTAAGAAACAATTTGATGGATTTAAACATGTAAACTAGAGATAATGTCTCATCATAGTCAACTCATTTTCATTATCTAAACCCTTTATCCACTAACAATTATTTATATGTATTTTATTTAACTTTCATGTCTAGTTCTTTCTTAAATACCTATTTAGACCAAACAATATTTATATCAACTAGTGGATCAATTAGAATCCAAACATGGTTTTTGATACATGGAATCTATCCTTGAATTCATGGATCTTTCCATATTATAGCTTCTGAGCTCTCTATATATTCCTTGTATAAGAGAGGATCATTATTGTCAATAAATAATGATTGACCATCAATGGTGAATCGAAAACCATATCTATCTTTGTATATTACATATCTAGTGCTCCTACGTGGTACTTTTGTTTCAGGAATAATATCCATGGGTAATTGTGAAATTGGTTCCTATACTAACTATTATGTATCTTGAGCATCAACTACATTGAAGTCAATCTTTCTCCCACTATCCTTATTGAGGATTTACACCCTCTTAAGAAATATAGTGTTTCTTATGATGGTTACTTTTTTATTTTAAGGGTTGTATAGATTATATCCCCTTTTCCTAAGGATACCCTATAAAGATACATTTCATACCTTGGGGTGGTAGTTTATTATTGAGCTAGCCTTAAAAAACTCTTCATGGCTCCATGTACAGAAATGTGACAAAATGGGTTTCTTTCTACTCTATAACTCAATGGGAATAATTTTTGTAATGTTATTTAGTACAAAATTTATTATGTATGATGTTGTTTGTAATTTATAACCACAAAAGAAAAATACAAGGCCTTCATGAATCCTTATTGACCTTACCATTTCATGTGATTTATTGTTCCAAATTTCACTAGAATCATTCCAATGTGGTGTATAAGGTGGAGTGAGGTTAGATAAAACATAATAATTATAAATAAAGTCAATAAAATATTGGTTAAGATATTCACTACCTAGGTCTGATTGATGTTTCTTTATATTATTCACAATATTATTCTCAAATTCATTCATAAACTATTTGAATTTATAAAATGATTTAGAATAATACATTATCAAGTTTATGTAACCATAACTACTCAATTCATCACTAAAAGTAATAAAGTATGAGAATCCACCACAATCTTATACTTAAAAACATATGCATAAATCGGTGTGTATCAATTCTAGAAGCATTATATCCCTTTAACATTGATCACTAAATGGTGGTTTGGTCATCTTACCTTGTAAAACATCATGTCATTTTTTAAGTGGTGTAAGCTTAAAAGAGTCTATGTAACCATATTTATGTAGCTTTGTAAAATTCTTATCATTTATGTGGCCAAGATTGTGATTCCACAACTGGGTGTTGTTTGAGTTATACGTATTTATTATTTTATTGATTTCCAATATTTCATTTTTTTTAATTTAAAACATAATGACCATTATTTACATGTGACATACTATAACAAATGTTATTTTTTTAAAAGTATCAACTCTTATTTTTAAAGCTAAAACTAAATTCATCCATGTCTAATAAATAAATGGAATTGATGTTCTTTGTAACACTAGGAACAAAATAATTATTATTTTAAACAAAAAATTGATCATGTTGGAAACATGATATGGTAGTCTCTAATGGATTGAGTATCCTTCCACACTCCATTAGCGGCTTGTAGATCCAACTTTCCTCTATAAACCTTTTGAAATCTACATGGTTTTTATATTTGGATAAAAATGTTCACACCACATGTGGTATCTAATACAAAACATTTAGATATAGATATATTATAATATATAATTAATTCACCTGAAGCTTCCTCTTTCTTCTTTGGCTGGGTGTAATTAATCTTTTAGTGGAACTGCTTTACACATGAAAAACACACAGTATCTTGTTACTTTACTTTCATATGTATGTTTTTATTCATTGAAGGATGAATATCTGGAGCCTTGGACATGGAATGAGTCTTCAGTCCCATTTCCTTGTTCCTCCTCTTCTTAATCACTATAAGGATTGTGGGTTTTTTATAGCCCATGCCTTTATCAAATTTTTTGAACAAGATTAAAAAGTTCTAAAAGTTTATTCTCAATATTTATCATATTATAATTCACATAAAAATGGATAAGATTTTACATATTGAGGGAACAATGATATCTGTGCATAACTCTTTAGGGATCTGAACCCCAGCGATGTTTAGACACTCAATGTATCCAATCATCTTGACTACATGTGGCCCATCTAGCATCAACTCTCAAAGTTTTCTAATGAATATTTCATTGGAGATATAGTTTCTCTCCAATCTATCCTTCTATTTATAAAAATCCTAAAGGTGAGAAATGATGTTTTATGCATCCTTATCCTCATATATCACTAAAAGATCACCAGACATGGAGGATAATATAAAAAATATACACTTCTATTTTTTCACATGATTTAGGTAAAGAGATACTTCTTCCTCACTATCCTCTTTGGAAAACGACTCAAGAAGTGGGGCTTCTAGCATGTATAGCTTCTATTTGTGGTATAGTATAATGTATAAGAACCTATACCGTTCTTGGAAATTCACATCAGTGATAAGGTTATCCTTCTCTAGTATTAATCGCATTGATATTATTGAAGTCATTTGAATTTCCATTTCTAAAAATTAAGATTATAAAATTATTAATTTACATTGATTACAAAAATAGATTAATAAATTAAAATTTAATTATATTCCATTAATAAAACACTATTTTTTGAAACATAATATCTCTCTCCATTAGTTTTTGAATATCTTGTTTCTTATATATTCTATTGAGACTGATCCATATTCCCATTCTCATATCCCTGACATGGGATTGTTAAAGTATTTGAAGGTTTTTAGGTAAGTATAACTTTCTAACTACATTAATTCGTAGTTAATTGATCCATTGATTGGACTCCCCAGTCCAAAAATTCTTTATAATGATTTCCTCAAACATTTCATCCTATTCACACCAATTCTTAATTGGGTGGTAAACCCTTGATGTGAACCCATTTAAGCCTCCAAAATACTTCAATCTGAAATTTCCATAATAATTGGAAGCACCCCAACTTGCATTGGTCAATAACTTCGAACTATGAGGTTGATTCTAACTTAAGTAGTCGAAGACTATACCAAATTATTATTTTAATTGAGGATTTTTTATCCTTATACATAAAATCCTATTTTTTATCATTACACATGCCTTGTTAGTATTAAGTGGATTTTACTAAAGTGATTAATCATGTTTGATAAAACATTAATGCATACCATTGTTATATATTATTTTATATTTTATTATTATAAATTCATTTATTAAGTGATAAATCATTATCCAAAAAAATAAATAATTGGCCTAAAACATACAAAAATAAAACATAGGTGGAATTATCATGAGATTATATAATGGTTAGTTTATCGAATAGATGATAAGATAAACCTTGACCTAATAAGAATACACATTGAACCATAGCTTGGTTTATGTTGAAGCATTCTAAATTGCCTCTTATATATATCATTGATTGTTTCCTCCTCAACTCCAATACTTGGATTGTCTCCTTGTTGAGTCAATAAGGTTTTCCTTATGACTTTTCCATTCCTTCATGAAATGGGGAGATTGTTGAGTCATTAAGGTTTCCTTATGACTTTATCATTCTTCTTGTTTTGAAAATCACAAACACCTTATCTTAAGAAAAATTTCATTTTACCCTATATTTTACCCCTATAAGGATAAAATTCCTTCCCCAAGGAAATTTATCCTTACCATGTTTTCATTTCTCAAATCATAATTTTTCTAAGTGTAAAAATCGGATTGAAACCAAAAAAACCTCGGAATCAAATAATACTTAGATATGAAGAATTCTGTTTAAGACTCCGAATTCTGGTTACGAACTCTCATGATGTTCAACTCTGAATTCTGGATACGAACATTCATGAAGTTCAACTCCAAATTCTAGAAACGAATATTTATGAAGTTCAACTTCGAATTATGATTACGAACTTATGTAAAGTTCGACTATGAATTCATATTACGAATTCTGGTTACGAACTTGTCTAAGTTATGACTCCAAGTTCTTTGAATACAGGCTCTAAACTCTTATGAGTTCTGACTCTGAATTCTCATGAACTCCAACTCTGAACTTTGTAAGTTCAGGTTCCGAATTATTATTGAATCCAGACTCCGAATTTCCTTGAAATTCAGACTTTGGAATTCTACAAAATTCAGGTTCTGAGTTCCTACAAAACAGAATCTGAATATCCTTGTACTATAGACTCTGAATTCAATTTTTACTTAGACTCTGAACTCTCATTTACTTTCATTCTGAATATCAGTTTTTGGTTATACTTACACCTGTTTAGGTATAAAACGATGTCGTGCTTTCAGTTATAAACTAACTATTTTTTGAGTGACACGTGTACAAGTCCCTCCGAAATTCATGGAAGAATTTGACTATTGGAGGAGGGAGACGACCATTGGAGTTGTGCCTATAAATAGGATCTCATTTGAACGTGCACGACATTTTTTTTAACACTAAACTTTGACAACTGTGCCCACATGCTGTTGAAGTGATTTCTAGAGAGAGAGGATCTTATAAACTCTCAAGCTTCGTGCAGAAAGTTTTGAACTTCTAGTTCAAACTTTTCTTTGTGCATATTTGCTTAGTGTAGAGGGTCAATTTCCTTGAAATCAGAGACTTCGGGTTGTGAAGTCAGAGGTTCCGATTTCATTACAAATTGAGGGATTGTTGGGATAGCAATAAAGATACTGATCTTCATATAGAGGGCTTACCAGGGTTTGGGTTAGACAGAATTTCTTGAAAGTATAAATCAAGGGACCTCTTATCCAGGGTTGGTGGATACCCTCCTATTTGGGTTAAAAGAGTTATTACTTGTTACTTGTAATATTTTGTTTTCCGCTATGTATTTTAGTTGTTGAGGAAAGTATAAATTTCATGTACTTCCTTAAAACTTGTACTCTTATTTTATAGGATTCTATATGCTTTAAGGTAGAATCTTAGTTGGTGCAAACTTTTGTTATGTTTCAATTCCGAAATCACTTTTCCGGAATCCAGAAAGTTATTAGAATATAGAGGTGTTGTGAATTTTGGTTATGCAAAATTTACTTAAGGATTTTTTAAAGTATACAATTCACCCCCCCCCCCTCTTGTATTTGAGTATATCATTTTACATATTCAATCCTATATTTGGTATTATAGAGTATATCATACTCATACATACCATTCTAACAATTGGTATTAGTGGATTGGTACAATCTGAATTAATTTCACGATTAGATTCAGAAGGGAATTCTCAGTTTTTTATTTTCCGAATTTATATTTTTCGGAATCTGTTTTTTCAGAATCTGTTTTTTTGGAATCATATTTTCCGAATTCATATATTCAGACTCATAAATTTCGGATTCAGTTTTTCTTAGAGATAAAATATCTAGTTCCATGCTTAGAATATTTTCTATTGTTTACCAACCCATACTACTAACAAGTTTGTGTTCCAAATATTTTCTTAAGGATGACAGGTTTAAATGTTAGTTCTATTGATTATCTAAATCCTTCTAGACCTTTTATTTTCGATGGAAATGATTATGAGTACTGGAGAGATATGATGAAGACTTTGGTTATCAATACTCGAGATGATAACTATCTAATGTTTACTGAAGATTATAAAATTCTAGATAAGTAATTGAGAACCTTTACGAACCATGAGAAGTCTGAATACCAAGAAAACTTTAGAGTCAGAAATACTTTGTTATGTTCCATGACTAGGAACATCTATAGTCAAATATCATTGTGTGAAGCTGCAAACAGTATCTGGAAGAAACTTTAGGTTACACATTTTGGTACATCTAAAGTCATAGAGACTAGAAGAGCTATGTTGAGGGTTGAATACCATAGTTTCAATTTTCCTTATGGAGAACCTATAAGAAAAGTACAGCTAAGGTTTATGACTATCTTGAATAGATTACAATATATGTGAGAAAAAGGTTTGGATGATGAAGCTCTTATTGATAAGATCATAGATATCATGCCAAATGAATGGGAGTCCAAGAGGACAGCTATTGATGAGAACAGGAAAGTCACTCAGATTTCCTTACATGAGTTTCTTGGAACTCTTCTTTAGCATGAAACCATAATGAAGAGAGATTCTGAAAATGTTAAGAAAAATAATGGGAATAGAGGAGTTGATTTTACAACCACTTCAAAACATATGAAATCCAAGACCCCAGAAAGGGTGACTAGATCAAAAACAAATAAAGTCATTATTCAGTCAGAATCTAGTGATACAAAAAAGTCGAAGAATGAATTAGCTAATCTTGCTCAGAGAATGAACATGATTATAGCTCAGAAGAATCATCAGAATAAGTACAAGAAGAAAGAATATAGAGATAAAAAAGATGGAGAAGTTACTTGTTATGAATGTAGAAGAACAGGTCACATCAGACCTAATTGTCCCTTATTGAAAAATAAGTATAAGGAAATGAATTCAGAAAGAAACAAGAAGAAATTATATTAATAAAAGCACAAGAAAAGTCTTAAAGCTAATGATACTTGGAGTGCTAGGTGTGGAGACTCTTCAAAAAGTGAATCTTGTGAATATGATTCATCCGCACAGAAGAATATGGGATTCATTTCTACTACTTCTTTTCCTAATACATGTCTTATGGCCAAGGTACACTCTACTGAGGCTTTAACAAATTTATCTCTTGATAATAATTACTATTATAAAAATAGTACTTCTAATGAAGATACTTCATCTTCAGAAAATGAAGAAATACCTTCATATGAAGAAGTATCTATATTTTCCAAGTTACTTGAAGAAAAAAATTATAAAATTTCTAAGAAATTAGACAAGGAAAATACTAGGGAAGAAATTCTTACAAAAGAGATTTCATATCTTTCTATAGATCTTGGAGATAAAGATGAGATTTTAGAAAAACTTTATAAAGACCTTGAGAAAGCATATTCTGTTAAGGAATAACTTTCTAAAGATCATAAGAATGTTATTTTAAAGATAAAAGTTTTTAAGGAAAAATACAACTCTAAGGAAATTATTACTGAGGATAGAAATTTAGTCATTAGACTGAAATCTGAATTATTTTCTCTTAATAAGCTTCTTGCAAAGTTTACCTCTGGTAAGGAAAATTTTGACAAGATGTATTCTCAAATCAAACCTCAAGGAAACACAACTAGAGTAGGTTATACTCACGAAAAACCCGTTTCTAAAAGCAACTATTTTGTTCCTCCTAGAGCCCCTTTTTCCACTAAATGTCAAAGTGGTGGGCATTGGAAGAAAAATTTCTCATTGAATAGAGTTTAATCTCTTGGGTTTCATACAAATTATTTTTCTAAACAAATATGGATACCCAAAATTTTATTGTCTAACAATTCCGTATCCAAGAAAGTTTATATTCTGAAAGTCTAACTCTCTTATTTTCAGGAAAATAAATAAGGTACCAATAGCAATACGTGGTACATGGATAGTGGATGTTCCCGAAATATGACTGGTAAAAAAAAATATTTTGAAATGATTATCAAGACGAAAGTAGGAAAAGTAACTTTCGGAGATAATTCTCAGGGAGAAATTATTGGTAAAGGTAACATCATTCTTCTTGGAAAAACTTTGATTTCAAATGTTATATTTGTTAAGGGTTTTAAGCACAACCTCATTAGCATAAGTTAATTATGTGATGAAGGCTACCTTGTGAATTTTAGGAATGATAAGTGCTTAGTACACAATTCCAAGGAAGAATTTATTCTTTCTGCCCATAGGCAAGAAAATGTTTACACACTAAACTTAGAAGATCTTGGGATCCAAGACTAACCTTGCCTTAGTGCAATGGAAGATCACTCTTGGTTATGGAATAGAAGGTTAGGTCATTGTAACCTTAGGAACATATGAAAAATTTCTAAGAAAGGACTAGTTAAGGATCTACCGGAGCTTAGTTTTGATTCTTTAAAAGTCTATGATCCTTGTCAATATGGAAATCAACACAAATCAAGTTTTAAATTAGTCATTGAAGTCTCAACTACTGATGCATTACAGCTAGTGCATATGGATATTTGTGTTCCTACACAAACTGGAAGCATTGGGGGAAAGTATTATGTATTTTTCTTGGTTGATGATTACACTAGATTTACGTGGGTTTATTTTCTAGCAAAGAAGTCTGAAGATTTTTCTTATTTCAAAAGTTTTAGAGCCCAAGTTAAAAATGATAAAAACCTTCCATTGAAAACTATTCATAGTGGTCGTGGTGTAGAATTTCAAAATTATGATTTTGAAACTTTTTTAGTAGAAAAGGTATTACTCACAACTTATCAGCACCCAGAACACCTCAACAAAATGGTGTTGTTGAAAGATGAAATAGAATTCTTCAAGAGATAACCAGAACCATCTTGAGTGAGTATTCTGTTGCCAAACATTTTTGGGATGAAGTTGTAAGTACTGCTTATTATACTATAAGTCAGGTTTTGATTAGACCTTTTCTTAATAAAACTTTTTATGAGTTATGGAATGGAAGAAAACCTAGACTTTCCTACTTTAAGGTTTTTTTATTTCAAGTTATTCATTATGAATACTAAATATAATCTACATAAATTCGCACCAAAATCTGATGAAGGGATTTTCTTAGGCTACTTCACAACTTCTAAGGCATATGGAGTTTTCGAAAAAAATCACTTGTACTTTTGAAGATACAGTACATGTTAAATGTGATGAAACTAATCCTTTTGTTTTTAAACAACCCCGACCAACATCCTCGGATGTGTTTTCAAAAACTGATTATCAACCTTTGATAGAAGATCCTTATGATAAGGAAAATGTTCAAGAAGATACTCATGAAGCATTTACCCCAGAATATTTCCTACCCTGTGTTGATGAACAGGCTTTACAAAACCCAAATCAGTCATTTCTCAAAAATAATCTTAGTGATAGTATCATTGGTGATGTGAATCAACCCGTAAGGACTAGAAGTTCCTTAAGAAATGAAGTAGAACATCTATCATTCCTTTTCCAATTGGAACCAAAAAGAATTGATGAATCTTTAGTTGATGATGATTGGATCAAATCCATGAAAGATGAACTAAATGAATTTGAAAGGAATAAAGTATGGACCTTGGTTAAAAGACCTAAGGAAACATCTGTTATTGGAGTAAAATGGGTCTTTAGAAATAAGTGTGATGAAAATGGAATCATTGTAAGAAATAAAGCTCGATTATTTTCTAAAGGCTATAATCAATAATAAGGAATAGACTATGAAGAAAACTATGCTCCATTAGCTAGACTTGAATCTATTCGTATTTTACTTGTCTTTGCAGCATTCTTTAATTTCAAACTTTTTCAAATGTATGTGAAATGTGCTTTCCTTAATTGTTATGTTCAAGAGGAAGTTTTTGTTCAACAAACTCCTGGGTTTGAAGATATAAAACATCCTGATCATGTTTTTAGACTTACCAAAGCTTTGTATGACCATAAACAAGCCCCTCGAGCTTGGTATGATAGACTTACAAGATATTTTCTTCAAAATAACTATGTTAAGGGAAATGCAGATCCAAATATTTTTATAAATAAAGATAAGAAAAAAAATTTGATTGTTCAAATTTATGTTGATGACATTATATTTGGTTCAACTCGGCAATATTTAACTGATTATTTTGTAGATCTAATGAAATCTGAGTTTGAAATAAGTATGATGGGTGAGTTAACATTTTTCCTCAGTTTTCAAATTTCTCAAAAACCAGAAGGAATCTATATATCCCAACATAAGTATATGAATTATTTTCTTAAAAAATATGGATATGACAACAAAAAAAGTATAAGTACTCCCATTGGTACCTCAAATACACTTGATCCTGATGAAGTTGGGAAACCAGTAGATCAGACATCTTTTAGAGGTATGATAGGAAGTTTACTTTACTTGACAGCTAGTCGTCCAGACTTAATGTTTTCAGTATGCTTATGTGCAAGATTTCAATCCAATCCTAAGGAATCTCATTTAAAGGCAGTGAAGAGAATTTTTCACTACTTAAAGGGAACTATGGATTTAGGACTATTTTATAATTCTGGAAATGATTTTATTTTAAAAATATTTTTAGATGCTGACTTTGGTGGATGTAGAATGGATAGAAAGAGCACATATGGAACTTGTAATTTCTTAAGAGATTCATTAGTTTCTTGGTCTTACAAGAAGCAACACTCAGTAGCAATTTCCACTGCTGAATCTGGATATGTAGCAACTGGAAGTTGTTGTGCTCAAGTGTTATGGATGCAACACACACTCACAGACTATGGCCTGAGTTTTACTAAGACTCAAATTTTGTGTGAAAATACAATTTCCATTGCCCTTAGTAAAAACCATGCACATCACTCTCATGCTAAGCACATAGATATTAGGCATCACTTTCTTAGGGATCACACACTAAAAGGAGATATCATTCTTCAATTTATCGGAACACAAGATCAACTTGATGATATTTTTACAAAATATTTACCCTCTGATATATTTGAATACATTAAATAGAAGTTAGGAATGATAACCATAAGGTAATACTATTTTTTAAATTTCTGTTGAATCAATCTCCTTACAGTAATAAACTCCTTTTTATAGAGGAAGTACATTTGTTATTGAAGGATTTTCAAAAAAAAAATTAATAAAGTCTTCAAAAAATTTTGTAATGAAGTTATTCATATTTTTCATAATGAAGTATTTCATATTTCATAATGAAGTTTTTCAAGTTTTTAATATTATAGTTCTAGAAGTTCTTGTAATGAAAATCTTTAGATCATAAGTTTTTGTAATAAAAATATTCGGATCATGAGTTTTCGTAATTAAAATCTTCGGATCAGGAGTTCTCGTAATGAAAATCTTCAGACCTGAAGTTTTCGTAATGAAAATATTCAGACCAAAAGTTTTCATAATGAAAATATTCAGACCTGAAGTTTTCATAATGAAAATATTCAGACCTAAAATTCTTGTAATGGAAATTTCCGGATTTGAAATTTTCGTAATGGAAATTTTCAGTTTTGAAAATTTTCATAGTAAAGTTCTTTTTCATATTCGAAGTTTTTTTTAATCCAAATTTCTATAAGAAAAATATTCCTCAGTACAAATAATCTTCCTAGAAATCCTAAAGGTATAATTCATTCTTGAGTTCTTTTTAATTACCATTTACTTGTTGTTAGTTTATTTTGTTTTTAAAAAATTTCTCAGATTCTAGTTACCTTAAATCGGAATGTTTTATTTTAAAACCTCAAAAGATCAGATTCAGCCAAATTTATCCTTGCGGCTATCATATCAACCATTAGATCAGATCATATGGCTTCCCAACCGTTAGATTGGATTTGGAATTTGAATGGTCACTTCATCACCTATATAAAGGGGACCCCCGATGGTTGTCCCACATCGGTTATCAAGCTCTTGCGTCTCTAAGCTATGTCTTTCTACAAAATCCTATTCTAAATTCTTCAGAAGTTCTCCAATGTGAAGTTCTGCAGAATTCTCTTCTCAAGATATGTCTACTATCAAACTAATTGCGGAATGGAAAATATACTGGGAGAGGTTAGTTCATCCGAACTTCTTTAATAACTATGAATCTATTATCAATAAGAAAATCAATCTCAATAGATGGGAAAGTAAAGCTATTTCAAAGACAGGAGCTTAGGATGTGGACTATCCGTATTTTCTGATAGAATTCTATGAATCAGTTTGCTTCTTTAAGGAAAATTATAGGAAAAAATTATAGTTTAAAAGTTATGGAAAGACTTACAAACTCTCTTACACCAAGGATGCTAGCTTGGTGGGTCTATCATATGAAGGAGAAGCCGAGTTTTGCTCTCACAAATTTCTAGAGGTTCAAGGAAGTTTTGTTAAGGAAAAGGCTATGGAATTCCTTGGGCTCAAAGATGTAAAGACAGCAAAAATTTCTCATCTATCTACTAACAATCGGATTCTACAGTTATGGATTCAAGGTCTCATCGTACCGAGGAAGGGTGATAAGGACACCCTAAAGAAAAGTGACATGTATATCCTAGAATTTTTAGTAAACCTAAGGAAGGTTAATCTCATGAGACACATTCTCATTACGATTGAGAATATCAAAAATGGGAATTTAAGAGCTCATATTATCATGTATCCGGCATTACATTCCAAGCAAATAGTTTTGTGTCTAGAATCCTTCAAGATTCCCTACAGTTCCAAGGAAAGTAATTTCAAAGTTATGCTGATCAGTGATGACACCCTTAAGAGGATTAAGGTTGGTTTCTCTAAGGAGTTAGGTGAGTTCTATGATCTTCCTGAGGATGAGGCAGAAGTTGTTCCAGAAAATGTTGAGAAAGTTGAACCATCAAAGAAAGCCGGAAAGAAGAGAAAGTTGAAGAAAGTGGAAGTAGAATACAAAACACCTAATTTCAAGGAATTCCAATCCACACCTTCTAAACCAAAGAAGCAGAAATCCTACCCAGATGAAGTAGTAGAAAAATTGAGGGAGTATAGGAAGAGTAGAAAAGCAGGGGAGCCACAGTTTGGTTTGGATCCTGGTGAGGCTAAGTCCCTAAAAGAAAAGGCAGTCGGTGAACTACAAAAGCAATCTAAAGATAATAAGCTAAAGAAGAAGATGTCTGAGGTAGAGATTTTCCAATCTTTTTTGAAGGCCACAAAAGTTGCATCAGAAAATATTCTTGTACCGGAAACCTTCCTTGTAGAAAAATTGCCTGAAACTCCGGAAAATAAATTCATGTCTCCAGAAAAAATCAAAGAGAAGAAAGTTGAGAAGAAATCTACATAATAAGTACAAGAATCTTAGAATAGTGGTGGCTCTGATGATGTGATTAAGAAAATTGAAGAATATCATGAAAAAGAAAGTGCTTCTGAGAATTTTTCAATCCAGACTTCTCAAGTCGGATCCTCAAAACTTGTTACTCCTGGAGCTGATGACAAGGCAGAAGAAGAGGAAGTGAATAAGCTATCAGAGGAATAGAATCATAATCATGACTTCATTCTTCTCGAGGGTATTGATGTTGGAGTTGAGAAGGAAAAATTTGATGAAGATAAAATTCTAAAGATATCCGGAAGTGAGCAAGAATATTATAATGAGGAAGCAGTTATAAAAATCAATAAGGGTAAACAAGTGGTGGTTGACACCCCAACCAAAGATATTCTGAGGAAGAAAGAAGCTAGAGGAACCTCTAAAAGAAAGCTGGTAGATCTAGAAGAAGAACCATCTCAAAGAAAAATGTCTGATTCAGAGTCATCTACATTGGGACATGATTTTGTTGTTCAATCTCTGAAGAAGCTGGTGGATACCATTCCGATATTTCCAGCAATTGAGTCTAGATTCCAGATGCTTCAGCACAGTATGAATCAGAAAATAGACTTTGTATCCATGGTGATGGAAAGATGTGTTAAGATTGAGGCCGAACATAAGAATGTTCTGATTAACTATGAAGCTCATAGAAAATCATGAAAGAATATGACCAGATGGTCTAAGAAAATTGTTGAATATATGGAAGAGCTTGATCAGTTCCAAGAAGATGTCAAAGAATCTTTTGGTACTGAAAATTCCAAAATCAAAAATCTTTCAGACAGCTTTCAAGAAAAGCTAAACCTTGAACAAAATGCTCTGATTCGAGAGGTGAAAGATCTGAATGGGAAGCTGAGTTATTTTTTCCAAAGCTGGAAAACTGAAAAGGATCTTCGGATTGAGATGGAAGAAAATATTGTCAAGAAAGATGACATACTGAAGGCTCAGGTAGAGACCCTGAAGGCTCAAGAAGACAGGATCAAGGCATTAGAAAACCAAGCTGAGGAGGATCTCAAATAGCTGAAGAAGTTGAAGACAATCGTGAAGAAGCTCATGCCCAAGGAAAAATAAACAAAATAGACTCAAATCCGATCTTTTGTTGTAATTTTTTTTCCTTGTACTAATTCTTCAAATCATAATGAAATTATGGTTGCTTGTCTTGTTTAAATGTTTATACTAATATTTCAGGTGCTTTATTATTTTTCCTATCCCTCAAACTCTTTTTGAAAATCACAAAGGGGGATAAGGAAAAATAATTCTAAAGATGAGAAAGAAAAGGATTTCTAAGTAAAGAAGAACTATCCCTAAGTAAGGGGGAGTTTATTTAAGGGGGTTATCATTATGAAATATTTCCACATTCAAATGAAAATTCTCATTCTGGAAATCTTGAATACGATCCTTAGAGTTCCAAAGCTTAAGGGGGAGTTAGTTATATTCACTATTGTCCATAAACAAAGGGAGATAAGATTTAATTTCAAAGTCTAAAAATTTATTCCAAGTCCTTATATTCTTTTTCATAAGGATGTTTGTGCTTTCTAAAAAGGGGGATATTTTTGAGTCAATAAGGTTTTCCTTATGAATTTTCCATTCCTTCATTAAAGGGGGATATTGTTGAGTCATTAAGGTTTCTTTATGACTTTACCATTCCTCTTATTTTGAAAATCAAAAACACCTTATCTTAAAACAAATTTCATTTTACCCTATATTTTACCCCTATAAGGAAAAAATTCCTTCCCCAAAGAAATTTATCCTTACCATGTTTTCATTGCTCAAATCATAATTTTTCTAAGTGTAAAAATCGGATTGAAACTAAAAAAACCTCGGAATCAAATAATACTTAGATATGAAGCATTCTGTTTAAGACTCCGATTTCTGGTTACGAACTCTCAGGAAGTTCAACTCTGAATTCTGGATATGAACTTTCATGAAGTTCAACTCCGAATTCTGGATATGAATATTTATGATGTTCGACTCATAATTCTAATTACAAACTTATGTAAAGTTAAACTATGAATTCATATTACAAATTCTGGTTATGAACTTGTCTAAGTTTTCACTCCGAATTCTCATGAACTCTGACTCCAAACTTTGTAATTTCAGGTTCCGAATTCTTATTGAATCCAGACTCTGAATTTCCTTGAAATTCATACTCTGGAATTATACAGAATCCAGGTTTCGAGTTCCTATAAAACAGAATATGAATATCCTTGTACTATAGACTCCGAATTCAGTTTTTACTTAGACTCTGAACTCTCATTTACTTTCATTATGAATATCAGTTTTTGGTTATACTTACACCTGTTTAGGTATAAAACGATGTCGTGCTTTCAGTTATCAACTAATCGTTGTTTGAGTGATACATGTACAGGTCCCTCCTAAATGAAAGGAAGAATTTGATCATTGGAGGAGGGAGCCGACCATTGGAGCTATGCCTATAAATAAGATCTCATTTGAACGTGCTCGGCATTTTTTTTTGAACACTGAACTTTTACAACTATTCTCACATGCTTTGGAAGTGATTTCTAGAGAGAGAGGATCTTATAAACTATCAAGATTCGTGAAGAAAGTTTTGAACTGCTCGTTAAAACTTTGCATCGTGTAGATTTTCTTAGTGTAGATGTTAGATTTCCTTGAAATCAGAGACTTCGGGTTGTGAAGTCAGAGGTTCCAATTTCCTTAAAAATAGAGGGCTTGCATAGATAGCAAGACAGATACTGATCTTCAGATTGAGGGCTTACCTGGGTTTGGGTAAGACAAACTTTCTTGAAAGTATAAATCAAGAGACCTCTTATACAGGGTTGTTGGATACCCTCCTCTTTGGGTTAAAAGAGTTATTACTTTCTACTTGTAATATTTTTTTTCCGTTGTGTATTTTAGTTATTGAGGAAAGTATAAATTTCATATACTTCCTTAAAACTTGTACTCTGATTTTATAGGATTCTATATGCTTTAAGGTAGAATCTTATTTGGTGTAAACTTTTGTTAAGTTTCATTTCCAGAATCTCTTTTCCGGAATCAAGAAATTTATTAAAACTTAGAGGTGTTGTGAATTTTGGTTACGCAAAATTTTCTTAAGGATTTTTTAAAGTATACAATTTACCCCCCCCCCCCACTCTTGTATTTGAGCATCTCATTTTACATATTCGATCCTACATTTGGTATTATAGAGTATATCATACTCAGACATACCATTCTAACACTCCTCTCACCTAGGAGATCTATACTTACATAATCTTTTACTCATACTCAAATGAGTCAGTCTAATGGATTGGATAAAAGAGTTTTACATAAAATAAATTTTGGGTATACATTCTCTTATATAATATGGAGGAGGTGATGACATGTAGTCCAACTATTTTAATTTAAAAATATTAAATTATTTGAAACCAACCACATATATAGGGATGGTCTAATCTAATGATCATTCACATAACACAAAAAAAAAAGAATACATTTTCAATCTTATAATAAATTACATCGATTAATTTATTAATTAAGATAATGCACCATTAATTAATCTAAATAATTCAATTTATCTTAATTACATCCAATCATCATTAACCCATCAACATATATAATGTTAAACAAAATTAATATCATTTAAAATTAATTAAGTACACAATTTTACATAGAGTAAACTATGTGTGATTATCCAATATTTTAACAGGGTATTGATTTAATATATATTTATCAATCCTATAAAATGGTGTTTACTAAAAAATCAATGATGCATAGAACACAAGTGAATAGGTCTGATTATGTATTTAATTTTTCTCAATATAAAATTGTGAACACTATCTGCATCAGACTACATAGCGTGTACTATTTTTCACAGCATGTAATGTCTTATTATTGTGTTCATAGCACACACCTTGGGAATGGATGTGTTTCTTGTAGTGGGAATGTTTTAGGTATAAGGCATGTTTTCCATCTTATATGGTGTGTGGAAACAGAGTTTCACAAAAAGTAAGTCCTTGTATTGTGTATCCAATATGTGGCATGTTGCGACACCCCATGTTCTTAACCATGATAAAGCTAGTATTACACGTCATGTACAGTGGTTACACGGTGTGTAGTTCTTCAACCCATATGTCAGTAGGTCCATATCAAAAAAATTATCCTTTTTATTATAATCTTAGATCTTATTTTAATAGATCTAACCTAATAGAGTGAGATGTAGATGATGAAATATAATACAATTTTCATTTGGTAAGTACATGTTTTGTACTTTGGTTTTGTCTAGGAAGAACATTTGGCACCTTTAGATGATATTTTTTGGATATTTCCTCATTTTTTAATCTTAATTGTTTACTAGTAATGTCACCAATAATAAACAATAGAAGATATGAAGATATCAGTTATTAAAATTAATTGATATAATTAAAATAAAATGTAATCTCATGAACATAATCAATGAATAATGAATAAATATAAATTAAAAATGTGGCCAATCTAATACAACTAGTTAGGTTTTGAGTGCAGCGGAAGCACCTTGGATGGCTTGGACAACTTGGATTAGAGTCTTAATTTATGGATAATTGTTGCTTCGCATGAAAAATATTACCATGCAAGCTGAAGATCATAGATTAATTTATGAAATAAATATAATAGAACCATAATAGGAGGATATTCACATGTAATTAATAATTAATTTTTTAGAATATATAAAATTACCTCAACTTGTAATTCTGATTTCATTAATGATTTGGATGACTTGATCTTGTCAAACTGTAATTTTTATATAGATCCAAGTTTGTAATCCCTCTATAGATAATCTACACTTGAACCACAATCTCTAAATGTCATTTTAGAATCATCAAGTGATAGCATGGTCGATCCTGATTGCTTATGTCATTCATATTAGATCACAACAGAATTCATCTTAAAGGAGGAAGGAAGAATTCTTTAAGTTTCCTCAATGGATTGAGAAGGGTGGAAGATTGAGTTCATTCTAGATCTATAAATTTCTCTCTAGGACTTGAGATATTATATCTCTCTAACCATTGTTTACAATAAGAGTGACTCTACAAAGTGTTATAATTAAATTTTTATTATAGAAAGTTTATGGTTGGAAAATTGCACACAATCCCCTTTCCTACTTAGTATTTCTTAGTATTATTATTATTATTATTATTAGTCACTTGAAATGTGAAATAATTTAAGAATGTTAATAAATATCATTTATACAATTTCTAATAAAACGATTGATATCATCCCATTTTCCCTCATCAACATTTACCAATCCTTGAATAATGACTATTTATTTATTATGTAAATATCACTACATTATTCATCAATAAGTATAATAAATATTATATTAACCAAACCTTGAAAATAAACCTTTATTATTATTATTATTATTTAACTCACTTATTCATTAGAATAACTTGTGATTAAATCTTAGTGATCAACCAAACCCTAACAAATATTATTTATTCTAACTTGTTAAATTCAATACTTGAATTTAAGTGAGATTGTGGATACACTCAGTGTGTGGCCCTCTAGTAATATTTCTCAAATACATTATGCATAATCACCAACACTCCAAGTCTCCCATAGAGAAATAATTTAATATCAAAATGAAATCCAACCTCTTAAAAATTTTAACCATGTAATATAATCTATTTATAATGATATCTCAATTGAGGAAAGTAGTGTGGTGGCTTCATCAACCCATATTCGCAACATATCTTTATCTAAATTTTTGCAAATGAACTCACCCACTAAACACCATGGACATAGATTTACTCTGGAAGATCTATTCCAATAAAATGGCCAAATATATCAACTTCCATCATTGGAAAGAAGGGATAAATCCTTTCTCGCATTATCCATTCATTTAATATCACCTATGACACACCCAAGGTATCTTACCTCATCTTGAACATGTGTCATCATAGTTTTCATTAATACATAAAATTACGTGATTTATTATATTTATTAATGATAATACTAAATTCTAAGTATCAATACAAACATCCTCAAATAGGAACATCCAATGACACATGGAAATGTGGATTTCCTATAGACAGGTCTATCCTCATAAACACCTGTTTTTGAGATTACCAAGATAGAACAACATTAGAAGTTGTGTCAATGTATTATGAGACTCATACCAATTATATCATATATTATCTATGTCCCATCACATAATATAATTATGATATATAACTATATTCAATAATTATCTCATGTACCTCATGGTTCTCATAATAGCGGGGAACTTTCATGACTTTTTAGTGTAATGCATATATTCTTTGAAAATTATCACATGAAGATTTTATGCAAGGGAACAATAATTATGTGATAATAAAACTTCATTAATAATGAAACGCATAATCAATTATTGATAGTTTTAACTCTATGGCGCTAACTCCAATAGTTTTCCCATATATTTCATTTTGTATGATTGGGGTGTATGATTAGCACAAATTGTACATTAATCATGTTCCAAAAGATGCAACTCTAAAAACCCAAACTCTAATCCCTGATCCTATGAGACACTATTGAGCCCTATGAACCACTTAGATAACTTAATTCCAAACCATAATTTAGTCTTTTTAGGGGTTCCAACCCTCGAGATCCTACTCCAAAGCCCAGTTTGAAAACCGGACCATCCTCCAGTTTAAAAATTCAAAATTACTCTAAATTTCAATTGTTAATATGGAAAATGGGGCCTTATAAAGGACTTTCTTCAAGGAATAATTTGTAAACACATAATTTATACACTAACTACCTAATCTAGTTTGTATCATGAGACCTATTGATGCATCGAGTGACTATATAATTTGGTACCCCACTTATCACTAAATAATTCCTAAACATCCATCATATGATGAGAGTGGCTAAAAAATATATATCACAATGTTCCATAAGAAAAATTATATATATTAATGGATAAGTTATAAATTTATATCAATAATGGAAATACTTAATATCAATATTTCTCCATCCAATGGAATAATACGGTTATCTAGGTAAATATACAACAATTAATATAGAAACTATTAGATATTTTATATGAAATGGGAAGTGACCTTTTTAAAGGAATGATAAAAAAAATTGGTAGTTAAGGTTAAATTAATTTTTTTAGGATATCATAGAAAATAATACTTCATTATTATTTGTAAAGAGCATGTGAATTATCCATAGCATATGGAATGGGGGTGTCAAACCAAGTGTGCAGTTATGCCCATTTATTTTACATTGAGTGAAGATTTATTTAATGCACAACAAACCTTTTTAGGGTTATTACCCTTAGGTGAATATATTCCAAATATTTCATCCACTTTTTTCATCTAGAATGGGATTTCATTGTAAGGAAGCCACACCCTATTTAATTTATCAAACTTTTAGGATGTCTATGGATATAGGAATGTTTGAGCATAATAATGGATTATGAGGGTAGTATAATGATAGGTAATGTTCATATATAATTTAGAATATAAAAATTAATTTATAAAAATGAATTATAATAATATTTCTCATTATAAAGAATATAAATAATAATTGATTTCAAAAATAAAGGAAGAGAGGATTTTAAGAACCCTTACCTTGAAAATTAATTTCTTAAAACATGAGTTGGACTCTTTATAACTTTAGAGACTCAATGGGTAGACTCTTGAGATAAAAAATGAGAGGTGAATCATGCTCAACATATTTAGAGTTGAGAGGTATGGGATATTGGGTGGATGTGATCTCCTTTTATAGGTGAAAATGAGGGACATTTCCTTGGAAATGAATGTTAGGTGAAGGGTAAAGATGAAATTACATGGGATTTAGGTGATATAAGTAAAGAGATGTTGATGAGACACATGGTATTGAATTTAATACATAAAAAATGTCTTCTAGAGGCTTTATATATTATTTTAATTATCAAAATTTTGAGCAATGTTAATTAACTCCTTTTCCCCCATTAAACTTAATTAAATACTTACCATGGTAATTATTCTTTTACTAAAAATATAACATAAACCCTGTTACCAAATATAGATTATAAATTTATTAATTTGGTCTCTATTTATTTTCATTAAATTTTAAAATATGAGAAAATTACCTTTAAAATTAAAACATAGGATATAAAAAATCTATTTTTATATAAAAAAAAATTCTTAAGTATTATGTTTTTTAATTCTAATTTCTTATCAATTACTAATTAAATGATTGTTAATATATATTTGTATATATTTAAACATTATATTATTAACATCATTCAAAAATATAAATTTAATTTATTTAGATAAAAATATACATCACTTAAAAGAACAATTCTTTAAAAATAAACCATTTTAGAAAAATATAAAACATTCACCTTAAGTTAATTTTGATATTTAGACTTCAATAATTATATTTATTTTATCAAATTTAAATTTTAAAATTTAAAATATAATATTTAAAATATATTTATTAATAAAATCTATTTTTACTATACTATAATGATGAGGTAATAGATTGTGTGTTGTATAGTATTTTTAGGGATATGTTGTTCAAATACAATAAAGGAATATCAGAACATACATTTATGATACTTAGCTATAAATTTCTTACCTCCATAGCTATTTTTTTCAGAAGATATTCCAAAATAAAACCTTCTATGATTTAACTTTTTATCAATATAATTTTTCTTCAAGTTCCCTTTATTCCCACAATTCCATCATGTGGGTCCAGAACCAGCTAATTTACCTCAATTATTTTCTCTCTCTTGAATTTGAATTTTCCTTCTATTGGAACATCCCCTACCTTCTACATAGAATGATTTTTTGGTAACTCCATATACCTCCAACTTCTGAATCTCTTCATTCAGAAAAAGGTCTCATAATTTCTAAAAAAACTAAGTCATTTTTTTATTTGAGTTACTAATGAAAGAAATCATAATATCATAAGAATCTTAAATAATGAAATAATAATCAAGGCCCACACACCTTATTTGACTTCAACTTAACTGATTTAAGTGTACACCCCATTATGTTGATGTCATTAACATGATCCTCCACTAAATTAACTTATAACTTCTACATACCAAATAATATCTATAACATGAAAATTTAATTCATTGTGGATGGATTATAATACATTTTAACAATATTATATATGAATTCAATGGTTTTCTTCACCTCCTAGATAATGAAAGACACATTCTAGGAAAACATCATTTAAACCACCTATATTTATTTCCAGTTGAGTATTTCCCCATTCTACATTTTCCATTATGTTTGATTTGACTCCCTTAAATTAAAGCTAACTTATATATATATATATATATAATATTTAGTCTTTATTCTCTAGAATATTAATTTTGAACCATCAAAAATCTCAATCTATACCTTGAATTCTTCCAATTTCATACCTTTTAAAATAATGATCTCCTACTAAAAAAGTGATAAGGATAAAAACCCTCTAGATGTATTCAAACAATCTATAATACCACTTTTTTTCAAGAAAAAAAAATTTCATAACCCCTTATAAAACCCTAATTGAAGAATAAGGTCAAAAAAATTGAAGTTTGGTTGCACCATATTATAATGTCCAAATGAGGTAACTGAGATCTAAATCTTTATTCCAAATTCCTTGATCAAAAATATATATTCAAAAACACTCAAAAATAAAATAATGAAATAAATCACACACAACATGAAACAACACTAGGATTTATATAGATCAAAATAAATTCATATTCCATAGTAGAAACTTGGTTTCTCATTATTGAGAATAGAAGATAATGATTACCAGATTTTAATAAAAAAATGATCATACCCTATTATTTATAGAATATTCCCACTATTAGATATGGTTACAACACCATCCAATATATATAGGAAACCCTCCATCTGATCAAGACCAATAACTAATGCACTACCTTAACTTTGAAAACTTGGTGATCAATTCAAGACAACTTATTAACCTTATGTATACCTCTTGATTAATCTTACATTTAGTTATCAAATTTCTTATTTTTTTCCTTTTGAAATTACATTAGAGCAATTCTTATGTGATATAGAGCTTCATCTACACTATATCATCTTGATCATGTACTCATTAACAACTACCTCCTACCCCAAATTCAACCTATGATTTATCTTCCACTTCTAGATGTTTATTGGTTATAAAAAATGTGTTTTATCCTGTTATAAAATATATCATCCAAAAATAAGACTACCTCAAGATATAATGACTTTTCCAAAAAATACTTCTAATGGAAACCTAACATCACTCTTAATTTACTAGCAAATAGTATGACATATATGATAGATTGGATCATTTATTCAAAAGTTATTATATTCATTTTTATCTAATGTAACATAGGAAATAATCCATTCTTTATTAATCCATCTTATATATTTCAATTTATTATCAATGTATATACTTTGACTTAGTTTAAATAGACTATAGAATTTATATATTTAAATATTTATCCCTAAAACATAGGTCACTTTGTCTGAGTATTTTATAAATAAATAATATTTTTATAATGTATTAACTAACTATAAGGTTGGTATCTTGTCTCAATTAAAAATATATATTAAACATATATTACTAAAAAAAACTCTAGCACTCCCACTAAACTTTTGTTGTTATAGAAATTAGTTTCGATTCTAAAAAAAACTAGATTCTATAATGGTCTGATTAAATATGATCATTCCATGATTTTACACATTCTTTAATCCATAAATGGATTCATCTTTAAAATCTCTCAATCATGGTATGTTTATGTTTACTTATACTTGTAGTATAGGGGTTATTATACATAATGAATAATATTCCACCTTAATTTATTATAAATAACCATATATATATATATATATTTCTATAACTTCATAAATTTACATAAATAGTATTTTGTGTCTTTGTAGAAAATATCTCTGACTAAATATTGTGGGGTTTTATCTCCTATTACAATTCTAATGTATCTGGAGCCTCAAATCCATCTATGTATATCTTGTTCTAACATCATATTTTAGATATATGATCCCTTTCTAGATATATGAATTTTATTTCCATAATTAATATTTTATATATGGAATCATATAATGGTACAATTCATTTTTTTTATGAAATTTTATTACTATGGTTATCCTTAACAAAAACATCACATCGCTATGCACAAATATATTATAGGTCGGGATACTTATCATACCATAACTCATATGATATCTCATTTACTGACTTGGTTGGAATACTTGGTTAAGTGTATATTTCTCTATATATTATTAATATTCATAAAGTTGTTATGGAAGAATTACATGACTCAATATAACTCTCACTATTTCAAATATGATATTGATTTAGTTAGGATGATATCTTATGCTCTTTTAATCAATCAATGAAATTTTGGTTAAGATATTATCTTCTTAATTATGATCATAGTTTATTTATATTCCTACCAATTTTATTCTCAACTTCACTTTAATATCTTAAATAGATATGATTTAAACCTCATCAGGTAGATATATTCATATCTTATAATTTCATTATAAAATTATTTATGAATGAGAATCTACATATATCATCTATAATAAATAGTTTATATAAATCTGTATAAATTCATTATGGAATGTTTATGACTTAATTTACCTTTAAATCTAAATATTCTATAGTCCCATTTTTATTCATAAAAATCATAGAAAATAACCATGTTTTATAACATAGATTGATCTAAATACACTTCTTGATTTAACGTTTTATAATTATTTTAGTTTATATAAATAATTTGATCATTCCATAGTTATGTGTAATATGATTCAAGTAAATTTAATTCATCATTTATTACCAACATAGTATTTACCTATTCGAGTATATATTTAATAATTTATTTAAATGTGTCATTCCATAACATTTGTTGGCCATTTTAAAGAAATTTTGTTTTATATCTCAAAACATGAAATAAAATTTACTTTTCACTAAACTAATGTTATGATAATGATAAAAAAATAATAATGGTTCCCTGGTAAAATAATTTTTCCTCTAGGCACTATAAAATGGAAATATTCTATAAGTAATGTTGTAAGTCTCACCGCATTAATAGATTTAAGATGCACTTCATCACTATAAATATTTCTTTATATAAATTTTTCATATATATATATACAAATATATAAGTCATAAACTATATCTAATACCCAAATTATATAAATTAAATTATTACATTCAATTATGAATGTACATGAAGATCGACTTTTATTATTTACTATATTGTAGTTATTCTTCCAATTTTCTTTCTTACCACATGAAAAAAATATCCTCATGTTTATTGCATACACTTTGAATCTTTTATTTCTTAAAAAAATATTGTATATATAACTTTGGATTTGATTTTTCTTTTGGAATATTATCCTTACTCTTCTTCTTTTTCCATATAAAAAATAAAAAAGTTGTATTCATCATGCTTTTATCATATGGGTGAATCATTAAAAAATATCTATAAATGATTTATGTAGGTTTATCATGTTAAAATTAATAATAAAACTTGATAAGAAAGGTGGTCTATTTTACAGAATGAAATTTATAAATAGCACCTTGCCAAGATTAAAACCAAAATTTTCAAAATTATCAATATACTATATTTCCACAAGTACTTGAGTTTTGATAGGGATTCCATATCCCAACATTCATGTAATAAGTGTTTTGGAGATCTCATGTCTCTCTTATCTATCACCCTCCTAGTAAATTTCTTAGAGATAAGACAACATAGAGTAAATATCTTTTTCCTCATATTGTTTTATAGATTACTTGACTTCAATTATAGAAAAATACATTGTATATCCAATAATTTATCTATATATATCCAGTGAGAATATTTCTCATCCTCACTCAATTCATGTGTATACTCAGTAGGTAGTGGGGATTATAATACATATTTCTTATTTTTTTGTCATAATATGGTTCACAAGCACATGAACCACTCTAGTAAATTTATAATAGTATGGAAATTTTATTTATCTAAAAGGGATCATTGTGATATCGATTTCATGGTGTTCCTTTACATTATTTATAATAAAAAGAACTAGATTTTAGTGTTTTATATTGATTACTAATTTAAATATTATTAATTAATGAATTATTTATATTTAACACTATTTTATCAAATCATAATAGCCCCCATTATTGGACCCAAATATCTATTCATTAGGATATTATAGTGATAAGGATCTATATTTCTCTTCTTTTAGTACAAATTATGTCCATAATACTACTTAATGGTATTTCTGTAGTATTTTATCTTTCTAGTTATATTGACACACTTTTCTTTGATTTGTTGACTGAAATACCATATCCTTATATCTATACCCATATTTACTCAATGATTTCCTCTAAATTGTACCAAGTATACTATAATCATTACCCTTGATTGCAATTTATTCAATTCAACCCAAAAATTTTATTTAGAACTCCTTCATAAATGGACGATTCCTTAACTATTTCCATACATGAAACATGTAATATTTTTTCATTTTTTAATCAAATAATGGAAGGTGGGTTGTAATTTAATATTTTATTTTAGGGGATTTTAATTAAAAGTATATATATAATTTAGTTTTTCATAAAATTATTGGTAATTGTTACATATGAATGATTATATAAATAATTAACCATGAACAATTAAACATTTCTTACATATAATAATTTGTTTTTATGTTATCATGATTTATATCGAAAAAGGTTCAGGACCAAGCATGCCTATCCCCCCAATTTTTTATCATGATTTATAATTATTATAAAATTTTTGATCAAAATTTTTATTTAATAATTGACTATAAAAATATAAATGTATGTGATATAATCATGAGATTTAAACTATGGGTTGGTTTATTGAGATATAATAAATCAACCAAGACCCTAGGGTAGTTACTCCAGGAGTCTTATTCAACTAAAGTTGTAACATCCTATATTCTCTTGTGTTTCAATTTTTTTGGATTTAACATCATCTCTTCTCTCAAACTACCTCATTAGGTAATAAAAAACTTTACAAGTGTATACTTACACATATGTGAAGAGAAAACAGGTATTAAGAATTTCATTTAATGGATAAATGTGGACACACTAAAACTTATAAAATTTAAAAAAGGTGGAATGATATTATAATAGTAAATATTAATTTAATAATTATTATTACAAATTTAAACAATTAAATAATTATATTTAATTAAATTTATGAATTAAAGTATACATTGTTTTGTTTAACTCATGATCATTCAAAACGAAATAATATTTTTAGTGAATAAAACTCTTAAAATTCATCTCAATTATAACTATATAATTTAAAATTAATTAATTAATTAATTTGAATATTTTTTTTGTTCCACTTAAATATTTTGAGTACCCTTTAAAAATTACTATAATATATTTCTAAATTTAAGAAAAAAACAACATATAGGTGGTTTGTTGTTTTCCCTCAAATCAATGTTTTTTAATTTATTTAAAAAATAATCGAATAACCATAAAGGGATTTGACTGAGAAAAAATAGGATGGTGATCACCCCTCCCCACAAAAAAAAATTATATTATATATATATGTGTGTGTGTGTGTGTGTGGTATTAATATAAATGTAAATTTTAAAAACTCACTTTAATCCAAATAAAACATACCATTTATTTTATCTTATTTATTTTAATTAATCTTAATAAAATAAATAAAATAATTGTATTCTTATAAATAAATTATTGTTCTCTTTAACCCATCTTGACTATGCAAACTTTGATTTACACATAGTCTTGACTATTTTATCCAAAAACAAGTCCCTTGAGATAAATTTCAATAAATTAGATCAAAATAATAATTATAAATTAATGTAACTTGTTTATCATGCCACTTGAAAAATTCAATCATAACAGAAGAAATAGGGTGATATGCCCATTTAATTTCCATCAAAACTCATCAAAATTGTTCTAAATATTTAATGAGATAATCATATATAACTTATAATTAATTATTTAAATAAAATAATTCTTTAATTAATTAATTTTTTATTTTAGTTCCTCTCTTTATTGACCTAATCACTTATTATGTTGATATTTTTCACTTTAAGTATAAAAATAATAATTCCTACAGTATATCCATGCATGTTTCACAAAACTCAAAATATAGTTCTTGATATCATTGGTTTAATCATTTGGGAATCAATAGTTTCATGTTGTTTGTTCTTGATCATATATATAGATATCTTACTTTATCTCTTTATATGCTTGAGAAGTGTGGGAGTGTTATCTCCTATTCTATCTCTGTGTCTTGAGTGGAGAAATTAGATGAATTATTTCTATAAAAAATTATTCTTGTGTTTATATTTATATTTAGGTCAAACTTCAAAGAATTACATAATGATATATTCCTTTAATATAATCCAAATAAAGACCCCACACTGCTTCTTAAAATAATAACAATGAAATAACTATTATTTAAAGTGATATGTACTTGTAATAACATTGCAAAAAATAAATAAATTATTTATCAATTTTAAATGATATTAACAAATCTCTTTTATTCCATTAACCTGATCTGAATTATCCCATAAAATAATATTAAGATATTCACTTATATCATGAATAAAATAATATTAAATTTATTTATTTTATGAATAAATAATATATTCACTGATTATCCAATAAAAAAATATTTTAATTACATTTTAATGTTATTAAATGTTCATTTTTGATCTTATGGGCCTGAGTTAGTACATTTTCATTATGAACATCCATTCTCATCATTTGTGCACTTCATGCCTAATATACACCAATGTAGGCCCAATGAGTCATCTAATTCTAAGGAATGTAATTATAAATATTTTAATTTGATATTTTGGTAACTATATCTACACTTAAATCTGAACATTTTTTATTCATGGATCAATGGATGATTCATAAACGATGATGGAGATATTTGGAGATGAATGGAAGCAATTCTAGAGAAGGTAGATTGGAAACCAGCCCATTTATGAGACTGTGGGGCCCAACATACAAACCCAATGAATCCCAAATTTTGTGAGATTATATAAGAAATGTTTAGGAACAAATAACTCTTCATGAGATAATGCTAATTCGGCCTCTATGGTGGTCATTAAGGCGGCCCAAGTTAGAGATACAATTATGGTCCAGATTCTGCGGCCCTGAAAAACATCCCACTAATCTGATAATATCTCCGAATATACAGCTCTAAATGGGCCCAAATTTTACGGGAGATTAGGGGAAATCTGGGGATCAATTTTATTCTTCTATGTCCCACTCTAATTCGGCCATCTATAATGTCATCAAAGCACGTCTGTTCGGTGGATGAAAGTTGGCTGCCACCTCGGGTCAAATGTGGAAAAGTCTAAGTTCCACAAGCTTTCCACCACCCTAGGCCTACGATAATCAAGTGGGATGCTTTGTACTGTTGGAGGCTTGACCCAAGAATTTCAAAATGCCTATTTAAGGCAGTGGTGGTGGAGGAGTTGAGAATCTTTGAGCTTGTTTTCATCTTAATGTTATGCTGCCAATTTCTCTTTGTGATGTTCTTCCTTCACATGTAAGTTGTTTTAATTCATCCTTGTTTATTAATAAAAGTTCTTCTTCTCTTATTATTATATTATTCTCCTTATCACTTTGATACCGTTGGTTCAAGGTGTGAACTTGTTCATAAGAAACCTTGTGAGATTATCACACAACGGTGGAGTAATTTTTATTTTATTGCGTTTTTTTTACTTCTCCATTTCCTCCCTCATGAGTCTACTTTCCGCTTCCATTGAAACCATAGAATCAATGGAGGGCTAACCCACTTATGGGTTGATCCAATGGATTAGAAAGGGGATGTATTGGATGTTATTTATCACCTCATTAATGTATAATCACTTCTTTAATTGAAATTTTTATTTGATGATTTTTAAACTCCATCGTCCTTGTTGAATTTCAGGTCACACACTTCAATTGCTAATACGAACATTTACCTTGAAGTGATCAAAACTTTGATCCTTCAAGTGTATAGGTGATTAGTATTAAAGGGTTTAGGCATTAAATCAGTAAGTGATGATGTTGTTTTTTCTCCTTAAATGAACCCATCTCAAATTTAAGAAATTTAAATCATTAAAAAGAAAATACGTCCAATCCACCCCGAGCGATAACCTAGGATCAACTCATTCTTTTAAATTGAATTCACTTAAATCTGTTAATTATACTTTAAAACCATATAAAATCAACCCAAGTTGGCCACTTCATAGCCAAAAATAGTCCATAGAATGTACGTGTCTATAGGTTTCTTCTTAGGTCTCTGAGGATTCGATAACCAAATCTAAACTACAAGGACCGTTATACCTTCGTCTCTTGGGTAAATTTAAGCGAGAATACAAATTTGGCACCATTGTTGGGGACCCAAGTAATTCATCTAAACACCCATTCTATTCTCCCCCATTTCTTCTTTTCTCATCCAAATTATCTTATCTTTTCCCTTTCTCGTTTTTTTCTTTTGGCGCATGTCCGCCTACACCCACGATCAATCAAACCGTCTAGTTAGGGTGGATATTCCTGGGGTTGGGGAGTCAAGTACACCAAGGGAACTATTTACATTAGATCCTAATCTTCCAAACACCCCTGAGTCAAAACTTGAGGCCATTTCAATGGAAGTTCTTCAAAGAAACCAACTCATAAACCCGGGTGGAAACCAAAATGGAAACCCAAATGAGGCAGCCCCAAACTTGGGGAATGCAGTCGATCAAACCATGAATGACTACCTCACACATTCTTGGACCAATTCCCCCTCATGAATTAGACACAATTCCCTAGGAGATTCCAAATACATCTTTAAACCCCATGTCCTAAACCACCTTCCCACATTCTATGGAATGGAGTCCGAGATTCCCTACCTTCACGTTAAGGAGTTCAATGACATTGTAGAAACCATGTGTCCCCCACATCAACTAGAATAAGCTAAGATGAGGCTATTTCCTTTTTCTTTAAAGGATTGAGCTAAAAATTGGCTAAACAATTTGAGACCATCATCCATAAATTCTTGGGTCCAACTACAAAGAGAATTCTACAAAAAATACTTTCCCCACCACAAAACAATTGCACTAAAAAAGAGTATCCAAAACTTTTTTGAAAAAGAGGGAGATTCATTATATGAAACATGGGAGAGGTTCAAAGACACTCTAAACATGGTTCCACACCATGGTTTTTCTATTCCTGAACAAGTGAGAATTTTCTATGAAGGGTTGGGTCGATGGAATAAACAATTCATTGATATGATGTGTAATGGAACATTTAAAAACAAAGCCCCAAATGATGCTTACGAATATCTAGAAAGCCTTTCTGAAAAAAAACCAAACATGGGGAACTTCACCTTATTCTGAAAAGCCACAAAGAACTACTGGAATTCATACACTTAGAGAAGAGGAAAGCCTTAGGGCTAAACTCGCAGCACTCTCTAGGAAGGTTGAAGAGATAGACCTTAGGAAAGCCCATGAAATCCAAACCGTTGACCCTGTTTGCACAATTTGTGACAAACATGACCATAAGACAGACAACTTCCCAACCATTCCATCCATAAAAGATGTTCTTTTAGGAGGACCTCTAGCAGAAGTAAATGCTTTGAACTTTCAAAAGCCTCAATACCAAAACAACATCAACCCAAGGTATAATGACCACCCAGGATTCCGCTGGAAAGATAACCAACAACCTAGCCAACCACAGGGACAAAATACTTACCCCCATCAGAACTACCAAACCCATAACTAGTTCCAAACCCAACCTATCCAATACCAATAGTCACTAGTCCATTTTCAACAAACAATCCCACTTCCAAAATATCCCCCCAGGATAAACCAATCTTCTCAAGCACCAACCCAAACTTTTCCACAAAGCCTACTAGAACAACTGTGCAAACAAATGGAAAGGATGAACTCAGAAGACTCTTCCCTTAAACAAGAACTTCAAATCATCAAAACTGGAAAGGCACCCATGCCTACTCAAGAAGTTCCATCCTCGACTTCAAGGGGAGAGTCATGTTGCACTCAAACAAATCATGAACAACTAAATGTTGTGACTGTTTTAAGAAGTGGGAAATCAATTGAGAAACCTGAACAACTAATTCAGAACCCACCTGAAGATTCAAACTTGGATGAAAATTCAAATGAACCACAAGATCAAACTGAGGAAACTGATAACATTGTCAAGGAAACAACTCTTCAACAAACAACCCCACAACCTGCACCATTTCCTCAACGCATGAGGGGGAAACCCAAGCCTGAACTGAGTGAAACATTGAGGGAAATCTTTTCACAAGTCAAGTTGAACATACCCCTTCTCGATGCAATCCAAACCATACCATCCTACTCAAAGTAACTTAAGTACTTGTGAAATTTTAAAAGAAACTTTTCACATAAAAACCAAGTCCTTTTGGCTGCTAATGTGAGTACCACCATTCAAGGGACCATTCCTCCTAAGTTGAAAGACCCAGGTTTCCCTTACATCAATGTTGAACTAGGAGAAAGCAAAGTAGTAAAGGCATTGTGTGACCTAGGTGCTAGTGTCAATCTCATCCCATATGTTGTGTACTTCCAGTTAGGCCTAGAAGAACTCAAACCCACATCTGTCACACTTCAACTTGCTGATCGTAGCATTAGGGTTCCAGAGGGGATTTTAAAGGACGTTCTGGTAAAGGTTGAAAACTTCATCTACCCTGCTGATATAAGGCCCCAGCCTTAAACCTTACTTAATATTGAATTAAATGAATAATTCACATTGAGGATCTTTTCAGGTTTGGAGTTTTAGATAATTAGAACATAACTATTACATCTCAAAAGATTACAAATTAGACACTTCTACTAAGTTTCCATAATAAAAAAACTCTTAAAAAGAAACATGTCTAGTTCCATGTTTTATATAGCATGACATTCCCTTGATCCCATCCTTGACCTTATTCCACATTAAGTCCTGTGAAAAACATTTCAAAAAAACTTGGGGTGAGCATAAAAAGCTCAGTAAGGGATACACAAAGAATGAAAACTGTTAGTTTTTCAAACATCAAGTAAACCATGTATACTCTATCAAAGTAATACCTTCACCTTCATGAAGTAGTAAAAACTCTTCATTGAATAAAGTATCATTACTTACCTTTCTGTAACCAAAGTATTACCATAAAACCCATATAAAGAACACATAACATATATAAAGGTAACTTGGGACATAAACATACTTAAGTGGAATAACCATACGGTCGACTTCCACACATATCACTTAATGGAATAGCCATACTTCCAATTTCCATACATACTTAATGGAATAGCCATACGGCTGATGTAGAGACCCAAAGCCTGACGTACATGGACATTACATTACTTTTGCGGAATACTTAGTACATAACAAAAACACACACACAAGGATCGTAATAGTTTAGTGTCTTTGGAAACTCGGAACGTAATCTTCTAATCGTGGGGAAAGATCTTCAATATCTCCCATAAAGATATTCCCTTTTTTTTTACCTAAAAACCTTTCTTTATATCCTGGGGAAAAGAAAACATAAAAGGGTGAGCTCAAATGCTCAGTAAGGGTAAACAAAAGAAATATCAATCACATCATATACATAAGAACATAGCTTTTGGAAATCTTAACCTGCAAAAGAGCTCATAATATCATAACATGGGATAAATCATAGAAGTGAAAATGAGATCCCCATAATCATAACATGAAACTTGAAACTTTGTGGCATTCACACATAATCATGGAAAATCATTTCTTGTTAGTCATGACTCATTGCCAAGACTATCTTAGTGGACAAATTCCCTTTCTGAACCGAGTTCACTCCTCGTTTCAGTCCTGTATCACTGAACCGAAATAACCTTCCGTTCCAGCCATGTCTATCTCATGAGATATAAAATCTTTACCCAATGCATTGGAGGGAGATATAGGTCCCACCCATCTTATAATGAATCCTTTCTTATGTGTGCCACATAATCATAAAACATACATCATCGCATAACACATGTAACAAAAATGGGATTCTTGAAACATAATGACATCATAAATCAATTCATATAAGATAAAGGAATTAATAAAAATAATTCCATCACAACATGAACAAATCAATTTAATAATAGGGATAAAAACAGAACCCTTTATTATCTTAGATGGAAAATAATTTTGATAAAACACTTGAACTCCATTCTTGAAGAAAATATCCTTTCTTCTTCAAAAACATTTTTCCTTTCATAACATGTCATACAACTTTAAAATAAAAGAAGTTGATTAAAAATAAACTTGAAAACTTGTAAAGGAAGCTTCTTGGAAAAAATGTTTTAAAAATCCATTCATGCCGTATAAGTTAAAAAAACATTCTTCGTACTTTTGTCGGAAAAGTCAAAAAGTACCTCGTATGACAAAAGATTCCTTTCATAGATATTACTAAAAACTCACCGAAGGGTAAAAATGGATTTAAACAATTGTAGGTGGATGGAAATAATATTACATATTGATGAAACATGGATGTGGATGATAAAATACACCCCATTAAATACTTATGAATAAACAATCTTGGATAAAAATGAGATTGTGATATTTCCCTTACCTTAGGTCCGATTTGCTTTGTTCGTGTCCGAAGCTCCTGTATAATGGTTTAAATAATGTTATTGACTTATTCTAGAATCATACATATTGATATGATATCATATATGGTCATATTATTAGCTTCTTGTTAGTAATATTTCATTGTTACTTGTTACTCGGGTCTTTATAACTTTTTGTTCTTATGCGTGTTTTGTCGAATAAATTCTTATTCTTATCTTTAGGTTATAGATAATTCATTTCCATAATGGTATTAGTGTATTATATACCATATTCATTCATTCAATTCATTTATATAATAATTATGAAATGAAGATCATGTAGAACGAGTCGCATCACATCGTGGAGACGGTATTCCGTACGTACGCACGAGTGATGATATCGTTCCTATGATCGTGGAATTGTATTGGAGTATATATATATATTATTTCAGTATCAATATTACTTAATAATAATCATATATAGTTACTCATTACACCATTATACCCATCCTTGTAAGGTGATGGTGGAAAATAGATTACACCACGGCGTGGAGACGGTATTCCGTACGTACGCACGCGCGGTGATTTCATTTTTCCGTAGGATGGATAGAAGGTGAATTAGGGTTGTTTCATATTTATAATAACATATCAGTATGTAAGTAATACTGATTTTATTACTTTATCATGAAACAACTAAAGAATAAGAAGTTGAAGAAGAAAGAAATTGAAAAGATCGGTAATGGATATTACCTCTTCTTTTGGAACGCCTCTTTGAATCCTCCACTTAATGAACTAAGATTGGTCTTTGGAGAAGACCAGGACCTCTAGGATTATTCTAGGGAAGTGGAGAGGAGAAAATGGCAGGGGTTGGCCGAGCTTGAGTGCTCAATTTGGTGTGAGGAGGAGGGGGAGGAGGAGGTGCCCTTTTATAAGGGAGGAGAGGGGCACCTTAGGAATATCTCAAAATATTATTTTATATTAAAGTCAAAATCGGTTTATAATGGTTCCAAAGGGTCTTATTTCGAAGCTAAAGTGGGGATGGGTCTAAGTCCTATCAACCAATAGGATTTAGACAAGTTTAGGGTATTATTTTAACCTTATCAATTAGATTTAACTCTAAGTTAATTAATTTAACTTTTACCGTGTCTTTTTGTTTTCTTTCACTATATGGTTAATACACTTACTATAACATGCCAAACGAACCCCAAATTGTTTATTATTAATATATATATCCTTATCTAAGTCATTTGGCCGAACCTTAGATTTTTAGGAATAAAATAACAATTAATAATATAATATTTTATTTAAAAACTATTTTGTGTCAATTTTGACACTATTTGATATATGATTTTTGTGGAAGTCATAAAAGAATTATATGTTCGAACCAAGTTTATTAAATCAACACTAATATATCATAGTAACCTAGAAAATTAGTGGAATTCATAAAAAGTCTCAAATTACATTTATTTTGGTGTTTATAACATCAATTATGTCAATATTTCATTAATAAGATAATTACTGCATCATAATTGTGTCATAAATAAATTAAATTATTTAATGTCTAAAAATTATAAATAAAATACCATTATGTAGGAAATCTTTTTAGCTTTCTAATGAATATTTATAGTCGAATTTATCTTATGTATAACCCCATATTAAAAATGATTTACTTATTAAACTTTGATTTTAACTATTTTAACCCTTCTTTAAATAAATTAATAATAAATGTCCTAATCTAATCCAAGTGGGCCCAAATGGTCATATTTTATTCCTAAGTTTGTTTTTGGTCGAATTACACTTGTCCAATAGAATTAGGACATATGTTAGGGTAATATTGATATCATATTTACCCTTAGTTACCCTATTTACTATTAACCGCGGTAAAAAAAGTAAAAAGTTACTATTCACCAAAAAATTATTTTCATCTTATTGAACCACATTTTAGTCCTTGATATTAACCGTGTCTCTCGGATTTTTGAAATTCCATTCACAGAAGCGGTAAAATTAAGTTTTATGCAAAATTCAGTTTTTAACCTACCACTTAGTGGTTTCACTATTCATCAAAAATTGAAAGTTTTCAGAAAAATACCAAAATTTCACCCTAGGCTAATTTCGATATTCTGAGTCCAAAAATGAAGTCCATTTTGAAAAATAAAATTTATAAAATTTCAAAAAGTGGTTATTACTATTCATAACGGCTAGTTTTAATAACATTTTAATAGCATATCGTTGTTTAGTGAAACTCGTTATTGCGTACTACACACGCTATCGAGGAAGGTCGCGATTGCGTGTAATGCAAGGCAAGTCAAGGATGCATGTTGTGAAAGCTCCTTTTGGTGTAGCGTACAACAAAAGACATTAGTGAAATAAAAAGAATATTTTTCATAAAATCTCGGGCTGTTACATTCTACCCCCCTTAAAATGAATTTCGCCCTCGAAATTCGTCGGGGTTATAAATGGTTTACTATTCGAAAGTTTCTTTAATAGAAACCCACATCGTAAAAAGGAATACCAAAACTTGGCTTTAAAAACTAAAGTATGAAATGTAACGATTACCCAAATAAACTAATCACTGCGTTTCCACATAGGTGAAAATATGGATATGGAAGAGAAATCTAACCATCATGTTCTGATGGAGAGTGGTAGAGAACATGGCTATGGAAAATCCAGTAATCACAAATCCATAAATTTGTGACGATCTAAGGTACCATCTGATTCATCAGGTATAAGAGAACTAGGACAACTTTTTTTTTTGGTTTTCAAGATCATTTCCCTAAAGTTAAAGAATTTGAATTAGAATAAATACTTACTTTATTTTGGTACAATCTCACTGTTGTTCGTGCCTTTAACAATTTCCACTTCATCTCTTAAATAAATGAAGTTGAATTTGTTATTCGTGAAGTGTTAGCAGATCATGTGATAGAATGACGGGTCATTCCATCTGTCTCAAAAGGTTAGCAAAATTTATATACATAAGTCGATCTATAGTGGGATTAATCATATATGGTTCCTAAAATGGGCTTATACTTTATATATCATACTGCTTAATATAATAACACTAGTTTCTACTAAACAGGGACTTCCTGTAGGTCAGTGGTAGGCGATAAAGGCCAGTCGCACTTCGGTTGTGGGTTCGATTCCTACAGCCTTGTCCGACGCGATGGGTTGTCGCCCGTCCTGCAGGTTGTCCTTTTTCTAAAACTACATTACTATAACATCCCATAATATCGAATAAAAAAAACTTCTATCCTTAAACTATACACACTTATGTCCAACATAATCCATTCTAATCTTTAGGCTTATACATAATACTGCAGTCCACTCTCATAATATAGTGACAACGATTACCAGAGATTTAATACTGTCGTTGATCCCCACATATCATAAGATATGTCTTGTTGGTCACATTCCAAACATTCAAAGTCCTTAATCGTGTATTCTCTTGAATACCTTAGTGAAAACATGAGTGTAGTTAAAAGTTAACACTTTCCACATACCAAAATCCTCAAAATTCTATATACTCAAACCATGATATCACTTAGTCCTTATATCAATCATGAGCTCATGAATACTATTAAACATTTCATTTTCTCGTCTTCATTATGCGCACATCATCTTATTTCCAAAAAAATATCTCAATCACTTTGAATACCACATCAATAAATATTGCAATACTCAATGATACAACATTATTTTGGAATCCCATTACATAAACACTTAATCATTCAACCACATCGTTGTCATATTCAATATTGCCAATAGTGATCGCATGTGATTTCCCTTTGTCCTTTGCCTTCAGTGGTTGCTCATGTTGATCATCACTAACCCTTGGATTAGGGAAATTATTAGCATAATGCCCCATTTCCTTGCACTTGAAGCATTGAAGTGTTGGTGGTGCGTTCTCTGCAGTGTTTGCTTTATTCACATCATTAGAAACCCTTTTTCCATTACTTCGACACTCAGCTGCTCGATGACCTTCTTTTCCACACTTAAAACATTTTCTAGTCCCTTTAAGACAATCTCCACCATGCTTCTTTCCACACTTTGTGCATAAGGAAACATTCATCTTCTTTTCACCATTATTCTGAGATTTCTCCTTGAACTCCATCTTTCGTTTCTTGTCAAAACCATGAGATGGATATGTAACACCAACTTCCATTTCTACCTTGATAGCACAACGCACAATTTCTTCATAGCTACTGAAGTCTCTTATAGCTAATGCCCTTCGAAGACTTGGTTTTAAGCCACTGAAAAATCGATCAACTTTAATTTCAGGTTGGATGATAATACCATAAGCATACCTTGCAAGTCTTGTAAAATTTGCTTCATAGGTACCAACAGATTCATCGTCCCTTTGCTTCAGTTCAAGAAACTCTTTCTCCATCTTTGTTCGAAGAATACGAGGGAAGTACTTACTGAAAAACAAGTTCTTGAACTCGTCCCATTCCATGGACTCAATTTCATCTCTTGGCCTCGTATTCTTGATAAGATTCCACCATTGATCAGCTTCACCTTCCAAATGATATACTGCTAAGATGACTTTATCATGTTCAGAACATTGAAGAACTGAAAATATCTTTTCAGTAGTACTGATCCATTGTTCAGCCGCAAGTGGATCAGAAGACCCACTGAAAGAAGGTGGACGTTGCCTCATGAAGGACTCAATAGAATATTGTTCCCTTCTCTGGTCATTTGGAAGTCCAGAATGATTCATAGCTTGTGTAAGTATAGCAATAAGATTTTGCACTCCATCTCCCATAACATTTGTTTGTTCAGGAGGGCAATCATTGCATTGTCCATTGCATTGATCAACACGGTTCCTTCGGGTTCCAGCCATCGTCTAAAACCCAAAAAGAATAGTGTGAGAGGCAAAAATCATGCTAGGGAAAACAACATAATAAAGGGGGAGTACCTTCAATATCCAACATCTTAGGTTTAATTCTATGATCGTTAGCGTAATTCTATTACTATAACCTATACGTATACTTATCCTTAGGGACATCCCAAGACATACCTTAGAAATATCTCTAGGGATCACACTAACGTTTTCGCATCCAAGTTTCCAAAGGTTGACTAAACCTTTCCTCTGATACCAACTGTAGAGACCCAAAGCCTGACGTACATGGACATTACATTACTTTTGCGGAATACTTAGTACATAACAAAAACACACACACAAGGATCGTAATAGTTTAGTGTCTTTGGAAACTCGGAACGTAATCTTCTAATCGTGGGGAAAGATCTTCAATATCTCCCATAAAGATCTTCCCTTTTTTTACCTAAAAACCTTTCTTTATATCCTGGGGAAAAGAAAACATAAAAGGGTGAGCTCAAATGCTCAGTAAGGGTAAACAAAAGAAATATCAATCACATCATATACATAAGAACATAGCTTTTGGAAATCTTAACCTGCAAAAGAGCTCATAATATCATAACATGGGATAAATCATAGAAGTGAAAATGAGATCCCCATAATCATAACATGAAACTTGAAACTTTGTGGCATTCACACATAATCATGGAAAATCATTTCTTGTTAGTCATGACTCATTGCCAAGACTATCTTAGTGGACAAATTCCCTTTCTGAACCGAGTTCACTCCTCGTTTCAGTCCTGTATCACTGAACCGAAATAACCTTCCGTTCCAGCCATGTCTATCTCATGAGATATAAAATCTTTACCCAATGCATTGGAGGGAGATATAGGTCCCACCCATCTTATAATGAATCCTTTCTTATGTGTGCCACATAATCATAAAACATACATCATCGCATAACACATGTAACAAAAATGGGATTCTTGAAACATCATGACATCATAAATCAATTCATATAAGATAAAGGAATTAATAAAAATAATTCCATCACAACATGAACAAATCAATTTAATAATAGGGATAAAAACAGAACCCTTTATTATCTTAGATGGAAAATAATTTTGATAAAACACTTGAACTCCATTCTTGAAGAAAATATCCTTTCTTCTTCAAAAACATTTTTCCTTTCATAACATGTCATACAACTTTAAAATAAAAAAATTTGATTAAAAATAAACTTGAAAACTTGTAAAGGAAGCTTCTTGGAAACAATGTTTTAAAAATCCATTCATGCCGTATAAGTTAAAAAAAACATTCTTCGTACTTTTGTCGGAAAAGTCAAAAAGTACCTCGTATGACAAAAGATTCCTTTCATAGATATTACTAAAAACTCACCGAAGGGTAAAAATGGATTTAAACAATTGTAGGTGGATGGAAATAATATTACATATTGATGAAACATGGATGTGGATGATAAAATACACCCCATTAAATACTTATGAATAAACAATCTTGGATAAAAATGAGATTGTGATATTTCCCTTACCTTAGGTCCGATTTGCTTTGTTCGTGTCCGAAGCTCCTGTATAATGGTTTAAATAATGTTATTGACTTATTCCAGAATCATACATATTGATATGATATCATATATGGTCATATTATTAGCTTCTTGTTAGTAATATTTCATTGTTACTTGTTACTCGGGTCTTTATAACTTTTTGTTCTTATGCGTGTTTTGTCGAATAAATTCTTATTCTTATCTTTAGGTTATAGATAATTCATTTCCATAATGGTATTAGTGTAGTATATACCATATTCATTCATTCAATTCATTTATATAATCATTATGAAATGAAGATCATGTAGAACGAGTCGCATCACATCGTGGAGACGGTATTCCGTACGTACGCACGAGTGATGATATCGTTCCTATGATCGTGGAATTGTATTGGAGTATATATATATATTATTTAAGTATCAATATTACTTCATAATAATCATATATAGTTACTCATTACACCATTATACCCATCCTTGTAAGGTGATGGTGGAAAATAGATTACACCACGGCGTGGAGACGGTATTCCGTACGTACGCACGCGCGGTGATTTCATTTTTCCGTAGGATGGATAGAAGGTGAATTAGGGTTGTTTCATATTTATAATAACATATCAGTATGTAAGTAATACTGATTTTATTACTTTATCATGAAACAACTAAAGAATAAGAAGTTGAAGAAGAAAGAAATTGAAAAGATCGGTAATGGATATTACCTCTTCTTTTGGAACGCCTCTTTGAATCCTCCACTTAATGAACTAAGATTGGTCTTTGGAGAAGACCAGGACCTCTAGGATTATTCTAGGGAAGTGGAGAGGAGAAAATGGCAGGGTTTGGCCGAGCTTGAGTGCTCAATTTGGTGTGAGGAGGAGGGGGAGGAGGTGCCCTTTTATAAGGGAGGAGAGGGGCACCTTAGGAATATCTCAAAATATTATTTTATATTAAAGTCAAAATCGGTTTATAATGGTTCCAAAGGGTCTTATTTCGAAGCTAAAGTGGGGATGGGTCGAAATCCTATCAACCAATAGGATTTAGACAAGTTTAGGGTATTATTTTAACCTTATCAATTAGATTTAACTCTAAGTTAATTAATTTAACTTTTACCGTGTCTTTTTGTTTTCTTTCACTATATGGTTAATACACTTACTATAACATGCAAAACGAACCCCAAATTGTTTATTATTAATATATATATCCTTATCTAAGTCATTTTGCCGAACCTTAGATTTTTAGGAATAAAATAACAATTAATAATATTTTATTTTATTTAAAAACTATTTTGTGTCAATTTTGACACTATTTGATATATGATTTTTGTGAAAGTCATAACAGAATTATATGTTCGAACCAAGTTGATTAAATCAACACTAATATATCATAGTAACCTAGAAAATTATTTTAATTCATAAAAAGTTTCAAATTACATTTATTTTTGTGTTTATAACATCAATTATGTCAATATTTCATTAATAAGATAATTACTGCATCATAATTGTGTCATAAATAAATTAAATTATTTAATGTCTAAAAATTATAAATAAAATACCATTATGTAGGAAATCTTTTTATCTTTCTAATGAATATTTATAGTCGAATTTATCTTATGTATAACCCCATATTAAAAATGATTTACTTATTAAACTTTGATTTTAACTATTTTAACCCTTCTTTAAATAAATTAATAATAAATGTCCTAATCTAATCCAAGTGGGCCTAAATGGTCATATTTTATTCCTAAGTTTGTTTTGGGTCGAATTACACTTGTCCAATATAATTAGGACATATGTTAGGGTAATATTGATATCATATTTACCCTTAGTTACCCTATTTACTATTAACCGCGGTAAAAAAAGTAAAAAGTTACTATTCACCAAAAAATTATTTTCATTTTATTGAACCACATTTTAGTCCTTGATATTAACCGTGTCTCTCAGATTTTTGAAATTCCATTCACAGAAGCGGTAAAATTAAGTTTTATGCAAAATTCAGTTTTTAACCTACCACTTAGTGGTTTCACTATTAATCAAAAATTGAAAGTTTTCAGAAAAATACCAAAATTTAACCCTAGGCTAATTTCGATATTCTGAGTCCAAAAATGAAGTCCATTTTGAAAAATAAAATTTATAAAATTTCAAAAAGTGGTTATTACTATTCATAACGGCTAGTTTTAATAACATTTTAATAGCATATCGCTGTTTAGTGAAACTCGTTATTGCGTACTACACACGCTATCGAGGAAGGTCGCGATTGCGTGTAATGCAAGGCAAGTCAAGGATGCATGTTGTGCAAGCTCCTTTTGGTGTAGCGTACAACACAAGACATTAGTGAAATAAAAAGAATATTTTTCATAAAATCTCGGGCTGTTACAGCCGACTTCCATACCCAATGCATTGGAGGTTATAACGTAACCACCCGTCCTGGTATTCACGGCACCACCCGTCATATGGTTTATCACGTAACCACCCGTCAAATGTCCAAGTACCAATATAAAATCATAAAACATAAAACCAATATAAAGGAATGATAACATTTCCACATTTCAATAAAAATATATCATAATAAAATCCTTTATCAAAACCATTTTCAATAACAAAATACATAAAAGAGTATATTGTATTTATTTTATTTTAAAAACATTATGGCTTGTTGAGGAATCCAAAGACCAAATAATACTCGCGGCGGCGGAAAAGGTCATTGTCACCGCGTACGTTAAAAAAACATTCCTTTTTGTTGTTTAGTAAAACGCTTCATAGAAAAAGATTCCTTTTGTATAAAAGTAAAAGTAAAAGGGTTTTATACACCGTATAAAAGAAAGTTGTGTATAAAATAAAATATGCCTCAATGAAAGGAGATTGAGATGAAGTCCCTTACCTCAGGTCCGACTTGACTCGATCGTTCTTTAACGTCCTGAATAATAAACTTGAGTTAATTTCTACTTGATTAAGAACCTTCTTAAAGTTCATTATTCCTTTTATATCACTTATTGCCATGTTATAAACATTATGTAACCATTTAAGTTAATAATGTTTGTTTCTTCGATATTTGGTTCTTAAGTCGAAAGTGGACTTCTTACAATTACATATTGTTCGTGTGGTCAAAGGTTATTTATATCCAGAATGACATTCCTGATTTGGATATCATATATATCATATATATCCATCATATACATGTATTTGTAATATTACATAATCATTTAGAGGTAAGAAACGAAATGCACCGTTCATGGAGACGGTAAGCCGTACGTACGCATGAACGCTACTTTAATTTCTTTGTGATAATAATGGAATTAAAACTAAATGAGAGTCATCTATATTTTAATTCCAGAATTATATTCATCATTTAGATGTATCATTCATCATATATATCCATTATATACATGTAATTATAATAGTACATTATATTTTGGGATAATAAATGAAATGCACCGTTCATGGAGACGGTAAGCCGTACGTACGCATGAACGCTACTTTCATTTATATCTCATAATTTAATGGGAAGAAATAATAATTATATAGAGTTATATTATAATTCCAGTATAACATCATATATAATAACTTTAAATCCATCCTTTATATGTCCCACATATGGCATTAATGAATCAAATCACTTTGAGGGGGCGGTAGTCCGCACTTCCTTAAATGAAGATATCACGTTTACCCATAATGGAAACCATAAAGGTATGCCCAAAATGAAAAATACATAAGATTAAGGAAAACATAAACATATTATATATCATATATAAATATACTGTCATCTTAATGGCCACCTTTGAAGGTGTAAAAAGAATGTTGAACAATCATCGTTTCGGGAGGCAGAAATTCGTCATCCACGAAAACAGTATGTTCTTTAACCATTAGATGTAGGTGTGTGTAAGTGTAGCTTGAATCCTTATTATAACAACATCCTAGTATATCGAGGATACTTTATTTGTTACAAAAGAAAATAATAAAAAGAGTTTAGGGGGTTGGAGAAGCAAAATAAAACAAAAGGACTCAAAAGAAGACATTACCTTAAAATCGGGTAACTTCCCTTGGTTTGACCTCAAAGGCTTCCTTGGGAAGACTTCTGCCCAAAGTGAGGTTTCAAGTAGTAATAGAGGGATGTGGAGAGACAAAATGGGCAGGGTTTGGCCGAGCCAAAGGCTTTGGGTGTGTGGGTAAGGTGGTAGAGGTGGGGGCCTTTTATAAGAGGAGAGGAGGGCACTCTTGGAAAGTATTGAAAAGTCACTTTATTTTAAAATGGTATTTGGATTTAAGAGGTCCCACAAAGATGTATTTCTAGGATAAGGTGATAAGGGTTCGAAATCCACTCATCCAATAGGTTTTGGACATGTTTAGGTCTTATACATTACATTATCTTTTCATTTTATTTAAATCGTTAAATAATGAGGTCAACACTGCATCATTATGATGTCATAAATAATTTAATTTATTTAATGTCTAAAAATTATAAAAAAACTACTATGATGTAGGAACTCTTTTTATCTTTCCAATGACTATTTATAGTCAAAAATATGACTTGTATAACCCCATGTAAAAAATTGTTTTAGTAAAACATTTCATGTGTGTGTCATTTTTACTTTAACATTAAATAAAAAGTTATTTATGTCATTTCCCAACCAAAGTGGCTCCATGGGGTCCTCAAGTTGACCCATGGCTTTTCTTGGTCGTCCATGACACATCCAATAAGGGTAGGACATGTGTCAAGCTCATCTCATATTATTAAAACATTATTTTTACCTTAAACTACACTAATTACCTCTAATCGCGATTAAAAACTTAATAAGTTGCTATTCACCAAAAAATTATTTTAATCTCATTGAACCAAATTTTACTTCTTAATGACAACCATGTATGTCGGATTTTTTAAATTCAAAAAACAGAAGTGGTAAAATTTCATTTAAATGAAAAATCAGTTTTTATAAGTACCACTTAGTGGTTTCACTATTCATCAAAAATTGAAGTTTTTCAGAAAAATACCAAAAATTCACCCTAACCTATATTTGATATTCTGAATTCAAAAATGAAGTCCATTTTACAATATTCACAACATATAAGTTGCATTAATTAATTTAATAATTAATTCCCGCTATTAGAGCAAATAGCGTGTTTTTATGAAACAATAAGTATCAAAAGATTGACACGAGTTTAAGTCCGATTTCAAAGTGAAATTAGTTCCAACGACCACTATTGGATTTAATGGTAAAAATATTTTCTAATTTCACTTTAAAAAAATTCAAATGATAATCTAATCATATAAATAAATTACATTAAAAGAGGTTTTGAATTAAAATACAACATTTTACACTATTCATTAAAAAATGAACTTTATCGGAAAAATGCCAAAAAATTACACAAAGTAATATTTGATGTCCCGATTCTAAAGTAGAGTTTTATTTGGTCCAATAGAATGTATAAGAGTGATCAAAACTATATTTAATGATGGTTCTCCATCAAAAGGTGATAAGTGAACCTTTAGTGAAAATTAGGGTATAAATGCCTAAAATTGAATTCTTTCCGTATTTTAAGCCTTTATCTTTTATTGGATAAATGTAAAAACATTTAAAAAACATATATAATCATATTTTAGTTATTTCTATCCATTCCCGCCAATAAAACGGCTACATGTTAACTACCATTTAAAATAATATTATTATATTACTAGTGTACAACGTAAGTTTTCAAAGAATCTCATCGTTGCGTATCGGGTACGCTATCGAACATAGCAACCCTTTTAAAGTGAAATTAATATTTAATTCGTAAATATTAATAAATATGAAAATGTTTTATTCATTATTTACCTGGGATGTTACATCCTTCCCCCCTTTAGGGAATTGCGTCCTCGCAATTTTATTCACTTATCAAAATAAGTGGGGGTATTTATCCCTCATAGCATTTTCAGATTCTCACGTATCCTCTTCAATCACATGGTTTTTCCACAAAACCTTTACCTGATAAATCACATTATTCCGTAACACCTGCTCCCTGTGGTCAAGAATCTGGACCGGTTGTTCCTCATAAGATAGGTTCTCTTCCAGCTGAACTACCTCTGGACTCAAAACATGAGATGGATCTGGCATATACTTTCTTAGCATCGAAACATGAAAAACATTGTGTACTTGAGATAAACTCGGAGGTAAAGCCACTCGGTAAGCAACTGATCCAACTTTCTCCAGAATTTCATATGGTCCAATGAACCTTGGACTCAGCTTTCCTTTCTTACCAAATCTCATCACACTTTTCCATGGAGAAACCTTGAGAAAAACATGATCACCTACCTCAAAAGATAGATCCTTCCTCCGGTTATCCGCATAACTCTTCTTCCTGCTCTGAGCTATTCTCATGTGCTTCTGAATCAACTGAACTTTTTCTGCCATCTCTTCTACCAAATCTGGTCCCATCAACTTCCTTTCACCCACTTCATCCCAAAAAGCTGTAGTTCGACACCGCTTCCCATATAATGCCTCAAATGGTGTCATCTGTATACTGGAATGAAAATTGTTATTATAAGAAAACTCAACCAAAGAAAGATGTTGGTCCCAACTTCCCTAATAATCCATCGAACAAGCTCGTAGCATATCCTCCAAGGTCTGAATTATTCATTCTGACTGCCCATCTGATTGAGGATGAAAAGCTGTACTAAAATTTAATTCAGTACCCAACGACTTCTGAAGGCCTTTCCAAAAGTTAGAAGTAAACCTGGGATCACGGTCAGATACAATGGAGAGAGGAACTCCATGTAACTTGACTATCTCTTTAAGATACAAACAGGAAAGTTGATCTAGGGAAAAAGTATCTCGTATAGCAAGGAAATGAGCAGATTTAGTCAAGCAATCAACAATAACCCAGATTGCATTTTTACCTAGAGATGTCCTCGGTAATCCCACAACAAAGTCCATGGATATGTTTTCTCATTTCCACTCTGGCACTGGTAAAGGCTGAAGCATCCCTTTAGGTAACTGCCGCTCTGCTTTAACCTGCTAACAAGTTAAACACTTCACAGTAAAATCAGCAATATCTCTTTTCATTCCATCCCACCAGTAATACTCCAACAGATCTCTGTACATCTTAGTACTGTCAGGATGAACTGAAAACAGGGAACTATGAGACTCACATAACAACTCATTCTTCAACTGTGAATCACAAGGCACACATAATCTCTTCCCAAACCTCAAAACACAATCATTATCAATGTTGAATTCTGGCAACTTACTTTTCTGAACCAGCTCTACCTTTTTCTACAACTCACTGTCTTGCTTCTGTGCTTGCTTGATTCTATCTGATAGAGAAGATCTCACTGATACCTGAAACAAAACAGAAGGAAATCCTGCACCAACAACTTCTATTCCAAAGTTCATAAAATCTTTAACCAAAGGATCAAGTTCCAAACGCAACATCGTTAATGAAGCATTACTTTTTCGACTCAAAGCATCAGCAAATTTATTGGCTTTTCCTGGATGGTAATGAATTGTACAATCATAATCCTTGATTAATTCCATCCATCTCCTCTTTCTCATGTTCAATTCTTTCTGAGTGAATATATACTTTAAACTTTTTTGATCAGTATATATTTCACACTTTACTCCATACAAATGATGCCTCTAAATTTTTAAAGCAAAAACAACAGCAGCTAATTCCAAATCATGTGTAGGTTAATTTACCTCATGAGTTTTCAACTGACGTGAAGAATAAGAAATTACCTGATCATTCTGCATAAGTACACAACCAAGTCCTTTCAATGAAGCATCACTATATATAACAAACTCACCACTCCTGGAAGGAAGTGCCAAAACTGGAGCATTCACCAATCTTCTTTTCAACTCCTGAAAACAATCATCACATTCTCTTATCCAGATCAACTTAACACCCTTCCGAGTTATCTTAGTCATTGGACTAGATAACCGTGAATAAATTTCAACAAACCTTCGGTAGTAACCTTCCAAAACAAGGAAACTACAGAACTCGGTTACATTTGTGGGTCTTGTCCATTCTTCAACAACTTTTTTTTAGCAGGATCAACAGTTATGCCATCTTTTGAAACAATGTGACCAAGGAAAGAAATTTGTTGTAACCAAAACTCACACATGCTAAATTTTCCATACAGTTTCTTTTCTTTTAAGGTTTGAAAGATAACCCTTAAATGACTTTCATGCTCCTCTTTACTTTTAAGAAAACACCAAAATATCATCAATAAACACAACCAACATTTTTCACCAGATTCAACTGATCCATCACTGCAGTAAACTGCTCAATTATGATTCTGAACATCTCAATATGCTGATTTGGAAGGTCATTTCCCTCAGTATGCCTTCCCAAAAAATCTGTTTTGTTTCCTCTATGAAAAACCATTCTTAACACAGAAATATCTTAGGCGAAGCAACATGGTAATCTTTAAATGCTATATCATTTCATTCATACCATAAATTAACTTATAATTTAACAATTTTCTAACTCCTAAAGTTGTCTAAACCGACCTTTGATACCAACTATAAGGCCCCACCCTTAAACCTTACTTAATATTGAATTAAATGAATAATTCACATTGAGGATCTTTTCAGGTTTAGAGTTTTAGAGAATTAGAACATAACTATTACATCTCAAAAGATTACAAAGTAGACACTTCTACTAAGTTTCCATAATAAAAAAACTCTTAAAAAGAAACATGTCTAGTTCCATGTTTTATATAGCATGGCATTCCCTTGATCCCATCCTTGACCTTATTACACATTAAGTCCTATGAAAAACATTTCAAAAAAACTTGGGGTGAGCATAAAAAGCTCAGTAAGGGATACACAAATAATGAAAACTGTTATTTTTTCAAACATCAAGTAAACCATGTATACTCTATCAAATTAATACCTTCACCTTCATGAAATAGTAAAAACTCTTCACTGAATAAAGTATCATTACTTACCTTTTTGTAACCAAAGTATTACCATAAAACCCATATAAAGAACACATAACATATATAAAGATAACTTGGGACATAAAAATACTTAAGTGGAATAACCATACGGTCGACTTCCACACATATCACTTAATGGAATAGCCATACAGCCAATTTCCATACATACTTAATGGAATAGCCATACGGCCGACTTCCATACCCAATGCATTGGAGGTTATAACGTAACCACCCGTCCTGGTATTCACGGCACCACCCGTCATATGGTTTATCACGTAACCACCCGTCAAATGTTCAAGTACCAATATAAAATCATAAAACATAAAACCAATATAAAGGAATGATAACATTTCCACATTTCAATCACAATATATCATAATAGAATCCTTTATCAAAACCATTTTCAATACCAAAATACATAAAAGAGTATATGGTATTTATTTTATTTTAAAAACATTACGGCCTGTTGAGGAATCCAAAGACCAAATAATACTCGCGGTGGCGGAAAAGGTCGTTGTCACCGCGTACGTTAAAAAAAACATTCCTTTTTGTTGTTTAGTAAAACGCTTCATAGAAAAAGATTCTTTTTGTATAAAAGTAAAATTCAAAGGGTTTTATACACCGTATAAAAGAAAGTTTTGTATAAAATGAAATATGCCTCAATGAAATGAGATTGAGACGAAGGCCCTTACCTCAGGTCCGACTTGACTTGATCGTTCTTTAACGTCCTGAATAATAAACTTGAGTTAATTTATACTTGATTAAGAACCTTCTTAAAGTTAATTATTCCTTTTATATCACTTATTGTCATGTTATAAACATTATGTAACCATTTAAGTTAATAATGTTTGTTTCGTCGATATTTGGTTCTTAAGTCGAAAGTGGACTTCTTACAATTACATATTGTTCGTGTGGTCAAAGGTTCTTTATATCCAGAATGAAATTCCTGATTTGGATATCATATATATCATATATATACAGAATATACTTGTATTTATAATATTACATAATCATTTAGAGGTAAGAAACGAAATGCACCGTTCATGGAGACGGTAAGCCGTACGTACGCATGAACGCTACTTTAATTTCTTTGTCATATTAATGGAATTAAAACTAAATGAGAGGCATGTATATTTTAATTCCAGAATTATATTAATAATTTAGATGTATCATTCATCATATATATCCATTATATACATGTAATTATAATAGTACATTACATTTCGGGATAAGAAATGAAATGCACCGTTCATGGAGACGGTAAGCCGTGCGTACGCATGAACGCTACTTTCATTTATATCTCATAATTTAATGGGAAGAAATAATAATTATATAGAGTTATATTATAATTCCAGTATAACATCATATATAATAACTTTAAATCCATCCTTTATATGTCCCACATATGGCATTAACAAATCAAATCACTTTGAGGGGGCGGTAGTCCGCACTTCCTTAAATGAAGATATCGCGTTTACCCGTAATGGAAACCATAAAGGTATGCCCAAAATGAAAAATAAAGAATCTTAAGGAAAACATAAACATACTATATATCATATATAAATATAGTGTCATCTTAATGGACACCTTTGAAGGTGTTAAAAGAATGTTGAACAATCATCGTTTCGGGAGGCAGAAATTCGCCATCCACGAAAACAGTATGTTCTTTAACCATTAGATGTAGGTGTGTGTAAGTGTAGATATAATCCTTCTTATAACAACATCCTAGTATATTTAGGATACTGGAGTTGTTACAAAATAAAAGAATAAAAAGAGTTTAGGGGGTTGGAGAAGCAAAATAAAACAAAAGGACTCAAAAGAAGACATTACCTTAAAATCGGGTAACTCCCTTTGGTTTGAGCTCAAAGGCTTCCTTGGGAAGACTTCTGCCCAAAGTGAGTTTTCAAGGAGTAATAGAGGGATGTGGAGAGCCAAAATGGGCAGGGTTTGGCCGAGCAAAAGTCTTTGGGAGTGTGGGTAAGGTGGTAGAGGTGGGGGGCTTTTATAAGAGGAGAGGAGGGCACTCTTGGAAAGTATTGAAAAGTCACTTTATTTTAAAATGGTATTCGGATTTAATAGGTCCCACATAGATGTATTTCGAGTATAAGGTGATAAGGGTTCTAAATCCACTCATCCAATAGGTTTTGGACATGTTTAGGTCTTATACATTACATTATCTTTCCATTTTATTTAAATCATTAAATAATGAGGTCAACGCTGCATCATCATGATGTCATAAGTAATTTAATTTATTTAATGTCTAAAAATTATAAAAAAACTACTATGATGTATGAAATATTTTTATCTTTCCAATTACTATTTATAGTCAAAAATCTGACTTGTATAACCCCATGTAAAAATTGTTTTAGTAAAACATCTCATGTGTGTGTCATTTTTACTTTAACATTAAATAAAAAGTTATTTATGTCATTTCCCAACCAAAGTGGCTCCATGGGGTCCTCAAGTTGACCCATGGCTTGTCTTGGTCGTCCATGACACATACAATAAGGGTAGGACATGTTTGAAGCTCATATCATATTATTAAAACATTATTTTTACCTTAAACTACACTAATTACCTCTAATCACGATTAAAAACTTAATAAGTTACTATTCACCAAAAAATTATTTTAATCTCATTGAACCACATTTTACTTCTTAATGAAAACCATGTATGTCGGATTTTTGAAATTCAAAACACAGAAGTGGTAAAATTTCATTTAAACGAAAAATCAGTTTTTATAAGTACCACTTAGTGGTTTCACTATTCATCAAAAATTGAAGTTTTTCAGAAAAATACCAAAACTTCACCCTAAGCTATATTTGATATTCCGAATTCAAAAATGAAGTCCATTTTACAAAATTCACAACATATAAGTTTCATTAATTAATTTAATAACTAATTCCCGCTATCAGAGCAAATAGCATGTTTTTATGAAACAATGAGTATCAAAAGATTGACACTAGTTTAAGTCTGATTTCAAAGTGAAATTATTTCCGATGAACACTATTGGATTTAATGGTAAAAATATTTTCTAATTTCACTTTAAAACCAATTCAAATGATAATCTATTCATATAAATAAATTACATTAAAAAGAGGTTTTGAATTAAAATACAACATTTTACACTATTCATTAAAAAATGAACTTTATCGGAAAAATACCAAAAAATTACACAAAGTAATATTTGATGTCCCGATTATAAAGTAGACTTTTATTTGGTCCAATAGAATGTATAAGAGTGATCAAAACTATATTTAATGATGGTTCGCCATCAAAAGGTGATAAGTGAACCTTTAGTAAAAATTAGGGTATAAATGCCTAAAATTGAATTTGTTCCGTATTTTAAGCCTTTATCTTTTATTGGATAAATGTAAAAACATTTAAAAAAATATATATAATCATATTTTAGTTATTTCTATCCATTCTTGCCAATAAAATGGCTAAATGTTAACTACCATTTAAAATAATATTATTATATTACTAGTGTACAACGTAAGTTTTCAAAGAATCTCATCGTTGTGTATCGGGTACGCTATCGAACATAGCAACCCTTTTAAAGTAAAATTAATATTTAATTCATAAATATTAATAAATATGAAAATGTTTTATTCATTATTTACCTGGGATGTTACAGCTGATTTCATTGTCCTTGACAACCATCCAAACTTAGGACATAAGGAACAAACCCCAATCATCCTTGGCCGTCCTTTTCTTGCAACAATCAACTCTGTTATCCGAGTCCGAAATGGGAACATGACCATCAACTTTGGGAACATGATTCTAGACTTGAACATCTATAATGCAAGCTCACAAATAGGGGATGATCAGGACATTCATGTAGTAGACATGATAGGAATCATTGATAATGAATCCATGGAACATCAAGGAATATTTGATGAATGTTTAATTCAGGATGAGATTGATTTCCTTTGTTCATATGAAGGAAGTTTATCTCCTTGGACTGAATCATTTTCAAATTTCTCTTATGATGATGTCTTAGGTCCAACAATCAGTGAAACCTTTCAGGAAACCACTTTCATGGAGACAACTCCAGTTTCCTTCCCTAAATCTGATCAAGCCAATCTAGTAGCTGAAACTTCTACATGTGGGGAATCAATCCTATCTGAAACTCTAAAAAAAGAAATTGATCTTGATACAATGTCCCAATGTCCCAATCTTCTGGTGAAATTCTAAACCAACCTGATCTTGAATTGAAGGAACTTCCTGCTGCACTAAAGTATGCCTTCCTAGGAGAAAATAAAACACATCCTATTGTCATTTCTTCTTCTCTTGAAGCCAATCATGAGAGGATGCTTCTAGATTTCCTTAGGAAGAATAATAAATCCATTGGTTGGACCCTTTCTGATATTCCTAGGATTAACCCACTTATCGGGACTCATAGGATTGTTCTGGAATCTGATTCAAAGCCATGTCTTCAACCTCAAAGATGACTCAATCCTAATCTCATGGAGGTAGTAAGGAAAGAACTTCTGAAATTGTTAAAAGCTGGTATCATATACCCCATAGCTGAGAGTGAGTGGGTGAGCCCAATCCAAGTGGTTCTAAAAAATGCCAGAATCACAGTGATAACCAATGAGGATGGAGAGATTCTTCCAACAAGGGTGAGTAGTGGATGGAGGGTCTACATTGACTATAGGAAGCTAAACTCATTCACCAAGAAGGACCATTTCCCATTACCATTCATTGACCAAGTCCTTGAGAGAGTGGCAGGTCATGACTTCTAATGTTTCTTAGATGGGTACTCAGGGTACAATAAAATTTAGGTATTCCTATAGGATCAAGGTAAGACTACATTTACATGTCCATTCGGAACCTTTGCTTTCAAACGCATGCCCTTCGGGTTATGCAATGCCCCTGGAACCTTCCAGCGGTGCATGATGGGAATCTTCTCAGACATGGTAGGGGATTTTCTAGAGGTCTTCATGGATGACTTCTCTATGTTTGAGGATACATTTGAGGGATGTCTGAGGAATGTAGAGAGATTCTTGTCAAGATGTGAAGAAAAGAATCTGGTCCTAAACTGGGAAAAATGCCATTTCATGGTTAAAGAGGGGCTAGTTTTAGGCCATCTGGTCTCAGGTAGGGGGATTGAAGTTGATAAAGCCAAGGTTGACATCATTCTTCACCTTACATCACCCAAAACTATCAAGGAAGTGAGGTCTTTTTTAGGACATGCTGGTTTCTATAGAATATTCATCAAGGAATTTAGTTCAATATCCCATCCCCTTTGTGCTCTCCTAGTAAAGGATGCTCCATTTGTTTGGACAGAAAGCTATGAGTGTTCATTCTCAACCCTAAAATCCTCTCTCACCTATCCTCCCATTATGAAATATCTAAATTGAAACCATCCATTTGAACTTATGTGTGATGCCAGTGACTTTGCGGTAGGAGATGTGTTAGGACAACATTGTGATAAAAATCCTTATGTAATTTCTTATGCAAGAAAATCATTAAATGATGCCCAAATAAACTACACCACCACTGAAAAGGAGTTACTTGCTATTGTGTTTGCCTTATAGAAGTTTAGGTTCTTCCTCTTAGGATCCCCCATCTCTGTGTTCACAGACCATTCTGTACTAAAATACCTCTTCCAAAAACAAGATGCTAAGGCTAGACTAATTAGGTGGGTCCTTCTCTTACAAGAATTTGACCTCACAATCAAGGATAAAAAAGGGAGTTGAAAATTTTGTAGCTGATCACCTCTCGAGAATGGAATTCAAAGACAACTCAAATCACCTTTCTGTGTCCGATTCGTTTCCTGATGAACACCTATACTCTGTGAGTGGCTGCCCTTGGTATGCTGACATAGCAAATTTCTTAGTGACAGGAGTCATTCCAAAATTCATAGGGACTCAAGCTTAAAGGAAATTTCTTTCTGATGTTAGACACTATGTATTTGATGATCCATACCTCTATAAGTTCTGCCCTGACCAAGTCATTAGGAGGTGTGTTCCAGAATCTGAACAAGAGTCCATCCTTAAATTTTGTCACAGTGAGGCATGTGTAGGTCACTTTTACTCTAGGAAAACATCTTCTAAGATTATTCAATGTTGTCTTTTATGGCCCACCCTCTCAAGGGACTCCTACACATTTTTTCAAAGCTATCCTAGGTGTCAACAAGTAGGGTCCATCACAAAAAGAAATCAAATGCCACTCACTCCCATCTTAGTGGTTGAAATCTTTGAATGTTGGGGAATTGATTTCATGGGTCCCTTCCCAAACTCTCGGGGATACCTCTAAATACTCTTAGCTGTTGATTATGTCTCAAAATGGGTTGAGTCCATTCCCACTAAGTCCAATTATCATCAAGTTGTGATTGGATTTCTGAAAGAGAACATATTTTCAAGATTTGGAATTCCTAGGGCTATAATCAGTGATCGAGGAACCCATTTCTACAACCGCCCATTCTCTTCACTCATGTCTAAGTATGATATTTCTCATAAAGTGTCCACTGCATACCATACTCAAACCAATGGTCAAGATGAGTTAGCGAATAGGGAGATTAAGCAAATTCTTGAAAAATCTGTCAACCCCTCTAGGAAAGATTGGTCTGAGAAACTCTTAGATGCTCTTTGGGCCTATAGAACCGCATATAAAACCATTTTAGGAATGTCCCCATATAGGTTGGTTTGTGGTAAAGGATGCCATTCGCCAGTGGAGATTGAACATAAGGCCTTTTGGGCAATTAAGAAAATGTATTATGACCTCTCATTGGCCTGAACAAAAAAGAAATTAGATCTCAATGAACTGGAAGAACTAAGGATGGAGGCTTATGAAAATTCAAGGATCAATAAAGCTAGAGTTCAAGCCTACCAATCTAGGAATATCAAGATCAAACATTTTGAACTAAGAAAACTTGTGCTCTTGTATAGTTCAAAACTTCATTTACACCCAGGTAAGTTAAGGTCTAGATGGTCAGGTCCTTTCATTGTGCATCATGTATACCCCCATGGGGCAGTAGAGATTCAAGATCCCACTAGTGGTCACATTTTCAAGGTCAATGGTCAAAGTTTAAAAACATTCATTGAATCATTCAATAAACAGGAAATATATGTTGAGTTAATTGAGCCAATCTATGAACCAGGAAAAAATTGATAAATTTAGGATCTATGTCGGGCTAATGACGTTAAACAAAGCGTTGCACGGGTGGAAACCTGTGGTTTTTATGTTTCTAATCTTTATGAATCATATTTATTTTTTCAAATAAGATTAATTAATCATTTTTATATTTAAAAATAAAAAAAATAGACTTTTTACCTGTTCTTTTATTATGAGTATGGATGGGTACGAAAGGGGAGCACCATATTCATCCGTGTCACGTGGTGTGATCCTTGAGTAATACCTTACCCATAAATTTAAAAAGAAGACAATGTATCATCAGTATATTTTGTGGTATTTTTATTATTTTATAGGTTAAGATAAAAATAATAAAAATAATAAAAATAATATAATAATTAAAAAAGGGGACACGTCATAGGCCGTGGGGCAAACCCAGTCACAACCGGCGAAGCCGCGGGGACTCGAACCCGGGACCGAAGGGAGATAGGGGCGTGCGCTTACCACTAACCTACGGCTTAATGTGCTTACTTATTCTATAATTTCTATACATATACTTATATTTTACTTATATATATATATATATATATATTGTTTTGTTTGTTTGTTTTCCTTTTTCCACTAGGGAACTTTGCAAGCGACATGGATATCAAAGGACCAAATTCGAGCGACAAGAACTTCAAACTTCAACCACCAGGTGACTTCATTCCATGATCCTCATATTTCAATTTCCTTATTGATCTCCCCTTTTATTCCACTACCCCATTCTAAATTTTATTTTTACAAAACTAGGGACGGTTTCATTCTAAGTTGGGGGGTGTGGAAACAAAATGTTTGTTTTAAAAAAACAATGATAAAAAAAGTAAAATTCCTTTATCATTCATATAATAACATCTTTTCTCACATTAAAACTACATAAAAAATAACTTTAATTTCCTTGAATCTTAATTTAATGCATGATTAAGTTTAAAATCATTGATTTTTGGAAGTTTGGTTGTCCAATGAAAATTTTCATCATTTTTATTTTCATCCATTAAAACAAAACGCCACAAGGCACATCCTCTGGACTGTGGGGTACTGATTTGAATTTTTGGGGTCCCATAATAAATAGCATAGGCTGGTTTGATTTTTAAGAATAATATGAGTATTCAAAAAAATATAATATATATATATATATATATATATAAATTGCGTGTAGAGAAATGGATTGATAAAATGTGAGGCTTTCGGCACTTGGAGATTGTGACTCCAGAGTTTTCTAGCCCTGAGTTTTTCAATCTATCTCTATTTATGGTAATATGACTTTGTTTTTGATTAAGTTAACTTGAGACGATGCCCGAGTATGTGGGCTTCACTTAGTGCCCTAAGGCCTTTGAGTCTGGGAGTCATCGGCAAAGTCTTGCTACATGGGTTAATTTGATTAACTGCAATCTCAATTACTATAAAAATATTGCAAAAAAAATTCAAAATAAAGGAATGAAGAATACTCATATTAGGATTAAATGTGATTCCACCTAGCTCTTCCATGATTTCCCCCTTGAATGAAAATGAACCCCCATATCTATTGTGATTCACAACACATCATTACACCTAATTGAGTTGGATGAAGTATGATGATGGATTTGATCAAAGGAATGGGCTTGGGATTTGGATCTTCTATTAAATTCATCTTGTTTTAAATTATCTTGATAGGTTATAAAAATATATTTGTGTGCAGTTTACATTGTGAGCACTGTTTGTTATAATGTGTTTGAAGAAAGGAATTCAAATTAAATCATTGAATTATTTGCTCGGGACTAGCAAATATCAAGTTGGGGGGTGTGATTATCCAATAAAAACATATATTTTAATTAAATTTTAATGGTATTAAATGTTCATTTTTGATCTTATGGGCCTAAGTTAGTACATTTTCATTATGAACATCCATTCTCATCATTTGTGCACTTCATGCCTAATATACACCAATTTAGGCCCAATGAGTCATCTGATTATAAGGAATGTAATTATAAATATTTTAATTTGATATTTTTGTAACTATATATACACTTAAATTTGAACATTTTTCATTCAGGGATCAATGGATGATTCATAAACGATGATAGAGATATTTTGAGATGAATGGAAGCAATTCTAGATAAGGCAGATTGGACACCAGCCCACTTATGAAACTGTGGGGCCCAACATACAAACCTAATGAATGAAAAATTTTGTTATATGATAGAAGAAATGTTTAGGAACAAATCACTATTCATGAGATAATGCTAATTCTGCCTCTATGGTGGTCATTAAGGTGTCCCAAGTTAGAGATACAATTATGGTCCAGATTCTGCGGCCCAGAAAAACATCCCACTAATCTGATAATATCTCCTACTATACAACTCCAAATTGGTCCAAATTTTACAGGAGGTTAGGAGACATCTGGGGATACATTTTATTCTTATATGGACCACTCTGATTCGGCTATCTAGAAGGTCATAAAAGTGTGTCTGTTCAGTGGATGAAAGATGGCTTCCACCTCAGGTCAAATGTGGAAAAGTCTAAGTTCCACAAGATTTCCACCACCCTATGCCTACCATAATCAAGTGGGATGCTTTGTACTATTGGAGGCTCTACCCAAGGATTGAAAAATGCCTATTTAAGGCAGTGTTGGTGGAGGAGTTGAGAATATTTGAGCTTGTTTTCATCTTAATGTTATGCTACCAATTTCTCTTTGTAATGTTCTTCCTTCACATGTAAGTTGTTCTAATTCATCCTTGTTTCTTAATAAAATTTCTTCTTCTCATATTATTCTGTTCTTATCCTTATCACATTGATACCGTTGGTTCAAGGTGTGAATTTGTTCATACCAAACCTTATGATATTATCACACAACGGTGGAGTGATTGTTATTTTATTGCGTTTTTTTTTACTTCTACATTTCCTCCCTCATGAGTCTACTTTCCACTTCCATTGAAACCATAGAATCAATGGAGATATAACCCACTTATGGGTTGATCAAATGGAGTATCAAGGGGCTGTATTGGATGTTATTTATCACCTCATTAATGTATAATCACTTCTTTAATTGATATTTTTATTTGATGATTTTTAAACTCCATCATCCTTGTTGAATTTAAAGCCACACACTTCAAGTGCTAATACGAACCTTTAACTTGAAGTGCTCAAAACTATGATCCTTCAAGTGTATAGGTGATTATTATTAAAGGGTTTAGTCATTAAACTAGTAAGTGATGATGTTTTTTTTCTCCTTAAATGAACCCATCTCGAATTTAAGAAATTGAAATCATTAAAAAGAAAATACGTCCAATCCACCCCGAGCGATAACCTAGGATAAACTCATTATTTTAAATCGAATTAACTTAAATCTGTTAGTTATACTTTAAACCCATATAAAATCAACCCAAGTTGTCCACTTAATAGCCAAAAATAGTCCATAGAATGTACGTGTCTATAGGTTTCTTCTTAGGTCTCTGAGGATTCGATAACCCAAGCTAAACTACAAGGACCGTTCTACCTTCATCTCTTGGGTAAATTTGAGCGAGAATCATTCACTCATCGCATAAATAATATAATATTAAGATATTTCTTTTGGGCCATTAACATGGTCAGAATTATCCATTAAAATAATTAAATAATAAAATAATATTAATATATTCACTCATCTCATGAATAAAATAATTTTAAATTTATTTATTTTTTGAATAAATAAGTGATAAAATTAAAATCACTAATTTTTTAATAAAACAATTCATGGTTGAATTTAAGATCTATGTTACTTGAATATACTTCATTACAAAAACCAAGAATTAATTTATTCTTACACTAATATTCAGCTAAATCAAATAAGATTCTTGATGCACTTAGTGTGTGACCCTCTGCGCTCCCTTATTAATGGAAATAGATATAACCCACATAATATGAGTATTATCTTGAAACACATCATTAACCTCATAAAAAATAGGATAAGTTGTAAAAACAATGTCAAAAACCTTCACATTAACACTATTGTGTAATAAAATACATTTTCTAACTAATATCTCATCAAGTAGGGTTCTCATTTGTGTCATCATTCTTTCTAATTAATTTATCATTCTTTGACTTTAAGAGATGAAATTTTCTTCAATATACCATGATTATTGATTTTAGTTACATAATTTCATATCAATCAAAGTGTTAGAGATATCTTATTCCATAACATAGAATGAACAAATTCTATGTTAACCACTCAATCAATTCCATACTATTCTTGACACTCAAGATGTAGGATATTTCAACATAAGTAAATATATCAGGATTTTCATCGTGAATATATGTATTTTAATCATTTTACACATTGATAATGATCTTATATTTATGTACCAAAACACATACTCATGGATATGAATATCCAATGATATATTAATTATGTGGTCTTATTATTAGAAGATATATCCTCATGTACCACCTTCTTCGAGATCACCATGTATGAGATTCATAAGAAGAAGTCTCAATGATTATAATCCTCCAACGCCAAATTTTCTGATATCAAATGTGAATTATTAGGTTAGTGTATCTAGAATATATGAAATAGTTCTAAAAATATATTCACGGTATCTCTGGGTTCTCATTATAGTGGGGAACTATTACAACCCACTGATAAAAAAAAATACTCTAAGTAAATTAAAACATAAATCATGTAGAAGGTATATAACATATATTAATATAATACATCATCTAGTAGTCAAATATATATGATAAAGTTATTTTTAGGGAACCAACTCCAACAGGTTAGTCTTGAGGGTAGATCATTCCTCGTAAATGATTTTTAATCCCTCGTCATGTGTTTCCAACTTGTGGTGATCAGGGATGCACCTAAGTTCTAATACCACACTCAATATATTTAGGTTGGATTGGAGTTTTTAAGTTGATTTAGGACATTAAATTTCAATATCAGGCATGTGAGTGTAATAGTTGAGCTCATTACCCTTCTCTGAAGGATAAAAATAAAGTTTATCACATTAAATAATAATAAAAAATGGAATATGACTCCAAACACATTAAATACAATATAAGATATTGTTTTTGATATTTTATTTATTAAACATTATCATAAATTAAATATTTGTTATAAACCAACACAAAAGGTTTTTTTATTATAAATTTATTTTAGAGAAGATGTAGTTTATAAGAGGTTAGTGGGAGCATGTTTAAACATAGATATTTTTAAAGTGTAAAAAATAAATGATTATACCGATCTAAATAAAATTTAAAGACACTTTATATCCTAAAAAAAATTTAGCATATGTTTGTAAAAGATTATCTTAATATAAAGAGTTATATTGAAATTTTTCTAAAAAAAATATCTCAAAGAAAATTTCGAATGGAAAAGTTCTAATATGATTTTGATAAACCTTAAATGAGTTTAAATTATTTATGATAACAGAAGTTACTAACATTATAACATTGTATATTGTAAAGTTAAGAAGATTGAATATTATGTTCCAATAGTTTAACATTAGGATTATGGATCCTAATTTTCTCAGTTATTCAAAAAATATTTCTTCATATATTTTATCATATTTAAGGATTTTAGTGTGAGTATTTAACATATGATCATATAGATATATGGAAGGAATCGCATATTGATGTAACAAGTTTTAAAAAACCTTAAAACCCCATCAAACATATGGACTATGATGTTTTGTCATATGAGATATGATAAGGTTGGAATTTATTTATAGTTTTTTATTATTATTAAAGGAGTTTAATAATATAAAAAATATATCATGTTATATAAAAAAGTAGCTCTGCTTTATCGTTATTGTAGGTTGGATGCATATGTTTCCTTATGTAAAATAATAATTAACCTCTCAATATATGTATTTATGTTATCCCTGATTGATGTACATCTGGGATTATTATAGTTTGTGATTAAATATGAATAGTATCATGGGTTAGATTACATATATAGGCATAAATGTATCTCATGATGCATAAAATGAGTTTTGTGTGCTTGGTGATCCACTAAGTATTCCACGTGGATTATCATACACTATTCCTTTGGTATAATAATAGTGCATGTTTTACATTGAATCCCCATTACCTATAGTTTAAAGGATAACTAACATGTTAACCATCATACATTCATACATTTCTTCCACCAGTTCTACGGATAATCTAATCATGGGTTGTTGTGTATTTTTCTGATCATTCCATTGATTGAGGCTTAAAAAGATGTATTTTTTACTCTCATTTGACAAGTATAACATATAGAACATTGATTTAGATAGGGTAAGAAACTATGTAAACATATCTATTTAAGTGACATACGATGTGATTTTCTATTTGGATGTGGGATGTGTGGTGTGATCATCCATGTGGGTGAATGACATGTGATATATTTATCCATTTTTTCAATTTATTCTTTAAGAATAGAGAACTTATGAGTTGATTGTGAGAAATTGGAATACTCAATGTCTCATGGTCACTCCATGTATTTTAAAAATGGATTATATGATCATATATATTGTATATGTTATTGTTGGTGGACATGAGTATAGAGATGTATGTTCTTGATAGAGATCACATCAGATCACTTTGTAGCATGAGTAAAACTAATGATTTTCTATAGGTCACCATTTTCTTAGAATTATATATTGGAGAATTCATATTTTTTTCAATGATATATAAGATTTTGGGGTTACACTTTTTGGTCATGTGAATGAGGATTGATTTTTTATAAAAAGTTTATTTAATACTTTGAGAACTACTTCAAATATGTTTTAGAGGATCTCCAAAATATAGTTTTAGATATATTTTAACAATTTGTTACATTTGATATAAAATATATTAAAAATGTATGATATATTTTCCAAATGGATATTTAGAGGATATTCAAATAGAGTTTTGGATATGATGTAACATAGAGTGAAAATACATAAAGTCTATGAGAATTTAATGAATATGGGAGATGGATAAGAAATATTTAATATGGAAAAATAATGGTGTGGTGGTAACAATGTTATATATTGTGATAGAGAAAATTGTGACCTAGTAAATTCTATAAAATCATGGTTTTATGCATTTAAGTGCATGTATTATTGTATAATTCATACCAACTATTGTTTTAACCCACTAAAAGCTATCTTGATCATTTTTAAACATAATTATATTATTTTTAAAGGAGTTTTGGAAATGTTTAATTGATAAAACTTTTTATTATAGTTTGGTTTAGGGATACAAACCATTTATAGTAAGTTTTTTAGTATAAATGTTTGATAGATTTTTGGAATGATGAAACTATTCATAATTATAATGTTTTTAAAATGTTTGAAATTATAATGGAGTCTTCAAGGAGTTTCCTTGGATCTTATATAAAGAGTATGAAACGATGTATGTAAGTGACACTTTATCTATGAAAACATATTCTACCAAAGATTTCATTTCTATTAATCATTTAATATAAAGGTTCTAGAAGACCATGGATCAAATAGGAATCATTCCCAAGAATAAATTGATTCATAAGAACCCATGAATTACCTTTAGAGGATAGCTACTTTTTCCTTTTTGGGATCTTCCTCAACATTTTATAGAATAAATTTGATAAATAAAATTCAAAATATAAAGATTTTTGTTATTAATTTATGGTAATTTAATAAAAATGAATGGTTTGATATTGTGTAAAATGGGTTTTGATGGTTTATTTTCATTATCTTTAGAAAAGGTTTTTCCATTCTAAATCCCAACAACAATAAAATTATAAACCAAAACAATCTATATAAATATCTCATATTACAAAAAACTTTTCCACTGTGAAATGAATAAGAAAACAACATCTATAAAATAACCATGTTGTGGTATCTTTTACTACGCCATGGTTTCATTTAAGAGATATTATTTTAATATCTTACTTATAATATAGTTTTATAGACTTTTTATATATTTTAAAATTTATTTTTAAATTATATAAAATCCATTTTTGTTAGTTATTTCTTGTATGGTCTATTAGTATTGGATAAATATGTTGTTTCAAAATAAATCATTATTTATTTAGCCTTATGTCATGCCCAATAATGATTGTATTCTACATTGGGAGGGGGTAAATCAGTTTTTATTTATTTTTCATATTATCTACAATAAATCAAAAAAATATGGTTATAATAATATGATCCTATTGAGATATAATGACCACTCTATTTCTCATTTACAATTAAATAAAATAAGAAAATAAATAACATTGGTTTTTGTAAGATTCTTTCCCAACTTGGATGACCATGTCCTTTTTTGAAAAGTATCATCCAAGCTGTTTATGGTTTCACTCATTTGATTAAAAACTTATGAAGAGTTATATAATAAGGTATCATCCATAATCCACAATGATTTATATGCCACCAAGTTACAAAAATCCAATATGTTTACAATATACAAGAATTCACTTGATGAATAATTCCCCATGAATGACTTCTATATCTTCTACCAATAATTATGGATCTCTCTGGTAATGATAAAAGTGTTTATCTAATGTATATCATATATAATGATAATAATGTTTCTCTTTATTTAAATTCATACACTTATGTATATGGAAATAATAGATAATAGAACTCTGGAACAACATTTTGACCCTTTTTTAGATTCACTTTCCTTACTTTCAATTGACATAATCATCATCTTCAAGATATTTTCTCAAGTTAACACATTATATTTATTCCCTTCAATTCCTCAAAATTTCTTCCTCAGTTTATTCTTTATTCTTTAAATAATTGATATATATTGATCAATAAATTTTATAATTCAAATTCAAGTTGATTTAGATATAAAATATCATTAATAACTCAAAATATGGAAATAGTGTAAATCCATATCTCAGTATTCAATGATCTTTTTCAATTAAATCAAAAATATCTCTACATAATAACAATATAAAGGCCCAAAGGATATAGTTGTTTTATTATCTCAAATAAGGAAAAAATATATCTCAGCTCACAATAGTGTGTGTAGAATTTCTAGGGATGAATAGTGAAATGAAAAAGAGAGTTTTAGAACCCATATTTGAGGTAAGAACTTCGTTATTGGAGTTATTGGGATTAGGATACAAAATTGTATATTTCGTGAAGGTTTTGGGAGTATGAACATTTTCATACATGGTTTTTCTAAGTGTGTATAGTGGTCTAAAAACTAGAGAAAATGAAGAAATTAGGGATGTGATTAATGACCATTCAGCCACATGGTTCTTTAACCATGCAGGTTAAACCTTTATAAATTCAAAAAATGAGTAATGATTTTATATTTACCTAATAAATTTCAAACTTTCATTATTTTTACCCTTTTACCCAGGATTCCAACCAAATATCCTCCTTGGGTGTTTTTTTGTGGTTTTAATCCTATAACTCTATTTGTTACAATGGATCAAATGGTTACCCTAAGAGGGGTGAATCGATGAAGTATTCCTTTTTAAAATATCTTCCTTAAAATTAAACCTATGTTGTTAGTTATGACATAACCTATCAAAAAAAACTTGATTTGTCCCTCCATCGGACACCCAAGTTGGCTTGTGACATACCCTAGGGAATTCCCAATCACCCTGGGCTAGAAACTAGTGTTTGGGATTTATAGTAAATCCATTGGGAATATAATATCCCATTATTTAGAGGTTAATAACATTGGAAACTTCATCATGACCCATTTATAAGTTGTATTTCCATGCTATTTAAAATGATTTGAATCGTTATAAAATTAGTAAAAAAAATTAAATGAACAAATTGATAAAAAACAAACAAGTATCCCCTCTACTCACACACAAATACCTCACTTAAAAAAACCACCACTATTTTCCCCAGTAATCACATATATATTTCACTTAAAATAATTATAAATAAAATAAGGAAAATGCATAATTGGTTGATATGATAAAAGAAACTAAATAAAATAAAAACAAACAACATGCCTCCATGTGGATTTACAAGTCACCATACCATACTAAAATATCTATGGTCAAACATTAATAGTAGATAAGATAGAACCAAAAACTAAAATGATGGTAAGTGTGAAAAAAATAGATCAGTATGCATGCCAAAAAAATGGCACACTAAGTTTAATTATTTAAATAGAATATCCTTTTTATTCTAGTTTGGAATACAATATTCAAATTAGGTTTTTATTACATAATTATATAGTGTTCAGTAATATTTTACAAATTGTTTTTATAAACCTTCATTTTTAATTTATTTAAATTTAAATAATGTATCATCCTAAGACTCCTTTATTAAAATTCCCACTTGAAAACTACCATTAAAACATGTTAGGTTTAATCGGCTAGATACCTTGAGAGGGGGGTGAATCAGGGTATGACAGATTAAAACAATTCGACCTTTTGATCTTGTTTCATTGTTAAAAAAACTCTATTATCTCTCTTTCATGTTTCAGAGTATTAATAAATCTTAAAGCATGCACAGGACATAGTAATTTTACTTGGTTCACCCTCACTGGGCTACATCCAAGGAGCATACACCGACGATGTGTTGATGTAACAAATACACTATAAGCGCACTATTATGTACAAAGTTCTGAGTGAACTTGTTGTTCCTATTATTTTACAACCAATCATAATTGAAAAATCACTTCTCTCTCAACTAAAGTATTCTCACTGCTCCTTCAGAAGATCCACTCACAGTTTATAGACTTGTAGGTACTCTAAGTATCAAAAATGAATGAATCCTCCACTGTATTTAGATGATTTATTGAATTCACACTTTCATCCACTGAGGAATACCCCTTTTTCACTAAACACTGGGCAATAAATTTTGAACTTACTTTCACAGAGCTCACTACTTCTCAAAGCTCCCAAGCTCGCAAAGCTCAAACAAACCATTGCAAAGTTCCTATATCTTCGTGAAGCTCACAGGTTTGCAACAATCACTAGTTCTCAGAGCTCATACTAGCCTTTGAAATTTCGTAAAATCTAAAACAAACCTTTTTGAAGAACACTTCTTCCAAAAAGTTGAACTAGCCTTCACGGGATGCCTTCCTTTTCCAGATCTCAACTGGACTCTGTGAATTCCCTTACATTCATGAAGATCACTGTCTTCACAAACCTCCTTTTCAATTTGAGAGCCTTGAATTTTTTATGGAGTCTCTCCACTCTTTTCTCAGGGGTGTAGGCCTATTTATAGGTATTTCCCACTAACTCTAGAACCTTCTACACCACACCAGTGCCACATAATCCCATTTCACAGAACTCTGAAATTTCAGCTGAAATTTTATCTTCTTCGTGAAGCTCCATGACAATTTTCTAGATCACTAAGCTTTTCATAATCATGAAGAATTCCATAAATTAATTTGTGTTATCGTATTGATTCTCTTTGTAATTTTAGTTCCTTCCTCAAAACCATTACACCATCGTAATGCTCTTTACATCTTCCGTTCTCGAAGCTCATCATAATCATATAGATCATCGTCAACATTCTTCATGTCTTTGTGAAATCCACTTCATGAAGCATGTATTTTTGAAACTCATTCCTTTTCTATATTTTGATGAGATATTCAAGGAAATCCACTTTTCTCAATGCTTAAAAAACTCCAAATTTTGGACCTCAAAATTTTGGAAAACACTGGAAAACTGCGCCAACTTGTATCTATTTTTTTGTACAACCTCCAGATATTCCATTAATTTTTTATGGTTCTTTTTCAACATGGTTTTTCAACAATATCTCTAGAACTCAACAATTCACCTTGAAAACCATATTTTCCAACAAACAAAACCAACCCAAAAATGCTACAATGTTACCTTAAGGGATTTCTTCCAACGAACTACCTTTTTGAAATATATTATATAATTAAATTTAGAAATATTATTTAGTAAAAAGATGTAATGCTCATGAAATTTTTGAACCTAACATAGTAAACTAAAATAGGAACAAAATATATTGGTAGGACCATAATAAAATAAGTGCAAGTAGATCATATAAAATATATTATAAAATAGTAAATAAGGGAAAACACTATAACATCACAAAGGCTAGGGGTACTATAACTTATGCATAACTAATTAGGGAGAACCTTAATGAGTGAATGACAATAATGATACACTAGCATAGTAGAACATACACATCATCAGCCAATGTATTATGTACACAGTAATAACACTAGTCGAGATGACACCATAGTTGGTGGGTTTGGACACTTTTTAGTCTAGGCTAACCTACTTAAGTACCCACGCTTCCCAAGTGGTTTGAAGAATAAAAAATTACAAAAAATTAATGTAAAATATCACTAGGATATACTATAATTATTATAATCATATAACATCAATAAAAAAACAAGGAAACATTTAGATAAAACATCCAAGCCTCTAAAATGGTTTTCAAATAAAACCCATGTATTTTCTAATAAAATTTAAAAAAAAGTCTTAAAAAATTATTTAAAGGCACCAATCAGCCCTTATAATTTATTTTAAGAATCACTCAAAACCCATATAAAAATAAAGTTAGAGTATTATATTTAGAACCCCAAAATTTCACTCCCTTGAAATTCCTATATGCACTTACACACAAACTGATATATATTTGTGTGTGTGTGTCTCTCATTGCATGAATTCCCACATTCTCATGTGAATTTTTACACACACACATAAACACACACATAGAGACATAGACTCACATATACAGACACAGATATATATATATATATATATATATATATATTGTGGGTTTTTATACTCACTTATAAGTGTATAAAACCGAAATGGAAAAATAAAATTTAAGAACATAAAAATTTTATAATATTTTTGTAAAAAAAGAGACATATTCACTTTTAAAAAAAATATATCTGAAACATCAAAACTTATTAATAAATTTCATTCATAATTTTATAAAAAATATAATGTGATAATTTAATAAAATAATATTTTTTACCAAACTTAAAATTTTATGAAAACCTGTTAATTTAATTAAAAATCTTGTGAAACTTGATTAAAAATGTAAGAATGTAAGGTTATATAATTTAAATATTCAAAATAAGTGGAAATCTACTATAAATTAAGATAAATACATTGCCTTCGATGGACATCACTAGAAGGGGCCTTAAATCGATCCTCAAAAACCTTAGGAAAAAAATTAAAAAATAAAAATAAACACCCAAAACTCATTAGGGTTTAGCCAAGGGTGGTGTGCAAAAAGAGAAATATAATAAAAAAGGGGGAAACAAAGAAAATGGATAGAGGAGTTTTAACCTTGAAGAATTGAACCTGAATCGTGTAAGAAACCTCTTTGAATCATAATATGGGGGAGGTGAGAGGAGAGGTAGCGGCACACCTAGGAGATGCCTCATCTATGTTGTGTTACATGAATAAGGGGGATTAGAGGTCCATGTGTAAGGTAAAAATAGGTGGAGTAGAAAGATGTAAATTCCATATTTTTAATTTTTTTTGTACATGACATGATAGGTGCATAGTTTACCAAACCATGTGCCAATCATGCATCCTTCACTAGATACACAAGGAATAATGCATGAGTTGGGTGTGTGTATGGAACAAATATGCACCAATTATGAAAAATGAGTCTATTAAAATTAATAAACATGCCTGTATGGGCTCTATACGGTTACTACTGATCGTACGGTAACTGTATGGTAGAAGAATTTATAAGGTTTCTCCAAAATATTAAAAAAATATCTCAAAACTATAGAACAAGATTAATAATAATTAAATAAATAATATAATAAATAAATAAATTTTTGAGTGTGACAATACTCCCCACTATAATTATTTCCACCCCAAAAAATCCTTGGTCAATTTAGTTGACTAAAAGAATAGACACAATTTTACCTCCTTAATAAAAAATCAATCCCCAAATCCAAGTAACATCATAACCACACAACACCACACATACAAAACTAACTAAAATAGAACATATCCACTACCCAAAATCAGTATATCTCCCAAATAACATCTAAAATCATAACTAACATCCAAGAATCCTCATACCAAGGTGAGCATCTACAAGTGACTCTAAACTGAATAACCAAAAGATCCAAGTCAAAACCAAATATGGTACTCTCCCCACCATATTATATTTCCTCTAATACATTCATCCCAAATGATACTCTAAATTGAAACACATCTCCAAGACCATGGACATATATAAATCATACATCACATCTAGAATCAAAACATGAATTTAAAGAACCTTATGGGATAAACAAAGAGAAGAACATAAACTAACACCCAATATCCCCACCATAAAGACTTAAATAACTTAAATGTTCAACATAACCAAAGAAAACCCAAAGGGAAATACTATAACTAAGTAGGTCTCTATAATATGGTAACTCAGTTGAAATTCTCAATCAAATACACGCCCAGAAAATCCATCAATTAATTCATCAAAGACTCTAAAATGAGTGTTCAATAGGATACCAAAATGAAAACCACATATAAATAAAGGAGACTATAATGAGAAAGGGATAAAAATAAACACCGTAAATAGGTTCACTAGGACTGTTACCCAACGTAAAACATGACACTCCAAAATCAAATGGATCTTAAAACAATCCAATTAATCTCGATGGAAACAACATTTTAAAACACAGAATAAGGGAACTCAAAATACTAGATCCCAACACACTAAATAAAATAAGTAATCTACTAATATTAGGATAAATTACCACCACTGAGACCTAAAATATCCAAGTCAACACCAATTTTTTAATATCCCCACTATAAATCAATCCCACTACTATAACCCCAATGATCACATCCTCTCATAAGTACAGGTAAAGTGAGAACACATCTGGACTAAGTTTTGAATGAAGGCCTCTATCAAAAATCAAATATCCAATAAGTCCTCAATGTTTTACTCAAGAAACAAATACACCCACTTGAAGAAAAAAAACTAAGAATTCTTAGGTAGCTCAACTACTAAGAAGGGGTTTTTATTTACTACTCCACTTAGAGTTTGTGTAAGGTCGCCAACCATAGGATCACACATCCCAAAAATAAGATACATAACATAGGGACATCCTATAGGACTAACTTTTCTAAATCCACCATATACTTTCTAAGGGAAAAATTTTCAATGTAACATGGAATTAAAATCTAGTCGCACCCAACATTTTTACTCATCCTTAAATGGGAAATCTATAGGAAAAATAAAACCCAAAGAAACAAATCAAAATCATCACTAATACCCAAAAAAAATACCAAACCAAAATCAATGTCCCATTAAAACTAAAAAAATTGAATATTTTTTGTGAAAAACCTTACAAATCTAAGAAACTTCTCCCATTTTAAAAAGAATCAATTAGGACCTTAAAATACTTTTCCACATTTTATAAAATCCTAAAAATCATTTTTGTTTACTTTAGAAAATTCATTGAAAAAATTCAAACACTAACTCTTACCATTCAAAAAAATCTCTCATATCACCGAAATCAAACACATTATATAATTTATAATGAATTTTAAAATTTTAAAGTGTATATCAGTTTAGATTTTTTTTATTTTAAAATTAAAATTTTGAATTAACGTAAAAATAAAAAATTAAATTTTCATAAGTATTTTTTAAATTTGATTACCAAGTTAATTTCAATTTATTTATAAAGTTTAATTATTAATTTCAAATTCTACATAAAATATTTTTTCAATTTTAAGAAAAAAACTTGTAAATACCATTCCATAAAAAATCTCATATATATTCTTACATCATTTTAAGAAAACTCATTTATCACTTTCCCATAATAATAAAACTCTCTCAACAAAAATCGTTCATGTTTAAATTCAAAAAATTTAATTTAATCAATTTCAAAGCTTTATTTTGTAATAAATTTCTCAAAATAAAACCCCTTTATCAATTTTCAAAAACATAAGCCATTTTCTTTTAAAAAAATAACACATACCAACCAAAACTCAATAAATAACATTACACTATACAAAAACACTATAAAAGGGACTACTATTTTTACTTGACTTGGACACAAGATTTAGTAGAACATGTTCTAAGAATGAAACTTCCACTAAAAGTTATTTTTAATCTTGTACTCAAACTTTACATGGGTGTCTAGGTATGAAATCTCACCATGTGATACCAGTTCACTCCCATTATTAGCACTCAATTATATAAATCCTTTAAAAAATTAAATTTCATCAATCAAATTGAAATCCATAAATAAAAAACAAAAAAAATAAGATTAAAAAAACTCAAAAAAACCCAAATTCCCCTAAAAACTTGAGCCTCCGTGTGAGAAAGATCTCACAAGGACCTACCCACACCTACCTTATGTGTTTTGATAGTCTTTTATTCCACTATAAGACACCATAAATAAAAAAAGGCTCCTCTGATGCAATTTTTTCAAGAAACAACCTTAGTTGTCCCTCCATCAGATGCCCAATCTAGTACATGAAATACACAAGGTTTATTTATGGTAGCCCTATGATGTAAAATTGTATTAAAAAATCACAATAAATCTAGTGGGAATGGATTCACCTAATAATCCAAGATTAAAAAAGTTGGAGTTTTAGCATGACCCATTCATAAGTCAAATGTACATATCAAATAAAATGATTAAAATAAATATAAAAAATAGAAAATAAAATTAAATAAACAAACAAATAACAAAACAACCAAAAAGGACCTTCGATCACCCGCAAATCCCACACTTGTAGAGATTTTCACCATTAGTATCCCTAGATTCAACTTATATATTTCAAAACTAATAATGATAACTAAAAGAAATAAAATACCTAATTGGATGATGTGATGAAGGAAAATAAAAAAAACAACCAATATACCTCTACATGACATTAAAAGTCAACATCCCTTAATAACATCTCAATGCTCCAAGAGTGGTAATAGATAAGCCAAAACCTAAAATATAAATGATAATAGGCCTAATAAAAATAGCTCAGTAGGAATTCCAAATAAACCACACCCTAAGTTTACGTCTTGAAATAGAATATCTTTTTTATGCTAGTTGGGAATACAATATTCAAAATAGTTTTTTAATACATAAGAATTTAAAGGCTAATAACATTTTACCAATCATTTTTATAAACCTTCCATTTTATTTTCTTTAACTGAAAATAATCACTATGAAAATAATTTATTATTCGAACACTCCATTATTAAAATAACTATTTTAAAACTACCATTAAAACACTTTTTTCAAATATTCTATATAATTCTATTTAGAAATATTATTTTCTAAAAATAGATAAATTCTCAAGGAAGAATGGTATATAACTTAGTAATCCAAAACAAGAACAAAATAGGTTGATGGTACCATGATAAAATAGGTAAAATTAGTTTATATAATAAATATTAAAAAATAGGTAACATGGAAAAACACCATAAGGTCATAATGGATTAGAAAAATAGAACCTATATGTCACTAATTAGGGAGAACCTCAATCATTTAATGAAAATAAAAATACATTGGCCTAGTGGAATATAAATTTCACTGGCCAGTGGAATGTGTACAAAACTATAACACTAATTAAAGAGACACTATATATATTTGTTTTGGACCCCGTGTGATCTAGGTTAACCTTCCCAAGTATTTATCCTTCCCGTAAGGTTTGAATACTAACTGCTACCACAAAACAATAATATACAACATTTCTATTCAATTCTATAATTACCATAATCATATAAAATCAACAAACCACTAAGGGAAGGTTCAAATCACATATAAAATCCAATAAAAATGAATTCCAAATAACTCCCAAATATTTTAAAATCAAAATAAAAAAATCTTAAAACATTATGGAAAGTTGGAAACCATGCCTTGTAATTTATTTTAAGAATCACTTAAACCCCATCTAAAAATAAATTTTTGAGTATCATATTTAAAACCCTAAAGTTTATCCTTCTCATTATACACATATTCACTTACACACATGCATATATATGTGTGTGTGTGTGTGTGTTTCTCTAATATACCAAATTTATATATTTCTATCTGAATTTTTACTCTATCTTTCTATCTATCACACACACACACACATAAATATATATATATATATATACCTATGTATATGTGTATAATAATCACATGGGAAAATATAACTTAAGAATATTCAATTGTTATAATATTTTTAAAAACAAGATATAACTCCACTTTTAAATCAAAAATATCTTTTAAAACATAAAAAGGTATTAATAAAATCCATTCTACATTTTATAAAACATATGGTGTGAAAAAATAATTAACTAAAATTTTTACAAAGATTCTAATTTTGGGGAAATGTTTTGATTGAATTAAAAATAAATTAAAACTTTATTTTCCCATCAAATACTCTTTGAACATAATTATCATTGTAATTTTATATCAAAAAAAGATCTTAAAAATTTATACAATTAAGGTTCCTAAATTTAAAGACCCAAAAAATGGTTATCCTACCATATATGGATATAAATACAACGCCTTTGATGGACGTCACTAAAACAAGCCTTAAATTGAGCCTCTCAAACCCTATGAACCAAAAATAAATAAAAACAAACACTCCAATCTCATTAGAGTTTTTCCAAGGGTCTATCATGGTGAGAGTCGGAGAAAAAAAACAAGGGTAAACAAGGAAAAGATGAGGGAGGAGTCCTAACCTTGATGAACCAAACATGGATCATCAAAAAACCAGGGAATTGCGATCAGAGTTAGAGGAGAGGAGGATAGAGTGGTGTTCCTAGGGGATGATTCAATTGGATCATGAGACATGAATAATGGAGTGGGTAGGGTACTATTTAAGGTGAAAATAAGGGGTGTAAAGTGCTATAAATTTAACTTTTTTAATTTTCTTTATACATCACATTGTTAGCGCGTGGTTTATCAAACTATATGCTAACCATGCATCCTCCACTGGACACACCAAGAACACTATATGATTTAGATACATAGTTTTAAAAACCATTCATCGAAAATTAAAAACGAGTCTATTATAATTATAGACACACCCATACAGGTTCCACACGGTTACTACTAACTGTTTGGTAACTGTGGGGTAGTAAAATTTATAATTTTTCACCAAAAAAATTAAAAAAAATGATCCCATGACTCTAGAAAAATATTAATAAAAATTAAATAAATAAATAATAAATAAAGAATTGGAAAAGGTGTGATAATACCCACTCAATAGTTTTTACAACCTTAGATGAATTAAATTAAAGATAAATAAATGCAAGTCAAAATTATTTTTTTTAAGGTTTGTCCTCAATGTGAGATCCTACTATTTGCAATATTCGTTTGTTATTTTGCTCTATATATTTTTCAATTATAATATTATTAAAAATTAAAAGTTGTTATGTCAGTTATTATCCTATAATATATAATTCCTATAAAAATAAACCACCTCCAATTGATATTAGTGTATTTAGATAGTTGTACAGAAAAACTACCATTTTCACCTAGTAAATATCTTTAATGGGTGTAAGTTTCTTTGAAAACTGATGAGAAATATTCCTTCTTAATTTGGAATAAATGTATATAAAAAATACTACTTACTTATTCTATAATATATCCCCATAAGAACTTCCTAGATAATAATAAATGAAAGACATGGACTCCTCTTTTCCAATACATTCAAACCCTTGTTGATTCTAGTTTTTCTTTTTCTCTTTAACTCCACACTATAAGGTTGGGAAATCAGTTTTTTAGTATTTTCACCATGACTTCAGAAACTCAAATTTCTTTTAGTTATTTACTTCAAGAAAAAAAATTACACATAGATTATGGATCCTCAAATAACACATCTTCCCTCTAAAAAGTAATTAGTTTTATCTGCAAATTTTCTCTTTCTTTGATATTATTTTTTTATACATTCCACCTCATTAATTCTATAAATAAAACTTTGAATGTGATTTTAATTTATTTTCAATGTTTTTCATTGTATATCAAAGGTTTTCAATGAAAAATAAATATTTCATTGACGTATATATATTAAAGATTTATAAATAAGTTATTAAAACTTTTGGTAGAAGTATCCAAGCATGGTAATAAAGTTGATATATCTTGGATGAATGGATAAATAATAAATTGACTGCTTGAGTAAAATTATCTTAAGAAACGTAAATATTTTGTTTTTTCCTTTAGTGGATATAGATATTATTAATTACATTAAAGGTGAAAGTTCTTTGAATAATTTTAGTTTACTTATGATTATTGGTGATCTTATCTTAATGTCTCAAACATGTGCTTGTAATTTAGTGAAGCATGTTTCTTAAATACATTATGAAGGTTCCTTAAGGAGTTTCCTTAAGAATTTTTCAAATATATTTTTTCTAGATAGAGAAGGTTTAACCAAATGTAAAACTAAGTATGTGATGAATGAAAGAAGAAATCTGAGACTAGAGGCACTAAAGGTGGAGTCCAATGTACTGAGGGGATTAGACAGAGTCAATAAAACTGAATTAGCAGGATGAGAGTTTCCAAGTAGTATCATCAGATTTAGGTTTTATAATTGTTCCATCGAATAGGGTTTCCAATAGATGGGCTTATATAAATTATTCATTACATAATCCATTATATTAATATTTATAAAGGCATTGAATATATTCTATTGGTTAGACCTGGATAAAAATTCCATAGGTTAGAGAAAATATTGGGAGATCCCCAAAATAACATTCACATTGACATCATACTGATGTTAATGGACTAATTAAATTAGATGATAGGTGATTAGGCAAAAAATATTTTTATATGATTTTTGATATTTTCTTTATTGTTTAAACATCATAATGCCTCATGTCTATGATTCAAAGAATAATTTTGGAAGAAGGGAAAATAATTTATGAAATATATAAAAATCTAGAGTTTCATTTTTTATCATTAAATGTATCAAACAACATGAATTATTACATGATTCTAGAAAAATTTGGAAGAAGAAAAAAATTGGAGGAACTTGATGGTTCCTAAAAAATGTAAAGTGCTAATTGGATTTTCATCAGTTGAAGAGTTGTTTAAATTCTATCAGATAGACTTGTGAAAATTTCGAGATATGAGTTGAATAATTTGAGAAAAATGAATGAAGTAAGTGAATAAAAGATTTTTGAATGATTGGATAGAGTTTTATAAGTAAATACATCAGATAGATATTCCCATGAATAATCATCGTATGGAAGACTCTATATGATTGATCAGAGGAAGTGTGTGAATATCGTGGAATGAATAATTCTTTTTATAGTGTCATTGGAAAAATGTTTTTGAGTTATATTCATTGGAATAAGGTTTCCATAAAAGATAATCGGACCAAGGTTGTTGATGTTTTCAAATTAGCTACATCAGAAATAATTCTACATGTGATTTCAATTGAAAAATTATTAGGATGACATACGATATAACATTACAAAGTCTTCAAATGGAGTTTTATGAAGTCATTAAATATAAGGGGAATATCAAGTCTCTGGGGGTTCATAAAATGAAGAAAAACTAAAATACATATGATAAATCATCAGATGGAGGAAGATCCTTTTAAATTTTTTTGGATATAATATTAAGAGAAGATTGAACTATAGAGACCATTTTTCCCTTGTAAGACTTTGAAATATCTCTAGGAATTTTTTTAGATCCAGGCACTGAGAGGAAAAAAATTTGAGTACCGGTTTTCCTGGAATTAATTTTATAAAAATATTAAATATATTTTATATCATGCATGCATGAGTTTTCATAAATAATGGGATAACTCACAAAATGTGTCTTAGATCAAAAATCTAAGACCACAGTTGAATCTAAAATGCGAGGCGTACCCTAGGCTTGACCTAAAGTTGTTCGACAGAGGTAATTTGGATAAATCAACCATTGGTGGGTGCATTAAAATAAAATGAATAATTTATTTTATTTATTTTATTAATTGACCTAAACTTAATTACTTCTATAAATATCCTATTATGGCATATCTTCAGGGTTAGTATCATAACATTGGGTTCATTTTTATGAGTTTATACCACCCTCATTGTTGAATCAAGATCGATCAATAGATCAACAACTGGATCAAGGAAAATTGAGTCACATCAAACATAATAGATCTTACTTCTTTGTTGGAGAATGTGTTATTCACCAAAAAATGATCAGAATCAAGGTAAGACTCATCATTTTTGGATTTCCAACCCTATTATTAAATGTTTGAGCATGATCAATTTCTTCTCTTTGATCTTTGTTAATTGAGACTTTGCATGCACTTATAAATCGGATTAAATTATTTATTCAATTGTTTCTCACTCAGGCTATTACTGATTTGTATTTGTTGTCCAAGAATGTTTGGTCAATTATTTTTGTACCCTTTTTTATTTTATTTTACCTAATCATTCTTTAATATATTATCCTTTAGCCTATATGGGCCATGGTTCAACTTTTTCAGGTGGGATCAATCATGATCGGACCCCCAGATTCACGGTAGATTCATGTGCAATGAATAGATCAGATATCAGAGGATGGATTATGATGATTATTAGGTTACGGAGAATTTATTTATGGATTTGGTATCCAAATAAGATTTAGACATTTCATGGGAGTTATGTGAGGCATGTACAGCTGTTGAACAGACCAATAGAAATCTAACTTCTGACTACTGGATGGGCGAAAATGAGAAACAGAGCCTTCCTGATTCGATTTTGGGGGAATATCAGGTGAGATCCAAGGTGAAAAATGTATATATTGTTATACATATGGAATATCTGATTTCCTATGAAAAACATGACTACGCATCATATAGTTTGGAAGAAGACACAATGTTTTCTTTAGAAATCTATGATGCTAGGTTTTTTGGAAGATTATAAATATCACATGCCATGTGGGACCCCCACATGCCATGTGACTCGGTACTAGTTACCTGATGTATACTATGGGAGTACATGGATATGATCATGGCTAGGCACAAGGCGTGTACCTGTACACGGCCATAGTACATCGACACAGCTTGAAGGACACAGGCATGAACAAGAGAACACGGCTTAGCACCAGGTGCTTGAGCCACGATGTGTAGTTTCCATACACATCATGTAGGTATACATGGACAGTGAGTCATGTATTGGTGAGAAAATGACCATCCAGTAGGGTGGAATCATATGTTGTGTGGGTCCCCTTATACACCATGTATCCTCTTTTTTAAGTAAACATTTATCTCTAATATCTCTTTCATTTGGACTTGGATTTTAGCCTATGAGTGGCCAATAATAAGTTTTTTTCTGCATAGAACATGATGGTGTCCTTCATGGTGTATTTTGAGATATGATGAGAGATGTTCCAAGTGTGATTCTTATTTAAGAGGTATCTAATAATGGAAGTGATCGGACGAGATAATCAGAGTGAAACCTTACTATTGGGATAGGGTATGGGTCCTCTACCTATAAAGTGGAACCCTCTTAATTAGTTGGGGTATGGGTCCTCTAACTATCTATATTTAGAGTGGAACCCTCCTGAAGGGTCAGGGAATGAGTCCTCTACCTATATATTGAAACCCTCCTACACAGTCAGGGCATGGGTCCTCTACCATTATAGTGAAACCCTTATATGGATTCAGGGCATGGGTCCTCTATTATTAGAGTGTAACCCTCCTACAGAGTTATGGAATGGTCTATATTCTATTAGAGTGGAACCCTCCTATGGATTTAGATCATGGGTCCTCTATCTATCCATAGAGTGGAACCCTGATATTGGCACAAGACAGGGGTCCTCTATCTATCCAATGAGTGTAACCATCTTATTCAAACAAGGAATGGGTCCTCAATATATCAATAGAGTGGAACCCTTCTATGAGAATGGGCATGGTTCTTATATCTAACCATAGAGTGGAACCATCATGTTGTGCCAAGGCATGTGTACTCTACCTATAGTTTATTCCCCCTTTACTATACGGAACTGTGGTGAGGTGTGGCTTAACATGGATGTTTTTCAATAAGACATGTGATATGTTAGGAATCGTTGATAGAACTCTTATAACTGATGAAGGACTCTTTCCATGGGATGGGTTGTGAGATGGAGATCCCCTTTATCTCTCCTTGGGGTTTCTTTTATGAGCATATATCCTTGTTGATTGGTTACCATTTATCACTTATTATGGGTTGAGCTATCAAATTCCATCATGTCTCTTACTGCTCCCCCTTCAACTCTCAGGGCATCCTAGTGGGTATGTATATACTCACCCATCCATGGTCTTTTCCTAAAAGTGTCATGTCTTATCTAGATTATGGATAGGTTGGAGGTGATTATATATGATCATTGGGGTACTTGGGTGCCCTTGACTATGTATGGTGGTCAGAACGTGGAGATCTTGAGCTGGGATCTCTCTAAAATTTACTTTACAGTTATTTTCAGGTTGTGAAATCTTTTTGGTTGGGCATTTATTTTCTACTTTTACTTTCCATACCACACTTTCACACTCTTGTATTCCCTAGAGGTTTTACATGTATGGTTTATTTTATAGAGTTAAATTTTTTATTATTATTCCTATACACTTCTGTATAGATATGGTTGGGTTCATGTGTGTAGTTAAATTAGACAAATTCCATCCATATTAGTTATCCCTTTTGGCACTTGTCACTATCCCCTAGCCTATAGTTGTGGGCTTGGGTAGTTGCATCTTGAGCCCTGTTGGACCGGATCATGATAGATTGGAATCAAAGTAGGTTCATTCCTTGGGATGGTGTTAGGGTTTCTCCCCTTATAAGGATTCAGTTGGGACTTAGGAAAATAGTATTAAAGTGTCTCAAGTGTGTATTTTATTCCATGGAATCTGGTGTTGGTGCAGCAGATGATTTATTCTTACATTAGGACTCTGAACACTTTCTTGTTTACTTTCTATACTGATACATTAGTTGTAGGGAACTTTTGTACCTACATCATATAGGATGTATTCCTTTGATAATAATTCTTGAGTCAGATTCCCATATATATATACTCCTCTGACTACGGTATGGCTTGATTAAATTTTTAGGATGCCTTCATAAAGATAGTCTTCTATGTTACTGATTCCAAATCATGATGACAATATGATGAGTTACGAGGCCTTGATTCAGGGGATATCACATGATAAACAATACTCTATGACCCACCTTTAAACAACACTCTATGTCCCACCTTTAAATTGAAATCCATTATTACTTGTTTGAAAATAAGGTATATAAAAAATAGGTTTTTTCGTTATTTTCAAAAATAGACAACAAAATTTCATTTTTAACAAAACCCATTTTTCATTCCACTTCCAAAATAATTTCCAAATCTTGAAAAGTAATTTCTATAAATTATTTTAAAATAAAATAAATTGCTGGATAAGGTATTTTAACATGAAATAAAAAGAAAGGGTGTCATGGGATCAAGTTCCAAAAGTGAAATAAAATGGAACAGGAACATAAAAATATGTAATAATGGGAATTTCCTAAACATCTCTAGAATAAATCTATGAACGTACTCAGTTCGAAATCACCTTCCAAAATATGGTTCATCTCCATAGTCTATAACCAACTTAATACTCTAACCAAGCCTCACTAGCAGCATATCCCACCTAGCCTCTCAACATATATAGAGGGTTCAATCACATCTAATTAGGTTTGATAAGAAAATATCACTCGACCCTCTAGATAACGCCCTGGAATCCCATGATAATAGTATTTGGTGAATGGGGAGGTCCTCACATGCATCTCTCAAACTAAACCCCACAACTACCATTATTTCCTATCTCAAACACTGACACCACATATGTGATGATCCTCCCCTCATAGGGTCCACCATAGAGGTTCTTGTGTCACATCAAGTCACACAAAAGTGACAACCATGCCTTCACATCACATGATTTTCAAAACATTGTCTAAAACATCCCAAGGTACCAACTGGGCCTTAAAATTTTCTATACTAAATCCACTTTTCCAAACAGGCCAATCATTATATGACACATTTAACTAAAACCTTTGAGTTCCAATAAACACACTTCACAGTCTAGGAATCATTTAGAAATATAATTTAGACATTTCAGATACTTCTCATTTAAAGGCAAACTTGTAAACAGACTTAGACAAGTTTTGTTAATAAATAAAAAACCAATTCGAAGAGACATAATTAATTTTTCCTCACATATAAATATTTATAGCACATAAATATAAAATAAATGCACTTTTAAAATGAAAAGTAATTAAGGGATTCAAATTAAAGGAATTGGAATAGGAACCTACCTCAAACTCAAGGCACACTGCTTAGATAACGGAAACTCGAATCTTCCCTTTCTTCTTGCATGTATATGAACCTTTTCTTATATGCAAGGAAACATAGCCCCTATTTACATATTTTCATGGATAAATATGTACAATGGGATCCTTACACATATTCTTATATGTGTGTATACCCCTTTACACTAACACACGTATGAATTTTCATATATATATATATATAAGCACACATACTCCATCATATATATTCATCCAACCATGGGTGAATATATATAAAGGGGGGATTACATGTATATATGTATTTCTATGAATATGCATATAAGTCTTTGACAACGGCTACTCGAACCCACCCCAATTAAGACTAAAATTCACTACAAAAAAATTAGGGATCCAAATATCATAAAAACCCTAATCAAAATTCGGGAAATTGGAAAGAAAGAAGTATACAAACCTTAAAATGATTTCAAGTAGACCAAAATGATCTATAATTATTTTCCCCAAATGGAGGATGCTAAAACATGAACAAATCCAACCTGATAGATCCACCACATGCCCTATTAATAAGAGAAACATAAAGATAATCTCACATGAAACCCTAGGGTTCAGTTGAATGGAATTGGGTGACAGGGAAGGGGAAAATCACCAGAATGAGGGAGAATGATGGGAGAGGAGAGCTTACCTTGAGGTGTCGACCATAAACCCCAAGGAAACCTAGTTAATCACTGTAGAGAATATGGATTAGAGTAGGGGTGATACATGTGGATAGAGAGGAAGATATGGATGATATTGTGTAGCGTATAGTGGATAGGAAAAGAACAAGAAGAAGAAAGAAAAAAAAAGAAAATAAGAAATAAAAATCAAAATTTTAAAACATTAGGAAACCCATATGGTTTGGGTAGAGTTTACAAAACTGTGCACCAACTGTGTACTGGCCACTTTCTAGGCTAGGGACCCTCACATGATTACTTCTATGCAGACACATGGTTGCGTAAATTGTGATCTGACCATTCCAAATGGCATTTTCAACTCACATATCCATTCCACATGCTTTACACATAGTTTAATAGACCAAAAATAAGTCGTGATTCATGTAACTATCTCATCTAGGAACCCACATGGGCACAGTATGGTTACTACTACCTGTTCGGGCTAACCATGCAATGCTAAATAGATTCCAAAAAATTAAATTCTTACCCTTTGACTAGCGAAACGCAAAAGAGAGACTAGAAATAATTAAAATGATCGTAAAAAGTAATATTCCAAGGTTGGGGTGTGATATATTGGGTTCCAAATTGAGTTTTATTCATGTCAACTCTTGACGTAATTTTTTCATAATCAAGATTTTGTAATTCCTTAGTTGACTTCATATTTCATATTTGTTGATTAACTCATTTACCATACCTATATAAGACTAAATATTTTCTATATCATTCATATATTATCTCAATTTATGTATAAGTTTTCATGAAACATTTTTTATATTTTTTTATGGTTTTTTAAAATTTTAAAGGGAATCTATGAAAAAATATTAGTTCTTACTCAAATGTATCATTATAGGTATAATTTTATGTTGCTAGAAATTAGAATGATTAATTGAATTATAATTTTTCCCTTTTTATATCTATATTTGTTATTTTAATGTTTTTGAAAATACTATAAAAAATATGGTGTTACTCATAGTTTCACTATACTAGAGCATCATTCTTTGGATATTGTTATAGTTTTTCATGAGACATGTTTTCTACATCAATTTTTAGAAGCTATGTAAGTTCATTCATAAGAAGTTACACATAGGAGATCCCAAATGGATACAACCACACCAGAACCATGGGAGTCTAGGTTCAAGAAACTAAAGTTAGTTCACCTAAAGTTCAGTATCTAGACAGTGAATTCACCGTATATTTAATGGCAGTGAATTCATAAGATGTTAAGAAAAAGTAAGCTGGTGTGAGATCATTATAATATGATTTAACTTGAATCATCTGAGCATCGGTAGTCCATTGGAAGGAGAAAAGTGTATTCATAGTGAGGTAATGATGAGGATTCTCTTCCAATGTATGTATTGTGGGTAGCGGTCATGGATCTAGAGTATGAATTTAGGTGAATAGAAGGAGATGCTTTTATTAGCTGAATAGAATTCCAAAGTCATGTGAATATTTTATGTGTTTCATAATATGAATTCACTAATGAAGTTTCAATAAATATTTCCTTGGGGGGGTTTCACTAAATATTTTTGTTGAAGAATCGTCAGAGTGGAGAATATAATGGTGTGTTCCTCTTACTAGTGGTTGGCAGTCATAATGGAGTTACTACTAGAAATAATTAGTTTCTCATACTAATGAAAAGATGTCTATAATTATTAGAGGAAAATTATGACTAGATGAGTGGATAGGAACACTATATTTAGTGTGGTTTTTCCACTTGTGTAGGTATCTTATAAATTGAGAGATTCTAGCCGATGAGTGTTAATAGTAATTCAAGTCACTATAAGGAGGTGGATCTAGTTGGAGGACTGAACCTAGGTTCATACAGATACTGAATGGATGAAATGTTGAAGTCATTCATCAAAGAACGTAAAGGAGAGGAGTGGATAATTCATTGACCAAAATATGTAATTAGTGGGATATCTTTTGAATAAATAATCAGTGTTGTTGAAAGTTGAATTTCCCTTGTAACTCATGTGCTCTTTTAATGAAAGTGATTTTGTTATTATCATACGGTTCTATCACACAATTTCCCAAACACATGTCCTTGTTTTCATTGTGGTTATGTATTTATACTTTCATGTGTATTTTTTGTCTTCTTGTTTACTTTTGATATGGTTAAAAGGGTGATTGTGAGTTATATGAAACTAATTGATGGAGGATGACTCAATGTGGTGGATAGGGTTCTCAGTCTTCCCAGTTTTTTTCTTCAAAGTCATGGGGTTGATTCAATCATAAGATGAAGCTACTTCCGGTGGTTGATGTTTCACTGCATTTGATTATCATAAAGGATAAATTTTATTGATCAAAACTTGCACATCTTTCATCCTTGAGAATTTTTATTGTAGTGGGTTCTCATTCTGATGGATTTTGGTTGAAGTGTTTGATGATAGAACATGTTTGAAAGATTTTTTAGTGGAGTGGTTTTCAAATACTTAGAAGGATGTTACCAAATGAAAAATGGTAGTTCCAGATGGATTTTGGGATCTTGAAACTCTAATTGATTAGAAGGATTCATGTGACGTGTTCCATTGTTGGTAATAGTTAGATCATGGGGAAAGAATATTGGGATCCTTGTGATAAAATTGTCTATCAAGTTACTGGAATAATTTTACTAAAATATGTAAATGGTACCAATACTATTGTTGGAATATCGAAAGTAAAATTTTCCAAATGTATCATGTATCTTGTTTCTTTCATTAGATGCCATTAAAAACTTTGTATAAGACTATCATAATTTTGAGGAATGTCGATGATTCCTTCTATTTTCCAAATTTAGTGTGAGCTCATGTTTCTAGGGGAAATAATTGAATATAATGGGAATAGTTTTATAATATGATGGTAGAGGCTCGAGACTTTATATAATGACAGTGATGTTACTCTTAGAGATTTTTAAGTTTCGTTTGATGGAGATATTAGCTATAATCAAGGTTAGTGACCCTTTAAGCCTCGATAAGAATCAAATAGATTATTCTGTAAGTTGTAGTTATGTGATATAAGACTCATGTTCATGAAAGGAGGTGTCAGCTCAAGTTCGAAATGTTTTAACTGATTACGGAAATGTATGTTCTTATAAGGTTAAATTCATGGAGGTTTCTAAAAGTTCCAGATGCAGCAAAAGTTCTTATTACAGAATAGACAACTCATATATTTTTCATAATCAATAAATAATATAAGATTAAAATGATAAAATACATAATTAATAATTAATTTATATCAAATATTAATTTAAATAAAAACCTAAACCAATAAGTGAGGATATTTTAATATATAATTTATAATTAATTTATATAAATAAATAATTAACTTTCATTGAAATTATTTCTTTATTGAAAAATTGGATGAAAACATCATGTCATATCATCATTTAATCAGAGTATTCAAAGGTATAATCCCTCTAACATTGATCCATGCATGCACCACGAAGCTCAAAACATCATCAAAGAAATATTTAGGTCCTATCATAGAAGATCTTAATGCTTGTGTCGTGCATTGATGACTGCCATAAGAATCTCTTCAGGTGGAAGGACTCTTCTTATTCTCTCCAGTCATGAGAGGATAATGAAGGAGTATTTGTCTCAATTCTTAAGGTTATTCTAGGAGAAGAGATCTCTAGGTATTGAAAAGATTCTCTAGAATTCATTATGCACAATGATTAGATTAGCTAAGGATAGGTTAGATAATTTCATAATTGGGAATAAAAAGAGATGGGTTAGAGAATAGTAATTTAATATATGCCTTTATGGTTCTCTTAATCCCTATATAAACCCATTTCTAAATATTATTATTATTTACTATCGATAGTGTAGGATTGTGATTATATTTCTCCCTATCGTCGACCAGTGTAAATATTTAATATGTCAATTCTTATCAGACCATTAAACTTGGTCCCACAATCTTCCTCAATATTTATCAGACCTTGAATATTAAATATTTATTTAAATTAATAAATATCATTTTATTATTCACCAATAAATATATATATATATTATATTCAATAAAATAGTGAATAATATTTATTAAATATTCAACTCAGTTATATTCTCTCGAATGACTGGTGACTCAATGTTTGGGATCAAAAAGATATGAATAATTATTAAACCACATATATGAATATTTTTTTATTCAACATGCTAAATTTATAAATAATTTAATTTAGTTTGATTCTATAGGACCCTTTATTAGTGGCACTAGTGAAAACTTCCTAAATTCCAAATTTAGCAACTAGCAACATGCAAAGGCAATCATAGAGAAATAAGTTAATTCCAAAATTGCATAAAACCTCATAAGAACATGCACTATATAATATAATCTCTTAATATTGATATCTATAATCAATCAGTTTTCATACTGGATCAATCAACCTATATTCTCGATGTATCATTCTTTGACTTTCTAAAAATAAACTTTCCAATAGAACACTACAGTCATGGACTTAATTAGGCAGTTTAATTATATTCAAAGGGCCTGAGATGTTAACTTCTATTAAAGAAAAAAAGTGGGAAATCCTTTATAATATTATTTATTAGTACAATATCACTTATGATAAACCCATCATATCCTACCTTATGACATTCATATATTATAATGGTTTTTGTCAATACATCAAAGTATGTGACTCGTGATATGCATTAATAATAATCTTAATGTCTAGGGATCATTACACATGTTTTCATATAGTAATATCTAATGAAACATATAATTGTGGATTTCCTACTAGAGGATTGAGTTCTTATAACCTCCTTTATTGGGATTATTAATGGATAAATCCATTTGAATAAGTCTCAATGTAATATGAGCCTCATAACCTAATGGTATATATCATATTTGTCTCATTATAAAATATCATTCAGCCATAGAATATATATTTAAGAATATTATCATAGTACTCCATGGTTCTCATCATAGTGGGAGATTATTATAACCTTTTATTGTAACAAGTAACCATAGGAAATTACCATATATATGTTATATAGAAGAATAATAGTCATGTGATAAGATAAAAATTAAGATTTAACACTATGAATATTCTGGTAATAAAATAGTAATTGGTTATTATGAACTAACTTCATTAGACTTTCACATGAACTAGATCCAACTACTAACAAATTAATTGGTTATCCTCAAATAATAAACATGCTTCTTCTTAGATATGGATAGAAGTGGTGATCTCCCACACTTCCAGTGGTTGACCTACTTATTGTGACCTCATATCTCTAAGAAAAATCCATCAAGATATTATATCGATGAGCATATATATTTTCTTTCCATTTCATCCCTTATATCTTGGATAATACCATAATTAAAATTCATCATAATATGATTGAACTATCTGGGTAAACTACAAAATATAGAATAAATTATTGCTAAACCAGCTTATCAAGATCCATTAAAATCCAAAACATACTCATTCTAATATAGGTATAGAAACTACAGTTTTTAATATGATTTTTCATGCATATTAACATATACTTTCCATGATACTAGATCAAAATAATCTAAATAATAGTAGTTTTATATCTATTAAAAACTAGTATTCCACTTATCTAATTACCAAGAACTCGTCCATATTTTCTTTCTCAAGTAGTGTCAGATAGTACTAACTTCCAGCCTATTTATCTCTCCTTGTCTTTTTTGATATTTACAATTTAGTTTTACATATAAGTAAGATCAAACCTAAGTATATATCATGGAATGAGAGATATATTTCCAAAATAATCATAGTAATATGTATTCTATTCATCATAAGAATACCATATGACACTGAAATCAATTCAATTGTATTGTTCCATTTTTTATTTTTCAATACCATCTCAGGTATGTGTAATGATGTGGATTAATCAACCCCTTCATCTATAATATTAGATCTTGTTCTATAGAACTTGGGTTTCTACTTCATTCATCCTTAGAGAAATTCTTTAGTATTATATAACCATAATATTAATCACATGTTTTCCATATGTTTTCAAACATACCTATCTTGGAAAACTATATCACTCCCACTAACCAAGTGCAGACACCTAGAAACATTTTGTTTCAAACAAATATATGACAGCCTGTAGGGAATCATTAATTTGCTATGGCGCTACCCAAAATTAATAATTTATAAAACTCATAAAAACTACTAGAAATATAGTACTTGGAAAGCCCAAGTATCATACCCATAGGTATGGTCCATATGTTCTATATTAATTAAATAAATTTTAATTGTAATTGTTTTATTTTTTTGGAGAAAGTGAAAAATTGCAATAAAGATTGGGTTTGAAATTAAGAGAGAAGCATTCCAGGTTAATTGATTTCAGGTTTGTGTTCTAGGTATTCAATTAAAAATGTATTTACTCTAGTTTGGTGTTGGAATTAGGTCAACAAGGATCCTTGGTATGGGTTTTATTCTCTAATCATGTGATTGTACCATTGGAATGGTCATATACTAGGTTCAATCATATAGATAGGTGACCTAAAACCTTGTTTAAACATAACTAACCTATATTTCATAATGTTCGTACACAAAATAGAGAAATCAATTAGTGAAATAAAATAAAGCACCTCAAATTGCACATACTAGTCATTCAATATGAAAATAAAATGAATTAGAATTGATAAACAGAGATGCAACAATCCAAAACAAGAATAGAAAATAGAAATAATCTATAAGCAGAATTTCCCCTTGCAATCATGTCACCTAGTACAAAGAAAACTACTCAATAATGAAATTCATGATGAGAAGGAGAAGCATCGGTACCTAAGGAAGAAAGGTGGAGAATAATGGTGGAAAATAAAGGGTACATATCATCACTCTATGCGTGCATCTATCATCTGTTAACTCCGTCACCTCTCAATCTAGATCCTCAAAGAAACAGACAAAGGTTTTATTTTATAAAACTTTTCATCAAACCTTTAGTACTGGAATCCTTATTTTTATACATGTTAAAATATTCATGATGTGTAATCCTCTTCAGCAATATATTTTCATATCTTTCCTATCATGATCATTCATAACATGTATCTATGTACATGATGTGTAACTTCTTTTCACAGTGTGTAATCTTCAAAACTTGCATCAGGTGGTGGAAATTTTTTTGAAAACTCACATCAAGTAATCTGATACTCAATGTGTAAATGGTCTGCTCTAATTTTTCAGCTCAACATTGGATTCAAAATTTTGTTTTTGCACTGCTTTTCTTCAGTTTCGGCATGAATTGCCTTTTAGCTCAAATATTCACCTCTTTTTTTCATTTTACAAAGATTCATTATTTCCTTCCATGAATCATAAAACAAGTCAAGCATTCCAAATATTAGAAAGATTAATCAATTAAATACACACGTCAATACCTTAAAATACCATAAAATATATTAATGAAACATATCTATCACTGTACTATGATCATTATAGTTTTTTAAACCCATAATGGATCCTTAAAACTTGTATTCCATATTGGTTTTCTTATATGTCTCCAACATTTTTGATCACTCCATATAAAGATTTTCCAAAAAGATATCTCTAAGATAGGTTTACATGACATCTAACTTATAATATAATGATTGTAGTGGCTATGAAAAGTATAATTTAAATGGATTTAATCATAATGGATTGGTATAACGAGTCAATATTTATTGGTGCCTCTCTTTTACTATCCATGTATTGTTTTGGTTGAATACCCACTAATGGATTTACATTAACCACCATGTTGGTCGGAGTAGAGTACTCAAGAGAGGGGGTTAATTGAGTATCTATAAAAATTTCTATTTAAAAAGTATTCTTAAAAAGGTTCCCCAATATATTTAAATACAGCCCAGTTAATCAAAGTAATATGGTTATGAAGTTTTAACTATTTAAATAACTTCTTAGAAGATTAATTAATTCTTATTAATCTTAATATCAGTTATTAAAATTAATTTTGAAGCTATTCTAATAAGGTAAAATACTTATAACTTCTTCCCAAGATTAACTATCAATGTAAATTTAGTGATTTCTGAATTAAACAGTAAAACAGAGAAAACTAAAATAAACAACATAGCAGATATAAAATAAGTAGTTCAGTCTCAAGCTCAGACCTAATCCACTCCACTTGGTGATCACCTTCCACCAAGCAGTTTATATAAATAGAATTGATCCACATCATGGACTGGGGTTAACAATAGTACACAAGACTGTCCAGGTCACACGGCCTCTTCCACAGTTCTTCATGGGTATGAACTAATAGGTCACATAGGGACCTCTTATATACTTATCTGTGGGAATAAAAAGTGTTAAAATATGTATGAGAAAGGATATTTTTTATCCTTCAGTTTAATGTAGAAGAGAGTGCGTGTTTTTATACAGACACACACACACTACTTGAAAGATAAAAAAAATACACAACAGATCAAAAATGATGAGATAAGGTTAGAAGTGATATGAGTGTTAGTCTATGCAGATTTGGACTTCTAGGATTAAGAAGATGCAGAAATCAAGTCCTCTTATGGAAAATAGAGTATCAGAAGTCAGCTAGATCTGTCTCGTGCTCTTTGTGGTGTTGAAAGTGTGAAAAATGTTCTCAACTCTAGGATTTGAGTATGCTTTGTGTGTTCTTCAGTAGTTTCGGGTTATATGTGTTGGTTCTTCTTTCCATAATTATCATGCTTCTTTTTTATCATGAACACACATGTTTTTCTGTTGTCACTACTATCACCGCTTTTTTTTCTTCTGGCCATGTTGTGCTTTTTATTCTTAGAATGCATGTGTTGGAGCCGATATGATGCATGTATTCTGCACCTTGTACCTCATAATGTCACGTGACATGTCTACAAAAAAACATTACATTTAAAAGGCTCAAATATAACAGTTATAAATTAAATTGAAAAACGAAAAAATAGATTAAGAAATGGTGTCACAGTCTATCTAGAAACGATGTCTCTATGAAATGGTGTCTCCTTGAAATGGTGTCTTCTTCTTTGCCTTTGAGTGGTGAGACAATTATTATGGAATAGTTGTATAGGGATTAGAAACTGGTATCACAGTGTCTAGTCATAGTGTATGTAGGGTCACAGTGTCTGGTTAAGTTGTTTGGGTCATGGTGTCTGGGTCATGGTGTATAGGTCAAGGTGTCTGGGTCATTGTGTCTGGGTCATGGTGTCTGGGTTAGGGTGTCTAGTCACGGTGTCTGGGTCACGGTCTCTAGGTCACAGTTTCTCAGACTTAGCCAGATATCTGTATACAAACTTAAACAGTGATATTCATATAATGGATTAGACTTAATCATTTATCAAGGAAGTCCATTATTACACAAACTCAAAATATTTTACAATCATTAATCATAGCACTTAAGACCTTGGATAGGTTTATTTAAAGCATAATGAAACTGATAATTTGTACACATGATTTTAGATAGATTAAACAGGATTAGAAATCTTTACAAAATGTATAGGATTTGTGATAATTAAAACAATATTAACACATGAGGAGTCCAACAATCTCCCCCTTTTTGATGATCATAAATCTTGTGAGTGAGAGATTTATTCTTAGGTAATGTGTCTCTTCTTTAATGTGCATATAGAATACATATTTTTCCTCCTTTTAGGTTTATCAAAAAGAGTAAAAAATTAAATAAAAGAATAGATAACAGGAGTTCAGAATGCATTAGATAAAAATTTTCATTACAAACTGTAAGTAACAAGAAATATAGAAAACATCCCTATGAAAATATATTAGTCATTTTTCTTTAGAACTGGATTGTCTTCTCTTTTCCCTTGGTAGTAGGATCAGAAGAAGAAGCCATAGGAGAAGAGGTGGAAGTCGAATAAGGGAGTGAACCAGTGGACAGAGAAGGTAAATGGAGTCCTTCAAAAATAAAAGGGGTCAAGGTAGGTGCAGTGGAAGACCGAGGAAATTTTTGATCAAGGATAACAATCCTAATATGACTCATATCGTGAGAGACAGACATAAATGTAGAGGAAAGGGTAGAGGATGAAAATGTAGTCAAACCAGATCTTAGGGGTGCATTTGCAGGAGTGACAATGGCAGTACTCTGGACATGAAGATAAGGCCTCAAAAGATTGATGAAGTCAGAAATGATCTCTCCACCATACTGCATGGATTTCTCAAAGTCATCCTTGTTCTCCATAAACTTATCCAATAAAGGAGTGAAATCTATGATCTTTTGGACTTGAGTTTTTAAAGCTTGAGTAACAGGAGGGATTCTCATATTATTCACTAGGTACTTGAAATGGTTGGTCATGTCATTCTTAGAGAAGATATGATTGAATAAAAAATCCACCTTCTTAGCAATTTCTTTCTAAGAATCATTGGAAATATTGGAATTAATTCTCACCAAATCAATAACTTTATCACTATTCTTGAAAAATTCAGATAAATATTCCTTGACAAATCCACTGATCACAGATTGAAGTTCTTATTTGAAAACGGTTTGGAGTATATCACTATCTAAAGAGGGTTGAGATATTTGTTTAGAAGTAAGAGAAGTAGTAACAGTTGTAGTAAGGTATTTCAGTTGATTCAGAACTTTCTAGATACAACCCTTATACTCATCAGTCAACTTGTTAAGACTAATGAAAAGTTTATGCATCTCTTGAATAATATTCTTGTTTCTTTCAACTACCTTGTCAGCTAAGGAAGTGATATTAGGTTAAACTAGGGAGGCTACTTCTTGTGGAATCTAACTAACAAAATCCTCGACATGATAAGAAATAGGTTCTGGTCTTGAGTTCATCACTTTCTGCATTTCTTAAACCATACCTCTGAGAGTCTTTACTTCATCACTTAACTGTTTGTTCTCAACTCTGACCTCTTAAATATCATGAATAATCTTGGGTTGAATCTGTCATATGATCTTTTCCAACAACAAGGAAGCATCTCTCTCACTCAAGTTGGTTATAGGAGTCGGTTGGGTATTCATGAGTTTTTTATTCTAGCTAATAGGGTGGTTCCAAAGGCTTTCAGATCATCCATATTCACAAAGTTTGGAGGTTATTGTGAAGGTTTGGGGATAGAATCTAAGACAGGTTCTGGATCTTTGGCAGAGATAGCTTCAGGTGTAGATGCCAATTTCAATTAAAACATAGTAAAAAGATCAATACCTTTTACTCAGACTTCCTGTGAATCATTCACATCAAAATAACTATGAAATTTATACCATGTATCCACTGAGCTTGGATAAACGGGATTAGGGACTTCAACAAGTTCCAAATTCGGGTGCTTATCCCCCTCAACAGGTGCATCTTTATCAGGACTGAGAGATTTTGATCCTTGATCTATTTCCAAGATTTCATTCCTGATATCTTCACCCATTTCTTTTCTATCCAAATGAAAGGCTTTCTCTATTATCTCTTTAGCAGATATAATAATTTGAGGAATAGCTTGTTCCTCTGGGTGTTCCTCATGAGAAGCTTCTTGAACAAGAGAAATTTCTTCTTCTAAATGAACTTCTACAAAATTCTGTTTATTTAACTTAGCAATAGATTCTTCTTCAGCAGCAGGTTGTTCTTTTAAATCAGCAATTTCTTCAAGAACAGGTATTTCCTTCTCAATTAAGACTTGAGGAGCAGATTCACTGTCTTCCCCAACCAGAACAGTTTCTCTTATAGGTTTAATAGCCTTTTTCTCTTCATCCTCATTATAATAATCAATAATCTCATCTGGTTCCAAACTAGGATCAGAAATATACTTAGGTCTTGAAGAGTGTTCCACCGGATTAAAATTTTCATAAACCCTACCATTATCTTCCACCCATGCTTCTCTTAATGGATTACAACTTATTTTCATTCTCTTTATTGTAACTTTCGAAAGTAAAAACTCATAATCCTTAAAATATTCTTCATCTGGTCCAACCAACCCTTTTGTATGAAGCATAGCTAAGATAAACCTTGAATAGAATAGGGATGTTGACTTGGAGGTTGTTTTGATCAACTCACACATATGGTGTATAACATATTTTCATAGGTTGACCTTATGTCCATTTTTCATGAGATGTATCAAAAATACATCCAGATACTTGAGAGTAGAAAAATCACATTTTCTGGGGCTAATCAGATTCTGAACAAATTTAAATAGAATACTGGTTTCACTATCTAGCTCAGCAGCAATGGATCTTCGCTTTGCTTCATTCATAGTTAAGCTTCCTAACGCTTCTTCCAAAACAAATAACTCACTTGGATGTGGAGGAACTCTCTGGTTGTCCTCACAAATACCCTAATGTGGTATCCTAAGGCATGCGGCCCATAACCATGAAGAAAACATGCATCTCTGGCCATTGATCCAGCTTCTCACAACATAGTCATCTTCTAAATCAAAAGAGAATTGAACATGCTGATAAAACTGTGCAACTAATTTTGGATAAATAGTCTTATCCTCCTTTGTGAACCAATCCAGCCATCCTTACTCTTTTAGAACTTTCAATACCAAAGACTTACTTGACAGAACCCACTTAGGGAATATCTCCTTTTCAGGTACCACTATTTTGTCTACCAGATTTAGATTCAAAGGACCTTCAGGTGCTAACTTCGGTGCTATTTTCAACTTCTTCTTTGAACTGTGCTTCTCAGGAGTTAATGATGTTGGGAGTTTCATCCTGTGAATTCAACGACGGTTCAAGAGAGAGAGAAAAAACCAAAGGGGTGAGAGAGAGGGGTTACAGTTTGAGAGAAGAGAGCTTGGGTGAATAAAGAGTGAAACTTCTTTAGTTTTTATCATTTAGGGATACCAAGCATCGCAAAAATAAAAGCACAAGAAAGTAAAAGGGTAAAATAATTAATTACCACAATACAGGTTATAATGTATAAATAAAACAATAAAGTGTCTTTACAGTGAGATCATAATCAACTTTCACAGTTAGACTGTAGCTGGCTTTCACGGTGAGACCATAACTGGCTTTCATGGTGATATCATAACTGTGTGATTTCTAAACTGTGCGATTATATTGTTTGAGATAGCAGGTGTCAGATAGTAACAAAGAGAGAGAATAACTTTGAGACTGTAAACATGAAACAGTAAGCTGTGAAACCGTATACTTACTATTTAAGATTTATAATTCCCAATTCATGTATGATGCAATCTATTCATTCAGAATTTAATTTTTTGGTGAATATATCAGCAAGATGATATTTAGTTCCAATGAATTCCAAAGTGATGTCACCTTTTTGATAATGATCTCTCAAAAAGTGATGTCTTACATCAATATGTTTTGTCATAGAGTGTGAAACATGATTTTTTGAGATGTTAATAGCACTTGTATTGTAACAATTTATAGGTACATGTTTGAATTGATATCCATAATCTATTAATGTGTGTTTCATCCACAAAATTTGTGCAAAACAACTACCAGTAGATATTTATTCATCTTATACAGTAGATAATGCAACATATTTTTATTTCTTACTACACCATGATACTATTGACTTGACTAAAAAGTGACATGTGCCAGAGGTTCTTTTTCTATCTAACTTACAACCACCTAAGTTAGCATCAGAATAACTCACTAACTCAAATTATTGTCCTATGGGATAGAACAGTCCTAGATTGGGTGTATGCTTGAGGTATTTGAAGATTGTTTTAACATCATTTAAATGATATTCCTTGGGATTTTCTTGAAAATGAGCACATATACACACACTAAACATAATTTCAGGTCAACTCGATGTTAAGTAGAGTAAGATTCCAATCATTCCTCAATAAGTTGTTTGATCAACAGATTTTCCATTTTCATCAAGATCCAACTTACAATTAGTACTCATTAGAGTGTCACTACTTTTAGTGCTATCTAATCCAAAACATTTTAGAAGATCTCTAGTATATTTTCCTTGATTTAAAATGATACCATCATTATTTTGAAAGATTTTAAATCCAAGAAAGAATTTTATTTCACCCATTAAACTCGTTTTAGATTCGTTTTGCATCATTTTAGAAAATTCAATACATAGATAATTTTTTGAAGATCTAAAGATAATTTGATTTACATAAATTTAAACTACTAAAACATCATTGTAAATTTGTTTTCTAAAAAGTGTAGGATCAGCTATTCCTTTTGTAAAACCTTTGGAAATAAGAAAAGTACTCATTCTATCATACCAAGATCTTGGAGATTGTTTTAAACTGTATGAATATTTTGATAATTTAAAAATATGGTTTGGAAAATGAGGGTTTTTAAAACTAGGGGGTTTCCCAAAAAATGAATCCTCAGTTATATACCCATTTAGAGATACACTTTTAACATCCATTTGATATAGTTTAAAATTCAGATGTTCAGCATAAGCAAGCAGAATTCTAATGGATTCAAGTCTAGCTACTGGTGAAAAGGTCTGTTCATAATCGATTCCTTCTTCTTGACTATATCCTTGTGAAACCAATCTAGCCTTGTTTATAACTATATTACCATCGTCATCTACATTATTTATAAACACCCATTTATTGCCTATAGTGAATGTGTCTATGGTTCTGTCCACAAGTTTCCAAACATTGTTCCTTTAAAACTGATTAAGTTCTTCTTGCATAGACATCACCCAAATTTCATCATTGATAGCATCATTAATGTTTTTAGGTTCAATTTGTGATAATAAAACTCAATGTTCAACCTGATTTCTAAGAGACTCTCTTGTTTGAGTTCCTTTATCTATGTCTCCTACAACAGCATCTAAAGGATGGTTCTTAGGAGTTCTAACAGCTCTAGAAAAAGAAGTACTAGTGATTTCAGGTTCTTCAACGGGTTCGGGTTCATTGTGACCTAAATCTAAATAATTTACAGAACTAGAAGTTTTCACAGATTCTTTTACAGGATGGTTAGAGGATTTTGAATTAATTTCCAGATCATCCTCCAGGTTTTCTAGAGTGGTCATTGGCTCATGTGGATCTGTTTCATTAAATTTTACATAGATAGATTCTTCCACACATTTATTTCTTTTGTTAAACACTCCATAATCTTTACTAGAGATTTAATATCCTAAAAATATTTCTTCATCACTCTTGGATTCAAATTTTTCAAGATTGTCCTTAGTATTAAGGATATAGACTTTGCAACCAAAAACTTTAAAGTAGCTAACTTTGGGTTTTCTATTGTTCCAAAACTAATATGGAGTTCTTTTAAGAATAGGTCTAATCAAAATTCTATTGATAATATAGCATGTTTTATTTACAGCTTTATCCCAAAAATAAATAGGTAAGTCATATTCACTAAGCATGGTTCTAGAAATCTCTTATAGGGTTCTATTTCTTTTTTCTACAACTCCATTTTGTTGAGGTGTTCTAGGGGTAGAGATATTATGTCTATAGCCATTTTGTGAGAAAAAGGATTCAAACTCTTGATTTTCAAACTCACGTCCATGATCACTTCTTAAGGATTTAATTCTAAGTCCACTAAAAGTTTCTACAGTTTTGGAATATTTGGTAAAATGAGAGAAGTCTTCACTTTTGTGAGCCAAAAATAAAGTCCAAGTATATTTATAAAAGTCATCTACAAGAACATAAACATAGTTCTTCCCATTTAAACTAGAAACTCTAGATGGTCCAAACAAATCCATGTGAACCAATTCGAGAGGATGAGAAGTTGACACTTCTTTCTTCGGTTTGAAGGAAATTTTGTGTTGCTTTCCTATTTGACAAGTATTACACACTTTATCATTTGGAAACTCAAGTTTGGGTAGGTCTTTGACTAAAATTTTTCTAGTTAACTTTATAAGGGAGTGAATATTATAGTGTCCTAGTATCCTATACAAAATCCAAGATTCTTTTTGAAATACACTTAAACATGAAGCATTTTGAGAAACTAAAGAATTTAAGTTAATAGAATAAACATTTTCATTTCTTAATGTAGAAAACACAAATTCATTTTTAGAATTAAAAACATTACAATAATTATTTTAAAATTTAACATGAAATCCATCATCACATAGTTGTGAAATAATAAGCATATTATTTTTCAAACCATCAACAAAAAGTACTTTGGAAATAAAAACTGAGTTAGAGTTATTGATTTGTCTAAGGAAAATAATCTTTACTTTGGCATTGTCACCAAAGGTGACATGTCCTCCATCAATTTTTATTAAATTTTTGAAGCATGAATAGTATCATGTCATGTGTCTTGAACACCCACAATCCAAGTACCATAAGTTTTTACAGGAGCTCTTTAAGAAGATTTCCTACAAAATAGCCAGATAAAAATAGATTTTGATACCCATAATTTTTTTGGTCTAGTAATATTAGTGACTAGTGCTTTAGGAACCCATATCTTCCTCATAGGTTTCCTGTAAGCATTTTGTAAAGTATTTGAAAAATAAACTCTATTTGGTCCAGAAAATCTTGAAACAGTAAAGAGTGTATCATAACTTGAAATAGCCGAATGTTTTCCAGAACTAGGAGTAAAGTCGTATGTCCTAGACATAGAAACAAAATTAGTTCTTCCAAAATTTCTTTTACTAGGTTGATATTCAATGCCAGCAGTATATTTAGGAGCAATATGTTTACCTTGAATTTGTACCAAGGTATTTTAAACATTAGTAAACCTTTAAATATCATTTTTTAATTTCTCATTAGATAGCTTTAGTTCATTGTTTTCTTTGAGTAATTGAGCATTTCTCTCCCTTTCTACACTAAGTTCAGTTTTAACAGGTGAGGTAAGAGAATTCTATTTCTTTAAAGACTTATATTTATCTTTTAATTCATTGCATGTCTCTTCAAGCATATTATAGTACTCAACCATTTCTTAATTAAACACACTTTTAGAGTCATTCTCATCTCCAGAATAATAGGAATTGTGTACAGGATATTCCATCGTTACCTGATATGTGTTTGTCATAAAACACATATTGGATTTTTTATCCTATTCATCATGTGAAGATTTTGAGTCACTTGAATTTTCTTCAGAAGCACTTTATGTTTCTTTCATTGCCTTTTTATACTTTCTATCTTTGTCCTCGTATTTATTTTTGTACTTGAGCTTAGGATAGTCTGCCTTGATATGTACCTTTCGCTTACATTCATAGCAGACTATCTCATCAGACATATCACTTATTTTCCAAGATTTCTTCCAACTTACTTTTTGATCGTATCTTCCCTTAAAGTTAGGATTTCTAAAAAAATATTCTTCTTGTAAAATTTCTTAAACCTTCTGGATAATTAAGCCATCTCCTCATCACTGTTAGGTGATGATTGTTCACTGATGGAATGTGATAATTGGGTCTCGGTGATAGCACATCCACCCCGCCTTAATATGGTCGCCAGGTCCTATCCAACCAAGTACCCCCAGTTGCCCCGTAGACACGTGGGGCCCACCCTAGGGTCCACCCATGTGCCCGAACAGGTCACCTGACTAATGATAGTCCCCACAGGCCAACACATGTCCTTTCCAGTGTGTTTTGTCCTCACTCACACACACCATGAGAAACTTCTCAGGAGGTCATCTATCCTGATCACTACTCCAGGCCAAGCACGCTTAACTGCGGAGTTCTAATCAGGTAGGCTCCCAAAAAGGAAGGTGCACCTTGTTGACATGAGTCGTATCATTTAGTCATTTAACCCATTATCATTTTGGGTTGTTACAATCACCCCCCCCCCCCTTTAGAGAACAACATCCTCGTTGTGGGCCCTACATCTCAACCCAAGTAGTGCAACGCACTTAAGTCTGGGTACCACCTCTGATACCAAATGTGACAACTCGGTCCTGGTGATAGCACAGCCACCCCGCCTTAACATGGTCGTTAGGTCCTAGCCAACCAGGTACCCCCAGTTGCCCCGCAGACACGTGGGACCCACCCTAGGGTCCACCCATGTGCCCGAATAGGTCACCTGACTAATTATAGTCCCCACAGGCCAACACATGTCCTTTCCAGTGTGTTTTTTCCTCACTCACACACACCATGAGAAACTTCCCAGGAGTTCATCCATCCTGATCACTACTCCAGGCCAAGCACGCTTAACTGCAGAGTTCTAATCAGGTAGGCTCCTGAAAAGAAAGGTGCACATTGTTGACATGAGTCGTATCATTTAGTAATTTAACCCTTTATCATTTTGGGGTGTTACAATCACTCCCCCTTTAGAGCACAACGTCCTCATTGTGGGCCCTACATCTCAACCCAGGCAGTGCAGCGCACTTAAATCTGGGTACCACCTCTGATACCAAATGTGACAACTGGGTCCCAGTGATAGCACAGCCACCCCACCTTAACATGGTCGTCAGGTCCTAGCCAACCAAGTACCCCCAGTTGCCTTGCAGCCACATGGGGCCCACCCTAGGGTCCACCCACATGCCCGAACGAGTCACCTGACTAATGACAGTCCCCGCAGACCAACACATGTCCTTTCCAGTGTGTTTTGTTCTCACTCACACACACCATGAGAAACTTCCCAGGAGGTCACCCATCCTGATCACTACTCCAGGCCAAGCATGCTTAACTGTGAAGTTCTAATCATTTACGCTCCCGAAAAGGAAGGTTCACCTTGTTGACATGAGTTATATCATTTAGTAATTTAACCCTTTATCATTTTGGGGTGTTACATGGAACTTTCTACAGAAACTTCTGATTTCCCTTTCTCTTTGTGTTTAGAGGTGGTGGTATTGAACGAAACAGATTTTCTTTTAGGTTCATCCTCCTCTCCCTTGTTGACTTTAATTTCCACTTCATACATCATCAGCTTTCCAATGAGTTCTTTTATAGGTAGCTTTCTGATATCGCATGACTCTCTAATAGAGACAAAGGTTCCTCTCCATCTGTCAGGTAAGCATCTGATAATCCTCATGATTTTTTCTTTGGCAGTGACTTCTCTTCCAAGAGAAATTATTGTGTTAAAAAAAATTTGAACCCAAGATACTTGTCAGAAATAGGATCATCAGGTTTCATTTTAAAGTTATCTTATTTAATAGTATAATTATTAAGTCTCATTTCTTTCACACTAGAAGTTCCTTCTTGTGAAACAGAAAAGGTATCCCAAATTTCATGGGTGGTTTTACATGCAGAAATTCTATTAAATTCCTCATCTCCTAAAGAGCAATATAAATCACTCATGGCTTTAAATTTTTTATTGTAAGCTATCTTGGTAGGGTCATCCCATGTGATTCTATCAATAGCAGGAATCTTATATTCATCTATAATTGAATACCAGATTTAAAAACTCATAATTTCTAAATGCATTTTCATTTTAATCTTCCATTGAGCATAATTGGTTCCATTAAAGAATGGTGGTTTTTATGTTTCAGAATATTCCAATCTATTATCCATAATAAAGAAATACTTTAAAAGATCTATAAATTTAGAATTAACAAAAATTTACAGATATTTAAAGTACAACTAAAATCACTGTTGAATATGGTCAAAAATAGAGTCTTAATAAATAATCCTCTGATACCAACTGTTGGTCGGAGTAGCGTAATCAAGAGGGGGTTAATTTAGTATCTATAAAAAATGTTTAAAAATTATTCTTAAAAAGGATCCCCAATAAATTTAAATATATCCAAGTTAATCAAAGTAATACAGTCATGAAGGTTTAACTATTTAAATAACTTCTTAGAAGATTGATTAATTCTCATTAATCTTAATATTAGTTATTAACATTACTTTTGAAGTTATTATAATAAGGTAAAATACTTATAACTTCTTTCCAATATTAACTATAAAAGTAAATTTAGTGATTTCTGAATTAAAAAGTAAAATAGAGAAAACTAAAATAAACAGCATAGCGGATATAAAACAAGTGGTTCAGTCTAAAGATGATACCTAATCCACTCCACTTGGTGATCACCTGCCACCAAGCAGTTTATATAAATAGACTTGATTCACACCCTAGATCGGGGTTAAAACCAATACGCAAGATTGTCCAGGTCACACGACCTCTTCCACAGTTCTTCATGAGTATGAACTAATAGGTCACATAAGGACCTCTTCCACACTAATTAATGGGAATACACAAGTGTAAAAATATGTATGAGAAAGGATATCTTGTATCCTTCGGTTTAATATAGGAGACAGTGTTTGTTTTTATATAGACACACACACTGCTCGAAAGATAAAAAAATACACAATAGGGAAAAAATGATGAGATAAGGTTAGAAGTGCTCTGAATGTTAGTCTTGTGCACACTCTTGTTTTTCTGTTGTCACTACTATCATCACTTTTTTTTCTTCTGGACACATTGTTCTTTTTATTCTTAGAATGCATGTTTTGGAGCCGACAAGATGCATGTATTCTACACCTCGTACCTCATACTGTTAGGTGACATGTCAAAAAAGAAACATTAATTATGTCAGTGCATTTAAAAGATTCAAATATGAATGTTATAAATTAAATTGAAAAATGAAAAAACAGATTAAGAAATAGTGTCACAGTTTGTCCGGAAATGGTGTCTCCATGAAACGGTGTCTCCTTAAAATGGTGTCTCCTTCTTTGCCTTTGAGCGGTGAGACAGTTATGATGGAATAGTTGTATAGAGATCAGGAACCAGTAGCATAGATGAAGTGTTTGATCACAGTGTCTGGTCATGGTGTCTGGATGGTCATGGTGTTTGGTTACGGTGTCTGGGTCATAGTGTCTGGGTCACGGTGTCTGGGTCACGGTGTCTGGGTCACAGTTTCTGGGTCACAGTTTCTCAGACTTATCCAGATATGTATATACATACTTAAACAGTGATATTCATAGAATGGATTAGACTTAATCATTTATCAAGGAAATCCATTATTACACGGACTCAAAATAGTTTACAATCATTAATTATAGAACTTAAGATCTTGGATAGGTTTATTTAAATAATAAATAAACTAATCATATGTACACAAGATTTTAGATATATTAAAGAGGATTAGTAAGCTTTATAGAATGTATGGGATTTGTGATAATTAAAACAATATTAACACATGAGGAGTCCAAAACACCAAAATACCAAATGAATTTTGGTATATGGAATCCATCTTTGAATTCATAAGAACCATTCAATCATATTTATTTACAACTTAATACTCTCGGTTGGATTAATTATACTTATTCAATAATATATCACTAGACACAATGAATGTAAAACCGCCACTATGGTTTCAACCTTCCAACATAGCATGTGTCTCTAAATAATTCCTCCCATTAACACTTTTGGAGTTTTAATGTTCTTATTACAAGTTGTGCATCTTGAATTAAGATTCAACTAAAGTATTACATTCTCCCAAAATCTTAATATATATGTTATTCCCATATAAAAATATAGTTTGTATGATTAATACCTTTTCTATCTTAGATTTTTTAATGTCTTTATTAGCTATAAGATCTTTAAATGAGATTCTCCTTGTGTTTTTCATGATTTATATTTTAATATTTCACTAGCTTTAATAATAATAAAAAAACACCTGAGGCTGTGACATAATTGACATTCCTTATATCATAACTTGTATGGTATCCATTAGTCAATTTTGTTGGAAATTGGTTAGTTATTACACTGATATTTATAAAAATAATATCATAAATAAATCATGAAAGACTAAAATACATATATAAAAATCCTCATTGATATTTCCTTATATTATGATCATCTCTAAGATGAGAATAAGGCTATGTGAGTTTAGGAAAACCCAAACTCTTCATTAAATTATTTGTGAATACTTGGTTAGGATGTAATATGAAATACTTTCCTAGAAGATCCTATATCATGTACTAAGTGAATTAGTTACTTCACTAAGAATCCTTAAAATTTCTTAAAATAATATCATGAAGTGTATGAATTCACCTCTAGTTTCAAATTTGAATAGTTATTTCCACCAAGCTTGTATTAACTCTATATGATTTATGGAGTACCTTTATATATAAATATTTATTAGTTTAAACATAAGTGTGATTTTACATAATATTTTTATCTCCAAAGAGTCTAGAAATCATATTGAGTATATGAATCACAACTTATAGTTTTACTTGAATAAGAATTAGATTTCGATGACTAGGTAAGAGTCTTAAAATTATATTTATCATTTATTTTCAATGATGTATATTAATTATTTGAGGATTATTGAACTATTAATTAAGCTTATAATGTCATAACAATATTAATTTCAAAAGAAATAATGTCTCATTCTACCCAAAAAACATTGAGGTACATGTATGTGTAACACTTAATACAAACAATATTTCATATAGAATCAATCAAAAGTCGTTTCTTTTTCATTATTGATATAGGAAGCACCATTTATTAATCTCTATAAGAAAACACTTTGCTTTTGAAATTATGTGTTTCTAACTACTATCATAGGAATCACCCTTTCTCTTCCATTGGGAGAAAACACCTTACTTCTTGTAATGTTTTTTTTTTGCTTCTCAAAACTAACATAGGAATCACCCTTTATCATCCACCAAGAGAACACTCCTTTCTTATTTGGTTCTTTTATTAAAATACAAATGTATTAAATATCCAAGAAGTAAAATATAAACATTATAAACTGTGATGAATATATACTTGAAGTATATGCAATTGATTTCTTATTCTTCAATTCATTGTATTTTCCTTTTCAAATGGTCTTATTTCCCATATGATAAGTAAATATCCCCATGTTCCCCACTCTACCTCTAAACCTTTTCTCCTTGAAAGGTATTATAATGGAATCATTGATATTAAGATGATCGTGGTATTTTCAACCTTTCCTTTGCATATCATTCTCTATAAGGGTTGTCCAACTGAGTTTCCCATAACTCTCATCTACCTGGTGAAGATTATTCAAATGATTCATGAGTCCCTCATTCACACGATTAATCTCATAATACTGTATGAATAAGAAGATCCTAGAATATAAATATTCCACTATGTAATTTATTGATAATTTATTATCCATATGAAATCCCAAAATTCACTAACTGATCAATGTACTTAAGTATATTGAATAAAAGATCAATGGTTAAGTACCCACTTTTAGTTTATAATGGTTTAGTACAGTGACACTCTCATTTATCTAATCCCTCTATTTCTCCTTTTAAAGATATAGGAGATGATATTTCATGGAATATCCATCCATGTTCATATATTGAATTATTAGTTCTTCTACACATGAATGATATCCCAACACAATAGCTAGTTGGAGCATCACTATATACCAATTGTAGGCATCCTTCTTACCTTAAATTTTTATATGATATGGTTGAAAAAGTATAGGGAATTTCATAAAGTAGTGTGAATTTTCCTACAGTATTTTAGTGTATAATATAATTGCACCACCTATGGAAATATCTGACAGTGAGGACATGGTCTGTGTCCATCAAGATTGCAATATTATGATGATTTTTATTTCCATAATCTAAATTAATAAAAATTAAATTTACCTTTTTAACTTAATTACCAAATATGTGTCCTAGTAATTTTATTTATTTGTCTCCAACTATCTTGATGAAACCCAATAGCCCTAACAATTTGTTTTGAAATATATTGTTTCATGGAAATATAGTGGAAATGATCTATATTATTATTCTCATGATCCATACATTGTATATATAAGGTATTTGATGGGTTTTAGGTATTCTTAACTTTCTAATTACATTAACTCACAGTTCCTTGATCAATTGAGTGGAGTCCACAATCTTGAAATCCTAGAGTTGTATTTTTTCAATACTCTCCTACTAGTTACATCAATTCTAGATTTAGGATTCAAACCTTTATGTAAATTAGGTTAAGTCGGTCTAAAACACAAGCTAAAATTACCCAATAATTGAACACAACTTGACTTGGTTCAGTCAAGCACTTTGAACTATGGTTCGGGATTTTTATCTCTATAGATAAATTGACCATTTTATCTTATTACATTCCTATAAATATTAAATGGATTTCACTTAATTTATTAACCATTTCTAGATAAAACCTATTCATAATACGAATTTATTTTAAATATATATTGAATGCTTGTTAATTCATTTATTTGTGTGATCACAATAAATCTTCCATAAAGAAATTGAACATGAAACATGATAGAAATAAAGTAATAAAAAGTGGTATGATCATGATATTATATAATGGTTAGTTTACCTATTGGATGATAAAATAACCCTCAATCCTAGGGAAATAACACTTTGAACCATGACTTGGTTTGTGTTTCATTATTCCACCTGTCCTTTTATATATCTCCTTGAATAGTTTCACCTTATCTCTAAAATTGAACTGATTTTACTCACTCGGGAGTTCAATCCACCACATGATATTTTAATCACCTATAGGTGAGTGGAACCAATGGATTTATTAAGGGTATTTTTATAAAATAAACTATAGGCACATGGAAAATTACATAATGAAAGGAGGGGAGATCATGCAGAACATCACTTAATTTAATAAATTTTTAAAAAAGAACCATGTAATAATAATAAATTAGAAGATACCATTTACACATATAGGTTGTTCTTGAGATTATGAGTATCTATACACATGTAATGAATATAAAAATAAAAAATATATAGAATTCGTTTCAATTCATTATTTATTTTTAAGATAGACATGCTTGAATTAATTCAATTAATTAATTAATTAATTTTTTATCTTAATGACCATCCAAACAGTCTTGTAGTTTCATTCATAGTTATTCTTAAATAAATAAAATTAATTATCAATGATACAACATGATAAATACTTTTCATAATTATTTTCTACCTTGTACGGTCTTAAACTATATATTTAATATAACATTTAACTTACACAACATGTCATGTATTAATTTGTGTGTAGTGTGTAAAGATTTATAAATTCAATATATTTAAGAAATACTGCTCATTTAATATATGTGGAATTTATATATTTGATTCTTGTATTAAATTTAGTGTAAATAAAAATTGTATATAGTATGTAATTATTAATTTACATGGTAATTAATTAGGCATTTAAAATTCTATAAAATCTGATTACACAGCATGTATGCCATCCACACATCATGTAGTTTGGTTTAATGTCATAATTAATATTTTTTTCTTATATATAATTAATTCACTCAGTCACATCTTGAACAGAATGTAATCCACATATATGGGTACCAATTACATTGTGTGAAAAACCGGTTACACTCTGTGTAATAGCTTCAATAACATATGATTAGGGAATTGACATGTATGTCGATTGAAAATATTCATGAGGTACATAGCTTTTATATTGATCAAAATTATTAATGAGGTACATGGCACATATAATATATACATTTCAAGTGAAATATATGTTTCTCATCCTCCAGTCATGTGTGTCCTGTAATAAATACATGGCATGCCTTTGAACACATGTATTTTGTGAATTTCCTTATGAATGCGTTTAGACTACATGGCATACATATATGTCAGCTACATGTTGTGTACTCTGGTAAACCATGTGTTGGGTTAGACTAGTCAATACAGGGTGTATTTAATGGATTTAACACGTCACATGTCATATATCACTTGGCATGTTGTGTATCCCCTGATACGTCCAAGCACGATGAACCTCGGTGCACAGCGTGTAATTTCCAGTAACAAGTCATGTAACCTTGTCTACCAGCCAAAATATTCATCACATCTTGATGGAATCTCCGAACATACATCACTTATTCTTAATCGATTTAGGATCATATGAACCATTAAAAAACATGTTAATTGATGAAACAAGTTCATTGACTTTTGGATTAAATAAAAAATAAACCAGAAATAAAAAATATAAGAAGATGTGAATAATCGATTAAAATCTAAAAAATCTAAATTATTATGTGGCCACTTTGATACCACTTGAAGGTTACTGAAGTGGTTGAAGCACCTATTGGGATGTAGCCAAATCAGCTTTTTTATAGTAATCAACAAATAATCTAAGATGTTCATGATAAAGAACTCACTGACCAATGAAATTTAATCACAAATTAATTAACATAGATTCCATAACCAATAAGAGAGGATATGTTCACATATAATTTAGCTTATGTAAATAAAAAAATACCTTCCATTGAAATTATTTCTTCATTTATGGATTTGATGACAGCGTCAAGTTGTACCATCATTGCGTTAGAGAATTCTAGGGTAGAATCCCTCTAGAGGTGATCCGCATGTGCACCATGAACCTTTGAATTTCACCATAGAAATATTTGGGTGCTAGTAGAGAAGATCTTAATAATTTTGGCATACGTTGTTGATCACCATGAGAATCACATCAGGTGTAATGACTCTTCTTTTTATCTCTAAACTTGAGTGGATAGTGGAGGAGGATCGCTCTCCATTATTGAGAGCATTCTAAGAGAACATCTCTTTGGTGTTTAACATGATTCTATAGAATTAATTGTGAAAAATAATTAGAATGAATGGGGCTAGGTTAGAGAATTTCATAATCGGGTTTAAATAGAGCTAGGGTTATAGAATAGTAATTGGAGATTGGACCTTATGATTCTCTTAATCCCCAGAGAACCCCATTTTAAAATAATATTATTATTATTATTTACTTGAAATGTGCTAAAATTAGAGACAAATAAATATTATTTCCTTTAATAAACTAATTAATATTTATTAAAATAATATTTAATATGTCATTTCTTAGAAGACCATTAAACCCAGTTCATCGATCCTCCTCAATAATTATCAAACCTTGATTATTGACTATTTATTTAAATAAATAAATATCACTGTATTATTCACCAATAAATAAATAAATATTATATTCAATAAAATAGAGAATAAATATTTATTAAATATTCAACTCTCTTATATTCACTCAATGAACTAGTGACTGAATATTTTCAATCAAATAAACATGAATAATTATTATTCAACGTGTTAAATTCATATAGAATTTAACTAAGATTCTGGATACAATTAATGTGTGTTGCTCTTGGCCCCTTTCTCAGTGGCATTAGAAAAAAATTTCTAAATCCCAAGGTTTTAATCTATAAACACATTAATTAAACCATATAGAAATAATTTAATGCCACAAAGATATAAAACCACATTCAAATATACATAGTGTAATATAATTCATTTATCATGATATCTCTAATCAAGTGGGTTGTATAATGGTGCAATCCACCTATATGCTCAATGTCTCTTTATTTGAATTTATGGAAATAAAATTTCCAACATAATGTCATGTCCGTGGACTTAATTATGTCATTCCATTCCCATTATAAAGACTAAGATATCAACTTCTAATAAAGAACGGAAGGGGAAAATCCTTTCTCACATAATTCATTAATACAATATCACTCATGACGTACCCAACATGTCCTACCTCACAATGAGAATATGTTGTCATTGTTTACATAAATATATTAAAGTATGTGACTCATGATCTGTATTAATAATAATATTAAAGTCTAAGGATCATTACACACATTTCAGGATAGTAACATCTAAGAAAACATATAAATGTGGACTTCTTATTGGAAAGCCAAGTTCTTATAACCTATTTTCTTGAGATTACCAAGGATAAACATCATGTGAAGAAGTATCAATGTTGTATGAACCTCTTACCCCTAATGTGTTGTATCATTTGTGTCCCATAAGACAATATCACATGAGCATAGAACATGTATTTAAGAATACCATCATAGCACTTCATGGTTCTCATCATAGCGGGGAACTGTTATGACATTTTAGTGTTACAAGTACCCTTAGGATATCATCACATGGAGAAAAACAACCATCATGTGATAAGATATAAATTAATATTCAACACTATGAATATTCCAATAATTGAATATTAGTTGGTTCTGGGGCACCAACTCCAACATTTCTCATATCATATAACTGAGAGGGTGTGAATGAAGTTGTTTCCAAGTGTTTGTTGAACTCAAGTGTTGAGTATGGACTTTAACTCTGGGGTTTCATTGATCAAAATATTTTTAGTGGGAGTACGTGAAATGTTTTAGATAGTATCTTGGATGTGATAGTTCTATCCGAACGAAGGATCAAACATTGTGGTGAGACACAATTCAGCAAAATATAGTCATCCAGAAGTAAGATGGTTTTTCAAAGGGCATGGGAATTCACATTTTGGGATTCATGGTTATAGAATGTATGAACACGTTCCAATGTTATGTAAGGAGAGCAGCATGCCAGGGATCAGATGACCAGATGATGGAATTTGAAGCATGATTTTCATGAGCACACGGGAATGAAAGATAAGTTATAATGATATCCTAAATCGTAAAAAAAAATTCTAGAACTCGGTGGCTAAGTGTTAAAACTTTAATGGCAACAACCGGTATTCAAGATTCGGAAGGATTTTTGTTCTGGAATTGAAACTTAATAAGTTTTGGTGTTCTCTATCTCACAGAAATATAGTTTATATAAAGTACCTTCATCATAGAATCAAGAAGAATCGTGATTGATGGAAATGCCTATTGAGGGGCCTCATCAAACAAAATTTTATCACTCTTAATACAGCCTAGTGGTTGACCTAGGTCGTCTCTCAAGGAATGAGGCATAGGAGCTTCATGATCCAATCACTTATGTGTTTTTGTTTTGTTTTATTAAGTTTGAATGTAATAAATAATGAATTTAAAATTAAAGAAAAAAACAAACACACAAAGTTAGGGTAAAAGGTGTCAGGATCTAGGTCTGATTATATAGGTTCTTCATAATCCATTGTTGTTCTCATTTGAAAATCAAATCAATATCATTCATTAATTACTCTATTCAATCTAAGTTGTGGTTCTGAACACACATAGAAAGAACTCCCAATGCATATTTGGTTTCACCTCCTCTAGAGTGAAGATGCAATGAACACACTCAATTGAAGCATCCATAGCCTCCACACCCAGCTCTATGTTATACTATTCACCCCCCGAGTCCACATTTCTCCAATCATATACACCATAGATTGAGAGAATGGATAGATAATTGATTTGATAAATTAGAGAATGCAGCATCTCATCAAATAGAGTAGATGATTATCATTTGTCACCTTCTATCCATTTCACTATTGCACTAAGGTTGAGAATAAGAAATAAAAGAATTGAAATTAGGGATTTTGAATGCATGTGCAATCTCTCCTATGACATATCACTTGAGTTATCTCTCTATAATTATAGAGTTAAAGTAATCACACTCATGGCATGGATATTGAGAAAAACATGAAGAATTTAGGGGGAGTAAATAAACAAAGCAAGATTGTACATGTTGGATTGGTGTAGCCCGATTCGGTTGGGTCAAATGCTTGTGGCCTGCAACTTTCGCGGGTTGAGCTCCGCGGTGAGCTCTTTGGAGGTTGCAGGGGGGAAATGCGCCCCTACTTTGGGGGTCCGGGGGCCGAAGGGCACTAACCCAATTTTTCAGGACTGTAGAAACTCTAACCACTATAGCATAGATGACCGACCAACACTGAAAAGCACTATAGCAGTGCGGACTTTGGAGTCAACTTTTCTGTAGACTTTTGGACTTCCAGCCAGCAGCACTGTAGCACTTTTGACTTGGGTGGCCTCTTTTCACTACAGTGATGCGGACTTCCTCTGTAGTTAGTGGAACAGTGGACCGTCTTCTCCATTTGTAGCTCATTTCGGGCTAGGGTTTTTTATTGAAAAAACTCTTTAATTGTGCTTGTGAATTATAGTGAATATTATGTCTCTCCGTAGACGTAGAGATTATTCCCAAACCACGTAAATCTTCAAGTTCTTGTTCTTATTTTTTCCATTTTACTCTTCTGTTTTTTCACTGTTTTTTGTCTCTACAACTCCCGACGCATCCGCATCAATACAAAACACATTGGTATTGTAATTAAAAAACACACAAGATAATTACATAGAATGAAAACTATGATCGGAAGGAGCTGAATCTTTTGCAAAATAGGGTTTGGGATTATTTATAATCCTTAATCTTCTTCTTTATCCTCATATTCAGTACAGTGAGCCCCAATGAACTTCTTTTTTCCTTGGATCACTTTCACATGTCGCGACCCATGGTAGAGATGGATTTGGCTTTAAGAATCTCTGTCACTCTTCCCCTGCTCGATCATTCATCCCATGATTTGGATCCGTATTCCTTTTAGCAAAATTGGAGTAGATTTTTTTACATGATTCACAGTTCCAGTAGAAATTAGGTGTGTAAGCCTCATAGGAGGAATTTAAGGACTGTACGTACTGGATATAGGATGGATCTGATGTATTCAGAATGCAGTGACGGGCTCTACGAGCAGGTGGACTTGGGCCTGAGTTCGTGGGTCATCCCAGCATTGGTGTTGAAGGTGCTCTGCTGGTCTTTCGATGGAGTGGGCCTCGATACAACTAAGCCACTGGATGGTCCAGCTTAATTTCTAGACAGAGCGGGCAGAATGAGCGAGCTTAAGGTTTCTGTGGTTCTGAATAATGGGGGGCGGGTTTTTTAGCAGCAGGGGTTTTTTTAAAATTTAAAGGGGCAGGGTTTGTTTTAATTGGGGATATGGGTTGGTCCTGCGCCAAATGAAGTGGCACTAGATAAAAAGGGGGGCAAAGTGCCAATTCAAGTGGTGCTTTGACTGGCCCCACACCACCCACCATATATATATAACAAATTTATTTTAATAAATATAATTAATAAAATAAAATAAATACAATTACAAAAATATAAATATAATAAATTTATATATATGTTAATTACGAACTATATATATATCTAATATAATTATAAATTTGTAATTAATAATAAATATGTATATTTAAGAAATAAATATAATAAATTTATATAATTATATATATAATTAAGTAATTATATAATAAATTCATTTATATATATAATTATAAATATATATATAATTATATAATTATAATTATAATATATTAAATATACTAAATTAATTTATTATAACAAATATAATAAATATAATTAATAAAATATAATATTATAAATACATAATAAATTATAAATATAATATAATTATATAATAAATTATAAATATAATAATTATTATATAATTTCAAATATAATAAATATAGATATAATAATTATTTAATAAATATAATTATATATTTAAAATTATAATAATTATATGAATATAAAAATAATTATAATTTTATAAATATAAATATAATGAGAATTATATAATTATTATAATTTTAAATATTATAATAATTATAAATATAGTAATAATTATATAATAAATTTCAAATATAATAATAATTACATAATAAATTATAAATATAATAATTATTATATACTTATAAATATAATAAATATAAATATAATAACTATATAATAAATATAATCAAATATTACAATGATAATTATATAATTAAAATCATAATAATTATGTAATTATAAATATAATAATATAATAATTATATTGAATTTATTATATTTATTATTTATATTAATTATAATTAATAATTATATAATTATAAATATAATTATTAGATAATTATAAATATAATAAATATAAATATAATAATTATATAATTATAAATATAACAAATATAAATATAATTATGTATTTATTGTATATAATTATTAGATAATTATAAATATAATAAATATAAATATAATAATTATATAATTATAAACATAACAAATATAAATATAATTATGTATTTATTATATTTATTTTTTTATTATATTTATAATTATATAATAAATATATTATATTTATTATATTAGTTATATTTATTTTAATTTATTATGTATTTATAAATTATTATATAATAAATTATTAACATAATAATTATTATGTAATAAATTATAAATATAATAATTATACATTTATATATTTATTATATTTATTATATTTATAATTATACATTTATTATATTTATAATTATATAATTATTATAATTAGAATCATATAATTATAATAAATTTATAATTATAAATATAATAATTATAATAAATATATAATTATTATAAACATATAATAATAATAAATATATAAATAAAATAAATATAAAATTTAATAATTATATAATAATAATAAATATATAAATATAAAATTATAATTATATAATATTTATTATAATAAATATCTAATAAATGTATAATAAATACTATTATAATAAATATTATAATAAATGCACAATAAATTATAATAAACGTATAATAAATATTATTATAGTAAATATACATTTATAATATTTATTATAATAAATATATAATAAATGTATAATAAATATCATTATAATAAAAATTATTATAATAAATATTATAATAAATGTATAGTAAATGTATAGTAAATGTATAATAGATATTTGTAATACATTTATTATAAATGTATATTTATTATAATAAATATTATAATATTTAATTATAATAAATGTATATTTATATTCATATTTATAATAAATATTATTTATTAATTCTAATAAATCGACATTTATTTTATACATTTATTATAATAAATTTGTATAATAATTGTATAATAATTATTATAATACATTTATTTTATAATTATAATATAATAATTGTAATATGTAATTATTTAAATATATTATATAATTACCATATCTATATATATTATATTTATAATTATATAATAATAATTATATTTATAATTTATTATATAATTATATTTATTATATAATTAAATTAATTTTATAATTTATTATATTTATTTTCTTTATAATTTATTATGTATGTATTATATTTTATTTTTTTATATAATTATATTATATAATTATTTATATTTATATTTATTATATTTTATTAATTATATTTATTATGTTCAGAATTTATTATGTATGTATTATGTTTTATTTTTTTATATAATTATATTATATAATTATTTATATTTATATTTATTATATTTTATTTATTATATTTATTATATTTTGTCCAGTGCCACTTCATTTGGCGCTGGACCAACCCATATCCCCAATTAAAACAAACCATGCCCCTTTAAATTAAAAAAAAACCCAGCTGCTAAAAAACCCGGTTGGGGTGGTGTGGGGCCGGTCAAAGCGCCACTTGAAATGGCAGATGTTATATTTAATCATATTTAATTATATTATATTAAATTTATTTTAATGTATAATAATTTATTATAATAAATTTATTTTAGTATGTATTATATTATATTATATTATATTTGATTATATTATATTTAATTTATATTATATTTTATTTATTTTATTGTATTTATTTTTGTAATTATTTTTATAATAATAAATAAATTTATTATAAATAAATTTATTATATATATATATAATTATGGATTTGTTATATTTATAATTATATAATTATTATAATTTTATATTTATTATATTTATATATTTATTATAATTAAATATTAATTATAATTGAATATTTATTATATTTATATATTTATTACTATTACATATTTATCATAATTATAAATTTATTATAATTATTATTTTTGTAATTATAAATTTATTATAATTTCTATAATTCTAATTATAATAATTATATAATTATAAATATAATAAATATAGAATTATAATAAATGTCTAATTATAAATATAATAAATATATAATTATAATAAATATATTATAATTAATGTATGTATTATATTTATAATAAATATAAATAAATATAATTTATTATAATAAATATAATTTATCATAATTATATATTTATTATAAAAAATATAATAAATATAATACACGTATCTCGAGTTTTCCATCTTGGCTTACCTGGATCATCATCTTGAATTTTTTGTAAAGTTGGTTCGGGCATGGTTTGGCTTCAATCAATCTCTGCGTCTGTGTATGAATCTCCCATGAACAAAAACTGCGGGCTTGCCTTTGGTCCTTCACTGGCCAGGCTCGGGAGGCTTCGATGGGGCTCGGGCTACATCGACCATTGTTGGTCATCTTCTTCAGCGAGTTAAGGTCAGTTCAGCATCTCATTTTCAAGAACTTGGTGTCTTTCGAGATTATTCTTCAATTACACGGTTCTTTATTGGTTTTCCAAAATCCTGATTAACTTAAGTATAAATCAAGTTTCAGTCTCCTCTGTCACGTCTGGTTCTACTTCTTCAATAAGTCAAGGTCGGTTCATCACCATCTCCTCACACTCTGTTGACTCAGATGAAGAGGAGGTTCTTCAAACATTAATGACATTGTGTTTTTCAGGTTTGGGAATTCTCACAGATGGGGGCATGGTCAGTTGGGATTTTCACATGCGGTCACTTGAAATTGAGTGATCTTGCAGTAGGGTGGAATGAAGGCTCATGGTCAGTTCAAATTTTCAATGTGCGACCACTTATTCCTTTGACAAATTTTCAAGCATGACCAGTATACTAATTGTGTCTCCTTCATGCGGCAGGTTTTAGTTCTTCTTACAGTCGGTATACTAATCATGGGAGGTGGTGCGGTCACTTGAAATTTTCATGTGAAGTCAGTATACTGACTATGCCTTATGTACACCAAATGAAAAAAATGATAAAAGGAGGTTGAAAATGCAAAAAATGATAAAATCAGGTTGAAAATTTTCATCACTGATTAAATTTAATTTACACAAAATAAAACTCATGTAATTCCAATAAAATTTTATCACAAAAAAATAACAATTTCTATCAGAGGCTTTTTTATATTAACTAAATAATGTCTTTAAACAATTTAATTCCAAAATTCTATGTATGGGTTCATAATCTTCTAAAATTAGTAAAACATGAAAAAAATAATGATTTGAACCAATTTACAATAAAATTCCAGATTTTCCCAAAGTAATGAAAATCAGTGATTTACCTTGGTATTTGAATCAATTAAGGGGCACTTATCAATGAAATACGGACAAAATTTTCATAAATTTTAGTTCACATCACCCCCTCCCCGCGCTTGAACTATTGTATTCTTGAGAAATTTTATCATTGAATTTATGTTATTAAAACGAAAAACAAAGAAATTTATCCTCTCCAAATACCAAATATACAAACTAGAATTGGAGGAATACACAAATTCATTCATTTTTGAATTATCATGCCTCATGTGAATCTATTCACTGTCCTATTTCTATTCAGGCATAAATTCTAATTTCGAGTTATGAACAAAATATATCTCAGTGGAATCAAAGTTTTAAAATGAAACACTTCTACTTATCCCTCTCCAATGTTTCTTAAAACAATGGTCAAATTTATGACGCGGGGAATGTACTATTTATGGTATATGGGTTTGTTCGTAGTAGCTTCCATCCTCTCACCCATTGGCGTATACCGAAGATCGCCCCTATTTCTTCCATTGAAAATTCAACTCTTGGGGTTCTTGTGGAACTGTGAACTAGCCATATGTGTGATGATCCATTAAATAATGGTCTCATTGTGATGTTACACCCAGATTAGAGTGAAGTGAGAAATCAGAAAACAAAAACAAAGAAAACAGGAAAAGAAAAATGAAAACACTAATCAAAGTGGTGCATTAGCAATGAATACTTGACCCTACTCTCTAAGAATGGTGCCAATTTAATGGAAAAACATGTCATGGGGCAACATCAAATATAATTTTTATTACTACTAATACAACCTAGTGGTTGACCAAGGTCATCTCTAAAGAAGTGGGGGCATGGGAGCTTCACTATCCTATCACTTATATATTTTTGTTTTATTTTCTTAAGTTTCAAAGTAGTACAAAGATGAATTTTTGGAATTTTAATTTAATGAATTTAAAAAAATAAAAAAGAAAACATACAAAATTAGGGTGAAAGGGGTTGGATCTGTGATTGATTACATAGGTTGTTCATTATCCACCATTGTTCACATTCAACAATCAAATTAATATCATTCATTGATTGCTTCATTCAATCAAATTTTTGATTCTGAGAACATATAGAAAGAACTCCCAGGGCATATCCAGTTCCAACTCCACAGTGATGTGACAATGAACACACTCAATTGAATCATCCACTATCTCCACACCTAGATCTATCTTATGTTATTCATCTCCTAGTCTGTGGTGCTCCAATCGTATTCACCATAAACTGAGTGAAGGGGGTAGAATTGATTTGATTAATTTTTGAATGAAGCATCCTATCAGAAAGAGTATATGATTATCATTTATCTACTTCTATCCATTTCATTGTTTTGTTAAGGTTGAGAATAAGAAATTAATGAATTAAAAACAAGGCTTCTGAATGCCTGTGAAATCTCCTCCAGGACCTATCCCTCATTTAGCTCTTCATATTTATGGAGTTAAAGAGAGCACACTCACAATACAGAGATGGAAAAAACACAAAGAATTTATGGGGAGAAAAGAAAAACAACACGGTTGAAAAAACAGTCTGGAATTGGAATTAAAAAATAGAATAGAATTACAAAGAATGATAGCTATGATCGACATGATCAAAAAAAATTTAAATAGAGGAGGTGATTATTTATAATCCTATACCTTCTTCTTTATCCTCACATTCATTATAGTGAGAACTAGTGAGTTTATTTTTCCTTGGATTTCTTCCACATGTCGCGGTCGATGGTGGAGATGGATTTAGTGGGAAGCATCATTGTTACTCTTCCCATATCAGTCATTTGTATAATGATCAGGTTTCATAAGACTTTAATAAAAAGTAGAACATAATTCATTTTCTTCTTTGTGGATCCAGTGAAAATTAAAAGGCCACATGTGAGGAATTTAAGTGATGCATGTGGTGGATATAGGACGGATTTGATGCATTCAAATTAGAGTGATGAACTCTATGAGAAGGTGGACTTAGGCCTAAGTTTGTAGGCCATCCCAACATTAGTATTAAATCCACTCTATTGGCCTTTTGAAATATTTTTAATGTAGAAACCCTCTATACAACTGGGCCACTGGATGGTCAAGATGAAGGTCTAGACAGAGTGGGATGAATTACTAAACTTGGGGTATCTGTGGTTCCGCACATTGGAAGACTTCAGGTTTTCCTATGGACTTCACTTTTTTACAACTGATAGAGCTCATCCTCTGTCATCAATCAACCCCAAGTGATGTGAGATCATCTACTTCACATAGACCCAACTTCACTCGGCTTGACTTCGAGTGACATCTTCAATTCATCTTCAACCCTCAGGTCTAGAAGATCGATGTCGTACCTATTCGGGCTTGTTCATGCAAGTCCAAGAGATGTGGTGGTGAAGGTTATGTAATGGTTCATGTGGATAGAATATTATTTTTTATATCATTTTGAGTGAGGTTGGGTCTTACTCAAGCTCATTTTGGTCGACGTAACATCCTGAGATTTTAAAATAACACTATATTTGATAATGTATATAATATGCAACACTGAGCTTAAATGAACCACAAAATAATATGACTGTTATAACCTAGTCATTGAATTGGTAGATATTAATAGGGCTAAACTCATTATAAAAATATGTATAAAGGTTTTATATTTTTTATTTTATAATAATAAATAAGTACTTAATTTTCAGTAAAACCATTTTATACTTCAAAAATACATTTTTTTTAAAATGGTTTAATCTCTAATTTTGTGTGTGGGAATTATAATTAATTTCTACCACATTATGAAATTATATTTTATAAAATTAACATCAATTTTTGTTATCGTTATATAAAAATTAACTTAGGGTGAAATTTTGGGATTTTTCTGAAAATATTAATTTTCAGTGAATAGTGAAAAATATTAATTTTCATTGAAAGCTGTATTTTTTGTTTCAAGAATTTACAAAGTTTAATTATATTTTATAATGGTTAAAAATTAAAATTAGTTTTATTGTTTTATTATTAATCAAATTAATTTCATTGGAATCAATTTTATGGATGAATTTGGTATAGAAAAATTTTTATACTTAAAAGGGATTTTTTCTGAAAAACTATTTTTCTTTGCGTTTGGTATATCTATCTTAAATTAATTTCTATCATTTATAAGAACTGAATTTTATAAAATGGATTCTATATTTGGAATAAATAGGTTGAATTTTGGAAAATAGGTCCCTTTTTATTTTTTAGGCATTATGAATATTAATCGTGGTAAAATTTATCACATCAGTAAAGGGAAAATTAGGTAATTAAGGTTAAGAATAATGTGATAAGACATTAGAAATCTATCCAATACTTTACCTTATCCTATTGGATGAATTTAGTTCATTCATTTCCATCTATGTTCCAAAAAATTGAAACATTTTGTCATATTTCTTTGATTTTGACCTTTATAATATTTAGGCAAGAGATAAAGAAAAATATGTCACTTTTATTATTTTACAATCGATAATATTTTGTGATAAGGATAAATATAACTTACATATGATTTTAAAATTTTATTTTTAATATGAATGAATTTTTTTATCATGGAAATTTATTTTAAATTTTTAGTGATCAAATAATTAGTTTAAATTCTTACGCAATGCCGACATGGTATTTATTCAATTAATAGAAAAATAAAATAAATGATTATAAAAAATAACAAAAACAATAGAAATTGATTGAACTATTATGTTACAAGAACATTATATATACATATGACATTTTAGGGATGTATGACAGGATTATATTCTAATCCCCTCTTTGTCTTGATGTACTTAATGTCAAATTAAATGAATAATGTCAAAATAACATTAATGATATATTATAATAAATAATTTCTTATTAAATTATTTAAAATTCTTAAAAAAATATATTCAAACAAATGAATGTTATATAGTTTGAAACATCAAAAATGGTCCATTTATCGGTTATTTTTCCTTTCATGGCAACATTCATGACTCTTAAAGAGTAAAAACCTTTCATATTGCGGTAATTGTCGAAAGGGATAAAGGGGGTTAAAACTAAAAGATAAGGGTAAAAAAATAAACAAAACTTATCCAAATTTTATTGGATAATAGTATTTAGAATCATCCTTATCTTGTATTCTAAATATATAAATTTGGATCCATTTGGGCATAAAAAATATTTTTTATTAATTTAATAGATTAAGAGATTCCAAGAATGCTCCTCCCCTCACTTATAAAAGGACATCCCTTCTCTCTTTTCATTAGACCAATTTCAGAAAACTATATTAACCAAAACCCACCCAATTACCTTCGAAATATCCTTTTAAAAGTTATATAGGTTTTTTCCCTTGAAAAAGACCAACCATAGGTCCCTTAAGATGAGATCTAAAGTAAGTCTACCAAAGAAGATGTATTCATCTTTACTGACTCTTTCAAGTTTATTTCTTCTTATACTTCCTCTTAATGTGTTTTACCCATCCTAAAATAATAACTACAGTATAATAAATATATTAAGATGTTATTATTATGGTAAAACCATATTATATCTCTTTTCAATCTTATGAAAAAAAAAGCATGGCTCGTGTGTACGTACAACTTACTGTCTCCACAATGTAATTTGTTTTTCATCAAAAATTTACATGAATGGGTATAAATATGTAACTAATGAATATATATGATATGTATGAAATAAATAATATTATTGAATTATAATATCATAAATTCCTTATTTCCTTTAAATCTGTTGGAAAATGATCACATCACTCGTGTATACGTGCAGACTACCATCTCTACCAAGCGATGTGATTCGTTTTTCATTTCTACTTTACATGTATGTTATTAAGGATAGATTTAATGAATATATATGATATATATTAAATAATAATTATTCTATAAATTTTAATTATTATTTACCTTTCTTTCATTTTATCCATTGAAAAGTGAAAACAACGCTCATGCATACGTACAACCTACTGTCTCCAAGAATGGTGTAATTCATTTTTATATCTCTACCTTTTATGGAAAACTCTAAATGTATATATAGTGAATATATTTTCTATTAAAATAATAATTAAAATATTTTATATTATGGAAACATGATCAATTTATAAGTACCAAAACTACTGAACCAAAACATACATAAAAAATGCAGTTATCACCTGAAACAATGATTTTAATAAAGAATTGTTAATAAAAGGGTGATACAAGGTCATAAGTAAACCATATATGGTATTATATAAATGATTATGGTTTTTTAATATGTTTATAATAAATATATATTTATTATAATTAATGTTTTAACACATACAAAGGAAGTCAGACCTTAGGTAAGAGTTTCTCACCTCAAATTTTCTTCCATGAGACATATGTAGTATTCACCACTTGCTTATTTCATGTGGTGAATATACCACCCATTTGATATAAAATATCATAATTACCTTTATATTAATGGTATTTAAAAATTAATTTGAATCTATTTCATTCATGGGTGTTATTATTAAAAAGTTTCCAAAGTAGTAAGAGTTTATTTCATAATCTCATCATTATCCGAGATTGTCTATGTTCAAGTCTCTGTTGGGGGAATTATTTGATCTCTCTATCTTCGAACTCATCTATTTTATTATATTATACTTATTTATAAAAATTATAAGTTTTTATTTAATTTTCCTCTCTTTAAGTACTCAATATAACAAAGTAATTTTCTTAAGGAAAATTGGCCTTGTTTTTCTGCTCAGTTGGAAATCTATTTATTCAATATCTATATTTTCCTTAAAATTTTTTAAAGAATATTTTTAATATTCTCCAATGATATATTAAATACATTTTTACCCATGTTTTAATTTTTAAAAAATGGTTTATAATGAATATTATTTTCATTTTCTAAATGAGGTACTTTTTGACCTTTTTATAAAAGTGTGAAAGGAATGTTTTTTAACTTATATGACATGAAAATAATTTCCCACCATCATTATAGATAATTTATTTAAAGATTAATTTATAAGTTTACAAGGTAATTATCAAATAAAAATTTTTCCTTATTATTTGGGAAACATTTAGATTTTATATAAGTGGTTTCAAAGTGAAAATGGTATTTTCCTCAAGATATTTTTCAGTGATCTATTGAAAGTATTTTCATATATGTCAATATAATTTGTTTAAAATTATTCTTTAATAAGGTTATACTCTACTTATACCATAAAAATTATTTATCTAGGCGTTTTATGATTAGTTTTACCACAGAAAGTAATGAAATTTTGTATGCTAGTTCTTCCAATATAGACAATTATTGTTTTTAAGGCATATTGAGTAAGTTGTATTGTTTATTCATATGATTAATGCAATGTACTAATTAAGTTAAGGGTGGGTCCAAGAATTTGATATCCCCATAATTAATTGGTAGGTCTTATGAGATAAACTAAATTGGGTATTTGGATGAGACCTTACCCATTTATGTAAGATACCTTGGCACGAGGCCTCGACGGTAAGTTTTAAATGTATGACATTATGAATTCCATCATTATGAAACTAGTTATTGATTTCCATGTTATTATTTGAATATTTATAATACCTATAAGTAATTTTTAAGTTCATCTTATTATTTATATGGAATTATTTTATTATAATTTATTCATTCCATGTTATTCTTTGTGAGCATGCTATTGATTAAATGACATATGTTTTCAGTTATTTACCTTTCCATATTGATATTGCCTATTTATTCAAGATATCTTCCACTGTACATAACCCTTATTGAGAATCTGAGCTTAAAATTTATTTTTTTCCTTTCCCCATGATATCAGGAATTTTACTATAACTGATATGGAAGTATATATTATAGGTAATAATGATTTTCTCAAAGAAAATAATTTATGTTTTTATGTTTTCAAATTTATGTGATATTCAAGTATGTATATAGTTTACAAAGACTCATAAACTGGTCTTTCCTTTGGGATGTGATTAGTTGTATCTAGTTCCAATGTAATAAATTAAGAAATGACTTTGATCTAGTAGGCTTAAGGAATTTACAATTGGTATTAGAGGAAGTTTGGTAGAAACTTTGAGAACTAGATTGAGGAAAACATAAATTGGGGAACATAACCTTATGACTGGATTTTTGGATAAGTCTAAGTATAGGATAGAATCCTAATGTTTTTGTAAGGTAGATATGAGATTCATAGAAATACCTCCATTTCTAGATTCTATATATGGATGTGTTTTGGGAAAAAATTCATCTAGGGGTAATAACCCTGAAAAGAGTTGGTCAAATATATGTTAACCATAATTTTGGTGCATAGTGAATGTTTCCTTACTGTGCACCTGGTTGGACACTCCCAAGGGATATGATTGGGTTAATTCAAATTTTATTTATGAATCATTAAGAAGGATTTGAATAGATGGTGACTATGAATGACCTTGGTTAAACCTAAGGTGTATTATATTGAAATGAAGTTGTTATGATTTATAAATCCTATAAATTATTTTTCAGATTATGTGGTTTCCCACTATGATTATTGTTGCTCATTCTATGATTTTTGGTTTCAATCAATGGATGGAACCAAGGAACCATGTTAACATATAATTTGATGGATAATGTGGTGATTATGAGAAACCAAATGGAATTATGTCTAGAGTAAAAGATATTAGGATTATTCCAAATCAATTATCACAATATATGAGTAACAACTTACATACTAACCAATAATCAGACTCTCCAAAGAAGATAATGATAGAGTTTATTAATATCTTAGGTAGTGGAGACCATGGAGGAAATAAGGCTCAATTTCCTTCATGTTAGATGTGTGTAAAGAAACACCTTAGGGAATGTCACAATGGAAGGGTAAGATGTTTTATGTGTAGAAAATAAGAGTATAAATCAATGAATTATCAAGGAAAAATGAGAAGTTCAATGGAGGGATATTAATTTTATCCCAAGGTACCATTTATAGATCAATTTATTGTGTGTGGGGAATATAGGAATTATCTAATCCAATGCCCTAATATAATGGTTAACTACTAGACCAAGGAAAAAAATATGTTAAAAAAATCATTCAAGTGTAAGGATTGAAGTGTTAGTGTATTGGGATTTAATAATTATATCACAAAAGTGTTATATCAATGATATTCTTGATATAATAATCATGAGAAAAATAAGGTTTATTCTACAGTATATTTTTTTTTAGGATTTGAAAACATATGTTAAAAGGTACTAAAACCCACCAAAATTGATTTAATGGTAATGTATTAATGTTTATTTGGTATATAGAGATTATTGACATTGATTGAGTAAATGAGATAGTCTTTGTGACTTCAAAATTGGTTAGTGATTTGATGAAAAAGTGATTTAGGTTATATTTGATGAAGTTTCTTGCATTTTTGGATTTATGGAAGTAGATTGTGATTTTATGTAATAAAGATATAGTTAATTTTTGTAAGATTTCATGTTTTGATTATGTTTTTATGGTGATTCTAGTTATTACCATGTTTTAGGAGAATATATGATCTAGGTATTAAAATATTTGGTATGTTTCATTAAGAACTACTTTATATTTTTTGGGAACTAATATTAAGGTGATTTTAGAAATTTAGTGACCTTCCTTCTATTTTTTTGGATTTTCAATTTGGTCATACATATTTTATAAGGGTCTTAAGTTTAACTATTTATGTAATGGATTAAGTTGAACTTTGGGTGTTACTGTTTAGGTTATAGAGATTAATGTATTATACTGGATAATTTGTGCTAACCATTTTAGTTTTGGTTAATATTTAGATATAGAAGAGAATAATTGTTATTCTTTTATGGATCTTATGATCTGATAAAAGTTAATTTTAGTTCTTCATGCATAAAAAATCATCTTAAATATCCATTTCTTGGAGTAAGAGATGAAGTGGAAATTTATCAAAGTGCAACCAAAGGATAAAATTGTTCTTATGAAATTGAAAGATATCAAGTAACTATATTTTCTGGTGTTATTCATCTTGATAGTAAAATAATCCATCGACTTTAAGAAAAGGATTGTGAAATAATAATGTTATACTTTCAATGAATCAATGTTCTTTTCACCCATCATAGATTTATGGTTTTGTGTTCATTAAATTTCTCCTGACCATGTTCTCTAGCACTATATATTAGTCCTTGGGTATTAGTTTTCTTTTCCAGGTCCATATTTTCAATTCCCAATAATTTTCCCCTATTTGGAAACCTAGTTTTGGGTAATTCTAGAGGACCTTCATATTTTCCTTTCCCTATTTTTAAGAGTATGTTTTATTAACACTTTTAAAAAAGTGATTTTTCTATAAAGGGATTTTCAAATTCCAAACTAAGAACAAGTTAAATTTACTAGGATGTGATTTATTAAAGGAGGGGAGAATGTAACGTCTATAGATTTTAAAAGAGAACTATGTTTGATAGCATATACAACACGCAACACCGAGCTTAAACGAACCTATAAATAATATTACCACTATATACTAGTTTTTGTATTGGTGGGTATTAATAGGTTCAACCACATTATAAAAATATATAAAATGGTTTTATATAATTACTTTATTAATAATAAATAAGTACTTAAATTTCAGTAAAATCATTTTATACTTCAAAAATGCAATTTCTTAAAAAATGGTTTTATTTTTTATTTTGTGTGATTATTCCACTTTTATAAATTCTATTTTAAAAAATAAACACCATTTTTTAAAGAATCATATCAAAATTAACTTAGGGTGAATTTTTTTTTATTTTTCTGAAAAGACTGACTTTTCAGTGAACAGTGAAAAATACTAATTTTCATTGAAAATTGTATTTTTGTTTCAAATATTGATAAATATATACTTTGTTTTAAAATTATTTAAAATTAAAATATTTATTTTATTTTATAAATAATCCAATGAAGTTCTTCGGAATCAATTATATGGTTTAATTTGTTATAAAAACTTTTTTTCTACTTAAAAAGGATTTTTTTTGAAAAACTATTTTTTGTTACATTTTATGTGTTTATCTTATATTAATTTCTACCATTTATTAGGAATTGAATTTGATAAAATGTATTTCATATTTGGAATCATGAGTTTCAATGTTTTTAAATAGGTCCCTTTTATTTTTAGGCATTATGAATAGTAACTGTGTTAAAATTTATCACATCAGTAAATGGTAAATCAGATCATTAAGGTTAAAAATAATGTGATAAGTCATTAAAAATCAATAAAAAAATTTCTTTGTCTTATTGTATGATAAAATTTTGGACATATTCATCCATTTTTTGAAAATATGTCATCTTTGTGTCATATTTCTTTAATTTTGAGCTTAATGATATTTAAGTTAGAGATAAAGACGAAAATGCCACTTTTCTTATTTTAATATATATCATATCTTATGATAAGGATAAAAACAACTTATATTTATTTATAAAAGTTTATTTTAAATATGAATGATTTTTTTATCATGGTAATTTATTTTAAATTTTTAGTGATGGAATAATTAACTTAAATTCTTGCGCAACGCTAGCACAATATTTATTCCAATAATAGAAAAATAAAATAAATGATTTTAAAAATAATAAAAATATTAAAAATTAATTGAATTATTATGTTCCTCTGATTTTAAATATTTATATTACATTTTAGGGATATGTGAATAGATTATATCATAATTCCATCATTATCTTGATGTATTTAAATTCAAATTAAATGAATAGTGTCAAAAATGACATTGATGATATTTTGTAATAAATAATATTTGACTAAATGATTTAAAATTCATAAAAATATTATCCTATGAAAAATTATTTCTATATGTTTCATAATTTCAACCTTGGTCCATTTATGATATTTTTTCCTTTTATGGTAACATTCTTAACCTTTAAAGGGTAGAAAACACTAATATTACGGTAACTGTCAAAAGGATTTACGGGGGTTAAAACTAAAAGATAAGGGTGAAAACATAATCAAAACTTGCATAGATTTTATTATATGATATTATTTAGACTAATAATAATCTTATATTATATTTATATTAATTTAAATCCATTTGGAATTAAAAAATAATTTATATTAATTTAATACAATAAGAAATTCCAAGAAAGCACCTCCCCTCACTTATAAAAGGACACACCTTATCTATTATTTTACACCAATTTTAGAAACCTAGATCAACTAAAACCGACCCAATTACCTTCTAAAAATACTATTATAAGTTATAGAGTCTTTCTACCTTCCATAAGACCAGCCATAGGTCCCTTTAATGGATATCTGAAGGAAGTCTAATGAAGAAGAGCTAATCATCTTTACCAACTCTTTCAAGTTTAATTCTTATTTTACTTCATATTAATATGTTTTAACCATCCAAAAATAACATCTAAATTATATTAAATATACTTATATGTTTTTATGATTATGGTAAAACCATATTCCATCTATTTCCCATCCTAAAAAAAGAAAAAACATCGGTCATGCGTACGTACGACTTACCGTTTCCACGTAGCGGTGTAATTCATTTTTCATCACCACTTTACTTGGATAGTTATAAATAAAGAAATAATGAATACATATATATATATATAATATTTATGAAATAACTATTCATTTTAAATTTTAACAACATATCTACCTTCTTACCATCCAATCCTTATGAAAATGATAACATCGCATGTGCGTACGTGTGGACTACCATCTCCATGAAGCGATGTGATTCGTTTTTCATTTACAGTTTACATGAATGTTAAAAATGATATATTTAATGAATATATATGATATATATGAAATATTAATTATTCTATAAAGGTTAATTATTATTTACCTTTCTTTCATTCCATCATTTGAAATGTAAAAACATCGTTCATGCGTACGTATGACCCACCATCTCCATGAACGGTGTAATTAATTTCTCTATTTATACCCTTTATTGATAAATATAAATTTATATTTAATTAATATATATTATATTTATATCATTATTCACATTTTTTAGATGATTTAACAATGATAAAATTACAAGGAACAAAACTACCGAACCAAAACATACATAAAAACAAAGCAGTTATCATCCAGAACAATGATTTTAATAAAAACTTCTCAATAAAAGGGTGAAAAAAGGTTATAAGTAAATAATAAACAGTATGATATATATGAGTATGTTTATATAATACATTTATAATAAATCTATATTTTATTATACAGGAAGTTCTAACACATACGAAGGATGTCGGGCCTGAGGTAATGGTTTCTCATCTATTTTTTGTTTCTATGAGACATATGTCATTGTTTCATCAGGATTTTTTGGTGTGGAATGGATTTTGAATTTTTAATTACCACTGTTACTTTTCCCTGAAACTCCCAATGGTTCCCCCATTCGTATTTGTGTATGTACCTGCTTTCCAAAGGACAAAAGTCGTATGGGTTTTCAGGACTAATGAATCTTGGGGAATCACATTGGTCAAGAGGATGGGAGGTCAGGCTCATCGCACACTTTTAGGGTGGATTTTTTCCTACTATGGGACTCTTGTATAGATTTAAGACATGTTCATTAATCTTTTCCTACTCCTGATATGATACTGGTTACCCTAACAAAACAGATATGGGTTAACTCTCTTTTATGTGTGATAGGCTGGGATCTCTTTTGTGAATCCACCTGTATGTATCTAAGGTTCTTCATCATTTCCCAATAATGAGCAGTTGGTTATATGCTGAAACCATATGACCAAGTTCTTTGGGACATTCTCCCTTTTATAGAGTGGGTTGATATTCCAAGGATGGGATTTATCCATTATAAGGTGTCATATGTATCTTGGTTATTGTAGGAATCAAAACCCATGTAGTCTGGTTGATTCATGCAGTTTAACGTCATACGATAAGAAATAATATGGGGTGTAGAAACACCAAATATTTGAGCTCGAGTCTAGGAAGACATCCTACGTATCCTGGTTATGGAAGGAATTAGAGTCATCATATTTTGGTTGATCCATGCAGTTTAACATCATGCTGTAAATACTAATATGGGGGGTGTCGAAACACCAAATATTTGAGCTCGAGTCTGGAAGAGATGTCCAACATAACCTGGCTATAGTAGGAATCAGAGTCATTGTAGTTTGATCGATGTTGGGGATTACACACTAAGGCTACCCTGGTGAATGGGTATTTGATGCCTAATGAGGTGTTCGTTGCATCCTCCTAAGCCCATGTGATCCATGCTCATTGTGAGAAACAAGGGGGGTACATGAAAAGCCTCATGGTATATGGATATGGGATCTGTGTATTGGGTAAGTCCTTGGAATGTTTGATATGGATCTCAGGCCTTTAAGGAGGTGTCCTATATATCCCAATTATGGTGGGAATCAGATTCCTCATAGTTCAGTCGATGTTGGGGATTACACATTGAGGATTCCATAGTAAATGGGCATTTGATTCCTAATGAGATGTTCATTGAATCCCCCAAAGCCCACGTGATCCATGCTCATTGTGAGAAACAAGGGGGGAGTGCATGATTAGCCTCATGGCACATTGATATGTCATATGTGTATTGGGGCAGTCTTCATAGTGTTTGATATGGATCTCATAACTTTAAAGAGGTGTACTACATAGCCCAATTATAGAGAGAATAAGATTCCTTATAGTTCTCTCGTTGTTGGGGCTTACACACTGAGGATGCCCTGGTGAATTGGTATTTGATTCCTAATGAGGTGTTCATTGCATCCCCCCAAAACCATGTGATCCATGCTCATTTTGAAAAATAATGGGGAGTGCATGATCAATATCATGGCATATGGATATGGGATGTTCTTATTGGGGTGGTCCTTGGCGTGTTTTATATGGATCTTAAGCCTTTAAGGAGGCATCCTACATATCCCAGTTATGGTGGGAATCAGATACCTCATAGTTCGGTTGATATTGGGGCTTACACCCTGAGTATTTCATGGTGAATGGGTATTTTATGCCTAATGAGGTGTTCGTTGCATCCCCCTAATACCACGTTATCCATGCTTATTTTGAGAAACAATGGGGAGTGCACGATCAGCCTCATGGCATATGGATATGGGATCTACGTATTGGGGAAGTCCTAGGAGTGTTTGATATAGATCTCAAACCTTTAAGGAGGCATCCTATGTATCCCAGTTACGGTGGGAATTAGAGTCTTCTTAGTTCTCTTGATTTTGGGGCTTAAACACTAAGGCTACCCTGGTGAATATTCCTTCTTATCGGGAAGGTGTCGCATAATTTTATTGTCATACCCTGGAGGTCATCATGTGACCTATCTGAACACATGTGGAGGGTTTTGTGAGATTCATGGTAGTGTGATCAGAGGGGTGTTGTGTGTCTTAGCTGACATCTCGGGAGGACATCGTGGGACCATGCTGACATTTCTAGAGGGTGTCACATGTCTTGACTAACACCTCAGGGGGAACAATGTGGGACAAGGATGACATGTCCTGAGGGTACCCTATGAGAGATGTATTTTTATGTAAAAATGTGTCGATGAGACTCGACTGACATGATTGGGAGCCATCATATGAGTCAAGTGGTGCTCTTAAGGACATTTCTAATCCATGGTGATGAACCCAGAAGGTTCGTATGATCCAATTAGTGTCCATAAAGGTTCCTCAATACTTGTCCCGACATGTCTAGAAAATTATTCATATCTCATATGACATGTCTAAGGGATGTCGTGAGGTCTGGGTGGCATGACTTGGTACCATCGCATATTCTTGATTGACACATGAGAGGAATGCATAGGTCTATGATCGTGTCTTCCACTTGGGTTTTCCACTTTGAATCCTGGTTTTTTTACCCTTATGTTGCAAGTGCCTTGGTTCAGTTCAGTGTCAGTTTGTTTGGGTCTCGCATGATCTGGAGGACATTCGATATGGTTTTCACATGTCTTTCCAGAAGTCCTTCATGTGATCTTTTATTGATCACGTGGAGGGCCTTATGCTTGGATCATGACTGTTCTGGCGGTCCACCAGTGTATTACCTGGAAAAAAGTTGACCGGTCACATGATTAGATATGTTTAGAAGCCCGGAGTCTGAGTGCCGATGTGCGTAGTGGTGGCCTGGGTCCAAACCTCAAACGTTCGATCTGCCAACCAATGAACCAACCTACAGAACAATTTTTATGAGTTGGAGTAGGTAATTTATAGGTAAATCCATCCACATACTCACTAGTTTTTTTGAGACATCTGGCGCGAGTCTAGGCTAGAGTTGACATGGGGTCTGGCGTTACATGGTTTTGTGAGTCTCTGTGGTGGACCGCATCAAGGGTGCCACTTTATTTTCAGCGGCCGCAAGTCCATCCATCCTTTATCTAATTATTGATAAATATTGAAGAAATTCACTTCAAAGGACTTCCATGTCATCATTTCGACATATCTAAGGTTCTTCGCGAGATTGAAATGATTGTTGGAAGGCATCCATGAGTCCTTGGATGGATTGTCTCGGGGCCTTGTGGGACCACACCGAGGGTGAACTAGGCACATCACATGCCCTTCGGTGATCATGAACCCTGCTTTACTTCTCCTTTCCCATATTCTTTGTTTTATATGAGAATTTTTGGGAGTCATGTGAGATTGTACGTATGGTATTGAGGTTATTTTTTCTATTTTTTTAGAAAAGTGTCACAAGACCAATATGGGTCGTATGGTGGTGCATGAACATTCCATGGACAAATCTATCTATTTATCCTTAGAGCACCATAAAGTTTCATGGACATGTGCAATTCCTTCCATGCAGTGAGGCTGACAAGCCAGTGGGACCTTGTGAGACACACTGAATAGGTCTTTATGGACTTACGGTGTGTTGTTTGTCACTCGGGGTGAGCATCGCATGTCTTTCAGTAACCGCAAACACAACTCACCTCCTCCATTTTGATTCTATTTGTTTTATGTGACAAGATTTGGGAGGAATGAGAGTTTTATCAAGTAATATATATGATTTATACTCAATTTTACAATGGTTTATTACATTAAAAATGTGGATCATATGAGAGTTCACTAGTATTGTGGACAAAACCATACGTCTATCTTTTGAGCTTTGTGGAATTGTTCAGAAGTTTCCATGTGGTGAGAATGACTAGCTGAAGGGGTTTCATGAGGTGCACCAGACAGGTCGTGATGTGTTTCATGTTTTTAGGGGTGTGAAACATGTCTTTCAGTGACCATGATCCCCTCTTGCCTTTTCCTAGTTATCTCCTTTGTTCTTTGTGATGAAGGCTCGAAGGTCTTACGAGATGGCTTGGATATCATCAATGAATTTTATTCTTCCTAATGATTATTTGGTGTGTGATCTATGTGAATACTGAGGGTATATTCTTTGAAATGTTTCTTCCCTATATTTTTGAAGGATTCCAGATAGTTTGTTAGGTACTTGATAATGAAAAAACCATGTGACCTGGGGGATTCTCATCCAAATTTCACCATTCAACCACCGGTGAACAAGGGTTCTCATTTGGGAGGGCTTTGTGGGAATTTATGTGGGTTAGGCGCCTTACGTGGAGACTTCGCATGACCTTGAAATTTTTACAAAATCACAAGTCTTTAACCATCCTCTTCTTCCTTGTTCTCTTGGGAAAAATAATATCCACATTTGGATGTTTCTTCCATTGTGGTTTCTCTGATGCCTATTTGGAAGATGTCAAAAAATTTCCCCCTCAGGAGCAACATCTAACTGGACAAGGACTTGGTCCTGAGGACAACTAAATGCCCACCAGATTCCTTGGTGGTGTTGTGAACCCATGATATTTCACGAATTACAAATGATATCCATCCTTTGCTTTGTGGTGAATGAACACAGATGTCAAGTGTGTGGGGAGATCATTCGAGTAGAAGATATTTCATGAAGGATGAGTGCTTTGCATATTCATGGAGAGAATATTAGGAATGATAGTGCTATATAGCAGGCCCCACGACAACTGGAACATGATTTAGTTTAGGGTCTTCATCTCGGACCACATGTTTATTTAGTTTAGGGCCTTTTAGATTAGACCTTTTGTTGCTTTATTTTAGGTTCTTTTAGTTCGGACCTTCTGTTTCTTTAGTTTACGGTCTTTTATCTCAGAACTTCATGGAGTATTGGGAAGGTTGGCTAGAAATAACTCAAAAAACTATGGGGTGTTGAGTTCTACCATGGTACTGATAGGTCTTAGGAGGATATGAGTTCCCTTTATGTAAAAGGGGATATACTTTTATTTGGTAGGTTAAGACCCTTGTGCGTCGGTAGCATGGCTAGGAAAATCTAATCTCCACTCTTCTCCAAGGGATACTAAATATTTATGGGGTGAATATGGTTTAGGGTGAAATACTAGGGAAGATAGGCATGCCTATATAGTTGTAATGTGGGTGATGTAAGTCACAATCGAAAAGTCTGAGTCAGGTGATATGGAATGGGTTAGACATGTTGGGTATTTACCTCAACAATATGGGGTGTTAGTTTTCTCCATGGTGTTGTTAAGTCTCACAAGGATTATGAGGCCCTTTATATCGGGCCAAGAAGTTTCCGGTCGGTGGGTCTAAGCCCTTGCATCAATATCATGGCCAAGCAGAGAGATATCTTTTCCTTTTCTGGGGCTATGAAATATTTATGAAGGCTCAAACATCAAGATGATGAATTTGGGTATGGAAGGAGGGATATCCAAGAAGGGTTCCTACACCCTAGGGAAACTTATCTTGTAATTGAATATTTCTATCCCTATGCCTTTTGGTTTTAAATCACAAGGTGTGATCCATAAAAAGGTTCAAGAATGAAGGGTCGCATTCCGACTTTGAGATTGGGTACAAAACATGGTGATGTAATGTCAAGGATATCTGATTTGCTTGGATATTCTGATATAGAGAATATAAATCATAGTCCATAGTGCCCAGGTCATGAGGAAGGTACAAGAAAGTCACCTTAGAGGGAACCTATAACACAATGGGGTGTTGGGTTCTGCTGGGATGATGTCATGCTCACAAGAATCAGAAATCCCTTTACATCGGGACAAGATGCCTCTGGTTGGTGGGTTTGAGCCCTCGTATAAATAGCATGGCCAAGCAGAGAGATCTCTTTTCCTCTTTAGGGGAAATGAAATATTTGTGACAGCCTGAGATGCTTCAGATCATGAAGTGGTATATATGGAAAATGTATGATCCAAGAAGGGTTCGTGCACCCTAAAAGTTGTGCCACCACCTATCGAACATATTCTCGCAGTGAGGAGATGTGATGAATCATTGCTCTAATTTTTACCTCGAACAGGGGGTCTAGTGAGAATAGCTTGGATTTTACTGGTGCTACAGATTAGATCCTATGATATTTATGCCTTATTCACATGTTCCCTAATTTTTTTCTAAACTATGAAGGTGAAGAGTTTAGTGAGCGGAGACTTATTCTCAGTCCGCCCTTCATGGGTTTTTAACCTGACAAGTTTTGTGTCTCTTTAATTGGTAGTTTAAGGTCTTTCAATTTGGACCATTATGTTCTAGAGTTTAAGGTTATACAACTTTGACCAAAGTGTGAGTAGTTTAAGGTCGTGTCACTTGGACCTGTTAAGAGGATGTCACATAAGAGTCTCATTAGGATACCTTGGGTCAAGAGTACTCCAACATCCCTTTTATAGGGTGATGGAGATGTTATAAATCATGGATTAAGGTTCTCAAGTCATGAGTGACGATATGGGACAATCATTCTTGGGATAACCTATATCACAATGGGGTGTTGGGTTCCACATTGGTGATGTTAGGCTCACAAGAATCAGAAAGCCCTTTACACCAGTCCAAGATGTCTATGGTTGGTGGGTCTGAGCCCTTGCATCAATAGCATGGCCAAGAAGAGAGACATCTTATCTTATTCAATGCTAGTTAAAAGTTCATGAAAACTCAATACACTTGAGACATAGAGTGTGGAACATGGATTGAGGTGCTTAAAAAGTTGATGGAAGCACTCCTTTATCTGGCTGTCTAGGGTAATGCTCTTGTGGTCCTTTGATAAGGAGGGTGATGGATGATGACCTACATAGTTTATCATAATATAGATAGGACATGCTTCCATGTAGTTTAACATCATGCAGTAAGGTTGGTCTTCCATGCAATTTAATGTCTTATGGTGAGGACTCTTCCGTGTAGTTTAACGTCATGCGATAAGGATGTGAGGACCAATGTGAAAGGTGTTAATGTCATAGATATGCCCCTAAATGATGAATTGGGCATCACTACGCATCCCATAGGAATTATAATCAATCCACATTTAGTTCTTGGAATATTCCATACAGTTTAATGTCATTTGGTAAGGATGAAGGTGATCCATTGTGAATTGATGGAGACATTCATCTTTGTGCAGTTTAATGTCATGTGGTAAGGACATGACAACCGATGTGATAGCGAGTAATAATGCAAATGGGACCCAGAATGGGAACTTGGGAGTCACTACATATCTCATGGGATTGAGAATCAAGCCACACATAGTTCTTGAAGGATTCCATGCAGTTTAATGTCAAGTGGTAAGTATGATGTGGCACAGTTTAATTTCTTGTTTTCGGGATATATGCGGACAGTTTAGGGTCATGTGATTTGGATATTAAGATGGAGTACCTGATAGAGATATGTAATGTTGTGCCATGAAGTGACCTGATGTGAATGAAGACTGAAGTGGTGTCAGCCACACCACACATCTTTCTGAGAGAACTCAAGATAATGGGGCCAAAGGAGGTTATACCAATGGATGGGCTTGAAGACAAAATGTTTGGGCATAACTATGTATCTCATGAGGATGAGAATCAATCCATACATAGTTCTGATAGCTCCATGTAGTTTAACATCATTTGATTAGGACATATTCCCATGCAGTTTAACATCTTGTAGTAAAGAAAAAGGATCATCCATTATGAAAGGAAGAAAATCCTATGGATGGGCCTAGAAGTAGGGTTTGGGTGTCACTATGTATCCTGTGATGATAAGAATCAAGCCACGCGTAGTTCTTAGAATTCCTTATAGTTTAACATCATGTGGTAAGGATGAAGATATTCAATGCAGTTTAATGTCGTGGGGGGGGGATAAAGGTGAATCAACATAAAGATGATGGAATAGATAATGTCCATGAAACATCAGTCTTGAACCCCAGGGAGGTTTCATATGTATCCCAACTGGTTGGGAATCAAAGTCCATGAATTTCTTGGAAAAGGAGGTACTCTACGTAGGTTTATCCCATACATAAAGGTGGAAATTATCCCCTATTGATAGTTGTAGCTGGGTCTAGGATTGGATATCTAGGCATCACTACGTATCTCATGGGAGTGAGAATCAAGCTACACATAGTTAGAATTTTGTGCATTTTAACGTCATGTGGTAAGGAAAAAAGTGGGGGGAATGAGGTCCCGATGGAAATATGCATGGTGAAATAAAGTAAACCCAACATGAATGAAAACCAAATAGATCTACACCATTCCATACATCCCTAAATGGGGATGAGTCCAAGAGGCCAAAAAGAAGGTAGGTTTTGCAGTACCTGGGGATGGACCCAAGGATTAAATACTCGAGCGTTCCTACATATCCTATAGGGGTTGGAATCAAGTCACATGTAGTTCTAGAAGAACCATGCGATTTAAAATCACGTGTTCATGAAAAATTTCTATACAGTTTTATATCATGCAATAAGGATGTGGGTCACCCAACATGAGTGGAGATGGATATCATGGGTCCATGTAGTTTTATGTCATGTGGTAAGGACATTAGCCATGTAATTTAATGTTTTGTGGTAAGGATATTGGATCACCTGACATGAAAGGAAGACAATCCTACGGCTGGGACTAGAGATAGGGGTCCATACATCAATATGTATCATGCGATGATAGGAATCAAGCCATATGTAGTTCTTGGGATGCTGGTGTGGTAGGAGACCGACACGAATGATGGTGTTCCTATTGTACAGTTTCATGTAGTGTAGGGGACATTGACCATACAACTTAATATCATGTGGAAATGAATCATTGCATACCCTTTACCTAATTTTATTCAGGATGACAATGATCTCACCCTAAGCCTTTATCCCCTATTTTTCATGGGGAAACCCTTACTGGAATTCCTAAGCTCGCGTTAACTATGCTCGGTGTGAGAAACAAGGACCAAAAAGGGCCCCTTATAGTATTTAGAGGCATTAAGTATAGGATATGAGTATTTATATTATGTGGTGGCTGGGCCAATATATAGGATCATGGCGTCCCTACGTATCTCATTGAAAATGAGAATCAAGCTACATGTAGTTCTAGAGAGACCGTGTAGTTTAACATCATGCAGTGAGGATGTGCTTGCACAGTTTATTATCATGTGCAATACATTCCATTTAGTTTAACATCATGAAACAATGACAATTATAGGACTTACACAACTGTGGATTCCCTATTTTTGGTGATTATGCAAATCATTTCTTGAGAAATATCGCATTAGTGGATGGCATGACACCCCCCATCCATGATGACCAATTAATAGGATCTATTTTGTTAGAATTTATGTATGATATAAGGTCCCTCCCACTTAGGTTACAACTTCAGGGGATTCTTTCCCAGTATCATTGGGGTTCTGAGAGCTAGCACCAGTTCTCCCTGGAGGAATGAACTGAGTAAAACCTTTTTATTAAAGGCTTGTGCAATTTTGTTCTGGTGGATCTCAAGGTTTTGTATTGTTCATAACCTCTTCCCATCCCACTGCTTCAACTCATCCAGTCATTTATGTGCTTGTTCATCATCTAAGAGTTGCCCGCAAATGGATATTCAGAGTGAGGAAAGCTAGACCTCTATGGGTAGCACTTCCTCGGTCCCATACACCAACGAGTATGGCATCTCTTGTGTAGAAGTACGCATGGTGGTACGATAGGCCCATAGATCATGGAGGAATTTTTCTGGACAATACCTCTTATCCTTGTTCACCATCTTCTGGATTATGTTTGATAGGGTCTTATTAAGGGCCTCTATCTATCCATTTTCCACTGCATGATAGTGAGATGAGTGACTGGTTTCAATGTTATACTCTTGGTATAGATTATTCAACTCCACATAACAGAAGTTGGTACCATTTTCTGTTAATATCATGTGAGTGACTCCGAACCTGGGGATGATATGGGACTTTATGAAGTTGATGATATTCTTCATTCTGTCTTCCTTGAGGGGTATCGCCTTATCCCATTTGGAGAATAAGTTGGTAGCAGTAAGGATTCAATTGAACTGCTTTGCGATAGCTGGGGGATATAGTCCCACAAAATCCATCCCCCAAACGATGAATTGCCATGAATATTTGGTTTTATGTAGTAATTATGGGGGTTTATGGATGAATTTTTCATGAATCTGTCATGCATGACATCTTTTGGTGAATTCCACGCAGTCTTGTATCATGGTCTTCCAGTAATAACCCAACCTTATAATCTGGTGGGAGATCCTAGTTTCAGATTATTGGGCACTACAAGAGCCTATGTGGACCTCTACCATGATAGTGAGGGTTTCTCGTTCTATGATGAACCTAAGGATAATTCCATTGAAACCACACCTGTATAATATTTTATGATCATTTGGGCCATCCTGAAAGGTGAAGTTTGTTGCTCGGTGCTAGATTTGTTTCTTTATAGCATGACCTATTGGGAGAGTTCCATCCTAAAGAAATATGATTATGGGATCTATTGACCAAGAGGAGTTCGCTGGTTTGTCATTCTATGGGGTGGTGTTGACCTAAATGATCTCTTTCATATCATATATGACGATCGATGGGACCATCTTTGATGTGTTATGAAGAAGGTTTCATCCTCCTGGTCAGGGTTTTCCAAGATGGCTACTACATTAGCCAATGAATTGGCATGAGCATTCTATGATCGAGGGATATAATGCAATGTGGGATCAAAGGGGAATTCTGCCATTATTCCCATGAAATATCCATTGAGGGGGGGTAGTTCTTCCTTCTTGATGGAATATTTACCATTGATCTTCTTTATCACTAGTTCTGAATCCTATTTGATGTTCAGGTAGGCTATGATCAGCTGTAAATCTAGTTCCAACCTAGTGATGAGGGATTGGTATTCATCCTCATTGTTCGTGCAGCCTTCAGACAGTGGGAAAGAGTAGGGCAGAACTAATTTTTCTAGAGAGACAAATATATCCACTGAGCTTCGGGTTTTCCATTCTTGTGCTGATAGGACTCTAGGAGGTTCCATTAAAATACATCTCCCATGTTCGGGGAGTGTCTTGGGGATAAAATACCTCTTCATTTGGGTGTTTGGGGTCCTTTGGTGTATTTTCTAGAGTAGAATGTTCCACCATGAAGTCAGCCAGATCTTTCCCTTTTACTAACTTCTGGGATATGAACTGGATTTTATACTACTGCAAAATTACCTACAATCGATCCAAGTTCCTATTAAACATAGGGTGTCCAAGGATATACTTTAATGGGTCAATACAAGAGACTAGGTGGACCTCGTGGTGCTATAGGTAACACCTTAGATCTTTTACTAAAAATATGAGCACAAGAAAATTAATTTTGATATTAGAATATCTGATCTCGACACCCAGTATAGTCCGAATGAGGTGGTAATGACTATTCTCACTCCCCGCGTCATTCTTCTATGCAAGGAGGGAACCTAGTGAATGTTCCATAGGGGCCACATATAAGATGAGTGGCCTTCCTTCCACCAGAGGCATCAAAACTGGTGGGTGTAGCATATACTAATTGATATTTTCTAAAGCTTTTTGACACTCATCATTCCATTAGTAGGTGAACCACTTCTTTATAAGCCTAATGAAGGGGGGAAATTTGTTGTCCAGGTTTTCTATGAATATATAAATATAGGAAAGGTTCCCTTGAAGTCCCTATATTTATTTCAGATTCTTGTGGGGAAACATTGCTAGGATAGAACTAGTATTGTCTGGATCTACCTCGATACCATGGTGGTGTACCACAAAACTAAGTAATTCACCTGATGTTACCCCAAAATTTCACTTTAGTGGATTCATGTTTAGACTATGTTATCAAAGCTTGTCAAAGATCTCTCAATGATAGATGAAGTGATCATATCATTGTCGAGATTCGATGACCAGGTCATCGACATAACACTCAACTATCATTCCCAGGAATGAATTAAATATGCGATGCATGGTGCACTGATATGCAGCACTGGTATTCATTAATCTAAAGGGCATGACCTGGTAGCAGAAGATCCCCTGGGGAGCCCTGAAGGTGGTGGATTCTTCATATTTAGGTTCCATTTTGATCTAATTGTACCCTGAGTACCCATCCATGAAGGAAAGGTCTTGGAAGCTAGTAGTGGCATCGATCAAGAGTTATGTGATTGGAAATGGGAAATTTTCCTTTGGGAAATGTTGATTAAGGTCTCTGAAATCAATTCAAACCCTAATCTATCCATTCTTTTTATTGACGGGGATGATGTGGGAAAGACATTTTTGGTATTTAAATTCTTGGAAAAACTTGTATTTGATCAACTTTTCGACTTCCACCTCCACATTTGCAGCATGATAGGGGTGCATTCTTCTGGCCACCTGCTTGAATCCCCGATGCTCTTTGGGTAGTCAGAGATGGTGTGTAGCCACATATGGATTTAATCTGGGCATTTATGTATAGTTCTTGGAAAACACATATCAGTGCTACTTCAGGAATGTAATACACATATCCTGCTCTTCAAGGGGTATGGAGGTGATAATAAAGGTAGGTCATGTGTCTTCTTTTATCCCTAGTTTTTTCTACCATATCTCATCCATAGTGGTCAAAACACCTTCCTCAAATGCTGGAGGGGTATTTCTAAGGTCATCCTCATATTCTTTTATTTATGAGTCATCTCTTGTCATCTAAGTTGCGGTAGAGAGATGTTGAAGATTATTGTTGCTAAGGATAAGAGAGGCCTGGACCTCTGGGAACAGGTCTGCTATTTTGACTATGTTTATGGGGAGCATGTAATCCTCATCGAGCATGCTCCAGGGATTTATAGGGGTGGTCCCTAAACCATTGGGGGTGGTAACCTATATAACATAATTTGCCATCATCTATTTGCCTCCCTTCTTGTAGAAGTTAGATTTAGCATATATGGCTCTGTAAGTCTTGAAGGGGCATTTTCTCCATGAAGTATGCGGACCTTTCCATTGATGGGGCACTTCAAACATTGATGGAATGCTAATGGTATTACTGAGTGGATATGGAGCCATAGATTTCTAAGAAATACATTATATACAATTTCTTGCTGGATGACCATGAAATCCACATCATATGCGAGACCCCCAAATTGGGTATATAGATTAATCTTCTTGAGGGGCCTTTTCTCATGATTATAATATCCCTAGATGGTCATCTTGTAGGGGATAAGTATACTAATCTATACCCCAAACATTTGAGGTTTCAGGCTGGGATAAGATTGATCCTAGATCTATTTTTGATCAACACCCTTTGTATGTTGATGTTATTGAGTTTTCATGAGACGTACAAGAGTCTAATGTGTCCCTATATAGCCTCTGCCTGATCTTGATCAGTGAATTATATGGGGAATTGACATATAAGGAAAAGGTATCCACTTGATAGACCTTGTCTACAATGAATTATGTCTCAAATTCTTGTGCGTTTCGAAGGGCTTCAACAAGTGCCTCCTTGAGCTCTCTTGAAAGACGAAGCACATTGAGTATTGAGAGCTTGGTTGGGATCACAACTAGTTATTTCAGATCATCATACTTTTTCACCAAATGTCACCACTTTTCGACATGGGTATGCTCTGGGGAATGCAACTTAGAATATGGAGTATCTGAGGTCGATGGACCCAGGTTTTGCGCGAAGGTTGAGGGAGTATCTTCCGCTAGTGGCTTAGGTTGCTCCGACCTTCCCCGTTACATGGGTTGATCTGGTTAGACCCATGTTAAGAAGTTATGCAATACAATAGGGTGTGGGTGACTACTGGAGGGCTCTAAGGCCCTCCCTGCTTCCTATAAACCTATTGGAGTGCTTTCCCATAGGTCTTGGCTGCATATGTGTCTTCTGTGGGGATGCAACTAGGATATTGACTCCGTCTATATCTGTGTTGTCCCCTGTATCCTCAGCTTCAATGCATGGGGCCTCTCGTTCCCCTATTATATGTGGGAAAACCATATTCGGGGTTGTACTAATCATCAGAAAAGGGTTTTTTCAGGTTTATCATGTTTAAGGAACTGAAAATGATCTCTTCTCTAGATGAGTATTTCATTTGGTGGGGCGGTTCTCATTTCGCATATGTTTCATGGAAGAAATCTACAAGAGTTAGAGTATACTTTGGAGAAGAATATGACTCTTCCTATTCTATTTCTTCATTCTTTTTGTAGTCATGCCCACCCCTGGTAGGTACATTAGACTTCTCCTTTTTGGGTGGTGGAGCTGTTTCGAGTTTTTGAAATCGTGTCCTTAGAGATTAGTGAGCTAGATCAACTTTTTTACGAGTCATCCAGCTTTCAAACTTCTGTGTTTGCCTGGTAGGAACTTTCTCCCATCCTATCTCTTATTATGACCACGAGATGGTTATGAAATCCACTTGTTCTAGAAGAATGTCTAATGTCACCTGTCCAGAGTCAACCATGCCTTGAAGGAAATCCTTAAAGAAGAAATATTCTAGATATTATGAACCAACCTTCTGTGGAAAGGGTAGTAATCAAGACAATCGATGTGGTTGTCTTCATCTGGATTCCTGGGATACAAAAGTGTGAGAAGGTTATTGTCCATGATAGCCAATAAGTATCCTAGGACTTTCTCATTTCAAAAGGAGTACACCTTTTCCATTCATTCTTGAAATCTCGGGAAGTACTAGTGTCTTTGTGCTTCTGACCGAGGGCAATTCTTTGGTTGACATCGGTCAACATAAGGTGATAGGAAGTTCAGAGCTTTCCTGGGTGATTGGACTATTGTGGTCTTGAGGGTGATATCTATAGCTTCCACTCTTCCTATCTTTTTTCCTTATGTTGCGGACATGGGTTAAGAATTGGATCGTGTTCGTTGAATATCCTCTTCAAGATACTATGATGTTTCAGAAAAACCTATAAATCCACATGAATATTTCATGGGGATTAGGGGTGTCTACAAATCATCCCTAAGATTTTCAACACAAATTTCCAACAGTTGTTCCTGTGATAGAGGGATGTTGAGTGAATAGGTTAGACCCTTCCAACATGGTATGAAGTCGGAAACCCTTTCATTTTCTCTCTACTTTCAGTTCATCAGGTCGATGGTTGTTGTCTTCCTTAGTGCTGAACTAAATTAGTAAAGGAATTGACGATGAAGTTCTTCCTATCCCGTGATAGATCCTGTGGGTAGGCTGCTATGCCAGATGAAGGTTGGTCTTATCAATGTTTGTATGAAACACCTCATCTTGGTTTCCTCTTGCTCATCCTAAGGGCTCATAATTGGTCTACATCGAGACACGATGTGTGTGAGATACTACTATAGATCACCTACACCATTGAAGGTGGAAAAGGTAGGATTTAGGAAGTTGGGTGGAGGTGGGGTATCGTCTACCCATTCAAGATAAAACTTCTTCTCAAGATTCACTAGCATACATCTCCCTTCCATGGCTTCCATCCAAGTAGCTAGTGATTCAATGATTGTGATAAATTATGGAGGCACTATTGGTTTAGCCGCCTCTTGTTCGTAAGGAGCAGGTGGGGGCTGATAAGGTGGTCCCACTTTTATCTCCCAATGATGCTCTATTTTTCCTTTGACTTAGGAGTTAACCTGGTGAGGGAGAGGCTTTCACTGTAGTGGGTGGAAGTCCCATTCGTTCTCAACTTCCTCATTTATATGGATGGATTTTCTAGAATTATATCCAATATGATATTCATACACTTCTCTAGTTGGATAATCAACCATAGGAGGTAGAATATTCACCTATGGCTGGAGATGATACCCAATAAGAATATTTTTCCTAAGTATCTCCCCATTGAGATACTAGAGAGATCGTATTTCACTCTCATATTGCGACAATTGATCTTTTGAAGATGGAAACCTAGGTGCAGTCACTTATTTACCTTTATCTATAGAGATATTATACTGAGGAGGTGGAAAATCATTATTTAGTGGTTTCAAATTCTAGAGCCTTCTTTGATTTTGGGTGCACACAACCTCATTTAGTGTGTCCAAATCACCCTCCTCATGGGGAATGACTTCCCTATTGAGACCCTCTACATCTGGATCTTGATCCATTTCCACCATGTTAATAGTGATGATGTTCAAAGAGGCACATCGAGAAATGGTGGTTATGACATTGCTTTCCATATGGAAAGGCTGTTTTGTAAGGCTTTCATTAAGGTCATTATTCGAACCCTTGGCCTTATTGGGACATTTTGGATTACGACCCTAGCAGGGTCTAATTTCTTTCACCATATCTTTTCTCCTCTTGGTTTATGAATAGTGACCTTGAGGGAATTTTCAGTCAGGGTTGCTGAACAAGTGTTGACCAACATAGGTTAGTCTTGTAGTGGGAGGAACTGGTGGGATACCAAACATTGATCTCTTCCTCCCAACCTAGAGAATACAGATTCCCTCTATGGTTCTGATGATGGTAAAAATGACCCCAACCTTATTAGCTAGGGTTTATCAATAAATATCAGTAGACATGAAGATGTAGCTATCCCTATCCTATTGGGGTTGAGGTTATATGGAATTTACTATGATTTATACCATCCATTTTCATGGGATAATGAATTTGGTGATGGCAATAGAGATATAAATGCCCCCATCCTTGTGGGTTGGGTCTTGTGTGGGACTACTGTAAGCACAACCTGAATTTTATTGGGAAATAATGACCCAAGGGGTGGACGTAGTATAAAATTTTCTCATAGTCTATGGGGTCGATTCCATTTTTTGAATACTTCTATGGAAACTACTATTGTGGTCTCTGTGATGCAACATAGTTGTGATTGCATGAGAGATAGGTGTGATGACAACCCATGATGAGGATAGTTCCTTGAGGGTAGTTGTCTAGGTGATCGAAACTTTGATCTCCATGTTTGAAACATAATTCTATTATCTTGAGGGGCCCGGTTTGAAGTCCTTTTGGATATATTCTCTCCCCATATGTGATGTCTAAGCATTGTTGGAGTAGGGGTATTCTATTACAACGAACAACTATCCCGAGCATTTCCTGGTCCACTGACCTCACCGAAGGCTATAACATTGTAGTATTCCATGTATGAGGGGATATTATATTCCAAAGGAGTGGTGAAGTGTAAAACTTCATACTATCCCCATCCTTGAATTCGGATGCCTGACATGAAATCAGATATTAGCTTCTAAAGTGTCATGATATAATGGAGGAAAACGTGTTGCAAATTTACGCTATTCTTTTTTGATTTTGGATCCCAGTCTATAGAGATAGAAGCTAGGTTGAATTGGTAACAAATTATCCTGATGATCTGAAGGTGACACTAATATCTTGGATAAGGGAGATTCTTATCCTTCAATCACTTATGAGTATCCAACATATTATGGAGTAGATAAGGAATTTACTCCTTTTTCGAGCTCGTCAGGGATCTCATAGCTGGAAGTAGAGAGGGTCCAGAACATGATGGAGAGGTTGTTTCTAGATAAATCTATCCATATTTCAATGTCAGACTCTTCTTCGTCATACTTACATGCCTCCATCAAGTCAGACCTTAGAAGATGACTCAGATGGTCACCTGCAAACGAGAGTGGAGTGATGTAGGATGCTGATGGGAAACTATATATAGTTGACCCTGGTATTTTGAGCACCTCTACATATGAGGGTTTTGGTGTTTGGTTCACCTCTATATAAGGAGGTGTCTGAAAAAAAAGAGGACTGCCTTGCCCATGGGAGATATCACCATGGGAAGGTTGACCACGATGGATTTTAGGAGTAGAGTCCCTAAAATCCATCTCCATATTACCACAATCAGAACTATCATGGTAATGAACTTCTCCTACTTCCACTTCGATAAAAGAGTCGATGAACCCTTGAGGTGTTTAGAGTATGTATCAAACAACCTCAAGGACACAAGAATTGATCATATTATAAATATGAGACACATTCTGCGTTGTGGTCGGAGTATGTCAACCTACCTTTCATGGTTGTTTAGGGATATGGGCCTACTATACAACAGTTTCCAAAATTTGTATATAACCACCAACTGTTATGGGGATATGAGCCCACTGCTCAAGAGATGTCAGAATATTTTGATAAGCTACCTCATTTTCAATAGGGATATGCGCCTATCCTGAGGCGTGTGCCACTCTCACTTGGTGAGCCTCAATCAAGATGGGGGTATGGGCCCAATCTTGGGCCTTTGGGATATATCGTCAGTTTTTGTTGGTAGGAGTATAAGCCTACCACAAGGCATGTGCTTCTCTCACTTGGTTGGCCTCAGTTGGATTAGGAGTATATGCCTAGTCTAAATATGCTTTACCTTCCAGAATATACTGACATACCTATAGAACGGGAGAAAGAATATGAGCCTCCTCCTATATTTCCTTAGAATGATGTTGGTGAAGTCATTCTTTGGCAGAAGTAGGAATATGCACCTTGAATCTGTGATCTGCTAGAGTATGCTGAGAAGATTCATTGATAGGAATATGAGCATGTCCTTAGGCTTATTCTAATCTCACCTAGTTGACCTCAGACAGAACAAAGATATGGGCCTGATCCAAGGCCTCCAGATTATGCCACTAGACTTATTTGACCAGCATGTGCCCATGTCCCAAGGCGTGTTCTACTCTCACCAGGTTGGCCCTCTTTGAAAAGGGATTATGATCCTGGTCTGTTGCCTCACCCTTCATTGGGATATGATGATAATCCTATCGGGTGGGATAAATAATGTTCAATTTCTTTGGTATGAACACTAAATCATGATGATCAGAGTGTTGAGTTTTCCTAGACGTATAGATAGGATTATGCGCCTGTCCCTTGATCTGCAACTGTTCTGGATAATGATGGCATAGTTATTCAACTATTGGTAAAATTTATTGGCATTTTAGAAAAGTGTGTCAGGGATGTAAGTCCGCACATTTTCCATCTCAATGAACTAGTAATAGATATATTCTATTGAAGTGGGGATATGTGCCCACTTGTATCCTCCATGTGATATCGGGATATGCTGATAGGCTTCACGCATAGGGGTGGGAGTATGAGCCTCCCCATGTCTGATGTGGGAATATGCCCACAAACTTGTTCTAAGCGAGCAAAGATATGAGCATGTCGTTTGGTCCTTACCAGAGTATGCTAGTAGGCACTACCAGTAGGTGTGGGGGTATTAGACCTTTCCTAGGTATCCAGTGTCTTGTTTTTTTTATGAGTCTTCCTCGGCAGAGCCCGTACATGGGTGTTTGAGGTGGATGTCTATCGGGAGGTACCCTCAGTAGGTGACTAATAGGTACTAGTATGATGATACTAGAAATGATGATTATCAAGCTCCCTACTTTGAAGTACTTAAACCGTGGGGAAGATGGATCCATACGCCTAATCCACTTTCATCAGCTATGGAAGGCGGAGGTTGTCTTTCTTCGGGAATAAGCTCCTGAATAAATTGATCATGGTGATAGAGGCCACCAGTTTAGAAGAAACCTTCATTGAGCGATGTGGAATCACCAACTGAAACGCTTGTAGAATCTCATGAATAGATTCCATAGTCAGGATTGTACCATATCGGTGGTACTTATGAATCATTGTGTTTTCTACCTGTTTCTAGATCTATTTGGAAGGAAAGACTATTTTACGACCCATGGGGGTCATAGTGATGGATGGAGTATCGAAACAAGTGCTAGAAGATAAAGACATTCTCTCAGATTGGGAGTCTGAAATCATGCATACAACAAGGAATAAGGACATCAATCAGTGCCATATCATAGGAATAATAATGCTTAATTAGATATGCATGGTCAACATAATTTTCTTGTATTGCCTTTCTAGCCATTCTGCTCACATGGACTTATCAACATGAGGATAGACTTACAAGAATCCCAATTTATGATGGTCTTATTGCTTTTTTTGTATATGGATTACAAATAAAAGTGACCTAAGAGGTTCGCATCGAGCTTATCAGTGTTGATTTCATGTAAGGGAAAAGCAACATGGCTTGATGGATTATAACTCAATTGTTTGTTATTAGAGGGATTCATGTCAAATTCATCATTTTGTTTTGCTTATGGGGACAAATGGAATGGTATAATGTATTATAACGAGATCATTTTTTTTATTTTATAGATTCACATTGGGTTAACCATTTTTGTTTCTTTAGGATTTTATGGCGTGGAATGAATTCTTCTTGTTTCTTTACCATTGTCACTTTTCCCTAAAACTCCCAATGGTTCCCCATCTGTATCTGGGTAGAGACCTGATTTCCAAAGGCCGGTGGTCATCTGGGTTTTTAGGCCCAATGACTCTTGGGGACTTGCATTGGTCTAGAGGATGAGAGGTTGGGCTCATCACACCCTTTTTGGGGTAATTATTTCCTTACTCCTAGACTCTCTTATGGATTAAAGAAATGTTCGTGAATCTCTTCCTAATCCCGATGTGGGACCGGTTACCCTAACAAAATGACTATGGTTTAACTCTATTTTATGTGCGATAGGCTAAGATCTCTTTTTTTAATCCATATATATGTATCTGAGGTTCTTCATCATTTTCCGGTAATGTGAAATTGCTTATATGTTGAATCCATATGACCAAGTGCTTTGGTCCATGCTCCCTTTTATGAAGGTGGTTGATATTCCGAGGATGGGATTGATCCATTATGAGGCATCCTAAATATCCTAGTTATTTTCAGAATCAAAACCCACATAGTTTGGTTGATCCATGGATTTTCACATCATGTGGTAAAGACTAATATGGGGGTGTCGAAACACCAAATATTTGAGCTCGAGTCTGGGAGAGATGTCATACATATCTTGGTTATGGAAAGAATCAGAGTCATCATAGTTCAGTTGATCCTTGCAGTTTAACGTCATGCAGTAAGGAATAATATGGGTGGGGGGGGTTGAAACACCAAATATTTGAGCTCGATTATGTAAGAGATGTCCTATGTATCCTAGTTATGGTAGGAATTAGAGTCATCATAGTTTGGTCAATGTTGGGGCTTACACACTGAGGCTGCTATGGTGAATGGGTATTTGATGCCTAATGAGGTGTTTGTTGCATCCCCCTAAGCCAATGAGATCCATTCTCATTGTGATAAATAAGGGGGGGTGCATGATTGGACTCACGATGTATGTATGTAGGATTTGTGTATTGGGGTAGTCCTTAGAGTGTTTGATATGGATCTAGGTCTATTAAAGAGGTGTCCAATGTATCCCAGTTATGGAGGAATCAGAGTCCTCATAGTTCAGTTGATGTTGGGGATTACACACTGAGGTTTCCCTACTGAATGGGTATTTGATGCTTGATGAGGTGTTCGTTGCATCTCCCTAAGCCCATGTCAGCCATGATCATTGTGAGAAACAAGTGGGAGTGCATGATTAGCCTCATGGAATATGGATATGGGATATGACTATTGGGGAAATCCTTGGAGTGTTTGATATGGGGCTCAGAACTTTAAGGAGGCATCCTACGTATCTCAGTTATGGCAGGAATTAGATTCCTCATAGTTCTATTGATGTTGGGGATTACACATTGAGGCTGCCCTGGTGAATGAGTATTTGATTCCTAATAAGGTGTTCATTGCATCCCACTAATCCCATGTGAGCCATGATCATTTTGAGAAACAAGGGGGAGTGCATGATCAGCCTCGTGGTGTATGGATATGGGATATTCTTATTAGGGAAGTCCTTGGAGTGTTTGATATGGACCTCGAGCCTTTAAGAAGGTGTCCTATGTTTCACAATTATGGAGGGAATCAATGTCCTCGTAGTTCAATCGATGTGAAGGCTTACGCATTGAGGCTTCCCTAGTGAATGGTTATTTTCGGCCTAATGAGGTATTAATTTCATCCACCTAAACCCACGTGATCCATGCTCATTGTGAGAAATAAGGGGGAGTGCATGATCAGCCTCATGGTGTATGGATATGGGATCTACATATTGAGGAAGTCCATGGAGTGTTTGATATAGATATTGGACCTTTAAGGATACGTACTATGTATCCCAATTATGGTGGGAATCAGAGTCCTCATAGTTCTCTCGATGTTGGGGATTACACACTGAGGCTGCCCTGATTAATATGACTTCTTATCTAGAAGGTGTTGCATAATCTTGTTAGAATACCCTAGATATCATCACGTGACCTAGATCAAAACATGTGGAGGGTGTCTTGAGAGTCATGGTAGCATGATTTGAAGGATGTCACATATCTTTCCTGACACCTCAGGAGGACATCATGGGACTAGGCCGATATGTTAAGAGGGTGTCACATGTATTGGATGACACCTCTGGGTAACATCGTGAGACTAGGATAACATCTCTAGAGGTTATTCCATGAGAGATGGATTGTAATGTCCATATGTGTCGATGAGACTCGGATGACATGTGTGGGTACCATCATATGATTCAAGTAGTGAATCTTGAGGATGTAGCTAGTCAGGGGTGGCAAACCCAGAGGGTTTTCAAGATTAATGTGGTTTCCATGAAGGGTCTAAAAGACTTGTCCCTGCATGTCTGGAGCATTCTATATATCCCAGATGACATGTTGAATGGATTTCACGAGGTCTGGGTGGTGCGACTTGGTACCATCATATATTCTTGATTGACACATGAAAAGCACGTGGAGGTCCACGATCATGTCTTCTGCTTGGGTTTTCCACTTTGAATATTGGTTTTTTCCCCTTGTGTTGCAAGTGTCTTGGTTCGGTTCAGTGTCAGTTTGTTTGGTTCTCATGTGATCTAGAGGGCATGCAATATGGTTTTCACATGTATCTCCAAAATTCCTTCGTGTGATCTTTTATTGATCACACAGAGGGATTTATGCTGGTCACATGGCTGTTCTGGCAGTCCACTGGTGTATTAACTAGCAGAAAGTTGACCGGTCATGTGATCATATGTGTGCAGAAGCCCGAATTCTGATAACTGACATGTGTAGCGGTGGTCTAGGTCTAAACTTCTAGTGTTTTATCTTCCAACCAACGAACCAACCAACTGAACCCTTTTTTTCAAGATGGAGTAGGGAATTTATAGGTTTATCAATCCACATACATGCTGGTTTGTGTGAAGAATTTGGCGCAAGTCCAGTCTTAAGTCGATGCGGGGTCTAGCATTATGCGGTTTCACAAGTCTTTATGGCGGACCACGTCAACGGTGCCACTATATTTTCAATGGCCACAAGTCCATCTGTCCTTTATCAGATTGTTTCTAACTATTGAAGACTTGTGCTTTGAAGTACTTCCATATCATCATGAAGAAATGTTCAAGGGCCTTCGTGAGATCCAAATTACTATTGGAAGGAATCATCAAGTCCTTGTATGGCTTGTCTTGGGGTCTCATGGGACCACACATAGGGTGCGTTGGGCGCATCGCTTGCCCTTCAGCGATCGCAAACCCTAGTCGCCTTCTCCTTTCCTATCTCCTTCATTTTATTTGACAATGTTTGAGATCCAAAAAATATTGTACATATGGTATTCAGGGTATTTTGTATTTTTTTTGGAGATGTGTCGCATGACTAATATGGGTCTCATGGTGGTGTGTAAACATTCCATGAAAAAATCTATCAATTTGTCCATAGAGAACCTCAAAGTTTCATGGACATGCACAAGGCCTTCTAAGCAGCGAGGCTAAAAAATTAGAGGGACCTCGTGAGATGCATTATACATTTCATCAAGGAATCATGGTGCACCGTGTGTCGCTCGGGGCACATGTCACATGTCTTTCAGTGATTGCGGACACCACTCGCCTCCTCTATTTTGATTTCTTTTATTTTATGAGACAATAGTTGGGAGGTATGCAAGTTTTCTCAAGTAATATCTATGATTTTTACAAAAAAAATCTTGTGGTGTCAGGTGTAACCAATGTGGATCCTATGACAATGTGAAAGTATTGTGGACAAAACTATGTGTCTTTCCTTAGAGCGTTGCAGAATTTTTTGTAAAATTCCATGTGGCACGACTGACTACCTGAAGGGGTTTCTCGAGGTGCACTGGATAGGTCATGGTGCATCACATGTTTTTAGGGTCACGACGCATGTCCTTAGGTGACTGCAAGACCCTCTCACCTCCTCCTAGTTATCTCCTTCATTCTTTTTTATGAAGGATCGGAGGTCTTACGAGATGGATTGGATATCATCTAGGGATTTTATTCTTTCCAATGATGATTTGGTGTGTGATATGTGTGACCACTGGGGGTATCTTCCTTGAAATGTTTATTCCCTTAATTTTCAAAATATTTTGGATGGGTTTTTAGGTACTTTACAATGATAAACCATGCGGCATCGGGGATTCTCATCTAGGTATCACCACTTGGCCACTGGTGAACAAGGGTGCTCGTTGAGGAGGGCTCCATGGGACTTGCCACGGGTTAGGTGACTTTCATAGAGACTTCACATGACCTTGAAATGGTCATGAAATCATGATTCTTTATCCATCCTCTCCTTCCTTTCTCTTTTGGAAAAAATAATATCCACGTTCGGATGTTTCTTCCATTGTGGTTTTACTGGTGCCTATTTGGTAGGCGTCAACAATCGTATTAAACCCTTACTTCTTTCATTTGGTGTATATAATGACCCTTTTATATGATATATCATGATTAAAATTATATTCATGGTATTTATAAATTCATTTTAAATTATTTATTTCCTTGGGGTTATAATTTAAAAGTTACCAAAGCAGTAAGGGTTTATTACACAATCTCATCATTATTCATGATTGTTTGTGATTAAGTATCCACTAGGGGAATTATTTGATATTTCTATCTTAAATACCATATATTTTATTATAATTTTTTTTATTTATGAAAATTAAATTTTTTCCATTCATTTTCCTCTCTTTAAGTAATAAATATATCAAAATAATGCTTTTAATGAAAACCGACCTTGTTTTTCTACTCAGTCAAAAATATTTTTCTTCGATATCCATATTTTCCTTAAAATGTTTTGAATAATAATTTTAAAATTATACAATGATTTATTAAATAAATTTTTACCAATGTTTTTTTTCACAAAATGGGTTTAAAGGAATCATTTTTCATTTTTCAAAGGAGGTACTTTTTGATATTTTTACAAAAGTATGAAAAAAATGATTTTTTAATTTATATGGAATGAACAGAATTTCCTACCATCTTGACTACTCATTAAATTGAATATTAATTTATAATTTTACAATGTTATTTTCAAATAAAAAAGTTTCCTTATTATTTGGGAATTTTTTATATTTTAAAGAAGTGATTCCAAAGTGAAAAGTGGTATTTTACTCAAGAAAATTTCTAATGATATTTTGAAGGTATTTTCATCTATGTCAACACCATTTATTAAATATAATAAATTAATAAGTTATGATCTAGTGATATCATACACAATATTTCTTTGGGTTGTTTTTGATCAGTTTTACTAGGTAATGTATTGACATTTTTGTATACTAGTTCTTCCAATATGGACAATTGTTTTTTAAGGCATATTGATTATTTTGTATTGTGTATTAATATGATGAATACAAATGAATTATTTAGTAATGGGTGGGTATTAGAATTATATATCACCTTAATACATCAGTAGATATCATGAGACAAACTAGATTGGGAATTTGGTCGAGGCCTTACCCATTTATATAAGATAACTCATCACAGGGTCTCAACAATAAGTTTTAGATGTCCATAATTATGCATTAAATCATTATGAAATCATTTATTGATGTCCATGTGATTATTTTAATAGTTATAATATCCATGGATAATTTTTAATTTCATGTTATTATTTATATGGTATTATATTATCATCATTTATTCCCTCCATATTATTCTTCATGTTCAATTTATTGATAAAATGACTTGTGTTTTCAGTTATTTACCTTTCTATATTGATTATAATATATTTATTCCAGATAGATTCCACTATACATAAACCTTATTAAGAATCTAAGATCACCCTTTATTTTTTTCTTTCCACGTTATTATAGGAAATATACTATGATTTATGTTAAAGTATATGATAGAGATAATAATGATGTTTTCAAAGAAAATACTTTGTTGTTTTTATATTTTCAAATGTATATGAGATTCAAGTGTGTATCTAGTTTACCAAGAATTCTAAACTATTCAGTCATTCAGGATGTGATTCCTTATATCTAGTCCCAATGTAATAAATTAACTATCGACTCTAGTCTTCTAGGCTCAAGGTCATTATAGACGATCATTTTTTGGTTTGGATGTCCAAATTGAGGGACTCTCTCATGAATATTATCAAGTACATGGTGTGTGGAAGTATCTTCACTTACATCTGGTGAGTTGGGAACTAGTGAGGTCCTAGTCATCTTTAATCACACCTACAAATAGAAAATACCAACAAAAATTTGATCAAACTTTGGTGGCAATGTTTCTCCATCAATTAGCTCACTGGGTTTAATAAGTTTCAATGTTGTCGAACTCGACTCAAATTCAGAATCTTCATAAAGTTACACTAATTTCCATTCAATGGGTTTTTATTCAGCCTTGGAATTATTATATCTTGAGTTCCCCATCATATGTTTCTAATATCATCATCATCAATTTATTGAAAAGTCAGTTTGGGTATGGTTTGGATTCGATCAATATTAGTGTTTGTGTACGAATATACCAAAAAAATGTGGGTTCACCTTTGGTTATTTATTGGATAGTCTCATGAGGATTAAATGGGGCTTAGGATATGTTTATTTTTATAGGTATTATTCTTTAGAAAGTCAAGGTCAGGTCAACATATCATTTTAAAGAACTCGGTGTCGACCAAGATTGTTCTTTATTGTCACATTTCTTCATTGGTTTTCAAAAATCATACTAAAATTAATTTTAAATGAAATTTTTGGTCTCCATTATCATGTTTGGTTTAGATTATTCAACAAAACATGGTTGACTCAGCACAATATCCTTGGGGTTGATTCATTTTGATTTGGAGTAGGTTCTTCAAGTATCAATAGCATAAAGTTTCTCAGGTGATGGAATTATCACGATCGATTATATAGGGGGAGGCAAAGTCAGTTGGGATTTGGATAAGAGGTCAATTGAGGAGGGGGTAATAGTCACTTGAAGTTGTGTGATAACATAGTCAATTGAGTGATAGTTATATTATTTTACAGTATGTTTTGATAATGGATCATAGTCAATTCAAATTTTCAATGTACATCCAGTTATTCCTTTATTATATTTTCACACACCTGGTTAGTTTTAGTTATTCTTGTATTTAGTATACTGACCATGAGAGGTAGTGATATCACACAAAATTTTCTATTTATGGTTAGTATAATGATCATACCTTCTATACACCAAATGAAAGAAATGATAAAAGAAGCTTGAAAGTTTTCAACACATATTAAATTTAATTTACACAAACTAAAACTCATGAAAATCAAAATTGAATTAAAAATATATTTTTATCACAAAAAATTCACAATTTTAATCATATTATTTGTTACATTAACTACATAATTCATTAAATAATGGAAATCAACATTGAAATCCTTTATGAAAATTAATTCCAAAATTTTAAGTATGGATTCAAATTTTCCTCTAGAAATTAATAGAACGTGAAAAAAAATTATTTGAGAAAATTTACAATGAAACTATATATTTTATAAAATTAACAAAAATTATTGATTTTTCTAGGTATCAAAATCAATTAAGGGGACCTTATTAATTAAATATATATATATATATTTTGAAAATTTTAGTTCACATCAATGATTTAGTGGACTGGATGGAAGGTCTAGAAGATGAGAGGATGAGGATCAAGGATGTACTTCTAGTGGGAGAAATTCTAGAGGATAATCCACATGTTTGTAAAATAGTTAAGTGTTTCTCTCTCATATGTAAGTTTATATGAGATAAAGACTTGAACCTTTCTCAAGTCAAATAATTAAAACCCCAAATACTTATGTGAGTTTTTTTATAGGCTTATGCCTTTGTGCAATGATCATCAAAAGATCATCAGAGTAGTTAAAGGATCTCCACTAAAGGAGATGGACTCTTGGGGAGCTAGAACCAAACTGAAGTAGTGAAATAAAAGGAATATGAATGTCTTTTTTTCACTATAGGTAGTTTTCTGTGGGAATTAATTATGTCGATGACATCGGAATTTTTAGATGGAGGAGTTTCCAAATTAGAGTCAGTTTTGATTATGATTCCAAAGTTTTATGTACCAAAAATCTCTAGAAAGTGCAGAATATCAGTGGAAAAACCATTGGGAATGTTGGAAATCTAGTAGAGAAAGTCCATGGACCTAGAGCATGGTGAATATTTTTTATGATACTTCAAAAACTTAGAGGATGAAAATTTTGTTCCTATTTACAATTTAAAATTTCTATAGATGATTTTAGATGAGTTTTTCAAAGGCAATGAAATAGAATATCATGGTTCTAGAGCATCTAAGGATATGATTATTCAGTTAGATCCTAGAATGATTGAAAGATGTATGGTATGGGGACCCATGAAGATAATCCAAAAGGAACGAGAATGGAAGTTGATCGGTGAGACTTTGGTGTACGCATGAGAATCGCCTTTGGGTGGGAGATTGTTTGACTCAACCTTTGAAAAAAAACTCAAGTCAAAGATAAGGGGTTTTTTGTGAGAAATATTTTTTTAGTTAAATTTTGGAAGCTCTGGAAGTTAATTCACTAAAATTATAACAATCCAACTTTTTCTTACATGACTATTACATCATTTTTAAGATAATTAACTTAATAGTCATACATTATAGGATCAACATGTCTAGTATCTTAGAAAAATTAAGTTCATAAATCACTTATACATAATTAAACATAAACATTATTTAATTATTTATTCGTATCCTTCTTAAAGATCTAATTTACTTCTTAGTACATGTATTCACCTAATGATATAAATCAATTAAATGGGTGAGATAAAATCCTAGTAAGTGGAGGGATAACATATAAGGAATAAGAGACATGAATAAATAGTACATGGGTGTTGACACTATGTTTCATTACATGGATCAAACAGTGTCAAAGGAAAATATCTTATAAAGAATAGAATAAGAAAATTGAATAAGGCCAAGGATTGAAAATCCATCTAAGGTCATTCACACAGGTACCCATAAGCAACGTCAATGCACAGGGTACCTCCACATTAGCCTATGCGACCAACCTATGCACCCACCAGTGTAGCAATACAGAGCGTCCCACCCGATCGAAAGATTCCTTTCACCCAGGGTCCCATATTTTCCTATAAATAGGACCCTGGGGTCTTCATTTGTACATATAGAAATTCTAAAATAACTCCTGATGCTTTTCTCACTATGGTCCTTTTCCCAAGACCTATAAAAACTTCCAAGTTTCCCTTTAAAACCTATAGAATAGGTAATTGAATGGGGGTAGAACCTAAGTCCCCCCAGGTTTTAAAACACATAACACCTATGTGAGGAACCCTCTCCCCTATGTTTAATGAACACTAGCATGAGGTCTCCTTAACAAATTAGGAACATATTTGAGATACTTTTGGGAAAAACTATGTAGACCCTTTAATTCTTGAGAAAAGCCTCACCCAAGTGTTGTTTCCTAGGTGGTCCATCACCCGAGGTACCATTACCTTCCCTAGGTCCACCTGAGCAAAGCACCCCCTACACAATCCTTTTTTGGATCTCCCAAACCTACCTGCATGGACCCTCCTTTGGTTTCCCTTATACTCCATCTTACATGAGCCTTCGATTAGGCCCTCTACAAATCCATTCATGTCAGGGCCTCTATTATTTTGGATTCCTTTTCTGGAAGGGACCAATCTGAAACCTCTACCTAAGCCTACAAACTTGAAAAACCATGAAGTTTGGAACAACAGTGTGTCTACCATTTGTATTTTCATTTATTTATCTAGAGTTCTTCCAAACTTTTACTACCATATGGTTAGGCTCCTCGGGGTGAATGTGTTTTTTCATTCCTTCGATCATAAGGACCCAAACACCAGGGATGGTGTCAGGGTATTCCTAGTCTCAGGCATAAGGGTAAGGACTCTTTCCTTCCATTATCATTTTTGAGACCCAAATCCTCCATTTCTAAGAAGGGAGGGATAGGATAATTATTATGTTACATTTTGACATGGAATAAGATCCTCTTCTCCTGATACAAAACTGATTTCAAGGCATCCCTCATGGAGTAAACCCCTAGCCTTTCGTATAGTAGGTTTCACTCCTTCTCATCCTCACCCCCTTGGATATTGGGTCAGATAGAGGATGGGAACCAGAGTCCACTCCTCTCTCTCCCATACCCTCATCCTCTTACACCAGTGGAGGAGGAGAAGTGTGTGTTTTTTCATATATCATGTTTCCTATAGTTTCTCACATACAATAATGAATCATCATGACTTATGTGGTCTTAGAGGATAGCCATGATCATGGTATCCACATAGTCAGATTCATGTTTTGGAAGAGGTTCGTGTTTCATACCTTCTCATAGTCTTCCTTCAGAGTACCTCCATAGTCATGAGTCCTCAATGCCATGTATCCAACCTTCAAAAAAATGGGATCATGTGGTTTCCTCGAACCTTCTGTCCCCTCTTGTTTCTCACACCAATAATGACTCACATGGGATTAGAGTTTAACGGTGGTCATGATATCCACATGATCCCAAACCCATGGGCCTTCTACTTGGAATAAGTCCCAACATCTTATCACTGAAATCCTCCTTTGGAATAATCTCAAAAATATAACATATGGGCATACTTTTTAGGAGTTAACCCAAAACCAAACCATACTCATTCAATTTGGAATCCTTCTTGAGAGTAATCCCTGAATTAAACCCTCAAATAAATATGGGTTATACCCAACTTAATCCTCTCAAATGACCATAATCCCCTATGATACAAACCTTTAGAGGGTCCCTATATCGGTGATCCCTCGCAGTCAAACAATGTGGGATTTGACTCCCATCCAAATGGGGTATGTAAGAATACTCCCTGAAGTCTAAATCCAACACCCCAAATCAACCCTATTCTCTTTGGGCCATATTCCCATTAGGGTATAAATCAACCTAAGAATATATATACCTCCCAAGTTCCCTAGGCTACTTCAAAATAAGTCTCACACTGAACTTCAACTTGTAATCTTCTACCTATATGTCCTTGCCACATGATGATAAGCTATATGGTTAGGTCCTTATCACATGAACTTAAAAGGTATGATGTGCCCCATTAAACAGCACTGAACTACTTGGGTTTTGATTCCTTTAACAATGATATATAGTAAACCCATTCATGGATCTGATCCCACCATCAAAACAACTCCCATATACCTGGATGATGACACACTCCAGAGATCCCCACTATGTGGCTAGAAAACTAGCATCATTGTAATAATGACCAAAGAAGCTCTAATTGGTACATAAGAAGATACCATTAATAGAAAACCTTAGATAAATACCTATATCTCCATTGATGAATAATATCAGATATATATAGATGATTCTAAATTCTATAATTTCTAATAATTTCTTGTTAATTCAAGGGTGATCCACATCATACTTGAGAATTAATGAAGGATTTGTGAACATATATTAAATCTATAAGAGTGTCTTGGAGTAAGAAATAATAAACCCATAATGGTGTGATGAGCCTGACCTACCATCATCTCTACCCATGTGAGTTCTTAAGCATCATTGGGAAACTCCCCAATGAGAAATTGACTTTGGAAAGCAGGTCTTCATGGATGTATAACCATTGGTCGTTTTCAGTTCCATGAAAAAAAACTTATTAGAAATTGCTCAGAAATAGTGAACTCGACATAAATGATTGAACACAACTCAACCCACTATAATCAACCATCAGGTGACCAATCTTCCATTGGGAAACAAAAAATGGTGAAACTGATGTGAATCCTTAACCAAGATGATAGTATCATCCACCTATTATTCCCCTTTCATTCACAAAATGAAAGAGGGTCAAACAAGAAAATCAATCATGCATGTGTTCATTAAAATGAGATGCTTATTCGATGGGTTTTCTTGTTTGTGTTTGTCATATATACATGAAATTTATATTAGAACTCCCTTCAATCTAATAGAATCCTTCCATATCTCACCAAAAAATGCTTTGGCTGTGATACACGTTGGGCCTTCATCCAAGAAAAGGACACCATCACCAACCCAACATCTTCAACACTGGGTCTCTAACACACTAGTTCAGAAGTATTGTCATCATGGTACTATCTCGAACCTGGAGGCCACCCGATAAGCCCTCCATATAACCAAGCCCCATAGCTTGTCCAATTAGTGGTGACTAGTGGTCCTAATGCAGACAACACCAACCTCTATCTTCAATAGTTTATAGAGATTATCCCCGAAACATGACAACTAGTCCCTCTAGTGCCTCAGGTAGCTAGATCAAGAGGTCACATATGACCTCATATAGAAGACACTGGGGTATTTTAAAAGGGTTTATACCAGCAATCATTACTGCCAACACTACATGGTAGTGATATCAAAATGATGATGAGGTAACCATCCTCGGTCGACCGACCCTAGTCCTCTAGACTCAGTCAAGAAAGATTTCATGCCGGGGGTAGTAGCTGGTCAACATGGAGCAAGGTTATGCCTTTCCCCCTTCCATATAATCCCACAAAACTAATTTGGTGGAAAACTATGAGTGAGAACATACACTCTCCTACCTTAATTAAGTTTGAAAATAGACTCATCTGGAAGTACCCAAGGAACCCCTTCATTCAAAACCAGTGGAAAATAGTAAACAAGAATATACACATACCCACACTAACTAATCCTATCAATAGACTCATCTAACATCACTCAAAGAATCCCATCAATTAAGTTTGGTGGTTAACTACAAGAAGGCTCACCCACCTACTAACATCCATCAAGATGGACAACAGTTTTGTCTAGCAGCACCCGGAGAAGTCGGTCGAAAAGTCCTAATGATGAATGGATGTCATACCCAACTCCCCACCACACATTAGTACTATTAGTATCCATTGGAAGGAAAGGAAGGACAAGAGTAGACACATACCCCTGCTCCAAATACAAAATGGGCTTATATCCCCATTGTATTAAATGAATACACCAATAATATACTAAAAATGGTGAAAGGGAATACACAAATCTCTTCCCACATCCTATAGACTTTCAAGGACATCATAATGGAAAAAAAATCAGTGTATAAAGGATGGATACATAGCTTTGTCCCCACTAATGGGGTGGCTCGTCATCATTTCACCCTAGAGTAGATACACAACTTTTCTCACATCTAGGAGGGTCATGTGGAAAAACCCCCATAATATATAGACAACCATATCAGGAACCCACACCCACTCCAACTAGAGGAAATCAACCTATCTCAATGGACACTCCCAGGCAGGCACAAACACCTACCCATGAAAACCACTTCCCCCAAAAAGTGACCCCAGTCACTCTCAAGAAGGCATCTAAGAAGAAGCCTCACCAAAGACAATGATACTAATCTACTCAATGATGGAGTTCTTAAAGACCTCATATGCTTATTTATGGAAGATCAATATCCTACTCTCCTACTAATAAATTATAGGGATAATAGTATTAATTATGAAGGTCGTCTTTGGACACTTCATCATGAAGACTTGCTTTATGACCACAATCTGTTTGATCTTGAGATCCCATTTCCTGATGAGAGTCATGGTAGCCCTCCATATGGATAAAAGACTATGGAGAAATAGGTTAATTCCCTTGATGTAATCCACCATGGTTCTCCTCCCCATGATGAAGTTCATTGTGAAAGTTCTCTCCACAGTAGAGTTTCATAATGTCCAAAGGGTCCTTCCCTTGGTAATGTAGTGATGAGAGAGCCCTTTTAACACAAGGCATTTGAGAAAAAAAGGCCAGTCATGTCAGATTCCTTATCATTAACAAGTGAAATTCTTTCTCAATCAGAAGATATCCCAAGGTGACGATCATTTTCCGAACCACCCTTGGACCATTTTCCTTCTAAAATGGAAGATAAAATCCCTACCAGTCTCACTTCCTATGATAAAATTTCAGGAAAGTGTGCACTCTAGTTGAACCAGGTAGAGGATCCTCTAGAGAAAGAAGAATAAGAAATTCTAAATATGAGGAAACAACTAGCTAAAGATGACATAATAGTCATGTTCTGGCCTTTGTCCACCCCTTAATACATCACTCCAGAGGTGTTATTGGAAGATTGTGTGCATCAAATCCACCTCAATATATGGAATAATATTCATCACTTGAAAGTAAAGTTATTACACTACAATGAGTATTGAATTCACATCAAGTTAATAGAAGGGTTGAAACACCAAATTAACTTAGCTCATCTCCTGGAATCACGTCATCCAAAGATTGAGAAACATTAAGGAGACCTTCAATGTGCATGCCTTAGTGTATTAATGATATTGTGATAGATGATCACTGATACCCCATCTAGTGTTCATATCATAGGATGGGGTGCACATGGAGAATTAAATTCCACCGCACTCCCTAACCAGAAAATCCCACTGAAAGTGGTATCATGCAATGTTATAGCTTCAGACTAGCTTCAACAATTAGAACCTATTCACAACTAAAGATATGCTAAATAAAAATAAGCCCTAACTAACTCTCACTGACGTCGGGATAGAAGAGAGAAGGATATTGAGAGAATTTTGTGTCAAGAATTTGAAAATATCTAGAATTCCTCCCTCTTAGAGGAAGTTATCTGTCAGATAGTGCAGATGTAACAAATAGCACAATAGTCCTTAGAAATGGTCAATATAGGTACATAAAAAATGATTCACTCAAAAAATGTTTAGACAAATCTCTATAGAATAAGAATGGAAGCCATAGTGGTTCAGGAACAACCCCGGCCTGAAGAGTTGAGAAAGCATAATAGGAATAGCCCCATCCCTCAGGGATGGGTTTTTTTACCTTAACAACACCATCCTTGGAAAGAATCAATCTTCTCCTGACTAGTCAAAATGATGAAGAATGGATCCTCCTAGTTCATCACATTCCGTGATCCAATACCTTCATTAGGGAAACACACGATTAAACTGTCTGGAGATTCCCTTTAGATTACTATCCACCAAGTATCTCCCATATAATCAACAAAGGAGAGGGCAAGGCCTCATGAAGTTCATATAAAAAGGAAGTATTATAAAGATATATATGGAATTACTTCAATTCATTTTGCATCAGTGAATTTCATCAACACCACCCTTGTAGATTCTATAGAATGCAAGGGAAATTTAGAGAAGTTAGAAGATGAAGTTTTAGTTCATAATGTGGTCCACAAAAAAATAATTGAAGGATATTTTCTTACTTGGAACTGAATATTTTCCATGAATCTGGGAATTCCCTCAGAAAATCAATCATTAATTATTCAAAAGTCATTAAATAGGGAAAATGGTAAGGGTAAAATTATGTCTCACCTCTCTCCTGGAGAGGTTAATCCCCTTTCTAAAGAAGAAATATTTTATTAGTAGGAGTAGGAGATGAAAGAATTTAGTAGACTAAATGCACAACTACTCCAAGGCATACTTCCAATTGGATATACTTAGAAGGAAGATCCTCAACTTGAGCTCCCAATTGGAGTACCTCAGCAAAGAGGACTCATCATAACAACCAAAATGGATCTGGAACCCAATCGACATGGGGTACCAACCACCAATATACTTGGATCTCGCAAAATTAGATTGGGAGTTCCCACCATTAGTCACACAACCATAACATGGCCAGACACATCCTTTTAGGATTTCCCTTATATGACACCCATAGAAATTACTAGTAGTGTTGTTGTCAATGGACCTACTAGTTTTTGCACCTATTCAGGCTTCGTCTGCCACACCTATTCAGGATCTAGCTTATCCAGATATTCCTATAATGATTATGAACACCATTGAGTCACTAACGACTCGATTAGAATCCATAAAGGAATGTAGCATACACATATAGAAGAAAAAGAATCATTAACATGAATGGGTAGATCTTATATTCCCCCAATGAACTTTGGGAACACTACATTTCCAGTTTTTAATGTATTGGGAGACCCAGAGTAGCATTTGAAACATTATTTCTCTCACCATGATCTTATGAAGGGGACACCTGAACAACAAGAGGTGATGAAACTCAGTTGTTTCAGGTAATCACTACAAGAACCAGCCTTTTTTGTGGTACACAAGTTTTCAGGCTTGGTCAATCATGGGGTAGAAAGACCTCCATAACAAGATTATCTTCCAGTTCAGCCCGACACTGCAAAAGACAATAGTCTTCGACCTCTAAAACTGTAAGAAGTGGGAGAATGAAAGATTCCCAGATTTCATTGCTCAGTGGAAAGGATTGACATACTACTTGAACCTACCACTCCCTTAAGAAGGGTTGTTTCCCATATGTATAGAGAATATTCGTAATGAGTTATGCACACCACTTATCCCAGTGAAATATACAAGAGGGTTTTGGGACCTTGAATCAATTTCTCAAAGGGTGGAAGACTCCATTTTAGAGACCAAATCCAAGTCCTGAGTAATTCCATCAACTCAAGGAAAGAGACAAGGGAAAGTAGAGGTCACTATAGTGAAACTTAAGTAATCCCATGTACCCACTATCTCTTGAAAGTCTATACCATATTGTTTGGATCCACATCATGAGAAATAAAAACAACCCCAAAATTTCTAGTATGATCAAAGAGAACATAGGTGAAAATAGTTTGAGGAGATTAAAAAAAGTTCTATTCTTTTCAAAGTGACTAAGTACCTAGATACTTCATCTCATCATTGGAAAAAAACATGGTCAAGTTTCCAAAGCCTACAAATCCTAGAAAAGAAGGTGAATAAGATCTCCCAAATTATTTCTCCTTCGATAAAGTACCGGGCCACCACATTTAGGATTGTTTTGTTTTGAAATACCTCCTACAAGAGATGGTGGAATCTGGGAAAGTGAAATTGAAAATTTTTCCTACTCAGGTTGCATATGTTTCTTCTAGTAATCCAGAGAAGGAAAATAAATGATTAGAAGTTAAAAGCAAGAGTATGAAAAAATTAGGTGAATCGATGTTTAGAAATCTGGTCAACCAAAATCATAATATTATTCAAACATAGTTGAAATAAACAACTATGACTCTTCCGTCTTTCACTATAATACCACCAAATTCATTGACATATCAGACCTCTATAAATCCAGTCCTCCAAAAAGAAACATGGCTAGAAGGGTAAGAAGAAAACATAGAAATATTATCATGTGCTGAAGATGAATTTTCCTTTAACTTTAGAATACTTCATTCCTAAGATCCAAAAAGAATGGGAACCACCCTGCCAAGTGGTACAACAAGGGTCCACCCACCAGACAGAATATCCATCAGATGAGGAACTGATCTTTAGTTCCATTAACATTATTCACTTAATGGATCCATTCTCGGGTGATGAGCATGATTATAAACTTGATTTCCCCATATTTTATTAGGGAAATAGGGGAGGAGGTCTTCTAAATCAAGGATATGGGGGAATATGCAATCATTTTAGGATTCAATTCTCTAACAGTGTCCATCATCAAACCTTCTATGCAGTAGAAACTCATGGGAGAGCTCTCTAATGAAATCAACAGGAGAAAGGAAGTCCCCCTACTCATGACAGGGTCTATCCTAAAACAGCCATCCTTTAAGATCTATTAGAGGATATGTAATCACCTAATAAACCCTGACATGCAGAAAAACCTAGTCGACCTAATCCATTGAGAGTATAATCACCTTCAACTCCTATCCCTAAGACTAATATGTCCACATAAGGAATGTCTTCTACCAATACACCTGTGAAAGAAAATCCCCATTCTAGGAAGAAAAGACATTTGAACCAAAAGTATGATGTTTTGAAGAAAATAGACCTAGTACTGGCTAAGTTATCAATCCTAGATGCTTTAAGTCTATCAAAAGACCTTTGGGAATCACTTATAGAAGATTTTTCAAGACCTTAGGAGTTTGAAGTTGAAGTTTTTGTTGCTAAAGTATATCGTGTCAAGAATGATCCTGAAAATTCCACACACTCATCTATTTCACCAAACATGATGAGGATTCCATCATACAGGGACACATAAAACCCTTTTATATATCTAGCATGATAAATGACATCGATATTTGATGAGCCTTTATTGAAAATGGCTTAAGATCGACCTCATTCTTGTCCAAACATTTCATCAACTGGGTTTTAATGAATCTCACTTGTCCCCCTTTTCTATAATGTTACAAGGGTGTGAAAATAATGAGAAAAATTCCCTTAGATAAATCAAACTCATAATTCAGTTTGGGAATTTCATGTCTGAATCAGAATTTATGGTTGTTAGGTAGGACACAACATTCAATGTTATGATGAGAAGATCTTTGCTAAATTATCATGAAACTATCCCTTAATTATACCACCAATGAATCAAATATTCTATCAATGGTATAATTGAACATTATAATGGTGAAAAGGACCCATTCAAATCATGTGATTCAAAATACATCGACATAAGATTCTATTATAAGGAAGGGAAGCAATATATAGATGATAATGTCACTCAGATCAATGCCCCAAATGGTTTGGATATGATATCAGCTAACCCTTTCAAACATATCAGTGAAAATTACATGCTCTCTATTAAAAAAATCAAAGAGTTGGTTTCAAATGCGAACACACATTCATTGAATTTGGTAATGTCATTTATGAAAATTGATCTGTACAACATTAGATAATTTTTCAACTCTCTGAGTAGTGATAGAAGCCTATGTGAAAGTGTCTTCATTCCATCCCTTGAGCTCCAAAAAAACCTAGTTCCATAAATTGGGATGGAAGAATTGGTCTTGTAAATTAAGGGAAATAAATATTCTCATTATCAGTCTCTTGTCTCCCCTTCAGAGCTCAAAAAATTCATCATTTCATAAATAGAACCATAAATGGTTGCTTCATCTTTTAGATGTCCAAATAACAACTCCTCCCATAACTCTGAGAATATTTCTTCATCGCCTACTTCCTAAGAAAAAGAGGAAGAGGAAAATAATGGGGAATAGGAAGAAGAGGAAGACCTCAGTGATTCCCTTATAGAATTTGAGGAAGGTGTCTCCACTACTGTTGATGAAATAAAAGAAATAAATCTAGGTATGGATAAAGATCTGTGAACCACTCGCATTAGTGTGGCCATGAATTCCAAATAACATGAGGTCTATAATTCCTTCCCAAAGAAACATCAGGGTGTGTTTTTTGAGAATTATATGGAGATTCTAAGACTTGAACTCAAGGTGTCCACCCATCATTTGGGTTTTCTAGAACACCATCGAGGATACAAGTAAGAATCCAGAAGGAGAAACCAAACTCACACCTCCAAAATTGAGGTTGAATTGGAAAAAAATCATCAAGGCCGAATTCATATGATAGGTACACCATATAAAATGGATATACAATATAATTCTGGTAAAGAATTTTTTTTGGAAAATCAGAGTTTGCATCAGCTTCAGAGATCTCAACCAACATTGTCCATAATATATCTTCCCAATTCCAATTACAGAACTCTTAATTTATGTAATGGATGGTTACCAAGACCTATTCTTCATGTATGGCTATTTAGGATGAAAAAAAAATCTATATGGCACCAAAAGATGAATAAGTCACAACCTTACGGCCTCCCATGGAATATTTTTCTATTGGGTAATGCCCTTTGGCTTGAAGAATGCCAGTACCATATAACAACATTCCATACATTGCATCTTCAAAGCCTTCTTAGGGAAGTCTGTCGAATGATAAATTTATGATCTAGTGGTTAATTCTAAACAATGTTATGACCACCTGTCTAACCTAAAAACCATATTCAACAAGTTAAGAGAACATACCTTAAATATTAACCCCTTGAAATTTTATTTTGGGGTAACCTCAGGGATGTTTCTTAGCTTTTTTATACGCCATCTCAATATCAATTTTGACCTTGTGAAAAAAAAGGTCATCCTTAGAAAGAAACGTCATATAAACCCTAAAGATTTTAGAGGACATCAAGGACACTTGGACTATATTCGGCGCTTCATATCCAACCTTACAGGAAAGTGTTTTACCTTAACCAGACTGATGAAGAAGGGGGTAACATATCAATGGATTAATTATTTTCAAGAGGAATTTTGAACCCTCAACAAATACCTCTTGAGTTCATTGGTATTAATGCCACCCATTGAGGTAAATCCACTCATCCTGTATGTGAAAACCCTGGAGAAATCACTGGACACCTTCCATTCCCAAAAGAACAATGTTGGGAATGAAAACAACCTTTATTATTTCATTCAAACCATGCTCAACACATATAATTTTTATTCATAGATAGAGAAGTGATTTCTAGAATTGATCTTTGTAGTTTAGAAATTAAGGCACTGCTTGCATCACCACGAGGTATAATTGGTCTCTCGCAATAACCCACTCAAATTTATCCTTAGTTGTCCTATGTTAATAGGATGTTTGGCATAGTGGGAAGTTAATCTAAAGTAGTTTTATATACACTTTATCCCTCAGAAAGCAGTTAAAGGCCATGACTTGGTATATTTAATTTCAGAACACCTGTATGCAGAAGCAACATCATTAAATACAAAATATCTAGATGAGAAGATATTCACTATTTGATATGGCCCAAAACATGGGAAATTTATTTTGATGGCGCATCCAGGATCCTAACAGGGAAGATAGTGGAAGACCCTAAGATCAAAAAATTTTGTTTAGGGATTGTGCTCATTTACCTAGTGAATAAAGGTTTACCTTACTCCTTCCTACTATCAGAAGGTTGTACTAATAATGAGGTAGAATATCAGGCCTTCATTATAGGCTTGGAATTGGTGCTCCAAATTCCAGTGGACCACCTGGAGGTGAGAGGTGATTCAGAGTTGGTAATAAAGTAGACCGATAAGGATTATGTCATCAGAAAAGAAGAGTTAATACCACTTCTTTACTATGTTCAAGGTTTAATGGTAGAATTCCCCTCATAACCAAAATTAAATCACATCTCATAATCATATAATGCCCAAGTAAATGCTACAACTCTGATAGATCTAAATTTGGATGAAATAGTCACCAGCATTGCCCATCGCTGAATGGTCTTGCCTCTTGTTCAAGTCATAATGGAAGAGATCAATGAATTCATCCCTATACCTGAACCATACAGTTCTAACATGGGGTGGATGATTCTCATCATGGAATTCCTCAAAAGAGGAGTACTTTCATCGAAGTGAGATAGGAAGGATAAAATATAACGACGAGTAGTTAAATTCACTCTTTATGATTGTCCAAGGCACCAGAAAGTCCTCCATAAATTAGGCTTTGATAGAGTCCATCTAAGATGTGTTGACAAAGAAGATACTGCGATTATTATGGAAGAACAAGTGATTAAGATCACCCTTGGTGAATTTTTTAGAATTCTTAATCTAGGCAATCACAAGTTGAAGATCCATTTTTGTGTTTTCTCCAAGTTAAATTTCTTAAAATATATTCTTGATGAGATACACCATTATGAATATGATGATAAGTGTTTCCATTAATAGGGATATAAATTAAGACAAATAAATAAGCTTCCATAATTATTATTTCAATTGGTATCAAAATTAATCATTCTGGAAATTGCTTAAAGATCGCGTAATTGGAAAAGGTATGTGTCTCTTAATATCTCATGATTGGTTACTCAAGATAAAAAAAATTAAAAAGGGGATAAATTTAATTAATCAATGGAATAAGAAATTTGGAAGTTCCCTAAGGTCACTTATCATGCCTATTGCACTTGAATGTTTTTGAACAATTTATTGAAGTGAGTTCAGGATTTTCAGGCTAATCTTTCTTAAAAAAGTTTCATATCACATTTAGTATTTAAAAGATATAATGAAATTAAATAATACTTAAAGATAAGTATATGAGTTCTAATTCTATGAGGTGGCACAATAATTTTTTAACAAATTTTTTTTTTGTCTAAATCAAGACCTCTGGTTTTCTACACCGAGCACAGATCAAGTAGAAATATAGTGAAATGATGGATGAAACATTCCTTAAGTATGGAATGATACCCTTTTCCCATAAAATTTGTATTTATTTTTATTAAGGTGTAGATAAAGTGAAATGAAATTCTAGAAAAGTAAATAAGATAGATAAGATGATGTTCCACATATTGACACATTCATTTGGAAATAACTTTGAAGGTATTTCCAAAAAATTAAACAGGTGAAATTGAATAGATCACTTTGTGTATGAGTTTTATTTATTTTAAAATATTTCCATTGGTTTCCAATGTTGATAAATATGGTGATCAATGATCTATGAATATCTCATCAATTTCTATAGGATGAATAAGTTTCAAAGTCAATAAATCTTGGATGAATTCCTCAAGTCTTGATACTCTAAGAAAAATATATTGAAGACTTTTAGTTTCATGGTGATGCCTGGATAATTGTTATTGATTCCTTGATAACATTGGATGTCATGATTGAATAATTCTCCTTGTTAATTCAGATTATTGTTGAATTGGTTCTTAGATCAAATTACATGTATCAATGGTGATACATTGTTTACAATAAAGAAGACACTGGTTTTGATGTTGAGTTATTTGGAATGAATATTATAAAAATAATAGAAGAAAAAAATAAGTCAATTCACTATATTATTATTGCATGATAACCATGTAGGAGCTAACTTGAATATTATATAGATTATAATTTTCATAAAGGAGAATCGTGAAAAATAATTATTGTTTTCTTGAGGTTTTGATGATTATGAGATCTATGGAATTTATATTCCAAAGAGAAGTAGTAATTAAAGAAGTGGTGACTTGAATTTTATGGAGGGATTTCATTTTTATATGATATATTTTTTAACTTAGAATACTTTTCTAATTGTCATAAAAAATAGGCCAACCATTGACCATCTAAGACAAGGAAGTCCTCAATCATTTTTATGGGACCCAAGGGGTAAACCAAATGGGAGGACCACTACTTGGATTTCCATCCATAGAGGGAAAAGATAGGCATTCATAATGACCATAGGAGGCATAAGGTCCCGTGCGTAAGTCCCATGGTGCATATGGCTAAGGTCGTTCATGGATTGGGACAAAGCCCATAGGAGAAGTGACATAACCCTACGGGGGGTCACGAAAGAATAGGGAGGGAGATTTTTGGACACTTCAGGTAGATATTGTTTTATATACCATGTCCCATATATATGATTCTTTCAACTTAAGATATGTTCAGTGCGCTCACTGTTCACCCATCATTTAAATGATGGAAAAAACATTGTCCATATGATTGATGGGATTTGGGCCATCCGACCCCCCACACTCAAGGATTTAAATAAGCCACACATTTTTTTAAAATTTTCCAGGTCTTCCTCATGCCTTCCCTCGATGATCGCACCGTGATTCACTGTTTCATTTTCACCCTTACACCACTATGATAAAATAGTTTTGTATTGAAAATTATAAAAAAAAATAACTTCATGTTTGATTCAATTATTTTTTGATTATCACTATTAATAATTTCAATGTTTCTTGTATTGATAATTTCATTGTAGGTTGAGGTGATTTGGACGGCCCATAACAAAGTTCAAGAAAAATGGGCCAAACTACGTAGGATCCAAGCACACCGGTGTACTCAAACACACACTGATACTACCCCATGAATCCAAATGGGATTAGATTTTGTGGGATGATCCAAAATTAAATGGGAGGAATTTAATATGAAGGAACCTAAGACCAATTTGGCCATCTGGTGGCCCATCTAGACCGATCTATCGAAGGGATCAATTCTGGTCGAAGTCAAAAAAATAGGGTTTTATATTTCATCCATATCTTTGGATGTAATTTTACAAATTGTGCCAAAATTTTGGTAGATATATTTAGGAGGTGGGGATATAACTTTATAGTTCTAAAAAAAGAGATAAGAATATCTGTCCATTGAAAACCAAGGTCCAATTGGTTTTTTGAAATCAGGGTGCCCAAAACCACCTTCCACATTTCCTATAAATTAGCACCTTGGGATCCCCATTTAAAAGTTTGACCAAGAGAGTGAAATGTTGAAAAATTGAAGTTACAAATGATTCCTTTCATCCAATTAGAGGTTATTTATCACCCTATCCTTATAGGGAGATCTGAAATGAAGAAGTAGATCCACCTGAGCTTCCTCCTCCTCTCAATGTTGGGCTAAACGGTGGGTGTTTGTTATGAGGAAAATACACACATATCAAGGGAGTTAAGACACATTCATTTGATACTATTTTAGAGTAATTTGGGTGTTAAAATATTTCATTCCATGTATCATACATTATTTCATATTTGATTTCTTGTTTTGATGCATGTGATTGATTTTCTCTTAATTTATAACTGATCGGTGTGAGGTTTTGAGTGTGTGACTTGTTTTGTTCTGATTGGAAAACACAGGAACCCTTTTCTTACCCACCTTATTGAGATTTCAATATACGTTGAAAGATATTATTCCATGAATAAGTACTGGACCATGTCAATCCTATTGTAATGTTAAGGTTTGGTTCTTCAAGCATCGAAATAAAATCTAGGGAATTAATTGGGATTCCCATTAATTTCAACAAAATAATTACTTTAAATATGAATGAATCTCTAATAAAAATGAACTTGAAATGTGTGAAGTAAAATAACTACAACCAATTTGTCTCATATTTTCTAAAATCCAATTTTTTTTTCCACTATTAAACTCTTTAAATTAAGTCATTTTGTTTTTAAAACAGTTTTCAAAACCACCCCCTCTTTTAGTCATTTTTATTAAAGACACAAACTATAAACCTATGAAATATCATTGATAGATGACCTAGGTTCTTTCCTAGACTATAAAATCATGTTTAAATCATAATCAATTTGGCGTGTCATGATAACACATTCAGATTTTGGCATCGTTGTTGGGGAGCGCTTTTGTTTTTAGCGTGCATTTTTTATAGAAATATTATTAAATTTGTAAATATTTATTTTCTTATCTCCTTAATTTTTTTTATTGATTTATAAAATATTTATCTTGTGTAGGTTCTATGAATGACACATTATACTATGGAAAATTTACCACCTTTTAAAATTTAACCGAAGAGGATCCTATGTCGGCGATACCGTGACACACAAGAAAACCCTTTGAAGGAGGACACATCACATTTTAAACCTCTTATTGATCCTTCTTATTCTTCTAGAACAAACATCAAAAAAGAATTAAAATTTCAGAATATGGATTAAAACAACTAAACATTAAAATAACCGACCTCACCTGATGTTGATATCAAACCCACATATATTCAATTTCAAGGCGTGGCACCAAATTTTGAACTTAAATCTGGTTTAATTCATTTATTACCATGATTACATGGACTTGTGGGAGAATATCCACATAAGAAATTAAAAGAATATCATACTGTGTGTTCTACATTAAAACCTACTAATGAGTTTGAAGAACAATTAAATCTTATATCATTCCCATTTTCATTAGAAGACAAAATGAATGATTGGTTGTATTATGTTAATTCACCAATTAGAGGTTGTGCAGACATGAAACACCTTTTTCTTGAAAAATATTTCCCAGCCTCTCAGACCACTACAATAAGGAATGAAATTTTTGGGATAAGATAATAAAAAGGGTAAACACTTCATGAATATTGTTAAAGATTTAATAGGTTATGTACAATTTTTCCACACCACCAAATAAGTGATCAACTTTTAATTCAGTATTTTTATGAAGGTTTAATTCCTATTGATCAAAATATGATTGATGCTGTTATAGGTGGTGCACTAGTTGATAAGACACCAATTTTTTTAGGGAACCTAATTGATAACATGGCACAAAACAATCAACAATTTTATTTAAGGTCTAGTGCACCCATTCGAGGTATCCATGAGGTGACAAGTACTAAGTTTGAAAAGAAGGTGTACATGAAGTTTAAAGTGGTAAGTATCCTTCTTCCACAAATTTCTCTTTCCTAAGGTAAATCTCAATATCCTCCTCCCATCCATTGTGGTATATGTTCTTCTGAAACCCACTATTCTAGCCAATTCTCCCCAACTGAGAGAAACTTCTGAGAGTTATGAGGCAATATTTCTAGGCCAACCCTATAACCAACCATTTAGGAAAGAACCTTACTATCCATCCAACCCTGGGTGGAAAGAAAACCAAGATTATAGGTAAGGAGGTATTCAAACTAACCTCAACAATAATGGAACCAACTGAGGTAGACTATTCATCCACCACCACTACCTAGAAATTATCAACCACCATAAAGGCCTTTCCAACCACCCCATCCAAAACCTGAGCCTAACCTAGAAGATATGATGAAAAAATGGCTTCCAACAATCTATAATTCTAATAAACCACCCAAGAAGCCATATAAGAATTAAAAACCCTAATTATGCCAACTCTCTAACTCTGTGGGGAAAATTAGAAGTCATGGGTTGGGTAAACTACCCTCTCAACTAGTAGTTAACACTAGGGATAATGGAAATTTTAGTTCCATAACCCTTAGAAGATGAAATTATCTTAAAATCCAAATGAACCCTCTAATAGAGTCATCCTGTCTTGAGGAAACCACCATCCCAACCATTGTAAATGGTCAAAATGAGGTAAAACCTTGTCTTGAGAGAAGACTTTCCAAAGGAAAGAGTGTTTCTATTGATGAGGAACCTTACCCAACCATTACTATTCCATTTCCACAAAGAGACACCCAACATAGGAAACAAAAGGAAACTGAACTTGATAAGGAAATATTATAAACTTTTAAAAAAGTGTAGGTTAACATTCCTTTGATTGATGTCGTGAAGAAAATTCAAAGATACGCCTTGTTTTTTAAGGAGATATGTACACACTGAAGGTGACTTCAAGGTGATGAGAAGGTAAGATTGGGGAGTAACGTCTCATCATTGATAGAGCCATCACTTCCTTTCAAATGCAATGATTCAGGAACATACTCAATTCTGTGCACCATAGGGGAGTATCCCTTTTCCAATGCTATTCTTGATTTAGGTGCTTCTATTAATGTGATGGCTCACATTTACTCTTCATTACAGGTTGGGGAACTAAAGCCCACTGGAATTTTTTTCAATTAGAAAATCATAGTACAACACACCCTTTTGGTGTGTTAGAGGATGTTCTTGTGAGGGTTCAAAATTTAATTTTTCCTGTAGATTTTTATGTGCTAGAAATGAAAGATGATAGGATGAATGGACATGCCCCAATTATATTAGGGAGACCTTTCCTGAAAACTACCAAAACCATAATTAATGTCTAAAATGGTATATTATCTATAGAGTTTGGTGGTGACATTGTCCACTTCAACATCCTTTATGCCATGAAGCACACCCTGGAAGAACATTCCTATCTCTTTGCTAACTCTATAAATGTACTCCCTTCACTTGAAAATTTTTTTTTCATTCCCCTGATCAACTTTATGAGTGTTCATCATTGATTGAAATTATAGGAAAAGAAACATTAATAGAATGTTTTACTAATCTAGAAAAATTTCATGCATGTTTGTTAATTGATGATTTCTTGAACACAGAGGATCACATGACCATCGATGATACTGATAAGCCTGTAAAATATAATTCCTTATATGAGGATGATACCATTGAGTAGTTAGATGAGATTGGTTACCTCTCACTTTCACACACATTCCCATCAATCCAAAATCCCCCTGAATTGGAACTAAAACAATTACCTCAAGATTTAAAATATTCATATCCTGAGAATGGAAACAAGTTTCCATTCATCATTTCTACTTCACTCCCTCCTAAGCATGAATTTCAACTAATTAAACTTTTTAGGGAGTATAAAAAATATTTGGGATGGACACTTGCAAATATTCCTAGTATTAGAACATCAATTTTCACACATCATATATTGTTAAATGATGAGGCTAAACCAGTGTGGCAGTCACAATACCGACTGAACCCAAACCTCCCAAATGCTGCCAGAAAGGAGGTAACAAAATTATTGGATGCTGGAATAATTTACCCCATATATGAAAGACAATGGATCAGTCCAATTCAAGTAGTTCCTAAAAAAACTGGTTTAATGGTAATTAAAAATGAAAACAATGATTTGGTTCCAAATCATGTGCATAATAGTTGGTGTATCTGTATAGACTATCACCAACTAAACCAACATACTAGAAAGGACCATTTCCCATTTCCATTAATTGACCAAATTCTTGGGAGGCTAGCATGGAAGTCCCATTACTATTTTATTTATGGGTATTCTAGATACTTTTAGATTCATATTACCCTCGAGGATCAGGAAAAGACAACATTTACTTTCCCCTTTGGCAATTTTGTATATAGAAGGATGCCATTTTGTTTGTGCAATGCTCTGGGTACTTTCCAGTGATGCATGGTTAGTAAGATTACCTGGACAATTGCATGGAAATATTCATGGATGACTTCATTTTGTAGGGATCCTCCTTTGATGAATGTTTGAGTAGTTTAGGTTCTATCCTACCTCTCTGTATTGAAAATAATATTGTATAAAATTAAAAGAAATGCCATTTCAGGGTGTGACAAGGTATAGTATTGGGGCATGTCATTTATGAGGATGGTATCCAAGTTGATAAATAAAAATTGGGTTTCATTTCTTCCCTACCATTCCCTAAAAATATGCATCATGTGCGGTATTTCTTAGGTCATGCTGGATTTTACCGTCGTTTCATTAGTGACTTTAGTAATATTTCACTCCCCCTCTCCCGATTTCTCCAAAAAAAGAATTTTTTTTGATAAAGAATGTGAGGAAGCTTTTAGTAAATTTAAAAAGATTCTAACATCACCCCCAGTAATACAACCACCTTGGTGGGATTTACCATTTGAGCTCATGTGTGACGCCTCTAACTATGCAGTTGGAGAAATCTTATCACAATGGGTTGATCGATCTCCACATGTTATTTCCCATGGCTCGTGTACTTTGGAACCTAACCAAGAAAACTACACCACAACTGAAAAATAATTCTTTTCCATTGTATTTTTCTTAGATAAATTTTGGTCATACCTTTTAGGGTTCAAATTCATTGTGTTCTCAAACTATTCATCCCTTTGGTATCTCCTTAAGAAACCCGAAGCCAAAGAACATCTCATTCATTGGATGCTCCTCATTCAAGAATTCAATATAGAAATTAGAGATAAAAAAAGAATCAAATAATGTGGTGGATGATCATATTAATAGGATACTCCCATCCTCATACATTGACTCATCCCCCTATATTCCTATAAATGACATGTTTCTTGATGAAAAATTGTACCGAGTACAAGATTTTATTCTTTAGTATGATGAAATTGTATATTATTTGGTAGGATCTTGCATTACTGTTGATTTAAATAAAAACCAAGAAGGTCATCTAAAATATAAGTCTCATTTGTACATTTGGGATGACCCCTACCTTTGGCACACATGTGGTGATAAATTTATCAGGTGTTGTGTTCTCGATAGTGAGTTTCAGTTTTTCTTAAGGTTCTTCCACATTTTTGCTTATGGGATCTACTTTGGTTATCAATGAAATGATCACAAGGTCCTTGATTTTGGTCTCTTTTAGGCAACACTATTTTTTGATTCCCATGATTTCTGTAAATCTTGTCCACATTGTCAAAGAATGAGGAATGTATCTAAAAGAAATAAAATACCACAACAAACTTTTCTATTTTATGACATTTTATATGTTTCGAGCGTTGGCTTATGGGTCTATTTCCCTTCCTTTGGAAAATTTTACATTCTTATGGAAGTGGATTATGTGTAAAAATGGGTAGAATCATGCACCACAAGGGATGATGATTCCAAGAATTTTGTGTAATTTTTTAGAACCCAATTTTTTTGTAGGCTTGGATTACGAAGCTTTATCATTAGTGACCAGAGTTCTCATTTCTGCAACCACATAATGAAATCACTTTTTCTTCAATATGGGGTCAGGCATAAAGTTTCTACTACTTATCACCCATAGAAAAATGGTTAAGCCGAGGTGTCTAATAGAGAGGTAAAACATATTATTGAAAAAATGGCTCAACCCAACAGAAAATATTGGAGTCTTATACTCGATGATTCATTATGGTCATACCATACTGATTTTAAAACTCCCATTGGCATGTCATTATATCAGACAGTTTTTGGAAAGAGTTTTCACCTCCCTGTTGAGATAGAGCACTAGGCCAAATGGGCCATCAAACAATGCAATTCTAATCTTTCTATTGTAGGTTATCAAAGGAAGTTTCATATTTAGGATCTGGAGGAAATGATAAGAGATTAATATGATAAATCCTAGATTTATAAGAAGTAAACCAAGGATACCCACGACTATCTCATCCTTCATCGTTAATAACAAATTAGGAATAAGGTCCTCCTTTACAATGCAAGGTTGAAGTTACATCCAGTTAAGCTCTATTCCCACTAGTTTGGACCATACACTATTACTAATGTTTATCCATTTGGTGTTGTTTGGATTCAAAATTAATAAATGCAGGAAACCTTCATTGTCAAGAGGCAGCGGATGAAGCACTTTCATGAAGCCATTCCAGAGTCCCCAGTGGAGGAACTCCATATTAAAGAAGCAATATATGAATGACACCCACCAGGATTTATCCTTCCTTCCCACATTCTATTTTATTATAGTGAGGACATTGCATTCTCTAGGTGTGGGGGATGGGTATATTCATGGGTTAGTTAGGAATTTTCATCATCTTTATTTCTTTTTCTATTTTTCACTTGTTGTATAGTGTTGTAAATTCCCCCCCCCCCCATTTCCCCCTCACTCTTGTGCTGGAATATTTATTTTTGATGACCACTTTATCATGGAAAACGATTCATGCTTAATCATGGAAATTATTGAAAATGAATGTTGAATTTTTTTTATTCCATTTTTTTTAACATTCAAAAAATATCACTGATGAAATGTGAATTTCAGCATGAATTCAACATTATGGTGTGAATTTATATTGAAATTTGGTTGTTTTTTTATGATATAAATAGTTATATCATTTTGAAACCATTGAGAAGAATAGTACCCTCTGTGGGAGTAGTTTATGGGAAAATTGTGTCACTTAATTTCTCCACACATCTTTTCACCCAACCATGAGGTGTGAAAATTTCTTACTTAATAGAAGGTAAATATAAGTTAGGTTAATTTTTCTCTACTTTTGAAAATTATTTTTCCATAAATTCATTCCTTATTCAATAAATTTCATTACTGTACTAGATTGATCTATTCATGTGTACCTGTTATATGATTGTTGTACGCCCTCATAAAAAAATACCAAAAAAAAACAAAACCCAAAAAAAAACAAAAAAAACATTAAGGAGAGTGATGAAATGTAAAACATATGAGGATATCTAGGTAGGGATATTATGGTTTGACTTTTTGGAATTCTTAATTGAGTGGGTCTTTATGTTTTATTTCAAAGTATGTAGGGCGGGTTCGGTGGAAAGGATCATGTAAGTAGATTTTTTTTAAAATAACCTATATTTACTCGATATAAAGTGGAAAGAATATCATGAAATGATTGTAACACACACACATGGAAAATTAGTGATATGATTAAATTTTTAATTATTTTATTTGATTGTTATCATGTATCTCTTGGAATTTCATTCTGAAACAATTTTTGAGACGTCTTTTTCAATGATCACTGAGAATAACTCCTAAGTGTGATTTTTTCTTTGATCACATTTTTATCATGAATTAAATTTTCATTGAATGTTAAATCTTCATGAAGTTGAGAATATCTCCATGAATAATTTTTGGAAATGTGACTTTTCCCAGGAGTGAAAATTTTTAGGTGTGGGGGTGTGATTGCACCATGATTCACTATTTCATTTTCACTCTTACACCATTGTGATAAACTAGTTTTTATTGAAAATTATAAAAATAATAACAAATTTCACTTCATATTTGATTCTATTATTTTATTATTATCACTTTTAAAAATGTAAATGTTACTTTTTTTGATAATTTCATTATAGGTGGACATGATTTGGAGGGCCCATGATGAAGTTCAAGAAAAATGGGCCAAACTATGCAAGATCTAGGAACACCAGTGGACTAAACCGCACACTTCTACTAACCTATGAATCCAATTGGGATGAAGGTTTTTGAGATGATATGAAATTAAATGGTCTACATTTAATATTAATTAAACCAATCACAATTTTTCCATATGGTGTCCCATCTATATTGATCTGTCTAGGGGATCGATTCTGCTCCAAGTCAAAAATAGGTTTCCGTATTTAGTCCATATCTCCTACTGTGATTGTCCAAATGATGCCATAATTTTATTTGAGATATTAAGGATGTGGTGATACAACTTTGTATTTTTTTTAGAAGTTATATAAGACTATATTCCCATAAAAAACATGGGTTAAGTGGTTTTTTGAAATCAGAGTTCCCAAAACCACCTTCCACAATTCCTATAAATTGGCACCTTGGGCTACCCATTTTCAAGTTCTACCAAGAAAGTGATGTGTTGCCAAATTGAATTTCCATAGGAGTCCTTTAATCCCCATGGAGGTTCTGAAGCTCCCTGTCCTCATAGGGAGATCTGAAATGAAGAAATAGATCCACCCGAGCTTCCGCCTCTAAATGTTGGGCTAAACGGTGGACATTTATTGTGAGGGAGATACACACATATCAAGGGAGTTAAAAACATTTATTATATAATATATTGAAGTAATTTGGGTGTTAAAACATTTTATTCATTTTATATTACACTATTTCATATTTTAATGCTTGTTTGGATGCATGTGATTGATTTTCTCTCAATTTATAACTGACTGGTGTGAGGTTTTGAGTGTGTGACATATGTTGTTACAATGGGACAACAAAATAAAACTTTATTACCCACATTATTTAGATTTCAATCTACTTTGGAAGCTCTTATTCCATACATAATTATTGGACCTTGGAAATATTATTGTTATGTCAAGTTTTGGTTCTTTAATGATTGAAATAAAATCATGGGAATTAATTAAGGTTCCAATTAATTTCAACCAAATAATTACTTCAAACCTGAATTAATATCCAAGAAAAATGAACTTGAAATTTTTATGGTGAAATAGAAATGACCCATTTGTTTCATATTTTTCAAAAACCATTTTTTCAACTATTAAACTCTTTAAGTTAAGTCATTTTGTTTTCAAAACTATTTTAAAAATCACCCCCTCTTTTAGTACTTTTTATTAAAAATGAAAACTCTAAACCTATCAACAATGATTGAGAGATGACCTAGGGTCTTCCCTAGACTATAAAATCATCTTTAAATCATAAATAATTTGATGTTTCATGACAACATGTTCACTTAAAGGCACCATTTTCTCATCAAAGAATATGGACGAATCTCCATCAGAAGAACCCATAAACACCATGGTTAAACTAAAGTCGAAATGAAAAAACAAACATTATTTAAATAATCATGAATCTTTTTTTACATGATTTATATACTTTGGAAAAACTAAAAACATAGTTGAAGGAGGTTGTTTGAACATTCTTTCACCATGTTTGATCTTCAGAAATTTATGAAGATCATTTTCATACATTTTTTATAGCATGCACGTGATTCTCACCAAGAGGATAATTCAAGATCATGAATTAAGGAAACTACCATTCTCAGTATCACGTATAACATGGTTTGAATATTTCAAATATGATATCTTTGTACACTCAAAAGGTTTATTTAAACCACATAAAAACATGAATTAATTAAGTGGTTGAATTAGTAAGGGGTGTGATCCTCACCTATAAAATGATAAGAACCCTCGACTGAGGGAGTTTTTGAAAATATCTAGAGATCTCTTATTTTCATAAGAAACATAGAGTTCATGGTCCTTCTAATTCGATAAGGGAAAGAATAGTTCCACAAGCCTTCAAGACTTCATAAAGAAGGGGTGTCCCATGAACCAATACTTGGTTTCACAAATAAGAACCATGCACCTCTTACGTGAAGATGAACTGTGTACACATGAATAATGTTTAACACCCTCGACATGCTTTGTGAAAATGGTTGGTTTTATGAACTAGTGTATAGGTGATACACCCTCACTGAGTTTCACGAATATGAAACTAACACAACTTCGATTTATACCAATGAATCAAGTATTATATGTGTTCTGTCTGAATGACTTATAGATTTCATTAAGGAATAAATATAAGAACATTTTTATTCTATATAAAGAAGTATTTTACATTAAATACTAGCATGAAGGTCCAGTTAATGGGAACTAAACCTTACATGAATTTGGGTCTTGTGAAGGTGTAATATTTTTGGATAGTATGTGCATATACCTGGTTTAGACAAAGAAAATAAAAGGTTGAGTTCACATGAGATGGTAAATACACAAATACCTTATGTGTATATGTATGTGTATGCGAAGAGAAATAACAGTTTGCGCATGCATGCATTGATATGAGAATTCATATGCACATAAAGAATTAAATAATATAGTGTGCGCACTTGTGTGAATAAGGGAGAATAAGTGAAAAATAATAAAATAAAGTTTACATGAATTCATAAGTAAACCCATATGCATATGAGATCATAAATTGATAAACTCTTGATTAAGAAAAAATTGAGGGTTAAGGTTTAAAAGTTTTAAAAGTCCTATGAAAATTAGTATACATGCATAAGATGATGTGATATGTTTAGTGTAGTGTAAGAAGTGATTTAACACAATTAATTTCACTAATAGGAATTTGATATGGGACTCAATTTTTTATATTTTTTAATGAGGAAGTTCAATATTTTAGTTCATAATCAAAATCATATCATTGAGACTAAAGAATAGAAATAGGTTTCTTATATATCAATTGATTATTATTCAAGGATGTTATAATTGTGATGATGCTCTGTTGAATTGATATTAAATGTTTCAACAATCACAAATAATTTTGTGATTCTATCAAAAAGAATAATAAGAATCTGTGTTGTTAGTTTTTCACTAAAGAATAAAGAGAGAGAAGAAGAGAAGAAGAGTGACTAGCCAAGTTGATATCAGTTGATTATAATTTGGGTCAGGAAGAATTTAGTTCATTAGTCCATAAAATATTCATATTAGTGTGAATTATAGAAGAAAAATAAAGTACATCTTTTAGTTTATTTTTGGGAATAAATAAGAAATAATTCTTTCTTGTTGTTGTGCAAGTAACAAATTCAGGAATAAATTAGTGGAATAACTAAATAACACTATGAAATACAACAATATTTTCAATAGGTGTAATCCTTTCTTGGTGTTATAAATAAACTTATCAATAAATAGAATATTATCTTCATAGGTAGCATAATGATCCAGGCAAGTGTTGTAAAATAAGAAAATTCAAATTGACTATAGTGTATTGTAAGATAAATGGTATTTTCTACTTGTTGTAACCACATTAAAAGGATTACTTTCTAGTTTCTGTGTGCTCAGGATTATTTGTAGATCATGAAAAGGACTAGATACTTTTATTTATTAGTTAACCTTATAAAAATATCATGTTCTATATTTACTTATTTCATATTCTTTCATACGATAGGGAAAATATAATAAGTGAATCAAGATCCTAATATGTCAAAGAGATAAAAGGATAATTTTTTTTGATTGGTTTAAAAAGTTTCCAACATTGATTCACCCCCCCTCCCTCAGTGTTAGGTATATCCCAACCTAGTCCTTTTATAAATAGAATTATAATAGACACACATATTTTTTATAAAACTGCTCTCTTCTTTTCAAATTCTAACCTTCTACCTAAACCCTATGTCATGAGACCTATCTTTTTTTGTACATGAACCTTCTTGTCTAAAAAATATCACATGAATCCAAATCATCCAAGTTTGAATTTAAATTTGAATATTACAAGGATCAATCACACTTCTAATGTAATTCCTTTTGTGAAATCATGACCTTTGATGAAATAAAATTAGGATAAATAAAGAACGAGTGTTGTTTTTAAGCCATAGATTCCTCATTTAGTTGATAATCTAGTTTTCATTGAAAAGGAAGTGGATTGTCAAAGGATTTATTCAATCAAATTTATAGTTTGTAAAGTAATTCATTGTTAATTATGGGATTATTGGTTCAAGGAGAAAAATAATCCATTTTACCCAAATCATAATAAAGAGTTTTATGCATTTTTTGAATTTATCCCTTGAGAGAAAAGAGATATTATTAGGAAAATGATAAATGTGGAATTTATTAAGTTTTATTTGAAGAGTTGTAAAAAAATATTAAAAGTTACACACAAGTTTTATCATGAGTATTATCATAGTTTTTATCCAATAAATCATGATCATTTTGAATTATAAAGTTCAATGAAAGAGCTGATCGGGAATGGAACACCTAGAAGAATAACTGTAATATAGATCAATGGTGAGTGTAGGATGTTAGATAATTTTATAAAACATATAATCTGTTCCATAATATTATATTTTAGTATTTTGAGACACCAGTAACTTTTATTTTTTATTTTTATGAAAAATAGGGTCTAGGTTAACTTGGAACGGTATGTGATCAAGAACATGATTGATTTGTGAAATCCCTGTTCAAAATTCAATTCCCTTCCATATCCAAAAATTTTTTCAACATTATTGTAGTATAATGGTTTAATACCTAATTGGGAGGAAAATATAACATCTTCATATGGTTTTTGGCTAACTTATAGTATTTAAATGCATAATAAATTTAATTGGAACCCCTGGAAGAAAGAGTGGGTGGCTATCCCAGAGAAGCTATATGAGAAGTTTGATCTTGTAAAATATCCTATTAGACTAAGGGATATAGTGGATCCATGTATTGAACGTGATGAATTTGTTGAGTATTCAGATCATGAAGTGGTTGTTAGTCTAGAATAAGTAGAGGTATAGTAAGTTCAAGAAGAATATGATGATGAGATGGTTAATACTGATGAAGAAGTCGGGGTGGCCCTTGAGGATGATAGGAGACTCTCTCATGTTATGTATTTTAGACCACTTCACTCTCCTTTACCTTTACCATCCTATAAAAAAGATATAAATTCTGAGGACCTTATAGACCTTGAAGTATCTATCGGTGGTTATGTGGATGAGCCTAAATGGATGAGTCTGGTGACTCTGAAGAAAATGAGGACAACTTAGATAGATCTCTTGTTATAGGAAGAACTCATAGGTATTTTAACTATATGAACCTCCTAAGGGGGATAAGAACCCTGGGTCTATAATTTTGGGCTTAAATTATTCATAATCTAATGATGAAAACAAGGGTAGTCCACCTGGACATGGTGGACCTCCCATTCCTTCAACTAAAAGCATGATAGAAGGATATTTAATTGATCAAATTGATACTCAATATAAAATGTGGTGTTTCCTATAAGAAACTCTATTGATAAAATCTTGTATGGAATCTTCGATCCAAATCCTTCAAATAATGTTGAGTATCTTGAGAATTAAAATGTATCTCCTCATGTAGTTGAAGAAGAAGTTGCTGCTAATGATAGAGATGAAGTTAAATATATAAGATCTAGATCCATGGAGATTGAGGATGATTGTAGAGATATGACTTATTATCAATCTTATCTTGTTCCAATTTCTACCTCTTCTATCCCTTATGCATACCATGTTTATAAACATGATTTGTAAGAGTTCAAATTAGATCTTATGGGAAATTTAAAGGAGTTATTTCTTGGTATTGGAAATTATATGGAGCCAATATGAGAAGTAGATATATCTTGGATGGTGATTTTTATCATTTTAAATATTCAATCAAAATTTCATCTCAAAAGGGATCTAATGAGAAATTAGATTGAGGATTTGAAAGCATAGTTGGGTGATTTGCACTCTGACCTTTCTGACATGATGCTAAAGCTATACGAAAGGTATCTAAGATTATAATTTCATGATTCTACATCTATTGTTCCACATCCTAATCCTCGAGTATCTTATTTTAATGAAGTAAGAATAAGATAAATAATTAAGGAAGAGTTAATGGTTTTGTTTGATGAGTTTTAGAAAACAAGGAAGATGGTGTTTGAAATATTTCAAACACATACTTCTAAGATCTTGGTAGTAGTGATAAATGATGCTGAACAAGCTAGAAAATATATAGAAACTAACAATGAGGAAATTAAATATTACCTTATTATAATCTTAACAAATTCATACTTTAATTACATGTTTATAAGTATTTATTTGGATATTAATATGCCTCATTTGACCTAGGATTTCAAGTCTCAAGTGAAAAATCTCAAAATCCTTACTCTATTGTTAGAATATTTTATAGAAAATAAAGATGATTTTATTAAATATATAGGGCATAGATCTTGGATAGTTCAAGACTTCACAAAGATGATGGAACCTTACATGTATACTACCAATATGGTTGTGATCACTCCTCCTGTTATACCTTTACCTTCATCTCCTACCATGACCTCATCTTCTATTGATCCTTTTGGATTGTCTCGTAGATAAGTAGTCTAGTATCTCAGACTTATTTATTGATGCGTAGTAATTGGTGACCCTAATTCTAAATCTACACCTATAATTACCACTTTTTTCTTTCCAATACTTCTAAAGGAAAGTATCAAATCCATCTTACATATATTTGAGATGTTGCTGATTCAAATTATGATTAGAATCATTGACAAGGAAACCCCTAAAATACTTTTGTTTATTAATGAAATGCCTTTATTCATCATTATTATGTGCTTGTTATATATTATTTTTTTATTTATTTATTCCTTATTATCTATTCTTTAGGCTTTACTTTTTGATAATCCCAAAGGGGTACTAAATGTTAGAAAAAAATTTAATTCTTTGAATAAATTATGGAATTTGACACTGATTTGAGATGTTGAGAAAAAGATGTTTCAATTTATTGAAAATATATTTTTAATACATTCAATTTATTTCATTTTATATTTCATGGTTTTTGATCATAAAAAAGGGAGATATTATTTTCTTAGACTAGCACCTCATTATTTTAATTATCCCAAATCATGTTTATAATGTTTTTAATTAATATCATGTTTTGTGTTAATTAAATTTTTTTCTAAATAAACATGTGAACATGGATAAGTATGGAAGTGATTGTGAATACCTACCATATAAAGAGAACCTATTAATCATGAAGGTCAAGTGATCATATGGTACTAATATCCTAAACAAACTACCTATCATTCACCAATTCCATTAAGTCTTGTATTGAGTGTGCATTGAAGTTCAAGTGACCACAAGTGTACTTAGCCTTCCATACACTGAACTCAAAGTGACTGTATGAAGGAAACCGCCTACCACATGAAGAAATATAGTTATCATGCAAAGGTGAGTAAAATTTTCTTGAAGTATTGTACTAATCTCATGTGTGATTCTAGTGATCACATAAAGATATGTACCTATAATGAGAAGAAGAGTACATACCTCATGAAGATATGTACCTATCATGAAAGAAATAGTAACTATCTCATGAATAAATATACCTATCACGAGAATAATAATACATAATTCATGAAGTCATGAACCTACCTTATGAACAAAATGAATTTATTATGTCTATTTTTCGTTCCAACTAACCATGCTTAAGTAACTGTGAAATGAAGTAATCATGCCTAAGTGAAGACAACTTATTATTTCTAGCTTAAGTAGTGGAGTAATTTCAAATATCCAATGGTTATTTTTTGAAGCATTAATTATATATTCTTTGAAATTAAGGCTATAATGAATATTATCTAATGAATACTTTAATATGGAGTTATATTTAAGAAGAATAACCACTCATGGACTAGATAGTGAAACATATAGAGAATAACATATAAAAATACATACGACCATGCGATGCATGTAGGACTCATTCAGAAAACACTACAACGCTATGCTACTAAGAAAATTTTGTACAAACTCAACTGAATCCTTTCAAGTACAAATTCAACGACCTATGAACATATGGAGATGATCTTATTAAGATACATAAAATCTTCCTATATTGTATCTCTTTCTCTTTATATTTAATTTTAATATTCAAGTTGTGTTGTGTTTTACACTATTTATCTATAAACATAGACTTCTGTATTGAACTGGAGAGTCCTAGACACCCTATTTCAATTATTTTCATTTGTACTCCAAAATATAACTATAGAATAGGTCAGGTGTGACCTAGACTTCTTTTATCTCATGTAAAAGTACAGAAGGGGTTTTTCGTATCTTGATATATCTAAGTGTAGTTGTTTATGAAAACCAATCCAGTTTGGGGATTAGGTTATTATTTAATAAACTACTTGATAATGGGTGATTTCCAAGTGGAGAATATTATGTCTCAACTTGAGAATAAACCTTTTGCTTATTTCTATTGTGTTTTTATTTGTTCTGATTTCTATATTTGAAAAAAACCATTATTAATTTTTAAACTACCAAAAAAAATTAATTTGATTGTTGAAATTGATTGGTGTTTTATATACTGAGTTTGATTCATGTATATTAGTTTTAAACATTAAAGTTTTTTCAAAATCATTTTAACTAAGTTTTTATCAAAGTGTTGAGAAATTTCTTAAAAGATAAAATTATATAATTCTAAAGTTTTTGTTAACTATGAGTTTTTATAAATTGGTGAATTTTTTTAAATCTATTTTAAATAGAAATTTTTGTTGGGATCTCAATTCACCCCCACCCTCTTGATTTATCCATTCCAACCAATAGTATTGTTTTTATAAATTAAGGATAATTGATTTATTTAATAAAGTATTATTATAGAGAACTTGGTGGGACCCTAATGGATTGTTGATCTCACACCCTACACATAATTAATGGGTGTATATAAACTTTTTCATGTCTAATGTGGGAAAGGTAAAGAAACTTCTTGGTGGAAGTGGGTATTCAAGCTAGATCTTGTTTCTTGGATGCTCAAGAACTTATCTCCATCCTGTAGGGATCAGTAACACCCTTTGGGACTTTCCATGGGCTGACTTAGGTGTCTTATTCAGGGAAGATATGGGTTGGTTTATGGAAAATTGGCATCAAAGGTGGTTTTAATACTATGTGATTTAGGATGTATTGGTAGACAGGAGTTAGGGATATCAAGACTTAAGGGGAAGGTTGTGAGCGAGTACCCAAATATCTCTCATCATAGAAAGACTTAAATTTCCATGGGATATCCATGAATGTGTGTTCTTGAGTTATGTTTTTATTTTATTTTGGATTTTTATCACATATGTTTCCTTGTTTGATGATTTCTCCACTTTATATAGTGTTTTGTAGTACTATGAATCCTAGAAGACTTCCGGTAAATCCTTAAGAGGGTGTTGTGGATAATGTTCCATGGAAAAATCCTCCATTTGATCATAATATTATCAAGGTTTTAGTGCACATGATCATAATCTTATCGAGGTTATAGTTATAGTGTCCCTTGTGGAAGGAAGAGGAAGCAAGATGGAGTTCGTAGGGGAAGTGGTGGTGGATCCCTATTTCCTATTCACCATATTCCCTCTACAAAAACTAGAAGAGTCCCTATAACTTGTTACCAATGTGGAAATATGGGTAATATGAAAAAAAAATATTATAAAATATGAATTTTTTCCTATCTTGTGGGTGTATGGGTCATCTATAATGTTTCTATCAGGTTTTATCTTCCTGACAAAGTGGTTTTATCTCTTCACTGATAAGAGGATTAGTGGTGTAGAAAGATTCTTCCAAGTTAGAAGGTTTTTATCCACAAGATTATGGGGGAAATGTTGACTTGTTTTTTAGGGTAAATTAATTTCATACAATGATGTAGTTTCTAGTGGAGATTAAGATGAGCCTTGCGACTGTGAGAGGTAATTTTTTCATTTATTCATCTATAGTGACTGCTCTATTTGATACTAGTACTTCCACTCATTTATATCAACCTGATTTGTGAATATTTTAAATAACCCAATGGAAATTATGTCATATATTATGGAGATATAGATACCTATCAGAATGAAAAGGGATCATGGTTTCTAATTCCCCTCATTCACATTTTCTATATTTGAAGCTGATCTATCTTGGGACTTATTAGTTACCGATATGGATATCTTTGAAGTTATTATTTGGATGGATTGAATGGTTTCCCATAAAGCTAGAATTTATTTTTATCATTGATGTGTGTATTTTATCACTCCCAATGGTAACTCCTGGGTGTTTCAAGGAGAATAGGATCTGAGGTCTAGTTGCGCATTACCTTCTCTATTAGATCTTGGTAAATTGATATCCTCATTTGTAGCTAATATTGATTAGGAATCCTTGATTTGTGAACTTCCTATAGTGTTTAATGAGTTTTCTAATGTGTTTCCAACATAATTTATTAGTCTACCTCTATAGAGAAAAATATATTTATCGATTGAATTAATATTGAGGACGTAGATGATATTTATACCTTTATAACATATGACACTATAATAATTGAATGAAATGGAGATTAGTTGGATGATTTGGAAGCTAAGGGATTCATCCATCTGAGTTTATAATCATGGGTTGATCCAATGCTCTTTTCTAAGAAGTTTGATGGAACTCTCTATTTATGCATTTATTTTCATAAGCTCAACAGGGTAACGATTAAGAATAAGCATCATTTTCCATATATTTATGATTTTATTAATTAATTAAAAGTGAAAAGGGGGTTATCGAAGATTGTACTTCAGTCTGGATACTAAAAACTCTGTATTAAGGAGTTAGATGTTCCAAATACTACCGTCAAGAGAAATCATGGTCTCTTTGAGTATATTAATATTCCATTTGTCTTGACTAAAACTCTTTCACTTTTTATGGTGCTGATGAAGAAGTATTTCACCAGTACTTCGATATTTTCATTATGGTATTTGTGGATGATATATTGGTATATTAAAGAAACAAGGTAGAACATGGGCTTCACCTGAGAACTATTTTCGGAATCTTGATAGATCACTTCCATTATGTTAATTTATTGAATTGTCACTTATGGATCTAAGAAGTTAAATTCTTAAGACATATAGTCTTAGAACATGGCATCTTAGTTGATCATGAAAAAAGTAAAAGTTATCATTTCATGGGGAGAGCTAATAAATTTTTTCGAGATTTGGATCTTCTTAGGTCTTGTAGGATATTACCAAAATTTTGTAAAGGATTTATTGGTGTCATCATTGACTGGTATTTTTGAAAAAGGAATAAAGAAAATGGATGAAGATAACTCTAACCTTTATACCATAAAAAACAGTGAGCACTTCATACACCAGGTGGAATTCTATCAAACCACTGGATAGATATACTTCAGATCATCTCATACGACATAAAAGAAAGCTCCAAACACCATTGGATGAATGCTTTTATGATATTTACCCTATACCAAGTTTTTACACTAGAACTAGGATGAGATCCCACCTAATGACTATAAAACATCAATGAAAAAACTACATGCATACATCTGAAATAAATAGACAAATAGGAAAATGTGTTTTAGAAAAACATCATTCATCCCTAGGAGAACACTACAAACATTTTCATTATAGAGATACAAGTGAATAAAAAACTCATAGATCACTTACTCTCCACCTATAAAGTCCCAAACTATAAATTCAAAAACATAAAATACCTTTACATACATCACAGTTAGGCCTCCAACCCTATATATAGAGGTTTTTATCTAGTGAATAGTTTTATTACCTTCTAAGATTCACGGTCAACCTTCTATTGACTAAGTCAACCTTCGATACACCCCTGAACGTTCCATTGAAACTTCCAAAAAAAAATAACAATGCTTGCAACACCAACATTGATTTTCTAAATCAATGAATTCCACCTATTGGAACTCTAACTGATGGAATCCATCCTCTTAATTACTCTAAAATTACTTGGCAAGAAACCTCCATCCAGTTATCTCTACTAAATGATCTTCATCTGGAAAACTCTATCTGGTGAAACTAAATAACTTTCACAAAAACTAACAATATACCACTTGAAAATTTCCTTACAATTCCAACCTTTTTCAAACCATCCACCTAATCTCATCCTATGTCTCATGCATTTAATTGTATCTTTTCTATTTTATCAGTCAAGTCTAGCTGAGGCACAATGTTGCCTCATACTTTCTTGGATTATCACCTTTGTAAATATATCAATAGGATTCTACTTCCAAAAATATTTTAAATCTTCAACACTTTATCTTCCAGTAGGATTCATATAAAGTAATATTTTAGGTCAATGTGTTTTTTTCTCACATGAAACAATGGGTTATGTATAAGATGGATGGTACTCTAACAACCACAAAATAAAATTCCTCTATCCGATCCTTTTCTAAATTCCTTTAGTAAATGAATAAAACATATCAATTCTTTACCTACTTTAGTAGTAGAAATATAATTTTCTTCTACAATAGATAAATCAACAACAAGATACAACTAAGTCATCCAAGAGACCATTGTTCCCCTAAACAAAAAAAACAGTTGTAATTTTCTTTGAATCCATGTCTCTAGTAAAATATTCATCAAGAAATCTATTCAAATAATCATATTATTCAAAACGTAAAATTTAATCTTCTGATCCTTTAAAGTATTTAATGATCCATTTTAAATATTCCCAATGTTTCCACAAAGGATTTGACATGAAATATCTAACAACTCCCACTAAAAAATAAATGTTTATTCATGTGAAAACCATTTCATACATCAAGATTCTAACTACTAAGTAAAAAGGAACCTTTTCCATATCATGAACTTCTTGATCCATTGACGGTGCATGTGATTTATAAAATTTAAAGTTTCTAGTGAGGTGGGTTAATACAAGTGTACAACCAATCATTCTAAACTTCTTGATGACCTTCATAATGTATTCCTTATAGGATAAAACTAAAGATCCAGTTTTCATATCCCTCTCGATTCTCATCCCCAGGATATTCTTGGATTGTTTGAGGTTATTCACCTCAAACCTTTTAGTAAAATTCATCCTCAGTTCCTCAATATGATGTAACTATGAACCTATAATTAACATATCATCAACATAAAACAACAGGGTGGGAGGGCTCAATGGAGGTGAGAGAGATCGACAACAGAGCTTCACAAGGGCTATAGGTGCATGGTTAATTGAATAATCTATTTATCAAACAATGTATCCTTTCATATATGTCTAGATAGTATTGAATTTAAAAAGTCATGCTAATGATAACTAATTAATTAAGAAAGATTCATTAATTTTGTATGTATAGTGTATGAAAGGCTAGATGATGTTCAAAAAGTTAAATTGGATATGGGGGTAGCATATCCCATAGTTGTTAATGAATTAGTGGATGTAGTGATATTATCAATAGATGTTCAATTGAACATGAAAATAAATATACATGATATATTTATTTACAAATAAAAAGATGGTAATTAAAAATTTTAAGTAATAAATGGTAAAATATTTAAAATTTGGGGAAATATTTACCCACATACTTTGGTTCCATTACAGTAAAGGGTCCCTCATTATATTTCTATGTTTGGTAATTTGAAATTTTATAGTTTTCTAAAACCATAAAATGATTAGAAAGAATTTAATTATTTTGTAACATAAATATAATATAATATAAAGAATGTTAGAAGAAAGATAATGAACTAAACAAACCATGCATAGGTAAATTTGATGATGATAATTTAATTGTACTCTCTAAGCACATATTTATATAAAAAATTGTATCCATTTAAAGAATTTTCGGAACCTTGTTATTTGTAGTTAAATAACTACGTGTACCTAAGACATGATAGTCAAATTTAATGTATATATATTTGAAAACAACATGAGAAATATAATTTGACATGTATGCTAACAATTTTAGTAAAAAATATTCAAAAACCAGTAAATGTACCAGGAATTTTTTGAGACAATGTTATTATCGGTTTTAATATCGCTTCCTTGGAATGTTGTTTATAATTGGAATGTATGCATGAAATTTTGTGTTGAATGATGAAGGATGCAATGAAAATATACCAAAAATAGTATACAGTGGATATAAAAACAGTGAATAAAATGAATGCAATAAATTAATAATGTAAATTAGATTATAGAGAAACATTGGGCTGAGATATCAAATCCATTAAAAATGAAAGTACAATGTAGCCACTATTTTTTAGTGATTAAAAGTGTAAAAAAATCAATTTTGTTAGAAATAGATAATATATAACTTATGGTAGTAGTTGAAATAATATAAAGAGAACCGTAATAGGACATTTTTCAGTAGTGGAAAAGTTATTAAATTAGGGGAATTGGGTGAATGATTCCAATGATATGGATAAATTTGTAATTGATTCAGAATACAAGGGGAATGTTGTAGGGATTGGGGAAAAATAAGAGAAATGAAATAATGAAAAACAATGAAAATTACATGAGAAATCAAAAGAAATTGTACCTGAATAATAAATCAAGAAATGAAACCCTCACAAACACAAATCAGATGTAGATATTAGGGATCCAAACTCAAAGAAAATGTTCATGACTATATAAATCAAAGAATTCCCATCGTACAGTAATAAATCCCAAACTTAGGGCTCGATGGAGGTAGGGAATCTGAATGGAGGCAAGGGAGCCTGACATCGGTGGGGCATATGGATGGAGGTGGAGCAGCTGGACAGAGGCGGGGCAGCTTGATGGAGGGGGGAAACTCGATAGAGATGGGCTGCATGGGGGAAGATGGGAGTGGGGTTAGGGGAGGATGGGAGAGGGGTTGGGGGATGACGAGACTGCACAGGGGAGGATGAGAGTGGATTTGGGGGATGATAGGGCTTCACGGGGGAGGATAGGGCTAGAGTGATTCAACAGTGGCAGGACAGAGGACGAGGCTGCGTGGAGGTGGTGTAGAGGTGAGGAGGTGGGGGAGCGGGGTTGGGGTCACGGGGTCATGAGGTCGCAGGGTCGCGAGGTCATAGGGTCATGAGGTCATGGGGTCGTGAGGTTTCAGGGTCACAAGGTCACGAGAGGGTGAATGGGAGAGGGGTCGGGGGAGAACGAGACTGCGTAGGGGAGGACAGTGTGGGAGAGGTTCGGTGGTGGTGGGATGGAGGACGAGATGATGAAAAGGGGGGGTGGGAGGAGTAGGTTCGCAGGGGCATGGGGTCACGGGGGGTGAAAGGGAGGGAAGTTATTTTGGGTTGGGGATTGAAAAAATACAGCGACTACAAAATGAAAGTCACTTGAAACCCACCTCCATGAATACTCAATTTTCTACTAGTGTTTGTGGAAATATTTCCTTTGCCTTAAAAAAAACTCCTGATTTTGAGGCATAAAAAGTTTACAAACACTAAGGAAATGCTCCATGTTAAACGCATCTTCTTAGGCAACACCAACCATACTAAAATTCGGTCATCTAGCTTTTTCAACAAACACAATCACCCCAAAAATATGGAGATGATGCCTTGAGGGATTTTTTCCCAATAATCATGCCCTTTGGGTTTGTTGACAGCTCTTCACAATCTGATATATCGTTAAATTTTCTTCCATCTTTGACCCAAATTATCTTCTTACAATTCAGAGAGAGGTCAAAGATTTACTTAACACATTCTAAGCCCATGTGATCCATGATCGATGTTAGAAACAATATTAACATGAAAATTTCAACAATTAATCACTTCATTCCAAAACCATTCAACTTCTTTCCTCACAAACCCTATCTTTTGTGATATATAACCTTTGATCGATCATTTTTATCATTTTTTGATTTAAAACTCCCCCTACTTCATTTCTCCCTTTGTCCTAATTAATACTTTTTCTCCCCTTTTATATCCACAATTTATCCCCCTCTATCAATGAGCCCAAAGGTCACTCCATTGTGGTCTACCACATGGTAAACAACACAGATTATCACATTAGGGGAAAAACATATCACACCTTGGGGAGAGGGGGTCCCACATCCACACTATCTAAGTATGTGGAATCAATTGAACTCCAAGATCCAGTTGACACTGCTCAAACACATATTTGGGAATGGCCTTTGTCATAATTTCCACAACTTGTAGCTTTTTTGGCATGTACTCTAACTTATTAATCCCATGCTCTACATTCATCTTCATGAATTGATATTTTATTTCATCATTCTTCATCCTTCAATGATGGAATGAATTTTTTTAAGATTCATTGCACTTGAATTATCAAAATGGATACAGATCAGAGACTTCACTTCCATTTACTCATTTCTCATAGAATTTAATAGGTGGATCCTTTATTTATGAATTTAATACCCCTTAGTCAATGATATTTGTGCACCAAATCTAAAAAATCATGATAGGAAACACATTATTCTTTCATCTATTGAAATCCAGACAAAGAGAAATTACTCCCCCCTTTGGTTCTTCACTTTTTCTTATCATAAGAGACACCATAAGTTGACATCCAAATACCACCAGGCTATGTCAACTATATGAAATTTCACTTTTGACTCCATTTATCAACTTTTCATTGAAACATTGATTCTTTTAGCAGTTTTCAAGGTCTAAATCACATTCTTCTTTATTTTTTCACATTGCTATAAGATTTTCATCATGTGAAATTACCAATTGGCACAAATTCATTAACATATCCTCTAAGCCTACTGAGTAAGAACCCTTTGTAGGAAATAAGAGTTTATTCCAATAAACTTAAATGTTGTCTATGTCATCACTCACTTAATTCAATGGATTCTATCAGCATGACTTTTCTCAATTCTTTAGATGACTCTCTTATCAGATGAGGCTATATCACCCAGTGTGCTTGTCACTATATCTCCTAAAAAACCTCCAGCCTTTTGATATCCTGAAATAGTTAGTTGATATCACATTATAAGAAAAAAAAATCATGAAATATGTGAATATTTCTTCTTATCCCCAATCGATCTTCTCTTTGTGGAAAAATGATGCTTGAAATGAGGCATGATACCAATGGTTGAATATTTAATAAGACATGGAACCATTGGATTATTCATGTATATCATTGACAGCTCTTCAATTTTACATCATTATTTTCATCACATAATCTATTTTTTACACATCACACAAATTTTAGATACTAATTCAAAAAATAAAGTTATTGTGTAACACCACATGATGAATATAATACCATATGTGAATTTCAAGAAGTTTGGTTATTCTTGTTGTATGTATCTCAATTCAACATTATGAACTTGTGCCCAATCATCACACACACCCCATGGATTGTATCTCTCCCTTATTCTTGTATAACTTATATAGATATTAGAAATAATTAATGCATGGGGGGAGGGGTACCTCTAGAATCCTCAAGAAAAGGATTGTGGTCGATACTAAGAGATCAACCATTTGATACTTTCTTACAAAGCAATGTACTGTTTTTGTGCTTGTTCTAACCACTCAACCAATTTTAACTATTCTATCTATATGACTAATCATTCTTTACCCACATGCTGAGTCTTATTCTAATATTTAGATTTTGTAGGCTTAGCCTTTTTCACAATTTGGGGTTTAAATCCATTAGTAGAATTTCCTTCTTTGATGCTTCACCAATATGCCATTTTTTCACGACTCTTTCTTTGAGAAAAGATCATTCATCTTCTCTTGCTTCTTCCTCCATTAGAGATCTCTTTATCTTGACTTCACTTCTCACCATATGGAATGACATGTGAAATTTTCAAGGCATTCTTTATTCATTTATCCTTTATCAGTTATCTGAGTCACATCACCCTATCTTGTTGGGGTTGATTCTTTCACTTAATTTACATTCTTCTTAATCAAAACTTTAGCATCCCATTCCTTTTTCTAATACGTTCATTCACATTCCTTCCAAGAGAGATGTTGTGAGTGTAATAGAGGAGGTGATTGATACGCCTTTCGTTGAGCTCCTTGTGATTCCCCTAGGGATGTAAACCTATTTTTCAACTTATCATGTTGTCTTACAATATAGGATTTTTCATTATACACTACTAGAGTTGGGGATCATCTTATGGGTTCATTTTTATTCCCTTCATTATTCATACTACAATGTCTTGTGAAATTCCCATGACTAGCACATATAAAACATCTTCTCTTAAAGACATGCCTCGTTTCATCATTTCTCAATTGAGATGTTGATGCAGTAAGAGTTTGCCTTCTGACATTGATCCCTCGGGCTTCTTGACACATACTTACGGTGTGTCCCTAACTTCCACAATAATAGCATTTTATGACTACTTTCATCCGAGAGACTTTTATTTTAGAATTTTTAATAATCTTATTCTTATTCTTAGATTTAGAAATATTTTTGTCATCACAATATGAAATATATTCCAATTCATTAAAACAAAAACTTTAAATATGACCATTCATCCCACATAAATAGAACATGTTTTCATTACTTCTTTTGAAATCCTTTTTAGGACTGTTTCCAATATCTATAGGATTTTTCCTATTTGTGGAACTATTCATGGATGTCTTCCTCTAATGCGCAAGAGAGGTTTTATCATATCCAATAGTAGAGTTTTCAAAATTGCATGGCCTTTGGTATGATATAATCATTTCATGTTTTTCCTCTAAAGTATCATATTTTCTTTTCATTTCATTATCACCCACCGAAGGATAGTCAAATAGTAAGTGCAAAGAAAACTTCAATTTGAGTTTGCCTTTTCCATTAGATTGTTCCACTTATTTATTGTATGATTCTATATATTGTCCAAATTATTGAATCTTATTATCCCTTGATTTAAGTTGAGCATTAAGTTCTCTCTTGATATTCTTCCCTCTAGTCATCTCATCTTCCAATTCTCAGGATATATTATTCATCATGTCATATTTCTCCTTTATTTTAGAATTCATCTGAACAACAAAATCATTACAGCATGAATTCTCCTATTGTAGCCTTTGATTCTCCTAAACTATTTCAAACAATTCTATAGCAAGATCATCATTTATGGATTTCAAATTCTGAATTTTTCTTTCCCATTTCATCAACATTTAGTTTTTGCAGTTCTTCAGCTTGGGAATCATTCTTCTCTCTTAGATTTGTGGCCACTTCAACAAGCCTTTTATGTAATCATTTTGGCTTATTGAATTAAATTTCTTACACATGGATCAAAATATCCTAATATTTAATTTATTCATCCAATTTATGATCTAATTCATTTGTTTCATGGAAAAATTTCACTTTTTTTTCATGGAGTTTCTTCATCATCAATAGTGTCAACATCACTTAGAATGTCATGTTCTTCACTCATTCATGTAGCATCATTGAGTGTGTATATATTTTCATTGTTATATTCATCCAAAATTTTATTTAGTACATTGTTGGTTTCCTTAAACTAAATCGCACTTTTTTCATAGACACTTCCACACTGATGAATACTACCTAACTTCTTCTTCTTATTTGTAGTTCTTCCCTTTTCCCTAACACAACGAGATTAGTGCAAATAGAAACTTCAATTACAATAGTAGAGTAAACCTTTTCAGAGAAAAAAAATCAAAAAAAGTACCATACGCTCTAATACCAATCGTTAGGTCTTAAAGGGGCCTAGATACCCAGAGGGGGGGGGGGTGAATGAGGGTATGAATATTCTTTTCAAAATTATTCTTGCCCCACTAGATCTTGAACTCATTATTATAAGGGTCACTTTTTTTCTCTTTAGTGTTTATATGAATCTTATCCTTTCTAACTTTATCTGTTGATAATGATGAATAGAAAGTAAAACTAGAAAGAAGACACAAGGATATGCAGGTTTTTACTTGGTTCACCCTCACCGGGCTACGTATAAGGAGCATAAAACGACAATGTGCTGATGCACCAAATTTAATAAGGCTCATATCCAATTAAAGGTTTGGGATAGGTCACTTCTATGCTCAGTATCACTGCCTTTATAATATTTAGGGACAAATCACTACTTTCAAAGGGTCACTCCATCAATATCTCCTTTATTGGCTCATTACCATTGGAAAGGATCACATTCTTCCTCTTTATTTTCTCACTACTCTAGAAAGGATTCACACACAGTTTATGGACATGTAGGTCCCTTCATTATCAATAATGAATTCATCCTCAATTATAGATATATGCCCTATTAAAGAACTTTATGGGATACTCCTTCACTTATGTGAAAACACCTTGATGCATATCATTCACTTTCCATACACCTGGAAAAAACTTCCTTTTGTTGTAGACACAACAATTACAAACTCATACTTTGGAAGGATCTTCAATAGATGCCAATTCTTCTTTTCACTAGCTTAGATATAGTAGTGAATAAACTCCTTCTGCAAGATTTTTCAAATGGTGCATATCCTCTATCTTTTTATTCTCCTTCAGAATTCATATTTAACAATGATACTATTCACTGGGTAATCCTAGAACGTATCTCCTTGTGTGGTACCCTCAAAATATTTTCAAACATATGTGTTCCACGAAGCTCTGTTTTCTCCCAATAGATGAAGTACACTTCACCTTGTGGCAGTTTCTTTGTAGAGATACCTTTCATGAACTATTTTTGATCGTTCGTGAACCTATTTAATCCCTTCATGATCTATCATGCACCGCATAATGTGAGTGCTTTACAAAATGCATTTTCTTCATGAACTGACTCTATTTTGTGGACAGATGACACTTCATGATCTGCCTTTTCCTTTGTGAGATATAGTTCCCCTCAAAAATAATTGTGAACTAATATTGCCTTGTGGATTTCTTCCTTAGTGAACTATCTTCTTCAAAAAATACTACCTTCATGAACTACCTTCTTTGTGGAATCCTCCCATGTGAATTTCTTTCTCATTCATGAAATCTTCCCTCATGAACTTCTTTCTCCTTCACAGAATCCTCCATCGTAAAATACTTTGGACTTACCTAAAATATTCCAGTGATTATCTCTCTAATAAAATTTTCTCTGTATAATGAAATGATTAGGGGTCTTTATATAGGAAAATAGATAAACAAAACCCTCAAATCATAATTATAGGAAACTATGATGAGGTACAGCCTTCACCGCTAACTTTCTATGCGGTCTGCATAGCGCCTTTATCCTTTGCGGCGACCAATGTATTCCATAAACGAAAACCCTTTGTGGTAGCCTTAAATCACCACCTCCATCCACAAATGATGATCCTCCTATGAAAAACAAGCCTCTCATGAATGATGAGCCTCCTACAAACTGATTTTACTATGCATTTTGCGTAGCGTACTTTACGGTTTTCATCGCATAGAGCCCTTTGTGGTAGGTTTAATTCATCACCTTCGTCAACAAAACATTCATCTCCTTTATTGTTCATGGACCTATTTTGTAGTTCGAAAACTCCTTTGTGGTTCGCATAGTGCAGTTTCTATGCATAAATCTTTTTTCCCTTAAAAAAACTCCTGATTTTGAGGCTAAATATTTTGGCAAACACTGGGAAATTGTGCCACCTTAAACACATTTGCTTCAACAGCACCAACCATACTGAAATGTGATATTATAGATTTATCAACAAACACAATCATCCCAAAACACCAAGACGACACCTTGAGGGATTTTTCACAACATATGAAATGTTTACCTATCTTTATTTTCCTGTTTCTTATCGAGCTTACCCATCATTTGGGTGTTTTGGCTTTTTCAATGAGTTATTGTCTATTGTTGCAAGCATTCATAGTCTGAATCAAGGATCCACACTGTGAATGGTCGTGAATTATATAGGTGGTGAGCTCGAGTTTACTAACTTTGTTTCATGGAATGAACACTTATTTCATGTCCTGTACAAATTGAGTAGAAACGATTCTCATCGTGAATCCTGGTTTCATGCCATGAACCCATCTGCCCAGCTGTTTAAGTTGTGGTTTCCCCATTTTCCCTTGGTTCAATTTAACCCAATTGCTTCCTCGATTTTGGAAGCCTCAAACCCAGCGGTCTTCCTCTCATCCTCGTGTGGACTCCTTTCTCCCTTCGCTCATGATGTGATTCGGTTGGGATTCACCCTGGATCTTCAAGGGACATCTTGGTAAGTGGTTTCTCTCATATATGGTTGATTTTATCCCTCCTCTCTTTTATTTTATGTTCACCATAAGTCTATAGAAGTTTGGGGATTGTTGGATTTTAATTTATTGATGAGGGTTCAAGGTTTAGGGATTTCTTTTGTCTTGTAAGAGCGCTCTCTACTGTTGGTTTTTGGATTCCATATGATTGTTGATTATCCTAAATGTTTGAGGTAGGAAGTTTCATAAAAAGGATTTGTGATATAAACATTTCTTGCTTGATTGTTTTCAAAATAAGTTTTAAATTATTTAAAGATGTGGTTTTGATTTCCTAAAATCTGTTTTGAAATCAAAAAATGAATTGATGATAAAATTGACTTGCATGCATGTTTATGCTCTGCTTTGGGGCTGTTTGTATTGCTTTGATAAAGATGGATTTTGATTGATAAAATGCCCCCTTTGAAATGGTTTTGAATTGTGAAAATGGTGCCTCTGTGATAAGGATACAACCCATGAGAGCTTGGGTATTAGGTAGGTAGTCATGAATAAGCATGACTAGTTATGGTTATCCTCCCTGACATTGAATATTTTTAACAACTCTAACTAAACATTGGTAAGGTAGGGAGACACATGACAGTGATCTCCAGTCCCTGGACCCGAGTTCTACGGAAGTGAGTGTGCACCCATTTATTTTCCTTGGTCACTTGAGGTGTGGGCACTACCACAGATTCCGGTTTTCACAGCGCAACCCCTTTAACAGTGCTAAAAAAAGCACTGATAAAAGGGGTACCCTTTATCAGTGCTTAAAAATTGCTGTTAAAATTTCCCCTTAATCAGTGCTTTTTTTAGCGCTGTTAAAGGGGGATTTTTTCAATGCTTTTTAAAAGCGCTAATAAAGAACCCCCATTTATCAGCGTTTTTTTACTTGCGTTGATAAAGGGTATTTCAAAAAAATCATTAAAAGTAATATATTAATATATAAATATATTGATATTGATATAAATATAATATATATTTTTTAAATGTTTTTTAGATTAGGATAAATAGAAATTTAAACTTAATATATAAGATATTTGGTAAAAAAAGCTTATGAAATAATTTAAAAAATATTGTTATATAATATTTTTGTTATTTTTATTGAATAATAGTCATTTAATAATAATTTAAATACAAAATAAATAAATAAAATATCTAAATTAAGTTGAAAAAACAACTTAAACTTCAAACGGTCATAACTTTTGATTTGGGTGTCTGTTTGAGCTATACCACATATCAAATCGAAGCTTCTGATGACCTCTATGCTGCTGTGATCGGGGGGACCTCAGTCAAGGTTTTTTAGGCCAAAAAGGCCCAGAAGGACTCCAAAACTAAGTTTTTAGTCGGCGTACCCCAATTTTTTAACATTTGATGGATTTTTAGGCTCATTTATGGGGGTATTTTTGCCATTTTTTGGTGGGGACTAAATTTATTCATAGATCTTACATTCATATTGATATAATGGTTTTAAAATTTTATCATTTTTCATAATATACTATTATTTATAATCAAATATATGACAATATATACATATTTTTTTATATATTCACACCTAAAAATTTAATTTTATAAATAATTAATTAAACATATTTACATATAAAATATTTTTATTAATATATAAGCCCTATCTAAATAAAAACTAATATCCATTTTATTTAAAATACAAAATATGAATATTTATATACCTATATAGTGTATGTGTGTGTGTTTTAGCAAATTGATATATATTATCTATATATTCTAACATATAAATAGATATATTAATATATAATAATGTAAATATATATAAATATGTATAAATATGTATAATTATACTTACACACACACACACACATATATATATATACATGTGTATGCATGTTGTATATATGTATGTATTTATTTATTTAGTTATTTATAAACACACAAAAAAATATTTTATAAATGTATTTAAAACTAATCTTACAAATATATATTAATATATGAATAAATATATAACTAAATATATATTAATAAACGAATAAATATACAAATAAAAAATATAAGTATACATATATATAAATAAGTATATATAAATAGATATTAATATACGAATATATATATATATATATATATATATTAATATAACTATATATATATACATTAATATAAATATATTTTAATATATTTTAATATATGAATAAATATAACTAAATATATATATAAATAAAAAGATATATCATTAAATGGAGAACAAAGTAACATGGAGAAGTGATAAAGTGACTAGTGCGCAGAGAAGACGTCTCGAGTTCGAATCCAGGGAGAGGCAGGGGCGTGCGTGCATGTGTAGGGGTGCCTATCGTTGTTAAAGGGCTGAGGAGAGTGATGTTAAAGGTTAGTTGGTAGGGGTGGGCTCGAGTAGGGGGGCTTCCGAGTGCTGTTAAAAGGGGGGTGGCAGACGCTTTTAAAAGGGCTCTCCAATTTTTGGATTTTTTTTTAATTTTTTTACATTTTTTGAATTTTATCATTGTTTTATTAAAAGCACTGATAAAAGACGTATTTTATGAGCACTAAGAAAAGCGCTGATAAATGACCCTTTTATCAGTGCTTTTTTTGAGCGCTGATAAAAGGAGCTTTTATTAGCGATTTTCTTAACGCCGATAAAAGGGACCCCCTTTAATTTCACTCATATTAACAACGCTAAAAAAGTGCTGTTAAAAGCTATTTCTAGTGCTGATAAAAGAGCTATCTTTAGTAGTGGGGGATCCTAGCTACCCCTAATTGGATTTACCTAGGACTCCTTACCATGGTGTTAAATTTTTTTAAATGGTTTTTGCAATGGTTATGGATTCATGTTTGTGAAATGATTTATGCATATATGCTTTGTAAACTATTATGGAATGGTTGATCACCATGTTCTTCTTTAAATGGTGAAAAGTTGTTCTACATGTCTTTCTTTTACAACTGATGCAAAGTGGCTAACCTGCATGTTTTATGAAAGATTATTAAATGTGTGTTTATTAAAGTTTGCTTATGGAACACTTGGTGGGACCTTACTAGGTCGTTGAGCTCACACACTACATAATTTATTTGTTTATTAAAGTTTCTTTATATCTGGATTTGTCTTGTTATGGTGTGTACTTTTTTTAAAGGTGGAGGCAGTGGCTCTTAAATTAAAAAGCAACCATAAGAGAGTACCCAAAAAGAAACAGGAAACGTGGCAAAGCCCAAGACATAAAACTATCTACCTATCTTTTTCATTAATCTAGAAGTTAGCTTTCTCTCTTCTTTTTGAATTGCATGCCATTATGCCCTTCCATGACCCCGACCCCGACCTCTTGATCTTCCTCTACTAGAAGGAAGCACTTGTAGCCTTTCTAAATGTGTCTCAGCATCAGTGCTGTCAGAATCAGAGCTGTCTTCTTGCTCTTTGTGTTTGCCAGGAGAATCAACCCCCCCAACTGAAGTAGCCTCGACAAGGATCTCCTGAGTCTCATCAGGAGAGCCCTGTGTGGTATTGAATAGACCCGATTTTTACCCTGTAAGACTTAAGAATATTTCTACATATAATTCCAGAGCTAGGCGCGAAGACGCCGTGCAATTCCGAGGCCCGGTGTGCCCGGAATAAATTTTATAAAAATGTTAAGTGTTTTTATACTATGCACGTGGTGGGGTTGTGTTTCCTCCTAAACGGAAGCTCAGATCAGAAATCCGAGGGCACGGTTGCGTTCGGAGCGTGCCGTTTACCCTAGGCGGGGTGTAAAAGTGGCGGGCGCAGGCCTTCTGTGAGAGATGTTACCCAGGGGAAAAATCGTCTTTTTGAATTAATGACTTAGTGATTTTTATCACTAACGATCTTTTCAAATAACTTTCGAACGAAGCCTCAGAATGGAAATCCGAGACTTCCGTTGAGTTTGAAATGTGGCGTTTTTCCTAGGAGCAATATAAAATGAGAGGGTCCAGTGATTTCAGATTCTGCGCTAAGCGGGTTTTCCTATAAATAGGAAAATAGGAGTTGGGGGTTCTCCTTTCTCTCTCCTTTCTCTCTCTCTCTCCCTCCCTCTCTCTCTCATCCGTTCTTCGGTGTTCTTCATTGTTCTTCGTCGGATCGAGGAGCGATCTTCGCCGAGACCTCGGTGGATCGGAGGTGGAGCGCAACGAAGGCATCGCCAACGACGAACAGATCAAACGAGGAAGGATTCTTGTTGGATTTCGCGCCCTCGTCAATTTCTTAAATTTCTTCATCAATTTTGTCTTTGAATTTTATAGTTTTTAGAATTTGGGGCATTGGTCGAACGAACACGGCAAACGCCCAAGCCTCGCTTAATTCTTCATTCTTGGGCGTTCTTCGTCCCAAATTTTCAGACGCCCGCGAACCTCGACGGATCGATGAGCAAGGGGCGGCGTTGTGAAGATCCGGTCCCGGGGATCCCGAAACCGGTGTCGGATAATTTTTCCGATCACCGGAGTGGTCGGGGGGACCGACCGAAGGTTCGGCTCCGGCGAGGGGCGGCGGCCGGAGAACGAACCGGCGGCGGAGTGGAGCGGCCGCGTTTTGGAACACGACGGAGGCTCGGGATCCGGCGTAGGAGGGCCGGCGCGCGACGACCGGCGGTCGAGCCGGAGGTGTTCGGGCGGCCGGTGTGCAACTGGCTCGGGTGCAGCTAGGGGGAGCCGGTCGTCACGACGGAGCGCGGCAAGGTCCCGACGGTGGAGCGGCCGGGACGGCGGAGCAGCGGGCGGAGCTGGCTGCAGCTGCGGCGTGATGGAGAACCAGAGGTGGCCGGGGGGGGCTTCAACGGAGCCGACGATGAGCAGGGGGCACAGCGCGGCGGCTGGTCGCGGTCGAAGGGAGCTCGAGGCCTGGCCTCAGGCATGCAGAAGAAGCCAGGACCCGCTCTTTGCGGGTCTTGCGGGCGCGTCAACGAAGACCGGCCAAGCGGCCGGTCTGTTGGGAGGCAAGGACCTGCGCGCTGCGGGTCCTGTTGAGCGACGAAGACCGGCCAGTTGGCCGGTCTGTTTGGAGAAAACCGGACCCGCTCGGGTCCGGTGCTGCGAGGCGGGCCGCGGCGTGGCGGGCTGAACCCGCGGCTGGGCCGCGGGCCGGCGATTCGGACCGGGCCGGCCGGGGGGGGGGGGGCGGCACGGTTAGGCCCCCTTGCGTTCGGGGGGGCGTAACAACTAAACGGCGGGTCTGTTTGACGCACCATCTGCGGCTGGGAGATCGTGTCGGCGAGGCGGTCTTTTTAAAGTGGGTTTCAGAGTTTTTGGATTCTGTGCTCGAAGACGGGTGACCCGAAGTGCTTTAATTTAATAATAATAAATTATTAAATAAAGCCCGCGATGGACGCACTTCGCGAGCCGGACGTTCGTTTGACATACCGTCAGAGGCACTGTGGCTCTGGAGTTGAGACAGACCTTCCGAAGTTCATTCGGAACCTTGGTGGTTTGGTTTCGTTGCTCGGAGGCACGAAACACTAAATGCGAATAATTAATTAATTAATTAATTAATTAATTATTCTTGCGTCGGACCTAACTCCTATTTGGATGCCCGATTGACGGGCCGTCAGCGGCAGCGTGATCCTAGTCCTCGTGCGGACTTTTTGAGATGCTCTTTTGAGTATTCGGGCCAGAGACAGGGAGCGGGCCCCATAGGGCTCGGTTTGCCCGATTTGCGATGAAATGTCGTTTTTCCACCCGACATCAGTTTGGGGTGTTTGAGCACTACTTTCTATGTGTTTTTCCGAGGGGATTGCAATAATGCATTATGCCCGCCTAAATTGAAGTTGAGGCGTGGGCCCCACGAGTTGTCTTTTAAGCTGTGTGCAGCGTACTACGGCTTTTTCATCAGACGTCCGTTCGGGGCGAATGAATAATCGTTTTGATGTGTTTTTCTGAGAGCATCGCGATGGCGCAGTTCGCCCCACCTTTTTCAGAATCGTGGTGTGGGCCCCACCCGGGCTGGCTACGGTGAATAGTACCTTTTTCACCGGGTGTCCGATTTGGGCGATCAAGTAGTTGATCCCGTGTGTTTTTCTGAGGGAATCGTAATGGTGTGATCCTTTTGTTGAGTTTCGGGATCGTTGTGTGGGCCCCACATGGGTTGACTATGATGAATAGTACCATATTCACCGGTTGTCCGTTTTGGGCGAGTAAATAGTCTATCTCGGATGCTTTTCCGTGAGGATTGCAACGGTGTAATCTGTTTGGGCGCGAGAACCCCCATTTGAGATATCATTAAATGTGGAAATATGAAAGGGCGTTGGTTGGAGATTCCTTTGACGCACTCTGAACCTACGTACGAGCGGTGTTAGTGACACGCAGTAATGGCGCGGGTAGTGCGGAGATGTCAGACCAGTTCCGGGTTTACCCTCCAGCGAGGCTGGCCAGTGGATCACTTGATGTTTTATTACGATTTACCCTCCAGCGGGGCTGGGCAGTGGGTCACCATCGACTTATTTAGGGTTTACCCTCCAGTAGGGCTGGGCAGTGGGTCACCTAACGTTTTATTACGGTTTACCCTCTAGCGGGGCTGGACAGTGGGTCACCGTCGACTTATTTAGGGTTTACCCTCCAGCAGGGTTGGGCAGTGGGTCACCCGATTATTTATTATGGTTTACCCTCCAGCGGGGCTGGGCAGTGGGTCACCGTCGACTTATTTAGGGTTTATCCTCCAGCAGGGCTGGACAATGGGTCACCTGATGATTCATTATGGTTTACCCTCCAGTGGGGTTGGATAGCGGGTCACCGTTGACTTATTGAGGTTTACCCTCCAGCGGGGCTGGGCAGTGGGTTACCCGACGACTTATTTCAGACTCGGTCCTTATCTATGAGGTTAGTCAATGACTTTTTCTCCGTGACTACCGGAGCGAGATCCTTAGTTGTACGGATCGACGACGTGACATCTTTGACGCGACCTTAGGACATACGAGAACGAGGGGCGCTTTTTCCACTGAGACGCGTCCTTGCGACGCGACCTAAAAGGCGTGTGGGCGAGTCAGTGCCGCCCAAAGCGGATAGTATCGAGGTGCGGTGATTGAGCTCTTTTGACTTGTACCTCCTAAGTTGACGTGCAGGACGTTTGGGTTCAGTGTTGGATATCTTTTGAACTGTTGGCGACTCTTCTTGGGCTGAGCTTGGAGATATAGATCCCCTTACACACTCATTCGGGTTTCTCGTTGAGCACATATATATACACCATACTGTTGTTATCACTCCTTGGGTTCAGTTACTCTCCTTTTAGGAGGGGCGAAGACGCGCGAGGTATGCCACATGCTTTCCGTGTCTAGCGCCTCTTGGTTGGACGAGTCTGCTCTCCTACTATAGGTAGCAAAGACTCGACGAGAAGTTCGTCTTCTCACTGTCTCTAGCTCCTTGCGTCTGGACGAGTCTGCTTCCTTTCTCTTATTGGGTTGAGCTGCACTCTCTCTCTCTTTAGCACTCTTACACTGTTCTTTGCTTTGTCTACTGCTCACCGTTTTAGTACCTCCTTTGTTGCTCTCTCGAGCTTTCGGAGTATCCTACTGAGTATTTTTATATTCACCCCTGCTTGGGCTTTGCCCGCACTTGGTGTGCCCTTGCAGACGACGGACAGGTCGGTCGAGACTACAGAGGAGCGTAGAGGACACAGGATCTTGGACTGCGTTCAGTGGCCGTAGCAGGACTTTCTGGGTGTGACTCACCAGTGGTTTACTTTCGTTTTACTTGTTGCCGGGTTGTGGCACCTTTCTGGTTGAGCGCGTATTTTGCCCCTTTCCCTGTTCAGTTTACTTGTCAGTACTTTTCTGCACTTTACTTGTATTGGTTAGTGGTCGATGCATGTATGTTGCTTTCCCTTTTTTGTAGCAGTGTTGTATCTTGCTTTCTTTTTTCTGCACTTTGCATTGAGTTAGCTGCGTGTGTGTGTACAATTTCTTAGGCAAAGGCCTCCCCTAGTTTGTTGTGCCTTCGGCGCTAGTCGCCAGCCTCTGGCCTATGGAGGCGGGCTTGGGGTAGTTGCGGCTTGAGCCCGGTACGAGTCGGGTTGTGACAGGTATTTTGCATCTTAGAATCATCATCAATATGTTGACCAAAGGAAGGGCTACCTGTAGTCAATACAACTGAAGACTTTGCCTTCTTGTAAGAAACGAGCTGAAAGCTTTCACTATCCACAGTGGGTTTTGAAGAAGCATGACTAGGATTAGAAACAACAGGAGAGTCAGTTTCTAATATTTGCTTATCCTTTCAGATATCTGAAGCAACCATCTCATCATTCGAAGGTGGATGATGATCTTCTTTTTGAGTGACATCTTTAGTCACTTTTCTAGCTTTGGAGTTGTCAACATGGCCTGACAATTGAGGAGACAAAAAAATTTGAATTTGCTACAAATCAACACATTTGCCTTGATATTGAGTATCAACATTTTGCAGATTCGCCTCTTCAGAAAAGATGGCAACCCAAGATTTTGACTTGTTCTTAGAAGTAGAGGCATAAATGTGACCTTTCTCATCAACTGTAGGATGGACAACATCCTCAAAAACAACTCCTTGCGCTTTTTGTTTATCAATAAGAATGACAGGTCCATCATCATCCTTACAATTGGGCTTCCGAACATGTGTACTTTTTATCTTTTTAGGACAATTGCTCATTTCATGTCCACGCAAAGCCTGCAAACAGTTGAACGCCTACATGTAGGCGAGTCATGACCTATAATGCTACAATCTTTGCAGAACTTTGGCATTTTTTCATAAATGATCTTCAATTCAATAATGTCATCATCAGTTGCAAGCATAACTTTATCAACCAGAGTTTATCCCAATTCAACTTCAACTAAGAACTGGACATAGTGACCAAATCGAGCCACTTATGTTTCCTTGTCAATTTTGATTGGAGTCCCAATTGACATAGCAATATCATACAAAATTTTGGGGAGCCAAAGAATCTAATTCAACCCTTACACTCTTACCCAAATTTGTGTGGTGGTGTTACCAACCTCAAATGGATTGAATTTTTTATCCCATTCTCTGAGGTGAACAATCCCTGGTTTGAGAGCAATGAAACCAAAGCTCGAATTTTCATTTCCTTGGGAAGAGCATATGAAAATATCCTCATCTTAGCCAAACACATTTCAGCATCCAAAGAACAATTTCGGTCCAGTCTTGCAGCAGCACACGCGTCAGGTTGAAAACGATCCGCTGCTACCACTGACTCCATCGCACCATGCTCACCCATAGATCTAGCCCGTGCCAAAAATCCTCTGTTCGCCGCTAGGTCACCATCATCGCAACACAAATCATCTGCAACCGTCGCCGCACGCCTTACAACCACAGAAGTCGGTGCCGCGACTCCATCGGACGCTGTCCCGAGCTCGCCGTCAACAGCTCGAACAACATCAGGCGATGCCGTTCCTCCGTTCGTCGCCGCGAGGTCACCATCATCGTGACCTGATGCCATCGCCGCACGCTGCTCAACCACGGAGGTCGGTGCCGCGTCTCCACCGGACGCCGTCGCGCGCTCGCCATCAGGAATACGAACCTCAAAATCAGGCGATGCCGCAGATCTGGGAGCCCCGATTCTGAAGAACCGATGGGTGTTGTAGCCACCAGGGGGAAGAATGCCCGCCGCCATAACCTAATCCGCCGCCGGTTTAGTGAGAGAGAGAGAGCGACTCCTCTAATCCCGCCTCTCTCTTATGGTGCGTATTTGTTCATAGTTATTTATTGTTTTATGAACACTTAATAATAAATTTAATTGATCCAATTCCCTCTCTGTATTTTTTGAAAAATGAGTTCCCCCCACCTACCAGATTGGTGGACGCAAACAACGGCAGAGATGGTTCATTCCCCACCTCAGGCTCGTTTTTCAAATATATAGACCCCACTCCCTCCCTCCTCCCATTCCGGTCTCTGCCCGTTCATACGCGCCGCGAGGGCAACAGGCGCAGAGGCGGAGAACCAGGGAGGGAGGCATGGCGTTTCGGTGGTACACAACGGCGCTTAGGCTTCTGGATCTCGACTTCGCCCTGCCGCCCTCCATAATGCGATGGCCGGCCTCCCTCTCCTCGTTCCTGGAATCCCGAATGCGGTGGCCGTGGTGGGATTTCTCCGTCCTGGACGCCCTCTGGTGGAGCTTCGTCACCGCCTTTGAATCCGTAGCTCTCGTTTCCATGCTGTGCTTCTTCTTTGTTTTCTGCGGCTGTACCTTATGATCTACCTCGCCGTATCTGAAATCGGCGAGAGCGCGCTGCTCGGCTGATTCCGCGGCTCTCTCCCTTCGCACCAGGTGGGCTCTCTCTGTTATTGTTGTTGTTATGTTTTTATGGAAGCTGTGCTGTGTTGAACGCGCCGATGGGAGTTAGTCTGGCTAGTTGTGTTCCGTCTTCCCCTGTCCTTGCCTGGAGGTCTTTTGATTGGCCAGTTTAGAAGCAATTATGCGATGGCGTGTTTCATCTTTTGAATGTCTGCCCAATCTTCTTCCTTCTTGTTGGTGAGTTGCTTGATTTCTGTGCATCGTCGACATCTGCAGACAATTAGCAGACGACCTAATAACTGTTAAATTTGTAGTAATAACTGTTAAAATGTGGGAGAGTGCTATTAAATTTTTGCTTGTATCATTTTGTGGTGTTTTTGGTGTGTGATTAGTATGGTGTCTTGAAGTTATTATTGCTAACTAGGGATGGTTCATATTATAAGAATATGAACTTTGTGATATATAAAAAATATTTTGAAAAAATGAAGTCAAGTTGTTTATATTAACCAGTGTCCACCATAAAAATTACTTCACAATTACTTTTGTACCTCTATGATACCAAATTAAGGTGTTCATATGGTTCAGTGCCCAACATCCTCTAGGTTCCGGGCGCAGCGGAAGCGCATTGGTGGGATTGTCCAACTTTAATTTTAGCGTTAAACGACGTTCAATCTGAGATCTGTCACGATATAAAACATCGGATCTTCGGAATAGAACGAAGAACGAAAAAAGAAGAATAGACTCAGAACCTTTGAGATAGGATCATTATATGTTGGTTATAATTAATTTAATAAATTCATAAGATTTACCTTGATGAAATTCTTTCTTTGTTGAAGTCTCCGGTCGCGATCCTGTGATCCGTCGTTGCGTCGTAGAATCCAAGTATAAGATTCCTCTAACGGTGATCCACACGTGCTCTATGTATCTCTGGACGTCGTTGAAGAGATTTCTGGGTGCTAGCGCGGAAGAACCTTCGCTTGTGATATCCGCTTTCTACCGCCTTGATTTGGTGGAGGATCTTGCTCTCGTAACTTGAAAGCGTTCTTGGTGGAAAGAGAATTCTCTCTTGGCTTGAGAGTATTTCCAAATCCGTTATGTGCACAACAATGACTCTAGCTCAATGAGAATAATGTAATTAGAATTATAATAATTAGAATAATAAAATGAATTAATTGCCCGAAATCATTTAATCATTTCATTTAATTCTTAGTAATACCCAATGTCTTAATAATGACAGTTGACCATCATTATTACTTGACATACGCCTAACGTATTACATTTAATATCATTTAATTAAATAAACAATATTTTTTCACGAATCTTGAAAAACAAACTACACGGCGTGTATATAAATATACATGGCGTGTACTTTTATTTTTCATTTTATTTAATTCCTCCATATTTATTAGACCTTGAGTAATGACTATTTATTTCTTAAATAAATGTAACTGCATTACTCACTAATAAATATATATATTATTTCGCCCACAATATATTCTCTCGAATAACTAAAGTCGAAATAAATGCGATCAAACATCCTTAAATAATTATTAAACCACAGTCGGGAATAATATTTATTTAACTTGTTAAATTAAAACTTAACTGAGATACATGGACACATTTAATGTGTGGCCCTCTAGGTCTATTTCTCAGTGGCATTAGGCGGAGCCTGTCTAAAGTCCAAGGTTAGCGTCTAGCAACACGCCAAGACACTCACAGAGAAAGAAGTTAACGCCGCAATGACGTGTCACATCCTACGAACGCTTACCGTGTAATATAATCCCTTTGTCTCGATATCTTCAATTAAGCGGGTTGCATGCTAGTGCCATCAACCCATGTGCTCGATTATTCTTTCTTTGACTTCCCGAAATTGAACTCGCCCATACCTTACCATGACCATAGATTTATTTAGGCTATATCAATTCCATCAAAGGGTCTGAGATATCTACTTCCGTTATGGAACAGAAGGGACAAATCATTTCTCGCATTATCTATTAATGCAGTATTACTCGTGACAGACCCAATGTATCCTACCTCGCTGCGAACAGCGTGTCGTCACAGTTTTCGTCAATATATTTAAGTGCGTGAGTTGTAATACTCATTAATAATAATCTTAAAGTCTAAGGAACAATACACACGTCCGTAGATATGAACATCCAATGACACTATGAAATGTGAATTTCCTACTGGCAGGTCTCGTTCTCATAATATCCTCTTGGATATTACCAAGGGCGCACACCATGAGAAGGTGCCTCAAAGTTTTATGAGTCCTCATCCCTAATGACCTGTATTATTTGTGTCACTCAAATAATATCATCCGACCATAGAACATACATTCAAGAACAGTGTTATGACACTTCCGGGTTCTCATCATAGCAGAGATCCGCTATGACACATTAATACAACAGTAGTCCTTAGGATATTATCACATGCATTGTCACGCAGAAGAACAATTAAGATGTGATAAGCATTTTATTAATGAATAAAGTACAAAGTAGTTGGTTCTAGACCACCAACTCTAATAGACCCCCACTTGGACTAGAGCTAACTGCTAACAACCTTTAACCCACTAGCTCTCACATGATATTCATGCTTCTGCTGAGATAGACCTTTAGTCATGGGGTCCGCCACGTTCTCTTTCGTGTACACTCAGCTCATTGCAACTTCACCCCTTTGATAGAAATCCCTCAAGAGGTGATACTTCCGGAGTATGCGCTTTGTCCGTTGATGTGACCTTGGTTCTTTTGCAAGAGCCACCACTGCAGTATTATCACAATACAATGTAATGAGATCTTTACTACTAGGTACCAAATCAAGCTCTTGGACAAAGTTCCGAATCCATACGGCTTCCTTGGCTATACCAGAAGCCGCTATATACTCGGAATCCGCTGTAGAATCGGCGACAACTCACTACGGGAAAAATGCGTATTTGCGACGGGATTTATTCCCGTCGCAAATAGTCCCGTTAAAAACTTATTTGCGACGGGGGTATTTACCCGTCGCAAATAATTAGGCTTTTGCGACGGGATTGCTTTCCCCGTCGCAAATAGTTTTCTCGCGATGCGCGCCAAATCGCGGGAAAACTATTTGCGACGGGAATATTTTCCCGTCGCAAATAACCGGCGGCGGTAAAAGGTATTTGCGACGGGAATATTCCCCCGTCGCAAATAGTATGTCGGCAGGTGGTTATTTGCGACGGGACCCGTCGCAAATAACTATTTAACCGTTGACCGTAATAAATGTTGGCTAAGGTATTTGCGACGGTACCCGTCGCAAATAACACTATTTGCGACGGGAATCCCGTCGCAAATGGACCCGTCGCAAATAATCTAACCTATAAATACCCCCATCCGTTTTTTTCAAATCATTCTCATTCTCTATCTTCTCCTGCTCTCAAACTTGCGTTTCTAAAGTTGAGTTTTTCTTCAGTTTAATTTTTTCCTTCGGAGCTGATATTAAAGTTTTGAAGAACGATCAGAGCATATCAATTTTTAAGATATTTATGTTAAATTTAATTTAATATTTATTTTTAATTTTTTATTAGTTTCAATTATTCTTAATTAGTTGTAATTTAATTATGTTTATATTGTTTTATTACTTAATAAATTTAAATTATTAGTATTGTTCATAGTTAATCGTAATTAGGAATAATTAGTAATAATTTTTAATAATTAAGAATAAATATTAATAATTAGTAATAAATACCAATAATTAGGGATAATAACATTATTACATTATAAGTCTATTTTATTATTAATATTAAAATAATAAAATTTTTTATATATATACAGTTCTCTTTTCATCTGTGTGTTTGCTGTCTTCACATGTATTATTTGTATGTGGAGATAGAAAACGCACAGATGAAAGAACTGTATATAAATTAGAAAATTATATTATTTTAATATTAATAATAAAATATACTAATAATGTTATTATTTGTAATTATTGGTAATTCTTCCTAATTATTAGTAATTATTCATTTAATTGCTAATAATTAGGAACAATTACCAATAATTATCAATAATTAGGAATAATTAGTAATAATTACCAATAATTAGTAATATTTACCCATAATTAGTAATAATTACCAATAAATAGTAATAATTACCAATAAATAGTAATAATTACCAATAATTAGTAATAATTACCAATAATTACCAATAATTAGTAATAATTAGTATTAATTACCAATAATTAGTATTAATTACCAATAATTAGTAATAATTACCAATAATTAGTAATAATTACCAATAATTAGTAATAATTACCAATAATTAGTAATAATTACCAATAATTAGTAATAATTACTAATAATTAGTAATAATTACCGGTAAATAGTAATAAATAGTAATAATTAGTAATAATTACCGGTAAATAGTAATAAATAGTAATAATTAGTAATAAATAGTAACAATTAGTAATAATTAGTAATAATTACCAGTAATTAATAATAATTAGTAATAATTAGTAATAATTACCAGTAATTAGTAATAATTACCAGTAATTAGTAATAATTACCAGTAATTACCAATAATTAGTAATAATTAGTATTAATTACCAATAATTAGTATTAATTACCAATAATTAGTATTAATTACCAATAGTTAGTATTAATTATCAATAGTTAGTATTAATTACCAATAATTAGTATTAATTACCAATAATTAGTAATAATTACAATAATTAGTAATAATTAGTAATAATTACCAATAATTATTAATAATTACCAATAATTAGGAATAATTAGTAATAATTACCAATAATTAGTAATAATTACCAATAATTAGTAATAATTACCAATAATTAGGAATAATTACCAATAATTAGTAATAATTACTAATAATTAGTAACAATTAGTATTAATTACCAATAATTAGTATTAATTACCAATAATTAGTATTAATTACCAATAATTAGTAATAATTACCAATAATTAGTAATAATTACCAATAATTAGTAATAAATAGTAATAATTAGTAATAATTACCGGTAAATAGTAATAAATAGTAATAATTAGTAATAAATAGTAATAATTAGTAATAATTAGTAATAATTACCAGTAATTAGTAATAATTACCAGTAATTAGTAATAATTACCAGTAATTAGTAATAATTACCACTAATTAGTAATAATTACCAGTAATTAGAAATAATTACCAGTAATTAGTAATAATTACCAGTAATTAGTAATAATTACCAGTAATTTCCAATAATTAGTAATAATTAGTATTAATTACCAATAATTAGTATTAATTACCAATAATTAGTATTAATTAGCAATAATTAGTATTAATTAGCAATAAATAGTATTAATTAGCAATAAATAGTAATAATTACCAATAATTAGTAATAATTAGTAATAATTACCAATAATTATTAATAATTACCAATAATTTGGAATAATTAGTAATAATTACCAATAATTAGTAATAATTACCAATAATTAGGAATAATTACCAATAATTAGTAATAATTACCAATAATTTGTAATAATTACCAATAATTCGTAATAATTAGTAATAATTAGTAATAATTATCAATAATTCGTAATAATTACAAATAATTAGGGATAATTACCAATAATTAGGGATAATTAACAATAATTACCAATAATTAGTAATAATTAGTAATAATTAACAATAATTAGTAATAATTAGTATTAATTACCAATAATTAGTATTAATTACCAATAATTAGTAATAATTACCAATAATTAGTAATAATTACCAATAATTAGTAATAATTACCAATAATTAGTAATAATTACCAATAATTAGGAATAATTACCGGTAAATAGTAAGAATTAGTAATAAATAGTAACAATTAGTAATAATTACCAATAATTAGTAAAAATTACCAATAATTAGTAATAATTACCAATAATTAGTAATAATTACCAATAATTAGTAATAATTACCAATAATTAGAAATAATTATCGGTAAATAGTAATAATTAGTAACAATTGGTAATAATTTGGAATAATTACCAGTAATTAGTAATAATTACCAGTAATTAGTAATAATTAGTAATAATTAGTAATAATTACCAATAGTTAGTAATAATTACCAATAATTAGTAATGATTACCAATAATTAGTAATAATTACCAATAATTAGTAATAATTACCAATAATTAGTAATAATTACCAATAATTAGTAATAATTACCAATAATTAGGAATAATTACCGGTAAATAGTAATAATTAGTAATAAATAGTAACAATTAGTAATAATTACTAATAATTAGTAAAAATTACCAATAATTAGTAATAATTACCAATAATTAGTAATAATTACCAATAATTAGTAATAATTACCAATAATTAGAAATAATTACCGGTAAATAGTAATAATTAGTAACAATTGGTAATAATTAGGAATAATTACCAGTAATTAGTAATAATTACAAGTAATTAGTAATAATTAGTAATAATTACCAATAATTAGTAATAATTACCAATAATTAGTACATTATTTGTATATTTTATTATTAATATTAAAATAATATAATTTTCTATATTATATACAATTCTCTTTTCATCTGTGTGTTTTCTGTCTCCACATGTAATATTCGCATTCTTTTTCAAAATTATCAACCTACTCGCCAATGGAGAGGTGAAAGTGAATGCGAATATTACATGTGGAGACAGAATGTTAAACACACAGATGAAAGGAGAATTGTATATAATATAAAAAATTATGTTATTTTAATATTAATAATAAAATATACTAATAATGTAATAATGTTATTATTATATAATTAATGTTTATGAAAAAATTATATTAGTATTATTAAAATAATAAAAAATCAATATAATATTAAAATTATCAATATTTGTAACATGTTTTGCTTTATTCTCAATATATTCAATCTTTACTTGAGTGTTTTTTCTAACAAATTATTCAAAACCAGTAATGCTTTTATATTTTATAGAGAAATATGGAACAACGAGGTCGTCAACAATCATTATTAGGTGACCGCATATGGATAAATCGACGTAGAAATCCAAACGGTTCTGGTTTAAATCCAGTATATGTTGAGGGTGTGAAGACTTTTTTATCATTTGCGGAATCAAATTCAGAATTTGTTTCAGAAGGAAAAATAAAATGCCCTTGCAGAAAATGTGCATTGAGAACGTTTGACACGTTTGACAAAGTGGGAGAACATCTCTTGCGTTTTGGTTTTCAACCAGATTATGTTTTTGGTATCAACACGGTGAACGCAGTTCCAGAGCAGGTGATACCAACTTGATTCCGGATCCATCCCGGTTTCAAGATTTAGTACATGATGTTGTAGGTTCATCTGTTCAACATACAGAAACTCCGGCTGATATAGCTTCAAATCCTGAGTTGGCACCGTCTGAATTTTATGAGTTGTTGAAATCTGCTGAGGATGCATTATATCCTGGCTGCAAGATGAGCAAATTAGAAGCAGTTGCAAAATTTATGGCTATCAAATCAGATAACGGAATGTCAAACACCTGTTTTGACCAGATATTTTCTTTGCTGAAAACACTGTTACCCGAAGGAAATGTTTTACCTGCAAATTACTATGACAGTAAGAGGCTGGTTCGAAATTTGGGACTTACTTGTCAGAAGATTCATGCATGTTCAAATGACTGCATTTTATATTCTGGGGAAAATGAGTCGTTGAATAGTTGTCCTACATGTGGGCAATTGAGATATAAAGAAGGACAACACGGGAAGTCTGGTTTGATTCCTGTAAAACAGTTGAGATATTTCCCGCTTACATCCAGACTTCAGCGTTTATTCATGTCTAAGAATACAGCGACAATGATGTCATGGCATAAAGAGAATATTTCAACCGATAAAAGCTTGAATCATCCAGCCGATGGTGATTCATGGAAACATTTTGATAGAGTGCATCCATCATTTGCTTTAGAAGCTAGAAATGTTCGACCGGGCCTTTCCACTGATGGTTTCTGTCCGTTTGGATCTTATGGTAGTCAATATTCATGTTGGCCTGTTTTTTTAACTCCGTACAATTTACCTCCGTGGATGTTGATGAAGGAGCCATATATCTTTTTGACTTTACTAATTCCAGGACATTCGAAGAAAAATATTGATGTTTATTTGAAGCCATTGATTGATGAATTAAATTTATTGTGGAGTACTGGTGTCAGTACATATGATGTTGCAACGAAACAGAATTTCATACTGAGAGCAGCATTGATGTGGACAATAAGTGACTTCCCGGCTTATGGGATGTTATCTGGCTGGAGTACACATGGTCAGAAATCATGTCCTTACTGTATGGGAGAGAACAAAGCATTTATGCTCATTCATGGAAAGAAACCTTGTTATTTTGACTGTCATCGCAGATTTCTTCCAGCTGATCATCCTTTTCGCAGAAACAGATCTCATTTCAGAAAAGGAACAGTTGAAAGGGATGGACCTCCAAAAATGCTATCAGGTTCGGAGTTAAAATCAGTTGTATTTTCATTACCTCCCATCACTTTTGGTCCCACAATAAATCAACAGAAAATTTCTGGTTTTGGGAAAGAACACAATTGGATTAAACGTAGCATATTTTGGGATTTGCCATATTGGTCTGATTTGTTGGTCCGACACATGTTAGATGTCATGCATATTGAGAAGAACTGTTTTGATAATTTGTTTCATACAGTTTTGGATACGCCAGGAAAGAGCAAAGACAATGTAAATGCACGTTTAGATCTTGCCCAAATTTGCAGGCGTCCAGAATTGGAACTATTTGAGAATGTCAGAACAGAAAGGTTACTGAAACCAAAAGCAGCTTATACACTGTCTAAAGAAAACCGTTTATTATTTTGTCAGTGGATTGCAGATTTGAGATTTCCAGATGGTTGTGCTTCCAATTTGGGTAGATGTGTAAAGAATGGTCATATTACTGGATTAAAAAGTCACGATTGTCATGTTATAATGGAGAGACTTCTACCCATTGGATTAAGAGGTCTCTTGAATTCTGTGATTTGGGATTCCATAACAGACATGTCTCATTTTTTTCGGGAAATTTGTGCGGCTACGGCAGATTATGATGCTCTAGGCAAACTTGAAAAAGATGTTGTTGTAATTATATGTAAACTGGAAAAAATATTTCCGCCGTCTTTCTTCGACTCAATGGAACATTTGATGTTACATTTGCCATATGAAGCCAAATGTGGAGGTCCGGTACAGTTTCGATGTATGTACCCATTTGAAAGATGCATGCAAAAATTGAAAAGAAAAGTACGCAACAAAGCATCTGTTGAAGGATCTATTGCAGAAGCTTATTTGCAAGAGGAAATATCTTTTTTCTGCTCCCATTATTTTGAATCTGAGTATCCTTCAAAACACAACCGAATGGGACGGAATGAGAGGAATATTGATGAAATCGACAATCAATTATCTGTTTTCAACCAGTCAGAGCTTGGTTTTGGTGGAGTTTCTGAACGCTGGCTTTTAGATGATGAACATCATAGAGCTCATACGTATGTTCTGCTCAACTGTGAAGAGATGACATCAGTTGTACTGTAAGTGTTTATATCACTTATTCTCTCATTTATGTTACAGTAAATAACTTTGGTTTTTATAGGTTGTATGATAATCATATCAAGAAACAAATTCCACAAATTACAGCAGCTGCTCTCGAAGAACGTCGACTGAAAAATTTCTCTCAGTGGTTTCAAAAACTGGTAACATAAATTCTTTATCTTCTAGCAACTCATTCAATGTATAGTTTACTATATTGATAATTATTTCACAAATTTTCAGGTGTCTCGACATGCTGATAAAATTGACAAACAGCTGTGTGTATTGAGTAACCCACCTTCCAAACTTGTTAAAACTTATAATGCATATGTGGTGAATGGATTTCGATTCCACACACATGCATATGAGGAATCGAAAAAAACAATGAACAGTGGAGTTAGCTTGAGAGGATCTCATCATCGAGAAAATGAAGTTGACTTTTATGGCATACTTGATGAAATCATTGAACTCTGTTATCTTGGACAACATTACATAACCATGTTCAAATGTCGGTGGTTGGATACAGAGAGAGGCGTGCGTGTTCATCCGACTCATGGAATCATCGATATTAAATGTAAAAATGTTCTCGCAGTAAATGAATCATTCTTATTGGCTCAACGGGCATATCAAGTTTATTATGCAAAGTACTGTGCAACATCAAGAGACTTGACTGATTGGTGGAGTGTAATAAAAATCAAAATTCGAGACAATCAGTTTAGTCAAAGTGAATGTGCTTTCACTGATGTGCAAAGAATTGAAGTTTTTCAAGAGAGTACTCAAAATCAATCTTTTTTACAAAGAGACATGAGTATCGATGACGACACCCCACATTTAAGAGTCGGTGATGACGATGATGTTAATGATGTCACATATGAATTTGAAACGGTAAGAGATGAAGCAACTGTAACTCGAATGGATATCGATGATGTTGAGGAGGAATATGAAGATGACATTGACATATATGAAGATGATGATGAAGATGAACACTGATAGCATTCCATGGTATTTATATACAATCATAATATGTATATATGTATATATAATAGTAATTATCAATTATTTGCTAACATTAACATTTTCTGTTTCAGATGGACGACGCCACATTTCGTGCGTTGGCGGATGCTGACCTGACTTTTGATGCGGATGAGTTGCTGACAGATGACCCTCAGCCTGCAGGCGCTCCAGGGAGTACGCGGAGGGGGCGCGGTCTTGCACGATTGATGATTCCTGACCCCGTCCCCGAGCGACGTCCACGTCTTGGGTTTGATCCACGCACGCGGAGGTGTGATAACCTGTGTGATAACCTGTGGATTTGACTAAGATTTCATTAATCTATTCACATAATAAATGTTTATTATTTTTTCAGTTTTCCGCATATAGCAGTCGGACAGGGCAGCGCTATTTTGCGCAACTATTTCTCTCAACCGTGGACCACATGGGAGCAGATTCCCATTGATGTGCAGCAGGCCATGTTCGGCCATTGGTTGGTACGTACGTAAATAAATAATTTTTATTTTGAAAATTATTTCATTTCTAACTTGATATTTTGATTTATTTGTAGGGTTTATGGTATCCGATCGAGGATACCATGCGTGACGCCATCCACGAGGCATGGGAGGTGGCCATGCGTGATCGCCTTCGTCAGTTTTTGCACAATTTAAGAAAAGCTGCGATGAAGAAAGCAGGAGTGTCAGATTTTGAGGAGTCATGTAGAGCACACCGAGCAGAGTATATTTCATCCCATGTATGGGATGGATTATGTGCGCACTGGTTGAGTGATGCCTTTCAGAGGAGATCATCGGTGGGGAGGCAGAATCGGGGGAGACAGGAGGTGACTCATCGAGCTGGGAGTCGTTCTTTCAGTACTCATAGACAGCATCTGGTACGTACATTATTTATAAATATTTTATATAACTATAAATATTAACAGTTTATTTTTTATTCTTATAGGCTGTCGAGCACCCCGATATTACAGAGTACGACGTATATCGGAGGATGTATAGTGATCCTGCTACTGGGGAGCTCAGAGGTGATCGTCAGCATCACATCGTGGTCAGTATTATTTGTTTTCAAGTTTAAAAATTAACTGCATATAATATATTCACAATTTTAATTTTAAATTGCAACTATAGGAGTCATATGAGGCCGCAGCGGCACAGGCCCGGCCTGAGAGTCAGGCCGAGTCATCAGATCAGACCACTGCCCGTCAGTTTGATGAGGCGGCATGGATGCAGGCCACCCAGTATGCCTTCGAGAAGGGCCGGGTAGTTGGTATCGGCTCTCGACTGACTCCCGGAGATTATTATGGCAGTGCTGCGATGTCGGCGTCCAGCTCGAGAGGAGCTCGTGCATCTTCTTCTACACAGTATGAGGATCAGTTGCGATCTCAGACTGCACAGATAGAGAGTCTCCGACAGGAGCAGGAGCAGATGCGTCAGCAGCATGAGGAGGAGCGTCGATGCCAGCAGCAGCTGTACGAGGAGCAGACGAGTCGGTGGCAGCAGCAGCATCAGGAGCAGATGGAGTACATGCGCCGACTCACTCATGCTTTAGGGATGAAGTTTCCTCCACCACCATCTGCAGATCCCCCACCTCCCCCCTCCCCCCCTCCTTCAGATTAGAGTTTGTATTTCTGTTATGAAATTTGTGAAATCAAAATATTTTTTTTTCTATTCGTAGTTTCTGTCTCATTATAAAATATTAATAATATTATATTTTTAAATAACAATATTAATATGAATAATAATATTATTTATATTTTATAATATTAAATTTTATATATATATTAAAATTATATATATATATATTAAAATTTTATAATATTAAAATTTAATTATTTTTTTTGTAATACTTGAATTATTTTCATATTTGAATGTAAAATAATTCTATTATTTTTATATTAATTAAAATAACTTATTAATATTTTTTTTATTTATAAATTATAATTGTAAAATTATTATATTAATTAAATCATTTATTAATATTCTATTATTTTTTATTTTTGAATTATAATTCTACTATTATTATAGTAATTAAAATAATTTATTATTTTCATTTCTAAATTATAATTCTATTATTATATTAATTAAAATAATTTATTAATAATTTATTTTTTTTTATTTTTTTTATAGTATTTGCGACGGGATACTAGGCCCGTCGCAAATACTAGTATTATTAATAGTTTTTTATTTTTTTTAAAAATAGTATTTGCGACGGGATACTACTCCCGTCGCAAATACTAGTATTATTAATTTTTTTTTATTTTTTTAAAAAATAGTTTTTGCGACGGGACCCGTCGCAAAAACTATTTTAAAAGTTTTTTACAAAAATACGAAATACTATTTGCGACGGGGAGAATGTCCGTCGCAAAAAAAGGCTTTAGCGACGGGCCCGTCGCAAATAAGTATAGTTGCGACGGCGTTTTCAGCAACGAGCTATTTGCGACGGGATCCCGTCGCAAATAGCCCGTCGCAAATACCTGTTTTTCTAGTAGTGACTGACTGCTTTGAACTCTTCCAGCTCACAGCTCCTCCATTGAGACAGAAAACATATCCAGATTGCGACTTCAGATCATTTTGATCTGTTTGAAAACCAGTATCAACATACCCTCTGATGACAAGCTCCTCGTCTCCTCCATACACCAGGAACATATCCTTAGTTCTTCTCAGGTACTTAAGGATAGTTTTAACAGCAGTCCAATGCTATTCTCCTGGATCTGCTTGATATCTTCCTACCATGCTCAGTGCATAGGCAACATCAAGCCTGGTACATAACATGACATACATGATGGATCCTATAGCCGAAGCGTATGAGATCTCACTCATTCTATCTTTCTCCTGTTGTGTCGGAGGACACATTTTCTTAGAAAGATGTAAGCCATATGACACTGGAACCAATCCTCTCTTGGATTGTTCCATACTAAATCTCTTTAGTATCTGGTCAATGTATGTACCCTGACTTAGTCCAAACAGCCTCTTGGATCTATCACGAATGATCTTGATCCCTAGAATGTAGGCTGCTTCTCCCAAGTCCTTCATGGAGAAACACTTGTTCAACCAGTCTTTAATTGACTGTAAGACTGGTACATCGTTTCCAATAAGTAATATGTCGTCAACATATACTACTAGGATAACGATCGCATTGCCATTAAACCGCTTATAAACACATGGCTCACATTCGTTCTTAATGAAACCAAATTCCGTTATGGCTTCATCAAATCGAATGTTCCATGACTTGGATGCTTGTTTTAATCCATAAATGGATTTCTGCAACTTGTAAACCCGTTTGGCTTCACCTGGTGTCACAAACCCTTCTGGTTGTGTCATATAAACATCTTTCTGAAGGTTCCCGTTAAGGAATGCTGTTTTGACATCCATTTGTCAAATCTCGTAGTTATGGTAAGCTGATATGACAAGTATGATTCTTATGGATTTAAACATGGCAACTGGCGAGAAGGTTTCATCATAGTCAATTCATTGACGCTGTCTGAATCCTTTAGCCACTAGCATTGCTTTATAGGCGTTAATTTGACCATCCATGTCCAGTTTTCTCTTGAATACCCATTTGCATCCAATAGGATTTACATCAACTGGCTCATCGACCAGAACCCAGACTTGATTCTGATACATGGAATCCATCTTAGAATTCATAGCTTCTAGCCATCTTGCAGCTTCTGAGCTTTCTACTGCTTCCTTGTAGGAGAGGTTCATCATTGTCCAACAATAATAGTTCACCATCCTCGGTGACTAGGAAACCAAATCCCTCTGGTTCTCTTACCTATCTTGAGCTCCTACGCAGTACTTGTGTTTCTAGAACCTCTTCCACGGGGACCTGTGGAACTTGTTCCTGTACCAACTCCTGTGTATCTTGAGCATCAACTTCGTCGAATTCAATCTTGCTCCCACTATCCTTCTTGAGGATGTGCTCCCTCTTAAGAAAAACGACTTGTCTGGCGAAAGTCACTTTCTTGTCTGAAGGGTTATATAGGTAATATCCTTTCGTTTCCTTGGGATATCCTATAAAGATACACCTCGTGCCCCGGGGTGCTAGTTTGTTACATGAGAAGGCCTTAATAAACGCCTCGCATCCCCATACACGTGTGTGCGACAAAGTGGGTTTCCTTCCATTTCAAAACTCGGATGGAATTCCATTTGCCGCATTAGTTGGTACTCGGTTTAATGTGTATGTTGCGGTTTGTAATGCATATCCCCAAAAGGATAATGGAAGATCCGCATGACTCATCATCGACCTCACCATGTCCAACAAGGTGTGGTTCCTCCTTTCACTAACACCATTCCACTGTGGTGTATAAGGAGTGAGCTGAGATAAAATCTCAGACTCCCGTAGAAGATCGATGAACTCTTGGTTCAGATATTCTCCACCTCGATCGATCGAAGCTTCTTTATCTTCTTACCAAGCTAATTCTCTACTTCATTCTTGAATTCCTTAAATTTCTCTAAGGACTCTGACTTATATCTCATTAAGTAGACATAATCATATCTACTCAAATCATCAGTAAAAGTAATGAAGTAGGAATATCCACCTCTAGCTTCTACTGGAAATGGTCCACACACATTCGTGTGTACCAATCCTAGAAGCTCTGTGACCCTTTCACCTTGTCCACCAAAAGACGGTTTGGTCATTTTTCCTTGTAAACAAGCATGACATCTATCAAGTGGTTTTAGCTCAGTAGAGTCTAAATAGTCATCTTGGCAGAGCTTTGTCAAATGCTTCTCGTTCACATGACCAAGGCGGTGATGCCACAACTGGGTGATGTATGAGTCCTGTGAGTTTGTTTCGTTATCGATTGCCAACACTTGGTTTTCGTAATTTAATACATACAAACCATTATTCAAATGTGCCATACCATAACATACGTTGTGTTGTACCTCTCGTACCCCTCGTGGTTTAATTTTCATGATCACAATCACTCTCTTATTTATCTAATCTTGTTTTAAGTGTTTTTGGATGATAGGCATGATTTCAGGTTGCCAAGGAATTGGGCCAAGAAAGCCAGAAGGCAAAAGTGGACTGATTTCAGTCCACCGACCAACCGGTGGATGACCACCGGCCAGCCGGTGGAATCTTGACAGGAGGCATCCCCTCTGTCCAGACCACCGGCCAACCGGTGTCCCATCACCGGCCAGCCGGTGGAACCCAGACAGAAGGGACACCTACTGTCTCACCACCGGCCAACCGGTGGCCTCCTCACCGGCCAGCCGGTGATGCCTAGGCAGAAGGCCTCTCCATTTTCCAAAGCACCGGCCAACCGATGGCCAAGCACCGGTCAGCCGGTGGAGCCAGTCAAACTAGCCGTTGGGCTTTGACCAGCCTACTCCCAACGGCTCCGAAGACTTTTCCAACGGCTCCGAAGACCCCGAACGACCATATCAGGGTTCCCCCTCTATAAATAAAGGACTAGGAAGCCCCAGAACGGGTGTGGAACAATAACCAAGCCAACGGAAGCCAACGGAAGCCAACAGACACATTTTTCATCATTTGGCAAACCTCCGGCGGATTCCTTCAAGGAACCCCAATTGCTCCAACCCACTTCCACATCCAAGGAGCACCATCAAAGAAGCTTGGGAGCACTCTTCATCAACTTCATCAATCCTTTGACGCCCAAGGCTTCTCCTCTTACGGTTTATCATTATTTATCTTTTTGAGCATCAATTTGGGTTTGTGCCTACAAACCCCCATTTCTTTTATCTTCCTTTTGTTTGGGTTTTCACACAACCTTCAAGGTGTGAAGAGGTTAGTCAAGCCTTCCCTTTAAAAGGCTTGAGTCATAGGTGAGCTAGCCTTCACCTGTAAGAAGGCTAGTGAGTTCTTGCTCAACCATTAAAAGCAAGCTGTAATAGGTTCTAGACTACCTTAAAGTCTAGTGGGTTTCTTGCTAAAACCATTAAAAAGCAAGCGGTAGTAAATCTCTCAACGGTTGAGTTGGGAGCGGAGACGTAGGCTTTGGTTTAAGCTGAACTCCGTTATCAAGTTTTGTGTCTTGCCTCTTTTATTTCCGCTGCGCTTTAACTTTGTTTTAAATTGTTAAACTTTTTTAAAAAGGCAATTCACCCCCCCTCTTGCCATCACTCTCCTCCATAACAATTGGTATCAAAGCTAGTGTTTGTGTAATACCTTAACCGATTTCAAATTCAAGATCCATTGTGATGACTTCATCTTCTTTCGCCCCCGAAGGTTATTCATTGGGTCGTGCTCCATTCTTTGATGGAACCGACTATACCTATTGGAAAACCCGCATGACTACTTTTCTTAGAAGTATTGGTTATCCTATTTATAGAATTGTCATGCATGGTTACTCTCTCTCTTCTCCCGATGAATCCAAATGGACTCAAGCCGATATTAAAAATTTCGAGCTTGATGGCAAAGCCATGAACGCTCTTCATTGCGGCCTTGATCGTAATGAATTCAATCGAGTTTCCATATGCACTTCATCTCATGAAATCTGGAAACTATTGGAGGTTACCCATGAGGGGACCAACAAAGTTAAGGATACTCGATTGGATATGTACCGTCAAGATTTTGAGTCTTTTACCATGCATCCATCTGAAAATATAACTGAAATGTTTACACGTTTTACTGATATTTGCAATGGGAGAAAGTCCCTTGGTGATGATGTGTCTGCAGAAACGATGGTCAAGAAGATCCTTTGGATCTTACCAAGTACATGGGCACCGAAAGTCACGGCAATCCAAGAAGCAAAAGACATCAAGAACATGCCGGTCGAAGAGCTCATCGGATCCCTCATGACCTACGAGATCACCATAAGGAGGCAAGCTGAAAAGGAAGGCAAACCGATCAAAGTTCCAAAGAACATCGTCTTCAAAGTTCAAAAAGAAGAAAGCGCCTCCTCCTCATCGTCTTCCTCTTCAAGCGGCGATTCAGAAATGGAGAATCTTGCCTGCAAAATGCACAAATTCACGAAGAAGCACAAAAAGAAGAAATCCCGCAAGGCTCAACCCAACGAAAAATCCGAGCCCGAGGTAACATGTTACGGGTGTGGCAAGAAAGGCCATTACAAGCCCGATTGTCCACTCAACAAGAAAAAGGCCAAGCAAAAGGAAAATAAGAAGGCATTCAAGGCCACATGGAGTGATAACTCCACATCCTCCTCCTCCTTCTCAAGTGACAACGGTAAAAAATGCCTAATGGCATTTCATGAGGTATCCTCTTCCGACTCCTCATCCTCTAGTTCTTCAAATTCTTTCAATCATTTATCTTATGAGGATCTCCAACATGCTAGAGATCAATTGAAGGAAGGCTTTCACGAACTTTCTTCCAAATTTATTGCTTTAAAAAAGAATTTCAAAAAACTTTCTTCCGAAAAGGAACAACTTCTCAAAGAAAAGGAGGAGTTGTCCCTCAAGATCCAAAACCTTCCCGATGTTGATTCTATGGAATTAACAATCAAGGATTTAAGGAAATCCCTAGCTAAGTTCACCGAAGGTGAACATAACCTTTCGAAGCTCCTTGGTTCCCAATGCGTATCTAGAACCACCCAAGGGCTTGGCTATTCCAAGCAAGCTTCCTCTTCCCATGTTCCTACTATTTTTGTAAGGGGGAGCTCCCAATATAAATTTTGCAACTATTGTAAAAAACCCGGGCACTTAATTTATGAGTGCGATTGCAAAAATGCCCGGTATGGAAGGCCCAAAACCATTTCCTTTAATGATGAATTTCATAGGAGAAGACCCGCCATTAGACAAAATAATGTTTTTATGAAAATTTATCTTTATTTCTCTCTTCGGATGAAAACACTTTTTCTTCCAAAACCATATCTTCTAAAAATGTTTTAAAAATAATTTTTAAAATTATTCAAATGATTTATTAAAGAAATTTTTACCCTTGTTTTAATTTTTAATTTTTTTAAAGGAATCTTCATGTCATTTTTCAAATAATGACTGTTTGGATTTTACCAAAAATTTGAAAGGAATAATTTTTTAACATGTAAAACATGAATTAAATATACTGATGTCATGATCATTATTTTATTTGAAGCTTAATTTATAAGTTTCAAGTTTATTTTCAAAGAAAATAATTTTCAAAATGTTTTTAGTTTTAAAAAAATGTTTTTTAAAGTGGAAAGGATATTTTCCTCAATAACTGTTTTAGATGATTTTTAAATCTTACTTTATAAGTTTTAAAATTTTATTTTTAAGGAAAATTATTTCAATTTTTTTATAAAGTTCACTTTTATAAATTTATTTTTAAATAAAGGTTATTTTCATTAAGAAATGTTCTATGTGTTTTTTCTTTCAAAATAATTCTCCTTCTTAGATGAAATCCTTTGAGTTTACTTATACATTAGTGGGGATATGATATAAGGATAATATTCTTATTATTTCTATAAATGGTTTATGTTTATGATGATATGATGTTTATGAAACCTGTTTCCCTTCCACGGTTTATACCATGATAAACGTCTTATGAAATATTCTTTTTTTTCACAGGTTATACCATGACATATTTCTTATGAAACCTGCTTGTTTTCCATGGGTTATACCATGATATAGTTCTTATCTAATCCACTTATTTTCCCACAATTTATGCTATGATGAAATGATTATGAACCGATTTCCTTTCCACAGGTTATGATATGATGAAATGTTTATGAAACCCAATAGTTTTCATGGATTATTAAATGATTAATGTTGTGATATTATGGAACACATATGTATTGTTTCCATTTTGTGATGGGTGGGACCTATTTCTCCCTCCAATTTATTGGGTAATTATTAATGTTATATGAGCTTACATGTTATATGGGAGGTTATTCAAATACCAAAAGTGGGCATACAAGAGATTACCCCAATCTTGAAAGAGGGTACATGAGATGTCCAAGCCCAAAAGAGGGTACATGGGAGGCTATCCCAATATCAAATAACGTACACATGTGGTTACCCTAAGACTAACATTTTATGAATGTATTTGTGGGTAGAATTGATATAAATATTTTCTATGATTATGTATATGCCAAAACTCTATGTCTTATTCCAATGTTATGCTCTCATGGATCATGTTCTTTGATTTCCCTATGAGTCACGTATTATGAAAGACAAATATTTATTCCATGACTCAAGATTATGATATTTTATATGCAGGGTTTGGTTTTCAAATGTTATTCTCATGTTATCATACCCTTATTCTCATGATATTCTTACATATCTCACTTATTTACTCTTACTTAGCATCTGAGATCACCCTTTCTTATGTTTCCTTTCCCCAGATTGTGAATAAAGGTTTTATGTAGGGTATCTTTATGAAGATTACAAAAGGGAAATATATTTATGAAGGATTTTGAATATATTTCTCTAAATAAGAAGATTGTGTACCTATTCTCCAAATTCACTAAACCATTATGATCCTCAAGTAAGTGTTTTTTTAATGTAATGAATATTTATCTAGATGATGTAATATCTATGTACGAAAATCTAGGGTTTCTATAGTTGGTATCAGAGTATAATTTTAGTTAAACTTTTGAAACTATAATGAAAATAATTTAATGATATCCATAGGGTCATGTCTAGGTATAAGTATATGTTTGAGAAAATGTATAGAAAAATATCGTGGAATTTTGGTAATGGATAGAGAATGTGGTTTCCAAGAAATTTCATCCCAATTTGGATAATACAAGTGGACACAAATCTGCAAAATAGGTACCTAGGGGTAATAAATTTGAAATAGGCACATTGAGATGGACTTTATCATCAACTAATTCCTGAAAATGGGCATTTCTTCACACCTGGTTTAACACTCCCTGGTGATATGATTTTAAATACACAAAATCATTATAAACCATCATGAAGGGTTTAAAAGAATTATGACTATGAATAAACTAGGATAAAACTAAGGTGTAATAAATTAAAAAGAAGGTGTTATGTTATAGACATCCTATAAGTGATTTTTCATCATAATGTGGTTACCCACTATGATTAGTGTTTCTCACACTATGATTTTGGTTTTAGTAAATGGAAGGAACCATAAGGAACTAGGTTAATGTTAAATGTGAAAGGCAATGTGTTTATAAGAAACCAAATGGGATAATAATTAGAGTAAAGGATAATATGATTATCTATCGTCATTTATAATGATATATAATTAACAACTTTAACCTTAACCAACTCTTAGACTCACCAACAAAGATAAGGATAGAATTTATTGAGAGTTTGGGTGGTGGAGACCATAGAGAAAATAAGATTCTATTTCCTATATGTCAAGAATGTGGGAAAAATCATCTAAGTGGATATCCTATAGGAATAAGAAGATTTTTTCGGTATGTAAAATAAGGACCCAAAGCAAGTAACTAAAAAGGAAAAATGAAAAGTTTAGTTAATGAAATAGATGATAATAATGGTCTCCCTAAGGTATCATTGACTTCTGAATGTTCTAAATATAGAAAGTATTGGAATTATAAAAATTTATGTCTTAAAGGGAAATATCGTGAATAGAATTGGAATGGTTGTATGAGTAATGGATTTTCTATTGATAATGAAGATAATACAAATGACATATGAAAGGGAGGAGGTATTAAGGAAAAATATGATTAATCCTAGTTAATGGATTAAGGATGAGGTGTAATAATTGAAGTTAAATTCAATAATTATGAAATATATAAGGTTTGTTTTTAATATATGTTTTTCATTAAGTATTTTCAAGAATATATTGAATGACACTAATGACCTAGAAAATTGATTTAATGGAAAAGTGACATTTTATGAAAGAAAACATTATTATGGGAAGGTAACCATTAATATATTCCTAATATTGAGACAATGGTGTTTAGTTTGGATAAAGAGATTATGGATATGAATAATTTAAATTGGATAGTATTGATAAATTAGAAATAATTAATGATTTGTGGACAAAGCAGTTTATGTTATCATTGATGAAGTTTACAACATTATTAGATTTATGGAATATATTCAATAATCTATGGTTTTATTCAAGGAATGAGGAAGTACAAATTTTTTAATTAATGTTTTATGGAAACTCATGTTATTTTCATGTTTCAAGCGAATACATGATGAAGGTATTCTCATGTTTGGTATGTGACAATTAAGAACTAATTCATGTTGTTTGGGGGATTACTTATAAGTGATTTTAGAAATTTAGTAAACTTCTTTATAAGGTTTTATATTTTAACCATTCGTAAGGGTTATAAGGTTAACCATTTATGGAATGGTTCAAGTTGAAATTTGGATGAGGTTTTACGAATTAATTTATTACTTACCAATATGAAGATTTATGCATATTGGATAATTTGTGATAACCATTTTATTTTGATGATAACTAGGGATAAAAAGAATAAATTATCATTATATTATGGATCTTCTGATACATTAGTTCTCTAGGAATAAAAAAATTCATATTTATTTCTTTGAGTAAGAGATGAAGTGGAAATTGATCGAATTATAACCAAAGAATTAAACTGTGTTAACGATACAAAGGAAAGCTAAGCCCTAGGTATATTAGTCCCTTTGAAATTATTGATCAAATCAGGATAGTAGATTATCACTGGGTTATTCTACTAAATCTATCTTAGGTTCATTATGTGTTCCATGTAACCCTCTTAAGTATGTACATACCTGATCTATCACATGAATTGGACTCAGAGTTTGTACCACTAGAGCATGATATTTTTTATAAGTAATAGTTGGTTGAGATTCGGGATCATACAGAGAAAGTTATACTAAGAAATAACATTCACCTAGTAAAAATTTTGTGGTGTAACCATAGGATTGATTAAACTATGTGAGAACCTGAGTATGTAATGAAGTATAATTTTCCTCAGTTTTTGGTACAAAAGTGATGAATTTTGAGGGTGAAATTCATTTTAAGGGGGGTAGAATGTAACACCTTGAGATTTTGGTGAAATATTTTTTTTAAATAAATTTTATATTTTTGATATTTTGTGTTATAAAAAACCCCATGTTTAACTTGTATTACATAAAACACAGAGTTCATCATTCATTACATGAAAACCTGTGTTTAGATTGTATTATATACAACACTGAGTTTAAACGAAATGTGACTTACTATTAAGAAATTATTATTTAATATGATAGTTATAACCCATGCATTTATAATGATGGGTATGAATAAGATTACCTAAATAATAAAAATATATTGTTTAAAAATGTATATATAGTGAATTATTTGGTGACTAATTAATTATAAATGAAAATAAAAAATAATTTAAAATAAAGAAAATATTTTTCTGAAAAACTATTTTTATGCCCACAATTTTTTTACAACAATAATCTAAAAAACATTAGGTGAATTATTTTAATGAAATTGATATATTATATATTTTATAAAAGGTTTAAAAATCATCTTATATGTTTTCTAGACAAGAGATAATAATAAATCTATTTTTTTTGCATCAAAATTGTAATTTTCAAAATAGAAGTTTTTCCACCTTTTGAGAAATTATTTTATAGATAATTTTTGAAAATTTTAGAAAATTTTTTGTTTATAGAATTTTCATTTTTTAAATCATTATTTCAAAATTATCTTAGGGTGAATGTTTGAGAATTTTATCAGAAGATAAAGTTTTCAATGAATAGTGAAAATACTAGTTTTTATTAAGGATTTTCATTTATCTTAAAGATTTTGAAAACATAAAAAAATTTAAGATGGGTTTAAAAGAAAAATTAGTTCAATTATATATCATTTAATCAAATTTATGTCATTGGAATTATTTTCATGTTGCATTTTGATATAAGTTTTTTAAATATTTTGAACATTTTCTATTTGAAAACTCGTTTTCTCATCGTGTCTGTGAGATTAATTTTAAATTAAATTTTGACACTTTTGTGAATTTAATTTGTAAAAATGGATTTTATATTTGTAATAATAATAATTTATCTTATATAGTAAGGTAAACTTAATTTATTTACATAATTAATTGTAAAAATAGAAAAAATTATGTACCGCGGTTAAAGTACAAATATGTTTACCGAGAGGTTAAACTAAAACAATAAGGGTTAAAAATGACCAAAACATGTCACAAAACAATTTTATAGATATATTTAGACCTTATATATTATATGTTTTAGTATTTTATATTTTGGATCCTTTTGGCCTGTGAAAAATGTGGGTACACCGTTTTATATTAAAAAATTATAAGTATTCCACTCACCACACTTAAAAAAGGCCACCCATCACCTATCCTCTTAACACTTAAAAAACCCATTGGTTTAGCCAAAAATTGACCAAATAAATTACGTAATTCCAAAATCTAATCCTATAATTTGTAGTTGGGTCATAAATCCAATCTAGGAGTGATTTTGGTACAAACTTAGGGAGGTTACTTGAAGAAGTGGAATTGTTTTTCAATGAGTGTTTTTATTTTATTTTCTCCTCCACTTAATTAAATTATTATTAAACCATGATGATATAATAAAATTATTATATTAAATATACTGATATATTTTTATTTTAATGTAATTTCCTATAACAATATCCTCTTCTATTAAACAATTTATGAAATCATTATTCGTGTGTATGGCGGACTACCGCCTCACGAACCAATATCATTCATTTTTTCCATTAACACCTCTCATAGATGAATATAATGATGTATTTAATGTTTATATATTATATTTATAATGTTATTATAATTATAGAATTTTAATATCATGCATACCTTTATACTTTCTATTTCGTGGGAATACGATAGCGTTGCTTGTGTGTACGATGAACTAGAACCTCTTGAAGCGATGTGATTCATTCACGCTTTACATGGAAGGTAATAAGTATAGTTTAATGAAAATATGTAACATATATGACATAAAAATTATTCTATAATGTTAATATTTTATTTAACTTTCTTTCAATCTATCAAGAAAATGAAAACATCGTTAATGTGTACGTACAACCTACCCTCTCCCTGAAAGGTGTATTTAATTTTCCATCTTTAAATCTCATAGATTACTATAAAAACATATATAATGAATATATATGATATTTATATCATGGTTAAAGTTTTTTAGATGATGTAACTATGATAAAAGTAAGATGACCCAAAAAAATACACGAAAACAAAGCAATTATTTCCAGAAATGTGGATTTAACATGGAATTGTTAATAAACAGGTAATAAAAGGTAATAAAAAATAACATAAAGTATGATATATATAACTATGGTTATGTAATATATGTACAGTAAACTTATATTTATCATATAACAGGTTTGAAATTGTATTAAGGAATTTGAGACTTAAGGTAAGGGATTTCCATCTCGATTTTTACTTTTATGGGACACATCATATTCACCACCTATTTGTTTAATGTGACATATATACATACCATAAATGTATTTTATGATTATTATAATTAAACTTATGGGTATTTTAATATCCATTTTAATATATCAATTTTAAGGTGATTATGATTGAAATTAACCAAAGTGGCAAGAGTTTTATTTTACAATCTCATCGTTTGTCGAGATTGTTTATGATTATGATTCTACTGATGAAATATTATGATCTATCTCTCAATAAAATCATGGGATTTATTATATTTTTATTATTTACAGGTAATTCATGTTTTCTATTCATTTTACTCTCTTTATTTACTGAATAGTTAGAATAATGCTTTTAAGAAAATTTTTCTATATTTCTCTCTTAGGTCGAAAACCCTTTTTCTTCCAAAAACATGTTTTCTAATTTTTTTTAAAAATATTTTAACATTATTAAAATTATTTATTAAAGAAAATTTTACCCATTTTTGACTTTTTATAAAATATTTTGATATGAATCTTCATTTCATTTTCTAAACAATGTTCATTTGGATTTTACAAAAAATGTGAAAGGAATATTTATTTTAACTTGCATGACATGAAAAAATATTTCATGGAATCATGACCATTATATTTTGTGAATATTACTTTATAAAATTTCAAGGTTATTTTCAAATAAATTTATTTTAAAAATGATTTATTTTTTTTGATGTTGAAAGGATATTTTCCTCAATAATCATTTTAAGTGATTTTAAAGCTTCCATTATAAGTTTTAAAAGTTTATTTTAAAAGAAAAGGATTTAAAAAATATTTTATAAATTTTAGTTTTAAAAATTTATTTTCAAATAAAGGGTATTTTTCTTAAGAAACGTTCCAAGTGATTTTTCATTAAAAATAATTCTCTATATAAGATGACATACTTTGAGGCTGCCTATGCTTTATTGGGGACATGATCCAAGGATACCACTCTTATAATTTCTATTAATGGTTTATATTTATGATGAAATTATGTTTATGAAACCAGTTTCCCTTCAATAGGTTATACCATGACAAGATTCTTATGAAACCTGATTTTTTTGACATGGGTTATACCATGATATAATTCTTATAAATCCTACTTATTTTTAGATGAGTTAAACCATTATGGAACTCTTATGAAAACCACTTATTTTTCCATGGATTATGTTATAATGAAATGATAATGAACCAATTTTTTTTTTCCACAGGTTATGCTATGATGAAATATTTACGAAACTTATTTCTTTTCATGGGTTCTGAAATGATGAATGTTTTATAATCTTATGGAACACATGTGTAATATTTTCATCATGTGATGGGTGAGAACTATATCTCCATCCAATACATTGGGTAATGATTAATGTTATATAAGCTCAAAGGGAACATGGGAGGTCATCCCAAGCCTAAAAGAGGGTACATTAGAGGTTATCTCATGCTCAAAAGAGGGTATACATGATGTTATCCCAATCCCCAAGTAGGTACATGGGTGGTTATCACAAGCATAACATTTTTTTAATGTCTTGGTGGGTAGCATTGACATAAGATATTCTATGATTATATATATTCCACAAATCCATGTATTATGCCAATTTTATGCTCTCATGGCTCATGTTATTTTATTTCCTCGTGAATCATGTCTTATGAATTAGAAATATTTATTTCATGTGATTCAATCTTATCATGGGGTATGGAATTTTTTTTAATTAACCAAGTATAGTATTGTTAGTTATCTTGAAGAAGGTACACAAGTGATTCTATTCTTTGTGTATATATATAACATTTTCTTCTAATTTAAATATAAGAATGAAAAAAGATGTTTTAGTTACTCATTTAATTTTATTTTCTCTTTTAATCCTATAAAAATCTTAATAATTTACAATTAGAATAATAGAATGAAATTTAATAGAAAATAATATTTTCAATATTTCAATAATACTCAAAATATTATTTAACACTATAAATTTATATAATGTGTTGAATATACTAGAAACATGTCAAATCCATAGAATATCATCAATTTATCACAAAAAAATCATTAAATATATAAAAATTAAAGTATCATAAAATGTATGTAAATTGGGATTTTAATAAGTTTGATTATTTATACCAATTTTATATTATTATACATATTTCATTTTAATTTTTTTAATATATATATATATGATTTGTTTTTTTACTTTAATATATAGATAACAAAATTGATCGTAAATTTTTCAAGTATTTTTGACCCCAAAAAATTCCAAACTTTAGCACTTAAAATGCTGAAATATAAAATAATAACAAATTTTTTGAATATATCTACAATATTAAAAAAATATTAGTTAATTTTACAAATTCATAAAACGAATTAAATATTCCAAGAAAATTCAAAATTAACACAAATAATAAATCTATCACAAAAAATATCATTAAATGTATAAATACATTATCTCCAAGAATTTTTTTAATACCAACCCATAACAAAATGAATGAAAAACTATATGATAATTGGTTTTTGTATCCATTATTCTTTCCAAGGTGTGAAATTATAGATATATATTTCTGGTTAGCTAGAAGGCATCTAAGTTTCACCAATGTTGTGCTTGAAAATGACCAAAGGGTTATATTCTTCAACATTTAATTGTCAAAGAATCCTGACCTCCATGTGTTTACTCCATCGGGTATAGGCACATTCAGTGTTTCAAATTTTCATAAAATCAATCATAGGCAACATGAAATTAATTCCTGAGTTAATCTATATTGGTGAAAAGCTATACTAGTCAAGTACAATTTCTAGGATTATATTGTTTGTAACTATAAAATTATCACTGATTATAAAGTGATACAGAAAGGTATCCAAATGGATTCAAGATGTATTTTCTATGAGATCAATAAAATAGAATCAGTAGATCACCTTTTTTAAGGGAAGTGGGCTCAATTCCTTTGGTATTTCCTTAGGGGTTTCTTTGGGAGCACAGTCTAGTTGGGTTCCATGAACTTATTATTATCTGTAGGGATTATTAACATCGATGGATTACCTATATAATTCCATATATATGGAATGATATTTTCATTTGGGTTTTAGACCATCTAGGAAACATTCAATGAGTTTTTCTTGTCATCATAGATTACAATGCACTTATCCCAGTATAGAAGTGAAAATGATTTCTAGCATTACTAATCTCACTTCACTAGTAAAGAATAAGGAAATATATCTTTTTATTAGGAAGGTTCTCCCTCAAAATTCATAGGTTATGTTTGGAAGAAAAGGTTTCCTTCAAGGAAACTGGGTGTGTTGGAAAGTTCCTAGGAAAATACTCATGGTTAATATGTATGGTACATGAAAAAAATATCCTTTCAAGGAGGAGACATCATTATTGATACTAGGGGATATATTATGATTTCATTTAGTTCCTTTTATGGTCAAGTAAATTATTTTATTGCAGAGTCTTGATCCATGCTTAGTGGAATCATCTTGAAAAAAACCTTAAATATTTATCTTGATTTAGGTTGAAACTGAATTTATATTAGTGGAAAATTCTTGTTATGTAACTTCACTACTCTTTGGTTAATTGATTATTATATCATAGATTACTAAGGTTCACTCAAGTAGGGTGTGGAGATATTTTATACATAATGTGAGGGGAACATGGTGGCATATATCCTTACTTATAAAGATTCCCAAGTTGAAACTATCAGAATCTACTTAACCATTGGCTTCCTTTACCTAGATTGTAAAGATATTGTAAATTGGGCTACCTTTTGTCTCCTTAAGCCTTGTTAGTGGTATTTTAGTTTATTTAATAAAAATTTCTAATTCTATGTATCATTTAAGATATTTATATGTTTTATTGAAAGGGTATGTGTCACTCAAGTAGTTATAAATATTTGTTAATTTTTTTTATTTTAAATATATATTTTCTTTACTTCTTTTTATTAGAGTTTGAAAAATCACATGTCTCTATGTGATGAATTTTTAATAGTTTTTTTTTTGAAATCTCATTCCCTTTTTGGATAATCAATCACAATTCAACTAATTATTTAATTATAAATAATATAATTATTTTGAATGTTAGTTTAATTGTTTCAGGTTAATTAAATATTTATCAGGTCATGAAATAATGGATGTTTATACATTTCATAAGATACATATCAATTTCATAGAGAATTATAAAAAAAACCTAGTAACTGTTAATCTTTCATTAATAACTGTTATGATCTGGGAGACTATTCATAAATTTCTACTTTTATAATTTTTTGGTGTTTTTGGTGTGTTATTAGTATGGTGGCTTAAATTTATTATTTCTTACTAGGTATAATTAATATTATAATAATATTAACTTTTTGATATATATAAAATATTTAAAAAAAATAAGTCAAGTGGATTATATAAACTAGTTCCCACCAGGAAAATTACTTCGCAATTGCTTTTGGAACTCTATGATACCAAATTAAGGTGTTCATATGGTTTGGTTCCCAATATCCATCCAGGACACAACACAAAAACCAATAGTTTAAAACTATTTTAGAACTTCAATTTAAACAATTTTTAATTTTTACTCATCACGTATTTATCTTATATAAAAAGACTAAACAAAAAATTATGAATTATGTTCACATCCACCATAATTAAAGAAGATTAAAATATTTAAATTTGTATAACTGTTCACCCCCTTGTGTTGTTCAATTAATCCAAGTATGCTATCAAGTGAATGTCATAGTCGTTACCGAATTCATGGAATTAAAGTGTAAAAATATCACTATCAACTATTAGAAATAAATATAACACTTTACATTAATATTTTAATAATTTATTTCAATATTTTAACACTTGAAATTCATATTTAAAACTATAGTTCTGAAATATATTTTTTTTCATAAAAAATTACATCAAAAGTATTTTTTTGTAATTGAAGTGTCAAGTATGTAACACCACTAGGGGGGGGGGGGAATAAATGGTGATCTTATTACAATTTCATTTACTTGTAAATAATCCTATGCATATTTTAAGTGTTTAGATCCTCTCAACTTTGTAACTCAACCTCACCCATATGTAAAGATAAGAAAAATAAATGCATGGCACATAGTTTTTTATAATATTTGGTCTTAATGTGGTTACATACTATTTTTTCTATTCAGAATAACCTAATAAATATATTTTACACTAAGCATCATTAGAGATATAAGATTTGGAAGAGATGGAATCACCCTTGAAATGACCAGTCATGATCTATGTGATCACCAAGATGGGGGTGATTTAGTGCACAATTATTTTTTATTTTTTCTTTTTTATAAAAAAAATTCACCTACATTTAGTTATAATTGACTCTGTTGGGAAAAAACCAAGAATTATCATAGGAACACAAGTATTTACAAGTTTCACAATTCAATAAGGGTAGCTAGTTCTTGACATGGTTTAGATATAATAAAATACCACACAACCACTAGAAAACAAACATTTTCATAGTTTACATAAAGAAGAGAATATCCATAAAGTTTATAGAACTATAGTTATTTTACAATGATTTTTCACATAGGACTAATAAAATTATTTAAAAATATTTTGTAACAATAATAAAAACCATCACCAATAGGATTAACTATGTTGTTACTGTGATTATTTAATATTATACACTTTTTTTCTTTTAAGTTATTCTTCCTCTTAACTTTCTTGTAAAGAATTGAGAAAAAAAATCTTTATAGAATATTTTATGAAGAAGTCCTATCTAATCACTTCTCCATATAGTACCCTTGGTCTGATTTACTCTGTCAAATGCCCCACTTTTCTGATTGCCTCTACACACAATTTGTCTGATCACTCTTCTTCACATGTTTGGGGACTCTTATTTACCATATTCATCTAAAAACTCTTCTTCACCCTTCTCATATGATGAATCTTCATCTCCATTTTTATCCAATTCCAATTGATTAGAAAAATATATTTAGTACCCTGATGACGCATGCCTGTCGTAGGGCATGGAAAAAGCAATTTAATTTTCCTAATGCAGCATATTGGCTGACCAAGGTCATCTCACTTGAGGAAATTTCTCAATCGTTCACTTAATTAATCTAATTTAACTAAAATAATTATTATTTTTGGTTGTTTTTATTTAATCTAGGAATGGAATTCAATTTAATTTAAATAAAATATAAAATTAACATGCAATGGAAAAATACAATTAATTGAGAAAGAACTTGGCCTTTATGGGTTTGTTTGTGGGTTACATCATTCTCTTTGTTGGTATTTAAATTAAGTTTGATAATTCAATTATGAGATCTCATTCATGAATTACTATTATTTTATTTATTGGTGTGAAATATTTAATGAATTTAGCAATCTTAACTTCACCTCCTCCTATAATCAAGGTTGATGGCACACCTCAATCAAGAGTGTGACATCTTCCAAGACCTGGCTCCATCGTATGCCATTTCAACCACTGAATGACTCAACTCCATCATATGAAGATCTTGTATCCAGTATAAGGGAGGGAAAATATTTATAAATTAATAGAAATGAGTTTGAGATCAGTGTCACAGTGGATGATCGCCACACCTGTGCACATCACTCTTGCTCATCACAAACTTAATAAAACATCAGAATTTAAGCACAGAATAAATTAAATTTCCACATACCTCCCCCGATCCAAGTCTCGGGTTATCCCCTCATATTTGAGGGTAAGAGGTCACAGTGGAGAATATTAGAAGAATAAAAGAATGAGAAAATATAAAGAAGAAAACATGGTGGATGGGTGGACACAGAAATAAATATAATGCATGAATTTTATTATAAATATAAATTAAAATTAAAAACTAAAACAAAAATAAATAAAATAAATAAATAAAAAAATGAAATGGGGAAGATTTGTGGCCGGCCTCCCTCAGTGGAGATCTCCTCCTTGGTGCCTTGAAGGAATGGATGGAGAATGGGATGCTTTGAGCGGGTGGAGCTCTCCTCCATTTATACCCATAATTTATCCCCAGAATGTTGATGCATTATAGCCCCATTAAATGACATATTCATGCATTGAGACCTTCTTGAGTGTTGTTCATAATTATCTTGGTCGTGTCCCCCAAAAATCTCAGTGCATTTGGACTTGTATTCCGAGAGTTATGGCCGTTTTACTCTGAGCATTTATTCTGTCCAGTCAGACTCTCCAAATCAAAAACCTATGGATTAGGGTGATTTAATGACCCCTTAAATGGATAATTCACGCAGCCTTTACTTCATTAAAGATTATCCAAAACTCCTTTTTCATCCACCCACTGAATATCACAAAATTTGGTCCCACCATGAATGAGTTATGGTGACCACACCAAAACTAGGTAGAACTAAAAATAGTTTTCTTGATCCAACTTGTGAGCTTCTTTGGAGTTTTCATATGGTCGATTTAGCTATTGGTCCCAAGATATGAAATGAATCCCTTGATGTGTAGAATCTGGAAACGAAATAATTTGGCAATTTGGATTAGTGTATCATATGTTATGGCCAAAATACAGTAATAATTTAAAACAGTTAAAAATACGAAATGGCCCATTTTTACTGTTCAACTCAAAATGACACCAATATCATAAAAATTAAGCAATTCATCTTAGAGTAACACTTTTGTGGGTTTAATAAAATAAAATTAAATGTAAATTTAATTGAAAATATTTTATCTATCACCTTACACTTTACTTATTCAGTACTTGGACCAGTAGTAACTAATCAAATAACCACTAATACAAGATTCCCCTTTATTTTGGAAAAGTTCCTATGAGAATTAAGGGCGACACCTGAACTTCAAACTCAAACTTCCCACTCAATTATTTAAACATTTAACCTCCTTCAAACCTACTAAAATATTGGATTCAATCAATATTAGTATAAATTTCCTTATATATTAGTGTCAATGTATTTTTTCAAACCTCCCTTAAATCTCATCTTGAATCAAAAACTTACATTCGTGATTATTAGAACATATAACACCCATATCAACACCATCACATTTAATATGTTTACAAAAACTTTGTAAATATCTTCAATCCTTTAATATAGTATAACTTCATAATTTGTTTTTCATTTTTTGAAATATTATATGTTGTTCCTTCACAACTTCATAGGAACATCTTGGAAATATTTTACGAGACTGTCCCTCCATCCAATGAATTTATTTAAAAACTTTATCACATTTATTTACTTGAACACCTCTATCTGATGAAATTAATTTGAAAACATTTGTCCCAATACTTTTCAAATGATTGTTCAGTAGAATCAAAACATTTTCTTTATCTAGTGAACTTGAAAATTTGGTTCATCTAGTGATATCTATCAGATGGAATCGTAAATGTTCATCGGATTCACTTTCTTTGATGGACTTGTAAAAGTTTATCTAATGGAATCCATCCAATGATATTTCCTTATGACCCCTATTTTATACTTCTTTAAACTTATTTTGACTAACATAAATTTATGTCTGATAAAACTTTTTACCACTGAAATGATATATCTTCATAACCTTGAACTTTAAATAATGAAACTTTATTACTTCATGTCTTGAAATTTTCACCACCACAGTTTTATATAATAACTTCAGTCTAGTAGATTTATGTTTGTAAAAATTTAACCATTTTACAAACTCAACTTGAATCATGTAACTATTCATGATGTTTGACAAATTAAGAAATATAAAAGTATTGCCTAATTTTAATATTAGAACATCTCTGTCTGATGAAACTATAAATATTATTGGTTCTATACTCTGATAGATCACCTTAGTCTGATCAAATCGAACTATTTTACTCAGTTCATTGTACATGTTCTGTTGTTCTTAAAAAAATATTAGTATTTTTAGGTGATTTATGTTTGAAAAATAAATATAACACTTAAGAAAACCAACTTTATTGACAACCAACTTCTTCTCAACACCTTCAAACCTCTTGGTCCCAACTATCTTCCACTTTTAGTTTTGTTTTCAACTAAGGAACATAAATCACTAAAACATTGAAACTCAATAAATGATAAACTATCCAAAACTTATAAGCCTACATGAGTGAAATCAATATAGGAAATAAGAATCATTGACCAACAATGTCACATTGTTCATAAAAAGTTGAGTAAAAAACGTTTCTAACTTCTTATATTTATTCATTTTCATAACAAAAACAAAATTCAACATGTATGAAATAGTTTAATTTATCCACTAAGATAAACTATTAAAATAGTTTTCATATGATTATATCACATCTCACATAATTATATCACATCATAGCCATTTTAAAAAATCCCGCTAAATATATTCTTATTATATTTCTTTAATTATGTATTTGATGTCAAATTATGTGACCAGTTCTTAAAATTACTTTAATATTATATTATGATATATTTTATTAAATTATTTAAAAAATATGAAAATACTGAAAAAGGTAATGTATGATGATAAATGGTTTAAAAAATAATCTCTTGGTCATTTATATTGAAATTTTATCCTTATATGTAAAATCAAAACCTATTAATATTAAAATTTCATTATACTAGTTAATATTTAAATTGGTTAACAAAGGGGTTAAACCAAAACTTAAAGTTTAAAATTATATGAAAACCTATCTAAATTTCATTGGATGATAATATATCTACCTTATCCTATTTTTATTATAATATCTAGAAATTTTAAAGATTTTTGGATTGAGAATGACATAGTTATATTTGAATCTATTTTCCAATTCCATGTGTTTCCTTTCCATTTTTTATAAAAGGACACACATTCTCTCTTTTAACTACACCACTTTGAGCCATATATCCCAAAAAAGAAAAAAACAAAAATACCTCCAAAACGTAATTATAATGTTTTTAAAGTTATTCTCTTCCTAGAAGTCCAACCTTACTATACTTAATAGGATATCTAATGGTATTGTTTCAAAGAATTCTAAACACCTAAATTGAAATATTCTTTTTACATGTCTATTTAACTCCACTAAATAAATGGTATTTAACAAAAATTAATAAATTATGTATCCAAAATAAATAGAAATTTTATTATAATTATGAAACATCCACTATGTAACCACTTTTCATCGAAATTAAAAATGATATTATCGGTCGTGTATACGTGTGGACTACCACCTCTAAATATCAAGCTGTTTTTTTTCATTTCCTCTTTAAATGAATGGTAGTAAGGTAAAAGTTTATAAATATATATGAAATATATTATATAATAATAATTCTTTAATGTTAAATTATTTACCTTTCTTTTTTTCTATTCTTTGAAATGTGAAAGCAGTGTTCATGTGTATGTATGGACCACCGCCTCTATAAACACTGTAATTCACATTTCAATATTTAAATTTTATAGATGATTCATTATATATATATATATATTGAATATATATAATTTATTCCGCAATTAAAACACTTTCTATTTTGAAAACAAGATCTATATACAAGGAGCATAACTACATAGCCAAAACACACATGAAAAACGTAATAATTATCACCTAGAACAATGATTTTAAGAAAGAATTTTTAATAATGGGTGATAAAAGGTTATAATGAAATCAAATATGGTATGAATTTTATGATTATTGTTCTTTAATAGTTTTATAATAAATATATATTTATTATATAGAAGGTTTGAACACATATGAAGCAATTAGAAACTTATGTAAGGGATTAAATCTAAATCTCATCATTTTTTGGGATTGTTTGGGTTTAAGTCTCCACTAGGGAGATTATTTTAAATTTATATCTTAATCAATTTTTCCCCCTCTCATATTATTTCTATAAATTAATCATTTTCCCATCATTTTCCTCGATTTATGTTCTAATGATACCAATATAATGCTTTTAAGGAATACGTACTTTGTTTTTTCAACTCGGTCATGAATTTTTTCATCCACATCCATATGTTCCTTAATATGTTTTAATTAATGTTTTTTAATATTCTATAATTATTTATTAATTTTTTTACACATGTTTTAATTTTAAAAAACTTTTATAGATGTATTCTTCTTATCAATTTCTAAATGAGTTACTTTTGAATTTTTATAAAAAAATGTGACTGGAATTGTTGTTTTAACCTACACAACATGAAAATAAATATTTCTCTATATGACCACCAAATTCATTAAATTTCACATTACATGTTTCAAAGGATTATTTTAAGGAAAATTTTTCCCTAATAGATGGAATATTTTTATATTTCAAATATGTGATTTTAATGTGAAAAGCGTATTTTCATCAAAAAAAATCTCCCAGAGATATTTTTAATTTATTTTCATATACGATGAAATCCATGGTTGAATATTATAATGAGGATATAATCTAATTATTTCATCTAACTTATTTATATGATTTTTTACTGATCATTTTAGTATTGGAAAGTATTTATATTTAGTATTCTAATTCTTCTAATTAAAATAGTTAATTATTTTTAAGGAATGATGATTAATTTTAATTTTTATTTATATAACATCTAAGATTTTTAAGGTATTATTTTTAAATATTATTTTGATTGATTTTGAGATCAGGAGATAAGACAAAATACGATTTCAAGGCCACGTGTGCCCAGAAAAAATGTTTGAAACATATTAAAATATTTAATAGCACATGTAAGAAGTTTTACTAAAAAAGTGGAATAACTTCTGAACAAGTTCCTAGATCAGAAATATGAGGGCACCATTGAGATCCAAATAAAGTATTTACCTTAGGTGAGAAATAACATTAGTCGTTGTGGGTCGTTTGTTAAAATGTTGTCAAGGGTGCGAAATTAATAAAATAAATTAAACTTAAAGAATTTATTTTATTTTCTTCAGCACAGAGACCTAATCCCTCTATAATATTACGACTAATAAAATTGTTACATGGTCAGTTGATAAACCCTAAAGACCTAGACATCATTGGGGGAGAGCATTCTTGGAGGAACATAAATCTGGATCAAATCATGGATCGTCATGCTAATGATGTTTGATGATCTCATGAATGATGACAAAGTAATTCTTCTTCACTGATGATCGATCCAAAATCAAGGTAGTGTGTTTGGTTTTGTGATTTTTCATCATTTTTTTAATCTCGGATGAACATGGGTAAATTTAATGAACAATAATTGATATACACATCGTTGGTAGATTTTAGTTGGATAGAATTTTTTAATTTGATTTGTTGATTATCCCTATTCATTCACAACTTCTACAATAACAAATCGAGGCCAACTAAACAAAGAATAAGGTTTTTCCCCACTCTTATGTTTTATGGATTTATCTTAAAATTTATTAATGTGATAATCATTGGTAATCCCTTGGCCAATAGTTTGAAAAATACGTGATTTTAGATCATTGCGCAATCGGTCTTCTGTAAAATAGAATGAACCCACAGGTACGGAAAATGATGGTGGTCGTGTATCGAGGATCTACAGTTATGACAGATATATCGGGGAAGATTAATAATTGGTTTAGGGTTCTACAACCTTCCTGGTTATCACGTGGAAAATGAATTTCATAGGTGAGTTACCGATGCATTTTGAGGCCATATTCTGGTGAGTTACCAATGTTGTGGTGTAATCTACATAGATATGAGATTTACGAAGAGATTTTAGGAGGAAATCAAGGTGTAAGTGGCATGAAAGGAAGAATGGATAAGAAATATAGATCTAAAAAATCCCAAGAAACACGACATGAAACTCGGTACTACTTTCCATGTGGGACCGCTTCAGTGGTTGTTAGGGTTTTGAGAAAGGGATGATGATCACATGGCGTGTGACCCCTGTCACACATCATGTGAACCTCCTCGAATTACTCGGTATGTACTATAGAGAGTACACAAACATGGGTAACAATACACACCCAGATGGCACGCTGTGTACTTAGACACAGACAAGGATTTCCCTTCATGGACTGGTATATGGTTATGGATTTGGTACACAGACACGACCAAGTGACACAGGTAGGGACCCATGTGTCTCTAAATTACATTTACTCATCCTACACACCATTTATATAGAGACAACATGTCATGTGAGGATTTCCACAATAGAAAATTAATGGGATAGTTGAACACACTATCTACCCCTGTGACACACTATGTACTCCCAAAAAGAGTTCATGAGGATCTTTGTTCTACTAGTTTGGACTAGTAGAGGTTGAGTGTGTTCCCTTAATGCTTTCCTCTAGGGTACAATGAGGCATTACATCCACATAACTAGATTATAATCCTTTCTAGAGATCGAGTCTTAGATAGAGTTATGGTGTCCCTACGTGAGACTTTAGTGTGATCCTCTGTCATCCATAACGGAGTTTGTAGAATTAGCGTTACCTCCCTATGTAGGATGTTGATCCTCCATATAGTGGGCCACATCAGCAACATTCATAGAATCATTGGAATACAATCCCTTATATAGTAGGTTGATCCCGATTAGGTTTGTGGTGTCCCCTAGATGTTCTAGGCATGACCCCCTCCCTGTGTATCATAGTATTCTTTGACCAATGAATTCTCTTTGTGAGGGGCCCAAATGAGCTATACCTCTTCATTGAGTGTCTCTGATGATATCATGACTTGAGAAGTGAGTTCTCATAGAACAAGAATTATTTGAGAAGAATCTTGTGGCTGGAAGTTGGTTATGACTACCTGATGGCATGGTGTATCCCACGAGTATATATGGGTTGTTTTTATACTTCTTGTATGTATTGTACATTGTTACATTATGTATTAAGCAAACTATACTTGGTAATTCTAGTTTAGTGTTTTTGGGGTGTCCTACTATGTATTGTTATACTCACCCCTGCATGGGATTTTCTCTCATGTGTTGTGTCTTATGTAGATGGTGGCCCTTTTGACGGTGTCCTAGGAGAATCAGGAGTGGTTGGATCATAGATGGAGCTAGGCAGACCAAGGTGTTTACTGGGAGCATAATTTTGACTTAGAACTCTCCCTTTGAGTAGGTTTGACTCTTTATAGTTTTGGTTTGGCTAGTATTTGGCCCCTTTTCTTTTTACAATACTTCTACTATTGTACTCTGGTGCTAGGATCGTAGTAGTATGCATGAATTTCTTAGTTGTTTACATTTCATCATTGTGTACCTTGGAGTTGTGTGTGTGCGTACATGTACTTTAGGATAATTCCTACTATTTTTGGGAAATGACTACTTGATGCTAGTGACCAGCCCCTGGCCTATCGAAGGAAGGTTTGGGGTAGTCATGAAACAATACCCTCTAGGATGAGTCGTGAAAGAGTGGTATCATCAGAGGTTGGATTTACTTTAGGATCAAGATTATATGAGATTGGTTTGGGGAAATAGTGTCATGTGTTTCAAGTTTGACTTTCAGGATAGGTAATCCAGTGTTGGTGCAACAACCGACATATCCATACAACAAAACTCTGATCACCTGCTTTTCAACTCGGTACATGCGAACACTGGTTTCAAGAAAGAAAATGGTACATGCATCATATAGGAATGGTTTTGTTTTTCATTTCCTTCTTGAGTCATCTCCCAAGATATACTCTATTGACCTTAGTTTATCATAATTTATTTATGGTTGCCTCCACATAGATAGCTAACTAGGATTCCACCACATGATGACAAGGATGATCCTCCTATTGACGAGAGGCATGTACCGGATATAACATCTCTAAGTGGTCACCAGTTATACCACAACCTGTCAAGCAACAGCTACTACTAGCACTACCAACTGAGGATTCACGTAGGTTGAGTGAATTTCATGAGTTTCAAAGGCTGTGAAATTTTAGGTTTTGGGGTGATCCAGACCCCCAGAGAGCTGAGGAATAGCTATAGGCAGTCACCTGTGTTTTCTGCCTTGTGAGGATGCATACCAATCAAATGGAAGTAATTACTATGAGTCTTATTTAGGGATTTTCAGGGCGATGGTGGATATTAGTGACTTAGTCTCATGACAAGATCCCTCTCGCTTGGATACGCTTTGAGAAAATCTTTATATATTAGTTATATCAAGACACATTGCAATCAATACACATATAGGAGCTCCTGCAACTGCAATAGAGCAGTCTAACCATAGAGGAGTACCCAACAAAGTTTATTGATCTCATGTGTTACTATTTGGATATTTTATGGGACCAATTCTTCAAGGCTAATACCATCGAGCATGGATTGCATTATGACATTAGGGTGTTAGTGTTATCACTTAACATTTCTACCTATGTTGGGGTACTTGAGAGAGCCATGTTAGTGAAATGGTTTTTGGAAGAGTAGACACCAATCATTGGAGCTAGTAGTAGGAACTTGGTAGGTGAGACTGCATAATTATGTATCAAACTTAATACACAGGGATCCAAGTGGGTCATGCACTTAAGAAGGAAATACCAGGACTCAGGGAAAATAGTGTTGAGCTCCCATCAAAGCTCGAATCATCCAAGCGATAGGTAGTTTTTCTCTTGTGACTTTTGAGGACATTTGTAATGAGATTTCATGAACCATCATACAAATGATCTAGAAATGTTCAAGGGAATTCCTAGAAAAATATAGAGACATGAGTAGTGTGGTTCATATGGAGGAGGATGTGGAATAGGGTATAGAATAGAAGCATGAGGTGGTCAGAGGTTTGACCAATTACCACCACCACCCCCAGGCGGTTCACACCAGGCTCAGGGAGTTGGTGGGAAGTGATAAGGCCAAATGTAGGAAATAAAGGCCTGTGAACCCTATAATTCAAGGATGATATAAGGTATGATCAGTGTCTTTTCCACCTTAGTTTTAAGTTTAGATAGACATAGTTTCTTATCATTATTTTCCTACCATGAATCCTATTTACGACTCGGTGATTCCAGTTGAACCATTGATTCAACCCTTATGCTTGGAGACTCTTAGTGGAGGAGACTTGATGATCACACACTGGTGTAAAAAGTGTGACCTGAATCTTGAATAAAAGAGTTTCGGTTGGGATCTCTTAGTAGTGGTATTGAGGAATTAACACATCATTCTTGGTATGGAATGATTATCCACAATTCATGCTCAAATTGAATATTTTAGTTTAAGATTGTGGTGTGTCTGCAATGATGAAACCAATTTTTCTATTGTTGGTGAAATGGAAATCCAGGTAGCACAGGATAGACTCACACATAGGAATGTGCAATCGATTACTCTCTCGGTGTAGTGGATGTTATGAGTCCTCAATTTCCTATGGTGGTGGAGGAGTATAAATAAATCATTCTTGAATATTATCTAGGTTTACCTACACATTTGGAGATATACTTATAAATTTATCTACACTCTGGGATAACACTGATATTTATAACTACATATCGGATGGCTCCTATAGAGCTTTGTGAGATAAGGGTTTAGTTTCATGACTTGAAGAAGAAGGGATTTTTGACACCTAGTATTTCACCCTGGGTATCCTCAGTTTCGTTTTCCAAGAAGGAATATGAGAGCTTTAAATTATGTGTGTAATACCCATGCTTGAACCAAGGGACTGTTATGAAAAATTATCCACTACCAAGGATCGATGAACTCTTTGATTAGTTGAAAGGAGAATGATGGTTATCAAAGATTGACCTCTAATCAGGCTCTCACCAGCTTTGAGTAAGTGATGAGGATATACCAAAGTCGGCCTTCAGTTGATTCTACATGCACTATGATTACTTGGTGATGTCGTTTGGCATAAATAATTCCACAACAATGTTCATGGGACTCATGAACTAGATATTTCAACCTTTATTATACTAGTTTCTAGTTGTGTTCATTAATGAAATCCTAGTGTATTCAAAATCTAAGGAGGAGAAGGTGAGACACTTAAGAATGGTCCTAGACATAATCTAAGAGTACCAAATTTACAAGAATCTATAAAAGTTATAGTTTTGGATTTGAGAGGTCCATTTTCTGGGACATATCATCTTAGAGGATAGAGTTTTAGTGGATCCAATAATGGTTAAGGCAACACTTTTTTTGGAGTCACCCAAAAGTGTTACTGAGGTTTGGAGTCTCCTCGGATTGGAAGGGTACTATCGTAGGTTTGTACCTAACTTATCTGATTGGAAGCACCCTTGAAATCCTTGACCTGGAGAGGGAATCCTTTCTTGTTGATAAAAATGTGCCATTAGTTCTTTTAGGAGCTGAGGAGAGATTTAAGAGGACTACAATATTGAGGTTACTAGAGGGAGGCATCGAGTATGTGGTATTCTACGATGCATCAAGAATAGGGATTAGTTGTGTCATGATGTAGAGGTAAGTGGTGATTGCCCATGGTTCACACCAGTTGTGACCATATGAGAAGAATTATGTGACCCAAGATCTTGAGTTACCAGTGGTAGTATTCTCTTCAAAAATTTTGAGACATTACCTAATGGGAGAGAGGTTTGTTGTCTACTATGATCACAAGAGCCTTACGTATATCTTCTCTCATAAGGATATAAATTCGAGACATATATAATGACTAGAGTTCCTATATTACTATGAATTTGAGATTGTATGTACTCTTAGGAAGGGGAATGTAGTGGAAGATTATCTCAGTAAAAGATCTAGTTATAGTTTTTGAATGAGGGGTTAGAGAAATTGGTCTCTTTGAAGTTATCCTTTATAGATGAAGATGGAGTAGCTTAACTCTAGTTAACAGTTGTCACCCCACCACTATTAAATCATGTCAAGGAGGCATAGCTTGGGGATATTGAATGTGATACATGATGTGATTATATATCCATAGGTCAGGCTCTTGATGTATTTTAAAAGTGTGGAGAGAACATCATTCATTTTTATAGGACACACATTAGTTTCAGTGGAGTTGCTTGAGGAGGTTATGAAGGAGATTCATATATCCCCTTTGGTGGTACATCCAGGAATGAAGATGATGTACAAGGACCTTTGAAATCCGTTTTAGTGTCCTGGGATAAAAAATGGAGTTTCAAAGTTAGTTTCTTGATACCCTACTTATTAGCGAGTTAAGGATGAACACCAAAATACATTGGGTTTAGATCAACCCATTGAGGCAACAGAATGGAAGTGGGATGAGATATATAAGGAATTCATGATGGGTTTACCACATATTTTTGGATGATAAGATTCCATCTTGGTGATTGTTGAATGACTCAACAAGTCATCCCACTTCCTAACTATTTGAGAGAGGAGTTCAACAGAGAGATTGAGATGTCTCTATGTTCAAGAGATAGTACGACTCTATAGATTTACATCAATGGTTGTTTCTGATCATGATGCTCTCTTTACATACTTGTTGTGTAAAGGATTAGAGGAGGTGTTTAGGACCCATTTGTGCTTGAGAATAGTGTCTTACATATAAACTTATAACCATAATGAGAGAACCATTCATGTTATCGAGGACATGCTGCGAGCTTGCATGTTAGTATTTGGATATAGTTGGGAGGGTCACCTACCATGGGTGGAGTTTTCATACTAAAATAGCTACCATTCCCCAATTGGTATGGCACCATTTGAGGCTTTGTACGGGAGACCCTACAGGTCACCACTTTGCTGGACTGACTCTGGAGAGTTAGCTCTCATGGGCTTAGATTTGGTACGGGATACTACATAGAAGGTGAAGATCATTCAAGAGAGAATGGATACTGCACCTAGCCATCAAATGTCTTTTGTTGGTAGGCGATGGAGGCCATTGGAGTTCGTGGAAGGAGACCATGTGTTCCTTTGAGTTTCACCTTGACATGGATTATGAAGATTTGGTCGGGGAAGAAAGCTATCTACGAGGTTCATCGACCCTTTCTAGATACAATGTAGAGTTGCTGAGGTGGTGTACCGATTGGATCTTCCTTCAGAATTAGACAGGGTACACGATGTCTTCCATATGTTGCAACTAAGGAGATATGTATATGACCCATGACACTTAATCGACCGAGGTGAGATGGACATTAAGGATGGAGTGAATTTTGGGGAGTACCCAATGGAGATTGAGGATTTGAATGAGGGGATCCTTCAGGGGCGACTGATTCCTTTATTGTGGGTCTAGTGGTAGCATGAGAATCTCTAAGAGAGAACATGGGATTAAAAGGCTCCAATTTATGCTATGTACCCTCATCTATTTGAGTAGCCCTTGTTTTGTATTTTTAGGGATGTAAATCCCCAAGGTGGTTAAAATATAACATCTTGGATTTTTCATGAATTATTTTTAAATATTATATGGATTGATTTCAAGACCAGGTGCCGAGACGACATGTGATTCCGAGTCCTAGTGTCCCTTGAAGAAATGTTTGAAAAATATTTAATATTACATGCATGTAGTTTTCTATAAAAAGTGAATAAACATCAAAACGGTTGCTCGGATCATAAATCCAAGGGCAACGTTGAGTTCAGAATAGAGGATTTACCTTAGGTGTGACCTAACATTAGACACCACAGGTTGTTTATGAAAAAGTTTTCGGGGTGAGAAATTAATAAAATATATTGAACATAAAATATTTATTTTATTTTCTTCAGTGCAGTGACCTGGTCCCACTATACATTTACAGCTAATTCAATTTTTCTAGGGTTGGCCTCTAAACCTTGAAGAAATAGATTCCATTTGGGGAGAGCATTATTGGAGGATGAAAATGTATCCAGATCAGATCGTGGATCGTCACACCAAAGGAGTTGGAGGATCTCATCAATAACGACAAAGAAAACATTCTTTATCGATAATTGATCCAATCTTGAGGTAGGGTGTTATATTTTTTTGATTTTCATACTTTTCCTAATCCCAGATGATTTTGGGTTAATTCAACAATCAAGAATTTATCCACATATCACTGGTAGATTTCAATTGGATATAATTGTTTAATTTGATTCATTGATTATACCACATTGTTTATATTTTCTACAATAAGAATCAAGGACAAACAAACAAAAACAAGGTTTTTTCCTCACCTATATGTATTATTTATTTCTCCTCAAATTTCTTCATGTGATCATCATTGGTAATCCCTTGGAAAAGGGTTCAACAAATACCCGGTTCCGAATCATTGTTCAATTGTTCTTTTGTGCAACGGAATAAACCTGCAGGTATAGAATGTGCTGGTTGTTGTTGATTGAGGATATATGGTGATGATTGATAGATTAGATAAGATCAAGAATGAATCTAGGGTTCCACACCCTTAATGGGTAGTACGTGGAAAACAGATATCATAGGTGAGTTCCTGATGCGTTTCTTGGTCAGATTCTGGTGATTTACCAGCAGCGAGGTGTGTTCGACATAGATCTGGGATCTACAGAGCAATTTTAGGTAGAAATCAAGGACGAAGAGTCATGTGAGGAATAAAAAATAAGAAATCTATATTTGGAAAATATCGAGAAACACGATGTGTAACTCTGTACAATACGTCCTGTGGGGATCCTTTAGCAGAGGCTAGGGTTTCAGGAAAGGGATGATGATCACATGGCATGTAACCCCTGTCACATGGTGTGTGGCCCTCCCATATGAATTGGAGTTTAATCCTAAGAGTACATATTCATGGGTAATATTACATGGACATATGGCATGTCGTGTACTTAGAAAGATACATGTCTTAGAATACACAGACCGGTACATAAACATAGCTTTTGTACATGGACACAACTAGGAAAGACATGCAGGGAATTATGTTTCTCTACATTCCATGAACTCATCCTACATACTGTGTTTATGAAGACTACATGTCATGTGAGTATTTACACATGGGAAATATATTGGGATAGCTGAAAACACCATGTACCCCTAGGTACATGCCATGTACTCCCAATAAAAGTGCTTGAGGCTCTCCGTTTTCCTAGTTTGGACCTGTATAGGTGGAGTGTATTCTATTGGTCCTTTCCTTGAGGGTAAAGTGTGGAATTACATCCAAATAACTGGATTGTAATCCCCTATAGTGGCCGAGTCTCATATACAGTTGTGGTGTCCCTTCATGCGATTATTGAGTGATCCTCTATCATCCCTAGTGAAGTTAATGGAATTAGTGTGAGCTCCTAGTGTAAGAAATTGATCTTCCATCTAGTGTTCCACATCATTAGGGTTTGTAAAATCATTGTAATATGATCCCATACATAGCAGGTTGATCCAGATTGGGTTTGTGGTGTCCCTTAGCGGTTTTGGACCTGACCCCTTCTCTGTGTATCATAGTCTTCCATGACCAATGTGTTCTATTTAAGAAGATCCCAAATGAGCTAGGCCTATTTGTCGAGTGTTTTTGATGATATCAAGGCTCTAGGAGTGAGTTCTCCCATAATGAGCATGCTTCAAGAAGAATCATGTGGTTGGTAGTTATTTTTGATCACCAGATGGTGTGGTGTCTCTCTTCAGTATATATGGGTTCTTTTTGTTCTGCTTGTATCTAAGATACATTATTACATATTGTATTGATATGACTATACATGGTACTTCTGGTTTAGTGTTTTTGGGGTGTCCTACTAAGTATTGTTATACTCACCCCTACACAGACTTTTCCCACACAGGTCATGTCTTGTTTAGATGATGACCCTTTTGATGGTGTCCTAGGAGGACCAGGAGTGGTTAAAGCACATATGGATCCAAGAATAACGAGGTGTTTACCGGTAGAATAATTTTGACTTAGTCCCCTCAGAGATGGTTGGACTCATTAAGGTTTTGGTTGGGATTGTATTTGGACCTTTTGTAATTACAGTACTTACACCATTGTACTCTGGTTTAGGATATTATTGGTATTCATATATACTAATAGTTTTTAACTTTTCAACATTGTGTATCTTGGAGATGTGTCCATGTGTATAGGTTGATGGGTCCGTAAGGGGTGGAACGCGAGTGAGACCTGCCTCGACGCTAGGGTTTCCTGCCACCGCTTCCTCCCTCCCTCCTCATCTCCTAGGATTCTTCTCTTCTTGAAAGTGACAGATCTTGCACACTTCATCTCCCTCATCCCTATATGACTCCTCCTCCTAGTATCCAAGAAGCTTCAGTGCCTTTGTGAGGTGCGTCTTGCAGATCTGGTCCCGAATGTGCTTGGTGGTTGCCGTCGGGAAATTGGATGGTTCATATTTATCTCCTCTCGGGTATTCTGGCATCATCCTTTAGCATTAGTGAGGGTTTCTATGCTAGTGAGCTTCGAGAGGCTGTGTGGTAGCATGGAATTCTGTTGGATTGGGTCTTCCAGCATCAGCCTTTAGCGACGACGAGGGTTTCTTGGTGCTGAAAATCTTCAAGGTGAGAGGCAATGACATGGGTTTTTGGTATGGTTCTTCCAGTGTCGGCTTTTTGTGATGGAAAGGGTTTATTGGTGCCGATGTAATCTGCACTACTGGTCCCCCTCTTTCCAGATCTTTTCAACTCTGCGTATTCATGTTTCCTTTCCTTCACGGGTATCTGGTGTCTTTGAGGTAGGGGAATTGTTTGTTTTCCATTGTTAGTATACATATGCGTATCGAATATGTATGAATGCTTGGTACCTATGATGTCCTCTCCTCATAAGTTCTGATTTATGGTTTTATTCAGGGTTAGAATAGGTAGGGCCATCGTCTTATCCCGGGTCAATATGTGGTCGTAGAGGGCGACCTCAGGAATGCTCAGTGATTGAGTAATTTCCTCACCTGTTCTCCCCTATTTCACTGTTTGTCCCTTTAGGGTTCTTTTTTTGTGTTCTAGGGTCTGATAACTTCATTTGATGATTCTTCTCTTCTCTTTTTTCCTTTCCCTTAGTGCACGCCCCCACTTTGTGCTGGTTCCAAAGTTTCTTTTGAAAATTGGGATGGTGTTGGAGGATATGATGATAATGTTTCTAATCATGGAGGATCTTGAGTTTGGTTCTCAATTAGCTACAAAGTGATGGTCTCGCATGTTTTGTGCTGTTTTTTTGGATGGGTTTGGTCCTAAACAAGGTTCTTTGCCCAACATGTTAATGGTTCCTTGTAATGATATTCTGGTTCTCACTTGTCCTCAAAGTGATTTGTATGGTGGGTTCTCACTTAGCCAAAAAGTGTTTCAAAAATAAAAAAAATGAATTTTCAGTCAATCCATGTGTATAGGTACATTAGTCTAATGCCTCCCATTTGTGGGAAATTTCTAATCAGTGCTAGTTGCCAGCCCTTTCCCAATTAGATGTGGGCTTGGGGTAGTCACAAAATAGGCCCCTATGGAACAATTCATGATAATTGATATGATGAATGAGTTGGAATTGTTTAGTTATTGGTGGTGCCTAGAATTAAAAAAATCCAAGGATGCATCAATAGGACTATTAAGACAAAATAGTTTGGTTATTTGGTCATTGTTTTAATAATTTTTAAATATATCTTGGAATAAATACTTGAAAATATGTTTAATCTTTATTGAATTATGCCTTCCATTATTATGAAATTAGTTATTGATCTCCATGTGTTTTTTGAATAGTTATGATATCCATTCATATGTTTCAAACTCGTGTGATTATTTATGTGAAATTATTTTAACTACATATATCTTGATCATATTATCATACCCTTACTATGATTCAAAGCTCACCCCTTACTACATTTCCTTTCCCTAGGATGCCATGAAGTGTGTAATGATTGATATATGGGGATATGATAGAGGATGGTATTTTCATAAAAAATTATATGTGGTATTTTATGTTTTCAATTATAATGTGAGAATCAAGTATGTTTATAATTTTCCAAGAATAATAAACTATTTAGTCTTTTGGGATGTGATCACATGTATCTAGTACCAATTTAATAATGTAACCATTATCTTTGTGGTAATGGGGTTAGGTTATTTATAGTTAGCATCATATAATGTTTACTAGAATCCTTGAAAACTATATTTAAAAAAATATACATTAATGAACATAACCCCATGAATGACATTGAGAATAAGTCTAATTATAGGTAACATCCTAATGTTTATATAATTTAGAAATTATATTTATTTTTTATAAATATAATCCTATATATACAAAAAAATAGAAATGGTCTTGAAGTAAATTCATCTTGGGGTAATAACCACAAAAGGTGTCATTCGATTATATCTAAACCATTATTTTGGTTCATGGTGAATTTTCCCTTTCTGTGCACATGGTTTGACACTACAAGGGAATATTCTTGGGATAATTCACATTTTATTTTCAAACCATTATGGAAGTTTGGGTAGTATTTTTTTTTATAATATTGCCAAAGATACTAATTTAATGATTTTGAGATTAGTTATGCATAAATATTCAATTTATGCTAAGTGTCTATGAGAACCCAAAATTTTATAAATTAAATTCCCTTTTGAATAAACAAATGACTTTTCATGCAATGTAGTTATAGAAAACACATGAAATAATTTTGTCATTTTGGACCATTATATTATATGTTATATTTAAAGGACCGTTAATCATTATAACCATTGAAAATATAGCTTTCAGACAGTGATAATTGAGATTAATGTATTATGGTTTATGATGAAGTCCAGTTGAAAAATATTGAAAAAGAAATGGCCTCGACTAATATTATTATACCCTATGAATCTTATTTATTAGATATTACTAGGGAGTTAGAATAAATAAGACCTTTCCTTGACTAGGCCCAACCTAAGATTAAAAAACTAAAGAAACAGAGAAACTTTTTATAGGAGATTTTTAGGCTTATCGAGATTATGACCAAAACCATGTTTGCCGAACCACCCAATAAAGGCCCCACCAATGCACACCTTACTCATAGGGAATACACTAGTGTTATAAGATTTCATGTATTTACACTAAAAAATTATGAAATTTTATATTTTTATTTTTAATTAAATAATTAATATATTTAATTTTTTTTTATTAATTTATAAAATTTTAATTAATTAATTTGGTAAAAATAAAACTTTGATGCCCTGAAAGTCAATTTTTTTGGGAAATATATAGTTCCAATCCAAAATATTTTTTGAAGAATTTATGAAATTTTAAAATAAAATTTATTTTAATAAAAGTAACTTGTTAAATAATATTTATTTAAATATAATTGATAATATAATTTTATAGATTCATATCTAAATTTTATAGGCATCAGAAAACAGTTGTTATAAAAAAACTAGTATTTTTTAATAAATGAGGAATTTGATTAAAAAATGTAAATAATAAAATTTTGAGAATTATTTTATTTAAAGAAATATTATTTTTTAAATCAATATGTTGAATTTATCTAATGGTGAATTTGTCATTATTTTCTGAGACAGTAAAATTTTTGGGTCGAAATTAAATTATCTATAATTATACCATGTGTATTATGATATACTAAAATCTAAAAATAAATTTAATAAATAAAATAACTAGTATTCATGATAAAAATTAGGTTTTACATTTAATATAATATATTTTTCTGTAATTTTATAAATTTTATAAACCCATAATAAATCCTCTAAAACCAATATTATATTTTAAGGTTTTAAAATCAATTTGTTATTAACATGACTCACTTATAAATCACAAGAGTATTATTTTAATGAGTTTGGTTCTTATAATGATTTAATAATGAAATGAACTAATATTTGGTAAAAAAATTTGATTAAACCATGGTATGCCTTGTGCTTTGGGTTAATTATTGATATAGAGTCCAAAACCAATGTTTATAAATTAATAATTAATTCCTCAAATTTATATATATAAAACCAAAAAACTCCCATTAATATTTCTTAAAAAACATTTCATCATGATCTTACACTTACCTTACCTCTCTCTATCCCTCCCAAGGTTCACTATAATGCTCAATAAGCTCCTAAAATGATTTTAGAAGTGAGCTTTCATATTAAGGGATATCTCCACCTTCTTTTCCATTCAAGAACTTTTATGTGTATTTAGATTTTTGAATATCAATTGATTATTATTTCAGCTATTAATAAATATCCCTTTACTATCCAATTGATATTACAATGACTAGAGAAAATTTTTACACTCGCATTATATTCTTTACATATTCCATTACAAAGTCGAAGTTAGGGATCTCTCTATTTTATTTTCCATTTAAGAAAATAAATTTTATAAAGAAGTTTGAATCTCAATTTATTGAGGATTCATGTGTTTATGAATATCCATTTACCATCAAATTTATTTTCTAAAAATTATAGATCTTTTATCTCCTATCATTATATCCATTACCCAAGTTGTTGCTATGCTGAAGTAAGGGACCTATCCCCCCCTCTTCTTTCCCATTCAAGTACCTTATTGGTATTTGGCCTTTTGAATCTAAATTATTTATGTTTACATGTATTTAAAAATATTACATTACTATCAATTGATGTTATATGAATTATATATCATTTATCCCCTCTCATTATGATTTTTCCTATGCCGTTACTATTTTGAAGCAAGGGATCCTCTCCTTCTTCTCTTTATTGAAGAACCTTCTTTATATCATACCTTTTGATTTATAATTGTTAATATTGTTATATGTTTGTAAAATTCCCTATTACTTCTGTTATGATTCCCAAGTGATGATAGGCCTCTTTTTACTCTCATTTAACCCTTCCATAAAACATTACATACACCTGTTATGGTGTCGAAATTATCTTGAAATTTTCCTTATTAAAGATTTATGTTGTAAATAATTGTACCCATTTCCACTAAATGGTATTCATCTAGTAATAACTATCATTAATTTATTTGGTATTTCCATTTATGTTACCCATAATCTTTCACTGTGGGTTTAATAGTTATAAAGGACATTCTTATGTTGGATGATCTATGAGGAACACTTATGCATGTACATGATATGAATATGGCCAGTGGGAACTGAATTATATATCCATCACTTTCATTGAGTAATATTTTTATATCATGTGATTCCATGTATGGTGAATATTTGATTACCCAAATAACACTATTTTATAATGTCTTGGTGGTTTCCTTGACTTGTAGTTATGATTTCATGATTTATGTTGTTTCCACATTCCTATATTGCCTTCATGTTATTATAATATATTTTATATTGATGTTAATTTTTATGATTCTAAATGATTTTATGTCTCTTGATATTCCCATTGAATCAAATGTATTACTTTAATCTTGCTATTCATTAATTTTTTCCTTAATGGGATTTATATATCACCCTATTCTCATATAAATCCCCACGTTATCCCGTGCAGTATTAGAAGATTAATGGAACAAAAAGAAATGTTATGGAGTATTTAAATAATTTTGTTCTACCCATGTTTCAGGTTATTGTGTTATATACCCAATTCCTTAAATAATATTGTCCTCATAATATTCTATGGTTTTATTAAGTGTATATTTATTTAATAAATAATAAAATAATATGTATTAAAAGATACAGGTTTTCATAGTTGGTATCAAAAGAAAGTCCAATTACTTATGGAGATTAGGATTATAAAACCCTAATGAAACCCTTAGGGATAATAATAAACATAAAAATACATCCTTAAATATTGGAAAAGTATAGAATAAGTGGTTTCCAAGAAACTATATCCATGTCTGGATACTACAATTGGATGTGGCTTTGGAACAGTAATACTTAGGGGTACTATCCCTAAAAAGAAGCATTGGCCTTGAACTGGTCATCACTTGGTGCATGGAAAGGAGGAAAAAATGGCCATTTTTATCATAAATGGACAATGGATAAAATAGGTTTAAACCCAGAAATTCATTGGTTAAGGAATGTTTGTAATTTATGAGTTACCCCTTTATTAATCATATGTTTCCCTTTTCTGTGTGTAATGGTTTGAATATTATAATCCCTAAGTCAATTTTGTATTTAATAAAGGATTATAAATAGAATAAATTTTTTAAATTGGACATAGATAACTTATATTTAATCCTATAAATTCATAGGTTAGGTAATGTATTCCATTTATGAGTTATCCATTCATTGTTCATATGTTTTCATTTTATGTGCAAAATAGTTTGGAAATTATTTCCCTATATTTATTTTCAATGTTGTGAATGATTATAACTAGAAAATTAGAGAGTGTTAGGTTAATCATTGATGGTGGTAGTTATTATTCAATATCACTAAATATTAGTAGAACTATTTAAACTCTAAATCAAAGCATGGATGTAGATTATTTAGTGAAGATAGAAAATGGGTCAATTATTCCATCCTATAAATATAACTAATCTCCTATCCATATTTATGTGCTAAAAATCCAATAAAATATTATGATACTATATTTAGGATAATTGGATGAAATTATTGGTATATATTTTCTTTACATATATATATCCAACATAAATATTTGAGAAAAGTAAATCACCCATCATATCCCAAATCATTATCCGATTCTATACATTTGAAAGGAGGATGTGTAGGAGCCCAGAACACCCTGAGAGGGGATGGTGAATTAAGGTGTCAACATTTTATTTTAAAGTGACAGATCTTGTTACTTCATTGATAGTAACTTGTTAAACCTATCTAATGAAATCGTGTAGTAATTAAACATTCAAATGTAGAGAGACAAAACAATAGTTATACATGGTTCACCACTAATGGATACTCTAAAGAGAATATACAAATAGTGTTTTAGTCATACCTAAATCCACTAAGATTCTATGGTTATTTTGGAATACAGATGTTCAGACACAATAAATCTATGTTAGGAACACAATATTTACATAATTTTTGGGAAAATACACTGCCTACCTTATAACACTTCGATCGACCCCCTAGCTCCTTACTTTGGGTGAAGTCTTACTGAATTTAAAAGCTTGATGATTGCCTTAGAAGATTGGAATTTAAGTCTTTGACCATGACTAGAACAAGACTATTCTTGAACTATAGTCTGTAGTTGATGTACATTATAGCATTGTTTAATGGAATGAGATGTTCATCACTACTATTTATAAAGTTCATAGCCTTCGTGAAACCCACTTCATGTATCAAAGAAATACCATCCTTCAAAAACACACACACTTTCTAAAAGCTCCAAACTATCATGAAGCATATTGCCTTCATGGAACAAACTACCTTTAGGAAGCCCACTTCCCTCATGGAACACTATATATTTATGAAGCTCCCACTATTCACGAAAATCCCATAATTCCAAATCATTGGCATCGATTAAGTCTTAACAAATATTTTTGTGATGCTTAAGCTTGCATAGAATTAATTATTTGAGAAGATCCATTCCTTCAAAAAATCAAAGTAGTTAATCATTTTCTCTGAATCATTTTATGTGTAATGAAGTTGGTGTGGCTGCCTATTTATCGGCTAATCCTTTTGTGAATATTCTAATATCCTAGTACACATTTTAATAAACCTATTCTATATTATTCATAACAATACCAATTCAATAAGTTCCTGTGAAATTTAACATGTTCACAATTATTCTCATAGTCATATAGCTCTATTGTAAAACCATGATGTATTCAAAAATATTCCTCTTGATGCTCCACATCTTCATGAAGCTCAAACATTTCAAACACAATCTTCTTGAAACTCATTCTTTTATAATTTTTTTGAAGATTTAATCTCATAAACCCACCATTCAAAAATCATTTTTCTTCCGCCATATTTTGAGCCAAAAAATTTGGAAATCACTATGAAATGATGCCACCTTCAACACTATATCCATATTTTACTATAAGATTAATTTATTTGAAAATACTAGATCAACCCATACTGGATTGATAACAAAAAAATAGAAATTATCTCTAGCTGTGAAAGGATTTGATTCAAAAAATATCCCCTTTGACTTTGTTAGAAATCTATAATTAAATTCAATAAATCACCATCATTAACCAAGAACATGATATATGAGAAATAACTCATCCATAATTCTAATTCTACATGATAAAATCATGGTGTAGAAAAAAATAGTGAAAAAAGAGAGTTCATTGCTTCAATAAACAATCAAAAAATCTAGCAAGACAAAAAATCTTGAAAACTAACACAATCATTGAATTTATTTTATCTCATCCTTTGGAAATAATCCCAAAGAACTTGTATTTTCACTTATAGTGATAAAAAAATACCTTTGGACCATATCTCACACATAAACCAACATCACCTCTACAAAAACATTAAATCAATTAATAGAATTGAGGATAAGGGACTAACTGAAACGTCCTGATGTACTACAAGGTGGATGAACACCAAGTTTCAATCAATTTTTCTTGAACTTTTTTGCTGGTAGAGGATTAGTCATAATGTTAGCCACAAGGTCATAATTTTTAATATGATATATTGTAATCACACATTTTTAAGAAAAATTACTTTTATGAATTGATATATGATCTCAATATGTTTGGTATGAGAGTGCTAAATCAAATTCTTCATAAGATAGATCATGATCTTATTATCACAATTAATCACCATTGGATATTTCATCTCATCACTAATATCAGTTAGTTTTTCTTATTCCACAATAGATGAGTGCAATCCATTGTAGAATCTCAATGTTCCATAAAACCTTTTTGTGACATTATTAAGAAAATATGAATTTCCAATCACATGGGATGATCATACTCTACCAAGAATCCAATAGCTAATTTTATTTTTATCTTTGAGATATATTTCTATAAGGTTGGATTTCATTATTTTATTCTTTTCATTCTATGAGATACTTGATTGGGGGGAAGAAAAAGATGGACTTTACAATATATTTTCAGTATTCATGGGTTAATCATACTCATATTTTTATTCCCTAGGAGAATACTTATTTTAGAGAGTAACCACACTTGGCTGGTGGGTATTGATATATCTCTGAATTTTATAGGTATTGTTTACACCTTTACTTTTCCTATAGTGAATAGATTTGTGACCATATTTAGAATAGTGAAAACAATATCCATAGAAACCATTTTTTTATATGTTGAATGATATGGTATCATTCTCCTTTTTTGAGTTCAAGGAACTTCCCCATTTAGATAGCTCCTTGAATCTACACAACACGACATGGTATGACCCAGAAAGCCAAAGAACTGAAATTCCATAAGTGGAAATGTATTATCACTTCCATTCCTCCTCATGTCCCCTTATTTTGTAAAGGAATATGATTGGATATACTCTCTAAAACTTGATGATAATTTTTAGCTCTCTTTTTTGTTTTATTTTATGATTTTTCTTGTTAGGACATTAGGTGGCATTATGATATGTCTAACATTATGATGCCCTTTATTTTGGATCATCCTGTTTCTAGCATATAATGTTTAGTCATCACATCCAATTACATTTTCCCAGAATTGTGGATCTATAATTATTTAAGGACTTCTCTACACCTTTATATCAATATTTAGATCTTTCATTTATCACCTTATAAGAGAATATTCAAAACATAAATTTATTTTTTCGTTCCATTGATTTTGATTCAATTTATTGACTAATCCTTAGTGTAACAATTTCTTATTCATTTCCCTTAACTATCTTATCCCTTTCTCTCAGTATTAATGTAAGGTAATTGGTGAATTTTACCTCTAATTCATTATTTAGTTAAAATTCCACAACCTATAATGAGATATCAATAGATATAACATTATCTTCTACCTATAATTCTAGTAGATCAAGTTATACTTCATTCCAATCAACATACTTTGATGAGTATTTCATAATAGACCTCATCTTTATATTTATTTTTATTTGATTGTCAATATCATCACGTACACCCTCAAGTTCCAAAATGCGGTCAAAAATAACAATAAACTTATTATCTTCATATTTGGTAGTTTTTTCCTTTTCAAATGTAGCCATCATAGATTCTTTAGGTCTATATTTAAACTACGGTTCTACATCATCCAAAAATTTAGTATCGTATTGTTCAACTTTTCAATTAAATCCCTTTCTTGAAACTTATTTTATGATTTTAAGTCTCTATTTTTATAGATCATATTATGATAATTCTGCATGATTTCTACAAAACATTATACATCATCAAATTTCATTGGGCATCAAAATGAAATACTCTATACTTTATAAAAATAAAAACAATCCAACAAAATCTTTCCTTTAAATAACCTCTTCCACTTTTGAAACTAATAGGAAAAATATAATTAAGTAAGTATTCTTCATCATCAATTACTTAGGAAACCTTAAATTTTCATATGTATTTGAATTCCATTTCCTTTCTTACCAGAGTGGAAGAAACTTCTGGTTTGACTCTCATTTCATAATTCACTAGACTTCTTAGAAGATCATTAAGAGAAAGCTTATAAAAATTGCTTTCCTCAAGGGATGGCAATTTTGGATTATATAAAGGTGGAATAGTTATCATGATTTGATTCAAAATGTCAATAACATTAATTTCTTCACCATGTCATAAAATTTCATCAGTAATATCAGAAATTAAATTAAATAATGTATTTACATTTTCATATGGATTCATTTTTAGATCATTAAACTTATGATGAAAAACATAGAGTTTGGAATCCTTCAATTTTTTATCACCTTCATATATATTTTCCATTTTCTCAAAAAAAGACATGGATGAAGTGAAACTAATCACTTTCAATTAGATTATATTAGATACAACTTGCGTAAGTGAATTTTTTTCATTATAATCCACATCACAAACTTTACCGTCTGTTTCAGTCAAAGAAAGACCTGTCACATCAGTGTCTAAAATACCCAGTATAGTAGAAAAATAACTTTCATACCAAGGGATCTTAAATAATATCACATACCGTTCTTCAAATACTAGAGTTTTCTTCTATAAAATATGTGGACTCCCCTAACATTCACTAAATACTCTATGAAAACAATAGAGGATAGATTTAACTCCAATAACATGTACCATATTATACCACTTGTAGGACCCCAGAATACCCTGAGGGGGAAGGGTGAATCATGGTGTCACCTTTTTATTTTAAATCGATAGATCTTTTTCCCACATTAGTAGGAACTAGTTAAACATATCTGATGGAATTGTGCAGGAATTAAAAATTCATATGCAAAGACACAACAAAACAGTTTTACTTGGTTCACCAAAAATGTCTAGTCCAAGGATAATACACAGATATTGTGTTAGTCAAAACTAAATCCACTAATCTTCACTAGTTATTATGTAATAAATATTTTCAGACACAATCACTCTATGTCAAACACACTTCCTTTACAAGATTTTATGGATATCACACTGCCTCCCCCAAAACACTTCTATCGAATCTAATATCTAACTACTTTAGGGTAAGTCTTACTATTTTTAATGACTTGAATTTTTCCTCCATAGATTGTAAATTTAGTATTTTTCCTTGAATAGAATCATACTTTTCTTGAACCATAGTCATGGGTTGATACAATTGAAAGAACTATTCAATTGAACTAGATGACCAATACTACTTTTCACAAAGTTTATAGCCTTCATGAAACCCCATCTAAGTTTCAAAGAAATATCAAACTTAAAATTCCCAAATATGTTTGAAAATCTCACAACCTTCAGGAAGATGATATATTTCTTGAAAAAAAATAATTTCACGAAGCCAACTACCTTATATGAACACTAATTCTTTGAGAAATTCCTATTCTTTTCATAAGTCACATAACTAAAAAATTGGGATCTTTTAAGAGTTAAAAAATATTTTCTCAATTCAGAATTTCACATAGAATTCTAGATTCATGAAGCTCACAATATTTTCAAAATCCAAATGATTCAACCTTTTGTACAAATACCTTTATGTATAATGAAGTGGGTGTGACCGACTATTTATAGGATCATCCTTTCACAAAAATTGAAAGATCCCAACACACATTTTTACAAAAATCTTCTTCCCTATTCACAAAACTCCTAATTCATGATGATCCAGGGAAATTTATTCTATTCAAATAGTTTATAATAGTCACATTGATCTATCATCACACCACCACACATTCAAAATGCTTCTCCAAGATGCTCCACATCTTCATGATTCTCAAAATTTTGAAAGACCAGTCTTCATAAAACCCATGGATTTATTATATTTGGGAAATATTCAGTCCTAGAAAACTACCATTCGTGGATATTTATCCTTATTGTATATTTTTTCACATACATTTGTAAAATACAAGGGAATGATGAAACTTTAAACACTGTATCCATATTGTACAATAATATCACTTACCAAGAAAACTCCCTAATTAACCCAGTGTGGATTGATAAGAGACACAAACTAGAATCTGTTTCCAACTATGAAAAACCTTGGTTCCAACATGATGATTAATCTCATTTATAATCATTGAATAAACCATTTTTTTTATTTATGATATAGTGTATATTTCTCTAATCATTGAGACTATGGAAAATATTATCCTTGATGAAATTCCAATTTTAAGAGAATATCCTGATGTGTTTCTTAAATATATATTTTTTATTTCACTAATACACGAGGTTGAGTTATAAATCAATATTATACCTAGATATTTTCTAATATTTAAGACTCCATATAGATTTGGAATTGTTGAACATGAGGAGTTTAAAAAGAATCTATAGAAGAATCTTAATAATGTGATTATATACCCATGTGCTTCTTTATGGGGGTATAATAATTTTCTTCAAAAAGAAGATAGATGGTTCAATTTACCTTGATATTAATTATTTTTTGATGAACATTATCATGATAAAAAATAAGAATCATCTTCTAAATATGATTTTTTGATTATCTATATGGATCATAATACTTTTTAATGATGGATCTCTATTCAGTTTATTATCATGTTAAGGTGAAGAAAGAGGATGTACCTATGATTTATTTATGTAACATGATATGATCACTATGAGTACATAGTGATTCCATTTGGACTCACTAATGATATAACTATCTTCATGGATTTGATTAATTGATTCTTTAGGTATTTCCATTAAAAATTTGTTGTTGAATTTATAGATAATATTATAATCTACTCTAAAATCAATAAAGAACATGAGGAAAATTTGAATGTTATACTGAATACATTTTGAATGGAAAATATGTTTGATTTATACGCTAAATGTTAGTTTTTCGATGGAGAAAGTAACATTCCTAGGGAATTTCATCCCTAGAAAAAGGATATCTATGGATCCTTCAAAAATAGAGGCAATTGAATGATTTCCTAGAAGAACATATATTATGGTAATCCATTGTTTCGTTATATTTTTTTGGGAACTATCATAAATGTGTGGGAAACATATCACCAATTTTAATCCCACTAACTATGATAACATGGAAGGGAGTCAAACTTGTGTAGAATGGTGAATCTAAGGAAAGCATTAAAGTGTAGAGAAAGAGGATAATCACTGCAGCTATGATCACATTACCCACCAATGTGGAATGTTTTATGATGTAAAATGATTCATCCAAGAAGTGATTGATTTATTCTCATGAAATATTGAAACGTGATAGCCTATTCCACCTGAGAATTAAATATACATGAGTTGAACTACCCAAATCATGATCTATAATTAAATATAGTTATCTTCATATTGATTATTTGGAGACATTACTTATATGGAGAAAAGTGTAACCTATATATATATATCATAATATCCTAAAGTATATATTCACAAAAAAACATTATATGAGCCAATGAATGTGGCTATAGTTTTTAGGGGTTATGATTGTTCAATCCATTACCATCCTCATAAGCTGAACAAAGTGGTAGATAATTTGAGTAGAAAGGATTACAAAATCCATATCCATGATGAGGATTGAAAGGAATATAATATTAATGGACCTGAAATTGTAGGATATAGGTGTAATAAAAGGATCTTTATCCTTATTTTATATAATAACTTCTCATATATTTATTCTTGCGAGGATCATAAAGGCCCATAAAGATGATGCGGTGACACAGAAAAAGGTAGAAAATATTTTGGAGTTTTACATTTATAAAAATTGAGTTTTAAGGCTTATAAACCTGGTATGTGTCCCATTAAAACTAAAATAGATAATGAAACTTCTGGATGATGTGTACATCCCATCCTTCTCTATTCATATTTGAATAACTAAAATGTATAATTATTTGAAGAATAACTTCTAGTGGGAAACAACATGAGAGATATTTTAGAATTTGTATCTTGATGCATGGTATGCCCACATGTAAAGTCCTAATGAAATAATTCTAAGTGTATAATAAAAACATTACCCATAATTGTATGAAATTATAAATAATAACCCTGAATTTCAATGTAGGAATCCCATAGACACCAGAAGAAAATAATTCCATTTGGGTGGTTGTTGATCTTTATAAATAGTCATCAAATTTAAATGACATCGAGTAAGTTTTCTCTATCGAACAACATGCTAGGACATAAATAGGATAAGTATTAAGACAACATGGAGATCTAATCTCCATTATATTTGATCGAGATCAAGGATTACCAAAAGGTTCAGGAGAGTCCTTCTACATTTTTTTGTATACAAATATTGGTTTCCATATTTCTTATAACCATTAGAAATATGGTAATTCTTAGAGAACCATTAAAACATTATAGGATATTCTAAGATCATGTTCAATGTATTTCCTAGGATATTGGGTTTATAACCTTTCCATTTTATAGTTATCATATAAAAAAATTCCCACTTTAGCATTAAAATGGAACCTTATGAGGCTCTATATGGGATGAGGTTTCAGACTCAAACATGCTAGGATGAGGTTCGTGGGAGAAATCCTATGATACTTGATCCAATCCATGATAAGATAGAGAAATTTAAAACAATTCAATGACATATGAAATATGCAAAAATTTTATTGAATAAATATGATTATAATTGATGATGTGATCTATAATTTCAAGTTGAAGATAAAGTGTTCCTTCATTTATCTCTGGGGAGGAAATTCATGTGTTTTGGGAAGAATGGAAATCATAGTAATAGATATATTTTCCACTCTGAGATCCTTGATCACATAGAAGTGGTTAACTATTTACTAGAACTCCCCCTGATCCTATATCAAGTACTTATTGTGTTCTATGTATTCCTCTTGAGGAAGTACATGCTCGACCCTTGCCTATAATGAATTCATAGGTGGTAACATTAGTATTAGGTATATTAGATCAAAAACCCTAATGGGGGGGGGGGGGTGAATCATCATATAACCGATTAAATATCCTACCCCTTCAGAGCTTGTTTTTTCATAAAAAAACACACTTCTCTCTTTCTCCTGTAGCAATATATGAATAGAAATTAAATATTTTATAGGACACAGTGATTTTACATGGTTCACCCTCACTATGCTACACCCAAGGAGCATACAATGGTGCTCAACCAATGTACCAAATCTACAAAATCTCACTTCCAATTACAAGGTATAGGCTATATCTTTTATAACCAAGCTCACTTCCTTTACATGATTTAGGGTCTTAGCACTGAATTCTCAAGGGTCTATCCCTATATCTCTTCCTCTGGATCACTACAGGTGGGAAGGATCACTATCTTCCTCTTCCTTCACTCACTGCTCTTGGAAGGGATCTGCTCATTGTTTATGCACTTGTAGGTCCTTTCATTTGCATGAAAGTAGGAATACACACTATACATAGATTCTAATTTGAAGTTACTTTTTCACTCATAGATGAATTACACTTTTCCCGGTATTGTTAGTTAGAGGAAATTACTTTTACGAACTCTTTTAGTGCTTTTGAAGGCTTCCTTGTGTCTTCCGCTGACCACCTTGCCTATTCTGCATACCACATTTCTTCCTCTGCATATTGTGTAGCGGGTATGCTGCATAAATTGCCTCCTCTCCAAACTACCTCTAATTATGCACACCACTTCTCCTTCATGGACTTCTTCTCTCATGGACTTCTTCCACTATATCTTTCACATACCACCTTCATGTACCAACTCCATGAACCACCTCTGCATATAGATTATACATACCACCTCTAATTATGCAGGCATGTTCGTCCTCCATAGAAAAACTTACTTCTATGGACCCTTATTTCTTTGTAGGCTATATTGACTCACAAAAATACTTCTCCATAATTTCTTCTGCATAAACTACTTCAACCTTCATGGAATTTTCCCTTGTGAACTTCTTTTGTACTTTCTTGAATTCATAGAGTGATGATATTCTCTAATATAATTCCCTCGCCATAATGATAGGATTAGTGCTTCTTATATAGGAAAATATATCTTGAAAATATGCTAATCTAAGATTTCAAAAATCTTTAATGTGGTACAATCTCCACCACGTACCACTTCTCCCGTATATATTTCTTCCCTACGAGGTCAATGTACTACCTTTCCTCCATCGCGACAGCCAAAATCACCATCATGTTTTCACGAATGATTCCCTTTATGGCTTCTCAAATCACCACATTGTTTTTTTCAAATGACAAGTCACCCCACATACTACAAGCCTTCTGCATACCACATGAAGTCACTTTTAACCTTCTTCACTCCACAAACCTTTCTCGTATGCGGTATTTATCTCATGCTTCGTGGTTCCCTTATTTCACCGACTCCCTTTGATGTTCCACGTACTAAAATATTCATTTTGAAAACCAAGATTGATGGTCCTCATACTACGCTATCCTATGTGGAAATCATCATTTTATAAAAACCAAACTCTCGATTTTGAGGCCCAAATATTTAGCAAACACTGGGAAACTACGCCACCTTAAACACTTGCTTTGGTAAACACCAACCATGCTCATTTGCGATCATCCGACTTTGTCAACAAAGAAAAACACACCCAAAACATACTGCGAGGAAAAAATTTGGGATTTTATCACAATAATTAGGGAATTATCATTCATATGAGGAGAATCTAGTGATGGTCTTAGATCATAGAGAAAAAGTTCTATGAAATATGACAACTCACATGGTAAAAGTGAAATGTTGGAGGCAAACGTTTGAAGAAGTTACAACAGAATTGTAAAAGGTGATAAATCAGAAATACCCTCATTTTTATAATGTGTGAAATAAAAATTTTAAGGTTGAAATTTCAGAATGGGGGAATAATGTAATGATCCAAACATTTATAAAAATTATATTCCCATTTGAATGAATAAATAACATATCATGTAATGTAGTTATAGGAAACAAATACACTATTTTAGACCATTATATGGTCTGGTATATTTAAAATATGATTATTAATTATATCCATTGATAATATAGATGTTTTATACTGACTATTAAGATTATTATATAAAGGGTTACAATAAAGTCCAATTGAAATAGATAAAAGATGGGATGGTCTCGACCACTAGGATCATAACCTATGAGTCCAATTGATTAGATAATTCAAGGGAGATTGAATCATATAGATTTTCCCATTACTAGACCCATGTTAAGGATACACAATTAAATCTTGTGAAAACTATTTATAAGAGAATTTCTAGCATATTGAGATCACAACCTAAATATTGTTCACTGAACATCCCTAGGAAATCTCTACTATCACACACATTAATATTGGGGAATAAACTATTTTAATAAGGGGTTATGTATCTAGAACCAAAAAGTAATAATTTTTATATTTATATTTTGAATAAAATAATCATTATATTTATATTTTTCATTATTACTTTATAAATGATTAAATTAACAGTTTGGTAAAAATATTATGTAATGGAACATAGATTTTATTTGTAACACCTTGAACCTAGAAGCCTGGAGTGGGTTCATTACATTATTACATTGTAATGTTTACAAGGAATCAAATCCCTATGAACCGTTCAGTTTACAAGTTTTGGATGACCAGATTACATACTTGAAAACCATTTTACGTTGGGGATAGAAAATATTTCCTGAAAAAGGAAAAGCTCATCATGAATAACACTAATTCAATGGTTTAATCTTCATAACTTGGGGAAAGGAAACATAATAATAGTGACATAAAATAAATATTATGGGTATGTACAATAGAAGTAATTCTAAATCAATAATAGTAATCAATATGGAAAGGTAAAGGAAACTGGACACACTTTCGAATTAGAGAAATGGATAAGGAATAATCAATATAGAAAGGTAGATAATTGAAACACATACCATTTAATAAATAATATGATAATGTATCATAACAATGTATATTATAACTAATTGAATAATCACTTGAAAAAACAATAAATGGATTAATAACGATGGAATGTATAATAACAAATATCTAAAAAATAAGTTCAAGGATTTGTGGAAATAATCTAAAACTATCAAGGTTTGATTCCAAGAATATTACACTATATGTGATTTATAGAATAAATTAAATACTATCAAATCTTCATTCAAGGAGTCTAATATTGTCAAGGCTTCATACAATGATTCTAATACTTTCAAGGATTCATACCAATAATCTAATATTGTAAAAGTGAAGAACATATATAAAAATAGTTTATTTCTTAGAATATATTCATACCCATGGTAAATGGAATAAATATTTAACATAAATGTAATCTATGAAAAAATAATAATTATAGAGTGATTTTTTCACGATAATGTTAACAATCACAAATAAAATTTTTATTTCAAAGACCACATTTACCTGTTGGATAATTTTCAAATCAAACCTCATAGATTAGATAATTCAAAGTGGAACATAAAATACCATAAAATATTAATGAATCATGATATTAAATGAAAAAGTGGTATAATATATACCACACAAAATAAAAAAGTTGTGAAAATGGTTTGTGTGTCATGGAAGAAAAAGTGAGATAATATTCCCTTACTACTTGGTAATATTCATGTAAAACCCCATAGAATGAAATAATTCATTTTTAAACTTAAAATACTATGAAATATGAAGTCTTAATTATATTAAAAGTAAATTTGGAATTATATACATCATATATAAGAAATTAGGTTCACAATAATAAAGTATTCCTTAGGGAATGAAAATTGAGATGAAGTCCCTTACCTTGATTCCGAATTATCACGTGTGTCTTTATTTTCATGAAAAATAAACTTATATTAATTATTTACTTTCTTGAGAATTTTTTTAATTTTATTATTAATTTATTTCACTTATTAAAATGTTATATAAAACTACTTAAATAACTATGTTTACATCGAGTGTTTTGACAAAATTCGATTCATGTGTCAAAAAACGACTTTGGTAGGTAAACTATGGTCAAAGGGGTCATTATATAAACACATAAAGAATAATAATGATGAAATAATTCTAATATTGTACCAAAATTATACTTTTAAACCTAATCATGATAGGTGTTTATGAAAAATGAACCAAAATTATAATCATGGATATGATAATTCATAAGTACACTTGAGTAACATTCCCATTTTTCAATGATCGTTACAGAAAGAAGGAAAGTGACATTGTTTATTTTCATAATGATAATTATATTATAAATTCCATTTTTTAATCATAAATACTTATATATAGAATTATTTGGATGTAATAACTGTCACATCATGTCTAGGAGGTGGTAGTCCACACATCTACGAACAACGTTATCACTTTTTTTGCATGTGAAAAGGGTAGTAATGAAAATGATATATAATAGTTATAGAATGTTAATTATGTAATTAATATCATATATATTTTATTTATGTCCCATATTTTTAATTAAAATCATCCTAAATTTATTCCATGTAATGTGTGAACATATCACATCACTTTGAGGAGGTGGTAGTCTATACATCCACAAATGATGTTATCATATTTACAAAAAATGAGATAAATAAAGTCATGTGTTATATAAAAATTAAATCAGTATGAATAAATAGTTAATATTATATATATCATATAAAAATAGGGTTTCAATCATAATTCCCAACCATGAGATGCAACAAAGGGAAAAACAAACGACATCGTTTCTCAAGGCGGTAGTTCAACATACACGAACTGTAATTTCATTACCCATTTCATCAAAGTGTGTGTTCATGTAGTTAGAACCCTTAATATAAAACATATCAATACATTTAGGATAATTATGTTATTATATAAGAATGGAATAAGTATAATTTAATGGTTGGATAAATAAATAATACAAAAAGTCACATTTTAAGAGTGTTACATCATTTCAGGTAACTACTATTGGTTTGCACCTAAGAGATTCATTGGTTGGATTTCATCCAAAAGTGAGGAATATAGGTTTATGAGATGTTTTTTTCGATTATTTTTTCATACTTTGGATGAGAAAAATTGTATTTAGAGGTGTGAGGAATGGGAAGAGTGAATGGATTTTATAACAGAGGGGGTGTCATTCTTGTAAATATTAAAAGTTAGACACTATTGGGAGATATATCCTACCTAATGTGACTTAAAATTAAAAAATATTGGATTAAAGTGAGTTTATGTTCTATAAAAACCTCAAAAAAGTGATCTTTCATAATTTTGTTCCTTAACATCTATGTTTCCCCACTTTTTCCATTTTGGTTTTTATTAAAGTAACTATTTGTCTAACTTAAGTAATGTTACCATTAATAATAAATTAAAGTGTGATTTATTTGAAATTTTATAAAAACTTAATTATAAATATTATATATAATTTATAAAATATAAATCCCATGTTTTATGGTAATTAATTTTAAAACAAGCGCATGTAACACAGAAAAACATCGCTTAAACCCCAACAGTTGTAACAATGTTTTTACTATCTGTAGGCCAATATGTTTATTATAAAATATAATTTAGTCTAAGAATGGATATTATTTTCTATTTAATAACACATGATAATAACTTGTAATAGGATAGTATTTTAATTAATTATAATTCACTTAATAAATATTATTTATTGTAAAATTACATTAATATTGATTTTGACATTATTAATTTAATTTGAATTTAAAAATATCAAAAAAATATTGGAAATACATTATATTAATTTAAAAGATATTTAAAATTATATATTTATCTACAAAAATGATTTTATTTTCTTAAAATGTTTTAGCAACATTTATCTTATTTAATTATTGACTAAATAATCCATGTGTTAGAATTTGTTAAGAATTTTATGTAACTAATTCATATTTAAAAATTATTTTTAAATTATCATGATAAAATCACCAGTTTACCTTTTAAAATATTTTTTATAATTAAAACTATGTAGCTTCTTCCATACTCTAAACCTATATAATGTTAAAGTTAAGGAGAGTTCCTTTTTTGGCTTTTTTCCTTACGTAAGATATTATATGTGGCACTTTCATGGTCATGTGTACCAATAACTCATAAAATTTGAAACAATATGGTGTATTGTATAAATATGGGCATAAAATATCTTTTTGAAAAGTTTCTAGTTCATTTTGGACTGTAAGTTTAAGGTTTAGTCCATTCTTTAAGCTTAATTTTACCATATTCACTATAATTAATTTTAATTACATTCACTAATATTTTTTGTCAAAACTATTTTGATATTATTTTTATATAAATATTATACTGATTAAAACCTTTTATTTCCATTTTTATAAATTTAATTCACAGAAGTGGAAAAATTACATTTGAATCTATTCCTGTAGACGTGGTGAGAAAAATAGTTTTTAAAGTGAAAATGTTCATATGTTCAATAAGTATTTATATCTAAATTAAATATAAAAATTATTGAAATGAACTTAATTGTATTAAAAGATGTTTAATTAAACTATTTTTAATTGAAAAAAATTTAAAATATAATTTAACATTAATAACTGTTTACATAAAAAGACAGTTTTCAACTAAAATGAAGTATTTTTTAGTAGTCATCAAAAAATGAAACTTCTCTAAAAAATAAAAAAATTCACCCTAATATAATGTTGACATTATAAATTCAATAATAATGTTTATTTTTTAAAATAATATTTAAACTTTTTCAAAATTAGTTTTAAAATAGGTATGCCATTAAAAGGTAGTGAAATCGTTCTTGCATGTAACACAAGCTGACTTAGTGTTGCATGTTTCATAATATTAACATGGTGTTGCATGTAAATAAATATAGCAAAAAAATAAAATTTATTCAAAAATTATAATATTTTAATGTATTGGGTTATTACATTATCCCCACATTAATTAAATTGTTTCCTCCCAATTTAAACATGATCTTGGTAATCATAGGTTTGATTTTTGAAGATACTATTTTTTAAAAACCCACATCATAAATAGGGTTAATAACACATATTATTAATAAGAGGGAAGGTAAAATGACAATTTCATCTCAAAACTTGGATTCAGAATAGAATAAAGTTAGTGAAAACATGGAAATGGAATAAAAAACAAACTATAAAGTTCTGATGGAGAGTGATAGAGAACATGTTCAGATGAAAGTTGATGAGCACAAAGTCATAAATTAGAGTCTTGAAAAAGGACATTGATATCCTAAAAAATGTAGATAGTATGGAAAAAATTGTTTCAATCCCATTATTCCTAGAGTTGATGAATTATTTCACCATATAAAAATATAAGTATATATGTATTTCTATAATCATAGTCTTTTCTTTTGATTGTGCCTCGAACTATTTCTATTTTATCTCTTAGCACAAGATGCTGCATATAGTGAAGTGATATTTCAATATATAAAAACACATCCAATGTTCAACTTAAACCATTTCATAAATGGATAACTTTTAGAAAATATCATGACCTAACAATTTAGTATAAATTCCCCTGAATTTCTTAAATTAACTTATTTTTAATGCAAACAACATGAAGCAGCTCCCTAATCATCACATACCAAACATGTGAATACCACCATCATACATTGTCTTGAAATACGGTAATAACTTGAATTAACATAAAACCATATTGAAAATATTCATTATTCCTTATTAGTTAATTAAAACACATGTTATTTGATATATTACTTAAATCCAAAAGTTTTATAAATCCAAATAATGATAGCATAATCCATGTTGTCACAAAATCATTATTCAGTTCTAAGGTAGTATGTAATATCCAATCTACTTTATCTATATCAATCATATAATTATTTAAAAATCATTATCTCAGTATCAGGAAGATATTATGGGTTATCTTTCCCTCAAACATGCATTTTCAAAAAATGTTCAAATTAATACTAAATCACTTTTTTTGGTTATCAAAACTGATCAACAAACACATTTAAATTATTGATAAAAAATAATGTTTAAAAGTCCTTACAGATTTTATAATTCTTAGAACAAGTAAATCAATGATATAATAATCAAATGAATTTTTTTGACTATAAAATTATGTATATTAATCATCTCTCTTCATCCATGGTAGTATCATAATCTTTAACATGAAAAATTAGTCTCTTTTGGGTTATATTTATTCAACACACAAGACATTTATTTTAATATTGTAAGATATCCTTTTAGTTGAAGTATTGAACATTATAATCCTTTTTCTTACCTTTTAAATCAAAATCATAGAGTAATTTCTCCCTAGACTTATAGAAAACTCAAATTCATTTTAATTAAGTATTCAGGTGATTATCTCCACAATTATTACATGTGGGAAAAATACTTATTTCCCTTCTTCCCCTTGATCATCATTTTCTATACCATTATCATCTTCTCTTGATTTCCTTCAAATCCATAGGACATGGAGAACTATTACCTATCTTGTTATCATATGATACTATTTCCCTATATGATGAGAATTATTTGGAGATAATTTACCTTAAAAATATTTGCTTAATTCCATAAACGATATGATCCTTCTTTGGATCATGTGCATTGGTGATGTTCGCATTACATCTACAAGGATTCATTTCTAAATGATTACATACACTATATTAGGTCATATCATTATTAAAAATAACATATAATCCAAAAAATAATGAAATAATATATCATAAATTGGAAAATTTATGCATATCTAATTTTATAATCATAACACTATTTCATTGAGAAATTCTTTTATACTTATCCTCAAATTATAACTTAGCGGTATGCTTCTTAATCTATGTTTTCTAAATATAGTTTCCAAGATTTATACTAAACTTTATTTGATACCAAAAGTTACACACTGACCCCATAATTCTAGAGCCAGTGCATTACTTTATTAAATTTTCATGATTACAAGGAATCAAATATGAAAGGATAGATCAATTTATTTTTTTTAGTAAAACTAGATTACACACATGAAACCCATTTTACAGTGGGGATATGAAATATTTCATAAAAAAAGTAAAATATCATAATCTGTGAAACTAATTCTAAGGATTAATCTTCATAACATCAGTAAAGGAAACATAATAAGGTTAAGGAAAAATGATTAGAAAGGGTAAGTACAACAAAAGTAATCATGAATCAATATTATTAAGCAATATGGAATGGTAAAATAAATTGAAAATAATTTCCATTTAGACAACCAAATAAGGAATAATAAGTAAGGAAAAGTAGATAAATGAATCAAATTCCATTTAATAAATAATCTTACTAATTGAATAATCATATGTAATAATAATAACTAAATTGATAACGATTGAATGCACAAAAATGGATATCTAAAACATACCATCAAGGCTTCATGCCAAGAATATAATACTATCAAGGATTCATAAGAAGAATATAATACCATAGAGGATTCATTAGAAAAAACTAATACTTTTAAGGATTCATTATAAGAATCTAATACTGTCAATACATCATGTTAAGAATATAATACTGTCAAGGCTCCATGCCAAGAATATAATACTGTTAAGGCTTCATGGTTAGGATCTAATATTGTCAAAGTGAACACTGTATGTAAAAAAGGTATATGGTTTATAAAATAATCAAACCCATTGTTAAATTATATGTATATGCAATATAGATGTAATTTTAAAAAATTATTACAATAAAGTTATTGTTTCAATATAAAGTAAACAATCACAAAAGAGAGTGAGATTTCAAAGATAACTTTTACCACAGGTGGTAATTTTCAAATAAATCCACCTGGATGAGATAATTCAAATTGAAACAAAAAATACCATGTAAAATGAATGAATCATGATATTAAATGAAAAAAGGGAAGAATATACACTAAATGGTTAAAATGGTGTATGCCTCATGAAAGAAAAAGTGATACAAGAATTTATTACTACTTGGTAAGATTCAAGAAAAAGCCCATAGAATGAAATAATTCAAGAAGAAACTTAAAATACCATGAAATATGAATTATTCATTTTATTACAGGCCATTTTAAGATTATGTATACCATATATAAGAAATTATATATACAAAAATAAAGTATTCCCTAAATAATAGAAACAGAGATGAAGTCCCTTACCTTGAGTCTGACTTGTCACATGTATCTTAATATTCCTGAATAATAAACTTATATTAATTATTTAATTTATTTATAAAATTTTTAAATTATATTATTAATTTTATTTTTCTTATTATAATGTTGCATTAAAATACATAAACAACTGTGTTTACATCAAGTGTTTTGACCAAATTTAGTTAATATGTCAAAAATGACTTTGGTAGGTAAACTATGGTCAAAGTTTCCATTATATAAATATATAAATAATTGAAATAATGAAATAATTATCATAGTTTACATAAAATATATTTTTAAAACCAATAATTAATAATGATTATGAAAAATGAACCAATGTTACAATCATAGAGTCAGTAGGCCTTACGTACGCATGAGTAACATTACCATTTTTCAATGATATTCATGGAAAAAAGGAAAGTAACATTATATCATTCCATAATGATAATTATATAATAAATAAAATATTATTTAATAATATATATTTTTATATATAATTCTTTTTATGTAAAAGGAATCACATTGCATCGAGAAGGCAGTAGTCAACAGGTCCACAGACGACGTTATCACATTTTTATTGTGTGAAAAGGGTAATAAAGAAAATAATATATTATATTAATAGAGATGTAATTATTTCATGAGTATAATAAATATTTAATTTATGTAACATATTTTTATGTAAACACATCCATAATACATTCGATGAAATATGTGAATGTATCATGTCTCTTTGAAGAGGCGGTCGTACACACATCCTCAAATGATGTTAACATATTTTAAAAAAATGGAACACATAAAGTTTCGTGTTATATAAAAATTCCCAAAGTATAAAGACATGATAAAATATGATTTCCATCATAATTTCCAAACATGATATTTGGTAAAGGAAAACCAAATGACATCGTTTCTCAGGGCGGTAGTTCACCATACATGAATGGTGATTTCACTACCCATTTTTTGAAAGTTAGTGTAGGTATAGGTCTAAAACTTAACTTGAAAAAATATAATTATATTTAGTATTCTGATGTTATTATATAATCATGGAATAAAAATAATTTAATGGGTGGAGAATGAAATAAAATAGAAATGTGTGTTTGAATAATGTTACCTCTTTTTGGGTAACTCATTTTTTGTTTTCCCCTAAGGAATTCCATGGTTGAATTTATGCTAAAATTGAGGAATATAGGTTGAGGGGAGAGATTTTTGGAGATTATTTGGGAAGAGGATGGATGGTCTAAATTGGTTTGATAGGTATAATGAAGGGGAAGAGTGCCTGCATTTTTATGACAGAGGGGGAGGGTCATTATTGTATATATTAAAAGGTATACACTATTGGGAGTTCTCCCTTACTTCATGTAGAAAAAAATAACCACTAATATATAAAAGTTCAATTATGGTCAATAGAAACATCAAACACACAAAAATAAGCACATTTTTAAATTTTTTTTATTTAACTTCTATGTTTCAACACTTTTTTCTATTCTTTTTTATTAAAGTAACTATTTCTCTAACATATGTAATTTAACCATTAAAAATATATTAAAGTGAGATTTTATATAAAATATAGACCAAATAATTAAAAATATTAAAAATAATTTATAGAATATAAAACCAACGTGTGTTGAAAATTAACTTTCAAACAAGATCTTGAAACGCGTAAAAAAACTACTTTAACTCGAACTATGCTAATAATGTTTTTACTGTCTATGGGTAAATATTTTAATTATAAAATATAATTTTTTTAAAACAATAGATTTAATTTGATATTTAATAACACATTACAATATCTTGTTAGAATAAATAATTTTAAATAATTTTAAATAATTTAATAAAATATTGTTTATTGTAAAATAACATTAATGTTGATTTGGACATTAGTCACATAATTTTAATTTAAAAATATAAAAAAAATGATGGAATTAAAATATATTAATTTTAAAGATGTGTAACATGATATATATATATATATATATATATTTATATAAAAATAATGGAACACAATAATTCATTTAATTTACTTTCCTTTTAAGGTTTTTAGCATCATTTATTTTATTTGATTATTAGCAAAAAAATCAACGTGTTAGCCTTTTTTTAGAGTTTAATATAACTAGTTAATCTATAAAAATTTATGTTAAATTATCATGAAAAAAAATCTTTTAACATTAAAAATAATGTTTGTAACCGAAACTATTTTTTTATTCTACAATCTAAACCGTTGTATATGTTAAATGTACGGAAGGTTCCATTTTTGTCTTTTTATTTACATAAGTTATTATATTGGTCAATTTCATGAACACATGTCCCAATTACTCATAAAATTAGAAACAATAGTAAATATTGTTGAAATATGGGAATAAAATGTATTTTGGGCATGTTTCTAGGTCATTGTGCACTACGGGAAAAATGAGCAATTGCGACGGGTTATTTGCGACGGGAATAAATCCCGTCGCAAATAGTCATGTTAAAAACTTATTTGCGACGGGGGTATTTCCCCGTCGCAAATAAGGAGGCTTTTGCGACGGGATTGCTTTCCCCGTCGCAAATAGTTTTCCCGCGATGCGCGCCAAATCGCGGGAAACTTATTTGCGACGGGGGAATATTCCCGTCGCAAATAACCGGCGGCGGTAAAAGGTATTTGCGACGGGAATATTCCCCCGTCGCAAATACTATGTTGGCAGGGGTTATTTGCGACGGGTCCCGTCGCAAATAACTATTTACCGGTTGACCGTAATAAATGTTGGCTAAGGTATTTGCGACGGGTACCGTCGCAAATAATACTATTTGCGACGGGAATCCCGTCGCAAATGGGCCCGTCGCAAATAATCTAACCTATAAATACCCCCACCCGTTTTTTTCATTTCATTCTCATTCCTTATCTTCTCCTTCTCTCAAAATTATATTTCTAGAGTTGAGTTTTTCTCCAGTTTAATTTTTTTCTCCGGAGCTGATATTAAAGTTTTGAAGAACGATCAGAACAGATCAATTTTCAAGGTATTTATCTTCATTTTAATTTTTTATTTATTTTTAATTTTTTATTAGTTTCAATTATTATTAATTAGTTGTAATTTAATTATGTTTACATTGTTTTATTACTTAATAAATTTAAATTATTAGTATTGTTTATAGTTAATGGTAATTAGGAATAATTAGTAATAATTATTAATAATTAAGAATAAATATTAATAATTAGTAATAAATACCAATAATTAGGAATAAGAACATTATTACATTATTAGTTTATTTTATTATTAATATTAAAATAATATAATTTTTTATATATATACAATTCTTTTTTCATCTGTGTGTTTGCTGTCTTCACATGTATTATTTGTATGTGGAGATAGAAAACGCACAGATGAAAGAAGAATTGTATATAAATTAGAAAATTATATTATTTTAATATTAATAATAAAATATATTAATAATGTTATTATTTGTAATTATTGGTAATTATTTCTAATTATTGATAATTATTCATTTAATTACTAATAATTAGGAACAATTATCAATAATTATCAATAATTAAGAATAATTAGTAATAGTTAGTAATAATTACCAATAATTAGTATTAATTACCTATAATTAGTATTAATTACCAATAATTAGTATTAATTACCAATAATTAGTATTAATTACCAATAATTAGTAATAATTAGGAATAATTACCAATAATTAACAATAATTAGTAATAATTACCTATAATTAGTATTAATTACCAATAATTAGTATTAATTACCAATAATTAGTAATAATTAGGAATAATTAACAATAATTAGTAATAATTAGTAATAATTAGGAATAATTAGTAATAATTAGGAATAATTAGTATTAATTAGGAATAATTAGTAATAATTACCAATAATTAGTATTAAATACCAATAATTAGTATTAATTACCAATAATTAGTATTAATTACCAATAATTAGTATTAATTACCAATAATTAGTATTAATTACCAATAATTAGTATTAATTACCAATAATTAGTATTAATTACCAATAATTAGTATTAATTACCAATAATTAGTATTAATTATTAATAATTACCAATAATTATCACTATTTAGTAATAATTAACAATAATTGCCAATAATTACCAATAATTAGTAATAATTACCAATAATTATCAATAATTACTAATAATTATCAATAATTAATAATAATTAGCAATAATTAGTAATAATTAGTAATAATTACTAATAATTAGCAATAATTAGTAATAATTAGAAATAATTAGTAATAATTAGAAATAATTAGTAATAATTAGAAATAATTAGTAATAATTAGTAATAATTAGTAATAATTAGTAATAATTAACAATAATTAGTAATAATTAACAATAATTAGTAATAATTAGGAATAATTAGGAATAATTAGGATTAATTAGGAATAATTAGGATTAATTAGGAATAATTAGTATTAATTAGGAATAATTAGTAATAATTACCAATAATTATTAATAATGATTATTAATTACCAATAATTAGTATTAATTACCAATAATTAGTATTAATTACCAATAATTAGTATTAATTACCAATAATTAGTATTAATTACCAATAATTAGTATTAATTACCAATAATTAGTATTAATTATCAATAATTAGTAATAATTACCAATGTTTAGTAATAATTAACAATAATTGCCAATAATTAACAATAATTAGTAAGAATTACCAATAATTATCAATAATTACTAATAATTATCAATAATTACTAATAATTATCAATAATTAATAATAATTAGCAATAATTAATAATAATTAGCAATAATTACTAATAATTAGCAATAATTAGTAATAATTAGAAATAATTAGTAATAATTAGAAATAATTAGTAATAATTAGAAATAATTAGTAATAATTAGTAATAATTAGTAATAATTAGCAATAATTAGTAATAATTAACAATAATTAGTAATAATTAGGAATAATTAGGAATAATTAGTATTAATTAGGAATAATTAGTAATAATTACCAATAATTAGTAATAATGATTATTAATTACCAATAATTAGTATTAATTACCAATAATTAGTATTAATTACCAATAATTAGTATTAATTACCAATAATTAGTATTAATTATCGATAATTAGTATTAATTACCAATAATTAGTATTAATTACCAATATTTAGTAATAATTACCAATATTTAGTAATAATTAACAATAATTGCCAATAATTAACAATAATTAGTAATAATTACCAATAATTATCAATAATTACTAATAATTATCAATAATTACTAATAATTATCAATAATTAATAATAATTAGCAATAATTTGTAATAATTAGCAATAATTACTAATAATTAGCAATAATTAGTAATAATTAGAAATAATTAGTAATAATTAGAAATAATTAGTAATAATTAGTAATAATTAACAATAATTAGTAATAATTAACAATAATTAGTAATAATTAGGAATAATTAGGAATAATTAATATTAATTAGGAATAATTAGTAATAATTACCAATAATTAGTAATAATGATTATTAATTACCAATAATTAGTATTAATTACCAATAATTAGTATTAATTACCAATAATTAGTATTAATTACCAATAATTAGTATTAATTGCCAATAATCACCAATAATTACCAATAATCACCAATAATTACCAATAATCACCAATAATTACCAATAATCACCAATAATTACCAATAATCACCAATAATTACCAATAATGACCAATATTTTCCAATATTTTCCAATAATTACCAATAATTACCAATATTTTCCAATAATTACCAATATTTACCAATAATTACCAATATTTACCAATAATTAGGAATAAATACCAAAACTTAAGAATAACTACCAATAATTTGGAATAATTACGAATAATTTGGAATAATTACCAATAATTTGGAATAATTACCAATAATTTGGAATAATTACCAATAATTTGAAATACTTACCAATAATTTGGAATAATTACCTTATTACATTATTTGTATATTTTATTATTAATGTTAAAATAATATAATTTTCTATATTATATACAATTCTCTTTTCTTCTGTGTTTTTTTTGTCTCCACATGTAATATTGGCATTCTTTTTCAAAATTATCAACCTACTCGCCAATGGAGAGGTGAAAGTGAATTCCAATATTACATGTGGAGACAGAATGTGAAACACACAGATGAAAGGAGAATTGTATATAATATAGAAAATTACATTATTTTAATATTAATAATAAAATATACTAATAATGTAATGATGTTATTATTATATAATTAATATTTATGAAAAAAATTATATTAGTATTATTAAAAAAATAAAAAATCAATATAATATTAAAATTATCAATATTTGTAACAGGTTTTGCTTTATTCTCAATATATTCAATCCTTGCTTGTGTTTTTTCTAACAAATTATTCAAAACCAGTAATGCTTTTATATTTTATAGAAAAATATGGAACAACGAGGTCGTCAACAGTCATTATTAGATGACCGCATATGGATAAATCAACGTAGAAATCCAAATGGTTCTGGTTTAAATGCAGTATATATAGAGGGTGTGGAGAGTTTTTTATCATTTGCGGCATCAAATCCAGAATTTGTTTCAGAAGGAAAGATAAAATGCCCTTGTAGAAAATGTGCATTGAGAACGTTTGACACGTTTGACAAAGTGGGGGAACATCTCTTGTGTTTTGGTTTTCAAGCAGATTATGTTTTTTGGTATCAACACGGTGAACGCAGTTCCAGAGCAGGTGATACCAACTTGATTCCGGATCCATCCCAGTTTCAAGATTTAGTACATGATGTTGCAGGTTCATCTGTTCAACATACAGAAACTCCGGCTGATATAGCTTCAAATCCTGAGTTGGGACCGTCTGAATTTTATGAGTTGTTGAAGTCTGCTGAGGATGCATTATATCCTGGCTGCAAGATGAGAAAATTAGAAGCAGTTGCAAAATTTATGGCTATCAAATCAGATAACGGAATGTCAAACACCTGTTTTGACCAGATATTTTCTTTGCTGAAAACACTGTTACCCGAAGGAAATGTTTTACCTGAAAATTACTATGAAAGTAAGAGGTTGGTTCGAAATTTGGGACTTACTTGTCAGAAGATTCATGCATGTTCAAATGACTGCATTTTATATTCAGGGGAAAATGAGTCGTTGGATAGTTGTCCCACATGTGGGCAACTGAGATATAAAGAAGGACAACACGGGAAGTCTGGTTTGATTCCTATAAAACAGTTGAGATATTTTCCGCTTACATCCAGACTTCAGCGTTTATTCATGTCTAAGAATACAACGACAATGATGTCATGGCATAAAGAGAATAGTTCAACCGATAAAAGCTTGAATCATCCAGCCGATGGTGATTCATGGAAACATTTTGATAGAGTGCATCCATAATTTTCTTTAGAAGCTAGAAATGTTCGACTGGGCCTTTCCACTGATGGTTTCTGTCCGTTTGGATCTTATGGTAGTCAATATTCATGTTGGCCTGTTTTTTTAACTCCGTATAATTTACCTCCATGGATGTTGATGAAGGAGCCATATATCTTTTTGACTTTACTAATTCCAGGACATCCGAAGAAAAATATTGATGTTTATTTGAAGCCATTGATTGATGAATTAAATTTATTGTGGAGTACTGGTGTCAGTACATATGATGTTGCAACGAAACAGAATTTCATACTGAGAGCAGCATTGATGTGGACAATAAGTGACTTCCCGGCTTATGGGATGTTATCTGGCCGGAGTACACATGGTCAGAAATCATGTCCTTACTGTATGGGAGAGAACAAAGCATTTATGCTCATTCATGGAAAGAAACCGTGTTATTTTGACTGTCATCGCAGATTTCTTCCAGCTGATCATCCTTTTCGCAGAAATAGATCTCATTTCAGAAAAGGAACAGCTGAAAGGGATGGACCTCCAAAAATGCTATCAGGTTCGGAGTTAAAATCGGTTTTATTTTCATTACCTCCCATCACTTTTGGTCCCACAATAAACCAACAGAAAATTTCTGGTTTTGGGAAAGAACACAATTGGATTAAACGTAACATATTTTGGGATTTGCCATATTGGTCTGATTTGTTGGTCCGACACATGTTAGATGTCATGCATATTGAGAAGAACTGTTTTGATAATTTGTTTCATACAGTTTTGGATACGCCAGGAAAGAGCAAAGACAATGTAAATGCACGTTTAGATCTTGCCCAAATTTGCAGGCGTCCAGAATTGGAACTATTTGAGAATGTCAGAACAGAAAGGTTACTGAAACCAAAAGCAGCTTATACACTGTCTAAAGAAAAGCGTTTATTATTTTGTCAGTGGATTGTAGATTTGAGACTTCCAGATGGCTGTGCTTCCAATTTGGGTAGATGTGTAAAGAATGGTCATATTACTGGATTAAAAAGTCATGATTGTCATGTTATAATGGAGAGACTTCTACCCATTGGATTAAGAGGTCTGTTGAATTCTGTGATTTGGGATTCCATAACAGACATGTCTCATTTTTTTCGGGAAATTTGTGCGGCTATGGCAGATTATGATGCTTTAGGAAAACTTGAAAAAGATGTTGTTGTAATTATATGTAAACTGGAAAAAATATTTCCGCCGTCTTTCTTCGACTCAATGGAACATTTGATGTTACATTTGCCATATGAAGCCAAATGTAGAGGTCCGGTACAGTTTCGATGGATGTACCCATTTGAAAGATGCATGCAAAAATTGAAAAGAAAAGTACGCAACAAAGCATCTGTTGAAGGATCTATTGCAGAAGCTTATTTGCAAGAGGAAATATCTTTTTTCTGCTCCCATTATTTTGAATCTGAGTATCCTTCAAAACACAACCGAATGGGATGGAATGAGAGGAATATTGATGAAATCGACAATCAATTATCTGTTTTCAACCAGTCAGAGCTTGGTTTTGGTGGAGTTTCTGAACGCTGGCTTTCAGATGATGAACATCATAGAGCTCATACGTATCTTCTGCTCAACTGTGAAGAGATGACATCAGTTGTACTGTAAGTGTTTATATCACTTATTCTATCATTTATGTTACAGTAAATAACTTTGGTTTTTATAGGTTGTATGATAATCATATCAAGAAACAAATTCCACAAATTACAGAAGCTGCTCTCGAAGAACGTCGACTGAAAAATTTCTCTCAGTGGTTTCAAAAACTGGTAACATAAATTCTTTATCTTTTAGCAACTCATTCAATGTATAGTTTACTATATTGATAATTATTTCACAAATCTTCAGGTGTCTCGACATGCTGATAAAATTGACAAACGGCTGTGTGTATTGAGTAACCCACCTTCCAAACTTGTTAAAACTTATAATGCATATGTGGTGAATGGATTTCGATTCCACACACATGCATATGGGGAATAGAAAAAAACAATGAACAGTGGAGTTAGCTTGAGAGGATCTCATCATCGAGAAAATGAAGTTGACTTTTATGGCATACTTGATGAAATCATTGAACTCTGTTATCTTGGACAACATTACATAACCATGTTCAAATGTCGGTGGTTGGATACAGAGAGAGGCGTGCATGTTCATCCGACTCATGTAATCATCGATATTAAATGTAAAAGTGTTCTCGCAGTAAATGAACCATTCTTATTGGCTCAACAGGCATATCAAGTTTATTATGCAAAGTACTGTGCAACATCAAGAGACTTGACTGATTGGTGGAGTGTAATAAAAATAAAAATTCGAGACAATCAGTTTAGTCAAAGTGAATGTGCTTTCACTGATGTGCAAATAATTGAAGTTTTTCAAGAGAGTACTCAAAATCAATCTTTTTTACAAAGAGACATGAGTATCGATGACGACACCCCACATTTAAGAGTCGGTGATGACGATGATGTTAATGATGTCACACATGAATTTGAAATGGTAAGAGATGAAGCAACTGCAACTCGAATGGATATCGATGATGTTAAGGAGGAATATGAAGATGACATTGACATATATGAAGATGATGATGAAGATGAACACTTATAGAATTCCATGGTATTTATATACAATCATAATATGTATATATGTATATATAATAGTAATTATCAATTATTTGATAACATTAACATTTTATGTTTCAGATGGACGAGGCCACATTTCGTGAGTTGGCGGAGGCTGACCTGCCTTTCAATGCGGATGAGTTGCTGGCAGATGACCCTCAGCCTGTAGGCGCTCCAGGGAGTACGCGGAGGGGGCGCGGTCTTGCACGATTGATGATTCCTGACCCCGTCCCCGAGCGACGTCCACGTCTTGGGTTTGATCCGCGCACCCGGAGGTGTGATAACCTGTGTGATAACCTGTGGATTTGACTAAGATTTCATTAATCTATTCACATAATAAATGTTTATTATTTTTTCAGTTTTCCGCATATAGCAGTCGGACAGGGAAGCGCTATTTTGCGCAACTATTTCTCTCAGCCGTGGACCACATGGGAGCAGATTCCCATTGATGTGCAGCAGGCCATGTTCGGCCATTGGTTGGTACGTACGTAAATAAATAATTTTTATTTTGAAAATTATTTCATTTCTAACTTGATATTTTGATTTATTTGTAGGGTTTATGGTATCCGATCAAGGATACCATGCGTGACGCCATCCACGAGGCATGAGAGGTGGCCATGCGTGATCGTCTTCGTCAGTTTTTGCACAATTTAAGAAAAGTTGCGATGAAGAAAGCAGGAGTGTCAGATTTTGAGGAGTCATGTAGAGCACACCGACCAGAGTATATTTCATCCCATGTATGGGATGGATTATGTGCACACTGGTTGAGTGGTGCCTTTCAGAGGAGATCATCGGTGGGGAGGCAGAATCGGGGGAGACAGGAGGTGACTCATCGAGCTGGGAGTCGTTCTTTCAGTACTCATAGACAGCATCTGGTACGTACATTATTTATAAATATTTTATATAACTATAAATATTAACAGTTTATTTTTTATTCTTATAGGCTGCCGAGCACCCCGATATTACAGAGTACGACGTATATCGGAGGATGTACAATGATCCTGCTACTGGGGAGCTCAGAGGTGATCGTCAGCATCACATCGTGGTCAGTATTATTTGTTTTCAAGTTTAAAAATTAACTGCATATAATATATTCACAATTTTAATTTTAAATTGCAACTATAGGAGTCATATGAGGCCGCAGCGGCACAGGCCCGGCCTGAGAGTCAGGCCGAGTCATCAGATCAGACCACTGCCCGTCAGTTTGATGAGGCGGCATGGATGCAGGCCACCCAGTATGCCTTCGAGAAGGGCCGGGTAGTTGGTATCGGCTCTCGAATGACTCCCGGAGATTATTATGGCAGTGCTGTGATGTCGGCGTCCAGCTCGAGAGGAGCTCGTGAATCTTCTTCTACACAGTATGAGGATCAGTTGCGATCTCAGACTGCACAGATAGAGAGTCTCCGACAGGAGCAGGAGCAGATGCGTCAGCAGAATGAGGAGGAGCGTCGACGCCAGCAGTAGCTGTACGAGGAGCAGACGAGTCGGTGGCAGCAGCAGCATCAGGAGCAGATGGAGTACATGCGCCGACTCACTCATGCTTTAGGGATGGAGTTTCCTCCACCACCATCTGCAGATCCCCCACCTCCCCCCCCTCCCCCCCTCCTTCAGATTAGAGTTTGTATTTCTGTTATAAAATTTGTGAAATCAAATTTTTTTTTCTATTCGTAGTTTCTGTCTCATTATAAAATATTAATAATATTATATTTTTAAATAACAATATTAATATGAATAATAATATTATTTATATTTTATAATATTAAATTGTATATATATATTAAAATTTTATATATATATTAAAATTTTATATATATATTAATATTTTATATATATATTAAAATTTTATATATATATTAAAATTTTATAATATTAAAATTTAATTATTTTTTTTGTAATACTTGAATTATTTTAATATTTGAATGTAAAATAATTCTATTATTTTTATATTAATTAAAATAACTTATTAATATTTTTTTTATTTATGAATTATAATTGTAATATTATTATATTAATTAAATTATTTATTAATATTCTATTATTTTTATTTTTGAATTATAATTCTACTATTATTATAGTAATTAAAATAATTTATTATTTTCATTTGTAAATTATAATTCTATTATTATATTAATTAAAATAATTTGTTAATAATTTATTTTTTTTATTTTTTTTATAGTATTTGCGACGGGATACTATGCCCGTCGCAAATACTAGTATTATTAATAGTTTTTTATTTTTTTTTAAAAAAAGTATTTGCGACGGGTCCCGACTCCCGTCGCAAATACTAGTATTATTAATTTTTTTTATTTTTTTAAAAAAGAGTTTTTGTGACGGAACCGTCGCAAAAACTGTTTTAAAAGTTTTTTACAAAAATACGGAATACTATTTGCGACGGGGAGAATGCCCGTCGCAAAAAAAGGCTTTAGCGACGGGCCCGTCGCAAATAAGTGTAGTTGCGACGGCGTTTTCAGCAACGGGCTATTTGCGACGGGACCCCGTCGCAAATAGCCCGTCGCAAATACCTGTTTTTCTAGTAGTGGTGGCCCTTAAGTTTATTTTTTAGTCCCTTGTTTAAGCTTACTTTTATCTTAATCACTATAATTAAATTTAATTACATTCACTAATATTTTTGGAAAAAAACTACGTTGATCTTATTAAACAATAAATATTATCTAGATAAAAAAATTTTATGTATATTTTTACAAATTCAATTCACACAACTATCAATATTTTGTTTAATACTAATCCTGTAGATGTTGTGAGAAAGAAAATTTGTAAAGTGAAAATGTTCAAAAGTTCATTAACTCTTTATATCTAAATTAAATATAAAAATCATTACCATGTACGTAATTATATTAATATATGTATAATTGATCTATTGTGACTTTAAAATAATTTTAAAATATAATTTAACAATAATAATTATTAGAAAAAGGAATTTTCAAGTAAAATGAAATATTTTTCACTATCATCAGAAAATGAAACTTCTCAAAAAATACAAAAAATTTATCTTAAGATAATTTTGACATTAATAATTGAAAAATGAATTTTTTTTTTATCTTTAAAATTTATAAAATTTTCAAAATATAGTTTTAAAATAGGTTTTCCATTAAAAATAGGTAAACCATGGTCCTGTATGTAACAAAAGATGATTTAGTGTTGTGTATAGCTTAAGATTAACATGGTGTCGTATATAAACGAATATATCGACAATATAAAATTTATTCTAAAATAAAAATATTCTAAAGTTCTGTGGTGTTACAGTATTTTTGGAAAATATATAGTTTCAATCATGAAAACCTATTTGATGAATTCAATATTTTCTGAAGAAAATTATTTTTATAAAATATTATTATTAAATAAAATTTATTTAAATATAAATGTTATTTTAACTTTATGAATATAAGTCTTATTTTTATATGGGTTAGAAATTTTTATCCTAACAAACTAGTATTTCCAATAAATGAGGATTTTTATTTAAAATTTAAAATTCTATGATAGAGATAATTATTTAGATAAAAGAAATTTTATTTTTTAAATCCTCAAATTGAAATTATCCAATGGAAATTTTGTCATATTTTCTGAGAAAGTCAAATTTTTGGGTCTAAATTATATATGGTATAAATATACTATGGGTATTATGACATCCTAAAAGCCTAAAAGTTATGTAATAAATATTTTAAACTTATCGATGGAAAAAAAATTCCTTAAAATAAAATTTTATGTTATTTGGTTAATTTTAGTAACCCTTAATGAATCCTATGAAACATATATTTAAATTTATGGTTTCAAAATCAATTGTTTATAGACATGAATCACTTACACATCACCAAAGGTATTAATTTAATGAGTTCAATTTTTGGACTTATAAAATATTTAAATCTACTACACTTTGGTAGAAATAAATTTATAAAAGTATGGTATGGTCTATTATTTAGATTAATTTATTACAGATATTCCAAAACCTTTGTTTAGAAATTTATAAATAATTCTACTATCTTTTTCTATAAAAACCCACCAAACCACCCATTATTATTCAATCAAAACCCATGTATCATGAATTTAATCATCCTTTACCTCTCTATGTCCCTCTCATGATGCCCTAATATCTCATGAAAATCCTCCCATTCATTTAAAAGAGCCCTCTCTTGGTAAGTGTTCTCTCTCATCTTTTCTATTCATGCACATTATTTGTATTTATCATTTTAAATATCAACTGATTGATTTTTAATTACTTCATAAATATCCTTTTAATATAAAATTTATGTTCTAATAATGAGAAATAATTTATACCCTCTCATTATAACATTTACCTAAGCCGTTACTATGCTGAAGTAAGGGATTTATCTCCCCCCTTATTTTACATTCAAGAAATTTATTCATATTGATCATTTTGAATATCAATTTATTAAATTATAATTTCTAAATAAATATCCCATTAATAACCAATATCTCTTATAATAATGATAGAACATTTATCCCCTCTCCTTATGACCATTACCTAAGATATTATGATGCCCATGTAAGGGATCACTCTCTTTCTCTCTATCTCTTTGCTTCCATTCAATCACCCTATTTGTATTCAACCTATTTAACCTAATTTTATTTGGTTTTCATGCCTTTATAAAAATACCTTTTCATTTCAATTAATTTTTTATGAATGAGAGATAACTTATCCCATCTTATTATAACTTTTACCTAAGTCATCACTATGTTCAAGTAAGGGATCCTCTCTTTCCCTTATTTATTGAAGAACATTATTTATGTCATTTCCTTTTATTTTAATTTTTTTATGTTAGAATATTGTTTTCACATTCATATTACTTTCCTTATGGATCTTAAGTGATGATAGACTCGTTTCACTCTCTTTTAACAATTCTATAAACCTTTATTTACACCCGTTACATATCCAAAAGTATCCTATGATTTTCGATGCTGAACATTTGTATAGTGAATACACTTATTAATTTCATTTAAAGGGTATTAAACTAGTTTTACCTACCATATGTTAAATTTATATTTACATATATTTAACACACACCCCTTTACTGTGGGGTTAAAATAGGTGAAAGACATCCTTATTCTGTATGATCTACGTGGCACACCTATACATGTACATGATATGAATTTGATGGTTGTGAATATAATTTTATAGCCTTAAAATGAATTGGGTAATGTTTTTATCTCATGGGAAACCATTTATGGTTCGTGAGATATTATCCTAATCACAATATGTTATGATTTATTTCCAGTTATCGTTGACTTATGTTCGTGATGGAATGCTTTATGTTTTTTACACATTTTTATGTTAACTTCTTGTTATTTTTATACAAAACCTAGATGTTTATGTTTATTATTCACACAAATTTTATGACTATTTAAATTCATATTTACTCTCATGTATTACTTTCATTACGTAATGCTTTGATTTTTCTATTACATGGCTTTATAGCTTATCCTTTTAGAATGTACATCTGAAGGTTCTCCTATATAGTATTAGAAGACCGATGGAATATAAGGTAATGTTTTGATGTTTTAAAATAATTTTTTAATGCCCTTGTTTCATGTTAAGGTGTTTTGTTCCTAATTTCCCATAGGCACAAGGCCTCAAAATATTATGTGGTTGTACTATGTGTATCTTTATGTAATAAATAAGGAATTAAAATTTACTAAGAGACGTGAGTTATAATAGTGTTTTACTAGTATAAATATTATTCATTTATATTCATAATGTTATGATCTAATAATGAGTAATTCATTATTTATAAATGTCTCACATGGGAAGTAATTAAAACCATTTCAATACACGTAATCTATGTATAGATTTCTCACCCAAGGAAGATAATGGAGGTGTTTGAGTTGGAATTTTAAAAATTATAACTATATTAGGGAAAAAATGTTGGATATAACCAACAACCCTTCCCATATGGTGAAATATTCTTATCCATAACATGATGTAATAATTATAGTCCATTTTATGTGATAACAACCTCCAACATTCAATGGATCCACAAATCCATTTATAGTTGTGCAATGGATATGTTACATGGAAAAGATATTTCTCACTATGGAATATAATGAATGGGAGATGGTTTTCATGGGAATTTATTTTCTCATGGTTCATTTATATCCATGGAGGCCATTGATTAAAAAAACCATGGATGAGAAGTATAGTTCAGAGATATTTTGGAAGGATGTTATGGTACTTCTCTTCAAAAAATATTTTTCCCATGTACAAAGAGTTAATATGGAGATACAGTTCCTGATTCTTATAAATATGGAAGAAGAAAATGTTTCTAATAATGATGCTAACTTCCCAAGTTTATAAATGTATGTGTCGAATAAATAGACATTCAAAAAAGAAATATTTACTATTTTATTAATGGGATTAATCAAATCCTTCAAAGATAACTATTCTCTAGAAAACCATATCATCATATTTGGATATATTATTATTTGATTTCAATAAGTGGGATAAATTATTGATGACGTTTAGATTTGAATTAAGGTAAGAGAAAAATAGGAAATTTGAGAAACAATTGATATTTTTAAGAATAGATAGGAAAAGTTTCCAACATGTGATATTTGTGGAAGGAAACACCACAATACATGATTAATAGGAAAATTATTTTTCTTAATATGTGGATAAAAAGGCTAGCTTTCTCATGAATACAAGGGTAAGGGAAAATCCATCAATTTATATTTATTTAATTTCAATGATATAGGTAACTATTCAAAACAATTCCCCAAAATTCAAGGAAACATTCCACAAAAGATTCCTAGGGTAGAGGTACAAACTCATGAAATTACTAAAGGAGAAGTAGAGTTCCTAGTGATTTGGTACACATATCATCCACTATAGGACTATGATTTTTTATAATTAATTGTGGTTCTACAAACTCTGTTATATCTGAATAATTTTCAAGGGTTATCACATCATTGCATCAAATATTATATATTTATTTGGTGGTGAAAACTCTTAATGGTAGGAGGAAAACATCTCAAGTAAATATATCCTCTATGATAGAAGTTTGAGGGAATGTTCTTCCTTTGAATATTTTTATTCTCCCTTTAGTTGAATTTGATTAAATTTTTGGTATGGGTTGAACCTATCAGTATATATCTTGTATCAATTATCAATGAATAAAAGTTAAATTTTATATTCTGAATCAACCTTCATTCAGATATCAGTGTGTGGATGAACTATAACACCTAATGTAAATTACTTCTCTCATATGAGTTTTTTTACCAATTTATGAGGGATATTTATCTCAAATTTCTGGGGAGAATTTCAAAATTTCAAATGTTTCAATTTTTTAAGGATACACTAATTTATTTGACAACAATATTCCTGGTATTCCATTAAATCCCGAATTTATGTTTTCAATAGAACTCATACATGGTTTTATGATTAATTCAAAGACTCTATTGAGAATATCCACAATCCATTTATAATAACTAATGAATAAAATACATTATAGTGTAGATAAAGGATTAATTCAACCTATTTATTCATTATGGGGTTTATCTATTATTTATATCAAGTAGAATTATGGTCTAATGCATATGTTGGCCAAAATACCTTTGGTTGTTTTTGTTTTTTGAGATAGTGTAGAGGGAAGTGAAAGTGTTCTAGTTAAAATAACCACCTATTATTCTATGGGATACATGATGACCCTTTTTGGATGAAAATTTAAGGCCATCCAAAGGATGGATATTGAATCTAGCTTAACCCCACAGAAGTAGGTGCATGATTCACTATATAGGGGTCCATATTGGCTAGTTAGAAATTGGTAGCTCCAAGGAAGAAGGTGATGGTTCCCATAGTTGGTATGGGGATGAAGTAGAGTTTCATGTTGTAGTGGTGAAAACATAGAGATAATGTTCCACATCCTAGGGAGAAACCATGTAGGAGGCTAGGAGTGGGCCCCATTACATGCTTCTAGATAGTTGATATAAAGAGTCATCATATATTTTTTGAGAAAACAAGAAATATTTTGGAGGTGATAAAAATATTTTTCATGGTATTCTGTAACTAAGATCAGTATGGTGGAGTGAATTATTATGTGGATTTAATTTCCATTGAAAAAATAGAGGTTTACTCATTGTATCATCTATGCTACACTGTAACCCAAGATAGATTATAAAGAGTCTATTCCGAAACTAGTCCTTGTGAGGTGGAGTGTCCAAATTTGGAAAAAGTATAGTTTTATGGAAGTTCCATTCTTACAGGAGGTTACACCACATAAGATAATACAATATTACAACTATTTTGGTGTTAAAATCAATTATTATGTGTACAAACCGCATATCATGTGAAGCTATGTGAAGTTAAATTCCTAGGAGAGGTGGACCATGTCAATAACAGGTATCCATGATAAAATGTTGTTAAACCCATCATAGTGAGAATGAAGTGTGTCATGTTTTTACATAATAATTTTGGCCACATTTTATAATAAAAATTAAAATATTGTAGTACCCCATGCCATGTCATTTCCTTGTAATTTTCTATCTATAAAATGTTTGAGTTAGAGTGAATTATGAGTTGGAATCCCCAGTGGTTAATTTGGGTTTCATGTTGAATATTGACCCCATTAATTAAAATTGACACTTGGAATAATACTAGGAATAGATTTATCAATCATAATAAATGGTTTGGAATAAATATAAAAATAAAATCTTTAAAACATTGATAGTGCTTGAAGAGATAAAAATTTAGGAAACGATAAGTGTTTTTCTAGAGTATATTTCTAGAGGTATTGATCCATATCCCATATATAAGTTTAAAGGTCAATAAATAACTAATCCTAGAAACATATTTATCATTATAAATCAATATTTTTGTAATGAAAAAAAACATCCTAATAAGTGTATGTTTATATTATATTCAGGCGAGGAAGGAAGATTTAAAAAGTGGAGAAGTTATTTCCTTATTGAGGGTGAGAAGTGAGATCTCTAATTTTTTCATGGTAGTGAAATCATATGGTCCTATAGGCTACACAAAATTATATCTTAAGTAGTGATATTTTAGTGATTTTAGTTCATAGACACATTTCTATGGATTCTTATTGGACTCATCCCAATGAGGGTGAACTAATAAAAATACTACGTGTTATTTACTGCTTTCATCGCTAATTGATGGGAAATAAAGAGAGATATCAAAGAGTTATTCAAGATGAGAGAAAAATAACCTAATATAATAAATAATCACTTATACCCTGATTTACACCATCTTATTGTCTTATCATATACATGATTCTAATAATTGGTATCAAAGTGATGTTTGTGATTCTTCTATCATGGAATCTTGTGAAAAATTTTCAACAAAAAAGGAGTCCCCATAATCAAATTTTTTTCTTTAAAATTGTGTAATATCTATATTCTACACTATTTCATATTCATGGACACTTATTTTTACAAAACATCCATCAATGGAATCACTGCTGATATTGAAACTAGAACCATGATAGAAAGAGATCCTCATAAACTGTTTATAGATGAAAAATCCATCGATGACTTTTAATGTTCTATTTATAATAAAATATACATTAAGTTAATGTATCTTAAAACCTATCATGTGATATGTAAAAAGATATAGAATAATTATGAAGGGAATTTAAGTGTTTGGGAGGAAAATATATAGTTTTTTAGGAACAAGTATGAATATTTGAGAATGAATAAGAATGAAATAAATGATTATTTTTTGACCTACTAAATATTATTGTTAATTATATGTGTGGTCTCAATGAATACCTAAATTATTAAATTACTATAAAGATTATAATGATAATACTATTTTTATGTTTCAATTAAAAGGTGTCAGTTTTAGAAGAAAAATATCAAAAGGAAACCAATCTTGATATCTTGTATAACACGTTTTTGTCAAATGAAATTAGAAATAAATAAAATGTGTTGAGAATAATAGAAATATTTGAGGATGTGGCCATTAAATCCATGAAGAAAATATCAACCACAGAAAGTTAAAAATTTTATGTAGTTAATGATGTAATGTAATAGTTTTCCTCTAATATTAAAATATAAAAAAGGAATGTTGAAGGTTATGATTCCCCTTGATTATTTAAAATGTGGAAAATTTGGACATTCCACAACCAAGTTTCCCAAAAATATCAATAATATGACAGTGAAGATAAATATACCCTCAAAAATAAAAAAATAAATTGCAATTAATTCTCAATAGAGGTCTTCCAAATAAAGAATCATCTCTCTGAATAAGAATATAGTTCTTGGGATAGTTTGGTTGAAGAAGTTGAAAACTATAAATTTGAATGTCTACTTATGGATATCAAAAATAATTCATGAAATGATAAATGTGATGGTGAGAATTATAGAGTTTTTATAAGGCTTTATCTACTGGAAGAAGATGATTCATTTTTTGAAGAACATCTGGTGTGGAGGAAAAATACTAATAATAATACTAAAGTGGTTCCTAATTTATAAATCTATATAAAAAAACAAAGAGATAAGTTAGAGTTGATATCTAGAATTGAAAAACTCAGGACTAGAAGTTCCAAAAATTCATGGGTGAAAGTTGAACTAAAGATTAATATTGATGAAAAAATCCAGATAATCAATGGGTTGGATAATATTATCAATGATAAAGTTAAGAAAACTATGGAGATAGAAGAAGAAGTTATGAATTTTAGATGGAATTGTGATGAACAATAATGGTTATTGACACATATAATGGTGAATATAATATAAGAGTCATCATCTTTTCAAAATAATTTAATTCTTTAGGAGGAATTAATGCTAATTTTTCAAGCTCAATGATACCAAAATATAGGAAAGTCAATGGTTTTCTAAAAAACACAATAACTAACTCCTAAATTGAAGGTATATCTCCATAATAATGGAAATTTAATAAATCATGTGTCCATTGAACACTCTTATATAGAGAGGGTAACATTTTTTATAGAATATTGGGACACACTCCCCCTTTCTTCTCTATTTTATGGAGTTCAATCCAAGAGAAACATTATCCCATATTGGAATGTATAACTTATTATTATTGTTTTTATTTGGATTGATATAATTTCCTTTTAAAAGTTTAAGATAATAAGAAAATTCATTACGCTTCAATAATGTAACAAGTTTCATCAAGATGACCTTAAGGGAGAATAAAAAATAGACTAGACACTTCAGTCAAAAGTGTACAGACCCATAATAGGTTTTATATTTTGTGTGAAGAAGAAGAGACTAAAGAGCCATCCATTATTGAGGTATACCCATCACCAATATGGGTATTGAAATGATTTTCAGAGAAGGAGAACATTTTTTATATTTCTTTAAGGGAGGAAGACAAGTATATCTTTTGTATTATAGGCTGTGAATTCACATCACATATGACCAGAAATATGAACTCATTTAGAATGTCAAGGGCAATAAAGATGGTATCTTTTGTTTCATGAATGATGAGGTTCTTAAAAATATTATCTCCTAAAATTAATTTTTTGGTTGAAAGTGTAACACCCTGAGATTTTATGAGAAATAGTTTTTTTATGTCTTATGTTTTATGAAACACCAAAGGAATCTTTCACACCACACAACATGTACTTGGCTTGCATTACACGCAATCGCGACCTTCCTCGAGAGCGTGTGTAGTACGCAATACCAGGTTTCACTAAACAACGATATATTATTATGGACTAGCCGTTATGAATAGTATTAACTACATTTTTAATTTTATAACATTATTATTCATCTTACACATTTTCTAGAATATGGTAAGAGAACAAAATAAATTTTTCAGGTAAAATAAGTATTTTTCAAAAAATGCAGTTTTGCCGCCTTTTGATGGTGCACCCACATTAAATCTAGTTTTTGACATGTTTATAAGTTCAATTTGAAAAAATAAAATTCTTCTTTTGAATCAGGGTATAAAAATTTACTTTGGATAAATTTTTGATATTTTTCTGATAACTTTCATATTTTGATGAATAGTAAAAATACGCTAATTTTTAATTAAAAACAACTTTTTTCATTGAGATAATTTATATGGTTAAATTATAATATTGAATGGTTTTAAAGTATAAATAGAATATATTTTTACCATTTAATATAATGTATGTCATTAGCACCAATTTCACATTGAATTCATAGGTAAAAACATTTCAATCTTTGGCAATGTTTTAACTTCTAAAACCCGTTTTATTAACAACGGGATTTATTTTAAATTAATTACTGAAAATTATATGTTTTTAATTTTGAAAAAATGATTCCATATTTTGAATCAGTGGGTCAAAATTATGTTAACATGATACTTTTTATTTTTGGGCATTATGAATAGGAACTACGGTAAATTTTATTTACCATAGTTAAAGGTAAATCGGGTAATTAAGGGTAAATATAAGATTATAAAGTTACCCTAACACCTGAAAAAATCCTATTGGATGAATAAAAGTCTACCCATATCACCTAAGGGTCGGATTAGATTCATTTAATGTACTTTTGTTCATGAAAATAATTTAATTATTATTAAAACCATAGAATGTGACAACATGTCATTTTCTTAAATCTTATAAGTATAATAATTTTAATTTAGTGATAAACTTAATGAAACTTCGAACATGAATAGTCTCAAAAAAGAAAATACAATTATATACATCATAGTAATTTATTTAGAATTTATAGGGATTAAATATTTATCATTAATTATGCCACAATAGTGATGTTGAAATTATTTTATTAATTAAAATATCAAATAAATGGTTTTAAAAATGTTAAAATAAATATTATATGAACTATTTAATGTGATACACTAATTTTATAGATACACATGACACTTTATGAATCTATTAAAGTTTTTAGTTCGAACATATCTTCTGTATATATTTTATTTAAATTCAAATAAATGAACAGTGTCAAAATTGACACTTTTGTAGTTTATAAAAATAACATATTATAAAATTATTTAAAAATCACAAAAATATTTAAAAATTATAAATTAAAATTTATATGGTCTAAAATGTCATAAATTGTCAAATTATAGAAAATTCACAACACATATGTAATTATTAATAATAATTTAAAATTTAGAATATTTTTACCACAAATAAAATTAAATTGATAAATAAGGATAAATCAAGTTGATAATGTTTAAAATAAATTCCTAACATGTCTAAATTTTATTGGTTAATGATATTACAACCCTATGTCATCTAATATTCAGATATTAGTAATTTTGGAAGTTTTTAAGTGGGGTTGGGATTTAATATAAACTAATATTTCTTATATTTCTAAAGGTGCCCCTCTCCTCCCTTATAAAAGGGAACCTCCTCCCTCTCCTCCTAACACCAATTTGATCCTTAAAGATCGGACAATCCCTGACCATTTCACTTCCCCACTTCCCTAGAAACATCCTAGAGGTACTGGTTTTCTTCAAATACCAATTTTAGTGCCCTAAGAGGAGGTCTCAAAGAGGCGCTTCAAAGAAGAGGTAATGTCCGTTACCGATTCTTTCAACTTTATTTCTTCTTCCACTTATTCTTCTTTTGTTGTTTCATTATTAATTAATAACATCATTATCAATAATATACTGATATGTTATTATAAGTATGAAACAACCCTATTTCACCACCTATCCATCCTACAGAAAACAAAATCACCGCGCGTGCGTACGTACGGAATACCGTCTCCACGCCGTGGTGTAATATATTTTCCATCACCACCTTACTTGGATGGGTATAATGGTGCAAATAAATAAATATATATGATTATTTTAAAGTGTTATTAATTCTGAAATATTATACATACACTCCAATACAATTCCACAATCATGGGAACGATATCATCGCTCGTGCGTACGTACGAAATACCGTCTCCACGATGTGATGCGATTCGTTCTACCTGATCTTCATTGCATAATGATTATATAAATGAATTGAATGAATAAATATGATATATAGTACACTAATACCATTCTGTAGATGAGGTATCTATAACCTAAAGAGAATAATAAGAATTTATTCGACAAAACATGCATAAGAACAAAAAGTAATAAACACCCGAATAAAAAGTAGTAATGAAATATTACTAATAAGAAGCTAAGAATATGACCATATATGATATAATAACAATAAGTATGATTCTGGAATAAGTCAATAACATTATTTAAATCATTATACAGGAGTTTCAGACACTTACGAAGCAAATCAGACCTAAGGTAAGGGACAATATCACAATCTCAATTTTTATCCGAGATTGTTTGTAATTCAGAATTTGCTGGGGAATATTTATCATCCACATCCATATTTCCTCAATATTTAATATTATTCACATCCTTCTACAATTTTTTAAATCCAATTTTACCCTTCGGTGAGTTTTTAGTAAAATATATGAAAGGAATCTTTTGTTGTTTTTCGTACGAGGTACTTTTTGACTTTTCTGACAAAAGTACAAGAAGAATGTTTTTTAACTTATATGGAATGAATGGACTTTTAAAACATTATTTACAAGAAGCTTAATTTACAAGTTTTCAATTTTATTTTTAATCAACTTCTTTTATTTTACGATTGTATGACATGTTAAGAAAGGAAAAATTTTTTTGAAGTAGAAAGGATATTTTCCTCAAGAATGGAGTTTAAGAGTTTTATCAAAATTATTTTACATCTAAGATAATATAGGGTTCTGTTTCTATCCCTATTATTACATTTATTTGATTATGTTGTGATGGAAATATTTTTATGATGTCATGATGTTTAAGATTCCCATTTTTATTACATGGGTTATACTATGATGTATGGTTTATGATTTTGTGACACACATAAGAATGGTATCATTATGAGATGGGTGGGACCTATATCTCCCTCCAATGCATTGGGTAAAGATTTTATATCTCATGAGATAGACATGGATGGAATGGCAGGTTAAATTGGTTCAGTGAAATAGGACTGAAACGAGGAGTGAACTCGGTTCAGAAATGGACTTTGTCCACTAAGATAGTCTTGGCAATGAGTCTTGACTACTAAGAAATGATTTTATATGATTATGTGTGTATGCCAAAAATCTTCATGTTTTAAGTTATGATTATTGGGATTACATTTCACTTCTATGATTTATCCCATGTTATGATCTCTTTTATAGGGTAAGATTTTAAAAATTTTATGTTCTTATAAATATGATATGTTTGATATTTCTTTTGTTTACCCTTACTGAGCATTTGACCTCACCCTTTTGTATGTTTTCTTTTCCCCAGGTCAGGAAGAAGGATATGCCAAAAAGGGACTCTAGATATGATGAAATAAATGAGAGACAACATAGATGATTTATGAACCAGTTGTTTATGTTTCCCAGTTTCTAAAGACACTATACCTATACGGTCCTTTCATGGTTTTGTTATATGTTGTAATAAGTATTCTTCAATTTTGAAGTAATAACCATGTATGTAAAGTGTGGGTCATTATAGTTGGTATCAGAGGAAAGGTATAGTCAACCTTTGGAAACTAGGATGTGAAAGCCTTAGTAAGAAACCTAAGGATATGTCTAAGCATAGAACACAATCTTAGTGTTTTAGAAATGGCCATGAACAACCTATTATAAGACCTTAAGTGTGAAATTTTATTCTTGATTATGTGGTTTTCCTATTATAATTAGTTTTGCTCACACAATTCTTCTTGGTTTTAGTCAATGGATGGAACCCGAAGGAACCGTGTTAATGCGGAATGTGACGGGCAATGCAATGATTGTCCCCGTGAGCAACCAAACGTTATGGGAGATGGAATGAAAAATCTTGTAGCCATGCTCACACAACTTTATCAAGCTATGAATCATGCATGAATTCCAAATGAGCAAAGGAAGGAGCAACATTCTGTTGAATCCTTCATGAGGCAGCATCCACCTTCATTCAGCGGGTCTTCCGATCCATTAGTGGCTGAACAATGGATCAGTAGCACTGAAAATATATTTTCAGTTCTTCAATGTTCTGAACATGATAAAGTCATCTTAGCAGTGTATCGTTTGGAAGGTGATGCTGATCAATGGTGGAATCTTATTAAGAATACGAGGAAAAGGGATTAAATTGAGTCCATGGAATGTGACGAGTTCAAGAAATTATTTTTCAATAAGTATTTCCCTCGTATTCTTCGAACAAAGATGGAGAAGAAGTTTCTTGAACTGAAGCAAAAGGATGATGAATCCGTTGGTACCTACGAAGCAAATTTTACAAGACTTGCAAGGTACGCTTCTGGAATTATTATCCAACCTGAGAGTAAGATCGATCGATTCTTTAGTGGCTTAAAACCAAGTCTTCGAAGGGCATTAGCCATAAGGGACTTTAATAGCTAAGAGGAAATTGTTTGATGTGCTCTCAAGGTTGAGATGGAGATTGGTGTAACCCATCACTCACATGGGTTTGATAAGAAGAGGAAAATGGAATTCCAAGGAAAATCTAAAGACTACACTAAAAAGAAGATGAGTTTTGCCTTATGCTCAAAGTGTGGAAAGAAACATGGAGGAAATTGTCTTAAGGGGACAAGTAAATGTTATAAGTGTAGAAAAGAAGGTCATCGGGAAATTGAATGTCGAAATAATGGGAAGAAGATGTCTAATGATGCAAACAAAGGAAGGGATACACAGAATAAACCTAATACACTTCAATGTTTCAAGTTCAAGGAGATGGGGCATTATACCAATCAATTCCCAAATCCAAGGGTTGATGATGATGATCGACGTCAACAAACTCTTAAGGCCAATGACAAAGGAAAGTCACATGAAATTACTATCAGCGATGTGGAGTATGACAACGAAGTGGTGAGAGGTACAGTTACCATCCACTCAAAAGTAGCGAATGTTTTATTTGATTCTGGATCCACCCACTCTTTTATTTCTGAAAAATTTTCTAAGGGTCTCGCCGTATTACCTCAAAAATTAGATGTTGAGTTGGCTGTGACTACTCCTAATGGAACAACAGTTTCATCAAAAGTTTACAATTCTTCTCAGATTGAAGTTTGTGGGAAAGTGATTCCTGTAAATCTTGTGATCCTTCCTATAGTGGAATTTGATGTGATTCTTGGCATGGATCGTCTTTCTCTATATGGAGCTCATATCAATTTCCAAAGAAGGGAAGTCACATTTCATATTCCAGGTCAATATATGATCGTCTATCGATGCAAGGATGAACATAACCTTCCAGTGGAAATTTCTTCCATCTTATGGGTATTGATTCCACTAAATGAGGGTTATTTATCTCAAATGGTTGGAGAGAAACTCACGATTAAGAATATGACCATTGTACGGGAATTTTATGATGTATTTCCAGGGGAATTTCCAGGTCTTCCACCAAATCTTGAAGTTGAGTTTTCAATAGAATTCGTACCAGATGCTTTTCCTATTTTAAAGACACCGTATAGAATGACCCCAATTGAGTTTCAGGAATTAAAGAAGCAACTCCAAGAGAATCTTGATAAAGGATTCATACACCCTAGTGCGTCACCTTGGGGATAACCTGTTCTGTTTGTTAAGAAGAAAGATGGATCAATGAGACTCTGCATTGATTATCGAGAACTTAACAAGATCACTATCAAGAAAAAATATCCGCTCCCATGAATTGATGACCTATTTGACCAACTACGTGGAGCTCAATACTTTTCCAAGATTGATTTTCGTTCAGGGTATCATCAATTAAGGGTCAAAAGGGAGGATATACCAAAAACATCTTTCCGTACAAGTTATGGACACTATGAATTTATAGTGATGCCATTTGGTCTTACTAATGCCCCTGCTATCTTCATGGATCTGATGAATAGAGTCTTTAGAGACTATCTTGATCAGTTTGTGGTAGTCTTTATAGATGATATTTTTGTCTATTCAAAGAGCAAGGAAGAACATGAAGATCACTTGATAATTGTATTAACGACCCTAAGAAAGGAGAAGATTTATGCCAAATTTACCAAGTGTGAATTTTGTCTTCAAAAAGTTGCATTTTTGGGTCACATAATCTCAAAAGAGGGGATATCTGTGGATCCAGCAAAAACAGAGGTTATCGAAAGATGGTCAATACCAAAAACAGTAACTGAGATCCGAAGTTTTCTTGGTTTGGATGGATATTATCGAAATTTTGTGAAATATTTTTCATGATTATCTAATCCACTCACAAAGTTGACTCGGAAAGGAGTTAAGTTTGTTTGGACGGAGGAATGTGAAGAGAATTTCAAGGAGTTGAAAAGAAGGTTATCTAGTGCACCTGTGCTCACACTACCTTGTAGTGGAGAAAGGTTTGTGATCTACAGTGATGCATCCAAGAAGGGATTGGGGTGTGTTCTTAAGAAAAATGATATGGTGATAGCTTATTCCTCACGACAGTTGAAAATCCATGAGAAAAATTACCCAACTCATGATTTGGAGTTAGCTGCGGTAATATTTGCATTAAAGATTTGGAGGCATTATCTTTATGGAGAAAGGTGTGACATTTATACTGATCATAAAAGTTTAAAGTATATTTTCACACAAAAGGAGATGAATATGCGCCAAAGAAGATAGTTGGAGATGATTAAGAATTACGACTGCTCAATTCATTACCACCCTGGGAAAGCAAACAAGGTGGCAGATGCATTAAGTTGACAAGACCATGCTAGCTTATCCATAATGAGGATCACAAAAGATCCAATATTTATGGATTTACAAAGGATGGATCTTGGAATTTTAATGGAAGGGGAGAAATATTATCTTTATCTAATGAATGTGCAACCATATATACATGTGAAGATTCAAGAGGCACAGAAAGAAGATGTCGAGTTACAAAAGAAGGTGAGAAATGTTCCTGAATTAAACCTTGATTGTGATGGGATAATAAGGTTCAGGAATCGGGTTTGTGTTCCTCCCATCCCAGAATTAAAGACGGAGCTACTGTAAGAGGCTCATAGTTCTTCATTCTCTATTCATCCTGGAAGCACAAAGATGTATAGGGACCTGAAAGAGTACTTCTGGTGGGATGGAATGAAAAGAGATGTTGCTGAATATGTCTCTCGATGCTTGGTTTTTCAGCAAGTTAAAGCTGATAGAAAAAAGTCTAAGGGTATGTTACAACCATTACCCATACCAGAATGGAAATGGGAAAACATCACTATGGACTTTGTCACTGGACTTCCTAAAACATCCAAAGGCAATAATGTTATCTGGGTTATAGTTGATCGTCTTACAAAGTCTGAACACTTCATTGCTATTAGAGAGGATTTCTCTCTAGATCATCTTGCCAGGATATATGTAAAGGAAGTGGTAAGATTGCATGGAGTACCACTTTCTATTATATCTGATCGGGATCCGAGGTTTACCTCAATGTTCTGGAGAAGTCTTCAGCATACTCTGGATACAGAGTTGAGTTTCAGCACTGCTTATCATCCTCAGACAGACGGTCAGTCTGAGAGGAAAATTCAAACTCTAGAAGATATGTTTAGAGATTGCTCTATAGATTTCAAAGGTGGTTGGGATCAACACCTACCTTTGGTGTAATTTTCTTATAATAATAGCTTTCACTACAGTATTTAGATGGCTCCTTATGAAGCTCTCTATGGAAAGAAATGCAGGACTCCAACTTGCTGGGATGAAGTTGGGGAAAGAAAGCTATTAGGACCTGATCTTGTTGATGAAATGACAGAAAAGGTCAGATCTATTCAAAAACACATAAGAGCAGCTCAGAGTCGACAAAAAAGTTATGCCGACAACCGAAGAAAAGACCTAGAGTTTGAAGTGGGTGATAAAGTGTTCTTACGAATATCTCCCTGGAAGAGGTAATGAGATTTAGAAAGAAGGGAAAGTTGAGCCTTAGATATATCGTTCCTTTTGAAATTCTGGATCGTGTTGGGAAGGTAGCTTACCGATTGGAGATTCCACCGAATCTCTCTCAAGTTCGCGATGTGTTCCATGTATCTCTCCTGAGAAAGCACATACCTGATCCTTCACATGTACTCAGCTCAGAAGTTGTACCATTGGATCAAGATCTTTCTTATGAAGAACAACCAATAGAGATTCTGGATCATAGCAAAAAAGTCCTACGGAACAAGAGCACTCTCTTGGTGAAAGTTTTATGGAGGAACCACCAATTAGAAGAAGCTACATGGGAACTTGAGGATATGATGATGGAGAATTATCCTCATCTGTTTCTAATGAAGTAACGAATTTCGAGGGCAAAATTCATTTTAAGGGGGGTAGAATGTAACACCCTGAGATTTTATGAGAAATAGTTTTTTATGTCTTATGTTATACGAAACACCAAAAGAATCTTTCACAGCACACAATATGGACTTGGCTTGCATTACATGCAATCACGACCTTGCTCAAAAGCGTGTGTAGTACGCAATACCGGGTTTCACTAAACAACGATATATTATTATGGACTAGACATTATGAATAGTATTAACTACATTTTGAATTTTATAACATTATTATTCATCTTAAACATTTTCTAGAATATGGTAAGAGAAAAAAATAAAATTTTCAGGTAAAATAAGTATTTTTCAAAAAATGCAGTTTTACTGCCTTTTAATGGCGCACCCACATTAAATCTAGTTTTTGAAATGTTTATAAGTTAAATTTAACAAAATAAAATTATTATTTTGAATCAGGGTATAAAAATTTACTTTGGATAAATTTTTGATATTTTTCTGATAACTTTCATATTTTGATGAATAGTAAAAATATGCTAATTTTTAATTAAAAACAACTTTTTTCATTGAGATAATTTATATGGTTAAATTATAATATTGAATGGTTTTAAAGTATAAATAGAATATATTTTTACCATTTAATATAATTTATGTCATTATCACCAATTTCACATTGATATATATTACACTAATAACATTATGGAAATGAGGTATCTATAACCTAAAGAGAAGAATAAGAATTTATTCGACAAAACACGCATAAGAGCAAAAAGTAATAAACACCCGAATAACAAGTAGTAATGAAATATTACTAATAAGAATCTAAGAATATGACCATATATGATATCATAACAATAAGTATGATTCTGGAATAAGTCAATAACATTATTTAAATCATTATACAGTAGTTTCAGACACTTACGAAGCAAATCGGACCTAAGGTAAGGGATAATCTCACAATCTCAATTTTTATCTGAGATTGTTTATACTTCAGAATTTAATGGGGAATATTTATCATCCACATCCATGTTTCCTCAATATTTAATATTATTCACATCCTCCTACAATTTTTTAAATCCAATTTTACCCTTCGGTGAGTTTTTAGTAAAAGATATGAAAGTAATCTTTTGTCGTTTTTCGTACGAGGTACTTTTCGACTTATCCGAAAAAACTACGAGAAGAATGTTTTTTTAAATTATACGGCATGAATGGATTTTTAAAAAATTATTTCCAAGAAGCTTCCTTTACAAGTTTTCAAGTTTATTTTTAATCAACTTCTTTTAGTTTAGGATTGGATGACATGTTAAGAAAGGAAAATTTTTTTTGAAGTAGAAAGGATATTTTCCTCAAGAATGGAGTTCAAGAGTTTTATCAAAATTATTTTCCATCTAAGATAATATAGGGTTCTGTTTCTATCCCTATTATTACATTGATTTTATTATGTTGTGATGGTAATATTTTTATGATGTCACGATGTTTAAGATTCCCATTTTTATTACATGGGTTATGCTATGATGTACGGTTTATGATTTTGTGGCACACATAAGAATGGTATCATTATGAGATGGGTGGGACCTATATCTCCCTCCAATGCATTTGGTAAAGATTTTATATCTCATGAGATAGACATGGATGGAACGGCAGGTTAAACCGGTTTAGTGAAACAGGACTGAAACGAGGAGTGAACTCGGTTCAGAAATGGAATTTGTCCACTAAGATAGTCTTGGCAATGAGTCTTGACTACTAAGAAATGGTTTTATATGATTATGTGTGTATGCCACAAATATTCATGTTTTAAGTTATGATTATTGGGATTACATTTCACTTCTATGATTTATCACATGTTATGATCTCTTTTATAGGGTAAGATTTTCAAAATGTTATGTTCTTATAAATATGATATGTTTGATATTTCTTTTGTTGACCCTTACTGAGCATTTGAGCTCACCCTTTGGTATGTTTTCTTTTCCCCAGGCCAGGAATAAGGATATTAAGTAGGATATTCCAAAAAGGGACTCTAGATATGATTAATTAAATGGGAGACAACGTAGATGATTTATGAACCAGTTGTTTTTGTTTCCCAGTTTCTAAAGACACTATACCTATACTGTCCTTTCATGGTTTTGTTATATGTTGTAATAAGTATGATTCAATTTTGAAGTAATAACCATGTATGTAAAGTGTGGTTCGTTATAGAAAGTATATTAGGGGATCTTATATTCTATTTGTTAATGGTTTGAGTCATTATCTTGTCATTTTTAGAAAATCATGTGACTACATACATGCAGAGATTTTCAGTCAAAAGTCACGTATCATCAAATATAAGATGGGTAACTTATTATCCAGGGAATAAATATAATGGGAAATATATAAAATATAGGAGAATAAAATTCCTATATGTTTTCCAAATAATATGAGAATAAGATATGTCATAAAAAATATTACCATTTAATACAAACATCTCTATAGGGGTTAGTGAAGAGAAATTAAGCTCAATATTTTATCTATCTCATATATGAACACACTCAAACATTTGAACATTCCAAAAAAGTAATATTACATAAAAATCCTACAGTTCAATGGATATGAAGGCATCATGGTTACTTATGCTTATGTACATTGATTTTTTTGGGAAAACGTTAACCACAGAAATTGAGGTGGGAAGTTATTATGCACTATTTATAGATGAATACAACAAAATGACATTGATTTTTACCATCACAAACAATAGATAGGTACACAGGTGTATCAATTTATATTATATAAGAGAAAAAAATATTCTTGGAGTGAAGATATAGATTTTTTTAAACTAATTATGGTAATGAATTTCTCAATCATCTAGTTGAAGAATATATAGAAAATCCCAAAACTCAAAATCAGGTATCAACAATTAAAATACCCAAAAAATGGGGTTATGGAAAGGATAAATATTATAGTCAATATTATGGATTGAAATATATTGATTGAAGTACCTTATCCATAATGATATTAGAAAAAATAATCTCGTGCAATAGTTAACATAACTAATAGAGCATTTTTATGTGAAAATGAAGAGAGATCCCTATATGAAATGTGGTATAGAAATAAACCCACATTAAAACATTTCCAAGATTTTGGAATCAAATTAATAAATCTTAACAAATAAAAGATACCTAAAATGTGAAGATCAGGGATATGAAGGAATATTTCTTAGATATTCATCAAAGATAAAACCTAATTGATATCACCAAAATGCTAAAAATATAATTGATATTACTTTTGTTATGGTGGTTGAAGATAGACATACAATATCAGGAAATGAGGAGATTATGTATGATAACCAAAAAATTTTAGAATCCAAAATTGATAATGAATTATAACATTCATGGTGGATTCTAGACTTGCATAGAACTCTAATAAATACTCCAATTGTGGGGAAAGACCAAAACTACTATAAGTTCCATGAAAACCTGAAAACAAAGCCAAAATCACTGAAGGAAATATTGTGGGAGACTGAACATAACCTTTTCAAACCATAAGAATAAAGTATTATAAGTAGGTACCCTTTTTATCATTTTTATAAAAAAATCATTTAAAGAGGATTCAAGTGATGAGATCTGGATCAAGTATATAGATGAAGATCTTGACTAAGTAGAAAAAAAGAAAACATGGGATCTTGTTCCAAGTCCAAGTGAAAAATTTTTAGTGGACCAAAGTAATATTTCCAAAATAACTTAAATTATGATAGAACTATTATTTTGAACACAACATGGTTTGTGTGTAAATGGAATTCCTATATGAAAGGAATTTATGTTGATGAGACATATGCACCCATTCCATGTCTTAAGACTATTATATTATTTATATCCATGGGAATTTATATGCAGTTCATAATTTATCAAATAGACTTTTAATATCACTTTTTGATTAGTTTTCCTGAAGAGGATTTATATATAGATCTAACTGATGGGTCTCTCATTGATTAATATTAAGGAAAAGCGTGTTATTTGAATATGGCTTTGTATGTCCTTAAGCAATCACCATATACATGATATTCTATATTAGACCAATGTCTAAATAAGATTTATTTTCATTGTAGTGGATTTGATCATAATCTCTATATCATGAAGGAAAATGAATATTGACTTATGGTTCTTATTAATGTATATGATATTATTTTTGGAGACTCAAATGACAATTAATACATTCATTTTTCATAACTAATGAGGTTTGAATTTGAGATATCTCTATTTAGTGAAATGTCATTTTGCTTGGCTTGGAGGTAAATAAAATATTGGATGGGATATTTATTTCCAAAACTCAATATTCCAAATAATTCATAGGAATATTTCATATGGATGACTCTAGGACCATGGAAACTTTGGTAGATACCATGGTTAAATATTCAAAAGACGATTCATTAAATAAGGTCGATGTGACAATGTATCAAAAAATTAGTAAAAGTTTGATTTTCTTTAAAAACCACTTAACCTAAAATATTATTATCAAGCTTTCAAGACACTAATTTGAAATTTTATCCCAAGGATAGTCACATGTAATTTTTGAGAATATTTTTTTGGTATATTCTTTATTCAAAGGACTATAGATTGTTCTATCCGAATGATACATTGAAATTTTTTATGGGATTCACTGATTCATATTGACATGGTTTGGTAGATGACTGAAAACCAATGTGCAGTGTTTATTTTTATCTTGGGAGTTAATTACTATCATGGAAAATAAAGAAGAAAGACTGTATATATTTTTTAACTATAGAGGTGAAATATATTGTTATCGCTCAATCATGCAGCCAATTTATAAGGATGGAATAAAAACAGAAATACATGGGAGTTTATGTAAGCTCATTAATTCAAATTATGTGTGACAAATCCTATGTAATAAATCTTATATAAAATCCTATACAACTTTCACAGACTATGAACATTGAGATCAAGAATCACATCATAAAGCATAAGGTAGATAAAAGAACTATTACATTGGAGTATATGTCAAAAAAAGGATCAATAGGTAGATATAGTCCCAATGGAACCACCCAAAGTAGTGTTGGATAAGAATAGGTTATATCATGGAGTCCATTTTTTTCCATCCGATTTATTGGGATGAGGATAAACTCCCACTACCCAATGTTCCATTCAAAGGAAATATACATCTTCTCACCTCAATTTTCAATATTTCTTACCACATCTTTATAAAATTTCAGAGTAGTAAGCTCGTTGGGTTCATTTCCATATAGGGAGATAAATATCTATGTTTGTTTCATAGGGGAGAAATAAAATTAGACGGAGAGACTATGTGAATGAAAAACATGGGGGATTTTTTAGTTTGTTTAAATGATTAAAAAGCAATCATTAAGAGAACTACCCACATGATCTAAGAATTTATGATTATTTGTTTATTGATTCACAGAAAGAAAAATGTAGTGGTTGGGATGTTATCATCTATATTACTCTAAAAAATTGTTTTCACAGATTATCATGAACATAACAAGATCAATTTTAATAAAAAGTTTATTTTAACACATATATATGATCTATTTGATCAATTACGAGGAGCTCTATATATTTGCAATATTTATCTTAGAATTGGATATCATCATATATATATAAAGAAGGAGGATATAACCATGATATCATTCCATATGACGTTTCTTAATTATGAATTTATAGTAATTCTATTTGGACTAACCAATGCTCGATCTATCATCATGGATTTAATTAATAGATTCATTAGATATTTCCTTGATCAGATTGTGGTATTCATTAAATATAATATAAATTTCTATTTTAAAATTAAGGAAAAGAATGATTAATACTTTAGAATTTCACTAATGACCATGAGGAAGGATAAGTTGAATGATAAATTTTCCAGTTGTGAAATATGGATTTATAACATTTCATTCATGGGTCATATAATCTTTTCTGGGGGTATATCAGTGGATCCGTGAAAGACAACTATTGTTAAGAAATGTCCTAGAATAACCATGGTAATAGAAATCCATTTTTTTATTAGGTTGGAGGGAATATTTTGGTTCTTTGTGCGATATTTTTCATGAATCTCTAATCTACTCACCAAGTTTTATTAGAAGGAATTTATGTGCTTATGGATAGATGAATGAGAAGAAAATTTCAAAGAACTAAAGACAATTCTAGTTAGTGAACCTATTCATACACTATGATGCAATGGACAAGGGATTATGATCAATAATAATGCATCCAATTATTGATTTGGATGCATCCTCATATAGAATGACACGGGGATATAATATTTATCTCACCGATTAAAAATTTATTAGACTAATTTCTTGACTCATTATTTGGAGTTGGAAATGTTAATTTTTTCATTGATGATATAGAGGAAATATATGTATGGTTTAATGATTGATATATATCATTATTTTAAAATCATGAATTATATATTTACAATAAAAGAGTTTAATATGAAATATAAAAGATGGTTTGAGTTGATCAGATATTCTGATTGGTCAATATCCTACCTCCTTATGAAAGAAATCAAGGTGGATGACGCTCAAAGTAGGAATGAACCTGCTAAATTTTCCATGATGAGTATTAAAAGAAATATAATATTTATGGGTGTGTAGAATATGGATATTTAAATCATGGGTAAAGGGGAAATATCATATATTTCTCAGATGAATGTTCAACCATTCATCCACAAGAGGATTAATAAGGCCCAAAATGATGACATGAAATTATATAAGATTTTTAGAAATTATCCAATGTTCACCCATGAACATTATGGAATGATAAGGTTTAAGAAATGAGTATTTTTACCATGAGTACTAGAAATGAAGAAATAGTTTTCGAATGAAGCTCACAGTTCATCCTTCCTTGTACATACTATAAATATAAATATGTATAGATATACAAAAGGGTAATTTTGGTGGGATAATATGATAATGGAAATTATAATATATTTATCATTGTGAATTTATAGTTATAAAGTTATGTATTACAGACTGAAATCTAATGGTATGTTACAAACATTACCCATACTAGATTTAAAAAGGGAAGACTTCACCTCAGAATTTTTTATTCGACTCTCCAAAATGTTGAAGGTTTGTAATGTTATTTTTGTTGTATTTTACAACCTTATAAATTCATTACACTTCATTTATATCAGATAATATTTAAATCATGATCATATTTCTATAATATATATTAAGGAAGTGGTAAGGTTTTAGGGAGCACCACATTGTATTGTTTCTGATCAGGATCGAAGGAATCCCCCAATGATTTGGTGAAGTCTTAAATAAGCTCTAGATACAAAATTGAGTTTTAGAACAACTTATAACCCAAAAAAAAAATTGTAATTATGATAGGATCATTAAAACTCTTGAATACATGTTAATACCTTGCTCTATGTATTTAAAAATTATTGGGATAAACAACTTCCTTTGGTGTAATTTTATTACAACAATATCATTAACTCAAGTATCCTGATGGCTCCAAAAGAAGAAATTTATATAAAGAAGTATATAAATCCAACATGATGGAATTAACTTGGGAAAGAATTTTTTTGGTACCTGAGGTAGAGAAAAAAAAATAGTATAGAAATTTAGTACCATTTACTAGTATATTAGAGCCGCTCAAATTCAGAAGAAATGTTATGTTAAATGTCATCAGTGAAATCTATAATTCCAATAGGGTGAGAAAGTATTATAGTGAATTTATATATAAAAAAGGTTATGATATTTTGAATTAAAGTAAATATGAGATTTAGGTATATTTTACCCTTCAATATTCTTGATTGGGTGAGGATGCTGGCTTTTCACGTTGTGTTTCTACTGAACCTCTCTCTAGTTCACGATGTGTATCATATATATCTCATGAGAAAGTAAATACATGATCCATCAAATGTAGTAAACTTAGAGTTCATATCACTGGATTTTGATCATTATTATGAATAATAACTACTAGAATTGAAAAATCATAGAGATAATGTGTTATATAATAAGAAAACTAATAAGGTTAATGTTTTTTTAGGAATCAGAAATTCAATGAAACAACTTGGCACCTTAAGGATGTGATGAAACATCGATATCCTAATTTGTTTGTATCATAGTGATGGATTTTCAATGGTGAATTTCATATTGGGGGGGTGGGGGTAAAGTGTAACACCCCAATATTTTATTATATATTTCTCTATAAACAATTTTTTTCTTCGATTTTTTTCCTACACATAACACAGAGTTTAAACAAACTACGATATACAATTGAAATGTTATTATTCAATGTGATAGTTATCACCTAGAAGTTGGATTAATGGGTATGAATAAAAATAACTAAAATATGAAAAATATGTTATTTACATATTTATAAAAATAATTCATTCGTCATCAACTAATTTTAAATGATAATAATAATCATTTGAAAATAATAGTGATGTTTTTTAAAAAAACATATTGTTCATGAAATGTATTTTCAACATAATAAATTTAATGAATAAATATTAAAGAATTATTTTAATGAAATATATATATAATAATATCAATAATTTTTTTTAACATTTATCTAATGATTTTATAAATCCCAAGATAAGAATAAATCATTTTTTATGCCTAGAAATAAATTTATCTAAAAAATGGTTTTGGTATTGTTTTACGCACAAAAGTTAAAAATTAATTTTATCCACATATATAAACATAATAATGAAAAATGGATCACATATTTATAATTAGGATATTCAATTTTGGTAAATATGTCCCTTTTATTTTTGGCCATTATAAATAGTAGCCTTATTAAAACTTTTCACCTCAGTAAGGGAAAATAGGTAAAAGTGTTAAAACTTTTGTATAAGCCTATAAAATTTCTCTAACACATGAATTTATCCAATTGGATGAGTGGATTTTTTAAATGAACATCCATTTCTGGAATATAAGTCATCTTCGTTCCATTTTATTAGTATTATTTCATTTATATTAATTGATGAAAATAATTAATACAAAATGTCACTCTCTTGAATTTAATATTTCAAGAATATTTACACAAGTATAAAAATATTATATTTTTGGTTATAAATATTTATTATATAGATAAATTAATTTCATTATAATTATAATTAATTTTATATTTTTAGTGATGGAATAATTAAGAATGATTGAGGGATGGGAAACTAGAGAGATGTGAGACCATATCTCTTTAAAAATCGCGAGCATCTAGGGCTTGATAATCTTCCACGATCCTCCTATAATGGATGATACGTTCCTTGTGCCCAGGAGATTCGACTCCCACCTCTTCTGAAATCAGTAGTCCGATACGCGAGGAACCATTGCTGAAAATAAATAAAGAAATCTGTATGATGGAGATCCCACACCTCCAGTCACAGGGAGACACAATGGTGTCTCCTTCCTGGATGTGCTTAAAAGCAGAAATCTCAGAAAAGATGTATTATCCACGATATCCCCTCTTCTCAAGAAGATAGATGATGGCGATTTCATAGTTGAAGCAGATCCAGTGGCACTTCATCAATGTGAGATGCTCTGCAAATACTCCATAATGGGCCGCATCTCCTACCTAAAAGGTGACCGCCCCTAGACTTTAATAGATCTTAAACCTATAATTGCACATTATTGGGGTATATCGAACTGGAAACTTGTTCCCATAGGTCGTGGATATTTACACTTCTTATTCAATTCTCAATATGACCTTGATAAAGTATGGGACACCGATAACCTCCATTTAAAACCTTTTCTGCTCAGGATTTCTGAATGGGACTATACATTCAACCCTTACACTCATTGAAATACAATGGCCCAAATATGGGTCAGATTACATGGTTTAAATTGGTACTTTTGGCACCCTAAAATCCTTAATGACATTGTGTCTTGCATTGTATTACCACTAAAAATCAACCAAAGAACACTAAATGTTGATTTGGGACTATTTGCTTTGATAATGGTTGAGGTTAACCTTGTTTCACCTCTCCCTAATACAATAAGATTCTCTGATAAAGAATATAAAACATAAATTAGGATCAAATATGAGAAAAAACCACCATTCTATGAAATTTGAAAACTTATTGGCCATACTATAGCAAATTGTAGGGTGATTAGGAATCAAGTAGTCCAACTGATAGAGAATGACTGGAAAGAAATAAAAAAATAACAAAAAAGGCAACCTAATCAACACTAACATCCCTAAATCTTCAAAAAGAAAGCATGAGGTATGGGTGAAGAAACCCACTAAATCGAAATCTGTAACCTTCTGGGATGATCTTGTAGAAGAAGATGAAAGTAAAATACTTAATGAGATTGAATCCACTGTTATAGATGTCATTAAAAAACAACAGGAAATGGAACTTGGGGTGAATGAAACAGGTAAGGAAAAAGGGAAAGATATTGGGCACTCTGTTTGTAACCTAGTTGCAGGTACAGATTATGAACATGAGGCACCAAACTGCAGCCATTTCCCCCCCATCTTTGGGTTTGGGTAATGACACAACCTCAGCTAGAGGACTCCTTTAGGATACTGCAATAACAGCTCTGCATCCACCAGAACCCTCTGTAGGCTGTGACTCAAAACAAGAAGGCACACCTTTACTGGATCCTGTACAACAAGCAGGAATGTACCCAAGCTTATCATCCCATGTCTATGACTCATCTTTCTCAGTTACAGACTCTGACATTAACTCAGTAGGTATAAAATCTAACGAAAATATAATTCTTGTGAATATTATGAACATAAAATCTCAGAATGAAGATAAAATTAATCCCAATAGCACTAAAACCACCCTGGAGTTACCTATCAAGGAGAAATTTAAGATAACAAGAAGAGAATTACAACAGGAACCCGATACAGGCTGTTATGCTAACCAAGCTAGCTCTTTACCTGAGACCAAACAGGTTTTAGCAACTACACCTAAGTAGAATAATCACAAGCTAAAAACTGACTTAGATGTGGACAATGGTATGTTAATTGATTGTGTTGTATAATTAATTGTCATAGACAATTCCAACCATATGAGGCTTTCACATGATGCAATTCAGGGCAACCCCCTGGAGCTTGCTGTCACGAGTTTGCAAAGAAATATAGAGGGTGCTCAGAATCTGATGCACTCTCCACCACTGGACTCTGCGCAGCAACTAGGAAGGTGTTCAGGTACATAAACTCATGGCCATACCTCAAATTTTCCAGGTACACAATATCTACATTCCAACACTAAATAAGTAGATATACCTTATGACAGTATAATGACTGAAAATTCTGTGAGCTTGAATACTCAAAATGAGGATAAAAGTGATACCAATGGCACTATAAACACTATAGAATTACCTGTGAAGGATAACTCTAAAATAGGTAGCACAAAGAACCCTCATACTTCTACAAGTAGTCATGATATTTCTAAGATCCCACATAACTCTAAACAAATTATAAGATCTAATTGACACAAGGGCTCGAGAAACAAAAAAAAGGGAGTTCTAATTCCAAACCTAGGTATAAATAAAGACACCTTTTTGGAACTGTTAGGGTATTTCTAACTCTGAAACCCTCTCTGTTCTAAAAAGAATGATTATCACTCACTACCCCATTTTGGTTTTCTATTGCTGAACCTAAGATTAGTTTCTCTCCTAAGTTCTACCACTTATGTCAGTATGGTTATACCTTCACTGGTGCTATTAAAAATTCCTCTTTAGTTGATACTCTATGGATCTTCTCGCACTCATCCATTCAAAATGTCAATATTTTTTGCATATCGAATCAAGTATTCACATGTGATTTTTTCCTTGAGAGCACTTGTATTACCTTCTCCTTTGTTTATGACAAGAATAGATATCAATATAGAAGACCTATTTGGGATGATATCACCTATATAAATAATATCACTCAGGCTCCTTGGTTTATAATTTGAGACTTCAATGATATTCTCAATTCAAGTGAGAAAATTGGTCCTTCACATGCTATGATCTCCACAAGAGAATTAAAATCCACTATTTAAGATAAAAACCTTATATAAATAAACCTTATGAGTGACAAATACACTTAGAATAGAAAGCAATACAATAGAGTGGTTGTCTCCAAACTAGATAGAGCCTTCACAAATGTTCCCTCCCTTGACAAATGGGACACTATTTCCAGCACCAACCTTTATAAGCTTCATTATGATCATCACCCTGTTTTGGTCAATGTCTCCACTAACACTGTTAAACATCCTCTCCCTTTTAGATTTAATAATTCTTAGTTCTCTAACACTGAATTCACTGACATAGTAAGGAACTTTTGGCTTTACATGACTCATTTAAATGATGCTTTTGCTTGCCCTTCCAAATTAAAGTCCCTTAAATAGATGCTCAAAGTTTGGTGTAGCTATCATGTCAAAAAAATAGACAAGGATATTATCCTCCTTGAGAATGAGTTGAAACAGCTTCAAAACCATAACATGAATTTTGACTTTAGCACTGATCCGAACCATGAAATAAACATTTCGATAAAGCTCAATTATTTTCTCACCTTTAAGGAGAGGATGCGAAAACAAGTCTTTAAAGTAAAATAGTTACCTGAAAGGAAAAAAAACACTAAGTTCTATACTTCACTTCAAAGAGCTCAAAAATCTTGTAGAACTCTTTCCTCTTTAAAAGATGGTGACAACATTTTAGACAACGAAAATGATATTTCCAACCATATTGTGTCTTATTTTTAACCTATCTTTAATAGAACTGATAGAAACAAATACCTCTTACCTGATATAATTATGGTGGTGGTTAGCGATGTGGATAACAACTTTCTTCTTAGCATCCCACATGATTATGAAATTAAAGACACTATCTTCAAATTAAACCCTGATTTTTCTCTAGGCCCTGACAGTTTTAGTAATGGTTTCTTTCAACAGTACTGGGATATTATTAAATTAGATGTTTGAAAGCTTGTCAAATACTTCTTATCCAATGGTGTTCTCCCTCATGGTCTAAACACCCAATTTCTATCTCTAATTCCAAAGGTTGACAATGCTTATGAGATCCATTATTTTAGGCCCATTTCCCTTATCAAAAACCTCTATAAAATCATCACAAAAATAATTTCTAGAAAACTCTCTTCTATCACTGACAAATTAGTTTCCTGCAATTAATTTGGGTTTATCAAAGGTAGACCCATCCAAAACTGTATTTTTCTTTCTTTAGAATGCTTTAACACTTTAAACAAAAGCAACAGAGGTGGTAATATTGCCATCAAACATGACAACAAAAAAGATTTTGATACCATGTACTAGAGTTTTATTATTAAGGTGCTTCAATATTTTGGTTTTAGTGATGCTTTTATCACTACTATCCGAACTTTATTCAATTCGGCCTCCATATCCATTCTTATTAATAGTTCTCCCATGAGTTATTTCAAATGCAGTAATGGTTTAAACAGATGGAACCTATTCCTGCCATCCTTTTCTCCATTGCAGAGGACTATCTTAGCCGACTCCTCACTTGTATGGTTAATCAACACAAACTCAAAACCATCCATGTTTCGGGAAATCTAAACGATCCTACTCACTTGTTGTATACTGACGATATCATTATCTTTATTCAAGGTGATAATAGAAATATTCACACCCTCAAAAATTCCATTGTGCACTATGAGGAAATCTCTGGTCAAATGATTAGCTGGAACAAATATTCTATTTAGTTTGGAAATAATTTACCCTCAAATAGAAAATGTAGTATTATAAATGACTTAGGTATAAAAGAGGTTTCTAAACCTTTTAAGTACCTGGGTGTCCCCATCTTTTGGGGAAGACCCAAATCTTGTCACTTACTTGAAATTTCCAATCAAGTTACAAACAAAATTTCCTCTTGGAAAGGAAAATCCCTCTCTATTGTGGGTAGAATTTTCATCGTCAAATCTAATATTGTCTCTAAAATGGTTTACTCGATGGTGGTTTACAATTGGACTGCTAGTATTATTAAAAAAATAAACACCTCAATCAAAACTTTTGTTTGGACTGGTAGCACGGTGGAGAGGAAACTTGTCACTATTCCCTTGTCTAAATGTTTTCAACCAATTGGGAAGGGAGGTATCAACATAAAAAATATTAAAAAATTTTAATGAGGCTCTACAAGATAGGATCACTTGTAACTTAATCTATAATAACTCCGATTCTATCAAATTTCTTAAAAATAGATTTATTCAGAAACTTAAGAAAGGGAACTCTACCTTTCTTGCCTCCTCTATCTGGCCACCCAAAAAGCATTACTTTTCCTCCATCATGATTAACTGTAGGTGGATGGTCTCCAGAAACTCCACCATGAACTTCTGGTTAGACAACTGAGCTAGCACTCCTTTAGTTTCTAGGGTTTCCCTTGACCAAATTCCTGAGGACACCAACCTCTCTATTAGAGATTTTCTTAATGCACTTAATGAACCTCTTCCTGATAACATTATGAATGTTATTGACACCTAACCCTTCACAAACACTAATGATTTCTTTGTTTGGGAACCTTCAAACAATGGTATTCTTGATTCTAAAAACTTTTATAGCCATTTTTTGTAACTCTGAAAGTGATTTTGGGTGGTTAAATATTTTTGAAAAACCTTGGATAAAACCCTAAAGATTTACTCTTATATGGCGAATTGCTCATAACATACTTCCCATTGATGATCATCTGCAATTGTATGGTTTTCAAATCTATTCTAAACTCAAAATATGCAATCAGTACAGAGAAGATTCTAATCATACATTTCTTTCTTATGCCACTGCTTCTTCTCTTTGGAATTATATCTTTGACATTTTTGATTATAGATGGTGGATGCATGACTCTGTCAAAAATCAATTAAAGAGATGTGCGGATTTGAATAGTTCTCAACAAATTAAAACCATTTTTCTTGCTGATATCTCTGAGCTTCATCACATGATCTGTTATTATAGAAATGCTATTATTCATAATAAATGCTCATCCAGTTTTAATGTAGGAAAAAATCAGATTCTCATCGCCATTCGCAAAGCTGCTTCGATCCAAAAGGGTCACTGCAATAACACGATGAATGAATTTAACATCCTTAGACGTTTACATATATATGGAAACTATTTCCAACCTCGCCATACTTTTGAAGTCTTCTGGTGTCCCCCTCTTCCAGGATGAATTATGGTTAATGTGGATGGCACTTTCAAAGGAAATCCCGGTCCTGCGGGTTATGGAGCCATCTTTAGGAATCATACTGGTTACATCATTTGTTGCTTGTATGGTAGCTATGGCATTGCTACCTCTCTGGAAGCTGAAATGATGGGTATGATTCATGCTGTCACTTTTTCCAAACAACATGGCTAAAACAACCTCTGGATTGAGAGTGATTCGACCACTCTTGTGAAAGATGTTTGGAATGGTGTGATACATATTGCATGGCCGATCACCACTCATTGGATGGGCTGCATCGGTGCTCTTCATGACATTAACTACATCATCACTCATATTTATCGTGATGCTAACATGGTGCTGATGGTCTTGAAAACAAGGGAGTCAATCGATACATCATCTGGCTTGATGAACTTCCTGATGACATACTTCCTTTTCATAATAAAGATTGTAATATGTTTCCATATTTTAGACTTTTGTAACTCTTCTCTTTTATATTTGTAGTGCCTTGGTTTTCTGTCCAGGCGCCATATTATTGATCGAATAATTACATTAAATTCTTACAGAACAATGGTATCATATTTTATAAATTAATTAAAAAATATGAAAATTGATTTTAAAAAAATTATAAGTATTAAAATTAGGGAGAATTATTTTTTTCCATGAATTTTTTAGATAAAAATAAAATATTTGATTTGTGTGAAAGTTTTATATTCTTATTATATTACAATATTGTTTTTTTGAAATTCAAATTAGGTGAATAGTTCTTAAAATTACATTAATAGAATTTATAATAAAAATATTTTATTAAATTATTTTTAAAAGTTAAAATTATTTAAAGAATAAAATTATTATGAGAATTATTCAAAAGTTCATTTAATGGTCATTTATTATCAAATTTTATCCTTATTAGTAAAATTTTAAGAATTTTATATTAATTTTTTTTACTATAGTTAAAATTAACATTGGTTAAAGAAGGGGTTAAACTAAAAGATAATGTTTAAATAGACACAAAAACATATAAAAATTAAATTTGATCATCAAATTTTGACATTACACAATTTTTACTTAAATATATATCCATTTGGGAAAATTTTCCTTTAGATTGGCTTAGTTGTATTATATTAATTTTACGAATTCCAACTATGTAATTTCCCTTGTTTGTAAAAGGGAACCCCTTCCCTCTTTTATTTACACTAAATTGAGCCCTATAGCTCGAAAAAACCCTTGAATACATACCTACATGAAATCCTTATCCACATTTTGGTGGTTATTTTCTTCCCAAAATACAATCCCAAGGTTCTTTAAAAGGATATCCAATGGAGTTCTTTCAAAGAAGTGGCAATCACTTTAACCGAAAACATTATTTTTTAAATCTTTATTTAACTCCTATAAATCTATTATATTTATCATTATATAAAAAATTCAGTATCCTCAATATACTGAAATATTATAATGATTATTTAAAAAAATTTATCTATCCTCTATTCCATCAAACAAAAAATGATAACATCACTCATGCATACGTATAGACTACCTTATCCATAGTGTGATGTAATTCGATTTTCATTTAAATATCATGTGGATGGAAATAAGGGTAAATTTAATAAATGTATTATATATTTATATGATTCGATAAGGATTATGGAATGATAATTATTATTTAAATTTCTGTTGTTCCATCCGCTATGAAGTGATATCAACATTCATGCGTACATATGCCCTACTGTCTCCTTGAACATTGTAATTCACTTCTCAATATATAACTTTGATATATGATGATAAATAAAAATATTTTAAACACAAATATTTTTATACCATAGTTAATATTCTATAGTTTTTTAACCATTTTCAAATTACAAAGATCAAAACTACCATACAGAAATATACAAGAAAACAAAGTAGTTATCACATGGGACAATGATTTTAATAAAAAATTGTTTATAATTGGGTAATAATAAGTTATAATTAACTAATATATATTATAATATATATATATATATATATATGTGTGTGTGTGTGAGTGTGTGTATATAATAATAAAATTTATTTAAAATAAATACATATTTAATATGAAGGAGGTTTGAACACATACAATGAATCTGAGTTAAGGGTTTACTTCACACTCTAATTATTATCCATTATTTTTTATATTTATGTCTCCACTGGAGAAATTATTTGATCTTTATAACTTAAAAGAAATCTATTTTGTTAATATATTATTATTTAAATTAATATAATGATTTTATTCCATTTCCCTCTTTTTAATTAAGTAATATAACAATGATTTTTTAAAGAAGACAACCTTTATTTTTCTACTCGGTGGGGAATCCTTCTCATTCAAGTCCATATTTTCCCTAAAATGGTTTAATTAATGTTTTTACTATTCTCCATTGATTTAATAATGAATTTATTATATATATTTTTAATTTATAATAAATAATTTAAAATGAATATTCTTTTTGTTTTTTTGAATGTGGTAATTTTGAATTTTGTAACAAGAATGTGAAATGAATCTTTGTTTTTATGTACACAACACGAATTGAATTTCTCTATGTCAAGAATACCCAATGTTTTGATGATTAAATTAAAAATCCCAAAGGATCATTTATAATAATATATTTTCCTTTACTTTTTTTAGTTTTTTACGATTTTTATCAGTGATTATTTATATGGTATAATTTGGAAATAATTTATTCATGTCATATTATTATTTCCTTATTATATTCTACAATATGCATACCCTTACTAAGCATATGAGATCACCCCTAATATAATTTTTCCTTCCCATGATACCATGATCTATTTTAAGATTAATATGAAGGGATATGTTAGAGGTAATAATTGTTCTCTCAAAGAAAATACTATGTAGTATTCTATGTTTTCCAGTATAATTTGAGATTCAAGTATGTTTTTGGACTCCTAAAACTAATAAACTATTCTTTCCTTTGTGATTCCATCACTTGTATCTAGTTTTAATGTAATAATATATATGTAATCTCTAGTATGCTAGTTTTGGGGTCTTTATAATGTGTCTCCCATGACAACCTCAGTTTTAGATGTATTTTAGGGGAAAATGGTTGAAATCTATTAATTATGTAACACCCTAAGATTTTATGATATGTATATTTTTAAATTTAATTGATTTGATAGCTTACACTGCATGGAACACTGTGCTTAAAAGAACTGTGATATCTTATTAAATATTATTATTTTAACACTAGCCATTAAGTTGGCAGTTGTGAATAGGATTAAATAAATTATCAAAATATATTTTACACATTTTTATAAAAGTAAATAGTTTTTTACAAATTAATTGGAAATTAAAATAAAAAAAAATTAAATATAATAATGTGTTTTTATTTAAAAGCTATTTTTATGCCCTCAATGGAGTTTATCATAATAAAGTAAATTAATAATTATTGGTGAAGGATCTTAATGAAATTTATTGGTTATATATTCAAACAAATTTTTTTATATTCATCCAATAAGTTTGATAGGCTTATGATAATAATAAAAATAATTTAAGGATAAGAGGTTGTGTTATTTTTTAAATTCAGTTTTACAACCTTTTAATGTCGATCCAATTTTAAATAAATTTTTTGGAAATTTTTTATATTATATTTGAAAAAAAACCTTCTTATTTTAATATATAATATAAAAATTTACTTTGTTTGGATTTTTGGCATTTTCATGATAAGTTTCATGTTTTAATGAATAGTGATAAAATATAACATTTTAATTGAAAAAATATTTCCATTTAAATAATTTATTGTATTAAATTATATTTTTAATTGGATTTAAAGTATAATTAGATTAAGTTTATTTCTGTTAAAAACATTTAGGTCATTTGAATAAATTTTACACTAAATATGAATATAAAAATATTATAATATTTTATACCTTTTCACATTCATATCCCATTTTCTCATTCCATCAACGGTACTAATTTAAAATTAATTATCGAAAGTTTTTCATTTTGAATGTTGAAAATTGATTCCATATTTTGAATCATTGAGTTTAAATTATATAAGTAGGATTATTTTATTTTTGGGCATATGAATAGTAAAATGAGTAATATTTTAATTACCATGATTAAGGGTAAGACATGTAATTATGAGTAAAGATGTTATTATAATGACTATAAAATTTCCCCAACACATTGACGCATAACTATTGTGGGGTGTGGAAAACTAAATTTTTATATTACCTAAATGTCTTCCAGTGATTAACCCTTGGTAGTCTCCTATAAAGGTGTGCACATAAAACAGTTTTTCACTTTTAATAAGAAGGAAAATATATTGTTTTTGGAATTGATTGGTTTTAAAAGAAAAAAAAATTATATAAATTAAGAAAATTATTAAAATGAAATTGTAATTTAATGTGATTTAAAACTACAATATGGTAGCAGTGATCAATTCAGGGTTGATTTTCCAATTACAATGTTATCTTTTTATTTTATTTTATTCAGTATTATTGTATAATGTTGTTTGAAATGAGATTCCATGATCATTTCTTGTCACTCATTTAGTCAAATGGTGATGGTGAGAGAAAAAATTTCCAAGATATTAGTTTTGGCTAATATCCATCCATGTAAAAGAGAGTTGTACTAAATAAACTCAATTAAATTGGGAAATACCCAAACAGGTCTTGTTTATCCCAAACAATCATGAATATACACTACCTCTTTCACACGTACTAACGATCGTAAAGTACTTAACCACTAATACATGGTCTATTCCATCATATATAATATAAAATATAGAATAGGGATATAATTATCATTAAAAAAAATCAAAAATCAATAAAAAATAAAAAATCAAATACAATTGCACTTGATATAAAAATTGCTATATGAAATTGAAAACAGTGATGTAGAAGAGAGGAATAGATTTTAGTAAATTAAGGCCAAGACCTAAAACATTAAAAAATAGAAAACCAACCCATTCCCAAATAAACCCATTCATTACCCAACCATGATAAGGGTAATTGAGAAGAATTGGGAAAAAGAAGACATTAAAAAGCTAATAAGAATAAAATATAGAAGAATAAAAGTAGAGAATTCATCATCTAGAATCTATCAACTGAATGATTGCTTCTATTTGGAACACCTCTCCTTAAAATCATCCTAAGGTACATTCTTATTGGTTATTTCAATTTAAGGATCCTATCTCCCATAAAAATATAATATAAATTGGATTGAGGTAGTTATGTAAGTATTAATGGCTGTGATGTTTTCTGTCCGAAAATTCCAAAAATCCTCATTAAATGTTTAGAATCTAATGACTGTGTTAATGAGTGAAGAAATCCATGGAATTTAATATAAAAACATGTCATTTATTCCTATTACTAATCCCATTGGAAACACAATAATTGTAGGTGTGTAGCCCAATTATTCCTGATTTACAGAGGTAGGGTCCACTATATTAGCCAGAATCATTTTCTCACTTGATTTATTTTTTGGGCCATTATATGATCAAATTAGCTCTTGGTCCAGAAGAAAAATTTGTATCCCATTAAAATATAAATCCTAAAAAATATCACATCAATGATATCGATATTTTAAAAGTTATGCGTGAAATACCAAAGTGAATAAAATCTAGTAAAACAAAATAATTAATCAATTTTGACACTTTAGCCCATAAACACCAAAAATACAAAATTCATGAAAATAAACTCAAATTGATAAATTGGAAGGGATTAAATAATTTAAATACATATAAAAATTATGAAAAAAATACCTCAATAATAGTTTTACAAACCTCATTGGATGATTTTTTTGACCCAAATCATCCTTGTGCTGAAATTATAATTCTTGGAAGCCACTTGGATGATATTACGACATTTATGATTTTATATTCAAAGAAAATTCAATTTTGTCACCATTTTGTTTTTAACAAGTGAAATATTTTTAATTGAGGGTTATTTATGGGATTTGTTAGAATATAAATTGTATTTTGAAAGTTAACATGTTTATATTTATCATTATAATTTATTTGTAAATTTTATTGAATAAATAATTAAATTAATGGCTTCCATAATGATGATCCATTAATTGTTTAATTAAAGGAAATATAAAATAAAGGATATAAAAAATACTAAAATAAATATAATTTGAGATGATAAATGTCATACACTATTTTTTTTGACATTGATATTTTAGTGGTTTTTTATAAGTACTGGTTCAAATTTATCTTTATTTTGGATAATTTTTAAAAGTAATGTAATGAATAGTGTCAAAATTGAAATTAATGATATTTTAAAATAAATAATATTTTATTAAATTGTATAAAATTTATAAAAATATCAACTGATGAAAAATTATTGGTATAAGTATTTAAATTTCACCAATGACTCATTTATTAGTCATTTATAATTTTATTGTAATTATATTAACCCTCAAAATATAAATTACATATTGTCACGGTAAGAGTCAAAAGGGTTAACTAAGGATTATATCCAAAATATATGGGTAATAATCTATTACAATCTTGTATAAAAACTTTTGGTTGATAGTATTTTGACTCATTCTCATCGTCTCTCTAAAATAACTCACTTTGGATCCATTTTTAATTATAAATTAAGTTATATTAATTTATTATTTTGAGAGTTTCCAAAACTGTCCCTCACCTCAATTATAAACGGGAAACTTCTCCCTCACTTACTCAACTACATTGAGCCTTATAGATAAAAAATATATCAACCCTAGCCTTTTACACATATCATTACATAATTTTAAAAATAATAAAACATCATATTACAAGCCAATGGATCATAAAGTCTAGTGTCTGGGAAGACTAGGTACATAAAACTGAAAACATGGGACTAAATAAGACATTTATTTATTTAACATTCATAAAGAGTTATTATCTTCCATTTTTCTCATACATCATCATAGGATAACCTGGGGATAACATGAAAAAAGGGATGAGCTAAGAATCCCAGTAAGGTAATAAAAATAAGAACAAAGCTTTAGCACAATGCTTAGAAGGCATGAAAAAATGATATAAAAAGGCATGGAACATATGGAATTATTACATATAAAAAAGGGATAATATAATTATGGATTCATAATAATGTTGTATAAACATAAAAAATGAATTTAGAATGAGTCAAGTCTCATTTCACATAGAGGAGCATAAGTCAAGGTTAATTACCAAGACCGTTTCATATGGTAGCATGAGTCAAGGCTAACTCCCAAGACCATTGCACATAACGTTTCATGAGACTAAACATTACCCAATACATTGGAGTGCTATCTAGGCACACCCATTATAATGTGTTAATGAATATTATTTCTATATAAATAATCATACATAATCCATCATACATAAACATAAGGGTACCCATGGAAAGAAAAGGGTATCATAATCAAGTTATAAAGCATAATGAATGAGTGTATCATAAAAGTATCCTTGAAAGAAAGGGATTAAAAAATAATTGGAAAATCATATGAATATATCATGTTAAGTGATTTCAAACAAAAGTGACAACATTTAATAAGAGTATTTAAGAAATTTAAGCATTAAAACATTTTAGTGTAGTTTTAAGGAAAATACTAAAGAGGATTTAAAATAGAAAAGTGAATAATATTTTATATAAAACCAAAAGTGAAACAAGAAGGTTTAAATAATAAAAATAATGATTTTATAAAAAAGATGGTTGCTTAAAATATATGATAGAGTGTAGTTTAAATTGGGTAATAAATTGAGAAGTTCACTTGAAATGGGCCTTCTTATCGGGAATAATTGAGGATAGAATCATTTAAAAACATTTATGTACCTAAAATATAATGTTGAATGGACCTTGATACATGAGTTTGAATCATGTAAACAAAATTTATAATATGTAAATAAAAATAAAAAATAACTTCATTTTCATAAAATGAAATATGAGAAACCCAAAAGAGCAATGGAGGTTTGGGTAGAATCCCTTACCTTAAATCTAATGGTGTCCTTCAATTGATCTTAATGTCCTAGATAACCAAATTAAATAAATTAATTAATATTTAAATAACCTATAATTCATTTAAATGGTTTATTATAACCTTATTAAGTTCATTAATTACATTTTTTATGGGTTAAAAGGTTCAATTTCATTGTTTGGGAGAGTTTGTTTCCTTCATTTTCATGATTGGTTTACTTATATACCTGTAAGGATAAATGTGTTTGATAAGAATAGTTTCTTAGAATTGAAGTTGTATGTTATTAGTGAACATAAATAATATTAAATGGTAATAAAATTCATTTGGTTTTTTGGAGTGAAGATGAATTAGGATATAAAACATTAATGATAACTATTTTGGTTAATTGGCAGTTTTTAATCACAACGAACACATTCTACTTTATAAAATAATACCATGTGAACAAAAGATTCTAGAACCTTAAATTAGAAATAATATATATAATATTTTCTGTTCAACCATAAAAATGGTTTCATGAAAATAATTGAATATGGTAATAAAAATTGAAAATTCATCGTCCTTGAATTTGATAAACTAACACATCTTGACTGAAGTTTTCACTTCTAGTATAAAAGATGGGAAGGGGGAGATAATGATGAATTATTAAATCATCATCACAACATTAAAATATATGTATGGTACTGGAGTTATCATAACATTTGGATGAAAGGATGTTATGAAAGAAAAAATAAATAAAGGAACTTGAATGAAAATAAAAGATATGAAAAGAGGAATTTACCTCTTGAATATAACTTCCTTGAGAAAAACTTTATAGAAGAGGATTTGGTCTCTTGAAGTGACCAAGGGGTTTTGTACATGGTTGAAGAGCTTAGAGAGATATTTGAGTTGATGTTGGACTAGGAACAAGTCTTTAGAGGTGTGAGGAGAGGAGGTAAAGAAGGGTGGTATTTATAGTGGAGGAGAGGAGTGGTTTCCCAATATTTTTATCATTAATTTAATATTTTTTCTCAAGACTATGAATAGTCTTGATTCTTGTGACCAGAAAAAGTAAATATTTCACATGAGTTTGAACCAATGGTCATTTACATCATCCATTACTCAAGCACAATGTAGAAGTTATTTTATTTATCATTTGTCGTAAATTAACATATTTTACTATTCACCAAAAATTCAAGTATTTTAGAAAAATCCCAAAAATTCACCCAAACCATTTTTTGATGTTTATAAATAAAAAATAAACTCCATTTTAAGAAAATATTTTTCTAAATATGTGAAATTTAATTTTTAATTAAAATCATAATTTACTTGAAAAATACAAATTTTAAAATTAAAACTACTTTTCTAACACTTGAAAAACTAATTAAGGACTATTTAAATTTTTTTATAATCATAAGTCATAAAAATAATTATTTATGAATAAATTATATAAAAATAAATTTTCTTTTATATTATAAATTAATTATAAAACTGTAATTAAATATACATGGCTTAAAAAAATACCAACACTTAATTAATAATTTTTAAAATATTTACTTAATTATACTATAATATATTTATATCATATTGTCACTTATAATATAGATACATTTTATTTATAATTTTAGTAGTGAGTTTACTATTCAATTGGTCAGTTTACTATTTATAAGGGACATATTACTATTCCGAATATCAAGCTACTATTTCATCGGTATACGTTCCTTAACTTATAGAGAGTTTTTTCCACTCATTCTTTATTTTTAAGATTTTTATTGTGTTATATATGTAATATTATATTATTATAATATAATATATAATTATAAGAAGTGAATTCCATTGATAAAACATTGGGTCATTACATTCTCCCCCCTTACAAAATTTTTCCCTAAAAATTTTGTTTTTCATTCTAAGTTGTAAAAATGTGTGGGTATATTTTCTTCATTGCCTCCTCTAGTTCCCATTTTGCCTCTTCATACGTATGGTTTTTCCATAGTAATTTAACCAGTTGAGTAGTCTTGTTACTTAGAACTTTATCTCTACAATCCAAGATCTTCACTAGCTGCTCCTTATAATAAAGATCATTCTACAACTGTACCACCTCTAAAGAGAGTATATGTGAAGGGTCTGGTATGGACTTCCTTAAGAGGGATGTAAGGAATACATCATATAATTTATAAATGGCAGGTGGAATTTCTAGTCATTAGACCATAGCTCCAACACGATCAATAATCTCGAAGGGGACGATATACCTAGGACTTCACTTTCATTTCTTCCTGAACCTCATGATCTTATTCCATGGAGATATGCGGAGGAATACCATGTCTCCAACATTGATCTCAATGTACCGTTGAAGATAGTCTGTATAATTCTTCTATCAACTTTGGGATTCCCTGATGTGCTATTGAATGGTTTTCACCTTCTACCCCATTTCTCCGACATTTTTGGTCCTAGTATCTTATTCTCACAAACTTCATCTCAACACACATGTGTTCTGCACCTTTTCCCATAAAGGGTTTCATATGGTTCTATTTATATACTGGAGTGGAAACTATTGTTATAAGATAATTTGACTAGTGAAAGATGTTAGTCCCATCCTCTATTGAAGTTCGTTTAACATGCTCTCAATATATTTTCCAATTTCTGAATAGTTTTCTCATATTAACCATCAATTTAGAGATGATAGGCCGTAATTAAGTTAAGTTTAGTGCATAGAGAATGCTGTAAAATTTTCTAGAACTTTGATGTGAATCTATGATCTCTATTGAATATAGTAGATAGTGGTACTTCATATAGCCTTAACACCTCTTTCATATATATCATTGCATTTTCATCTAATTTTATGTCCTCTCGAATTGAGATAAAGTAAGCTATCTTTGTTAGATGATCCATAATGACCCATATAGAATTGTTTCATCTGGATGTCCTTAGAAGTCTAGTGACAAATACCATGGTGATGTTCTCCCACTTCCATGTTGGTATGGATAATAGTTTCATCATCCCCTTATACTTGTTTCTTTTAGCCTTGAATTTTTTACATACCAAGAAATTTGATATATATTCTGCAATCTACTTCTTTATATTGTCCCAAAAAAAGTTCTCTTAGATATCTCAATACATCTTTATTCTCCCTGGGTGAATAGAGAAGGTTGAACTATGTGCATCATTCCAAACTCCTTCTTTATCTCTGAATCGAATGGTATATATAATCATGACCCAAATCATATAACTCCTTCCTCATCAATCTTGAACTCAGAGGATTTCCCATTTCTAACAGCTTCCACCGTTTTCAGAATTTCTACATCTTTTATTTGAGAATACTTTATTTTATCCGTGGGAGATGGTTGAGAAATAATTTGAGAAAGGATTGATTATGTTACTCCAGTAATGATTCCCATGTTAATATTCTCTAAATCTAAGAAGATTGTGTCCTCTTCAGTTCCCATATTTGATAAAGATGTAGGATCCTTTCTACTTAGACCCTCCACCACATTATTTTCCTTACCGGGATGGTAGTGGATTGAGAAATTATAATAGTTGACTAGATCTAACCATATTCTCTGGTGCATATTAAGAACTTTTTGTGTAAATATATATTTCAGAATCTTGCGATCTGTATATATTTCACACTTCTCCCCTTAAAGATAATGTCACCATATTTTCAAAGCAAAGATCACAGTCACCAATTCCAAATCATGCATGGGATAGTTTTTCTTATGGATTTTTAGCTGCCTTAAGGAATATGCTATCACTTTATCATTTTTCATCAGCACACAACCTAATCCATTCTTTGAAGAATCATTGTACACCACAATTAGTTATCAACTAATCGAGAGTGTGAGTACGGGTGTAGTGATAAGGCTCTTTTTGATCTCCTTAATGATTTCCTCACATTCTTAAATCCATAAAAAATTCACTCCCATCCATGTCATCTTGATCATTGGGTTTGAAAATTATAAAATGTTCTTCACAAATCATTTATAATACGTGTATAGACCTAAAACGCTATGGATATCCATTATAGAGGTTGGCCCAAGTCACTCTTTAATTACCTTTGTCATTGAAGGGTCCAAAGATATTCTGTTTCTAGTGATAACATGCCCCAAGAATGATACTTCCTCCATATATAACTCACATTTACTATACTTTACATAAGGTTTCTCCCTTATGAATTTCATCCACATAGTATTCAAATACTCCTTATGTTCCTCCTTTATCTTAGAGTATATTAGAATATCATCAATAAAGACTACCAAAAATTTGTTTAGGTAATCTCTAAAGACTCTATTCATTAAATCAATGAATTTTCTTGGAGTATTAGTGAGTCCTAAGGGAATCACTATGAACTCATAGTGTTCATACCTCAATCAAAAGGCATGTTTGGTAATATCTTATTTCTTCACATTTAATTGGTGATATCCCGAAAAAGGTCCACCTTATAGAAATAACCGGCCGAATGAAGCTGATCTAACATATCATTTATCCATGGTAGGGTATACTAGTTCTTTGTTCTGATTTTATTGAGCTCAGAATAATCAATATATAGGTGCATTGATCCATCCTTATTTTTAACAAATAGGACTTGTGCACCCCATGGTGAAGAACTTGGGAATATAAAACCCTTCTCTATATTCTCTTATAAATGATTCTTCATCTCTTCCATCTCAACAGTGTCCATTCTATAAGGTGTATTTGATATAGGTAGGGATCTTGGAATAAGTTCAATTGAGAAATCAACATCTCAACCATGAAGGAGATAGGTAAATTCTTTAGGGAATACATCAATGTAATCCCCCATGATAGTAATATCATTGAGAAGTATTATATTATTTTTATCAATCATTTAGAAAAGATATTCTTGCTAAAAATGAAACATTATCCACATTTAAGATGATGATTCTGAAAGATATTCATCTTCCTCCTTAAACATTTACAGTATTGGGGGATACTCTATGATATGAAAAGTGATCTCCCTTTCCTAAAAGTTATTGTTTTATTTGTGTAAAGATAGCCAATACATGACCAAAATAGCATAGAACTCTACCAAATGATATAAGAAAATATTTCCTTGGAGGTTCAGTCCATAAAAATTTACCAGGGAGGATTTATAAACCTTTGATGTAATAATTTCCCCGTTCACTATTCTCATAGATAACTGAACCACCAAATTTTTAAGTGGTGTTTGAAGAGTTCTACTAAACTTATAATATATGAAATACTTCATAGACCCATAATAAAATATTATGTTCATGATTCATGAATGAATAAATAGTGTACCTAATACCATATCATTTTTCAACTCCACCTCAGTAGTTGTGATAGCATAATCACTTCATTGTTGCCTTAGAGGGTTTTTTTGATTTCCTCCAACAACCCTTGGATTATGGAAATTGTTCGAATATTTCCCATGCTCCTTGCATTTGTAACACATCACTATATGCTTAGTATTGATCCAAACCTTACTTTATTCTCCCACATTAGTGGGATTCCTCATATCCCTTCAGTAGTTATTTTCTATATGTCCCATTCTTCCACATTTGAACCAATTCCTGGCTCCCTTTAGACAGTTCTTAGAATTCTTATTCCCACAATTTCAACATGAGGGATGTTCGATATTCTTTTTATCATTTGTTTTAATTGCTAAGCCACCCATATTAGACTCCATTTTATGATTTTTTTTCACTGGGCCCACAAGATCATTGAGGGTCTCCGATATCCATTTCAACCTTGAGGACACAATAGAAAGTCTCCTCATACCTATCGAAGGCATGAATTACTAATTATTTTCATAGGATCAACTTTACTCCACTAAATAAGTGACCCACCTTGATTCTGGTGGTCATGATGAAGCTGGAAGTGTATCTTTCAAAACATGTGAAGTTTTCTTCATACGCCCTAATGGACACATCTTCATTTTTCTTAAGTCTGTGGAACTCTCTTTCTATCATGAGATGAACGGTTCAAGGAAAATATTTTTTGAATTTTTTTCCTAAATTCCTCCCAATTCATGGAATAAATATCATCTTGAGACTTCATAATCTTGATCAGTATCCACCACTGATCAACTTCCCCATAAAAAAATAGACCATCAATATGAATCTATTTTATTTTGAGCACTAGAGGTTTTTGAATATATTTTTGATAGAGTTAATACACTACTCCACAAGGAGTGGATCATAATATCCACTAAACATGAGAGCCCTTTTCCACAAGACGGATTCAATGAAAAATTTCTCTTTTCTTGTAGGAGGATGGAATTCTATACAATTAAAGTTATTATTCATAACTTGAGACAGTTGAGAAAGTACTTTCTAAAAGTTTTGAGGAACCATTACCATCATATTAGGTATATCATTAGGGAAGTCCTCACATTCACTATCACATTGACTATTGGAACGTTTTCTTCTTTTTACCGACATTAATTAATAAAAATAATGTAAAATTAGGGGGCTTGAATACATATATAATAAGCATAAAGGAAACATTGAACATAAAAGGACAAACTTGTAAAGGAGAAGTATATCCTAAATTGTGATTCCTTAGGTTTAAATCATGGTTATCCTTGATCTATTTCTTAACTTATATTCTTATTCTATATTTTTTTATTTCCTTAATAATTGTTTGTAATAATCTTACGAATTTACCAAAGCATATATCATGGGAGTGTCAAACCAAGAGTGCATAAATTCCCACTATCATGCACCAGTTCCCGTTTCAGTCTTAGTCAAAGTAGTGTTTTCAGGTTTTACCCCTAGATACATATGTACCATAGCCACATCCACTTGTTCGAATATAGACAGGGATGTACTAGTTTGATAAACCATTAACTCTATACTTACAAAAATTTAGGGATGTTTTCTTATACTTGGTCTCATCCCTAAGGTTCTTACTAAAGTGCTCTATTCCTAATCACCAAAAATAACTATTCCATTCTATGATACCAACTATAGTGACCCTACCCTTTTACACATATCATTACATAATTTTAATCATAATAAAACAACATATTACAAGACAAGGATCATAAAGTCTAGTGTCTTGGAAGACTAGGTATATAAAACTGAAAACATGGGACTAAATAAAACATTTCTTTATTTAATATATATAAAGATATATTAACTTCCATTGTGCTCATACATCTCTACAAGATATCCTTGGGATATCACGAACAAAGGGATGAGCTAAAAAGCCATGTAAGAGAATAAACATAAGAACAAAGCTTTCACACAATGGTTAGAAGACATAAAATAATGATATAAAAAGGGATGGACCATATTTAATCATTACATATAAACATTGGATAATATAAACATGGATTCATAATAATGATGCAACAACATAAAACATGAATTTATCACGAGTCAAGTCTCATTTCAAATAGAGGATCACAAGTCAAAATTAACCACCAAGACCATTGTACATGGAAGCAAGAGTCAAGGCTAACCGCCAGGACAGTTAAACATAACATATCATGATGCTAAACTATACCCAATTCATTAAAGAGCTATCTGGGTTCACCCATTATAACATGTTCATGAATATTATTTCCATATAAATAATCATACATAATCAATAATACATAAACATAAGGGTACCCATATAAAGAAATGGGTATCATAATATTGTCATAATGCTTAATTAACGGGTGTATAATAAAGTGTCCATGAAGGAAAGGGATTAAAACATTCATAAAAATTCAGTCATATATCATGGATAGTGATTTCAAATATAAGTGACAACATTTAAGAAGAGTATTTAAGAAATTTTAGCATTAAAAAATTTTAGTGTGGTTTTAAGGAAATTACTAAAGAGAATTTAAAATAGAAAAGGGAACAATATTTTATATAAAACCAGAAGTGAACCAAGAATTTTTTCATAATAAAAAATTATTTTATAAAAAATGGTGGCTTAAAACATATTATAGAGTGTACTTGAAATTGGGTAAGAATTCAGGAAGTTGCCTTGAAACGGACTTTCTTATCGGTAATAATTGAGTATGAAATAATTTAAAAACATGTATATCCCCTAAATACATTGATAAATGGACATTGATAAATGATTTTGGATCACATTAAAATAATTTATAATACGTAAATAAACATAATATAATGTTCATTTTGGTAAAAATAAATATATAGTAACCTAAAAGAATAATGGAGGATCAGGTAGAATCCCTTACCTTAAATCTGATGGCGTCTTTCACCTAATCTTAATGTCCAGGGTAACCAAATTACATTCATTAATTAATATGTACAGAACATTTACCTAATGTAATTGATTTATTATAACCATATTAATTTCATTCATGACCATTTTGATGGGTTAATAGGTTCAATGTCGTTGTTTGTGGGTGTTTGTTTCCTTGTTTTCATGATTGGTTTACTTATATACACATAAGGATAAACATGTTAGATAAGAATGGTTATCCATAATTAATGTTTTATATTTTTAGTGAACATATAGAATATTACATGGTTATAATGTTTATTTTGATATATGGATTGTAGATGAATCTTTATATAAAACTTTAATGATAACAGTTTTGGTTAATTGGCGGTTTTTTATCACAACGAACACATTTTGATTTATAAATTAATATCATGTGAAAAAATATTTTAGAACCATAAATTAGACCTAATACATATATTATATTATGGATCAACCATCAAAATGGTTTCATGACTAGAATTGATTATGGTAATAGATATTGAATATCTGTTGTCCTTGAATGTGACAAATTAACACATATTAGATGGTGTTTTCATTTATTGTATTAAAGGAGGGGAAAAGAGTGATGATGATGAATTATTCCATTATCATAAAAAAATTCAAGTACATGTAAGGTACTGGAGTTATCATAATATTTGGATTAAATGAGGTTAGGAAATAAAAAAGAAATAATCAAACTTGAAAGAAAATAAATGAAATGAAAAGAGGAATTTACCTATTGAATATATCTTCCTTGAGAACCTAATTAAAGAAGTGAATTTGATCTTTTAAAGAGACCAAGGGCTCATGAATTTAAGAGAGGATATTAAAGAGATATTTTATCAGAATTTGGACATGTAACAATGCTTGACAGGTTTGAGGAGAGGAGGTAAAGAGGGTTGGTATTTATAGTGGAGGAGAGGAGGGGTTTCCCATTATTTTAATAAATAGTTTAATATTTATTCTCCAGATTATGAATTGTATTGATTATTGTGACAAACATTAGTAAAGAGTTGATGTGATTTCGAACCAATTTACATTTACATCATCCATGACTCAATAATTATGCAAAAATTAATTTATTTAGTATTTATTGTAAATAATCTTATTTTACTACTCCCAAAAACATTCAAGTAGTTCAGAAAAATCCATAAAATTCACCCCACCATTTTAAAATATACAGAATTCAAAAATTAACTCCTTTTTATGAAAATAATTTCTTAAATATATAAAATTTAATATTCAATTAAAATCATAATTTACTTGAAAAATACAAATTTTAATATTAAAACTGCTTTTCTAATAGTTTGAATAATTAATTAAGGTCTCTTAAAATTATCTTATAATAATAAGTCATAAAAATAATTATTTATGAATACATTTTATGAAAATAAATTTTATTTTAAATTATTTAATTAATCATAAAAAATTAATGAAATATACATGAATTACAAAAATACAAACACTTAATTAATAATTATTAAAATATCTACTTACTTATAATATGATATATTTATATCATATTATTACTTATAAGATAGGTAAAGTTTTTTTTTACTTTCATTAGTGAGGTTACTATTCAATTGGCCAGTTTATTATTCATAAGGGTCACATTAATATTCAAAAGTTTAATCTACTATTTCATAGGTATACTTTTCTTATCTTCGAGAGATACCTTTTTTTCAATCATTATATATTTATAATGTTTGTATTGTGTTCTATATGTAATCTTATATGATTATACCATTAGACATAATTAAAAGAAAGTAATTCCATTTATAAAACATTTGGTCATTACAAAAATAACAACCCATTTATACTCCTTACATCCTTAGTGATGTTATGGTGGTTCTGTTCTTCCAAAGAGACCGACCCTAGATCCAATGAGAAGAGATCTAAAGGGAGTCCGCTGAAGAAGAGGTAACCCTTTTTTACAAACCCATCCATGTACATTTCTAATTATAATTACTATTCATGAGTTGATTACATGATAATATAATAACTCTAGTATCATATATATGTTGATATGTGAGTATGATTATGGAAAAACTATGTTCTATTATTTATCCATCATACAAAAAATGAAAACACCCCATGTGTGTACGTTCGACTTATCATCTCCATATCGTGGTGTAATCTATTTTTAATCACCAATTCACTTGGATTAGTATAAAGATAGAAATAATAAATATATATGGTAATTATGACATTATATTTATTCTACAAAAAATTAATATGCCCTCCAATTCCTTAATTTTTCACCATTAAGGGAATGATATCGTTGCTCGTACGTACATACGACCTACATTCTCCATGATGTGATGAGATTATTTTCCCATGTTAACCATTAAATAATTATAAAAAATGTATTTAATTATTAAATATTATATTTACCACATTAATATAATTCTGGAGATGTTGTATCTATATCATTTTTAAATGAACTGAGACATTCAAGACAAAATAATCCTGAGAAACCCTACAATTAACACCCAAAACATTAAAATGAATAAAATATTATTAATAAATTATTGGTATGATATTATAAGGGGATAATATATGATATTATAAATATTATAATTATTCTTTTATATGTTAATAATGTTTTTAAAACCACTATACATGAGTTTTGGACATGTATAGAGGAAATCAGACCTATGGTAAAAGATTTCTATATCAATTTTATTTTCCATGAGATATAAACCATGTTCACCACCTATTTCTTATATATGGTGTATTTATTTCCCATTAATGTCTTTTATGAGCCATATCCTAAATATTATGTTATTTTCATATCCATAGGTTTTTTTATTTCATGGGGTATATGATTCAATGGATTATAAAGTGGCAGAGGTTTATTTAATAATCTTATAGTCATACGTGATTATTTTTATTGAAGTCTCCACTGGAGAATATTTCTCTTCCATGATATTATTTTATAAAAATGTTTTAATTTTTTTTTAATATTGTACATTTATTTTTTAAATTATTTTTTACTCACTTTTTATTTTTTACCAAATTATTTAAAAGAAATATTATTGTCATCTTTTATAATATGGAACATTATGATTTTTCTTAAAAAAGTAAAAGGAATGTCTGTTTTTAACTTATATAGCTTGAATGTAATTTTTAGCCGTTATGACTCCAAATTTTTTTGAATCAACCTTTACAAATTTATATGGTTCTTTTCAAAGAAAAATATTTTCTTTTATAAATTCACTTATTATTAAATAAATAATTACAAAATGGTAAGGAATTTTCATCTCACTTTTTACATCGATGAGTTAAATGTCATATTCACTACTAACTTATTTTGTGTGGTGTATATACTTTCCCTTTTAGAATATTATATCACGAATCCTTTTATCATAATGGTATTAAACTATTTTGAATTGGTATGGTTCAATTTCATTTAAAATGTGTCAAATATCTTATTCCATATATAAATAATGCTTTAGAATGGTACAACATAGGTTGGGGACCATTTAATGTAAGACCCTCAATGCATGGGTAGTCTCATGAGACAAATCAGTCAGAAAAATCAGATGGGATTCAATATGATATGATAAATATTCATGTGAAATTTCATAAAGGTAAAGGTACCATGTACCTAGGAAACATGGGATCCAATAATTAAGCATTTCCTCTATTGAGAATTCACATATTATTATTATTATCCATGATATTACTTCTTTGAAATTATCTATGGATAGATTTAATTCTCATATTATTTTTTAAATGACATGTGTTTATGTTATTTACCATTCCATATTGATTATGACTTAACCAGTTATTTAAATGACATGTGTTTTCAGTTATTGAAATTTCCATAAAGATTTATTCTAATTTAATTATTATTGCTTCCAATATACTTTACCCTTACCAATATTTTTATCTCATCCTTATTATGTTTCCATTCCCTAGTATTCCTCAAGGTGTGCTAAAAATTATATTCAAGGATACACAAGATGGAATAAAGTTATTATTGAAAAACAATTTTCTTTTATTTTTTGTACACATTTGAAATAAAATAATTTTGTGTGTATCTAGTTTTCGATAACTACTAAACTATTGGGTCCATTAGGATTTTAAGCTTTTATCTATGAAAATTTAATGAAGTAAGGAATCCGATATGGGATTCTAGGGTTAGGTTGTTATAGTTGATATCATAATGAGTTTAGTAGTAACCTTGGTAACTAGATTCAGAAAACCTAGATTAGGGAACATAACTGTATGGTAGAATTTTAGGATAAGCATATAAGAAAATACTAAAATGTTTGGTAGATAGATATTATGTGGTTTTCATATCCATACATCTCTTCTAGGATACTACAAGTGGATTTGGTTCTGGCATTAATGTACCTAGGAGTAAAAACATGAAAAATTTGCATCGGGCCTGACTCGACATAACCTGGTACATGACAATCTTCTTTACTATGCACCTAGTTTTTCACTCTCAGGGGATATTCTTAGGATACATCAAATTTCATTCCAAAACCATTATGTGGTATTTAAAATATAACTATCAACTTGTGACAGTGAGTGATAAATTATGCTCACACTATGGTTTTTCATTTCAAGAAATTGCCACTTCTATAGGATAAACTCTAGATTAAGGAATGTCCCATGTAGAAATAAATGGATGAAGTATTTATTTACTAGAGATGTATTTAAAACCTTAGTTAAAAGGTTTTTTAATGACTATCCATATTTCAAGAATGTACATCATATTTGTTTGGAAGTTATATTAATATATTTTAATAAAAAGGACAACCTGTAGGCTGGGTAACAACCTGTCACATCCTGCAAGGATGTGGGTTTTGAACCCACATTAAAAGGGTGAAAAGGGTACAACACCTAACAATATCCTATATGAAGTCTTGGTTAACATGACATGTTTTTAGATAAAATATATAATGGATATATATTATTTAGATATAAGGGTATTTTTTTAAATAGATAACATTGGGATTGGAAAATTATTTATTGAATAAGTGACTAATGTTATTTCAGAATATTCAATCTATTTTTTGAATCCTATAAGATTAAGGTAAAAATAATATCTTGAGGAATAAAATTTTAATTTTATTTTTAAATTAAATATTATTTTATTATGGACTTATGGTAATTAGGGTTATTTATATAAATATCTTTGATATTATGTTATTTAGGAATGTAAAGTTTTAGTATAAATAAATTAATATTTATTGATGTTATTTGGAAGATTATATGATCAAATCCTTTTGATTTATGGTCCTCAATCTTAGTATAGAATATTTTGAGGAAGTATAGTTATTTTTTTAATGATCTATATTGACCTTTGGTTATTAATTTTTAATTTTGGAAATTAAAGTTGTTTTCACCATATAATGGTTTATTGTTTTTTGGGAATTTTATTATCTTATCCTAACCATTTTGGTTTTGGTTAATGTATAAATATTGTATAAATATATAGCTATAATTTTATGGATTTTTAATATATATAAGTTGATTTTAATTCTTCATAAATGAAAAATTATCTTAAATGATCATAATTTGGAGAAAAATATAAGTTTTTGGATGAAATTGATTAAACAATGAAACTCTATTTGTCTAGTATGTATGTTTCCTTATGTCATTATAGTAGGAAGTAAATGAATTCCTTAATGCTAGGAAAATAATTTTAGAAGAAAATTATTTTTCTTTTGATTTTTATACTAAGAAACTAATGGCCACTTTAACCCATCATAGATTTACAGTTTTATGATCATAGACATTCTGATGACCATGTTCTCTATCACTCACCATCACAAGTTAATAGTTATATTTCTATTCCATGTCCAAATTTTCAATTACCACTAATTTTTTCCTATTATAATGCCTAATTTTGGGGTGTCCTTTCTATTTCCCTTTTCGCACTTATGAAGGAGATGTTTTATTAACACCATTTCCTATGTGGGTTTCCAATAAATGAATTTTCAAGTATCAACCATTGATTTGGATGAACAATTTGAAATTGTGAGGAAATAATTTATTGAAGGAGGGGAGAATGTAATACCCCAATATTTTACAGTATGTACATTTTTAAATTTAATAACTATGATAACATACATTGCACACAACACCGGTCTTAAATGAACCGTGCTATACTATTAAATATTATTAATTTAACACTTGTCATTATGTTTGAAGTTGTGAATAATATTAAATAAATTATGAAAATATAGTTTAAACATGTTCATAAAATTAATACGTTGATTAAAAATTAGTTGGAAATGAAAATAAAAACCAATTGAATACAAAGGATGTGTTTTATAGACAAAAATTTTATTCCCATAATATAATTTATCATAAAAAATTAAATTAATAACTATTAGTGAATTATATTAATGAAATAAATATGTTGTATATTAAAAAAATGTTTTTTAATTCATAAAATAAGTTTTATAGGATTAAGATAAGAATAAAACAAATATTAAACATAAAAGGTTATTTTTTTAAAAGGTAGGTTTACTGCATTTTAATGGTGAACATATTTCAAATAAAATTTCTGACAGTTATATATATTCTATTTGAAAAAATAAACTTATTATTTTAAATTGTAATATAAAAAATTACATTGGTTTAATTTTTGGTATTTTCCTTACAAGATTCATGTTTTGCTGTACAGTGATAAAATGATGAATTTTAATTGAAAAAAACTTTTAATCTAATCAATTTATAGAGTTAAATAATATTTTATATTTGTTTTAAAGTATAATTATATTAATTATATATCATTAAATATTTTTTCCACGATTTTAATCAGTTTTACAGTAAATATGAATATAGACAACACTTGTATTTCTCGGCTGGCTCACAGTGTTTTGGTTCTGTTTTATTTTTTGACATTTAAATTCTGTAATGTGTGTTTTTGAGGGTCTGAATTAATGTTGAAGGGTTTTTTAGGTTCCAACTTATCCTTAATTTTTCTTTCCAATAAAATAAAAAAAATAGATTGTGGAAATTTAATTACTTGTTTTTTCAATCCATCAATGAGATTAATTTCAAATTAATTACTGAAACTTTTTTGATTTGAATTTTTAAATCTATATTCCAAATTTTTAATCATTGGCTCCAAATTATGTAAATATTTTTATTCTATTTTTTCCGAATATGAATAGTAAATTTGGTAATATTTTAATTAACATGGTTAAGGTTAAATAAGGTAATTATGCGTAAAAATAATATTATAAATACTATCAAATTAATATAAAAATTATCCTAACTTCATGGGATGAGTTTTTTATCCAATCATAATCCTTTGACCTAAATTATAACCTTTTTTGGGTACTTGTATGAGAGAATGTTATTTAGAAAATTATATTAAAAGAAAAATTAGTTTTTTCAAACTTTTGTTTCTAAAAAGTGATATATTATAAATATGGGTTTGTGTAGGGGATATGTTAGACTATAAATAGTATTTTTAAATAAAAAATTTATATATTTATCATGATATTTTATTTTATATTTTTTAGAGAGTAAATAGTTAAATTAATGTCTTACACAATAATGACGTGTTAATTTTTTTAGAATGGTTGTGATTTGGTAAAAAGACCAAATATATTTTATTTACAAAAAAGAGATTACATGAGTCTAAAAGATGGAATAATATTTAAATATTTTACATGCAAAGGAATCAAGTTATCTGGGAGATCCTCCAACCATTCTATATCATTAGAAACTCCTTTATTGGAGAGACCATTTGCAACCATATTCGATTATCGATAAGTATGAGTTGCAATGTAGTTTATGTCATGGAGAGAGTGAAGTCAATTCATCTAGCGAGTAGTAAGATGCCTAGCTAGATGAATCAATCTCTTCCAAATGGCCTGCACTACAGTAGTAGAATCACTTTCAATCCAAAAGTTGTTCCAACCTTGGTGTAAGGAAAAAGATATGGCATGAATCACACTCAAAATTTTAGATGATTAATACCATCCATAATTTTTTATATGAAAATTAATTATTAGTGGAGTTTTATAAGTATTTTTTACAATTTATATTTTTGGTAGGACACTTTTACAAAGTCAAGCAATGACTATTGCCAAAATTGATATTATTGATAATTTAAAATAAATAATATTTTCTTAAATGATATAATATTTATAAAGATCTAAATTTTGTCCCAATAATTTTGATAAGTATTAAAAGTTCATAAATTTCCCATTTATCTATCATTTTTAATTTTTTAGTAATTATATTAATGCTCAAAATGTAAATTACATGATGTCACAAAAAGAGTTAATACGGTTAACTGAGGGTTAAAGAAAAATTATAAGGGTAAGAATGTGGCCTAAATAATTATAAAAATTATTGGTTTATAGGATTACTACACGTAAACATATTATCTTTTTAATACAACACTTTGGAGTAATTTGAAATGGAAGATTAATTTATATTAATTTAATGTATTGAGAGTTTCCAAAAGTGACCCTACTCTAAATTAAAAATGTGTACCTCCCCACTCACTTCCTCCCACAAAATTGGTTCTTATATCTCATTAAAACCAAAAATTTTCTTTTAATAATATCCTTATTCATTTTTGAGGTCTTTTTTTCCCAAAAAAACTAACCAAAGATCATGTGAGAAGAGATCTAAGGGATTATGCCGAAGAAGAGGTAATAATTTTTACCAACTAATCCATGATAATTTATTCTTATACTTACTCTTCAGGCATTTTCTACATTATAATATATAAACTATAGTATACTATATATGTTAATATGTTAATATGACTATGGTACAACCATATTCCGTGATTTATTAATCTTATGAAAAATAAAAACACTGCGTATGCATACGTGCGACTTATCGTCTCCACTCCATGTTGTAATATTTTTTCATAACCACTTAACTTGGATAGGTATAATGATGTAAATAATGGATATATATATATATATTATGATTATTACATTATATTTATTGTATAAAAATTATTATAATATACACATCCTTTCTCTTTCACCATTAACAGAATGATGTCGCCGTTTGGGTGTATGTACGACCTACCATCTCCACGATGCAATGTAATTCATTTACCTTTTTAATAATTAAATAATGATAATAAAAATTTATTTAATGATTACATATGATTTTAAAACATTTATATCATTATGGAGATGTTGGATATATATCCTATACAAAAGAACTGATACATTCAAGACAAAACAAGCATGAAAAAACTTGACAATTAACCCCCGAAATAGTTTAACGAGTAAAAATTTATCAATAAAAGAATGTTAAGATAATATAAAAGGATAATATATGAAATTATAAATATAATAATGATTCTGGTATAAGTTAATTGTATGTTTAAAACCACTATATAAGATTTTCATACATGTACAAAAGAAATCAAACATAAGGTATGAGATTTCCATCTCACTTTTATTTTCCATGAGATACAAACAATGTTCATCACCTATTTATTATATAGGGTGTATTTATTTCCCATGAATTCATTTAATCAGTCTTATCCTAAATATTATGGTATTTTTATATCCATATTATTTTTTTCTTTCCTAGGGCATATGATTTGACTGATTATAAATTGTTAAAGGTTTATTTCACAATCTAAGCATAATTCGTGATTTTTTTGTTTATATATCCAATGTGGAATAATTATCTTCCATTTTATTATTTTATAAAAAAATTACTTTTTTTAATATTCTAAAATGATTTTTTAAATTCCTTTTTAACCCCTTTTTATTTTTTTAAAAAAATATTTTAAAATTAATATTTTTTTCATTTCCCAAAACATGGTATTTTAAGACTTTTCATTGAAAAGTAAAAGGAATGTTTATTTTTAAAGTATTTAACATGAAAATATTTTTTTTATATCATTAAGGACTAATGTTTTGAATAATATATTACAAGTTTATAATGTTCTTTTCAAATAAAATATTTTCTTTTATAAATGCGCATCCTTTTAAATAAATAATTAAAAAGTGGTAAGGGATTTTCATCTAAGTTTTTACATATTTTATATAAATGTCATATTCACCACATACTTATTTTGTGTGTAGTATCTACTACCCCTTTTGATATATTATATCAAGAATCCTTTCATCTTAATGGTATTAATATGTATCAAGGTTGAATGGGATATTTTCATTTAAAATATTCAAAATCAACTATTCAATAAATAAAGAATGCTTTGGACTGGTACGACACATAATGGATAATGTTGAAATTGAGGACCTTGATGCACCACAAATCTAATGATATGAATTATTTGGCTAAATTTGATGGTTTTTATCCTGATATTCTAAACCATCTTATGAAAGGTCTTGATGATAAAGTTACCACGTACATATGAAGTATGGCATCCAATAATTAATTATTTTCTCTATATAGAATTCAATAATAATTATTATTATCCACGAGATTATAGATTTGACATTGTCTATGGAAACATTTCATTCTCGACTTATTTATTAAATGGAATGTAATTCAGTTATTTACCATGCCATATTTATTATGCCTTAACTAGTTATTTGAATTTCATGTGTTTTCAGTTGTTAGCATTGACATATTAATTTATTACCATTGATTCATTATTACAAACACTATACTTTATCCTTACTGTGAATTTGAGATCACCCTTATTATGTTTCCTTTCCTTAGAAATCCCTAATGTGTGATAAGAAAGATATTCAAGGATAATCTAGATAGAATAAAGTGACTATCAAAAAAATTGTGTTGTAATTTGTGCATACATTTCAAATACAAGAATTTTTTATGTATATAGTTTAGCAGGACTACTAAACTATTTTGAAACATAGGATTTGATGTTTGTATCTTTTATAATTTAATGAAGTAAGGAACCAGCTCTAGGATTCTGGTGTTAGGGAATTGTAGGTGATTCATGCACATAGAGGTTTGATGACCAGTGGTTGCTTCAGTTCATTATCACTCAGTTCACATCTAGAGAGGAGTGGTACTTAGCATTGGTTCATCTTCTAATCATTTCACCACACTAAACCTCGATAAATATTTTAACAATAGTTTCTCTTCATATTTTTTTACTTATAGGTGCTTCTTTCCTTCTATTTTGATAAGGAATATTTTTCCTTTGGGTGGTCTAATGCATATACTCTTGTTTGATGTGCTGGGAGCACTAGGTTATGTCTACTTTGTATATTCTTGAAATATACGTGGTGAGGATCCTCATTCCGGGAAAATTATTGTGAAACTAGTCCTAGTTTCTATGATTGTGGTTTGGTGGTGATTCTGGTGAGGTAAATGTGGTTCATTATTAGGGGTACTGTCATTGTTTGGTGATCTTATACAATTTCCCTAAGATTTATTGATGGAATTGTGAGGTGATTAATTACTTAAGACAGACCATTCTTATCATACAAGGAAACCATTATGAAGGGATATAATTTCTCTTAATGTTTGGGACTTATTCATGGTGTCCCCATATTGTGGTTAAGTGAGCCATTTGATCAATCATTGGTCACCCTTCCAGATAGGGTGGCTATTTACATTGGCAGTTATGTTGATGTATTTTCCTAAGGTAATTTTCCAAGTTTACATTGGGATACCAAATATTGTGGCCATACATTAATGTTATCATGTATCCCAATTTCACTTTTAATTTTATTGTGTCCTAATCTGTATATTTATACTCACCCTTTCATGGTCCTTAGGCCCCCACATATTATGTCTACTTAGAAGGCCTATAGAATGTTGACCTTCCAGAAGTTGCACTATTTAGATTGAGTTTAGCGGGCTTGGTGATATTTTGGAGATTGTTTGGTTTATATAAGATATGGTGCGACATTATGTATTCCATCTTATATTCACTTGAGAGGTTCACATGTATGTTTTTAACTTATAACTAGAGTTTATATCCTTGTAACGTCCCGGTTCCGGAAGCCACCCAAAGGCGCCCCATACCTGGTTGGTCACATGGCCTCAATCACATTTCCTCGAACGCCAGAGGCTGCCGACTAGCAGCGAGGGCCTTGGGTGTGATAGTGGGGAAACTATTCCCTCATTGGTAGAGTAACACAATGAAAGAGAAAAATAACAATAGCGGAAGCACTGATAATCCATACAAAAGTAAACAACGGAAGACAGAAATATAATAAACTTGAGCACACACACATATATCAATGATGCATGATACATACGTCTAAGAAAGAATTGAAACAAATTACAATGCTAGAATACAAACAGTACTAAACCAAAGTACAAAATAAAACAAATAATAGCTCCTCATCATCGCAAGCCTCAACTTGGTCCCATGTTCTTCAGCTCTATAGAAATCATGTATTTGAAGTAGAATGGTGCTTTCCCTTATCTATACCTGCAGAAATATAATCTGTTTGGGAACAAAATCATGGCCCAAATAGGGTGTGAGAGTAGATCCCAATAGGCAACCACCATAAGATCTATGCCTAACAGTCAGTGAATATATGGCAGGTAATAAGTAAAAGAAAGAAGTAAACAAGGAAGTACACAGTAGTAAACAATCAACAGTTTCAATGCATTTAGTTTCATATATCAAGAAACAGTTAATCGAAGTAGGTAATTACAAACAGGTAAACCTCTAGGAAGTAATCACAACCTATCCCCTATGGTCCTACCTAGAAACACCATCATGTAACTAAACACAAAAGGTAACCCTCTGGGGATTACTCACAACCTATCCCCTCTGGTCTTACCAAGTAACATAAGAAACCCTCTGGGAAGTACACTCAGTCTAACCCCTCCGGTTCAGCTTAAGCATAGACTCTCTGAGGAAGCACTCGCCGTCAATTCCTCCTATAGTCTTGTATCGGTAACTAAAGGTGCTCTAGGGAAGCATGTACATCAAATTACTTCTGTGGCCCGTGTTGAGGAACTATAGACACTTTGAGGAAGCACTTACGTCAATTCCCCCTGTGGTCTCACATCGTAAGTAAAACAAACACTCTGGAGACGCCCTTCCATCCATTCTCTCTATGGTCTACTACACCAGGTTCTAACGACCCTGTGTAAGTCAAGCAAGTATAGCAACACACATCATCCAAAGTAAACATCAAGAACTACCTGTCTAGTAGTCTAATGCAACAACATGTCAGATAAACAAGATCACTCCATCCTACAAAACTCGGCGTGGAAAAAATAAGGCAGCCTAATAGGCTAAGAAAAACCAAGCAACCACAACCAAAACATGAATGGGAAACACCTACAAAGCATATAAATTCACCCTATTCACAATCAATTCAACTTTTACCCAATAATACAAGCATAACAAGAAAACAATAGGGCTAAAACTGTAAACAAGCAATACCCCGTTCATGGGTATTGGCGATTTTTCACATATAACTCAAAGACTTTCAATGGAACGGCACAAACCACCTACCTCGGTGTTTGGAGATTGCTATACGTGAACCTCAAGCCTTGAATCACCCAAGAACACCATAGATATACAAAAATTCCTAAAATGTTCAACTAAAGATAACTTGATGAAGATAAGGAATAAGGAAACAAATCTCAAGCAGAAGGAATAACTTACCGAGGTGATCCCAATGAAATCGATGATGGTCGATTCAGAGAACGGAAGGAAACTCAGGGGCTTAGAGATGATTTTTGGCCGTACGAGTTCTCTTGGATGAACTAGGTTGAGAAGAATATAGTTCTGTCCATCAGACGCAACCCTGGTATGTTTAATGAAAAAAAGAAAATACATGGTGTGTAATTTAGAAGTACATGGCGTGTACTTGCCTTTTCCATACTCCGATTTAGGCGGTCTCCAAGTCACCACACACGACCGTGTGTACAGCCGATACACGACCATCACACGACTACCCACTGTAACCAAGTACATGGCATGTACTTATAAAGTACACGACATGTACTTAGGAAATTTTCAGAAACTCCTATCTTTCCACAGAAACACCAGAAAAGGAAAAACATACATGAAATGAAGATTTGGGTTCTTAAAAACTTCCCCCATTAATGAAATTATTCCTTGAATTTCCCTAGATAGGTGGCGTATAAGAAGAAAACTCAAAAAACTCTGGCCACTGTGATCGTACATTGACCTCCCTCTCCCATGTCTCGTCCTGTACTCGCCCGTGTTGCCATAACAATCGTACTTGAGGAACAAACCTTCCATGGAGAACCTTCGTACTTTGATCAGCGATCTGGATAAGATGCTCCTCAAATGACACATCCACTTTGACCTCAACCTCCTTGGGTTGAAAAACATGAGATGGGTCTGAGAAGTAATGTCGAAGCTGAGAAACATGGAAGAAGTCATGCATAGCCCGGTACCTCTGAGGCAACTACAACATATAGGAAAACGACCCAACTCTCTCCAACACCTCAAATGGACCGACGTACCTTGATGAAATCTTACCCTGTCTTTTAATTCCACTGTGCCCCAACCTCGGTGTGACATGCATGTTAACCTGATCCCCGACCATGAACTCCATAGGTCATCTCCATTGATCAACATAAGACTTCTGTCGAGACTATGCAGTAGTCATCCTTTTCCAAATCAACTCTATCTAATCCGTGGTCTCCTGAACAGGATGAGGTCCCAAGAAAGCTACCTCTCCTGCCTCCAGCCAACATAATGGTGATCGGCATGGCCTACCATACAATGCTTCATAAGGTGTCATCTGAATAGTTTCTTCAAAACTATTGTTGTATGAAAACTCCACAAGAGGTATGTGCTTCTCCCACAAAACTCCAAAATCTAGGATGCATGCTTGGAGCTTGTCCTCAAGAACTTGAATCGTATTCTCGGACTGACCATATTTCTGGGGGTGGTAAGCTGTACTCAAAATTACACGTGTACCCAATTCCTTTTGAATCCCCTGCCAGACCTGAGAAGTAAAAAAAGCATCCCTATATGAAACAATGGATTGTGGAACCCCATGTAGATGTATAATCTCACAGATGTGAAACATTCCTAGCTCATCAACAATAAAGGTCTCCTTGATCAGCAAGAAGTGAGAAACCTTCGTGAGTCTATCAATGACAACCCAAACTGCATCATTTCCTCAAGGTGACCTCGACAAACCGGTCACAAAATCCATCACGACGTCATTACAATTACACTCGAGAATGGGTAATTGCTGCAAAATAACTACTGGTTGTTGATGCTCCCCCTTTACCTGCTGATAGGATGAAAAATTCATGACGAAACCAACCACATCTCTCTACATACCTGGACACCATTAATAATGGTGTAGATCATGATACATCTTGGTGACACCAGGATGAACTGCCCAAACTGAGGAATGAAAGTCCCGCATCAGCTCTTCATGTATGTCTGCTGACACCCATATGCGCCCCTGGAAATTCAAGATCTCATCCTCATCTATTGTTCATATAGGTATAGTGTTCTCTCATGACTCACTTTCCCATTAAACTAGGCCTTCTGAATCTGATAGCTGCCTCATTCGCACTCGATCAAGAAGAGTAGAGGTAACAGCTATAGAGGAATGAAACATCTACCCCTGTCTATTGTGCACCTCCAAATGAATCTCAGAGAACATAGCCATAAGCTCCCACTCACTTTGGCCTCCTGAACTTCATGTATCTAAGTCCACCTACTCAGCGCATCAGCCACTGCGTTTCCTTTCCTAGGTGTGTAGGTAAGCTCAAATTCAAAATACTGAAGGTACTCAACCCACCTTCACTGTATCAAATTTAGGTCACACTGAGTGAAGATATACTTGAGAATTTTGTGGTCGGTGAAAACCAAAAAATGATCTCCCATAAGATAATGCCTCCAACAGTGTAAGGCATGAATAACAATAGCCAACTCGAGGTCGTGTGTCAGGTATTTCCTCCCATGTGGCCTCAACTGCCGAGACCCGTACACAACAACTCCTTCCCCCTGCATAAGCATAGCTCCCAGATCGATATCTGAAGCATCACAATAAATAGTATAGCTTTTTACCATATCTGAAAAAACTATTATCAGTGATGAAGTAAACCCCCCTTCATCTCATAAAAGGTTGACTCAGAAGAATCTGACCACAAGAACATCACACCCTTCTTAGTCAGACCCATTAGTGGTGCTGATAAGCCTGAAGAGTCCTGTATGAAACATCTATAGTATCCAAATATCCCTAGAGAACTTCGTACCTCAAATACGTTCTTCGGATGGTCCCACGAAACTAATTCTCTCACTTTCTCTGGTTCAACTGATAATCCTATCTCCGAGATAACATGACCCAAGAAGTGAATCCGGTCCATCCAAAAGTGGAATTTTTGACGGCTTAGAATATAACTTATTTTCTCTCAGTGTACTCAAAATGATCTCAAGATGTGTGGCACGGTCGTGTTTAGTGTGAGATTACACCAAGATATCATTCACAAAAATCACCACCAAAAAATCCATGTATGGCTGGAACACTCGGTTCATCAGTGCCATGAAAATGGCAGGCGCATTTGTGAGGCCAAACAGAATAACCACATATTCGTTACCTACTCTAAAAGGTTGTAAGAGGTACATATAATTGTCTAACACGCAACTGATGATAACTAGATCTCAAGTCATTCTTCAAGAACACCTGGGATCCTAGAAGCTGATTAAAGAGATCATCAATCCTTGGCAAGGGACATCAGTTCTTAACCATTAACTGGTTCAACTTCCGATAATCCTTGCAACGTCAAAGGGTACCATCCACCTTCTTCTCAAATAGGACATGTGAACCCCAAGGAGAAGTACTGGGTTGGATGAAACCCTTAGCCTATAACTCCTCCAAAAGCTTCTTGAGCTCCTGCAACTCTAGTGTAGCAATCCTCTAAGAAGGAATAGACACCGATGTCACTCTAGGAACAAGCTCAATAGAAAAGTATACCTCTCACTTTGGTGGAAAACCTGAGAAGTCCTCTGGAAGGATGTTCCCGAAATGATCCACCACTGGAGGAAAGTCCATCTGTGAAGTCCCCTGGTCATCCAGATAAAGACTTGCAATATGGGATGTAACTCCTCTCAACCCATGATGCTCGGGTCTTTCTATGCTCTCTTGGACATCCCATTCACCCTCATGATGAAACGATCCACCCTCTGGTGATGTAAAACTCACCCTATGATGATAGCAACAAACAAAAACCTAGAACGAAACTAACCAGTCCATATCAAGAATGACATCATAGCCTATCATCTCTTGGACATAAAGGTCCCATAGGATGTGACACTCACCAACCTCTAGAGGGAACTCCTTGCACTAACATATACTAGTTGTTCTAGTCTCCAATAGAGTGTCTAATGTCAAAACATCAGTATAAGTAAAGATATAGAGCCTGAGGCTTTCTGCAATAGAAACAGTTATATAGCTATGGGAGGCCCCTTTATCAAAAAGAGATGAATCTAAAACTGAGGCCACAAAGATCGTACCTCAAACTGTAGAAGGTCTAGGATCCTATTTCTACTAGGTATGCTCCATTGCAAAAGTCTGGCTTGTACCACAACCCTGTGACCTTGCCTGACCACTCTGAGCTGATTCACCTTGCTGTCGTTGGAAGCCTAGCAACTAGCTAGCACAACCACAACATCCACCTCATCCTAAATAGACGAAAAATCTCTAGTTCCCAGACTAGTGAGAAACTGGTGGTACTTCTCCTGAACGAGGAGTCATAGAAGAACCCCTATCACCAATTGCTGGTGAAAAGATCTGGCAGAAATGCTGAAGATGACCCATCTTGCTGCAAGATCGACACTCTACTAGGTATCTCGGGCAATGTGGCCTCGTATGAACACTCTTCCCGCATTGGTATCACACCAAATGGCTACTAGAATATATCTCTCGCCTCCTCAGATCTCCATGTGTAGACTCCCTAAAATGATTCCTATTGTTAGTAGGAGGAATACTAACTCCAGATGCTAAGACACCCTGGCTCGCAACTCTATAATTTCTCAGATTATTCTCTATGATCAGTGCCTAGTTGATAATAAAAGTGATGGAAGTCAACCTGAAGATGTTCAACTATGAGCGGATGTCCTGTCTGAGACCATCCTCAAACTTCCTTTTTAGGAACATCCCATCTCCCTGTAGAAAGGGTGTAAGAAATTGAAGCTCCATGAAACGAGAGGAATAATCCATAATAGAAAGAGTACCCTGCTCTAGACTCATAAACTCTTGGGCTCGATCGGCCCTCAAGGTCTCTGGGTAAAATTAGTCATAAAAGATACACTAGAACTCCTCCCAAGCCACAACCAACTGATGACCCGCCTGTGAGACTACATCCCACCATCTCTTGGCGGAATCCCGCAACATGTAAGTAGCGAGATTGACCTGCCTCTCCATAGGCATATCTAGATGCTCAAAGATGGTCAACATGGCTTCTAGCCATAAATATACAGCCTGAGGTCCTCCTTCCCCTGAAAAGGTGGGAGGATGCTGCTGCTGGAAAACCCGTGTCAATTCTGCCATAGACGAGGCAGGAGGCAGTGCTCTCTAGAAGGTCTACATCATTCTCATGAAGCCTTCCCTGAAATATGCATCAGCACTTGTATCTGGTATAACTACTGGTTCCAAGACTAGAACAACTGTAGGGTTAGATAGTAGTCCTTGATCAGCCATATCTGGTGTCTGATCATTGCCCTGTAACTGGTGGACAACCGAAGGATGTCTTGGTGGCATGACTCTACAAAGTCAAGCGCACACCTTAGATCAAGATTAACATGGACTGAAAACTAGAATAAAAGGAGGGAACAATAGAAATAAATCATTAAAGTTTTTCAAAACAATGATACATGGCATGTATACTTAACTACACAACGTGTTCCTATTATCCATTCACATGGGTGTGTACTTCTTCCAACCCAGGTCATGTAGCACTCCAAACACATGGTGTGTTGTCCTAACACATAGAGTGTACTTGAATCCTCTTACCCTGCCCGAGTTCTTCTATTGGACTAAGCTACATGGTTCCCTAGAAAAAGACTACATGACGTGTTCGTGTCAGACATGACATGTACTAGATGACCTTCACTGACCCAGGTTGTTAGTGACATGACTAGATACACAACTCACACTACACGATGTGTTCCAGATAGACACGACATGTACTAAAGGATTTCCACCGACTCGTGTTGTTAGTTACAAAGCTGGATTCTAGGGATTACACTACACGGTGTGTTCAAGACTGACATAGAATGTATTGATTAAGTTTCTATCCATTCGTGTCATTAGTCACATGGGTGGACACATGGTCTACACAACACAGAATATACAACCGGTACACGACATGTTCCCCCAAGGATTTCCCAACCCTGTGTCTCTGCCCACATAGCTAGTGACATGGTTAGAGACTACACGGCGTGTACTTACAGTACATGGCATGTACTTAAAAAAACAGTTTCTTCTTGAATAGAAGAACACATGGCGTGTATTCATCATTACATGCCATGTATTCTGAGATTTTTTGGACAGTAAGCCTTAGAAACTTCTCCAGAACCAATAAAAAACACTGAAATGAATACTAAAGTGACAAATTATGATCTGTGAGGGCCCATACTGTCCGCGAATCAAAGCTTGGAATTTTATACATGTCATTTTCAAGTATAAAAGTTTAATGATCCACCAAATTCTTATCCATGAGGTCCCATAACACCTTAAGAACCAAATTTTGGCATTCATTCAAATGAAACCTTACACAATTCAATACCCTATCAAAAGTAGGTATTCTATTAAGGCATCTATCACAATGGCATGAATATCTAGCATAACATCTATCACAACAACATGCAGTCACTAATGCACCCTAAATGGAATGACAGGAATGCATGACATGTGATTTCTAACAAGCTCTTATATGATTCATGAGATGGAATACCATCATATCATCAGGTTGCAAGAGAAATAAAACCTTAATAATATCAACAATAACAACAAAAAACATATGAATTACCCAATAGTGAAATCAAATCAACTGTAAAATTGGAAAACCATAAAAATTGCAATAACCGAGGTAAATTGTCTTTTTCCTGTACACAGGTTATCTACTCCCTGGAACAACTTATTACCAACTACAAATTCCTTATTATCCCAGACTATAGGATCCAAACAGTAAGTCAAGAAAAAAAATAATTCCTCTGATACCAGTTTGTAACATCCTGGTTCCGAAAGCCACCCAGAGGCTCCCCATACCCAGTTGGTCACATGGCCTCAAGTGCATTTCCCTGAACGCCAGAGGCTGCCAACTAGCAGTGAGGGCCTTGGGTGGGATAGTGGGGAAACTATGCCCTCATTGGTAGAGTAACACATTGGAAGAGAACAATAACAATAACAGAAGAAGTAATAATCCATACAAAAGTAAACAACAGAAGACTTAAATATAATAAACTGGAGCACACACACATATATAAATGATGCATGATACATATGTCTAGGAAAGTATCCAAACAAATCACAATTCTGGAATAAAAATAGTACTAAACCAAAGTACAAAAGAAAATAGATAACAACTCAACAACATCACAAGCCGCAGCTTGGTCCCATGCTCTCCAGCTCCGCAACAATCAAGTACTTGAAGTAGAAGGGAGCTTTCCCTTATCTACACCTGCAACAATATAATCTGTTTGGGCCCAAAATCATGGCCCAAATAGGGTGTGAGACTAGATCCCAATAGGCAACCACCACAAGATCTGTGCCTAACAGTATGTGAATATATGGCAGGTAATAAGTAAATGAAAGTAGTAAATAAGGAAGTACACAGCAGTAAACAATCCACAGTTTCAATGCATTCAGTTTCATATATCAAGAAATAGTTAATCAAAGAAGGTAATTACAAATAGTTAACCCTCTAGGAAGTACTCACAACCTATCCCCTCTGCTCCTACCTAGCAACACAAGAAAGCAGCTAAACACAAAAGGTAACCCTATGGGAAGTACTCACAACCTATCCCCTCTAGTCCTACCCAGTAACACAAGCAACCCTATGGGATGTAAACTTTGTCTAACCCCTATGGTTTAGCTTAAGCATAGACTCTCTGAGGAATCACTCGCCATCAATTTCTCCTATAGTATCGTTTTGATAACTAAAGGCTCTCTAGGGAAGCACTTACATCACATTCCCTCTATGGCCCGCGTTTAGGAACTACAAACACTCTAAGTAAGCAATTACATCAATTCCCCCTATAGTCTCACATCGTAAGTAAAACAGACACTCTGGAGAAGCACTTTAGTCCATTCTCCCTATGGTCTACTACACCAGGTTATCACAACCCTGTGTAAGTCAAGAAAGTATAGCAACACACATCGGACAAAGTAAACCTCAAGAACAACTTGGATAACAGTATATAGCAACAACATGGTAGATAAACAAGATCACTCCATCCTACAAAACTCGGCATGGAAAAAACAAGGCAGCCTAATAGGCTAAGAAAAACCAAACATCCACAACCAAAACATGCATGGGAAACACCTCTAAAGCATATAAATTCACCCTATTCATAATCAATTCAACCTCTACTCAATCATACAAGAATAATAGGAAAATAATAGGGATAGAATAGTAAAAATTCAATACCCCATTCATGGGTATTGGAAATTTTGAACATATAACTCAAATTCTTTCAACAAAATTACACAAACCACCTACCTCGGTGTTGGGATATTTCTATACATGAACCTCAAGCCTTGAATCACCCAAGAACAATGTAGATCTAAAAAAAATCCTAAAACGTTTAACTGAGGATAACTTGAGGAAGAGGAGGAATCAAGAAACAAAGCTCAATAAGAAGGAAAAGCTTTCCAAGGTGATCCCAATGCAATCAATGGAGGTTGATTCGGAGAATAGATGGAAACTCGGGGTCTCATAGAAGATTATTGGCCATACGGGTTCCCTCAGATGAACTAGATCAAGAAGAAGATAGTTCTATCTGTCAGACGCACCCCTGGTACTTTTAATGAAAAAACAAAAATACACGGTGTGTACTTTAGAAGTACATAGTGTGTACTTGCCTTTTATGTAATTTGCTATAGGCAGTCTCTAAGTCACCACACACATCTGTGTGTACGGCCGCTACACGACCAACTCACGACTACCTGCGGTGACCGAGTACACGACATGAACTTATAAAGTACATGACGTGTACTTAAGAAATTTAAAAAAACTCATCTTTTTCCTAAAAAACACCTAAAAAGGAAAAACATACCAGAAAAGAAGATATGGGTTCTTACAATCCTGTTTGATTATGGTTCTTTAGTTGGATTCTTGGATTTTATGAAAATATATTGTCTGTAATATGGCCTTAAATTATTTGGTATGCCTTCATTTTGACATATATTACCATTAACCTAGTGTATTGGAGGTGGGTTTGGGGTGTTACACATGGCCCACATCAAGTCCAAGAGGGGCCTTGGAGTATCAGGTTGTGAAAACTTATATGTATTTTATGGATGTAAAAGAAGAATAATCAATTGAAATAAATTTACATATTTTAAATTATGATTTTAGGAAAGTGGATGATATCTCATATTTGGGAATGTTTATAGAATTAGATATAAGAAGAAGAGTGAAATATATTTCTATGTGTTTATATATAGAATGTAGTAGGATAATTCCAAAGAAGAAGAAGTAGAAGAATAATCATAATAATCACAACAACTACTCAATGGATTTATACTTTTTATAATGACTCACAGGTTCTTAAATATTTGGTAATAATGTCAATATTTTTGTGGGATATCATTAAAAAAATAATGATACACATCATGTGGCATATATTCGAGGATAAAAATAACTCATTGTATCAAACATGTAAAATTTTGAGGATTATATGATCATGTGTTTTAAAGTATTATGATATAGATTTAGCTATATATTTTGATTTATGATTTATATAAAAAATATTAGGCATGTTATATTTTAACATTCACATGTGTGTATATATGGTACCATTTTCTTATTACTCACTATAAAAAGTGTGAATGGTTGTTTTAAGGAGGAACGTAAAATGGGGTTGAATTCACTAATTTTCTATCATTTTTATTGAATTATATCTTTATATAAAGTTATTTTTTAAAGTATTATAATATCAATCTAGGTCTCCTTTTATGTTATTTTTCTCTATTTGGGGATTATTGAAAATTAGATGTTGTTCATAGGTGGTGTGTTTCTCTTTAATTCATATATTCATCATCAATAAAATTAACTAATTGAAAAAATGAAATTATTATTGTTTGATTGGATGAACTATAATATATGTAATGATAAAATTCAATAATACCAATTATCTATTATATTTTATTTTCATGAAGTAACAAAAAAATGGGCATGTACCTCAAACTAAAAATAAAGTAATGAAAACGAATGATTGAATGAATATTGATATTGAAGTACAAGATAATATTGTAATTAACTTTTTCTATCCGAGTATGAATTCAATATATTATAATGGATTATGAGAGTATAAGAATTTTTGGAGAATTTATAGATCATTTTTAATGAATTTAATAAGTAAATAAGGAAAAAATAAAATTTTGTGCCTAAAATATAAAGATATCTAAATTAATGATGATGAATATTTTGATGTCTTATTCTCAAATTCCAATAATGAGGCATATACCATAAGTGGTTTTGGTGAAGCAATATAATATTCTATAATTTTTTTATTTGATTCAATTTAACTTTTTTGAAAAATTTATGAATGTTTTTTGATGATTGAATTCTAGGATTCTAAAAGACTTATGTTGAATGATATTCATAGTATAATGATTGAATATGATATTAGGAAAAGATATTTTTCATGAAGAAAAATAAGGATGATATGTAAATATTAATTAATTTATTGAATCAAAGGAGGAGGAATGTTGTTTTTGACATTGATGTGGATTTTGATAATGTGGAAAATGATGAAATGAAATTTGAAAAATTTATGTCATTTATCCCTAGAAGTATGAGGAGTTTAAAATATATGTTTCAAGGGATGATTAAAGTAATGTATGACCTATTTGAAGGTATCAAAAATTTAATAATGAATTTTTTAAATTTTAATAATGATAATGGATATGAAGATCAGGATAAGAAAGAATGTATTTCAACAAAAAATAAAGCATCGATATTTTGTCTAGATAATGTTTTCTTTAATGGGGAGGTGTATGAATTTCAATAAATCAAAGAAGTAAAATATCTCATATATGTTCAATGATAAAAATTGTAGAACGTATGATCTGAAATTTTAGACATTCATTGAAATTAATGAAAATAATTTGATCGAAAAAGTGAATGAGATAGTTATCATTTATAATGACCGTAAAAATTATGCGTATGAGAAAAACCTATAACTTGAATTAATTATATATAGGGAACACAATGAATTTATTTCAAATATTTGATAATTTTTTATTTTTAATAATAATATAATGTTATACACTAAATCATTTTCCAATAATGACACTTTTGGGAAATAATTCCTCAAGGTGTCATCTTAGTATTTTTGGGAGGATTTTTTGTTGACAGAGCCAGTTGACCACATTACACTATGGTTGGTGTTACTAAAGAAAATATTTTGAAGGTGGCATAGTTTCATAGTGTTATATAATTTTTTTTGGGCCTCATAATTAATATTTTTTAATATAAAATAAAGGATTTATACATAGAATTTATGGCAAACTTTAAATCATCTAAAGGAGTTTTTGGACCAAAAAGCATTGAGATCGAATACCAAAATGATACTACATGAGAAAAACAAAGGAATTATATAGAGGAATACTTTTTTTGAGGATGCAGTTGGTTAATTAAGGTAACCTCAAAGGTTCATGTGGTATGAAAACCTCATAGCAGTATATGTTCATAGCGATATTGTCATTTACAAAGTGAAGGCAATGAATTATGTCAATCAAAAAGGGATTTTTATTTACAAGATGAATTTGGTGATTTAAGGTGAACCTTGAATTTATAAATTTTATATGTAGACTACATATAATGTGTAGTAAATAGTGATGTATAATCCTTAAAGGATTTTCTGGTAATTGTGATTTGCAGGTTTTATAGGATTTCATTACCTATATAAAGGACCCTACTCACATTATAAGAGAGAGAGGATTTCAATAGAGAAGATTGTCATCAGAAAAAGGGATGAGTATAAAGTATTTTTCATTGGACCAATTCCTCAATTAGTTATTTAGGGAAGATAGTCTACTTAAGGGGTTTGTGGGGAAATATTGCATGCAAAGGAAAAGTGGTTATGAAGAGAAGTGTTCCCCTGAAGTGATGGCCATCCATGAAGCATATTAGGATTTAAAAGCACTCACACTATATGGTGAAAGGTATTTTCATGAAGGGTATTAAGTAGTTAGTGAAGGATTATAAATAGCTAATGAAAGGTCTCTCTAAAAGTAAAATTCCATACAATGAAGTGTACTTAATCTATTGGGTGAAAACATAGATTCATGGAACACTCATATATGAATCATTTATGAGGTGATTAATAAAAAAAAATATTACTCTGGATATGTAGTAAGAGAACTTCTACAGATAGAGTAGTGATCTTTCAAATTGTGATTGGTTGTAAACTAGGAGGGACAATGATTCAACACCAAAACATGTATTGGAAGTGAGCTTTAGTAAATTTGGTATATATGCACATTTCCTTTGTATTCTACATGAATGTATCATAGTGAGGTTGAACCAAGTAAAATTTCTATGTCATGTGCATGTTTTAATTCACATATTATTATCTTATATGGCGATAATAGGGAAAGGTTTTCTACTTAATGATGAAACAATATCCAAAGAGACAATTATTTTAATTTTTCATACACTGATTCAGCCCCCACTCATTTCTGGGTATTTATCCAAGTTGGTCTAATAGAAATCATGTGGGATTAAAATGATTATGAATTTACTCAATAAATTGAAGAAATAGAATGTTCTCTGGGAAGTGAAGGCCAATTAAAAGTGGTAAGATCACGATGTTTATTGATAAACATTACGGATGTTGAGAAGAAACAAAACAATTGAAATCCAACTTTATAAAAAAATAAAAATGTTAGGGGATTATCAATGAAATAAATTTATTATTTTATAAAATATTATCCTCATATGGAATAGTAAGGAACATGATAAATTGGTAAAATAGGTCATTAATATGTGATTTATAAGTTTTATTTTAAGATAATTTTTTTGATATAAAGGTTTGTCACAAAATTAGAAAATGCGATGAAATTCAAAAATTTCGGGAATCCAATTTTGAAAGTGAAAAATTCAAAAAATGGTGATCCAAAAGAGTTATAAAGAAATACTAGGGTGATTAATAATGTATTTAAATTATACATTAATATCATTTTGATTTTTGATCCAATTTTAATCAATAATATATGAACATTTAGAAATCAACATAGGTTTAATAAATTGTAACATTTAGTGGAATATATCCATTGTATGGATATTAATTTTATTTTGGGGGTGTTATGAATATGTAACAAAGATGATAGTTTAGTTATTAAAATTTTATTAATTCTAATATAACTGGGAGGTATATTATGAGCGGGTTTGCCCTAGTGAAATGAAAAAAATTTCAGAAACAATTTCAGAATTTTTTAAAGAATGAATAATACATGTTTCAAAAAATAAAAGGTGTTTATAAAAGCTTTGATCAATGAGGTTACTAACTGTATAAATAAATCACTATCCCCCAACTAATTTTGATTATAAATACTCAATGGTCTCAGAAGAGTAAACTGAAAAGAAAATGGGAATGCCTTTATTATTAAAGTAGAACTAAAATCAATATAAATGAAACAACCATGGATCTTTTATAGTGGATGAACATAACATATAACATGATATTTCAAGATCTTAAGAGATGTTGATAAGTGATAGTCAAGATCAATGAGCATTCAAAATGATGTGTTACTTATGATTAGAGGAGTTGGTTTAACTGTTATTATTGAGGATAAATTTAATTCAAAGATTAGGTTATTTTTATATATATTGAAACATAACATATTAAATATTCCTAAAATTTGTGATGAAGGAATTGAAGTGGTCATTGGAGAGGTTGAATGTTTGGTGAAGAGGTAAAATTATATTTTTTATTGAGTAGAATTTTGAAAACATAGAGAACAATTTTCAGGTCTACAAAAGAGAAATATTAATACTAGAAGAAAACGATGGATGAAAGTAAATAATATAATCAGAATCATGAATGAATTGGTCCATAGAAAATGATTATGACTTCCAATGGAAGTAATGTTTTTATGTTCCCATATTGATGAGATAAGAAAATTTTATATTTTATAATATCCCAAAGGAAATGATTACTAATTATTCATAAAATAATGATTAGATTTCAACATATATCCCAATTAAGATCATTCATTCAAATTTTACTAAAATTATATAGAGTAAATAAACCAATGGATATAAGAATATTTTTTATTGATGAGTTCAGTCGTATTATAGGTGGTTTTTTTATTATGAATAATACATAGTCCCTGAATATGTTTTACATTTTTTTATTGAGATAATTAAAAATAGTGTGGATTTTACTAGAATATGTTTCATATGAAAAATAGAGATGAGTAAACATGTGTTGAATTTGATGTATATCATGAAGCGAATTTTATTATTTATGAATTTGGTGCATAATATAAACCAACAAAATTATGTCTATTAAATTAAAAATATTAGGTTAATGATAGGGGAACATACTATATTGGTATACCATGGTAATTCATGATTTTTTGGGCCAAATATTAGCATGATATTTCAAAAACAACATTATTTTTATATTAAATGAATTTAGATATGTCATAATATTTGATTTATTATTATAAGACACCTTGACTTAAAAACTAATGGTAATTTGAATGCCTCAATATTATCATGGTGAGCGATGAAAGTTTTTGGAAAATCGAGAAAAGAGGAGTTGAATGTATATTCATGTGTTATCCTCTAAATTAAAGGTGGTTGATCGTGTTGTCGAGCGCGTCAAATTAGTTGTTTAATTTTAACTAGAATTTCTGCAGTATAACAGCAACCCTAGGTCATCTCTCGATGGAGCCTTAGATAATTAATTTAAAAAGTGGGTTTTGATTATGAAAGTAGAAGTTGAATGAGGTTTTTTAAAACTTGGGGTTTTGATGATTAATGATGAAAATAGAAAATGAAAGCAATAAAACAATGTAGAGATTAACAGAATTAATTAAGCATGATGAACCCGAGGTACTCTCATGATGTTTATCATTAATCGATTCATGATATAGGGTTATGATCTTTTAATCCCAAGTTTGTAACACATAGAACCATAATTTTACTGATTTTATACTAGGATAACTCCTAGGGTTCAGTCGAAAACACACAATGATTCACCGGACACCGCCGATGATTGGGTGATTTGTGTTTGACTTCATAACCGAAACCCACCAAGGCAACACACGAAGAACTTGATGCGCTGTCCAGGTTTGTATATTTTTTATTTGTGATACCATGAAATAAATGTAAATGTTATTGAAAGTGATTATATGAGTTCAATTGACCAATATGAACCACAAAAACACCACAATTGAAAGGGGAAAAAGAAGCGGTGAACGATGTGTGAAACATCACATGAATGGGTACCCACAAACATGATCATATGAGTTGAGCATGTCATACCAGTACATAAATCAATAAAATTAAAATAGATGATAAAGAAAAACAACATAAAACCTGGAATTAAAAATATCATTCAATATAATACAAAACTGAAGCTCGGGATTACATCATGTTCCTCCCCGGGTGATCACAAGGGGTTTAGAAACCCATGGGAGAGGAGGAAGATAAAGATGTTGGGCTAGAACTTTTAATAGCCTCCAAAACTTCTAAGGATGTTGAGAAGACTAATTGGGGACTCCAAAATGGAAACACATTTCCTCCTGGTAGAAATCTAAAATAGGGAGCCCAAGGTGCCATTTTATAGGAAAATTAGAAGGTGGTTTGAGGCACACAGATTTGGCACACAGATTTATTCAATACATTTGTACCACGCGTTTCGACCAATAGACACCCGAATCTCCCTTTTGAAAAAACTGGAAAGTTTTAGCCCCACATACTGACTATCTCCACCGAATGTTTGGCATCAATTGGACAAGTGGATCCGGAGATACAAACATATTACAGAACACCATATTTGACTTTGTACAAATTTTATTCCTTGGACAGATCAGTTCGGTTGGGCCCCTTGATGGACGAATTGGGATTGGATTCCTTCATAAGAGTTGTATCCCATTATAGTTTGTATTAGTACACAAAATATGATCCCATTTGGATTCACATAATTTTCTTTACAAGCACAAAAGTGGAAAAGTATTCATGGATCCATGCAATTTTGGACCATTTTTCATCCACTTCATCAAGGGCCCTCCAAATCATATCCTCCAACATTGAAATAATAAAAAAAGTAACATTTACCATTATAATATTAATTAACATTAATTAATTGATTCAAACATAAAGTGAAATTTATTATTATATTTGGAATATTCATTACAAAAGTAGTTTAAAACAGCGGTGTAAGGGTGGAATAAAATAGTGAATCGTGGTACGATCACACCCCCACACCTAAACATTTTCACTCCTAGGAAAAGTCACTTATCCAAATAAAATGATGCCTATATATATTCCCAAAATTATGAAGACTTAAAATTTGAGGAAATTTTAATAAAAGTAATGTGATCAATGCACGAAACACACCAAAGAGTTCTTCTTAGTGAATATAGAAAAAGATGTCTCATAAATCATATCATAGTGAAATTCAAAAAGATTCATGATACCAAATTGAGGAAGGAATTCAAAACTCAACCATGAAAATAAATCACCATGTGTGTGTGTGAAAACTATTCCATTCTATTATTTCTACTTTCTATCCAATAAATATTGGTTATTTTAACATTTTTCAGCTTAAATGATTTTTTTCCACCGAACCTACCCTATATCCTTTGCAATCATATTTCAAGACCCACTCACTTAAGAATTCTTAGAAGTCAAACCATAAGCTCTCGACCTAGATATACCCATATGTTGAACATTTCATCAATCCCCTTATTTATTTATTTTTCTAGAAGTTGCATTTGGAACAAATCTCATATTCATCTCTCAACCCTTTTTTGATCTCATCACGACACTAATTGAAATGGTTATAACAAGATAAAAGGTTGAGGAGGAGTGGTTTTTGACCTGCCCAAGACACAATTTTTTTTTGAGGGTGTACAACAGTTAGACATTAGGTACACACGCATAGGTCAATCTGGTACAGTAATGAAATAGATCGGATAAGAAAAGAATGTATGGAAATATCATTTAAAGCTGAAAAATATTAACCCAACATATATTTAACTTATATTATGTAATAAATATTCACACTTTTTGGTTTGGTGCAAAAATTTGTGGAGATATTAGTGACATAGTTTTCCCAAAAACTACTAACATGAGGGGCATCAATCATCTCAAAGGTTTCACATAGATATGACCATTTATATCATTGATAGAAAACCAATTCACTAAAAAAAAAGAAAATCACTCCCTGATGTTAAATGCATACAAATATTCTTTTCAGCCTTCATTATGGTATTTTTACTTTCCCCCCTTTATGGTCACCAAATCATGGAACTTCGAAATTGTTGATGGGGGAAAAATGAAAATACCATAAAGAAGGCCAAAAAGAGAATAAATGAGAAAACGATGAAAATTCTTAACTAACCCAGGAATATATCCACCCCCACACCTAGAATGCGCAGTGTCCTCACTGAAATAATTGATAATGTGAGAAGGAACGATAAAACATGGTGTGTTTTATTGGGATGATGCGTCGAGAAGGTGTATTTTCTCCACCAGATTCTTCGGAAAATCCTCATAGAAGTGTTTAAGTCACTGCCCATTGATGGTAAGACTTCATCAACTCTTCTCATGAAAAAACTATATTTCACCAAAAGGGTAATCATTAGTAACAGTATAAGGAATGAGCCATCAGGAACAAAGCTTACCTGGGTGGAGCTTAAGCCTGGAATTGTACATGAGGACCTTCTCACCAATATAGAACTTCCACTGGTGAATCATGCTATCATGAATAGACTTTGTATTCTCTTTATAGATCCGGGAGTTTTCATATGCATCACGTCTAATTTCTTCCAACTCTTGAATCTGCACCTTTCTTTTCTCACCTGTATTTGAAAGGTTCATATTACATTGTTTAACAGCCCAATATGCATGGTGTTCTACCTCCACTGGGAGGTGAAAAGCCTTCCCAAACACAATTTTGTATGGTGACATTCTGATTAGTGTTTTAAAAGCTATACGGTATGCCCAAAGTGCATCATCCAAGCGCAAACTCCAATATTTCCTATTGGGTTTTACCGTTTTTCCCAGATTCGTTTAACTTCACAATTTGATATTTCTGCCTATCCATTAGTTTGGGGGTGATATGAAGTGAAGACTTTATGTCAAAGAAAATTATTCATGTTACGATTGCAAAAATATGATTCCTGATCACTAATGATGAATCTTGGTAAACCAAACCTACTAAAAATTTGGGACCTCACAAAATGAACAACCACTCGATAGTCATCAGTCCTGGTGGCCTTTGCTTCCACCCATTTAGATACATAGTCAATATCCAATAAGATGTACAGAAAGCCAAATGAATTTGGAAAAGACCCCATGAATTCAATTCCCCATGCATAGAAGATCTCACAAAATAAAATGGGATGTTGGGGCATTTCATTCCTCTTGGAGATATTCCCTGTTAATTGACAACAACTACATAACTTGCAAAATCTATGGGTATCCCTATATAAAGTTGTCCAATAAATTCCTGAGTCAAGGAGCTTTTGAGCTGTACATTGAGAGCCAAAGTGGCCCCCATAGGCCAACATGTGGTAGAAGGTCAAAACAGAGGTGAACTCATGTTCAAGGACACACCGACGAACTACTTGGTCACCAAAAATTCTCCACAAATATGGGTCATCCCAAATGTACCACTAAGAATCATGCTTATGTCTTTGGGACTATGAAGTGCTGAAATCAGTGGGGACCCTAGATGTTGCTAGAAAATTCACAATGTCCGCATACCAGGGGGTAAGGTCCACAACATCACAAAAGTTCTCATGAGAAAAGAATTATCCAACGGGGAGGGATTAGTCAGCATGGTGGTCCAGTGGTGAAGAAATACTACTAATGTGGTCAACTACAACATTTTACACCCCTCTTATCTCTAATATTAAGGTCAAACTCTTAGAGGAAGAGCATCCACCATATGAGATGAGGTTTGGATTCAGGTTTCTTTAAGAGAAAATGAAGGGCAACATGATTTGAGAAGATGATGATTTTTGACCCGATAAGATATGAACAGAATTTTTACAAGGAAAACACAATTTAAATAAGTCCCTTTTCAGTGGTTGTGTATTTTACCTATGTAGGGTCAAGGGTATGTGAGGCATACACAATGACATGAGGAGTCTTCTCAACCCTTTGAGATAAAACTGCCCCAACTGCAAAGTTAGAGGCATCACACATAAGCTCAAAGGGGAGATCCCACCTTGGTGGTTGGATGATGGGAGGTGATGTGATACTCTTTTTTAGTGAATTGAATGCATCCTCACAATTTTTATCAAACAAAAACTCAGAATCTTTTTGAAATAACTGGGTCAATGGAAGTGAAATCTTACTAAAGTCTTTAATGAATCGGCGGTAAAAATCCGCATGACCCAAGAAAGATCACACCTTGTTGACGCTCCTTTTACGTCACAGATTCTAAACGAAACGAAAAGGGAAATACCTCAAACAAAGAAGATTCATCCTTTGAATAAACATCAAAAAAAGAGAAAGGGATGAACAAGGAGAACATTTCCCATATGTCGTACAAGTTCCAACATGGTCGCACAAGTATACTTGCGTGCCGCCCAAATGGTCGTGCAGGTGACTTGCGCGACTTCCTTGAAAATCGCCCAGGGTCTTCTCCAGCCTATAAATACCCCTGGTGGGCCCCCCATTTTAGGAGGATTTTTTCCAAAATTCAGATACAGAGCTCTGAACGCCCAAGTCTCTTCTTTAAGTCTTCCGAACACTTATAAGGTAATTATTTACCAATAATGGAAGGTCTAAACAATAGGAATAAGGTCTAAGTGTTATAATTCACTAACACTAGCACGCTTAAGTGTTTTACCTTTAAGGGAAATGGACACACTTGCTCGCCTCCTTACCTACACATTGAAACTTGCGCACCACTCTTCTAGAAGTACCTAAGGATAATTTTATAGGCTTTGGTCAAGGATCACCCAAGTATTACCTTACTAGTTAACTGTTGCCCAAGTATATAGGTGTCTCACAAGTATACTTGTGCGACCAAGACCTGCACGCCCATTCATTACTTGCACGACCACCTAGGACTTGTGTGCCCCTCTATTTTTGGGTGCTCTTCCTGCCTATTTCACCTCTCTTATGCCATTCCACCTTTCCTTTTCAAGATTAAGTCTTCAAGACACTCTTAAAAGCCATTTATGGCATGTTTTCTTGATTTAATTCCTTATCTGAAAGGAATTATGTGGAATATATCTCAAAACCTAGTGATTTACACATCTTTATGTCACTAAAGTTAGAGATTTCATTCATTCAACCTCATCCTTTAAGATCAGAGAACCCTATTCAAGGGCCTCCTTTTAAGGAGTAAGCCCCAAGTCCCCTAATTTGGGCATCCTCCTCAGGAGTAAGCCCCTACCATAATTCCTTTAACCTGGGCATCCTCTTCAGGAGAAATCCCCAGTTTTCAAATCCCTTTAACCTGGGCCTCCTTCTTAGGAGTAAGCCCCAGTTTTATATTTCTCTTAACCAGTCTTAATTTACTTTTGATATGGGCTTCCTTCTTAGGAGTAAAACCCAATCATGAGTCCCCTCCTAATTTGGGCATCTTCCTCAGGAGTAAGCCCCAGGTTAGAGTACCCAAATCACCATGAATTACATATACCTTAATGGACCTTGTTCCTGGGTTTCTTCTCTAAAGTAAAACCCAATATTCATCTATTTTGGACAGTCATATATACATAAGCCCCACATCATTGCATCTTTCCTGGCACAATTTTCTGGTTTCACCAATAACTCTTGTTTCTCACACCGAGCATGACTCACGTGAGCTTAGAGTGTAAAAGTAATCATGACATCTTTCTTTGAGACATCAATCATGCATAAAAACCATACTCCCTTAATCGAACTATGTGGGTTCTGATTCCTTTTCTAAATAAACGATATGTAGGTAGCCCATCAGTGGGTACAATCCCAACTCTGAAATAATCCATGTCCTTCTGAATGACAATAAACTTCAAGTGCCCCACTGAGTAGATTTGAAACTAGTATGGTCATCATAATGACCAAGAGACTTTTATGTATTAAAGGACACCATTGAATAAGAATCTCTAACAAATACAGATGATTCTCCATCGATGAAGAACCTCAAATACATATAAAAGATTCTCTAAATTTACTACATATTTAATCTTTGATTTTCAGATCTAAAGAAAATATCATTTTATACTTGTTAATGTAATAATGATTCAAGAACATAACATAAATCTATAAAGAGAGTCCCAGAATAGACAATAATTCCCCTCAAAAAGGTGTGATGAGTCCGACCTCCCATCCTCTCGACCAATGCAAATTCCTAAGCCTCATCAGTCCATAACTAATGAGCACCTACCTTTGGAAAATGGTTCCAAATGGATATGTAATCATTGGATATTTCTAGTTCTATGAACAAACCCGTTAGAAACCAATTGGAATGTTTGAACCTTTAATAAATGAGGTCATCCCCAATTCCAGAGGGAAACAAAAAATGGTGAACCCAACGTGAATCTTTAACCAAGTTAAAATGATGTTTTACTTATTTGTTAGGACCCTGTTTAAAACTCAATGAGAGGGCCAAAAAAGCAATCAATAACATATTTTCTCATCCAAAAGATATAGTGGCTGGACTTATCTTGATTATGTATGTTATATCAAACATGAACTCTTTTCCAAGATCTTCTGCATTACGAGAATGGATTTTCTTAAGTCCACATCTATGAATACCTCTGTTGTGAAAACCTCTGCTGTAAATTCCACTACTGCTACTCCTGCTGGATCGTCGTCTGCTCTGAGGACGACATCACCTACTCAGCGTCTTCAACGCTGGGTATCAGATGCACTGGTTAATGAGTATCGTCAAAACGGTACTATTCTGACTCTGGAGGCCGCTCAACAAGCCCTCCAAGTCAATAATTCAACCAGGTCATCCAGACAGCGATGACCCATGATCAAGAAGCAGGCGGTGATAATCATCGTCTCCAACCATTTCGAGTCGTTATCCCTGGAACGCAACAACCATTCACTCCCATATTCTGAGGAGGTAATGAGTAGGTCCCTCAGGGCCTTAATTCAAGGAAACATGAGTCCTTCCCGAGGGCTCCCACCAACAATCGCCGCCAGAATCGTGCGGAAGTGCGCCCTCAACATGATGAGGGTATCGACTCTAGGAATTCGGCTCAGGTTCCTCAAACCCGAGTAGGCAAGACGAACCACCAGAGGCGAAAAACGATTAACAGTGAGCATGCTCTTATCTCTACCATTTCCGGAGAAGTCCACCAACCTAACTTGGTGGAAAGCAACGAGCGGGCACACACACCCATCCATTTTAATTCTGATGTCCATCAGACTCATCTGGTAGCATTACGCCAATCCCGCCAGGCAATTCCGGAAGAGTACTATAGATAAGAACATACACCTGTTTATAAATCATCAGTTAGTCAGCAGGCTCATCTGAATACATATTATGGAGCTCATCAACCACGTTTGGAGAAGTGCAATTAGTAGTCACATACACCTGCTAGTTTTGATCAATATTACCAACAGTCTTGTTTGGTAGCACTCAGAGAAGTCAGTCAGAAAGCTCCGGTGACAAACAGGAGGCAGACTCAACTCTCTGCCCCCACACTTGAGTACTACCAGGATTTACTGATAGGAAAATGAAGACATGAGAAGGCACATACACCTACTCCAAGCATGGAATGGACGTATATCCCCATTCCAGTAGCTGAAGTCACCAAGAATATTCTATCAATGGGGAAAGAGTAGAAGCAAATACCTGCTCATATTCTGGATGCCTGCTAGGATATTATAACAACTTCAGCAGCATCTCAGGGAAAGACACATAAATCTATCCCTACCAGTGGAGTGACACATCAACAGTTCACTCCAGAACAAACACACACATCTGTTCCAGTCCAAGAGGGTTGTGGGGGCATACTCCCCCATATCATACGGACAACCAAGTTAGGCACATACACCTGGTTTGAGCGGAGTTAATCAGCCTAACCTGATCATTTCTCCTGAGAAGGCACACACACCTTCCAAATTGAGTAAGAAGTCATCTAAGAGGAAGACCTGCCCAACACAGTCAAGAAATAAAGGGCCAATCTGTACCAAGGCCTTAATCGATGCTGGAGTTCTTGATGCACTCAAACAACTATCTGTTGCAACTCAAGATTATACTATATCAGTTCCCAATAGTGGGAACATTAATTCTGAAGGTCTGCACCAGACACTTCTTCATGAAGGCTTGCTTCATGACAATTCGGTTGATCTCGAAGCTTCATCTTCAGATGAGATCCACAAGAACCCTCTGTGTGGACAGAAGACCAAGGAGAAAAATGTTTCATCTTTTGTTGTAACCCACCATGGTGGTCCTCCCCATGATGATGAATTTAGCTGCGAAAGTCCTCTCCGCAGTAGTGATTCGCATTGTATGGAAAATTCTTCAGAAGACAATGAAGTGATGAGAAAGACCTCTTATCTTGAGGCACCTGAAAAATTAAAGCCAGTCATGTTTGATTCTTTACCATTATCAGGTGAAACACTTTCTCAATCGGAAGATAGCCTGGGGTGTAGGTCATTCTCCGAACCACCCTTGGGTCGTTCATCTTCTAATTTGATCAATGAATTCTCTACCTGTCTTGTTGAATCTGATGAAGAAACAAGAAAGAACCAGATCTGGTCTAAACATGTAGAATAATCTTCCTTAAATGATAAAGAGGAAATGCTGAACATGAGAAAACAACTGGCGAAAGGTGAAGTGCCAGTCATGTTTTGGCCTCTGGCTGACTCTCAGTATGACATTATAGAGATATTGACGGAAGATGGAATTCATGATATTCATATCAACATATGGAAAACTATTTTTCAATTGAAAAGTAAAGTATTATCTTATGATTAATATTAAAATCATGTTAATATAATAGAAGGGTTACAACGTCAGATTGATTTGGCATCTCGATCAGTCTCTCGATATTCGAAGGCTGAAAAGCAGTAGAGATCCCTTCAACGTTCAAGCCTTGGAACACTATGAAGATTGAACCAGTTAATTTACAATACCCCATCTGGTATTCATATAAGGGGATGGGGTGTTCATGGAGCACTACATTTCACTGTACTCTCCAGTCAGCAAAACCTGCCGAAAATGGTCTCATTCAATGTTATTGCCCGTGGCCGCCACAGTCAATGAGTTTTGTTTGTAATCAAAAGCTTTACCAAGAACATGCCTCAACTAGTTCTTCTCAAAATCAAGAATATAGAGAACAATTTGTTGAATTACTCCTGCATCAAGAAAATGAGAATATTGAACAGGCCTCTCGTTTGGAAGAAACACATCACCAAGTGATAGAAGTGTCATAAATCATCCAATGGTCTTTTGAGACGGGTGATAAAAGTGGATGCAGGTTGATGCATCCAGCTAATTTCTAGACTAAGGTCCACAAGATCAGGAGAGATTTTAAGAAAGTCTCAGATATAACATGTCAAGAGCCACCCCATCTTGCCAGACTGGAGACTCTTTTAACTCAACCCTCGGAATCAACAAATAGGATTCGAGGAGTTGAGCAAAGACAACAGGAAGAGCCCCAGTCCAATGGACTGGGGATGTTTTCAAATTCTCAATCCCTCCCTTAGAGAAAGTCAGTCTTATCTTGATTGGGGAAGAAGCCTCAAGAGGAACAAAGAGCCAAATTATCAGGAGATTCCCTCCAAATTATGGTTTATCAAGAAGTTCCTGAGGGATCAAATCAATAAAAGGCAATGTCTCATCAAAGACATGGAAGAAGAAAATATCATAGAAATGATGATAGAAGGGATGTGGTGTGTTATACATCAATTAATGTCATCAATGCTGTTGTTGCTGATCCACCAGATGAAGCTCATTCAGAGGGATCAGATGAAGAAGTTCCTGCTCAAGAAATTGTACGCACAGACACAAATGAAGAAGGTGTGTGTACACGAAATCAAAGACTTACTCAGAACCTAGGTAATCCTTCAAGTAACCCACTTCCCCCTCTCCAGAAGGTGTCAAATAAGGGGAAAGGAAAGAACCAGGTTACATGCCCTTCCTCTGGAGAAGGCCAATCGCTCTCACTAGATCAAAGTTTTGCACAACAAGAGGAAGAAATGAAGGAATTGAGGAGGTTGAATGCAGAACTACTTCAAGGTAGTCTTCCTCCTAAGCGTGCTGGAGTCAGTTAGACAAGGGAATTTGTTGTAGCTAATTAGATGGATCAAGAATATACTCCTCTATAAGTCCACCCTCACAGGTATAATCCTATGGGTCAAGTGCAACAACAATCAGTGGTGCTACCATCAGTTTCCGTACCAGCCACCATACCTGTCCAGACTCCAATTATTGCACCTGCCCAAGTCCAAGTTCAACCAGATGTTTCTCAAGTTAATAACTACCATTAAGTCATTAACAGCTTGGTTAGAGACTATGGAAGGGAAGCCTGCGCACCCCCATCAAGTTTTGGAAACCCTGTATTCCCTATTTTCAATGGATCAGGAGATCTTGAACAACATTTGATGCATTATGTGTCTTGTTACGATCCTATGATGGGAACTCCAGAATAGCAATAAGTAGTGAAACTCAGATGTTTCATGCGAACCTTGAAAGGACCGGCTTTTGTTTGGTATACAAGCTTGCAATCCCGGTCAATTATTGGGTGGGAGGATCTTCGTCAATAATTTCTTCTTCAGTTCAGCTCAAATTTTCCAAAGATAATAGTTTTTGATCTTAAAAACTGTAAGTAAAGGGGGGAATGAAAGGGTTTCATATTTCATTGCTCGCTGGAAGGGATTAACATATTCCCTAAGCTTATCACTCCCTCAAGAAGAATTTTTGCCAATATGTGTGGCGAATTTATGTGATGAGTTGCGCACACCACTAATCCCTGTGAAATACACAAGAGGGTTTCAAGACCTTACTTCAATCACTCAACAGATTGAAGATTCTCTTATAAATACTAAGGATAAAGCTCGTATAATTCCATAAGCTCTAGGAAGGAGAATGGGTAAAGCAGAAACTGCTACAGTTGTGCTTAAACAAGCACCTGTACCTACTTCTACTTCAAAACCTTCATCTTTTAGAAGTGTTCCACCTACTGAGTGCCAAAAATAGAGGCTATATCGCCAATATGATCAAAGAGATCAAAGACGAAATCAATTTGAGGATTTGAAAAGAGAAGTTTACTCTTTCCGAAATGAACAAGTTCCTGGTTATTTCATTTCGGCTCTGGAAAATAATTCGGTTCAATTTCCAAGGTCCAAGAGGCCAAACAAGGAAGGAAATGAAGACCGTACCAACTATTGCCCATTTCATCAAATGTTGGGGCATCCCATTCAGGAGTGTTTTGTTTTCAAGGACCTCCTGCAAAAAATGGTCGATTTGGGACAAGTCAAACAGAAAGGTTCTTCAGCTCAGGTAGCATGTGTTACTGCTACAGTTCCATAGGAGGAAGGTGAGTGGCAAGAAGTTAAGAACAAAAATGCACAAAAATATGATGATTGGGTGGTCAGAAAGACAATCAACTGAACTCATGATATTTTGCGAACACAATTGAAGAAACCAACTGTGCATTCTGCCATGAATGCCGCATCAAAACCCTCTTCATCAGAGGGAAAATCTTCAAAGAAACGGCACAATTCTAAGAAAAAGGAACAATCAGAAGAATATGAGTATGTGTCAAAGACTAAGTTGTCTATGACTTTGGAAGATTTTATGTCATCTACTTCAAAGCAACGGGCACCGCCCCACCAAACGGGACAACCTAAACAGGCTAATCCGGCAGAGTCTTCATCGGATGAAGAGTTGATCTTCGATTCTGTTAATATGATTCAATTAATAGATCCATATGCCTGTCACAGTTTTGATTTTGATGAGCCTGAATTCTCTATATCAAATGGAGGAATCTGAGGCAGTTACAGAGGCTCAGGATACAAGGGAATACGTGGATCTTTCAGAGGCCACTATTCCAATTCTACCCCTGCTAGAATTGTGTATGCAACAGAAACTCATGGTAGAGCCCTTCAACAAGCTCAACAAGAACAAGCATGTTCTTCCACACAAGGTTGAATCAATCTTGGCATAATTATTCTGGAAGATCGGTTGAAGGTTCCATCTTCTTCCTCTCAGCAAGTAAAAAGACCTAATCGGTCTAGTCTTCTAAAGCCATAAGTATTACCAACTCCTATCTCGGTACAAGATGCATCAAATTCCAAAGCATCAACTTCCAAGGAACCTGCTAAACCACATGTTCTTATTGGGAAACGCATACCTTTGGATCAAAAGTATGATATATTGAAACACCTGGCCCAAGCACCGGCCAAGTTATCGATTCTGGATGCCTTGAATTTATCAAAGGATCTTCGGGAGGCACTCATCGAGGCTTTGTCAAGTCCTCCGGAGTTTGAGACTGAAATTACTGCAGCTGAAGTCTACCATGTATAGGATAATCCTGTAGAATGCCATGCAGTAATATCTTTTACTGATGAAGATGAAGATGATGTTGTGCATGGACATATTAGACCTTTGTACTTATCTGGAAAGGTCAATGGTGTAGACATCCAAAAATCTTTCATTGATAATGGTTCAGGAGTCAACCTGATTCCCATTCGTACACTTCTTCGATTAGGCCTCATGGAATATGATTTATATCCTTCAACTATGATGTTACAAGGATATGATAAAAATGAACAAGAACCACTGGGCGAGATTACACTTAGAACTTAGTTTGGAGATCTTGTGTCTAATTCAGATTTCATGGTTTTTGATCAAGACTCAGACTTAAACATCTTATTTGGAAGACCCTAGCTACATCAACATGCGACTATCCCTTCATCATATCATCAATGTCTCAAATATTGTTTCGATGGTCAAGCTGGGACATTTAATGGTGATAAGGCCCTGTTTAAGACATGTGAATCTCAATACATTGAGGCAGAATTCTACCAAATGAAGGGAAATAAGGAATCCACAAAAAAGGGGATTACCAAAGTTAAGGCTCAGTATGGTTTGGAAAAGATTTCAGTAAACCCATTAACACATGTGAGTACAGATTATGTGTTGCCTATTAGTTAAATTGATAGGATAGACCCAAATCAAAATACTCTTATGGAAACCTCCATAATTTCAATCATGAAAATCAAGTGAGACAACATGGGAGAAGGCGGTGATCCACCAAGAAATGATGAAATCTCAAATGGAGATGTATTCATTTCATTTTCTGAAATCCAGCAAGTCTATACTTAGCCAACCAGTCCATAAGAAGTTATAGCAATGTTAGAGGTTAACGATGATGTCGACTCTCAATCCATCATTTTCTCTTTATTACCCAAGGAAGACCCTTCATCATCAATTGGGTTGGAAATGGAAGCTTCTTCCTCAAGATGTGGAAATTTTAATGTATCTTCTGATCATGAAAATTATGCTTCATCATCTACTATGCAAGTAGAAAAAGAAGAAGTAACACATGTTGAAGAAGAAGAGGAAGATCTTAGAGATTCTCCTCCATCATTTGAAGAGGGTATCCCCACCACTGTGGATGAGCTCAGAGAAATCAATCTGAGTACAAAAGAATATCCACGCCCCAATTTAATTAGTGCAGCTATGACTCTTGAAGAGTGAGAGATTTATATTTCCTTTTTAAAGAAAAATTGAGACATATTTGCTTGGAACTATACAGAGATTCCAGGGCTTGATCCTGATGTTGCCACTCATCGTTTGGGTTTTCCAGAAGAACATCAAGGATTCAAACAAGCTGCTAGAAGAACACACCCAACCTATGCTTCCAAAATTGAGGCTGAAGTGGATAAGCTCATCAAAGCTATCTTCGTCATAGAAGTTCAATATCTCAAGTGGTTGCCTAATATTGTCCTAATAAAAAAGAAGAATGGGAAAATTAGAGCTTGCATTGATTTCAGAGATCTTAATCAGCATTGTCCTAAGGATTATTTTCTAGTTTCGATTACAGAACTATTAATTGATGCAAAAACTGGCTATGAAGCACTTTCCTTTATAGATGGATATTCCGGATATAATCAAATCCGAATGGATCTAGAAGATGGGGAATCTACAGCCTTCAGAGCCCCTCAGGGTGTGTTTTGCTATCGGGTAATGCCCTTTGGATTAAATAATGCAGGTGCAACATATCAGCATGCCATGCATCTTATCTTCAAACCCTTTTTAGGGAAGTTTGTTGAATGTTATGTGGATGATTTGGTGGTCAAATCCAAACAACGTTCTAATAACTTGGCTTATTTGGAAGTCATATTCCGCAATCTTCGACAACATAATTTGAAGATGAACCCCTTAAAATGTACTTTTGGGGTAACCTCAGGAAAATTTCTCGGCTTTGTTGTATGCCATCGTGGTATTGAAGTCAATCCTGAGAAGACCAAGACAATCCTTGGTATGTCACCTCCTCGAAATTTGAAATAATTAAGAGGACTTCAAGGACATTTAGCCTATATTCGGAGTTTCATCGCCAATTTGGTAGGAAAAAGTTTACCCTTCACCAAATTGATGAAGATAGGAGTCACTTACCAGTGGACTAAAGAATATCAAGAGGCATTCGATATTCTCAATAAATACCTCTTGAGTCCACCAGTACTTATGCCACCTGTTGAAGGATGACCACTTATCCTCTATGTGACAGCTTTAGATTGATCATTGGGTGCCTTTCTTGCCCAGAAGAATGATTTTGGGAATGAGAACAACCTCTACTATCTCAGTCGGACTATGCTTGAAGTAGAAACCCGATATTAAAGTATTGAGAAGTGCTTCCTAGCATTAATCTTTGCAGTTTAGAAATTGAGACACTACCTTCAATATCACGAGGTCCAATCGGTATCTCGCAATAACCCGCTCAAATTCATCCTTAGTCGTCCAATGCTTACAAGAAGTTTTCCAAGGTGGGCAGTTATTTTGCAGCTGTTCGACATTCAGTATGTGTCTCAAAAGGCAATAAAGGTCCAAGCTATGGCTGATTTCTTGGCTGAACACCCTTCAGTGGAAGACACATCTTCATATATTGAACTTCCTGATGAGGAAGTCTTCTCTATTAAAGATAGTATTCAGGTATGGGAAATGTACATTGATGGTGCTTCCAGAAGTCCAACAGGGGAGAAAATAGAAAATCCTAAATTCAACAAAGTTGGCTAAGGAATTTTACTCATTTCTCCAGAAAAGGCAGTGTTACCTTATTCCTTCTCATTGTTGGGAGGTGGTATAAATAATTAAGCAGAATACCAAGCTCTTATTACAGGATTGGAGTTGGCGCTTCAAGCACAAGTGAATAACTTAAAGGTGAAAGGTAATCCAGACCTAGTAATCAAACAAGTCAATGGGGATTATGAAATCAGAAAAGAAGAACTAATCCATTTGTATGATTACATCAGAGAGTTAATGAAGGAATTCCCTTTGGAACCGACATTTTATTATGTCCCCATATCATAAAATTCTCAAGCTTATGCACTGGCTAATATAGCCACAACTCTGGTAGATCCAAATTGGAACAAAACAACCATCAGTATTGCCAACCGTTGTATAATTTCACCTTATGTTTAAACCAGAACAAAATAGATCAATGAAATTAGTCCCATTCCGGAACCATATGGTCATACTACAGGATGGATGACACCTATGAGGTAATACCTTCAAAATGGAACACTTCCACCTGATAGAGCCGGGAAAGAACAAATCCAGCGACGTGTGGTCAATTTTACTTTTTATGATAGCCCAGATCACCCAGAGAAAATTCTATACAAGCGTGGTTTTGATGGGGTTCTCTTCAGATGCATTGATAGTGAAGAGATAATGGCTGTCATAAAGGAAGTGCATGCAGGAGTCTGTGGTCCCTACCAGTCTGTACATAGACTGTCTGATCAGATTCGAAGGCTTAGATACTTTTGGCCTTCAATGATACAAGATTGTGTTGATTTCACAAAGAAGTGTCATTCATGACAAGTACATGACAAATTAATTCATCAACCTCCAGAGTTTCTTCATACAGCTAAATACTCGTGGCCATTTTCTACATGGGGAATGGATGTGGTGGGACCTTACCCTTTAGCTACGGCCAAGCAGTTTAAGTATATTCTTACTACTACTGACTTCTTTTCCAAATGGGCAGAGGCAATACCTCTCAAATAATTTAGTTCTGAAAGCATTGTTAGATTCATCAAGTATAACATCATTACCAGATTTGGTGTCCCTCATACCATATTGACAGACAATGGCACTAACTTCTATTAATCCGAGGTGAAGAAGTTGTATCAAGAATACAACATCAAATCCAATCATTTATCTCGGTATCATGCAGCAGCCAATGTCCAGATAGAAGCCTTCAACAAGACTCTATCAAATATACTGCAAAAGATGGTGGATAAAGATAAGAGGTCATGGCCTGATAAACTCTTTCATGATTTATGGGCTTATCGGACCACCACCCGCACTGCAATGCGGTCAACTCCATATTCACTGGTATATGGAACCGAAGCAGTTTTTCCCATTGAAGTTCAATTACCTTTGCTTAGAGTATCCATTTGTGATCACTCATCTACAGATGAACAATATAAAAAGCGATTGAATGAATTAGAACGGTTAGATGAGAGAAGATTGTGCACTCTGCACCACTTGGAAATCTATCAGAATCGAATAACACGAGATTTCAACAAAACAGTTCATCTTCATTCATTCGTTCAGGGAGAATTGGTATTAGTTCTCGTAACTCCAATGATACCAGGAAAGAAAACTCCTAAGCTTGAACCAAAGTGGGAAGGACCTTTTTCAATACATAAGGTCTATTCCAATGGAGCTTATTCTTTAATTTCAATGGATAGAGAAATCATCACTACTCTAACCAATGCTAGATTTCTGAAGAAGTATTTTGTATAAACACAAGATACACCATCAATAGTCCATGCATATGACCTTAAACTATTTGCATGTCCCTTACGTCCAGAACGACGTTAAACTGCACCATCCAGGGTCCATGCATATGACTTAAAACTATTGGCACTTACGTCCAACATGACGTTAAACTATGACGTCCAGACTACATGACACTAAACTGTACAGAAGTCCCTTACATCTAGCAAGATGTTAAACTACATAACCAACAGTCCATGCATATGAACTTAAAATATTCGCACTTTCGTCCAACATAACGCTAAACTGTATCATCTTTTTTTTCCGTACAAAATGATGTTAAACATTGAAAAAGTCCCTAATACATCCAACAGGACGTTATAAGGTGTCCTATTTTTTCCTTACTGCATGACATTAAACTGCACAGTCCTCTTTTTGTCCAACATGATATTAAACTATATTGTCCCCATCGTCCTAACTACATGACGCTAAACTATATAGAAATTCCTTAATACGTACTACATGACGTTAAACTATATTTTTCCCTATTACATGACACTAAACTATGCAGCACCAATAGTACTAACTGCAAGACTTTAAACTGCACAGTCCTCTTTTTTTCCAACATGACATTAAAATGTGCATCATTAAGGTTGTTGTTACCTCTTGTTTCTCACACCGAGTATGACTCACGTGATCTTAGATAAAATTTCAACCATAACACCCTCCTTAGGACGCTAACCATGCGTAAGTCCCAACATCATTTTTTAGGTTTTTGTCCCCAAAAATAACTTGATCACTAATTCATTCTTTAATTGAACTACGCGGACTTTGATCCTTTCCTTCCAGGATGGGTATGTAGGCAACCTCTCAAGGTTCAAGCCCCAAACCAATCTCTTCACATCGGTTCAACTCCATCTCATACGATATTGATTCATGAAACCGCCCCCAGAATCAATATCTTTACATTGGTTCACCTTCGTCCTTGCTATATGACGTTAAACTGTACAACACTTTTTTCCTGTATGAAAATAAACTAAAATATTATTTGATACCCTCACCTGAGAGGGAATCATTATTTACATTGATTTTGAATCATGTTATATTCCAAAAAATATGTGCATACATGGAAATACCTGAACCTTTTATCTTGGGTTAAACCATCATTGCACTAAAGCCCCCTTTCACCCTTCACATGTAAGAACCAAATTTGTACAGAGGGTATTTATAGAACTACGTGGGCTTGATTCCCATCCTTATGGGATACATAGGAATGTTCGAGTATCCCTCGAATACACCCCCAAGTCTTTTGGGCCTAACCCCAAATTCCACTTTCAGTCCCCTGGCTGAAAAGTTCCCAAGAAAACACACACTGTGTATTTCTTATAATGGTCCGATCTCTATGACCATAAACTAAGATCTCTCATACTTTTTTCCCACATGATGTTAAGATGTGTTTAAAGAACTACGTGTGTCTTGATTCCCATCCTTATGAGATATGTATTGAAGTCTAGTATTTCAATTTAGGACCCAGCCACAACATGATTATGGTTAGCATTGATCTGTGTATCTCTATATACATTGGACATTACCCATTTTTTTATGTGTCATAAATCTTAACCTTAATTATTTTTAGATCTTTATAAACCTTTTCTTCACTTCTAATCACAAAAGGCTTGATACCCAAAAGTTCTTTTGCCTGACTATGCAGCACGTGCCCATAGGCGGCCTTGAAAAAGTAGTCTATATAACAGAACTGTCAGCCAAAAGATGTTATTATTTGACTATGCACCCAATTCCCTTAGGTGGCCCTGCATAATTCAACCCCATAATGGGTTTGTTAAATAGTGGTATCTTAATTCTTGGGAGTAAAACCTCTTTTTTCCTTATTTTTCTTAATGACAATATATAGGGATCCGCAAAAAATATCCATCCTTAACATATTTGTCCCATATTCCTTTTCATGATCTAAAAGTATTCAAGTCTATGGTTTATATTTTCCTTCCCTACGTTTGGGTCAGACATTTGTAGGAGTAACATTCATCCAATTCTTAGACAATATTGATTGAAAATATCTTCTCCATATTCAAGTACCACTTTCCATACAACAAACTCTATACTTTGGAAAAGTTGAATCCCCATAAACATTCACTGGATTCTTAGCAGTAGAAATGTAAATTTCCGAGAGTTATTTTTCCTGACTATGCAGCATGCGCCCTTAGGCGGCCCTGCATAAGTAGTCTACATAATGGACCTGTCAGCCAAAAGATGCTATTTATTTGACTATGCAGCCAATGCCCTTAGGTGGCCCTGCATAATTCAACCCCTTAATGGGTTTGTTAAATAATGGTAAATTCATTCTTGGGAACTACTTCTTCTAATTCCTTTTAGCTCTTTTTCATATCATTTCTCAGATTCAAATTTTCTTAAGTTGTAGTTTACATATGTTCCCCCATACTTGAGTGTGGTAATATGTTTTCAGATAAATTGTCAAGGAATTGAGTCAATTTTAATCCATTTAGGTCAAAGCTATTTCGACCTTAAACATTATCCTCTTTATATCCGATGTGCATGACTTTAAACTGTCCACAAAAGACAAGGGAACTCTGAATAAAAGAAAATTTCTAGCTCACTAAACATACATTTTGTATGATTTAGGTAATATTGAGAAATTAAAAGATTCAAAGTTTGTAGGGTTATTTATAATAATCCTAGTAAAAATCAAACTATGCTTACTAGGCCCATTGGCTTAGGTAAAAATCTAAAGCAGGTAGTAAAGGAAAATACGTACACAAATGATTGTAGATGAAAAAAAAGTTTTTCATTTGGTGTACAAGAGATTAGAAGGACATCCATAGATTGGAGTCTCTTTTTTTTTCTAGGAAATTACAAGAGGCTATCAATATAAGTATTCACTTGATGAACAACATCCCGAGCTTCATCAATAGCTACTTGAAGCTCACACACTCGACCAAATTCACTCTTTTCAGCCTGGTGGAGAGCTTCCTTAGCATCCGCGATGACTTTCATCCCATTAGTTTGAGCTACCTATAGCAAATTATTGAGTTGGTCAAGTTCTCCAGTAACATCATCTAACTGTTGCTGGAGGTGCATCTGCTGGACAACTTTATCTTTGATCTTATTCTTCAGCTCCTTCATCTTGGCAGCATAGTCAGCCTCAGCTCGGGATACCGCAACCTCAAATTCACTAATATTGACTGACAGATTCACCCTGGTCAGATCTTCACGGCACTTTTTTTCCTGCTCCCTTCTTAAGATGAACTATTTCACCGCGGTATGGATCTATTGATATCCAAAACCGCCAAGTCCTAGCATGACGAACAGGGACGACAATCAGGAAATCATTGATGACAGCTCTTCAAGAGGTGCTTCAGATATGATTTTCCATATGTTGTTCCATGCCTTATGTCATGAAAAGCTATGCGCCTTAATCACCTCCGGGTCTGATTCGACATCATCATCACAGGGGGGCATGTAATCTGGGATTAATTCACTTATGGAAGTTCCCTGTTCTGCTCCTTCCCCCCTAACCCTGGTTTCTTCTCCTTCTACTACTGTTTGGGAGGAAGTCAAGACTTCACCTCCAGATCTAGCCATTAAAGTTGATGGCCCTATTTGATCAATTAAAAGTATGGTTAGTTTCATAGAACAATGAAAGTTGGTTGTCTATCTTGAAAATTTAGTACAATCATTACCTAATAGTAGACCAACAGCTTGAAAAGACTTCTCCCCATCTTTCCTAGTTTCAACAAGATCTTAAATATGGGTCTTAGAAGGATTTACTGGGTTTAGCTCCACTTGAGCTAATGTTTCTACAATGGTAGGGTTGACATAAATATCCACACCCTCTTAAGGCATCGACAGTTCATCAACTTCTTTGGATGGAACTGCATATTATTTTCAGTCATGATTAGAAGTATAAATTATAAGAAAATTTACCGGACGAAGGATAACACTCATGCCCAAGATCTTCTAAATCACATGATAACTTAGCATGATCAAACAATTCTTCGAAAGACATGCCAAGATTCATCATTTCATCCAATGATATTTCAGAATCCTGGTTAGTCTCACCAGTGGGAGCATTTGATATATCTTCTTGGTGACCCTCATTCTGTGGCCCCTGACCCTGGACAACTTCTTCAGGAAGGATGGCAGATTCAGTTTCCATGGCCGCCAATGATTCTGGTGCAGGTGTTATACCTAGAATATCATATAACGGAAGTTAGTTGATGTTTTCATTCAACATTTTAATGAAGCATTATATGAAGCATTGTAAAATTACCAGAAGCATGTTCTTTTCTACTTGTAGCAGCAGCAGAAGTAGTACTGGGAATAGATGTTGGCACTTTTTCCGAAGCAGCCAAGTCAGCCTGAATTTGCGTTTATTCCAAAAAACCCTTCGTGATCCTCAAAGGAGGATAAATCCTCTCCCTTATAGGGGAAATTGAAGAATCCTCTGAAATCACAAGGAAAATGAGCAATCTTTTCAGGGTTTAAGACTCATGATTATCTGAAGGACTTACCACTACTGATGAAGAGTTTAGTTGTGGACTTATTCCTCCGACGCCTTTGTCCCTTTGGATTTTTGGGTGTGTCGGTAGTCTCCCTTATAGGTACCTGAATCGGAGAATGGAAAGACATGTCCAACTCCTCATTCATGGCCTGGTGGCCTGGAGATATCTCACCTGACTCACGAGGAGATTCAGCAGTAGCCCCGATGGCAGTACCACCAGAGCTATACTGTGGTGAAGGAACTTCAGTAGTTCCTTTCCTTGCAAGCTATAGGATAAAGAAATTAATTTCCTTGAGTAACAAATCTTTGACTTAAATTGAGTTGCAAAGTAAATAAGGAAAGAATACTAACATATTTAGGAGCCACGTACTCATGCCACTCCTCATCAGTGGCACCGTGATCCATCATTTCCTTCACCCGCTTAGTGACAGGGATAGAATCATAGGTGGCATGTATATAAGTCCTCAACTCTTTGACATAGGCTCTTACTTCATCACGGTTATCTTTGAAATGAATATTTGCAGGAGCCTGAAGAGTCCCTATTCCAGGAAGATGTATCCCTTCACATAGCTCCAGCCAGATAGTTTTAGTATCACAGTATACATCCCGCCATGTCTGGATGGCCTCTGGTCGCAGATATGCAGGTGTACTAGAAGGCTGTGAAGAGGGTCCTACAACCTTGGATTTTAATTTCTTTCTAGCTCCTGCAACTATAAAAATTAAATGAAAACTTGTTACTCTATAAAGTTACTAGCAATTAAATTTCCTCAATAAAGCAACTCAATTGGATTTGATAGAGTGGCTCTCTTGATTCTGACAGGAGGATTATATATGGCATGTGGCCACTTTGGCACATGTTGTATCTCCTGAGAATCTGATGAATCAGCCTCGATTGTAGAACTCAGTGAACCATATTCAGGAGTGGAAGAATCACCTTCCACCTGAATTGTTTATTTCTCAATGGTTCTCTTCTTCTTCCCCACCCGATAAACAGGTTTATTCAATATTGCCTTAGGATATGACACTACCCGGTGTTCAGCATACCATATGGAAAAATTTCTTACCACTTCAGCATCTGGTAAGTCAAAAACTTCCCCAGTCCTTTCCATAGCCATTAGCAACCATAGTTGTCAGGAAACCATTGGATGTTGCTCTGACCTGACGTGCACTGGAGGAGATACAACAGTTGTCTGCAGACACATGAATTGGTGTGCAAATTGATATGGAGCATATGCCACACATATAATTTCCCCATCAATTCTGGTGTCCAGTACACTATCTCTGCAGGACATCATGTAAGACCTCTGTTCCAAACTGGCTGATCCATCGTCAACAAATCGCCCTATCAGCAGATTTCCATAAGGAAAGAAGTGGAATTACTTATGCATACCTAGCCTTGGCCTAATATCATAGGCATTGAGGGATAAAGGACAAACTCCAGAGAAGTCCTGAACAGACGGCCTGAAAGAACTTCTAGGAATCTGTATTCTATTCTGAACAGCATATGTTCGGAAGTGAGTGGCGATCCATCCCCAAAAAACATGGAATGGTCCCACTAATATCAAAGGAGACTTACCCATATAGAAATGGAGTATGCTCCTATGAATCTTTTCCAAAACTGGGGTATCCAACCCCACCATCTTCCTCTCAGCAAACTTGGCTGCAATAACGATGGTCCCTGGCCTGACGCCTCCCTTCGAATCTCTGACTGGTAAAAGATAAACACTAAGCCATAAGTCTAAAAAGCCTGCCAGATGGGTCTTCTCTGGGATTTCATGATTCACTTCATACCCCCATTTCTCAAACTCTCCTGCTTCCAGAGTCGTCCAGAATGTGCCAGGATCACCTCTCTTATCTACTCTAGGGTAGCTAGTAGGATGAGTACAGGTGGGCCCCTTTTCCCTCTTCTTCTTGAGAAACACATCCATCCATTCCTCTGGATGAATATCCCTTCTAGAATGAGTCTTTGAAGTCTTTGAGATTTGGAGATTATGATAAATCTTCAATAATTCTTGAACCAAATCCGGAGTCTTCTCCGGATCATTTAATGTTGCCTTTGGAGGGATGAATTCATCATACATATCCCCCAAAATTAGAACCCCTGAGATCTTGTAGACATCCCACAAACTAATGCCTACTTCTCCATGGGTTAGATGGAAAGAATTAGTTTCTAGGCTCCAGTGGCTAACCAATTCTGGTGCAAAATTATCATTCCTATAAACATACATCTGCCAGCCCAGACAGCTTCATAAATTGCAGCTCCCTTCAAATCCTCGACAAACTCTTCACAAGTTTGTCGCACCCAATAAACCCACATCCAAGTTGGCTTCACCCCTCCTCCAGAACAGAATTCCCATTTCTCCTTCCATCCTTTGGATTGATCCATCTAAGAATTTTGAAATATTGAGGGATAACAATGTGGTTGCAGCTCAGGTTTGTGAGGTTTCAGATCTGGTGCACACGAGCTATGATGCATTATATAGGCTTTCTTTACTATTCTGGAATTAGAAAATGTTCCTGCGATTGAGACATTTGCTAATGAAATGTTGGTATATGACTGAAACCAAGAATGCGGGAGATAGTTCTTTGCCTCTGTAATATTGACATCTTGCAAATGACTATGGCCAAATAGAGGAAGATAGATGTTGTGCGGGAAATTAATATGATGCTTCTTCAAGTACTTGGCTAATTCTGGGAGAGTAATTTCACAGATGGAATAGAAATCATGGCCAACGATGTCCATCATATCATGAATTCTTTTTCTTTCCAGTTCATCAATCCTTCCGATTCTCTTGGGAGCGATTGGATCTGCACAAAAGTTGAATAATTAACTCTTAAAGTAAGTTAATTTTTCATAAAATTTGTGAAGGAATCTGAAAAAATTGGCTAAGGAATTTAGGCACGCAAGTCCCATTGTTGGCGCACAAGTCTCCCTCGGTTGCACATGTAATGGGCGTACATGTATCACCGCACAAGTCCAAATACCTTAACAGAATCACGACGCAAGAAATAAGAAGCACAGATGAGCAAAAGCCGAGAGTCCACTTGTGTGCTGAGATAAAAACAAAACAAGAGAGAGCCGGGTGTTTTGGGAAAAGTGAGGCCATCTATTTATAGACGAGGCCGTACCCCTGTGTGCCGGATCCTATGTGCCTGAAGCCCAGTGGCGCGCCATACCCTGCGTGCCCTAATTTACTTTTGTTTCTCGTTTTCCTCAGAGTCAAATCCTCCTTCATTTTTGGATCCAACTTTGAGGGGGGACTTTTGTTGACGCTCCTTTTTCACCACAGAGTCTAAACGAAATGAAAAGGGAAATACCTCAAAGAAAGAAGATTTATCCTTTGAATAAACATCAAAAAAATAGAAAGGGATGAACAAGGAGAACATTGCCCATATGTCGCGCAAGTTCTAGCATGGTCACGCAAGTATAATTGCGCGCCGCCAAAATGGTCGCATAGGTGACTTATGCACCCTCTTTGAAAATCGCCCAGGGTCTTCTCCAGCCTATAAAAACCCCTGGTGGGCCCCACATTTGAGGAGGATATTTTCCAGAATTCAGATACAGAGCTCTGAACGCCCAAGTCTCATCTTCAAGTCTTCCGAACACTTATAAGGTAATTCTTTACCTAGAATGGAAGGTCTAAACAAGTGGAATAAGGTCTAAGTGTTAGAATTCACTAACAGTTGCGCACCTAAGTGTTTTACCCTTAAGGTAAATGGACATACTTGCGCGCCTCCTTACCTACTCATTGAAAATTGCGCGCCACTCTTCTGGAAGTACCTCAGGATAATTCTAAAGGCTTTGCTCAAGGATCGCCCAAGTATTACCTTACTGGTTAACCGTCTCCCAAGTATATAGGTGTCGCACAAGTATACTTGCATGACCAAGACTTGCGCACCCATTCAGTACTTGCGTGACCCCCCAAGACTTGAACACCCCTCTATTTTTGGGTTCCCTTCCTGCCTATTTCACCTCTCTTATGCCATTCCACCTTTCCTATTCAAGATTCAGTCTTTAAGACACTCTTCAAAGCCATTTATTACATGTTATCTTGATTGACTTCCTTATCTGAATGGAATTCCATGGAATATCACTCAAAACATAGTGATTTACACATCTTTATGTCACTAAAGTTAGAGATTTCATTCATTCAACCTCATCCTTTAAGATGAGAGAACCCTATTCATGGGTCTCCTTTTCAGGAGTAAGCCCCATGTCCCCTAATTTGGGAATCCTTCTCAGGAGTAATCCCCAACCATAATTCCGTTAACCTGGGCATCCTCTTCAGGAGTAAGACCCTGTTTTCAAATACCTTTAACCTGGGCCTCCTTCTTAGGAGTAAGCCCTAGTTTTATATTTCTCTTAACCAGTATTAATTTACTTTTGATCTGGGATTCCTTCTCAGAAGTAAAACCCAATCATGAGTCCCCTCTTAATTTGGGCATCTTCCTCAGGAGTAAGCCCCAAGTTAGAGTACCCAAATCTCCATGAAGTACATATACATTTATGGACCTTGTTCCTGGGTTTCTTCTCTGAAGTACAACCCAATATTCATCTATTTTGGGTAGTCATACATACATAATCCCCAAATCATTGTATCTTTCGTGGAAAAATTTTCTGGTTTCACTAATACCTATTGTTTCTCACACCGAGCATGACTCACGTGAGCATAGAGTGTGAAAGTAATCATGAAATATTTCTTCGAGCCATCAATCATGCATAAACATCATACTCCCTTACTCGAAATACGTGGGTTATGATTCCTTTTATAAATAAAGGATACATAGGTATCCCATCGGCGGGTACGATCCCAACTCTGAAATAATCCATGTCCTTCTGAATGACAATAAACTTCAAGTGCCCCACTGAGTGGATTTAAAACCAGTATGGTCATCATAATGACCAAGATACTTTTATTTATTAAAGGATACCATTGAATAAGAATCTCTAACAAATATAGATGATTCTCTATCGATGAAGAACCTCGAATACATATGAAAGATTCTCTAAATTTACTACATATTTAATCATTTATTATCAGATCTAAAGAAAAGCTCATTTTATACTTGGTAATGTAATAAGGATTCATGAACATAACATAAATATATAAAGAGAGTCTCAGAATAGAAAATAATTCCCCTAAAAAAGGTGTGATGAGTCTGACCTCCCATCCTCTCGACCAATGCAAATTCTTAAGCCTCATTAGTCCACAACTAATGAGAACCTACCTTTGGAAAGTAGGTCCAAATGGATATGGAATCATTGGATGTTTCCGATTCTACGAACAAACCCATTAGAACCCAATTGGAATGCTTGAACCTTCAATCAATGAGGTCATCCCCAATTCTAGAGGGAAACACACCTCACGAACACATTTTGGATATGTAAGGGTTGGAATTTATTCAATTTTTGATCTATCAACTTTAATTCCCGTATTTGAAATGACATTCCCAAGAACTATCCCCCACTCAACCATAAAATGGAATTTCTCATAATTTAAAACAAGATCTTTTTCAATGTAGCGGTGGATGACATTACCTAGGTGTTCCAAACAATCATCAAAAGAAGATCCATATACCTTGAATGTAATGCCCCAACCCCAGTTACCCAGAGTTGGTTCATTATTTTAATACACTGGCATGATTACAAGGAATCAAGTCCCGTAGGGCCAATCAGTTTAGAAGTCTTGGAAAAATAGATCACATACATGAATGTTACATTTTCACTTTAAGACGTACAAAACAACATAAATAATCTTTATGAATGCCATTATTCCCTTGGCTTAACCCTGAATATCAATTACATTACACTTCTTGGAATCCTGGGAAAAATAAAACATAGAAAGGGGTGAGCTCAAATGCTCAGTAAGGGTAAGAAATACAGCAGAAACTTTCAAAAATAAGCATAAAAATTTAAGGCAATGTATAAAACTAAAACAAAATCCATTTTAAACTTGAACTTCAGCATAATATGGCAGAAATAAAATGAAATAATTCCATTTACTTATTCACATGTATATTCTACTAATCGAATAATCACATGAAATATCACTAACCACTTTCATAATGATGGAATGCATGATGCCGAACTTTAATTTCTGTGTCAAGGCCTCGTGCCAAGACCTAAGGGATAACTGTAACCGGAACCCAACCCGGAGAGCCTCTGTAATCAGACTCCATCCCGGAGTGCCTCTAATAACCGGAAACCAACCCGGAGTGCCTCTAATAACCGAAAACCAACCCGGAGTGCCTATAATAACCGGACACCAACCCGGAGGGCTTACTTTTACCGGTCCCCAACCCGGAACATACTAGTCCAACACATTCATCTTTAGAAGAGGATGAAATATAACATAAACATTCATATTAAAAATAACATACAAAATTTCAAAACTTTAATTATAAACCATTAATGGCATAAAAATAACTCATCCATAGTCAAAAATATCACAAAACCTTAAATAAAATATGGATGATTTGTATTATAATAAATCAACTTGAAAAAAGTGTAAAATTTATCAAAGGATGTTGACATAGATGAAATCAATACTATTTGAGAGAAATATCTCTTTTTTTGAAATCATTTAAAAGTCGCATAATTATAGAGAAAACCTTTATTTTTAAAATATATTTATAAGATTTTTAAGGAAGCTTCAAAGGTGTAATAATGGCGGAGAATAACTGCACCCACCGCATAAGTTAAAAAAAACATTCTTACCATAATTTTGTCAAAAGGTTAAAAAGTAACTTGTTTCGAAAACGTTGGAAAGATTCCTTGAAAAACATATAAAGTCAAATAAGGGTATAAATGACTTTAAACCAATTGTCTATTAAATAGTAATTTTTTTTGAAAGACATTTTAAGAAACATGGATGTGGATGATAAAGAGGTCCCATAAGATAATTACGTATAAACAACCTCAGATAATGAAGAGATTTTGAAATAAACCCATACCAATTTGGTAACTTACGAAACATACACCTCATGAAAGAGGTATCATACAATGAATATGTAAATACACATAAATTAAAGTGTATTACACAAATAATACAATTATAGGCAGTAAATACACCACACAAAAGGTAATAGTGGTAATATGGCATGAATCTCATGGGAATAATGAGTGAGATGAAAACCCCTTACCTTGCACTTTCCTTTAGTCGAGGGTACGTTTAACCTCCTGTACGAAGATCGTAGTATGTTATTAAATTATACCAGAACCAAATTAATATTTATGATATCATACATGATTCATTTATGACTTTATATTACCCAATTAATAATAATTTCCATGTTAAGTTAACATTTCGGGTAATAATCACTTCCTTTATCGTACGTGTTTTAACATGTCACTCTTGGTTGTATCACTTAGATCATGATTTAAATACTTCCAGAATATAAAACATGATAAACATATCATATATATTTAGAATATAAATATGTATAATAGACATATATATGAAATGTAAAACACCATTTATGGAGATGGTAGTCTGTACGTACGCATAAACGCTGTTTCTGTTTTCATATAGTATTGAACGGAAGTAAGTGAATAAGATATATGTAAGTACATAAATCCTTATATATATATATATATCTCCAGGAGCATTATTATTTCATATATTACATAATTATTAGTAATATATATTTTTATAATCGTCGATGAATGGTGAACTTGGAAATGAATCTCATCGCGTCGTGGAGACGGTAATCCGTACGTACGCACGAGCGAAAATATCATTATTTTGATGTTAAAATAATATATAATTGGATGTTATATCATATATACAGAATAATTATCATGTTATATTTATTATTTACATTAATTAAAAATCATTATTATATCCATCCAAATAATAATATATTGAATAACAATTACACCATGACATGGAGACGGTAAGCCGTACGTATGCACATATGATGACATGTCATTCAAAGGATGGATAGAATACTGAATATGGTTGTACCATATTTATAATAATATTACAGTATATAGGAGATACTGGATTCATTATTTTAGAATGGGAATAACAAAAAAAGAAGAAGTGGAAGAAGAAAGAAACTTGAAAAAGGGTGGTGAAATCATTACCTCTTTTTCGGGTTCATCCTTTTGATTTGATCAAAAGGGATCCTTAGGATGGATTTATGACTATAGGAAGGCCTCTAGGATGAAGTGAGGTAAGTTTAGAGAGTATTTGGTCAGGGGTTGGCCAAACCAAAAGGCTTTGAAGGTGTGAATTAATGAGAAGGAGGAGTGCCCTTTTATAAGTGAGGTGAGGGGCACCTTTGGAAAAACTAAAAATATTATTTTATAATAAATTCAAATTCGATTTCTAATGGATCAAAAGTGTATTATTTAAAGGTTAATGTAGAGATAGGTCTAAAACCACTCAAAAAATAGGATTTAGACAGGTTTGGGTTAATATATTAACCCTATCTTTAAGTATTAACTCTTAGTTAATTAGTTTCACTTTTACAATGTCTCTTTGTATTTTTATATTATATGGTTAATAAACTTACTATATACATCCAAGAGACCCCCAAGTGGTCCATTAATGATACACATATCATGATATAAGTCTCTTGGCCGAACCTTAGATTTTTCGGAATTTAATATCAATTAATAATATAATATGTGTTTTAAAAACTCTTTTATGTCAATTTTGACACTATTCAATAGTTGATTTTTGTAAAACAAATAACAGAATTATTACTTCGAAAAAAGTTAATTACATATTTACTAACATGTCATATTAACCTATAAAATTAGTTTAATTAATAAAAAGTCTCAAATTATATTTATTTGGGTATTTACAATATCAATTATTTTAATTTTTCACTATTATGGTAATTAATGAATCATCATTGTGTTATAAATAAATTAAATTATTTAATGTCTAAAAATTATAAATAAAATATGATTATGTATGAAATCTTTTTATATTTCTAATGAATATTTATAGTCTAAAATCCAACATATATAACCGTTTGTAAAAATTGTTTTTCTAAAAGATATATGCTTTTTTTATTTTTGTATTTATTTTAACTTAATTAAAATAAAGTGTCCCTATCACCTACAAGTGGCTCCATGGGGTCCCCAAATCGACCCAAATATGCCCATGGAAGGAAATGTATCAACCAATAAGGTTAGGACACATTTTAGGGTAATTTAGTATTATTATAATATTATTTTTTAACCCTTATTTACCGGATTTACCCTTTAACCATGGTAAATAAAATATTTACCGAAGTAATTATTCAAAATGTCTAAAAATAAAAGTTACCTATTTAAACAATTTGAACATCCTGATTTCAAATATGGAATCCATTTTTCCAAATTCAAAACACAGAAGTGGAAGAAATTAATTTAAAATTAATTCCCGCTGTCAAAACAAAAAGCGTGTTTTCAAGATATAATAACTATCAAAAGATTGATACTTGTTTATGTCCGGTTTAATTGTGAAATTATGTCCAATGACCAAAATTGTATTAAATGTTAAAAATATATTCCAAAATATATTTTAAAACCACTCAAATTCATAATTTATCACTATTAATTATTTTGATTAAAAAAGTTGTTTTTAATTAAAAATTTTGTAATTTTCACTATTCATCAAAATATTAAAGTTATATGAAAAGTACCAAAATTTCACCTTAGGATAAATTCGATACTCCAAATCCAAAAATGAAGTCCATTTTGAGAGATAAAATTTCTAAAATTTTAAAAAGTAGGTATTACTATTCATAACGCTAGTTTGATTGGTTGCGCTGTGTATTAGAACTCGAAGTTGCGTACAACACACACTACTGTATTATTCAAAGGAAAGCGTACCATGGAATCTTGAGATGTTTAATTGTAAATTTTTGATGACCCCATTCTAAAAATTAAATTTATTTAGTCAAATTTAATATATAAAAGTTTAAAATATTGGATTTAAAAAGGGTTCACTATTAAAATTGGTAAAAGTGAAAAAAAATGAATTTGTTCTTACATTATGTATAAGAAACTCATAACATGGATTATAAAATTATAGGGATTATATAAAGTTTAAAATTTAGTTAATACTATTCATAACCTATTTTGAATAGCTAGTTTGGTAAGTCACGGTGTGCTTGAACTCAGTGTTGCATGTAGTGCAAGTTATTGAATTATTTTGAAGAAATAACACACTATGAAGTCTTGGGGTGTTACATTCTCCCCTCCTTCAATAAATTGCGTCCTCGCAATTTGAAATTGTTCTTCGAAAATAAAAGGTTGAATATAGAAAATATCTTTGTGGGAAAACCCACATCGTAAATTGGGTTAATAAAATTTAGTCTTAATAAGAGGAAAAGTGAAATGAAAGGGGTCACCACCAAATTATGATCTCTATTCGGAGAATATTGGTGGAAATTAGAGACATATAATTAGAGGAAAAACGTAAATATTTATAGGTAGTGATTGAGGTCATCAATCACAAACAAGTGTAAAATTGAGGGCCTTAAATTCTTCAATCTATGATGATTTAAAATACCACAGGTTCAACAAAACATAAGGTATTAGGATAAAAAAATTTTGACGTTTCAAAATATATTTGTTGAAATCCCACATCGAAAAATGAATTACTGAGGCCTCTATTTAAAATAAAGAGTGGAAAGTATGAATATTACCGAAAATAACACATACTAGGGTTCCATGTAGGAAAATATGGATATGGAAGAGAAATCTAACCATCAATTATCTGATGGAGAGTGGTAGAGAACATGGCTATGAAAAAGCCAACAATCCCAAAGCCATAAATTAGTGATGATCTAAAGTTCCATCTAGGACAACATTTTTGTTCTAAGTTCATTTTCTTAATGTTGAGGAATTTATTTATGGGATTGGATAAGATCATAAGTAGATATACTTACTTTATAATTAGAGTTTTATCCATTAATAAATTTCTACCACAAACTCATATTTCACCCCAAAACATAATACAACTCAAAAATAATCTATTTATCCTAATCGTATAGGGATACAAATATAAGGAATTTATAATTCACATATCATACCCTTTATGTAAATAAACTACATTATACCATCCAGGAACTTCATGTAGCACAATGGTAGGTGATAAATCCCAATTTCACTATGGTTGTGGGTTCGATTCCCGCATCTTTGTCCGACACGACGGGTCGTCACACGGTCTGTGTGTTGTCCTTTTATAAAAATAAAAAAAACCTTTCAAACTTAATCCATTCCAACCATTAGACTTATCCAAAATACTATTATCCAAAATCACAGTCCAAAATTTACAAGGAAGTTAAACATAATGAGGATCCTTTTTTCTAGGTAATAACATGTGAACGCCTTTCTCATATATTCTTTTATAACACCGCAACATCCTGAATTACCAAAATCAACCATCTCTTATTCCAAAATAACTACCTCAATATTAGGACCATATTACGGTTTATCTTTCCTTCAACCATGTAACTTCCAAAATTTTTAACTCGATGTAGAGTCACTTTTCTTAGTACCATAAAATCTCAAATCCTTAATTAAATAGTACTACAGCACAATCCTTATTTATTTCTAGAACATCATTGATACAACACTTAAATGAAATAATTATAAAATAACAACATAAGAACACTATTTATTCCTCTTCATCTATGGTAGTATCATAACTTGATTATTATCCAATAGCATCATTTGCGGCATAGTCTGATGACTGGGACATTGGTTCACGTAGTGTCCAAACTCCTCGAAGATGAAGCATTGTACATTTGAAACCATTTTCTTACCCTTGCAGTCATGTACATTGTGCACTTTTCCTCAACACTTATAACAAACTCCCATTCCTTTCAGGCAAGTTCCAGGGTGTTTCTTCCCACAGTTATCACATATGGGAAAATTATTCTTTTCCCTCTTCCCTTTATCCATCTTTATCTCTTCCATCCTTTTATTCTCTTACTTCCCTTCAAATCCATAGGACTCCGAGAATTCTTTACTCATCTTATCAACACATGATACTATTTCTTCATATGATGATAATACGTGGGAAACTATTTCCCTTCTAAATTCTGGCTTAGGACCATGAAAGATATGACCCTTCTTACTCTTTGGATCATAAATATTATGGGAGTTCACATTCCTTCTACTGGGCGCCATTTCTATACAATAGCATAAACTAGTTCAGTTTATGAATTGCAATGAATAATTAACAAACTTGTAAAATACCTAACACAAATTGAACAGTTTATGGATATAATCCATAATCATAAAAATGTTTTCTTTGAGTAAGTATATACTCATAAGCCCTTCATAATGGTTTGTAAAGAAAATGAGAATTATCCTAAGCATATCCCCCAGGAGTGTCGTAACCAAGAGTGCAGCAAGGCCCGTTGTCGTGAACCAATTCCCGTTCGAGTCTAGCTCAAAGCGGTGTTTTTGGGTTTTACCCCAAGGTACATCTGTGCCAGAGCCGCCTCTACCAGCTCGTATCCAGACAGGGATGTATTTCTCGGAAAACTCACAAAATCTCTACAATACCAAAATTCTAGGAAGTTCTTCTATACTAATCCTCAAAGTCTATCTTAGGGCTATGTGATCTAATCAGAGTTAATCTAAATCTAGTTTCCAAGGTTATTTCTAAACTTACTCTGATACCAACTGTAATGCCCCGACCCCAGTTACCCAGAGTTGGTGCATTATTTTAATACATTGGCATGATTACAAGGAATCAAGTACCGTAGGACCAATCAGTTTAGCAGTCTTGGAAAAATAGATCACATACATGAATGTTACATTTGCACTTTAAGAGGTACAAAACAACATAAATAATCTTTATGAACTCCATTATTCCCTTGGCTTAACCCTGCATATCAATCACATTACACTTCTTGGAATCCTGGGGAAAATAAAACATAGAAAGGGGTGAGATAAAATGCTCAGTAAGGGTAAGCAATATAGTAGAAAATTTCAAAAATAAGCATAAAAATTTAAGGCAATGTATAAAACTAAAACAAAAGCCCTTTTAAAATTGAACTTCAGCATAATATGGCAAAAATAAAATGAAATAATTCCATTTACTTATTCACATGGATATTCTAGTAATCGAATAATCACATGCAATATCACTAACCACTTTCATAATGATGGAATGCATGATGCCGAACTTTAATTTCTGTGTCAGGGCCTCATGCCAAGACCTAAGGGATAACTGTAACCGGAACCCAACCCAGAGAGCCTCTGTAACCGAACTCCATCCCAGAGTGCCTCTAATAACCGGACACCAACCCGGAGTGCCTCTAATAACCGAACACCAACCCGAAGTGCATCTAATAACCGGACACCAACCCGGAGTGCCTCTAATAACCAGACACCAACCCAGAGGGCTTACATTTACCGGTCCCCAACCCGGAACATACTAGTCCAACACATTCATCTTAATAAGAGGATGAAATATAACATAAACATTCGTATTAAAACTAACATACAAAATGTCAAAACTTTAATCATAAACCATTAATGGAATAAAAATAACTCATCCATAGTAAAAAATATCACAAAACCTTAAATACAATATGGATTATTTGTATCATAATAAATCAACTTGAAAAAAGTGTAAAATTTATCAAAGGATGTTGACATAGATGAAATCAATACTATTTGAGAGAAATATCTCTTTTTTTTGAAATCATTTAAAAGTCGCATAATTATAGAGAAAACCTTTATTTTGAAAATATATTTATAAGATTGTGAAGGAATCTTTAAAGGTGTAATAATGGTGGAGAATAACCGCACCCACCGTATAAGTTAAAAAAAACATTCTTACCTTAATTTTGTCAAAAAGGTTAAAAAGTAACTTGTTTCAAAAACGAAGGAAAGATTCCTTTTAAAAAAATATAAAGTCAAATAAGGGTATAAATGACTTTAAACAATTGTCTATTAAATAATAAAAATGTTTTGAAATACATTTTTATGAAACATGGATGTGAATGATAAAGAGGTCCCAGAAGATAATTACATATAAACAACCTCGGATAATGAAGAGATTGTGAAATAAACCCTTACCAATTTGGTAACTTACGAAACATACACCCCATGAAAGAGGTATCATACAATGAATATGTAAATACACATAAATTAAAGTGTATTACACAAATAATACAATTATAGGCATTAAATACACCACACAAAAGGTAATAGTGTCATTATGGCATGAATCTCACGGGAATAAGGAGTGAGATGAAAACCCCTTACCTTGCACTTTCCTTTAGTCGAGGGTACGTTTAACCTCCTGTACGAAGATCGTAGTATGTTATTAAATTATACCAGAACCACATTAATATTTCTTATATCATACATGATTCATTTATGACTTTATATTACCCAATTAATAATAATTTCCATGTTAAGTTAACATTTCGGGTAATAATCACTTTCTTTATCGTACGTGTTTTAACTTGTCACTCTTGGTTGTATCACTTAGATCATGATTTAAATAATTCCATAATATAAAAAATGATAAATATATCATATATATTTAGAATATAAATATGTATAATAGACATATTTATGAAATGGAAAACACCGTTTATGGAGACGGTAGTCCGTACGTATGCATAAACGCTGTTTCTGTTTTCATATAGTATTGAACAGAAGTAAGTGAATATGATATATGTAAGTACATAAATCCTTATATATATATATATACATATATATATATGTCTCCAGTATCATTATTATGTCATATATTACATACTTATAAGTAATATATATTTTTATAATCGTCGATGAATGGTGAACTTGGAAATGAATCTCATCGCATCGTGGAGACGGTAATCCGTACGTACGCACGAGCGAAAATATCATTATTTTGATGTTAAAATAATATATAATTGGATGGTATATCATATATACAGAATAATTATCATGTTATATTTATTATTTACATGAATTACAAATCATTATTATACCCATCTAAATAATAATATATTGAATAACAATTACACCACGACATGGAGACGGTAAGCCGTACGTACGCACGTATGGTGACATGTCATTCAAAGGATGGATAGAATACTGAATATGGTTGTACCATATTTATAATAATATTACAGTATATAGTATATACGGGATTCATTATTTTATAATGGGAATAACAAAGAAAGAATAAGTGGAAGAAGAAAGGAACTTGAAAAAGGGTGGTGAAATCATTACCTCTTCTTTGGGTTCTTCCTTTTGATTTGATCAAAAGGGCTCCTTTGGTTGGCTTTATGACTATAGGAAGGACTCTAGGATGAAGTGAGGTAAGTTGAGAGAGTATTTGGTCAGGGGTTGGCCGAACCAAAAGGCTTTGAAGGTGTGAATTAATGAGAAGGAGGAGTGCCCTTTTATAAGAGGGGTGAGGGGCACCTTTGGAAAAGCTAGAAATATTATTTTATAATAAATTCATATTCGGTTTATAATGGCTCAAAAGTGGTTTTATTTAAAGGTTAATGTGGATATAGGTCTAAAAACACTCAACAAATAGGATTTAGATAGGTTTGGTTTACTATATTAACCTTATCTTTAAGTATTAACTCTTAGTTAATTAGTTTCACTTTTACAATGTCTCTTTGTATTTTTATATTATATGGTTAATAAAATTACTATATACATCCAAGAGACCCCCAAGTGGTAAATTAATGATACACCTATCATTATATAAGTCTCTTGGAAGAACCTTAGATTTTTATGAATTTAATATAAATTAATAATATAATATTTTTTTTTTAAAACTCTTTTATGTCAATTTTGATACTATTCAATAGTTGATTTTTGTAAAACTCATAACAGAATTATTACTTCTAAAAAAGCTAGTTAAATCATTCCTAACATGTCATATTAACCTAGAAAATTAGTTTAATTCATAAAAAGTCACAAATTATATTTATTTGAGTATTTACAATATCAATTATTTTAATTTTTCACTATTATGGTAATTACTGCATCATCATTGTGTCATCAATAAATTAAATTATTTAATGTCTAAAAATTATAAATAAAATATCATTATGTATAAAATCGTTTTATATTTCTAATTAATATTTATAGTTGAAAATACAACATATATAACCCTTTTTAAAAATTGTTTTTCTAATAGATATATGCTTGTGTCATTTTTGTATTTATTTTAACTTAATTAAAATAAAGTGTCCCTATCACCTACGAGTGGCTCCATGGGGTCCCAAAATCGACCCAAAGATGCCCATGGTCGGAAAGGTATCAACCAATGAGGTTAGAACACATTTTAGGGTAATTTATTATTATTATAATATTATTTTTTAACCCTTATTTACCAGATTTACCCTTTAACCATGGCAAATAAAATATTTACCGAAATAATTATTCAAAATGTCTAAAAATAAAAGTTACCTATTTAAAAAATTTGTACATCCTGATTACAAATATTGAATCCATTTTTCCAAATTCAAAACACAGAAGTGGTATAAATTAATTTAAAATTAATTCCCGCGGTCATAACAAAAAGCGTGTTTTTAAGATATAATAACTATCAAAAGATTGATACTTTTTTATGTCCGGTTTAATCGTGAAATTATGTCCAATGACCAAAATTGTATTAAATGGTAAAACTATATTCTAAATATACTTTAAATCCACTCAAATTCATAATTTATCACTATTAATTATTTTGATTAAAAAAGATGTTTTTAATTAAAAATTTAGTAATTTTCACTATTCATCAAAATATTAAAGTTATCCGAAAAGTACCAAAATTTCACCTTAGGATAAATTTGATACTCCAAATCCAAAAATGAATTCCATTTTGAGATATAAAATTTCTAATATTTTAAAAAGTAGGTATTACTATTCATAACGACTAGTTTGATTGGTTGTGGTGTGTGTTAGAACTCGAAGTTGCGTACAACACACACTACTGTATTATTCAAAGGAAAGTGTACCGTGGAAGCTTGGGATGTTTCATTGTAAATTTTTGATGACCCCATTCTTAAAATTAAATTTATTTATTAAAATTGAATATATAAAAGTTTAAAATATTGGATTTAAATAGGGTTCACTATTAAAATTGGTAAAAGTGAAAAAAGTGAATTTTTTCTTACATTATGTCTAAGAAACTCATAATATGGATTATAAAATTATAAGGATTATATAAAGTTTAAAATTTAGTTAATACTATTCATAACCTCTTTTTAACGGCTTGTTTGGTTAGTCATGGTGTGCTTGAACTCGGTGTTTCATGTAGTGCAAGTTATTGAATTATTTTGAAGAAATAACACACTATGAAATCTTGAGGTGTTACATTGAAATAATCCATAAAGACTTCCATACAACTCTCAAGGTACTCAGAAAAAATACTCAACATACATTGATGAAAAGTACCAGGAGTATTACATAAACCAAATGGCATCCTTCTGTATGCAAATGTGCCGAATGGACAGGTAAATGTTATCTTTTCTTAGTCCTCAGGGGCTATATGGATTTGAAAATAACCCGAATAGACATCAATGAAACAATAATGGGACTTAACATCCAATCATTCTAACATTTGGTCAATGAAAGGTAATTGAAAGTGTTCCTTCCGTGTGGCTTGATTCAGTTGACTGTAGTCAATACAGACTCACCAACTATTTTTCACACGTGTTGGAACCAATTCATTCCTTTCATTTTACAAAACTATTATTCCTATTTTTTTAGGCACAATTTGAACCGGGCTAACCCATTTACTATCAGATATAGGATAAATGATCCCCACAGTAAGTAATTTACTGACTTCTAATTTTACCACTTCAAGGAGAGTGGGATTCATCCGGCATTGAGATTGTCTTACGGGCTTAGCCTCATCATCCAAAAGTATATGGTGCATAAAAATATATGGGGTAATTTTTGTAATATTAGCCAATGTCTATCCTATTTACTTTTTACAGACCCTCAAAAGTTTGAGAAGTTTTGATTCCTATTGTGGAGAGAGGTTATTGGCAATAATGATAGGCAATTGGTCAATACCCTCAAGATATGCATATTTTAAATTATAAGGAAGTTTGTTAATTTCCAACACCAATGGTTTCTGTATTGAGGGAGGGGATTTAGGGGGAGTGAGGTCCATTAAACTGTATATTTTCTGATGTTTATTCTCTAAAGATAGATAATCTATAGAAATGAGATTTGCAGAATCATCGACGGTCTTGGGTACCTCAGAATGAACACACCCATCAATTAAAGCACAAAATTTACACTTTTAAGAACCCACATAACACTAAAAACATGAATCAAAACTCAAACCATACAAGGTTGAAGAAAACAAAAATGAATCGGAGTTTGGGTTGAGGAGAGAATTGTGTGTGTGTGCATCATTTGAGAGAACTTACATCGAATAGATAGGAAGAGAGGAGTGCTCTTCAATGGGGTGTTTCATTGCCTCAAAAATGTTAAAACTTACCTTTTCTCCTTCGAATTCCATGGGCTGAATACGATTTTGAACGTTGATGATCGTCTTTGCTGTTTTGAGGAATGGCCTCCCAAGTATGAGCAGAGCATGTCCTTGGGTTCAGGTATCTTCCATCTCAAGAATGTAGAAATCAGCGGGGAAGATGAGATTCTTCACTCTGACAAGCACATCCTCAATCACTCCTTTTGGATGCGTTATACTCAAGTTGGCAAGTTGCATGAAAATTCTTGTTGGTTGAATCTCTCCAACCTGTAGATAAGTATACACGGAGTGAGGCATTACATTAATGGAAGCACCTAAATCTATCATATCATCAGAAAAGAAGGTCTCCCCTATGGTACACAGTATTGTGAATGTGCCCGGATCCTTGAATTTGGTTGGAATTGATGGTTGAATCAAGGCTGAGAAATTCCTACCCAAGTTGACTCTCTCATTCCCCTTCAGTCTTCGTCTATGTTTACAAAGTTATTTAAGAAATTTTGCATAACGATAAATTTTCTTGACTGCATCCAATAAAAGAATATTGACTTGAACGTTTTTAAATATATCCATTATATCATTATCAATATCATTATCAAAACTTTTCTTAGATTTAGAGTGTCTTTGTGGTAAAGGAAGAGGAATGGATAGTTCATTTGAACCATCAATGATAATTTGATTGCACTTTTTATTTTGTTTTTCATTACATGGAATTTTTGAGGGTTGGGAAGGAGTGTTTTCAAGAGGGGGACATACCTGTTGAGTAGAATCAGTAGAAGGGGAAGCTTATTTATGACTACGAAGTGTAATTTCACATAAATTACCTTTGTCCTTCGGATTGGAAATGGGTTGATATGGTAGTTGTCCAGAACCTTGCATCTTAAGTTCACTGATGGTGTTCTCCAATTGTCCCACTTGAGTTAACAAATCTTGAATTCTTGATTGTGTGGTCTGTTGGAACTGGAGGTTCTAGGTTGCCATTTTATTCACCATATACTTGAGGCTTGGTTCAGATTTGAGAGGAGGAGGATGATTGTTTTGAGAAGTTGAAGGATAAGAAGGTTTCATACCTTGTCCTTGTGGATACCAATTCTGCTTGGGGTAGCTTGAATTTCCTCCTTTCCGGTACTGGGGTTGTTCTTTCCACCCTGGGTTTGGATTTGGCCTGAATTGTTCATGCTTTAAGGGAGGTGCTTGTTGGAATGGACGCCCTAGGAACACAGCTGCACAAGACTCAGATGAATCTTGTGCTTGAGATAATTGACATAGAAGGGTATGCATCTCATCAAATTTAGTATCTACCTTTTGTTCTAGGGATGAATGAATTACCTCATGAACTCCTCGGGTTGGTGAAATTGCTCAGGTGCCAAATTGTTGTGCATTTTAAGCCATGTTGGCTATTAAGACACGAGCAGCGGAAGAAGTTTTATCAACTAGGGAACCAACAGCTACAACATCAATCATTCCACGATTAATGGGAATAAGTCCCTCATAGAAGTATTTGATTAATAGTTATTCACTAATCTGATGGTGGGGGAAGCTTGAGCAATGTATCTTGAATCTCTACCAGTATTCATGTAGGGTCTCTCCTTGTGATTGCCTAATTCTACAAATTTCTTTCCTAATTGATTCAGTTTAGGAGGCAGGGAAGAACTTCTCTATAAAGAGTCTTTTAAGGTCATTCCATCCCCCAATTGTGGTTGGCATAGAGTATAGACAATCTTTGGCTACACCATCAAGGGAGAAAGGGAAGTCCCTAAACTTAATTAGGTCCTTGGAGACATTTTGGGGTTTCATGGTAGAGCACATTATGTGAAACTCTTTGAGTTGTTTGTGAGGGTACTCACCAAAAAAACCATGGAATTTAGGAAGAAGGTGGATGAGACCTGATCTCAGATCAAAGTTGGCTGCTTCCTCAGGATATTGGATGTACGCAGGTTGGTACTCCACATCAGGGGTGGTCAGTTCTTTTAAAGTTCAATTATTTTAAGCCATGTTTTATTGGGTTTGATTGGGTTCAAATTTGGATTGGTTTAGGGCCACTTGATGTTACAAAATGGGTTCCTCAATGTTACTTTATTGACCTTCTCTAGATGCCTTGATTTGTGTGTGAAGTGACTTTTCAATTTCACGGTCAAATTCAAGTAGTGTTTCTTTACCAGATCAAGTCATGCAAATAATTTGTGAAGTTTGTTTTTTTGAATATGGATAAAATCACTTAATAAGGGTGAAAATAGAATATAATGTTATAATACAGAATTATAGAGAGGGATATGGAGAAGAAGAGATAGAGGGAGATAGAGAGAGAGAGAGAACACACCAAAACAACAAAAAATAAAGACAAAACCCAAAATAAAAACAATCCAATGGGGGTGGGTTTAGAGACCCAAACATGATGTACATAGACATTACATTAATTTTGAATAATACTTAATACATTAGAAAAATAGATGCCCAATGACCGTTTTAGTTTAATGTCTTTGGAAACTCGGAACATAATCTTCTAATCATGGTGAAAGATCTTCAACATCTCCCATAAAGATCTTCCCCTTTGGTTTTCTTACCTAAAACCATTGTTTATATCATGGGGAAAAGAAAACATAAAAAGGGTGAGCTCAAATGCTCAGTAAGGGTAAGCATGGAGAAAATAAAACAACACACATACATTTTAAATTAAAAACATGAAGATAAAGCTTAAACGTCAAAATCTTGAGCAATGACATTAAACATGGTAGTACGTAAGGCATATATTGTAATGGAACATGAATCATGATAAAATATCATGGGAATAAAACATGTAATTTTGGAAAACCATTAAGCACATGATATGATTTCTATAGTATCCTAGGAATTGCTACCAAGACCATCTTAGTGGACAAAGTCCCTTAATGAATCGAGTTCACTCCTCATTCCAGTCTTGTATCACTGAACCAGATTAACTTGTCGTTCCATCCATGTCTATCTCATGAGATATAGTTCTTTACCCAATTAATTGGATAGAGATATAGGTCCCACCCATATCATAATGAAATCATTCTTACGTGTGCCATAACATAAACATAAATCATTCATCATAACCCAAAGAATAAAATGGGTTTCATAAACATCATCCCATCATAACATAATCCATATAAAACAAATGGATATCACTTCATCATAAGAAAATCGAAACCATGTAAATAATAGATAAATTATACTTGAAACATACACATATTAAATAATTTCATCTTAGATGGAAAATGGTTTTGATAAAACACTTGAAATGAATTCTTGAGGAAAATATCCTTTCTTCTTCAAAATCATTTTTTTTTCACAAAATGCCATGAAATTTTAAAAGAAAAGGATTTTGTTTAAAATAATAATGAAATCATATAGAGGAAGATTTATGTAAATAAGGCATTATGAAACTATAAAAATCCATTCATTCCGTATAATTATAAAAAAACATTCTCCTCATACTTTTAATGGAAAAGTCAAAAAGTTCCTTATATGGTAAACAAAAGAAATATTCCTTCCATAAAACAAAGTAAAAGTAAAAGAGGGGTAAACATGAAATTAAACATACAAGGAATAATATTAAACACTGTATGAAAAACATTTTATGGGCATGGATGAAAAATATAAACCCAGTAAATACTTACGTATAAGCAATCTCGGATAAAAATGAGATTGTAAAATTATCCCTTACCTTATTTCCATTTTTTTCTATATGTGTCCAAGAATACTATATAGTGGGGTTAAACATACTATTAACTTGTAACAGAACCATAATAATATTTATTATATCATTTATGTTTCAGTTATGATTTTATATTACCTGTTCTTTTGTCAATTCCATGTTAAAGAAGCGTTTTGGGTAAAATCGTTTCATTTTTTTGTAAATGTTTGGACTTGTTATTCTTGATATTATTATTACTTATATCATGATTTAATTACTTATATAATGAAAAAAATTATTTATATATCATATATATTCAGTATATATATATATATATATATAATAGATAGATAATTGAAATGAAACACACCGTTCATGGAGACGGTAGGCCGTATGTACGCATGAACGCTGTTTTCCTTTCCTTATTGACTCGAATGGAAGTAAGTAAATGACATATATATATATATAAATACAGTAGAATTATTATGTCATATATAGCATTATTATTCATTATATATACTTTATAATCATTCTTGAAGGGTTAATATGGAGAATAAATCTCATCATGTCGTGGAGACGGTAATCTGTACGTACACACGAGCGATGATATCATTACCGTAATTATTGAATAGAATTGGAGTGGATGATATAATATATCAGAATTAGTATGATGTTTTAATAACCATATATAGTTATTCTTTACACCATTATACCCATCCAAGTAAGGTGGTGGTGGAAAAACAGATTACACCACGGCCTGGAGACGGTATTCCGTACGTACGCACACACGGTGATTTCATTTTCCATAGGATGGATAGAAGGTGAAATGGAGTTGTTTAATATTAATAATAACATATAATTATATTATTTATAATTATGTCATTACTTTATAATAAAACAACTAAAGAAGAGGAAGTAGAAGAATAAAGAAACTTGAAGGAATTAGTAGAAGATATTACCTCTTCTTCAGCGCGCCTCCTCTTAACCTCCTCTTAGGGCACTAAAGTTGGTCATTGAAGAAGAAAATGACCTCTATCAGGTTTCTATGGAAGTGGATAAGTGAAATGTTCAGGGTTTGTCTGAGCTTGATGGATCAAATTTGTGTGAAGAGGAGAGGGAGGAGGTTCCCTTTTATAAGGGAGGAGAGGGGCACCTTAAGAAAAACATAAAATATTATTTTATAATAAAGTCATATTCGTTTTATAATGGCTCAAAAGTGAATTATTTAGAATATAGGGTGGGGATGGGTAGAAATACACTCATCCAATAGGTTTTAGATAATTTTAGGTTACCATTTTAACCTTATCATTTAGATTTAACTCTAAGTTAAATAATTTAACTTTTACCGTGTCTTCTTGTATTCTTACACTATATGGTTAATAAACTTACTATAAACTTCCAATAAAACCCCAATTAGTTCATTAATGTCATATATATCATTATATAAGTCTTTTGGCCAAAGATTATATTTTTAGGAATAGAATAACAATTAATAATACAATATTTTTTTAAAAAACTCTTTTATGTCAATTTTGAAACTATTTGGTATTTTGTTTTTAAAAACAAATTCATAACAGCATTATTACTTCGAACCAAATTCATCTAACTAACCCTAATATGTAATATTAACCTAGAAAATTAGTTTAATTCATAAAAATTCTCAAATTACATTTATTTGGGTATTTATAACATTAATTATGTTTACATTTCATTAATAAGGTAATTACTGCATCATCATTGTGTCATAAATAATGTAAAATATTTAATGTCTAAAAATTATAAATAAAATATCATTATATAGGAAATTGTTTTATCTTTCTAATTAATATTTATAGTCAAATTCATTTTATTTATAACCATATATTAATGATGTTTTAGTTATTAAACTTTGATTTAACTCTTTAACTCTTCTTTGAATTAAATAATAATAAATGTTCTAATCTAAACCAAGTGGACCTAATGGGTCATATTTTATTCCTATGTTTTTTTTGGTCGAATTACACTTATCCAATATAATTAGGACATGTGTTAGGGTAATAATAATATCATTTTTACCCTTAATTACCCTATTTACTTTTAACTGTGGTAAATAAAAGTAAAAAATTACTATTCACAAAAAATATTTTTATCTTATTGAACCACATTTTACTTATTGATATCAACCATGTCTCTTGGATTTTTTAAATTCCACTCACAGAAGAGGAAAAATTAAGTTTTATGTAAATTTGCAAATTCTCCTAGGAGGTGGGTAAAAGACGGTGAAAAGTTAAATAAAATTTTTATATATTTAAATTACTATAAAATGACTCAAATTAATTAAATTGAACTTATATAGGTATTATGTATCAATTTTTACATAAATAAATTTAAATAAAATAAATAATTATTTAAATAAAAATTCGGTTTTAAACTATAACTCAGTGTTTTTCACTATTCATCAAAAATTGAAAGTTTTCAAAAAAATACCAAAAATTCACCCTAGGCTAATTTCAATATTCCAAATCCAAAAATGAAGTCCATTTTGAATGATAAAATTTATAAAATTTCAAAAAGTGGGTATTACTATTCATAACGGCTAGTTTATATAATATTTTAATAATATATCGTTGTTTAGTGAAACCCGATATTGCGTACTATACACGCTATCGAGGAAGGTCACGATTGTGTGTTATACAAGCCTTGTCAGGGATGTGTGTAGTGAAATCTCCCTTTGGTGTTGCGTATAACATAATCAAAATATATTTCATTTATACATTAAACAAAATCTATACTTAATGTTGCGTAGAATAATTTCCACAAAACAAACTTGAAATTGTTTGTAACACGAGCCAAGAATAGTGTTACAAAAACTGAAAACTAATACGGTGTTGCATATAGTACAATCTAATCTTGGTGTAGTGTACAATATAAGACATCAAAGAAATTAAAAATAATATATCTCATAAAATCTCAGGGTGTTACATTCTACCCCCTTCAAATGAATTTCTCCCTCGAAATTCTTCGGGGTTATAAATCGTTTACTAATTGAAAGTTTCATTCATAGAAACCCACATTGTAAAAAGGAATACTAAAGCTTAATTTTAAAAAGTGAAGTATGAAACATAACGGTTACCCAAATTAACTCATCACTGGGTTTCCACATAAGAGAACATAGGTGAAATATGGACATGGAATAGAAATCTAACCATCATGTTTGGATGAAGAGTGATAGAGAACATGGCTATGAAAAATCCAAATATCACAAAGCCATAAATTTGTGATAATCTAAGGTACTGTATGATTCATCAGATATGAGGGCACTAGGACAACATTTTTGGTTTTCAATATCATTTCCCTAATGTTTGATATTTTTTGAATTAAAAGAAATACTTACTTGATTTTGGTACAATCTCACTATTGTTTGTGCCTTGAACAATTTCCACTTCATCTCTTAAAGAAATGAAGTTTAATTTGTCTTCCGTGAAGTGTTAGCTGGTCATGCGATAGAATGATATGTCCATCTATAGTGAGATTAATCATATATGGTTCCTAAAATGGACTTATACTGCATCTATCATACCTCTTAATAAAATAAAACTAGTTTCTACTAACCAGGGACTTCCTGTAGGCCAGTGGTAGGTGATAAAGGCCTATCACACTTCGGTTGTGGGTTCGATTCCCACAACCTTGTCCGATGCAACGGGTTGTCGCCCGTCCTGTAGGTTTTCCCTTTTTCTAAAACTACATTATTATAACATTCCTTCAATAATATCGAAAAAAGTTCCATCCTTAAACAACACTATCTTATGTCTAACTTAATTCATTCCAATATTTAGGCTTATCCAAAATACTTCGTTCCAAGATCATAGTATAAATAAAATTATTACTTGAAAGGTCACATAACAAGAACGTGAATACCATCATTTATCCCCCATATATCATAAGATATATCTTGTTGGTCACATTACAAACATGTGAATACCTTAATCATGTATTCTTTTGAAACATGAATTACCATAGAACCTTAGTGAAAACATGAATGCTGTCAAAATTTAACTCTTTCCATATACCAAAATCCCAAAATTTATATATACTCAAACCATGATATCACTTTGTACTTATATCAGTCATGAGCTCATGAATACTACCAAACATTTCATTTTCTCATTATCCCTTCATTATGTGCATATCATATGCTTTCCAAAAACATTTCAATCACTTTTCATTATTACCGATACCATACAATTATTGAAAACCAATACATAGATATTCCAAAATTCCACGATACTATAAATGAGATTCCGTGATAATATTTTGAAATCCCATTACATAAACACTTAATAATTCCACAACATCATTATCATACTCAACATAAAAAATAGTGATTGCATGTGACTTCCCTTTGTCCTTTGCCTTAAGTGGTTGCTCTTTCCAATCATCATTAACCCTTGGATTAGGGCATTGATTATAATAATGCCCCATTTCCTTGCACTTGAATCATTGAAGTGTTGGTGGAGCGTTCTCTATAGTATTTTCTCTATTCACATCATTAAAAACCTTTTCCCATTACTTCGGCACTCAACTGCTCGATGACCTTCTTTTCCACAATTGAAACATTTTCTAGTACCTTTTAGACAATCTCCACCATGATTCTTTCCACACTTTGAGCCTAAAGAAACATTCAACTTCTTTTCAACATTGTTATGAGATTTTTCCTTGAACTCCATCTTTCATTTTTTGTCAGAACCATGAGATGTATATGTAAAACCAACTTCCAGCTCTACCTTAATAGCACAACACACAATTTATTCATAGCTAATGAAGTCTCTTATAGATAATTCCCTTCGAAGACTTGGTTTTAATCCACTGAAGAATCGATCAACTTTACTTTCAGGTTGGATGATAAAGCCAAATTCATACCTTTCAAACCTTGTAAAATTCACCTCGTATATACCAACAGATTCATCATTCATTTTCTTAAGCTCAAGGAACTCCTTTTCCATCTTTGTTCGAAGAATACGAGGGAAGTACTTGTTGAAAAATAAGTTCTTGAACTCGTCCCATTGCATGGATTCAATTTCACCTTGGGGACTTGTATTTTTAATTAGATTCCACCACTGTTCTGCTTCACATTCTAAAGGGTAAACAACCAGAATGAATTTTTCATGTTTCAAACACCGAATTATGGAAAATATATTTTCAATGGTACTTATCCATTGTTTAGCAACAAGTGGATCAGAAGACCCACTGAAAGAAGGTGGACGTTGCCTCATGAAGGACTCAATTGAATATTGTTCCCTTCTCTGCTCATTCGGAAGTCCAGAATGATTCAAAGCTTGTGTAAGTATAACAACAAGATTTTTCACTCCATCTCCCATAACATTGGTTTGTTCATGAGGAAAATCAATGCATTACCCATTACATTGATAAACACGGTTCCTTCGGGTTCCAGCCATCATCTAAAACCCAAAAAGAATAGTGTAAGTGGAAAAAATTATGCTTGAAAAAAAATAATAATAAAGGGGTAGTACCTTCAATATATAACATCTTAGGTTTAATTATAAGACCGTTACCATAATTCTCGGATTATAACATATACATATACTTAACCTTAGGGACATCCCTTGACATACCTTAGAAATATCTCTAGGGATTTCACTGATGTTTTAGCATCCTAGTTTCCAAAGGTTAACTAAACCTTCGCTCTGATACCAACTATAGAGACCCAAACTTGACATACATAGACATTACATTACTTTTGCGGAATACTTAATACATTACAAAAAAAGACACCCAAAGACCTTATTAGTTTAGTGTCTTTGGAAACTCGGAACATAATCTTCTAAACATGGTGAAAGATCTTAAACATCTCCCATAAAGATCTTCCCCTTTGGTTTTCTTACCTAAAACCTTTCTTTATATCCCGAGGAAAAGAAAACATAAAAAGGGTGAGCTCAAATTCTCATTAAGGGTAAGCACGAAGAAAATAAAACAACCCACATACATTTTAAATTAAAAACACGAACATAATGTTTAAACATCAAAATCTTGAGCAATGACATTAAACATGGTTGTATGTAAGGAATAGATCCTAATAGAAAATAAATCATGATAAAATAGCATGGGAATAAAACATGTAATTATGGAAAACCATTAATAACATTATATGATTTCCATAGTAGCCAAGGCATTGCTTCCAAGACCATCTTAGTGGACAAAGTCCCTTAATAAATCGACTTCACTACTCGTTCCAGTCCTGTATCACTCAACCAGATTAACTTGCCATTCTAGCCATGTCTATATCATGAAATATAAATATTTACCCAATGCATTAGAGGGATATATAGGTCCCACCCATCTCATAATGAAATCATTCTTACATGTACCATAACATAAACATAAATCATTCTTCATAACCCAAAGAATAAAATGGGTTTCATAAACATCATCCCATCATAACAAAATCCATATAAAACAAATTGATATCATTTCATCATAATAAAATTGAAAACATGTAAATCATAGAGACATTATACTTGAAACATACAGATATGAAATAATGTCATCTTAGATGGAAAATGGTTTTGATAAAACACTTGAAATGAATTCTTGAGGAAAATATCCTTTCTTCTTCAAAATCATTTTCTTTTCACAAAATGCCATCTAATTTTAAAAGAAAAGGATTTTTTTGAAAATAATCATGAAATATTGTATAGGAAGCCTCATGGAAATAAGGAATTATGAAACTGTAAAAATCCATTCATGCCGTATAAGTTAAAAAAAGCATTCTCCTCGTAATTTTAACAGAAAAGTCAAAAAGTTCCTCGTATGGTAAACAAAAGAAAGATTCCTTCCCTAACACAAAGTAAAAGTCAAAGAGGGGTAAACATGAAATTAAAAATACATGGAAGAATATTAAACACTATATGAAAAACATTTTATGGGAATGGATTAAAAATATAAACCCAGTAAATACTTACGTATATGCAATCTCAGATAGAAATGAGATTGAAAAATTATCCCTTACCTTGTGTCCAATTTCTTTTGTATGTGTCTGAGACTCCTGTATAGTGGGTTTTAACATATTATTAACTTTTAATAGAACCATAATAATGTTTATTATATCATTTATGTTTTACTTATGAATTTATATTACCCGTTCTTTTTTCAATTCCATGTTAAAGCAGCATTTTGGGTAAAATCGTTTCATTTTTCGTACGTGTTTGGACTTGTTGTTCTTGATATTAGTATTAATTATATCATGATTTACTTAATTAAAGAATTTAAAACATGATTCATATATCATATATATTCAGTATATATATATCTATACATAATAGATAGATAAATGAAATGAAACACATCGTTCAGGGAGATGGTAGGCCGTACGTACTCATGAACATTGGTTTCCTTTCCTTATTGACTTGAATGGAAGTAAGTAGATGAAATATATATATATATATATACCTATATATATATATATAAATCCAATAGCATTATTATGTCATAAATATCATTATTATTCATTATATATACTTTATAATCATTCTTGAATGGTTAATATGGGGAATGAATCTCATCCCGTCGTGGAGATGGTAATCCGTACGTACGCACGAGCGATGATATCATTCCCATAATTATTGAATGTAATTGGAGTGGATGATATAATATATATACATCATTATGATATTATAATAACCATATATAGTATTTCTTTACACCATTATATCCATCCAAGTAAGGTGGTGGTGGAAAAACAGATTACACCACGGCGTGGAGACAGTATTCTATACGTACGCATGCGCGGTGATTTCGTTTTCCGTAGGATGGATAAAAGGTGAAATGGGGTTGTTTTATATTTATAATAAAATATCAGTAAATTATTTATACTTATCTCATTACTTTATAATTAAACATCTAAAGAAGAGGAAGTAGAAGAATAAAGAAACTTGAAAGAATCGGTAGAAGAGATTACCTCTTCTTCGGTGCGCCTCCTCTTAACCTCCTCTTAGTGGACTAAAGTTGGTCTTTGAAGAATAAAATGACCTCTATTAGGTTTCTATTGAAGTGTATAAGTGAAATGGTTAGGGGTTGGCCAATATTGAAGGCTAAAATTTGTTTGAAGAGGAGAGGGAGGAGGTGCCCTTTTATAAGGGAGGAGAGGGGCACCTTAAATAAAACTTAAAATATTATTTTATAATAGAGTCATATTCGGTTTATAATGACTCCAAAGTGACTTATTTCTAATTTAGGGTGGGTATGGGTCGAAATCCTCTCAATAAATTGGTTTTAGATTAGTTTAGGTTACCATTTTAACTTTATCATTTAGATTGAACTCTAAGTTAAATAATTTATCTTTTACCTTGTCTTCTTGTATTCTTACACTATATGGTTAATAAACTTACTATAAACTTCCAATAGAACCAAAATTGGTTCATTAATGTCATATATATTATTATATAAGTCTTTTTTCTGAACCTTACATTTTTAGGAAAAGACTAACAATTAATAATATAATATTTGTTTTAAAAACTCTTTTATGTCAATTTTGACTCTATTTGGTATTTTGTTTTTGTTAAATTTATAACAACATTATTACTTCAAAAAAAATTCATATAACTATCCCTAATATGTTATATTAACTTATAAAATCAGTGTAATTCATAAAAATCCTCAAATTACATTTATTTGGGTATTTATAACATCAATTATGTTAATATTATATTAATAAGGTAATTACTGCATCATCATTGTGTCATAAATAATGTAAATTATTTAATATCTAAAAATTATAAATAAAATATAATTATGTATTAAATAATTTTAGATTTCTAATGAATATTTATAGTCAAATTCATCTTATGTATAACCCTATATTAAAAATGTTTTAGTTATTAAACTTTGATTTTAACTCTTTTAACTCTTCTTTGAATTAAATAATAATAAATGTCCTAATCTAATCCATGTGGACCTAAAGGGTCATATTTTATTCCTAAGGTTGTTTTTGGTCGAATTAAACTTATCCAATATAATTAGGACAGGTGTTAGGGTAATAATAATATCATTTTTACCCTTAATTACCCTATTTACATTTAACCATGGTAAATAAAAGTAAAAAAGTTACTATTCACTAAAAATTATTTTTATCTTATTGAACCAAATTTAGTTACTACTATCAACCATGTCTCTCAGATTTTTGAAATTCTACTCATAGAAGCGGTAAAATTAAGTTTTATGTAAATTTGAAAATTCTCCTAGGAGGTGGGTAAAAGATGGTGAAAAGTTCAATAAAATTTTTATATATCTAAAATTACTATAAAATGACTCAAATGAATTACATTGAACATATATAGGTATTATGTATCAATTTTGAACTAAAATAAATTTAATTAAAATAAATAATTATTTAAATAAAAATTCGGTTTTAAACTATAACTCAGTGTTTTTTACTATTCATCAAAAATTGAAAGTTTTCAGAAAAATACCAAAAATTCACACTGGGCTAATTTGGATATTCCGAATCCAAAAATGAAGTCCATTTTGAAATATAAAATTTATAAAATGTCAAAAAGTGTGTTTTAATATTCATAACGGCTAGTTTATATAATATTTTAATAACATATCATTGTTTTGTGAAACCAGGTATTGCGTACTACACACGCTATTGAGGAAGGTCACGATTGCGTGTAATGCAATCCAAGTCAGGGCTACGTGTAGTGCAAGATCCCTTTGGTGTTGCGTATAACATAATCAAAACTTATTTCATTTATACATTAAACAAAATCTATACTTAATGTTGCGTAGAATAATTTCCACAAAACGAACTTGAAATTGTGTGTAACATGATCCAAGAATAGTGTTGTGTATACTGCAAGCTAATACTGTGTTGTGTATAGTACAAGCTAATATTTGTGTAGTGTACAATAGAAGAATCAAAGAAATTAAAAATAATATATCTCATAAAATCTTGGGGTGTTACAGTAGGGTATTTAAAGGAGTACTAATTAAGAAGTAAAATAATTAAATAAAAGGAAATAAAGAAAAAAAATGATCTTGGCTCCCCGAAAACAGTGCAAAAATTTGATCGCGTTTTCGAGCGCATCAAATTAGTTGTTTAATTTTGACTAGAATTTCTGCCGAATTGCAGCAATCCTAGGTCGTCTCTCGATGGAGACTTAGATCATTAATTTAAAAAGAGTTTTTTGATTATGAAAGTAGAAGGTGAATGAGGTTTTGTAAAACATGGGGTTTGGTGATTAAAGATGAAAATAGAAAATTAAAGTGATAAAACAATGTAGAGATTAATAGAATTAATTAAGCATGATCAACCCGGGGTGTTCTCATGATGTTTATCCTTCATCGCTTCATGATATAGGGTTATGATATTTTAATCCCTATTTTTAACACCTATAACCATAATGTTACTTAGTTTATACTAGGATACCTCCCAGGGTTCAATCAAAAACACACAATGATTCACCAGACACTACCGAGGATTGGGTGATTTGTGTTTGACTTCATTACCGAAACTCACCAAGGCAACACACAATGAACTGAATGAGCTATCCAGGTTTGTATGTTATTTCTTTGTGATACAATTACATAAATGTAAATGTCCTTGAAAATGCTTATATGAGTTCAATTGACCAATATGGACTACACAAACACTTCAATTTAAAGGGGGAAAAGGAAGTGGTGAATGGTGTGTGAAACATCACATGAATGGGTACACGCAAACATGATCATATGAGTTGAACATGTCATACCAGTACATAACTCAATAAAATTAAAATAGATGATTAATAAAAACAACATAAAACCTATAATTAAAAAGATAATTCAATATAATACAAAAATAAAGCTCGGGATTACATCATGTTCCTCCCCGGGTGATCACAAGGGGTTTAGAAACCCATGGGAGCAGAGGAAGAGAATGATATTGGGGTAGAACTTTCCATAGCCTCCAGAACTTCTAAGGACGTTGAGAAGAATCCTTGGGGACTCCAAAATGGTAGCACCTTGCCTCATGGAAGAAATCAAAAATGGAGAGCCCAAGGTTCCATTTTATAGGAAAATTGGAAGGTGGTTTGAGGCACACATATTTATTCAATCCAATTGTACCACACATTTCAATCAATAGAAACCCAAATCCCCCTTCTAAAAAAACTGGAAAGTTTTAGCCCCGCTTCCCAACTATCTCCTCCAAAAGTTTAGCATCAATTGGACAAGTGGATCTGGAGATATGGACAGATTACAGAACACCACATTTGACTTGGGAAAAATTTTATTTCTTGGACAGATCTGTTTGGTTGGGCCCCTTGACGGACGAATTGGGCTTGTATTCCTTTATAAGAGTTTTATCCCATTATATTTTTTAGTAGTACACAAAATAGGATCCCATTTGGATGCACAAAATTTTCTTGTACAAGAACAATAGTGGACAAGTCTTCATGGATCCATGCAATTTTATCCCATTTTTCTTCCACTTCATCAAGGGCCCTCCAAATCATCTCCTCCTACATTGAAATAATAAAAACAAGTAACATTTACCATTCAAATATTTATTAACATTAATTAATTGATTCAAACATAAAGTGAAATTTATTATTATATTTTGAATATTCATTACAAAACTAGTTTAAAACAGCAGTGTAATGGTGGAATAAAACAGTGAATCATGGTACGATCAGTGGTACCTTTTTTTATAAAAATTAAACTATGAATATAGTGGATGTTTATTATAATAAATCATTGGGAAAATTAATGAATAATGTCCTGTATTAACTAAAACATTAAAAGATTCAATATGTTTATGAATAATTGGTTGATAAATAGGATGATATTTGTAAAAATAATGAAACTTTAGAAGAAAAAAATATCGAATATAATGATATTACCATATATAATCATGATTAAATATCATCAAAAACTAAATAAAAACATATGAAAGCATATATATATATTTTTATAATATCAAATGATATCAAGGAATGTTTTATTCAATCTTAGAGAATATAAAGACAATGAAACATAGGTCATTGTTTTCCCATGATGAGATGAATGATTTGAACAAAGACTTAGAGAATCATGACAGGTTAAATTATATAGATGATGATTTGGATTATATTATGAGGAATTATTCTTCTTATTTGGTAACTAAATTCAAATTATAGAAATTTGTTTAGAAAAAATCAGTATTATATGGAAAACTAAATGAGAGAAGAGATATAGAGAGAAGGTGTGGACGACATGTGTGAAAAAGATACTTATAAGTATAAGAAGATGATTTAAATGAGGATTTGACACAAGTTTAAATTTCTAAAACCATTAGATTATGTCACAATTTTTTTTCATAAATATTTAAAAATATATTTTTTATGGAAATCAAATTGGCCTCCCTTAATATATAGATTCATGAGGAAGTGTATAATAAAAAAACTGATGGATTATTTATTCAATAAGATAAACGATATGCTTTTATATTGTAGAAGACACTATATGGATTTAAATAAGACCAAATATTATATAACTAAAATTTATGAACATTAAAAAATTCAACATATTTCACGAATATAATCATTTATATACATCAAATAAGATAAACAAATATTAATAATATTTTAAATGAAGATAATAGAATATTTGATGGAAATTAAATATATGATTTTTATTTTTTTCATTAATGTAGAAAATTAATGAAATGTAAATATATATGGAAATCATGTTATTTTGGGGTTTGTTAATATCTAAATATAAGGATCATGTTTTCCTCACATAAACGAAGGTATTATTGAGGACATTTTTTAAAGTTTGGTATAAAGTATTAACATGAGGATTATACTTTAATTTCAACTATACTTTAATTTCATTAGGGGACTAAGCTATCGATTAATGAATATAGAAAAAAATTTAAATCAAGAGAGTTTAATATGATAATTTAGTGTTTACTATAAATGAAAAATCATGTATGTATTTTGTCATTTATGTTAAAATATAATCCATATTTGAAAATATTCTAAAGGAATAATATATTTTATAAATAAATAAGATACAAAGATTCATGAAATTATTGAATTATTATTTATTATGATATATAAATAATGGATGTCCCATTATATTTTGTTATTTATATTTGTATAGTGTTCTCAATGTCAATGATATACGTTTTATATTGTATGAAGTTTTTATTTAAAGATTTTTTTTCACCTAGAATATGATGAATAAAAATTCAAAGACCATGAATACCACTATGTCATAGTATGTCACTACAACTAAATAAAAAAACCATTGATCTAGATAAAAAATCATTTTGGAGATCTCATGTTGGAAGTGAAGTTATAAATATTGTTGGGATGTTATAATAAATGAGATAACTTTTTTATGAAAATTCTATTTCAAAATTCTAGAAAAAAAGAAAATTTATATTTTCTAACATAATATTAATGATTTTGTGGATTAAGGTGTGTTTATGTTTTTGTTATTAAGGAAAGCTGAAAAATAGTTGATGTGTTTACTAATAAAATTTTAGAATTATAATTTTAGAAAATAGGTTTATGATGAGAGTTGAACCTGTATATATCCCAGTAATTGGTATGGTTATTTACTTTCTTATATTATTATGATTATTTTTTTGGATGTCAAAGTGGGAGTAATAATTATAAATTTAGTGAATTTGTTTCATTAAGGGTGGAATATATTTAGATTTATATTCTAAAAGGATAACACTTTAAATTCAATATCTGTGTTGTTGAAATTAGTGAACTATTATACTGATTTTGTTGAGAATGTCTATAATAACAATGATTTTGAAACTTAAATGAATAATTTTGAATAGTTTTAAATGTGTATGTTATGGATGACATTTTTGGAAAAAAATTTTTGAACCAAAATGTATGATTTGGTGTTGCTATTTATTACTCTTATCTAATAGAGTTGGTTTTATCATTTATCCTAAAATGAATGAATGGTGATTCAATTCTGTATTGAAAGGGTAATTTAGGCTCAATGGTTGGAAAATATGATTGTTTAATAGTTTATAATAATTTTTTTGTAAATTTATGGGTTAAAACTAAAAAAATGATGAAGAATTTTGAGAAACTGTTAAGGGACTTAATTTAGACATACCGATGTTAGTTTGATAAAGTAATCTCAATAGTTGTTGTTTCTAAAAGGGGGAGTATGTGGAGGTTAATAAAATAATAATTAGATGTGATAAATGTTTTCTTTTTTTTGTTTACATTATTTTTTAATGGATTAATTATAATAAATATCAAGTAAACAATGTAATTTTAGTTAAGGTGAAATTGGTTTTGATAATTTTATTTTGTGTGGATGATTTTTGGAACTGATATGATGTATTTTTACATTTTTTTGAGATTAAAGATATGATTCCATAGTGTATATAGTTATTCTAAAATGCATAATGTGTATGGTTATATATCATTATATAAGATTATGTGATGTTATAACTTAATTTTTCAATTCCATATTAGAGTTTTAAATCTCTAAATAATTGAAAATTTATTTCAGGACATATATATCATTATGTAAATATGTATGGATGCACAATGATGTCTATAAACTTGGATACGCAGAGGAAGATATAAGAAGTAAGATTTAAAAGGGAATAAAATGTGTACATATTATCTTATTAGGATTTTGATCACGCTATAATTATCTATGAAGGAATATGAAATTTTTTAAGAGAAGATATGTTTCACTATAAATGAGTGAACTATTCCAAGAATCATAATGGTCATTACATACATATTAGGACTTAAAAATTCGGTGTTACTTTCGATTGAATGTAATTTATGGATAACACCACGATGAGTAAGATCACATCATTAAGGAGAGATGGTTTTTTAATTGGTTAATGAACAATTTATTGGTCACATCATGAAGAATTTTAATATGACTTAATTTTGATAATCACATCATAATAAGATTAATCAATCCCTCATTTATAAGATAATATATATTTCGATTGGTTTATTGATATTGATCAATTTATGGTTTAATCGCCACACCGCCATGAATCTTTAATATCTTGGAACACATTTATAGGTTACTAGAATTTCTATATCATTCAAATGATTATATAATAAGCTACTATCATTGAATAGAAGATTATTGTTTTAAATTTTAATTTTAATAATGTGAACAATTGATTTATTTTTAAAATTGTGTATAGAATAATAGAGAATAAGTGTTATATGATGATTGAAGTGGGAATGGATAGAGAATTATAATTATATGAGAAGAAGTATTGGAAGTCGAATAATCACAATAAAAAATTAATGGAAGTCTAATCTAGTGAAAGAATGTTGTTTTTTTATATCTCATGTTATTGTATCATTAATTTTGTGGATGAAAATTACACTTTATGGGACCACAATGCATATCATGTATTAAATGATAAACCATACTCATTTAAAGTATGACGTGTTAAATGATAAACCATACTCATTTGATTAATCAAATTGATTCTAGGGGACTATATATAAATTTTATATTTTGGATCATTCCAAGGATTTATCCATTCATTACAAGTGGTAAACACTTAAAAAAATATTTTTCTTATTGTATATGTCCATTAATGTGTGTGTAAATCATATAAAATTATCTCTTAATACACTAATTCACCCACTTGTAGTGAATTCATATTGTTGATATGGGTCCTTTATATTTTTATTTTAAATTAGTTTTAAAATGTTATTAATTATCTCATTTACTCTATATTATTCTATATTACTTCTCAAAAACAATGAAAGAAATGAGCTCATTGTCATCATCATTCTTACCCTGATGATTATGGGACTCTATGAAGCCATGTGTGAGGTTAATTGAATCGTGATTTAAAATAATAATAAAAAATTCTAAAAAAATGTTCATGGTTTAATTTTAATTAATTTGTTTCTAATTTTGTTGCAGGATACTTTCCCCTTAAATAGTTGTACAATGTCAATTTTGTGGTTAAAACCCAAAATTTTCATTTTCAACATTTTATAGACTATTAAAATAAATATTATTTATTTTTTTAGTAATAAAAACATATGAAATATTGATATTAATTGCTATCATAAAAAGAATAAGTTGAAAATGGGTTTAACATTAGATTTTATTTTGACAATGATTACTTGTTTAATCAAATCCTTATGTAAATGATATTGAATATCATCTCAGTTATAAATTTTATAGAATTTTTGTTTAATTTAGTAACTTAGATTCAATTACCCATATTTTTTATTAAATGTTATCAAATTAATATATCATTTTAATTTGAAAAAAAAAATCATTTTTAAGAAATAAAATAATAAATTAAGTCATATTTTACAAAACCTACAAATCACTAATCTCTGATTGAGATCCAATCCTACTACTATTAGTTATATTATCATCCAAATCAGAGAAAAATTAAAATATATAATTGGTAATGGATTATAGTTGGCATAGGGAAAACAAATTAAATATGGATTTTTTATAGTTTTTTTGATGATAATGATATTTTTTTACAATTAGTTTAGAGTATAAAATTATTAATACATAAATTATTTTTATGATTTATTTTTTTAATACACATGTGAATATTATTTTTTAACCTTTTTTTAATTCTGGTGTATGAATGAGATAGTCATAATTATATTGAATTATTTAGTTGGAGGGGATATTCTTCGACAATATTAAAAAATTAAATATTGTATGACAGGAAAATGGTTATCAAGAATTGATTCTTACATTAGCATGACGCAATTCCAAAATTGTCTTCTCAATCACTAAAGTTTAAAAAATGTAAAAATTTAACAGATTAAGACTATCCATTATATTTTATATTTATGTGACATTTTAATTATCTATTATATATCTAACATGAGATTTCATAGATGATTTGTAATTACCACCGCTTTTCACTGGTTTCTTTAATTATTGTCAACTTATCCCATTTTAGGATGCTATTGATCTTTTAATTAATGGGAATAAATTTACTGCATGATTTTATATAATTCTTTTAATTTTTTTATATACAAGATGAGATTTAGTGGACTAAGATTTTTAGAAAAAAAGGAAATTGAAATAAGGATGGGGGATATATGTTTCTATAACTGTCCAATATCATGTATGATAGACACTAAGGATATCCAAAAAGAACTAAAATGTCCCATGTAATTAATCAAAAATTTTCTCAAGCAATGCTTCCATGTGTTGGGACATGAGAGTATTTTGGGTAAACTGTGTATTGTGTTTCAACATTAGGGTACTATTCCATCACCACCATAACGTGTCAATAAATCATAATTTCACAATGGCTAACAACAATTTTTGATTCTAGAGGAAGGGAGGGTAAGGAATTATTTGATACAATTAGTGTAACATCACACTACATCCCAAGATATTTAAATCACATAAAAATAATATAGTAGATACAATTTTGTCAATGTTTGAGAGAGTTATCAATGAGAATCATATCACTCAAAATTTAAGCAATTTTAGAAATCAGGTATATAATATAATGTTAGAATCAAAATAGTAATTTAAATTACTACATAATGATATTTAAAATCAAATATATCATCAAGTATCAAATCTTATGATATGTCCACTATTCATCTAATATTGTTCTACACTTATTAAATAATTCTAACATAGTCTAAATGTATGACACAACATATGATCTATTTCCAATTCAATAATTAATTCAACACTATATTCTGAGATACTAGACAATGTATTGTTAAGCCAATTTTAAACTCTAATTATGTCAAATGCTCCAATGTTTCATCTGTCATATCATCACTAAAATCTATATACCCAAAAAAGAATGTATTATTTACATAACAGGGTCTAAACCATAATCCTAAAAGAAGAAATTGTCCATGGTTTAAGGGTCTTAGATCTATATAGTACCTGATGTGGCATGCATGCAATTTATGTGTGTCCTAAATAATATACATATATTCTATCAAATTTAAGGAATAAAGTGTGAAACAAATATGATTGATGGTTATATTTTAGTGAGGAATTAAATTGAGGTTGTGAGAGTGTTTCCTTCACAATAATTCTCATAGAAGAAACGTTTACCCATATGGAAGGAATAAAATGAACCTTATTGATACTTTCTATCATAAAGCATGAAGAAATGACTTTTTAGGGAAATATAAAACATACTATATGAAGGGTATATTTTTTTTCATCTAATAATCCATTATATTTTATCATAATCAATTCAGATGGTCATTATATTTGTATTGATGGTATAAACCCCTCAATGTAGATTGATATAGTTAGGGAATATTTTATACTTTTATACTTTTATTATTTTATTATATCTTCATGTACTTATCAATTTTAGTTTATAATGGGTGAGATGTTGTTTATGTAAAAATAATGTTTATTCATATATTTCATTAATATTATTACTAATTTGTTTTTCTAATAATTATCTCCATACACTAAAAAAAATGATTTAACTTCAGTTATTTAGGGGTGAAGTTTCTATTGGTCACTATCACATATGTAGAGAAAACGTTATGAAACTCGATTGTTACAGATCACAAAATCCCAACACGAAGTTTCCAATGAAATTGAAGATGAAACCTCTCATAATGAAATATATAATTTCTAACTAATCCTTCATACACACATGAGAGAGGATCAACATTCAGTGATAATTATGTTTCTTAAACTCACTCAGACAAGCTAAAAGTGGTGAGATTTTCATAAGCATGGATGATGTCATTATGAAAAATATAGAAGAAGTGTTATTTTTATTATAATTATAAAACATTTACTCAAAAATATTACCCATGGATTAATTTTGGATCTATATTATGATAGTTAATTATGGATAATACTTATATATTAAATAAATTTAACATAAATCAACACAAAACACCAAACTCATCAACTAAACCATACATATAAAATAATAAATTAACAATGAGACAATCATGAATTTTCACCTTACTATGGATATAATTTTTGGTAGCTATAATACTTCATTATACATTATATTTTTGATATCCTTCTAACACAGACATATACATGATTATTGTGTAAAAATGTGCAAATAGAAAATAATGTGAATATTTTACACTATTAAACACATTATAATATATAATGGTTTTCATCTGAATGTTTTTCCACAAATCTTCAATATGATCAACATATCATATAATATGAAAAATTTATAATCCATTATACATAAAATAATTGGTCATCACAATTTAAAAAATTTTAAAATAAAAACTGACAATATAAGTAGAAATACATAAGATAAATACATACAAAAAATAGTTTAGGATGTTAAATGAACATATAAACTCATCAAAAATATAAATAGAAAATTTAAATGTGGCAACTTTGGTTGCTAAAATCATTTTTTCATAATAATCAGATAATATTTGTATCTATATCCTTTAAAGACATGGCTAATTCAAGGTACCACCACCACAAAAACATCATAATGAATCAATGGTCAAAATATTATATTTAATGATCATTGTAACTGTTTATTTATTTTTAAAAAATAGATTTTATAAATACAATATTTTTGTACATTAATGGAATGTGTATATAAATTATGTATTCATCCAACGATTTTATACAAAACCATTCAAAACTAAACATAACATGACCATTTAATGTATTAAAGCTATTATTCGGGTTTATATTATATTTAGTTACAAAATATGTTCATATATGATTTACTATACAAAACCATTTGGGTTCAAAATAATTTAAAAAATTTTAATGAATGGTTTTAAGGAACATAAATACACTATTTTATCAAATTAAAACCATTTTATAACCATCATCACCATGGTATAATCCCACTATCATCAAAGGAGGGAAATATAAAATATTTACCATGGAATCATCCCATTATTACATGATATGTTTCAATTAATGAAAACATGATGTTATGTATCTAGGTATAATTTTGTCTTCAAACATATCAATGAATAGTAATGACTAGTGGAACACATTTTGTAAAATTTCCTCAAATAAGTGCATATGTCTTCCCAATAAATTTAATATTATAAAATAAAACTTTTAATAAAATGATTACATGAATTGTGAAAAAATATCACTCATATAAATAAATAAAATATTAAATAAATATCTATATCATATCTAATTTTTTTTATAAATGTTCATTTTATTTAGTATAAATTTACAAGATTAAGGAATATGGTGATAATGATCGAAAACACCACTTCTTTGAAACCAAACACACAATTATTAATTTAAGACCTCTAAAAATAATCCCTGAGAATAATTTAAAAATAATAGAAAAATAATTATACATTTATAATATTGAATCATGGATTTAGGGTTTCAATACAATTTTATTTTCACACTATAAGACTTAAAAAAATAAAACAAGGTCACATTGATATAAAATTGAATGTTTTCCTAAATTTTAAATATAATTATATTAGTATCAAAATAATGCATTTTATCATTAAAATATTATATATACAACACAACATTTATTTCAAAACTACTAAGATTTCATAGAATTATTTATGTTTTTAATATATAATGTATTTAAACCAACACTATTATCATTAAAAATATAAAATTAATGAATGAAATAATGGTTTTTTTAAATTCAATTGATAAATATAAATATTTAAAGATTAGATAACTCACTACATCACCAAAATCATTAAAACCAAATGATATTTAATAGGTATTTAGGATATAATACCCTTAATAAATGAAAAATGTTTCCTAGAGACATCAATTTAAATTTTGTCACCCATTTTAAAAAATCATGCATGTCTAAGAATAATGTTTAATCATTAAAAATATATATGAAAATACTACATATTTCCATGAAGTGTGATAGTCTCATGGGGTAATACATTACCTTTATAGAACACAATCCATTTACTATTCATTGGATTATCCATCATATTGTGAGAGACCTTTTTAATTCAGTGATTAATAACTCAATATGAGGATGTTAGAAAGATAGGTATAAGAAAAAAACAAGATAATAAGGAAGGAATTTTTTTTTGAAAATAGTCATTAACAGCTTCCACTGATAGATCTTCCAGGGAGGAAGACATTAAGATGAAATAGAAGACGATTATTCATAAAGTCTCTTAAAATCCACCAAGAATATATAAGTGGTTTAGGTGGTGTGTGTTCCCATTTATTCACCCACTTCCTATGATCAAATATGTTAAATAAGAAATAATATTTATTATAACCATGAGAGGTGGAAATTTAAAATAAAATACTCAATAACACATTGACACGCATGAGAAGACTAAAAGAGAATACATCTTGGATGTATTTTACTATTGATACCAACTATTTTGTGAACTCAACAGTGGTAAAATGTGAATAATAATAATCATAATTAAAGAAAAAATATTTTCTGCATTAGTAGACATACATACACCCCAAAAAATAGTAAAACATCATGTAAAATAGTTCATATGTAAGGTGTAAGTGTCTCATAGTTTTAGGGAAGAAATGATTACAGTATATAAAAGATAAAAAATGATCATTATTTATTATGGTATTAAAGAATAAATATAGTTTTCCATTTGGTTCTTTATTATTATAACATATATTTTTTTTGTTAAGTCAGAGAAATATGGGAGTCAATAATGAAAATAATTATAAAACGTCACTATATACAACCCACACTATGTAAGAAACTACTAATTTCAATTAGCATCAAATTTCAATAAACTATCCAGATAGATTCCATGAATATTTGGAGAATAATAATAATAGTAATAATAATAAAAACAATACTAAAAATAACAATCAAAACACCAACAACTATAATAATAGTAACAATATTAATATGAATAAAAATTAATGAAAAATACCAACAATCAGAAATAGAACATGAAGAACAATAAAAAAAAAACTTAACAAAATCAATGATATGAAAAATTAAGAGAATAATAATAACATATAAATAGAAATTTTATCAAAACATGCATACTCCTGAAAAGTGAATTCATTATCTAATAATAACTATTTCTCAAACTAAGGGTTACGTAAATCTAATCCCTAGAAAACATCTCCAAAAAAGTCATTAATCACATTAAAATACCATCACTTAAAACATTAAAAGTTGTGTATATTAATTTTAACTTATGATCAAATTTAAACTCATAAACTGATGATGTTATCCATAACAAATATTTAAAACTTATATGAGGCCATATATGCCTCCAAAATTAACACAATCATTATTTTTCATGATTCTTATATCCAAAATACCATTGGTCAAAATATAATTATACAATATAATTATTAAATCCCAATTTATAAATACTTTATCTTTTCATAGGTTATTTCATGGTCTATGTTCTAACCCTTGGATTAGAGACATGAAGCAGATAACGCCCATGTTCGACACAAATAATGCATTAAACTACAAATGGTACCTGAGGATGAAATTCATTTTCCTCCATCAAATTATTCATTTTTCATTGAATACTAATTTCCCAATGACCATATTCTTCACACATAAAACATCTTGTCATTCCTTAGAGACAATAATTGGAGAACTTTGTCCCACATTTTTTACATATAGGAAGTTTAATCTTCTTTCCTCTATAGTATCTATCACCAATTAACTCAATAAACTCTATCATTTTATTATTTGGTATGTATAAGACTTTTTTAAGTTCAAAGTTGATAATAATATATTGTAATAACTAATTATCTATAATAAAAATATATTTCACTCTAATTATCACACCATTTAGTTGCTTAACAGCACATTATCCATCATATTAAATGTTAACATAGTTTCTTATGGTTCCATCCATTGACTAAAACAAAAATACATATTGTAGGAAACAATAATCATAGTGGTTAAAAACATAATCAAGAAAAATAAAATATATTATGTGTAAATAATGGAACATTATTTTCAATATACGACACATTACGTTTTACCTAGGTCATTCATTTCCATCATTTATTAAAATCCTTCATTATGGTTTATAAAGAGTTTTACAATTTCCAAAATATATCCCTAAGGTGTTTCATACTAGGTATGTAGCAAGTACCATTATCATGAATCGAGTGGTGATCGATTCAAAGAAAAATGTTCCCTTTTGGAGTTATTACAGCTATGCACAACTATTCCAGATCCACATCCTCTTTTAGTATCCAGAGAGTGATTTAATTTATTGGAAAAATATCTCTATATCATTTAATAAAATTATAGTATATTTTATTGTACATTTATGTATCATTAGTAATACCCATAAATTTATAATTGATTATCTCTCATTCTACTTCTAAACCTCCACATGGTACCAACTATAATGATTTAGGCTTTACATACATAGATATTACATCGTAATAGATAAATATTAATTACATTTCACAAAAATTACCTTAAGTAATGAAAAAGTTTAGTTTTATTTATCTATTCATGAAACATCTTAAATATAACCCATAATATCTTCCCATTTAATAATCTACATAGATATTCCCAAATTCAAAACATTCTTTGTATCCTAGGGAAAGGAAACATAATAATGGGTGATATTAGATTTGTAATAAGGGTAAACATTATAGATATAAATAATTTATTTTGTGAAATCATAAGGTAATCATAAGGTTATGATAAAATTAATATAAAATAATTTTTTTACACAATATATCATGGATTGTAATCAAGAGTCATGGTAAAAAAATATGATTTCAAATACATGAGTCATAAGATTGAGAAATCATCATAAATCCACCATGAACCATGATTTAATATCATATATGTTTGAAACCATCATAATTATTGAAAAAATTTCGTATTCCATGGTTCACTACCAAGATCATAAAATCAAAATAGATCAGGCATCAACACCAATTTCTTATAGTGGATCAATCACATCAACTTTTTTTCCATAATGGATTGAGCATATCAGCTTGTTTCCCATAGAAGACCAGGAACATCATCTTGATTCCCATAATTATCTCAGGATAATTAAAAAAATTATCCTATGAATTAGAGGAATAGATAATTCCATACCCAACTATATCATAATAATGAAAATAAATTTGTGTTCCATAAAATCACTAATAATTCATCATATCATAATATCATAACCCATAAAAAGAAAACAAGTGACCTAAATATTTTATCAACCCATCATAGAATAACCCAAAAAAAAAATAAATGGGTATTGTAAAATTATCATCATCAATAATCATAAACCATATAGAGAATGAACAATTATGTAACTATTTGATAATTTCCCAAGTAAAACATAAAAAATCCAAATTTTGCTGTCATTCATGAATAAAACATCCATTAAAAGACACTTGATGAAAATATCCATTCCATTTGGAAAATTACCTTTTGAAACTAATTATATGAAAAATATTGTGAAAATAATTTTATTTGAAAATAACTTTGGATACTTATAAATGAAACTTCTAATCATTTAGAGGACATGATAATGGGAAATTCCATTCATGATGTACAATATCAAAGAAAAAATTCATTTTATATTACTGTAAAATATCAAAAAATATCTTATCTATATGAAGAAAAAGAATATTATTTTAAACAATTTTCTAAATAGTCAAAATTGGTAAAAATATCAAAAATCAATAATTTTAGATGATTAAAAACTTTTTTGGAAAATATTTTTTGAAAACAAGTACATTGAAGAGAATGAATTTCTTACCAAAGAGAGAAATAAATTTGAATTTCCATAAAAACATTCCTTTAGCCTCTTCAGTTAATAAATATTGAAAAATGAAAGGAAAAAATTTATTAACAAGAAATAACTATATTATAAGGAATTTCATGATATTTTATAGAGGTGTATCAATAAATTATGATCATCAAAATCACAATAAAAAAATATCTATAAACAATGAAATTGTAACAAAAATACCTTTAAACATTTGTAACATTTGAATCATTATCCACATGAAATAAAATAATTTATACGGTGTATTAAATACCCATAAATTTCATAATAAACATTATAAAATATGGCGATGGTCATTATATACACCACATAATAGAAACATGTTTTGAATACGGCATGTGTCTCACAAAAATAAAAGTGACCTAAAAATACCTTACCTTAGGTCTGCTTATTTAATATGCGTTTAAAAATAATATAGAATAAATATTGATTTATTATGAATATAATATATAGAACTAAATATATATATCATACCATATATGATTTACTTATAACCTATAATCACTTATTTATTATTATTTCTTTATTAAAATCACATTTTTTGTGATAACATCTTCATTTTCCATGTACTACTTTAGGTTTGCACCAAAATCCCTCCAAGAAGGGTTTTATGGTCAGAAAAAGAACTCCATGTAACCGGAAGGGATGTAATGAAGGTATTTTGGTAGTTTTGGGACATTAAAAAGGGTCATTTATATTTTAAGAGTATAATATTGGTGTTTCACTTTTATAATTGAGGGAAATGACACACTTAGAATATTTCAAAAGAATAAAACATACCCATGTTTGACATATAAAAAGGATAAAAAATGGAGCATTGGAAAACATTAGATTTGGAAAGGTCAAAATATGTCAAGATATATGAATTTAGATATGTTTTTAGGTCTTTTAACCCTAATTATTTTAGTTTAATCCCCTCCCCCCTTATACGTCTATTTTAACTTTAATCATGGTTACAATTTTTCGGTGCTTTTACAATTTATCAAGGAAAAAATTAAATTAATTTTTTTTGAAATATTATGTATGGTGATTAAATATATGGAATACTTTTTACCATATTCAATTAATATAAGTGGAAGAATTAAATTTAAAATTACAATTGTAGATGTAATGAAAAAGTGATTTTCAAAAGAAAATGTTTTCAATAGTATAAATAGTTTTTATATAAAAAATTATAAAAAACTTTACTAAAATCATGTAAATCGGATTAATAATAATATTATTCAACTAATTTTACTTTTATATAATTTTAAAACAAAATTTATCATTCTATATCCTTTAATCGAGAAGGCAATTTTCAATATTTGTTTTTATTTTTCACACTTTAGTAAAAAAAGTAATCTATCTAAACTATTTTCAAAAATTACATTTAAGATAATTTAAAAACATTTGTTCAAAAATTTATATTAATTTTTTGAAATAAATATTATAAATTTTTAAAGATTCAGTTTTAAAATTAGTAGGAAAATGCAATGAAAAATGTTTTTTCTGGGAAATTTATTTTTTCAGGGAAATAATGATTTTACATAAAACTATGACTAGTACACATTATTTTATAACATTAAATTAATATATTTTGATATTTAATTTATAAATTTAATTTAAATAATTCCTAATTAGGGATTAATTTAGTTAATTAAATTGGTAAAACATTATGTACATAAAAACAATTTTGAGAAAACATGTTTTTTAAGCATACGAATAGATTTCTCAAAAAATAATGAATATTTTTGACTCAAATAATTTTTTTAATTATTAAATATAAAATGTATATTAGCTAAATTTAAGGAAAATAATATAATGGTACTTTTAGATTACATTATTTAAAGGATAGAAAAGAAAGTATTTGAAAATCGGTAATGGTCATTATTCGGTGAAAAATTAGTCATTTTAGAAAAATCCCAAAATTTATCCAAAGTTAATTTTTATATGCATATTTGAAAAATTATGTTTATTATATAAAATTAATTTTCTAAATTTTTCATAAAATAATTATAATATATTAATAAGAAATAAAAATTGTTTTTGAATAAATCATATTTCTTTTAAATAAAATGACTATTCAAGAAATTTTATTATCTACTTAGAATTTATCAATAAATTCAAATATATATTTATATATAATTAATAAATTATTTAATCATATTTATATGTTCCAATTTAACATTAAGGTTATTATGATCATATTTTAATTGTACAATGTGGTTCCTACAAACTTAGTGTCGTATATAACGAAAGCTATCAAAGAAATAGAATTTATTTAAAGAGAAATATATTATAAAATATTGACGTGTTTAATGAAATAATATAATATTACATGGTGATCATAAATATAGAAAACTTTTATTTTCTTGAGACACAACCCCTTTAGCTGATATATATCCAACTACCATGTTCCCCTATTTACAAGTATGTCATATTACAGGCTCCAGATTGAAAAAATTATTATATTCTAGATTCATTTAAATGATATAAAAATGATATAAAACTGATATGAAGATAATACACACAAGAACCAAATAACAAAATAAGATTCATATTCAATCACTATTAGAGGCATAACATTGCTTTTTTCAGATAGATAAGCTGGTAAGAAGTTCCCTCACTTACTACCTAAGGATGAATCCGCCAACATAATAGGAACTATAGGTGATGATAATGTATCCCCATATATAAATAATATGGGTCTGACCCCAAGTTATTTTTCTGGACCATTTCACACTAATGTTAAATTTGTGACATGATTATAGAGGGAACTATTAAACCGAATACCGTGGTCCCATACAAATAATCTTGTGTCGATTTTTGAGGGATCCTAATACCTAACCTGTTAGAAATATATCATGTTTCTCTAATGTAATAGTTGACCCCTCTTATAAATTATTGGGTTTAGATTAATTTTTAAAATCTAAATGCTCATATGAGTTTTTAGATTCCTAGTTTCATTATAAATTTTCCAAATAGGCCAACAACATACCATATTTTTTATAATATGTGCTTGGAAACAACTTCAATATTTACTATAAAGCCACGATGAATGAAAATGGTTCAATGAGTCTAGTCTGGTTAGATATTTAATTAAATATCTATATTGTGGTAAATAAAGTGGCCACAATCCCCTCTTAAGAAAATATGATCATTATTTTAGTTTAAGGATAACTACAACACACTCAATGGTTTTATTTCTTCTTAATCCTATATTGGATGTCAGATATTTGTGGGTAAGTATCTATGATGTGAAAAATAAATTATGATGATATTAATGGGTGGAGATTTTTTTATTTATGGGATGATTTAACTTTATTATTTCGTATAGATATCATGTGTGTGTGCTTGTAAAAACATATTATAACCTTGTGAGGTTAACATTCCATTATTAATTTGGATGAAAACAAAAATCATGGATTTATCCTCCTTTTAGAAATGTCTGATGACAGACTTATGTGTTAGAGTTGGTTCCCTATAACCAACTTCTATGTATTTTATGATAAACATGTATTAATGGTTTTGAATATTTTTAAACAACTTATCACATCATGATTGTTCTTATACATAAATTTATATTTGATAATGTCCATAGAGTACTTGTCGTACTAAAAGATCATAACAGTTCTATTCTATTATGTGAACCTGAAACTACTACAACACTATTTTTGAATATACGTGTTATAGCCCTACGATATCATATGAGGGAAACAAATAGAACATGCTATTAGGTGTGTATACTCATAGGAATTTGAGGCACCTTCTCATGGAATACTCCCTTGGTAATATCTAGTATGATATTATGAGAATGAGACCCACCAGTAGAAAATCCACATTTATATGTGTAATTGGATGTTCATATCTGTGAACGTGTGTATTTTTCCTTATGATTTAAGATTATTATTAATGAGAATTACATGTCCCTCACTTAGATGTTTTGATGAAAACCATGATGACAGATGTTTGTGAGATGTAGGAATGTTGGGTGCATCATGAGTAATATTGCATTAATGAATAATGTGAGAAAGGATTATCCCTTTCTATTTATTAATGGAAGTTTATATCTTAGGAACTTTTATTGGAATTATATATCCCAAATAAATCCATGGATATAGTGTTCCAAAGGCAGGATCATTTTCCAAGAAGTAAAATAAAGAGATAATCGAGCATATACGTTGTTGAAACTGGCATGAAACCTCCTCGATTTGAGATATTGTGATAAATGGATTATATTAAAAATTAAGCATCTATATGAGGTAAGATTTAATTTTGGCATTAACTTTTTTATCTTTGGGTTCCTTGGTGTGTTTCTAGACATTATCCTTGTACTTTAGGATGGTTATCCTAATGACATTGATAAAGAGGCCTAGAGGGTCACACAAAGTGTATATAGAATCTTAGTTAAATAATATATTATTATTTATTATTTAACATTTTGTATAAATATTATTCCCACACATGGTTTTATAATTATTCATGTATTCTTGATCTCATATATTCCATCACTAGTTATTCGAGAGAATATATTGCGAGTTGAATATTTAATAAATATTTATTTTATGTGTAGTGAATATAATATTTATTCATTTATTAGAGAATAATACATGGATATTTATTTAATAAATAATTAGGCACTATTCAAGGCCCGATAAATATAGTGGAGGATTGGCGTATCAAGTTTAATGGTCTGGTGAGAAATAATAAATATTTAATATTATTGAATTAAATAGTATTTAATTATATTCCCCAAAATAAGTGAATGTATAAATATTATTATATTAATTTTATTTGAAATGGGGGTTTCATATAATTAAATAATTAATTAAGGGCACATGTAAAATTATTTTATTTTAACTCTAGGAATATAAATACCTGATTATGTTATTTTCTATAAAGATCCAATTCATTTATCTTGGTTGTGCATGAAGGATTTGGAGAATCCTGTCAAGCCTAGATAGGTCCCTTCTCCCAAAACACTCCTAAGAATAGAGAGAAATCCTCCTCCAATAGATCAAAGAAAACTATTTGGAAGTGTTTCTATAAGAATTCTAAGGCGTACAACACAAGCACAAGGATTTTTCAGTATAGCATACAAATATTTCTTCAGTGACATATAGAGATTTGTGAAACACGTGTGGATCACTGCTAGAGGAAATATATACTTGGCTTCTACAACGTAACCATAGTAGACTGCATATCTTTCACTGAATTCAATAATCAAGAAAGAACTCCAAAAAAGGGAATTCTTTATTAAAGAAAATTACTTATAAAAAATATGCAATGATACTCTCTCTTAGTTCTAGCATTGTAACCCATTGTCTATTTCTTTGAGTCAATTCTGTTGATCATGCCATTCATCATCACATAGATATTGGATTGATCATCTATTATGGAAACAATCCATGTTGGGCACCGCCTATTTCATGTTTTCACTGTTCTTAGAACCTAAAATTTGTATCAAAGGGAGTTTACAAAATTATATATAATTATTTAAGATCATTGGTGATTTAGGCATTTTAATTTAGTTTTTAAATTCAAGTTTAATATTTATTTTAATTATAATTATGAGATCTATTTATTCCTCATTCATTTATACTTTATCTAATAAATATGTTTAATTTTATGATTGAAATAAAATCAAGGAACTCATATAGAGGTGCCACAGTTTCCAGCCAAACAACACCAGACTACAGGACCTAGAACCAGAGTTACACACCATGTAGTCTTGATCAACACATCAGAACTGATTCAGAAATCAACTAAATAATATTCACTGATTTTTGAATTAATTAAACACTTGATGCACCATGTTTTGACCAGTATTTAATGGTGCATGATTAGCTAGAATACACGCTGTGTATACCACGTACATGGCGTGTAGTCCATTTTTATCACATATGGGTTTTGTATTCCACACACGACTCCCTAACCAGTGACTGTGTAACTTGGAGTTCACATGGGGTGTGTCCCAATGGACAAATCATGTGATCCAAATTTTTTGAGGCACAAACTACACGCTGAGTCCCTGGGTTCATGTCTTAGATAGATGGTGAGAGATTTACATGTCGTGTAGATCAGATCTACATGTCGTGTACTTTAACGAGTTACACATATTTGAAATTTATTTATTATATAGTGTAAAAATTGAGACATTTACTCGTGTTTGGTCATAATTATAGGACACACCATATGAAAGGTTTTGATATATATATATATATATATGTTTAATTAATACCTGTGTAATGTTCAGATCTCGATATCATGTATAATTAGTATTACAAGTTGTTACTCAACAGGCATTGACGCATAATAGATGACCAAAAAAATCATGTCATTCGTGTAACCATCAATGAAGTACACATTGTGAAATTATGTGATAAGTCGTGAATGTAATATATCACAAGAATAAAAAAATATGAGTATACTACATATTGGGAAGAAATAGAAGAGTATTCACCATGTTTCCTCCAAGGTATATTTTTGTACATAGCTAATTTTAATTGAATTTATTTAATTTGTTTAAAATTACAATAGATGATAATATCAAGTAAATTTGGATGATAATTAAGATAAAATAGTTGATTAACTAAATATGATAATTAATTGATTCGAGAAAGATTTATCTTAAATAAGAACGATAAAGAAATGAATGTTAGTTTTATTAAATGATTATTATTTTAATTCATGTGTATGACCATGACCTAGACCAAACCTTTTACAAGTGATTGGTTTCATTTAATTTATTATCAAATTAAATTGTTGGTTTTCACGCCTTCACTCTTCTCATTATGTTGGGTCTACATGACCATGATTTCTATTATGTAAGCCCAGTTTTACCCTCATCTACATGTGAGTAACAATCATATGTACTGAGTGGATCTGCCACACTAGTGGAGGGGTTTTAAGTTCAGAGCTGAGGTGAAACCAATCCAATGAGATACACAGGTGGATAAGTGGAAATATGGAACATAAAACTTAATTGGTTCAAGGTGTTTTCCCATAAGTTAACAGTTAGTTTATGAAATTCTAGATAAACTAACCACAATTAAGAGCTCATGATCATACCACTTTACTATTTTATTTTTGTTAGTCTCATGGTTATTTCATTATGGATTTCTTGACGTGATGAAAAAATAAATGAATTAACGAGCATGAAAGATAACACTAAAATAATTGATCTTCTGCATAAATATTATGTAAGACATTGTTAATCACTTCTGTAATCAAACTTATTATCAACAAGCATGTTATAAAGATAATAATTGAAAATTTATGCATAATAGGATAAAATACCTCAATAAAATATTAATCCAGTACAACCTTCCTTTACTTTGGTTAGAATCCAACCATAGTTAAAAGTACTTGACCAGCCAAAGTTTGGGTACTTTAAATTATTGGGGAAATATAACATGAGGTTTTGGGTTGAAATAACTTAGTTGAAATAACGGGTTGAATGCTAATTCTTGAATTACTGTAACTAAGAGTCAAAGGTTAAGGAAATATAAATAAATGATTTTATGGATAGGGGAGTCCACTCAACAGATCAAGTAACTGTGAGTTAATGTAGATGTCATTTGGAATGCCTACCTAAAACAATTTTAGTTTCTTGAACAACTGATGTTGGGGGAATGAGAAGGTTAATTTAGATCCTTTCCACTATAATGTCTAAGAAAAGGATATTCTGAAGCCAATGGTGATGAATATTGGGTTTTAATAAAATAGTGTGAGACTAATAAATATAATATTTATTTATTTGTCTAAATTTTAACAGATAAAGTACTAAAATTATTCTCATCTTATTTTGTTGAAACATAAATAAAATGATATCTAACATATCATTATGAATCATATATGATAAGTATAACCTTATCACAAACACAAATTTCCAAGAGTGGAAAAGGTGACTACGTGTTATCCTTCTCCACGAAAGAAAATTGAATGTTTTGAAAGGACCTAGACCAGTTTTTCCTTGCAATGAGGCAAGGGATAAAGATCTATCTCTATACAATAGACATCTGAATGATGCTAAAGATGCTCAGTGCTTCATGCTATCATCCATGTCCAATGAAATTTTATATAAACATAAGGATATGGGTTCCTATAAAAATATATATCACCTTTGAGATATCTATCAAGAGAATTTGAGAAAAGAGAGGTATAATATCTCCAATGCTTTGTTCACAACTAATCTTGGAGAGTCTGGACCAGGTGGGACACATTTAGTTAAACTTATAGGTTACATTGAACAATTGGACATCTTAGGGATTAAATTCCAAGATAATTTGTGTACAAATATCATACTTTCATTACTTATTAATAACTTCTGTAGTTTTATCTGAAATTATAATATGAGAAATAATGAGAAGATTCATTCAGAACATCTTACTTTAATTCTCCAAGAGGATAATGATATGGGAAATGATAAACTTGCAGTCCTTATTGAGAATAAGAAATGGAATGAAAAGGAAAATGGGCCCAATACATATAAACATTCTAAAGCTTCCGAACACTGTCCTTTCTAGAAGAAGATGATCTAGATGCAGGGATAGGAAAATGAGGCAGTATGTTTTCCATGTGATAAGATATGCCACTATAAGAAGAAATACACCCAAAAGCATGGGAAAGATAAAGGTGTGTTCATTATCAAGTGAAATCTTTCCATTTCTACACATTGGGTATTAGATACAGTTTCTAGGGCTCACATCTATATCCAAATGTAGGAACCAAGTAGATTTTATAAGATTTAGAGAGGAGAGAAGGATATGCTAGATGAAAATAGTGAGAGGTTGGCTACTCTGGCCACTGTTGACCACCACCTATCATTTACAACGAGAATGATTTCAGTTTTAAGATATTGTTATTATGTGTCTATAGTTACCAAGAAAATAATTTATGTGTCATGTTCAAATATAGATGGGTTTTTTTTTGTATTTGTAAATAAAAGTTGTTTCTTTTATAAGGAAAACATATGTTAGGGTATAGAACATTTATATAATGGTATTTATGTATTATATTACAAAATCCAAGTGTTGTAAATTAATAACGAATCATGTTCACATGAATCATATAACACCCAATTGTGGAATTATCATCTTGGTCATGTTAACAAGAAGCATTTGATAATGCTTTTTCAAGATGGTTATTTATAATCTCCTGAGATAAAACCACATGATAGATGACATACTTGTTTACAATGAAAAATGACTGAACCACCATTTGGTGAACAAGGTTAAAGGGCTTCAGAACTTCTAGGATTGGTGAACAATAATGTGTGAAGACCATTTACAGTAGAAGATAGAGGTGGATATTCTTACATCATAACTTTTACAAATGACTAGAGTAGATATGACTATATCTACTTGATGAGTTATAAATACAAGTCCTTAAATAAATTCAAGTAACTCAATAATGAAGTAAAGAATCATATTGGTAAGAAGATAAAGAAGCTTCAATCGGATCAAGGAGGTGAATATATTAACCAATATTTTATTGAATTTCTATGGGATTTTGGAATTCTATCTAAACTCACTCTACCTTATACACCACAATGGAATGGTGTTAGTGAAAGGAGGAACTGTTCCTTGATGGACATGGTAAGGTTGATGATGATACATGTAGAATTCCATTATCTTTTTTGGGATATTCATTACAAACTACGGAATACACATCAAAACGAGTACCAATTGTAGCGTAAAATGGAATTCGATTTGAGATAAGGAGTAGAAAGAAACCCATTTTATTGCATACATGTGTATGGGGTTATGATGTGTTTGTTAAAACCTTTTTGGGCAATAAACTAGAACCCGAGGGAATTAGGTGTATGTTAATAGGGTATCCTAAGGAAACAAAGGGATACTACTTATATAACCCCTCAGAAAAGAAAGTGAATGTCGCCAAACAAGTTGTATTTCTTGATCGGGAGAACATTCAAAAAAAAATACAGGATGAGAAAGATTGAATTTATGAAGATGATGCTTCAGATACACAATATTTTGTATAGGAATGGATTCCATAGCCCCCCATGGAAGAAGTAGTTCCCAAAACACAATTACTAAAAAGGTGTGTAAGAGTGTTAAGAGAACTAGAGATATATATAGTTTTTTAGTCACCGATGATGGTGATTAATTATTAGTTGACAATGATGAACCTCTATCTTACATGGGGAGTAGAGAGATTAGAATATACAATATGTTAAGAATCAATGAATTATGAAATGGATTCCATGTATCAGAACCATGTTTGTGTTGTGGTCGATTCACCAGTTGATGTAAATATTATTGGATGCAAATGGGTATTCAAGAGGAAAATGAAAATGGAAGGTAAATTAAATAACTATTAAGAAATGTTACTAGCTAAAGGTTTTAAATAGTGTCAAGGAATTGACTAAAATGAAACCTTTTCACCAGTTTCCATTTTTAAACCCATTATGATTTTACTTGCTATGGAATCTTACCATGACTATGAAATTTGGAAGATGAATTTCAAATCTTCCTTCCTTAATGAGAACCATAAAAAATATGTCTATATGACACAACCAAAAGTTTTTATGATTATAGATGATGCTAAAATAATTTTCAAATTATAGAGTTCTATTTATGGATTGAAGAAATTATCCAGGTCATGGAATATTTGATTCAATGAATCCATCAAAGAATTTGGTTTAAAAAACAATGAATCTGAGTTGTGTGTTTATAGGAAGTTTACTAGGAATTTGTTCCAATTACTATATGTTGATGACACAATACTTTTTTGTAAATGACTTACTGGTCATATATTCAGTTAATGAATAGTTAATCATTTGTTTCTCTATGAAGGAATTTGGAGATGTAGCCTATATTTTAGTGATCAAGATCATTCAGGAAAGATCTAATATGATACATGGACTATGTGAAAGTATATATATTGACTAGATACTAAATATATTTAGTATGGAAGAATCCGAAAAGAGATTGGTTCCAGTGTCACATGGTTTACTTCTTTCTATGAAAATGTATCCTCAGACACAACATGGGAAAGATAGAATGAGAAATATATCATATGATTCAGTGATAGGATCAATCATGTATTCCATGCTATATACCAGACCTGATGATTCTTAAGCACTGAGAATGGTTGAAAGATATCAACCAGATCCGGGAGGATAGCATTGGACTGTTATTATGGTTATCCTTAAGTATCTGAGAAGAACTAAGGTTATGTTATTGGTGTATAGAGGAGAAGAGGATCTGGTCATCAGAGGTTATACTGATTCTAGTTTTTAGATAGATAATAATGATCTAAAGTTATAATCAAGATTTTTTTCTATCTCAATAGGGGAGATGTGAGCTAAGAGAGTTTAAAACTACTAGTTTTTGCTTATTCAATAGTATAGTCTGAGTATATAAGGCATTATAATGAGTCTGAGGAAGCTTATTGGATATACAACTTTGTCCAAAAGATTTACAGGGAACCTAGAAGTAAATATCCCATCACATTATATTGTGATAATACTGCACCCGTGTATCTTGAAAAAGAGACATGGTCAAACCAATTGAAAAATCATATACTCCATAAGTATCACATCATGATGGATTTATAACATAGGGTTTAAGTTGCAGTGAGAAGATCAACCAATAAAGAGAATGTGGCATACCCCTTGACTAAAATCCAATCTCATCAAAAGCATGAGTATCATGTGAGGGCTAGCAGATTGAAGTCTATTAGCAGTTGGATCTAGTGAAAGTAGGAGTATGTTGGACTTCGTGCCCTAGAACCAACATCTTTGTAATATATGCTAAAAATATATTCATGGTTTTGAATATGAATAAAATACTTATCACATCATGATTTTTATTTTATGTAACATTTTATGTGATAATGTCCCAAGAGTACCTATCACACTAAAAGGTCAAAAACGTTTCCCACTATAATGTGAAACCGAAAGTGCTACGACACAATTTTTGAATATATTTTTTATAACCATATGATATCATTTTAGGGACAAAAATGGTACAGTCTATCAGGTGTGGAGACTCATAGGAATTTGAAGAACCTTCTCAGGGTGTACTCCCTTGGTAATATCTAGTAGGATATTATGAGAACAAGACCCACTGGTAAGAAATCCGCATTTATAAGTTTCATTAGATGTTCCAATTTTTTGTATGTGTGTGACGGTCCTTAGACTTTAGGATTTTATTAGTGAGTATTATGAGTTGAACACTTAGATGTATTGATGAAAATCATGATGATGGATGTTCACAAAGAAGTCGAATATATTGGTTGAATCATGGGTAATATTTCATTATTGAATATTACGGTAAAGGATTTTTCCCTACTATTTATTAATGGAAGTTTATATCACATGCCCTTTGATGAAAATTATACAGCCTAAATAAATTCAAGTTTATAGTGTTCTAAATGCAAGTTCATTTGTTTGGAAGTCAAATAAAGAGACTATAAAGAATACAGGTTGATGGAACTGACATGCAAGAAGCTTGATTTGGGATATTGTGATAAAGGGATTATATTACATGGTATGCATCAATATGAGGTAACATTTCCTTGAGACATTAAATTCTTTCTCTATGGGTTCTTTGGATTTTTTCTAGATGTTAACCTTGGAATTCAAGCTAGTTCACCTAATGCTAATAAGAAAAAGGCATAGAGGGTCACACACTATGTGTATCGAGAATGTAAATCAAATAATATATTATTATTTATTATTTAATAGGTTGAATAAATATTATTCCGGTATGTGGTTTAACAATAATTCGTGTATAATTGATCTCATTTATTTTGTCATCAGTTATTCAATAGAATATAATGTGAGAGGAAAATTGAATAAATATTCATTTTCTTTTTAGTAAATATAATATTTATTTATTTGTTGTTGAATAATGTAGTGATATTTATTTAAAAAATAAATAGACATTATTTAAGGCTCGATAAATATAGTGGATGAATTATAGTCTGATTTTAATGGTTCAGTGAGAAATAATAAATATTGAATATTATTTATTTAAATAATATTTAATTATAATTGGTAAGTTAAGTTCATGTCAAGAAATAATAATAATATTATTTTTTACATATGGTTTTTCTAGGATTAGATAAATAATTCATGGAACTTATTCAAATATTTTATTTTAACACTAGCATTATAAATACCCTATTGTGTTATTTTCTCTAAATATCCAATTAATTAATCTTAGTTATTCATAATAGATTTGAAGAACCCTTCAATCCTAGAGAGATCCCTTCTCTAAGAATGCTCCCATGAATGGAGAGAAATCCTCCTCCACCAGATCATGGATAATGCTTTTGAAGTCATTCTCGAATCAATCAATGGTAGACAACTCAAGTGCAAGGATATATTGTGATAACACTCATAGATTCCTTCAATGACATATTTTGATTCATGGAACACATGTAGATCAATTATAGATGAAATATAAACTTGGTTTCTACAACACAATGATGGTGGACTGTAGATCTATCACCAGATTCATCAAGGAAGAATATATTCCAAAATAGTAATATTTATTTAATTAAATTAATTACAAATAAAATGTTATGATCCGATCTCTCAGTTCTGGTGTAATTACCCATTATATATTTCATCGACTCAATTCTATTGATGATGACGTTCATCATAAGATAGATCTCGGATTGATGATCGATTATGGAAAAATTCCATGTTAGGCACTGCCTTTGGCACACTTCCACTGCACCGAGAACCTAAAATATGACCATCATTGAGGTTTGAATCAAGGAGTAGGGGGATATATGTTTTCTATTTAAATTCCAACTCATAAAAAATTTTAGAGGAAAAATATATAGTATCTCTATGTGAGTTGTATTTCTAAAAAATAACTCCTTTATCGATGATCTACTTTAGATGTTCAAGGATGAGCTATATCTTCCATAAAGATTATGCCATAAAGGAGAAGGTATGTGGATTTTGTGTTGGATTAAATCCATTCCTTTCACATATTTATTTATACTATTCTAGGAATAATGTTAATTGGATTGAATAATGTTTTAGTATATTTTACCTTATAAAGAATACATTTATAAGATTATACTCTTTATTCCAAATACTCCTTCATCAAGTATGTTTTTAATGAATTTTTGAATATTCCAGTAATATGTACCTATAATAAGTGAATCCCAAATTAAATTATTTATCATGGTTTCAATCAATTGAATAAAAACCTTAAGAGCTTTTAAATGAGGGAATATTCCTAGGGATCTATATAAGGATGTTGTATACCTACAATAGCTACCCGAAGAGGAAAATTATTTATCATGGTTTTAATCAATTGAATAAAGACCATAGGATCTTTTAAATGATGGAATATTCCTAGGAATCCCAAATTAAACTATTTATCATGGTTTCAATCAAATAAAGGCTTGGTCTTGATTTTAAAAATTGATTCTTGAAGTGGAAAATGATTTTGGAAATTGGTTATTTTTTATAAAGTGGGTTTATTTTGTGAAAAGGGGATTTTATGTTTGGAAATTAGCCTTAAAATAGGATGGTTTTAAAGAATTAAATTTGAAATAGTGGTTGGTAATAGATCCAAGAACACCCAATTCAATAGGGATGGGTGAATTGATATCTCTATTCTATTAAAAAAATTTATCCTCACTAAATTAGGCGCAACTTCATTAGAGGTTCCCCCACTGTTTCCCTCACTTTATGATATAAAATTATCATTGTTGATGAAATTAGTGAATGATGTTAAGGATTATGTATAAATAATACCATTCATGCAACATATAAGGGAACATATAAGAGGTAAGATGGGTCCTCACATGGGACACATGAGGAAATGGTCAATAAATAAGGTTATGATGAACAAGGATTTTGTTTTTTAAACTATGGGATATTTTAAGAGTGACTAGTACCCTAAATAATCCAGAAAATATATGTATAAGAATCAGATTTCATACATCATATAAGTAATTAGCCTTTGTGGAAGCATTACAGGTAACATATAGCATGATATTGATGTAAAAACTATTTTGAGGAATCCTCCATCAAAAATAGGGTCCACACTGAAATCTATAAAGAAAGTGTGTATCCTTTGAATTTGAGGTATTCAATGAATATAAGTGTTTCTTTATATAATCTGATGTTTCCTCCTAAGGTAAAATTAACTATATTTAAATGTAATTGTTTGGTTATATGAACATCCCACCTACAACTCAAGGATATTTTACCTCATTTAATTAAGGTAATTTCACCTTATAACATGTTAAGTTCGAGTAGATGATGTGGCTCAACATTTTACTTATCAAATAAATTATTCATACTTAGTACAATTATTCTACAGATTATATTGTTTATGATTTATAAAATATGCAACATGAAGGGGATGATAAAACAATAAGATTATATCCCATTTATCTAGTCCTCACCAGTCTCAAGAAAACATTTTATCTAAACCCATTTTTTAATGAACATCAATAGTTTCTTAATCATATAAAACATACTTTATGTTTAAATGAAATATATCTTAGTTTTGATATCTTATTCCATCCTATGCAAACATATTATATTAGGCTCCACTTTTGACTCATATTAATGCATTGTCTAAGGATTCACAAATGTAAGAAATCCTAGAATCCTTTAAATATATTACTATTAAAATGGAATCTATGGAGATCTGATGTGTTCTAGTGTAATTGGATAGAATGTTGTAGCTTTACTAGGTAGATTCTACTCATCCAACAAACTTGGAGAATCCCATATTTGTTATATAAAATTTCTCTGGAGACCCCAAGAAAAACTTGATTCACTTCAAGTTTTTGGTTTGGAAGTAATATATATAATTTATGGTAATAAATAAATGTGTTTAATATTATATTCTTTGTGTAGAAACTAGAAGGACCCACTTTCTTCTACTATAGAATTCTATTGGAATTATCTTTTTTCAAATGGGAGGACCTTCATAGGTTATTTAACTTCATTTTAACTCAATATTAGATAATATAAATACCCTCTACCTTTAATAATGAATTAAAATTAAGAAATATAGGTTCATTGATTTCATCACTTGGTGGAATAGACTAGCCTACACCCTGAACATGAATCTTCCACAAGAAAAGCTTTTGGATATTTTCATAGAGATTATCAACAATGAAGTAAAACCCTAATTAATTTAAATAATTTATTAGGTGCAATGATATAGTTTTTAAGAGGTTAAAAGAAGCTCAAGGATTCCATATAATTGTGTAACTCCATGTCTCAACTAATTACATTAACATAAATAAAAATTTCTAGTAGAAAGAGACGAAAACCATCATGTTAAAACCAACAGTAATGCAGGATCAAGCATCCAATCCTTCATAATATCATGTCATGCATCCCCTAGAATTTAAGTAGTGGAAATGACTCCATATTCATGATTATAATATGAGTAAACCACACTCATGGTTTGGGGATTGAGAGAATAAAATATATTATTTTAAAATAAAAATGTTTCCAGCCAAATTGATCAAATCCATGTAAATGTATTTTTAAAATTATGGGAGGTCAGAATATACTATTAAACATAACTAAATGACATTCATGATCCAACCATTTTTGAACCAATAACCCCCTGAAAATTCAAAGATTCCTTCATTATCATTATAGTATTTTAATATTCTATGAAATCAACCTTAGAGAAAAAAGGGAACATGAGTAAAATTACCTACCAGTGACAATGATTGTATAAAATCTGTCTTTATCCCTTATTTAGGATTATGGGAACAAACCCACCAAATGGAACATTAATACAATGATGAACCCTAATATATCTCATTAAATGCAATCCACATAGTAAATTCCTTAAAAAATAATGAACACACATATAGACCGAAGATCCCCATTCAAATTAAAGGAGGTGTCTTATAGTCTAGGGTGAATAAAGTATATAAATCCATGGTGGAAATAGATATTTTGGTAGAGTTTCATTGAATATACTTATCTAGATAAAACATGTGGAAAAGTTTTTCAATTGACCCAACAAGAACATCAATATACACTTGAATCATTTAGGGAACATTTCGATCTAATTGTATTGGATGATAGGCTAATAGGAATTCAAATGTATAATAAATGAAAAAATGTGAGATGAATGGATTGTCATTACTCATAAATGATGAAAATTTCATAACAATCTGATCAGTCATATGATATTTCATTACAAGAAACCTTTCTCCTAGGACATAAGATATGGACAATTGTCAGGTCTCTTATCATAATAACCTATCTTGGAAGTATGATATCTTGTAATAGCTAACTATTTTCTATGAAAAAATCTTATCTTTAAGTACATCACTTATTAAATGAGATCAAGGAGGTACTAATATGGATCTCCTAACACCATACATGATTGAGGATGAAGTCACCACCACTAAAGTGTATCTTATAGAAACAAATTCCAATGAGGGTCAGGTAGTCATTTTCATTACATAAAAATATTTGGAAGATTATATAAAATGGAACATTAAAAACAAGAACATTTATATAATGTTTGAAGATAATTACATTCATTTTTTAAAATTCCTAAAAATTTTGTATTCATCCTCATACTAATATAAACCCTTTGATTATTGGGTTGTAGTGAAGTTGATATGACTCATTCCAACCTGGACATTAAGGGGCACAATAAAATTTAGGATGCAAAGTTTTTGAGGATTAGAAATAGATCTTAGTTTATTGATCACATATTTAAATCTAAATTCATGGGTTTTCAGAATGGAGAAACAATAAATAAATTTATTGTAAGGTTATGAGATTATATTCATATGATAGTTCCATCGTTATATCATTAATCCCTTAAGTATAATTGCAATGTAATATTAAGGGTACTATATGATAATGATGTACCATATGAGAATTCTAAATGTCATAAAATATTTTTAGAATTTATAATATTTAGGGAATGAATTTTCTTTTATAAAATTACTTTTAGATTGTTTCGCTTAATGTCTTTCAAAATACTCTAAGGATTCAATGAAGTTGACTTGGTGAATAAAATTTGATTCCCATGAACCTAATGGGCACCAAAAAACATTATTTGGGATACCATTTTGAAATATGTGTTCAGTTTGAAAATAACATAAATAATCCTATCATGTCCCACTGCTTGGATTATTAGGATAATTTCTGAAGGTAGAAACCTTACATTGAAATGAAAATACATATTCATAATTTATTAATATCAAGTTGGATCCCAATAAAATTTACAATTGAGTTATAATAAATAGAATTTAGTGTAATTAAAAACATCCAATACTATTTTAACATGTGGATATGAATCTCGGAAAAATAAGTAAAGCATGGGGTTTATGAAGATTCTTCTTTAGAACATGGTATCAATTATATCAAATGAGACTACTTATTCAGAATGTGGTTGCCATTATTATTGATATAATATTGAATCCCCCTCATTAACATCATAATATAATCTTTCTTGGATATCACCAATCTAATATCATAGATATCATCCATCATCAACTAATTTATGTATCAATAGATAAGATGAAGAATGAGATTAGCTCAGTGATGCCTCTCAAGCATTCAAGGAAGTTGTTTCCTCAAACATAATTGAACTTTGAATGTTGATTTTGGGTATAAAAGAATATATTTCACCTTTTTCCATTAGTGAATATATATCCATTTTAGAATAAGATACATATTATCCCTTCCTAAAAAATAATTTGTATTTCTTTATTGTTTAGTACACCACATATCTCAGGTTTGATAAAAATGTGGTTACACATCACATGGTATTCCCAGATGAACACTATTGAAACACATAGGAACCTAGGATAATGCATAAAACTCAAGTTTCTATGATAGTTTCTTTACTAGAATAGTTTTTCAAATCCATCATCATCCATGTAGTTTTATTATTGAAATGTATTTCTAATATTCTCCTCATCAAGATGAAGAACAAAAAAAATCCCAATGTTTATCAAATATAGGCATCTAAACATGCACATCCCAAAATAAGTTTTCTTAAAAATTCTCACAATGTTATTGATAGATTAATTTTCCATTTTTTTGGTGATATCTTGTATAGAGGGGTATTCAGGAAATAAATTGATCTAGATGGAACCCAATAATGATGAGACCACCACTTTTAAATAATCCCATGGGTTTTATTCCAATAGAGTAAGGAATTTTTTCATAAAGATAATAGGTGAAACTTATCAATTTTTAATGAACCATAACATTATTTTCATCATGGGGATGGCTATAGAATTATATGTTCATTGACAAGTGGTAAAATTTCAACAATTTTGTGATCATATTTATAATTATCAAATAGTATTAAACAGACTAAAAAAACATATCTTTATGATAGACGACTTTGAATATGGATTTAGAGAAGCATTATGGAAATTTCATAATTTCATGGTACAACACCATAGTATTGAGGATAACCTTAGAAACCCAAAAGAAATAATTGATATTCTATTTCCTCAAAATCAATTGGATCTAAGAGGAATTAAGGTATGTATCTATTTCAATATATTATTTATATAAAATCTATTTAGAATTTTTTTACATTCATAATAATGATATAAAAATGGGGCAGCTATCATTGGGATGAATTTTTTCATAAATCATTCGATAGTATCAAACAATGTACTCTGCACCCAATTGTTCTTAATATTTTAATGGATGGAAATTCCATTATCCTTTATGCGGATTCTATATAAAAATATCTCAATGTACACATTGATTTGATAAATTACATATGAAAATAAATCAACCAATATTATTTTATAAAATCGATATTTTATTCATAGAACTGATACTCAAATATGAAGAAAAACATAATGTAATTGATCATTTTTTGAAATTAAGTAAGAAATTATACATAATATCAAGATCTTCAAAAAGCTTCTTGTTTATATCCTCAAATTTATATTCTCATTAAAACATTTTTTTCAATTAATCTAGTAAGGTGGGTGGTCAGTCCATAAACTTTTGACATATATTTCATGTTTCTATTGATAGTTATGGTAGATGTTGTAACGAATTCTCATAGAAAAACCTACAAAAAATAGTGCATTAGTGATTACATATCTTCATAATGAAATGTGTTATTTATCCATGATAATCCCCTAATATGGTATATGTACATCCATATTTCCTCTAAAATCCTTATTGAAAGGAGAAAGTTAAATATATGGATCAATTGGGATGCCCTTGGAATTACACTCAACTCCCCAAAAAAGGTATTTCTTTTTACTAATTAAATCAATTCCTTGATTTAACTTTCAAAAATCATGTTTCTTTTATTACAAATTAATTTTATTATTTAAATAAAATTATATATATATTTTTTTATAATTAAATATTTATAAGTTTCAGTGTGACCTTGATTCCAGATAGGCGATTGTGATTTAGAAAAATTATAATCATTAAGTACTCCAGGGACTATAAGAGTACCCAATCAATTGGGTGATGAAGTCGATAAATCACATGAACCATCATCAATGTCTGTATAATTTCTCTTGGTTGTGAATTGAACACATGTACATGTGTGTTGAATTCATTCCTATTCGATGAAAAAGATTAATTTTATCACAAAAGGGTTAACTAAACTCAAGAGTAACCAAGGGCCAATATGGTTATGTGAAGTCAAACATTGTATATATATATTCTACCAAAATATATTTATGAGGAATAAAGCCTAAACATTTTATCTAATAAACATCATGATGAATTCAAGTGAATATATGATATAGTTGCGATTTTAGCAATGTTCTAAAGTGACTATATGGAGTCCATGTGATGAAACATTTAAATAAAGCGAATTCATGTTCAGATGAATAGATTTTATGTTCTATGGATCTACTAAATGACCTTTAATGGAATTAAAATAGGTTTTTAATTGGTGTTGGATTAATTAGGGATATAGTAACATGGAACGATTAAAGGCATCATGTATAAATAATATTTATATTTTAATAATATATATATATATATATATATATATAATCTAAACACTTTCTATGCAGGGTGAAATCCAACTTCAGAAGCATTTAGTGAAACTATATTTCATTTCAAGTATGAGGATTTATAATGATCATTCTATATAGAATATATTAGGAGGAAAATTTAGTTTTAATGAACATGATAGTGTGAGATTATCTATGTGTGTAAAAACATGAACAAATAAACTATTTCATGTAAAAAATAATACACTCTATTTCCATCTGTGCTTCACCACATGATCTATGAAATATTCTTAGTCCTATCTTCCTCTCTCAAAAAAATTCACCATGTAGGGTAGATAATACTATAAAAAATCTATAATTTCATTCATTACTACACTATACTCTCAATTCCCTTAATTTTCCTATCTTTCAATGTATATTATATTACTTTTGATATATACATGATTATCATTGTAAATATATTATAATACATACTCGGTTATATAATAAAATATTTGTTTGAAAATCATTTGACTATTTCCATTACTTCTATACTCCCATGGAATAAATTGAAGATGTTAGGTGATAACATGTGCACCCATGCATGCAATTATAACTTATGCCCAATATAATATGTACATCATCTAATCTATTATAAAAAAAGTTCCTTGATGTAAATATTGTCAAGTGAAAAGTGGAAAATCTCTTTTATTGAGCATGAACATATTTTTTATTGATTGTTGTCATCTTTTTATTACTATATTTATCCAATTTGTTTTTCAAATAAGTTTTTTTAAAATGTGACTTTTATAGATAAATTTTATTTTTGATATATCTAATATTTAAAATATGTAGAGTAATAAAAAAATATTAGGGTAATATAAAGTAATCCTTAATATTTCGTGATCAATCCCTTGAGAAGTTTTTCAAAAACATTAAATTAGCTTAACCTATTATAATAGTGATTTTGAATTTTTATTTAAAATTTTATTTATATTGAAATATTAAATGGATTCTCAATTCACTCCTTCTTAAGAACTCCGCTCTAGTTGAAATTTATTATCAAAGGGGTATTATTTTTTTTCACTTTAGGATTTTTCATCATTTCATGATCTAGTCATCTGGACATGCTCAAAATTTAATTATTTTAATAGAATTATACAATTATCAATAAAATTAAATGTGAATGTAATGATAAAAATATACTATAATATTTTAAGGGCCAAAATTATGATCAGTAGAAAATTAAAATTAATATTCAACATGAATGAATGGATTTTGATATATAGACTATAATAAAAATTCTATACAAAAAAGTTGCTTGATATAATTGGAGTGATTCCACTAAGGCTTTTTATGACAACAATTGAATATCATTGAATTAATTATAATACTTAATAGGGAAGGAAGAATTTAATAGAATATTTTTTTTAAATATTATTTCCATATCTAGTATACTCTACCATTATATCATTAAGGAACATCAAAAAATATTGGTATTTTATTAATCACATATACTATTAAATATGATATAATATAAAATTAAACCTGATTGTTAAATTTATAATATGTAATATTGGTTCACTGATATTATTAATACTACATTTTATATTGAGAAAAAGTTATCAAGTGTTGAGTATCATTAGATATCTAAAATATTGGTGGAGAGGAATTTATGTATCTTTCGGTGAATCTTGTGACATTTTTAAATAACAATATAAGGAACTAATTGTAAAATGAATATTTTATAAAGATACCAATGTAAATAATAAATATGGTGAACATTTGAATTCAATTTCATTCAATTAATTTCAATCAAAACCAAAGGAACTTGATGTATCAAATAGTATATGTGGGAATGAACCAAATTCTAATAAGGAAGGATATAATTCTAATTTAAATAGAAGTTTTAAAAAGATTTATAAGAATAATAATTTCATTATAAGAGGAATCATAAAAGAAATTATGATATGAAAGGAAAATGTATGGAAGATGATATTATTGAATATGTTAATTTTTATGTCTTCAAAATGGAAGGACTCATCAATACAAATTGATCAGTAATTTAATGAATAAAAAAGTATGAGGATAAAGGAATGGAATATAAGAAATCTATGAATGTCACATTGAGTGTTTCTGAGGACATCTCAAGTTATTTGGACTCATCCAGAGATGATTCTAATGATTAAATAAATATTATTTATTAGAATAACTCCTAAGTTAATGAATAATATTTCTATTACTTTTTAAAAAGAAAAAAATGAGTAATATTTCATATATAGAGAATGTTTATTTTAATACTGAAATTTCGTAGGGAAATTCAATAAGGAGTTAAAAGATAAATATTATAATATTAAGAAATGAAATAGAGTTTCTACGACAATAATTTGTAATCACTATATTGAAAAAATAATGTTATTATGATAAAAGAAAAAGTTGAACTTAAATTTTCAGATGAAAAAATTGAGAAGGATTTTTAAATGTTCAATCAAGGAACATAAACTATGAAAAATATTCTTGGTAAGAATACCACACCTAATATTTTATCCTGGAATGGTTATCACCATTATCAAGAGAAAATATATAAAAGAATAAATTTTTAATATATCATGTTATTTTAATTGAGAAAACATATCATATTCATAGTTACAAATAAATGTGTTTATTTTTATATCTCTTTAATATGATACTTTTAGAACTATTAAAAAATTATGTATTTATAAAACACATTGTGATAACATTCCTAGACCCAAGGAAATATTATTACTAAAATAATTTCTTAATAATTTTTTTAAATGACACATACATGAAGAGTACTAGTAAGTACATATGGTATTTAGATAGGGGATATTCCTAACATATGACTATGGGTTAATCTTGTTTTGAGAAACTTTTTCTCATTGATGGAAGGTATGTAACTATTAGTAAAATTGATAAAGGCAAGATTATATTCTCTTAGAAAATCAACAACTTTTGACTATGTATTAGTTTTTAAAGATTATATTTTTATAGTTTAAATTAAAATTTATGTATTATTTTATATTTATGTGATAATGGTATTCATGTTATGTTATATCATAAATATTTTATGATGTATGCTTATAAGGATTCTTTAGTGTATCCATATTTAGGAAATGATAATGTATACGATGTTAACTTAGATTCATTTATATCTCAAAAATGGTTCATGATTAAGTGATTTTGATAAAGAATCATGGATATAGAATAGGAGAATGGTCCAATAAAAAATATACACTCTCATAATGCTTAATAAGAAATATTTTACCATCGATCATCTTAATGTAGGATTTCTAAAAGAAAAATTATGTAATCCTTGTAAAAATGGAACAAAATATTTTATAGTTATCAAACAAACGATGGAAGTTTCAACAACTAAAAAAATTAAAATTTATCCTCATAGTTTTTTATGGACTATAATGAGTTTATATTTTAGATGGAATTAATTATTCCTATGTAATTGAAGATTATTTTTCAAGTTTCACATTGGTTTATTTTCAATCTCATAATGTAAAATCATGTAGATATTTCTCAAATTATCCAAATCTATAAACACACTTTGTGTAATTAAAAACAATACCATAAGATGTGATCACAACCATAAATTTGAAAATCATGGCATTGAAATTTTATCTCATGAACAAGATATAGTAACTTGTTCTCAGATACTGTATGTCTTCAACAAAATGAAGTAGTTGATAGAATAGATAGAAATATATTCCTAATGGGTATGACATAATTTTAAAATTTTGGGCTCAAGATATTAATTCATCTTTTTATATTATCAAAAGAATTGTTATTAAACATATTTTGAATATGAGTCCCTAATAAATGTGAAATAGTATAAAACCAATAGTTAATTACATTATATTCATTTTATGAAAAGTATTAATTCTTAATGAAAAACATAATTTGTACATGTTTTCTAAAAAGCGTCATTAATGAATTTTTTTGGTCATTTAACCTCTATAAAATAATGTAGAGTCATTAATAATAAAACCAATGTCATAGAAGAATATATACACTTCATTTCGATTAAACAAATCTACATGAAGCTAAATCTTCTATAAAAAATATTGATGATGTTATTTTGAATCTAAATATCAATAATACGTTAATGACTTTTGACTAAAAAATAAATTAGTATGTTGAATCTTTCAAAGATAAAAATTATGACCATATATGTTTTGGATAAGAGTAGGAAATATAATGTAATAGTATTTATAATACCATTAATACACATAGATACCTACCATTAGATTATTTTAGTAGATACCTAGACAAAGAAACATATATGTAATATTCTCTTATAAAGAAAGATGACCATAAATCCTTCTAATCATAACATAAGCCTAAAAAAAATTATGAAATATATTAATATAGAATTTTTGGGTCATTACCATGCATGATGAATTTAATATTTCAAAGATAAATGTTGTATGGTAATTATCTAAATATTGTATAATTATTTAAACCAAATGGGTAAATATAATAAAAGACTTTTAATCTAGAACTGTCTTTAAAAATAATGATGGATTGGTTGAAAAATGTTATATTCAAAACTAATGGATTGATTATTAAGAAAACATTCACTAGTATTAAGACATAAAACATTATAATAATTCCTTCTTTTACAACACATCTCAATTTTAGACTATTTAAAATGTATGTCAACAGTGCATTCCTTAATGGTTATGTTGTTAACGTTGTTATAGTTCAAAAACACCCTATATTTCAAAATAACGACATTCCAAATTATGTTATTAACCATTCTAAATATATTTTAGTTTTAAACATACTCCCATAGTTTTTAATGATAATCTTAGTGATTTCTTGATTTCTAAAGGGTTTTCAAACTAAATAGATGATCATTATTTTTTATAAACACAATTCTAAAGGAATTATTTGTAGTTAAAATATTGGTTGATTATATTATTTTTGGATATTCATTAAACTAAATATATTTTATGTTATAAAATGATTATAATTGAATTTTAATCTAAATTAATGAGTGAGTTTATGTTTTTAATTATATTTTAAATTTTCTAAAACAAAAATGTGATTATTTAAAATATAAGAGTGATTTTTTTTGGAATAGATATAAAAAAGGTATATACACACCCATGAGTATAACATACAAATTAGATTTAGATGAAATTATAAAAATAGTTGAACAAACATATTAAGAGGTATGATATGATTTTTTCTATACATGACTTTAGATCGATATGATATTTTGTATAATGTCTATGTATTTTCACTTTTTAAATAACACCCCAGGGAATATCATTTAAAATAAGTTATAATATATTATATGTACCTCATGAATATAATACATTTTGTATCATTTTATTCTATAGGCCACGAGTTAGTTATTATAATGTGTATTTTGGAAGTATTATGAAGAGAAAGAAACATAATCCCTAAATGTCCCACTTTATGAGAATGTCTCTAGTATCATGGGGTAGTAAGATACATAACTCTATTTCATTTTCATCCTATAAAGATGAATACAAAACTATAGGTAGTTACAATGCAAAAATTTTGTGGATAAAATACACATTGCTAGATTATGGAAATTAGTTTCAGAATATCCCTATAAATGGTGATAACAAATGTGATATTAATATTTATACGAATCATGTATCTCATCATAGGATTAAAAATACTTATATAAGAAATTAGTTTTTTATGATTTAATTTTCAAAAAGGGGATACCACTCTTGAATTCAATGGAATTGAACATCATCATATTGACATCTTTAAAACTCCTATAAATTTTGAGAGATTTAATTATATAGTAAATGAATTATGAAGGATACAATTTATTTAATTATATATTTTTTATTATGGCATTTATAAAATATTTTTTGGAATATATTAAATTTATTTTGAAAAAAATATGCAATATTAAATTTATTTATATATTCAACATACGATTGATAAAAATAAATAAACAATAAAAAGGATTTTTCTTAATATTTTTTGTACATTATACCATGATTAATATTTTAGGATACCATATGTATTTTTATTTTTTTAGGTGTACTTTATTTCATTATTATATTTTTCTATATTTTTAGCCATAAACTACTTTTAATGTTATCAAACTAGAACATGTATAGTCTTTCTTATTTCAAAACACATCCTAACACAATCTAACCTAAATCATAGCCATCAAAGCATCAATTTATAGTTATGATTTGGTAAAATAATGAATTTCTCTTTAATTTTCTGATTGGGTTTCCCGGGGAACCTCTAAGAGATTGAAATTAAGTATGAGTTGAATCACTAATCACTTTAAGCCACATATTTTATCTCAAGAAATGGTTCTGAAATAGGAAATTTACATGAAGGGGAATTGAAAAATTAAATCTCAAATTTTGAGAAACATTTTGTATCATGGTTGAAAAAATGAATTTTTGGAGATGTATAAATATGGGATCAAATTTGTATAGTTATTGTTGATCAATAGAAAATCATTTATTCCAATTTGTGAGATATGAGTATATAATTACCACAAAAATATAGGAATAAATATTTTAAATGTTTAGTCCCCATCCAAAATCCCCATTTTGTGTCTAAAAATACTTAGAGAAAATTACTAGAATTAGAGAACTTAGGAGGATGAATGCTGTTTAGTTTAATACTGAATTAATGTTATTTTTCATGTTAATTCACAAATCTACTTCTCCTAAAAAATGGGATTTCAGTATTTTTAGTTATAAATACATATACATTACATGTTCTTTCATGAATGAAGTGAAACAAAATCTAATAATATTCCTTTTTGGGATCATGGAATATTAGAGCAATACATATACTTGTTTTTGACTTTATTCACTATACAATGTTTATATCTTATTTTCTATAGCTTTAGGGACTTATTCCTTATGTGGAAGAAAATTATACTACCACAATTGGAATTTTACTTAATAAAACAAGATATAAATGGATTAATATTTGTTGGAACTCTGGGAATAGAATTGGGTTACTAATAATTATATGTTTTATAAGAAAATATATCCTCTAAACAAAAAATACAAACCAATATATGGAATTGATCTAGGTATAAAGATTGGTAATACAATTGAGGATTATTACTCTACAGAAGATAGTGATGAGAATATAGAAGTGGAACTTAATATTGAATACATGAGGGAATATGAAAAAATATTTGTCTATATATTCATTGGATTCTTAAATTAAAGAAATTATTCAATATAATAGCAGATCTTGAGGGGTGGAGCACATCAGGAACCATTCTATATACTCATAAACATATAGACTTTAGAAGTGATGATAATAATAATTTATATGTAGATAGTACACCATGGTTATGATAGTGAGATATGATGTGTACCTCTACACCTCCTAGAGAGGATAAGTTTTATGGTATCCCACTCATATATTTTTCTCCACCTACTCCTGATGATGATAGTAATGATGGTCTGATTGATTATAGTACACCCATGCATGGGGAATATTTTATAAGTATTATTTTTAGTAAACCAAAAAAATTATGCAATGCCCCTATTCTCTTATTTATAATAAAAAGTAAGGATATCATTAAGTTTATGATGTCCCACATAGTATATTTATTTCATATTATCTTGAGAATTGTCAAAATTCATCCCCCATACATGATTTTGAGGTATCAATGAATGGTGACCCTTTTTATTACTCATATCTTGAAACATAGATTTTACTTCTTAAATACTCTTATAGACAAATTCTAGAGATTGATAATCCTATGTATGCCCCCATAAATAATAAAGGATCCATGTTGAAATCCTCTGATTTATGTCTTAGTGACTCAACTCCAAGAACAACTCCATACCAACAAACTACTTCTATCCCTACATCGTTCATTACATCATACTACTTCAATAAGTTTAAGGATTATATTTGGAATGTTTTAAAGAAAAGTATATATTTTTCATAACATATAGTGAATATGGAAGATAAGTGGAAATAGAATTTTCCATTATCTGCCTTTTGATCATATTTATCCAATGTTATTTCTCAATGTATAGCTATTGTCATAGGGTCATGATGGTTTTAGGTCTATAGTGGGTTCCCTTAAAGAATATTTAATATATATATTTTATGTGTAAATAATGGTTTTTATGTATTATCACTAGTTATCCAAGAACACCTCTAATCCATCCTCTACCTACTCTCCTATCACTATATGATAGTCTTTTTAGAAAAATTATGATTGAGTAAATCTAAATTATTCTATATTGTGTCAAGGATACAAATAATTTGATGAATATGGACTTGTTTCATAATGTGATAATAAGTTTTAAATAGTTAAATATTATACTCTGAAGACTACCATTGAAAATTATGTTATTAAATGTTTGATCAAGTATTATATTCACCATATTATCACTAAGTAAAGTTTAAATACCCAGATAATGTCTTTTCCTATATATCAAGATATTCCTCCTTTAACCAATGCATTTAAATCCATTTTGGAAAGTATGTTCATCATGTATACTTTATTTGATCCGTTTATTATATAAAAATATGTTTTATGGAGATCATAATGCATTGAATAAGGGTTGTATTCTACATTAATCAACTCATAGAACATTACCTATACACACACAACAATTCAATCTTCTCTCATCAAGCTCTTCCTATGACCACTTATTTAATTTCTACCACAATAGCATCTACACCTCTTATAACTCCATTTTGTATCATTCTTCCTTAGTCCATTTAGATTATTAGACATATTTCTAAAGGAATTACGATTACAAGATTTTCGTTTTTTATATAATCCTTATAAAGCATCATTCTCTATCGAAGAATAAAGAAAATTCATTTATTATACCTTAAATAATTTGATATACTATAGATTCTGATTCATATTAACACCTATGATAGGGATCCTCTGATTATTTATAAATATTTGGCACTCCAAAGAAAATCAATTTAATTGAAGTCACTTTATATATTTTATATAATTTTTTTATATTTAAGTATTTTCGTAACATAATATAATGTTTTTTATCTCTGAACTAACTATATCACACACTCTAAAAAAATATGTTCGATAATACTAAAAGATGGAGTGAATACATTATTTTTTGTTATAACATTGTATGACTCTAATTCACTTTAATTATTTATTTATGACATGATTATGAATCGTTATATTGGTGTATATTGTTGTCTTTATCCAATAGTTACATGTTTCATTAGTTTCAAATAATGTTTATTTTATTATTAATGAATTCAGTGTTTATATAAGACAATATAATTTCATTAATTTAGGAAAATATTTCTATGAGTCAGGTTGAACATAAAAAGATAAGTGAATCTATGAATCCAAATAGTAGAAATCGATATGTACTCATATAAACATAATAGTAAATTATCGACTTCAAGAATAATTCAATTGATCGTATGAAAAAACATGGAACGATGTTGAATTTTTATAAGGGATAATGTGACTCGATGAAAAAGCTGATTGACCAAATGCACATTTGATCAACCATGATAGAGTACCCATAATGTACTTAATCCACTATAGGTGTAACTCTATGATCAGAATTCCATATGATGTGACCTCATGGTATGTATATTCTTCCAGTAAAATCAAAAAGTTTCATGGAAACCACATGTTGTTTTGAATAAACTTTATGATGATGTCATGTGACTATATTTCATAGTTGTTAAGTTAGTAAAGTAATGAAGGGATTGTATGAAAATTTATTGAAAACATGTTCAGATAGAGTGTTCATATGTTCAAATGAAGCGAATTCATGTTTTATTGATTAACTTCATGAAATTTCATGGTATTTGATCAATGTGTTTTTTAGTGTCGTAGTGACCATGTATAATATTAAATGGAACACTTTAAGAAACCATTTCTACTAAGGAATTATATTTTTTTAATATATATATTCAAACCCCCATCTAAGAAGAATTAAAAGTAGAGTCATATTCATTTAATTTTTATCAATTTAATACTGTGTATGAGAATTAATTATTACTATTTTTTTAATTATTTTTTAGAATGATTTATTTTATTGAATTCTAGTTTTATATATTCAGTGTTAGTGGAAAGATGAAAAATATTTGTCTCTTTCCATGAATTTTTTTGAAAATCTATTTTCATCACTACATCACTATTATAACGAAGAACTCATCACATTCATGGCTTATGTTATCAAAACTAAAGGATGTCATTGATAGGATAAATGAATTTTTTTAACAATATTGTATTTTTCCAATGGTACATCTAACCTGAAATTCTCTCTCTCTCTATCTCTCTCTCTATCTCTCTATTTTATATTTTTTTTTCATTTCACGTAATTTCATTACATAATTTTTATTTCAAATACTTTTGTATCTCAGATACAATTATATAGATAAAATTTCCGTAATTTATTGAAATGTTTACTCCCATGTAAACTATATAAGATACTATGTAATAACATGGACAAAATTGCATGATTTTGTAACTTATACCTTTTATAGGTTCTACATCATCTAGTTTATCATAATAAAAAAATTTGCGTCGAAGTATCATGTCAGGTGGAGAGGAACATTCCTTGACATGTGATTGAGCCACTAATTATTAAAAATATGTTTTTTTTATGTTTCTCTTACTTAATTTCTAAAAACTATTTTCCAAATAACAACTTCCAAAACTATACATTGAAAGATGAATTTTATTAATGATATGTCAAAAATTTCATGTAAGTGTATTAATAATAAAATAATTTGATAATCTCAAATTAACCTAAAATATTTTTAAACAACTCATTGATAGGTTATTTAAAAAAATTTAATTAGATATACCTACAATATTAGTTACGTCGGTGTTTTCTAGAGTGGAAGATTTTTAAAAAATATGGGTTTACAACATGATTTATTAGATAATAAATTAACCATAACTCTTGAGATCTCCACTAATAAAAAAAATTATTTTCCATATTATTTTTTAATACATGATGGATAAACAAAAAATTCCATTGAATACTAGACCGACATCATATGTGTTGATCTATCTCTGTAGTTTTTTAGTAGAAATATCAACCAAAGATGTTAATTCTTAATTGGTAATCAAGATAATGAATGGTTAATTTTACATTAAGAATAAATTATTTATCCATTTCAGAGATTGTGTTTGAGGATTGATGGATGAAATACCTTCAAATACAAAACATTCTCACATACCATATTTAATTTTTTTTATTCCAATGCAGTTTCTCAATTATTCATGGAACCAACTGATCTAGACTAGAGGGAATAATTCATCCGCAACGCACATCATAGTTTTTTCACTTCATCCAAGAATATTAATATATATAAGGTCAATGAAATAAGTAAAATTCAAGATAAATATTAATTACCATCATCACTAATAGATAATATTTTTGGATGGATGTATCATATAATATACTACCTAAAAAATTGATTTCATTTATATAATTGAGCTAATGAATAGTAGTTCAAGTGGTGTGTGGAAAATTATGTCCCTTACCATGGCCAAAATTCCTAGAATGTCCCATTTATGAAAGGATTTGATGGAATAATCCACAAATGTATTAAAGATGGATATACCCTTATTAGAATGCATGATTTCCATTCCATTGGATATAGTTCTCATCATTCATGATCCAATCAATTACATTAAATAGAAACATAGTAATATTTATATCCGTTATTGATACATGATTGCTTGGTGTCTATAAATAGATTTAATTCTTGTCATAGACCTGCCAAATTCATTCATAAACCATAATGATTTATACAAACATATAAAAAATCATTACTGTGGACTATATAGAGAATTTATTTCACAGGTCTATATCCCCTAGAAATATCTAGGTTGTTCTTGTACATCCATACTATTACTGATTTATTCTTAATTTTTTCTAAGTAAATATGCCTCATGGTTTTCATAACCAATGTTACAATCAACTTTGTTAAGTACTATATAATTGAAAATTTTTACATACCTCATAAATAATAATTGATAATGACCCACATTTTAATGCTTTCATGTTGAAATGTATGTATCTGGTGTACAATATCTAGTCCAACCATTCAACACAATAACATAGGGAGACAAATAGACAGATACATGATTATATAAAAACTCTATCTAATATCCTTTAGAATATTGAAGAAAAATATAAGAAGTATTAGTTAAACAAAATACCACACACTCTATGGGATTATCACACCACAACATATAAATATATTCAAGTGAAACCATATTATCATATATATATGAAGGAGTTATTAATTCCTATCAAGGTTCATACTCTTGCATATCTCATCAACATTTAAAACATTTTTCAAACTTGAAACAATCCTAGATATTTATTGATGAGGATGAATGACTAAATGATTTAACGTAATCAACTCTAGTAATTAAAAATTAGGTTCCAACATCATTACATTGGCATAGATAAAAGGGTTAAAATTCGAAAGGGCTCACCAGTTTAACAGTTTCATAAAATGAGATGAAAACATGATAATAAATTTATATAGGGAATTGAAAACAAAACATAGTACAAAATAATATCAATTTAACTTCATCCTTTAAAAGTCGTTCAAATATATCTTCTCCATGTCATGGGAAAATTTAAAAAAGGGTGAGCTCAAATTATCAAAAAGGGTTACATACAATGGAATCTATCATGAATCAATAAATAATAATCATTATGTAAATGTAAATAATTGAACACATATTCCATTTAATCAACAATTCTTCTTTCATAATTTATTAAAACATAATCAATATAGAAAGGTAATGAACTAAACACATATTAAATTTAAATAATGTGACTAAAATAACATTAAATAAATAATGATTATGGTAAGGTAAATAGATAAACATACTCTCTATTTAATAAATAATTTGAAAATTAAATGAAACCAAAGAAAATATAATTGTGAAAATATCATGTATAATTAAAATAACTAGATTATAAAGGAAGGAAATGATTAATTATTGGAATTAATGATCACAGGCATCATTATAACTCTACCTTAAATAAATTCCACATGACTTTTTAAAACTATAGGTATAACACTATTAAATTTGGAAAACTGATTTGTCTCATGAGACCTGTTAAGGCATCAGGGGGCCTAATAAATCTTTACCCCAACCATCTCTGTATATCTAAAGAATTAATCACATTTTGAATAATTGATTTAATACATGAATAATATTCCTTATAAACTAATATCCTCATTGATTAAAAAAAATATATTTTTCAATATTTCCCTAGTTAATCATATATCATTGAAAGTAAACAATGTATGTAATAATGATATATAGTTTAGGAAATATTCATATCACCGATATAGAGAATATGGATAACCATGAAATGAAATGTTATCCATCATGAATAAAAATTAATTCATGTTAAATACATATAGTTATGGTATATACACCACATGAAAGTGAATAGGTTCATATAATGAGATATGTCTCAATGAAATGGAAATTGAGACAAAATCCTTTACTATGATTATAATGTTGAAGAAAAAAATTAATAAATAAATAGATTTAAAAAAACATAAATACAAATATAAATTTTTAAATACAACATAAGATAATAAAAATTCCTTTTTCCCATAATCTTGGAATAACAAATTCAATATAAGAAGCAATACAACCCAATGGAAAGAAATTGAGTTATAAATTTCCTTACCATATGGTAACTTTCATGTCAAAACCCATTGGATGAAATAATTAAAATGTAAAAAATAAAATACAATGAAATATTATTTATTCATTATATTACATATAAAATGGGTATTATGTGAACCATATAAAAGAAATTAGGTGCACAATAATAGAATTGTCCTCAATGAAGTGAAATTGAGGTGAAGTACCTTACCTCATGCTTTCCATTAGATGAACATTCATTAACATAAATTATAATTGTTATAATAATGTAATTAATTTATAAAATATCAATACTTATAATTATAATATCATATATGATCATAATATTTCATTTAACCACCCTTTTGTTAATAATATTTTGTTATTTTCATTCTTTTGGTTGTTAATTTCATTTTATTCTCATGTGTGTTTTTCCAGGAAAGTTATGGTTATTGAGAAGATAATATATATAAATATTATAATTAATTATATTATTGTTATAAATAACATATTTACATAGTAAATACATTTTTAGAACCATTTATGAAATTTGGACATTAAAAATGAATCACATTACTTCATGGAAATGTTAGGTCGTACATAAACACGAGTGATGATACCATTTACTTAAGGAGTGAAGGGACAAGAAATATGGTTATATATTAATTGTATATAACCAATATTGTATCAAATATATAATATATATTCATTAATTTTATCCTTACCACATTCCATGTGAAGTGTAAGTGAAAGATGAATCACAATGCATCGTGAGGAAGTAGTCTACCTTACACAGTAGCAATGTTTTCATATTTAAAATGGAATAGAACATAAAATGGTATATGTGATATTATAATTATTGAATTATATTAAAATTAAAACTATAATATACTTGTTATAAACAAAAAATTATGTCCATTATTAAATTTTGGCAATGGAACAAGATTTAAATCAGTTCGTGAGGCAGTAGTATTTTTTACACACGCTCGACAGTTTCATTTCCCATTTGATGGAAGATGATATTGATATAGGACATAAATTTAACAAATTAAATCTCAGTATATTATATATACTATTTTTTTATATTATAATTATTTGATATGATATAAATGAGGTGGAAGAAGAAAATAAAAATAATGGTTGATTTGGGAACATTACCTCTTCATCAGATAACCTTCTTAGGATTACCAAAAAGCTTTAATATGATTGATTTAAGATCTATAAAAGTATTAATAGATGATGGGAGGGAACTAGGGAAGTTATTTTTCTCTGTACTGGCAGATCCAAATGGATTTGGGAGTGTGAAGTGGGGAGGAGAGTGGGTGACATTTTTATGTCGGGGGAGAGGACACAAATGGAATGTATGAAAAAAACACAACCACATTTTTATCATTACAAAAGAAACTAAAATTGATAAATATAGAACCTTATAGTTTATATTGATGATATATATATATACAATAGGTTTTGTAAAATATGGTCTACCATTTTGACCATTATATTCTTAGTTTATCCCCCAGTAAATCAGTTTTTACCCTTATCACTGTAATTAAAATTTAATACTTTTACTATTCATAATGGCAAAACATTAAGTAGAAATTGTAATATAGTATAAATAACGTGTCTTCAGAATATAGAATCTATTTTTATAAATATAATTCAGATAAGTTTCTAAACCCAATTTCAAATTATACCAGTAGTTGTGATGAAAAAGCAGGTTTCTAAAGAGAAAATTCTCATAAGTGTAGAATGTTTTCTAATTCAAATTATACATAAAATTGATCTCAACGACCAATATGAATTAAATTATGATATAATTAGTTTAATTTTAATTAAAAAATAAATAAAAAATTATATTATAAATAATTATAAATAAAAGGTAATTTTAAATAAGAAATGATATTCAATAATACTCGAAAAATTAAAATTTTCAGAAAATTCTGAAAAATTAAAAATAAGATAAATTTGATATGATGATATTAAAAAGGAATTAAATTTTAATAAATATTTTTTTTAAAGTTTTTTCAAAATTAATTTTATCATATGTTCATTATAAGTGATAAATTTGTTTTCTTTGAAAAAATAGAGTTTCATCAAAGAAAATTTATTTTACATTCAAATGATTTTTATTTTTATTACTAATAAATAGATAATAAATGAATATATTTAAACTATATATATTTTTCAATAATTAATATATACCAATCCCTACCCTCTAATTTAATGGATAAATTATAATGGTCATATTTAAATAAAACTTTAATAGTGTATCATGATTCATTTGAACTCATTGTTTTGTTCACCATAAACTATCAAAGTGATTAAATTTATTAAAAAAAATTATAATGTCTCAGTGGGTTAAATTCATCCATCTTAAAAAAAACAGGTCCATAGAATTTCTTTCATATTAACTTCAAAACATATGAAGATAGCTCTTCTTCCAAACATCCTTTAGTTCCCATGTTCCTTCATCCATAATGTTATTTATCCAAAGTACCTTTACCTATTAAGTATTACAATTACATAATAATATATATATCTATTATTAATAATATAGATGGTTTATTTATTGTAAGAAATATTATATTTTAATTATATTTCATCAAAGGTTTGGGAATTCATTAGGTATGGAATGTACTTAGTTATATATGGAATATAACATGTACTTTTTAGAGACTTAGTGTAATTTCCAAAAAATAGGCCACAACCCCAATTCGTTGTATAATTTAAAAGGTCTTAATGTACCTAGGGCTTAAATTTCCCTTGTTTCTAAACCATACTATACCATTCCATGGATAAAATTATAATAAAACATGGTCCCACACTAAAATTAAAAATCCTTTTTAATTTCAGCATAACAAATTCACCTACATTGTACTTCTTTTGTGTGAGCATGAATAGTATTTACCTTTGTTTTTTTATATTCAATAGGTTCTGGTCCCTCAACTTTCCATTCACATACATCATCGAAACATGTTGGATTATTCCATCTATTTCCACATAATGTGTCATATGGAACCATTTCAATACATGATTGGAAACTATTTTTATATGAAAATTCTACCAATGGTCTCTAATGATCCCAAATATCGTTAAAATAATGTGACAATAAACACAAAACATCTTTTATTTTTGGAATAGTCCTTCGGATTGTCCATCAGTTTTAGGATGTAAGCTTGAACTCAAATGTAGCTCATTATTATGATCCTTCTGAATAATCTTCCATGATGTTGATTTAAATAGGGGATAACTATCTAATACAATCTAAATAGGTTATACATGAAGCATTTAAAATTAATTAAAATATAACCTTTTAGGGAGCTCAAGAGGTAATTTTCTCTTATGATAAAGAAATGTGAAGATTTTCTTAGGGGATAAAAAATAACCTAGATTTTATAATTGATTCCAAGAATATTTGGTAGTCTAGTAACATATTATAAAGTAATGGTGTCCCATTTATACATAGTAATAGTAATAGTTTGCATGAATCCTTTATGACACAATCTCTTTGACTTAACCTATTTACAAGTCAAGAATCATGATTCATTGTAAAAAATTTCCAAAATCATGTTATCATAACGAAATTTTTACACCTAAATCCTTTTAAATATTAGTGCTATCAGGGTCTGTAGGTAAATTCGATCAATGAGAGTTGGAAACCGAATCTATTTTTAGCTGAGGTATAGATGGAGCACATATTATCATTCTAAATATTATGATTCCATTATCACAAACAAAAATTTCCAAATATACATAATTCAAATCATCAATTTTATTCAAAAATATTTCTACGTAAAATTAAGAACTTTTTATATTTTCCAATTATGATGGATTTTCAATCATTTGATAAAATAGAGATGTATTCCCTTCCTTAATAATTACTATATCTATATTTACTATATCCATGAACATAGGATCCCTCTTATTCAGGTTTGGTTAATAACTCCATGTTATTTCTTACTAAATGCATATTATACCTTATTTTCATTCCCTATGAGGATGTGTATTCAAAAAACGATGATCCATGGAGGCAATATGGCCAAGAAAAGGGACACCCTAAAGATAGAAGTCACACTTATAAAATTTTCCATATAACTATTTTCCACTAAGTGTATCAAGAATGATACTAGAGTGATTATCATGCTACACATAGATTTAAAAATACGATCTGGTAAAATCAATTAATACCAAAAAAATTATCAAGATAGTTTCTGAATACACTATTCATTAGTTCCTTAAAAAAGATGGTGTATTATTTAATCCAACTGGAATTACTGCAATACCGTAATGTCCATACCATGCTTGTAAATATGTATTTGACATGAATTATTTATTTACTAGAAATTCATGATATTGAGATCATAGGTCAATCATTAAAAAAATATTATTCTCTAGAAGTATATCAAATTAGTCAAAAATGTTTATAAAATGATACTTATAAATTATCATAACAGACTTCATTTCCTTATAATTGGTACATATCCTAATAGATTCATTTTTTTCGTAATGATAAAAAATAGGGGCTCCACATTGTGAAATAATAGGGTGTATTAATCCCATATAAAAAAACATCCCTATTAGTTTATTCAAGTACACTAACTCTATAGTGGTCATTCAATAGTGGGAGTTTGATATTGTTCATGCATATGTACAAAATTGATGAAAAAATCATTTTATCTCTCTAATTGATGTCTTGGTAATTCCTTCATAAATATGAAAATTTATTCATATACAATTTTTATATACTCAATTTGAAGATTACCTTATCCATCCATATATTGTTTCATATATTGTTCCCCATGAATCTCATTAATAAGAGATCGTAGGGGTGGATCTCAACATGAATCAGATAGTGATGTCATCTCTCTAAATATAAATAATTTCACATCTTCATCATGAATCTTAATTTTCCTATCAATGAAATTCTTATTCCATAATATATTGAATTCCAGTTCATACCCAAGATTATATAAAAGGAAAGAATTAGTATAATCATAATTTCAAAACATAATGAATGTTTTTGTGTCATAAATAAGAATACCACCAATATACATAATGACGTGTGACTTCCACTTTGGGATTTTACTGAAAACTCCATTCTTATTGTAAAAGGTAATTATATAATTTTCATGGAAAACTAGGTAAATATAAAAGTGTGAGATAATCCAAAATCAAGTACAGATTTAGTTATATTTTATGTTATGATTAAAGTACCTTCCGTAATATCATTAGGAAATTCTTCCTCTGATGTTGACATCACATAAGCTCCAACATCTCTCTTTTTCCCATTCATTGGTTGAATATCATGGTGATCGTGACATTTTTTGTGAATAATTACCCATTTATTTACAACTAAATCTTTGGATATCAATGATTTAATTCATGATAAAGATAACCCTTATCTCCACACATATAAAAAACTTAAATTCCCCTCAATCTTTACCTAGTTAGATTATTTCCATATGTTTTCACTGGGTTTAATTTAATTATTTCTCTTATTATTGATTAATGCATTCCCATTTTGATAGTGTTTTGATCAACTATTCTTCTCATTATTTCCCTAGAATTTGTTATATCTAGAGAATTAATTCCCACTTTTAATTCCCTATAAAAACATTTCATCATATAACAAAAAAATTTGAGAGAACAACTATAGTGACCCTATCCATTTTCATAAAAAATTACCAGATTTTAAGCATAATTATAAATCAGAGTACAAACCAAGGATCGTAAAGGCTAGTGTATTAGAAGACTAGGTACATAATCAAACATTATAAAAATATCTTTTTATTTAAAATCCATAATGAGCTCCTATCATCCATTGTTCTTATACATCTACATAGGATAAATAGGGGATAACATGAACAAAGGGATGAGCTAAAAGCACAGTAAGGGAATAACCATAAGAATAAAGCATTAGCACATGGGATAGAAGGCATGACATGATGATATAAAAAAGGCATGTAACATATGGAATCATAACATATAATCGCAGATACATATGGAAATAGGATCATTGTAATGTGGAAGAAACCTAAAACATGACTTTAGTATGAGTCAAGGCTAACCCCAAGATCATTTCCCATAGTATCAAAAGCCAAGGCTAACCGCCAAGACAATTGCACACTGTAGAATAAGCCAATGCTAATCGCCAAGACCGTTTCACATAATGTCTCATGAAGCTCAACGTTACCCAATGCATTGAAGAAAAATCTTGGGAGACCCACATTAACATTACATGAATATGTTTTCCACATATTTAGTCATATATAATCAATCATATATAAACACAAGGGTTACCCATGGAAAGGATTGGGTACCATAATCATGATATAAAGCATAAAAATGGGAGTATCATAAATGTTTCCATGAAAAAAGGAAAAAAATATACATGGACATTCATAAGGTAAAATAAGAATGTATCATGGGAATTAATGTCATGTAGATGTGACAAAATTTAAAAAAAATTATTTAATAATTTTTTGCGTAAAACATTTTCGAGAGGTTGTAAGGAAAACACTATAGATCCTTTAAAATAGAAAAGGGAACAATACTTTATAAAAAATAGAAGTGAACCCAGAAAGTTTTTATAATAATAACTACTTATTTTTAATGATAATTTTGTATTAAAATATATTATAGAGTGCAATTTAAATTAGTTTAGAGTTCAGGAAGTTCCCTTAAAATAGGTTTTCTTATCAGGAAGTATTCAAGAGGGAATCACTTAAAAACATATATATATCCTAAAAAGAGAACGATGTAAGGTACTTGATAAATTAATTTTTTACATGTAGAGATAATTTTTAATATTCACATAAATAGATATTATAACTTTATTTGGGTATAAAGAAAGATAAGTCAACCCAAAGGAATAAAGGAGATTCAGGTAGAATTTTTTATAGAATGTTGACATGGTATCGTGTGTAGTTAAGAGGGATTAATGGGAGAGAAATAGGTTTATAATCATTTAAAAATCATGAGTAAAGTATGGGGGATGTTTTTAATCATACCCCATCACTATAAATTACACATAAAAGGGCATAACATAGAGGAAAATCTTGAATAAAAGTGAAATAGAGAGGATCCCTTACCTTAAATCTGATGGGGTTCTCCACTTGTAATTAATGACCTGAATAAAAAAATTAGGTTTATTAATTAATAATTAAAGAACCTATTATATATGTAAAATATTTATTATAACCTTTTAATGTTTATTTATAACCATTTTTATTGGTTATGAGGTTCAATTTCATTGTTCGGGTCTGTTTTCTTGTTTTGTTTTAATGATCAATTTACTTATTTTCATGAATAGATAAACATGTAAGATGAAATAGGTTATACATAATTGATGTTATATGTAATTAGTGAACATAGATGAGATTCAATGGTTTTAAATTTATTTTGGTTACTTGGAGTGAATTCGAATCATTATATAAAACTTTAGTTATAACCTTTCAGGTTAATTGGCAGTTTTTGGCCACGATGAACATGTTTTGTTTTATAAATAAAAAAAATATGTAAAAAAGGATTACAGAACCATATATGAGACATAATACATATATTATGGTTTTTTAAACCTTGAAACTAGTTTAAAGACCATAATTGAAGATGGTAATTGAAATTAAAAATACATCATCCTTGAATGTGGTAAATTAACAGATCTTATATGGCATCTTTACTACTAAAATAAAATATGGGTAATGGAGAGATGATAATAAGTGGTTAAATTATCATAAAAAAAATTAAATGAAATGTATGTTACTGAATTTTTCATAACATTTGGTGTGGATAGGTAGGGATAGAAAAGAAAAAAATGAACTTGAAAAGAAAAATAAAGAAAAGAAAAGATGAAATTACCTCTTGATTCAATCTTCCTTGAGAGCCTCTTAAGGGGAGAGGATTTAGTCTTTTGATAAGAACATGGTCTGTTCTATGTGGGGTAGGAGCTTTAGGAATTATTTTGGTATAATTTAGTCAATGAACAACTCTTGATATGAGTGAAGATAAGGGGAAAGGAGAGGTGATATTTATAGCGGAGAAGAGGGGGGTTTCATAATATTATAATCATTAGATTATTATTTTCCCATAAGACAAGAAATATTGACGATTCTATGACCAAGAATACTAATAAGTACATTTTAGTTAGAGATTTGGGTGCTTACATCACTTATGATGTTAGGAATAGTGGATTGAAATTATATTGTATTTATATAGTAAATTAATGTATTTTTCTATTCAAAAAAATTCAAGTAATTTAGAAAAATTCAAAAAAGTCACCATAACCATTTATCAATTTGCGGAATCTAAAAAGGAACTCCAATTTTCAAAAATAAGTTTTTAAATATTATTAATTTAATTTTTATTCAAACTCACAATTTACTCAAAAAAACAATTTTAAAACATTTATTTTCTTATTCCCAGATATAGGTATATCGTACTTCTAAATTAATCTTATTTATATACTATCATAGGTAATGTAACTATTAATTAGGGTATTTCAATATTAATAAGGGTAACTTTAATACCCATAAGGGTAAGTTAATATTCACCAAAAATTATTTTGGTCATATTAGACTCCAAATAACTTACTGATTGCAACTGTGTATGTCAGATTTTCAAAATTCAAATCACAGAAGTGACTAAATTATGCTTAAAGTTCATATAGAACTTATTAGTTCATTATATTATGATTTCAGGTGATTATATGACATAATAATAAGAAGAAAATTTCCATTGAAAACATTGGGTCGTTACATTATCCCCCCTTATGAAATTTCTCCCTTGAAATTTTGTTTTACATTCTAATCCATAAATAGGTGTGGGTACTTTTCCTTCATTACCTCCTCTAGTTTCCATGTTTCCTCTTCATACTTATGGCTGTGACATAGTAATTTGACCAGGTGAGTAGTCTTGTTACGTAGAATTTTATCTCTATGATCCAATATCTCCACTGGATACTCCTTGTAAGAAAGAGCATTCTCCAACTGCACCACCTCTAAAGAGAGTATATGTGAAGGATATAGTATGTACATCCTTAAGAGTGATAGGTGGAATAAATCATGTACTTTGGAAATGGTAGGAGGAAGTGTCGGTCAATAGGACACAACTCCGACACGATCAAATATCTCTAAGGGGCCAATGTACCTAGGAAATAGCTTCCCTTTCTTCCCAAACCGCATGACCTTCTTCCATGGAGATATGTGTAGAAATGACATGTATCCAAATTTGAACTCAAGGTCCCATCGATGGTTTTCTGCATAACGTTTTTGTCAACTTTGGGTTGCCTTAATGTGCTGCTAAATGGTTTTCACCTTATCCACCATTTCTTCGACCATTTTAGGTCCAAGAAGCTTATTCTCAATGACTTCATCCCAACACGCCAGTGTTCTACACATTTTCCCATAAATGGATTCATATGGTTCCATTAAGATAGTCAAGTGGAAACTTTTGTTGTAGGAGAATTCAAAAAGTGGAATATGTTGGTCCCACCCTCCTTTTAAGTACATAGGACATGTTGTCAACATATCTTATAGTTTTTGAATAGTTATCTCATATTGGACAACAGTTTGAGGATGATAGGCCATACTAAAGTTCAGTTCAGTGCTTAGATCATGTTAAAGACTTTTCCAAAACTTCAAGGTGAATCTTGGATCACGATCAGATACAATAGATAGTGTTACACCATGTATCCTTACCAATTATTTGATATATATACGCTCATGTAGATCTGATGAGAAGTCCTCTAAAATCATGATAATGTGAGCAGTCTTTGAAAGACTATCCTTAATGACCCATATAGAATTGATTCATATGGACTTCCTTAGAAGTCCAGTGACAAATTCCATTGGGATTTTCTCCTACTTCCAGGTTATTATTGGTAGTGGTGGCATCATCCCCTTATAGTGTTTTCTTTCAACCTTCACTTGTTGATGTACCATGAACTTTTATGTATATTTAGCAATATCCTTTTCATATTTCCCATTAAAAGATCACTTGTGGATTTGGATACCTATTTGTGCTCCCTGGGTGAATAGAGTAGTTGAGCTATCTGTATCATTGAAAAGATCATTATTTATCTCTGGATTGGATGGTACACATAATTGTGAACCAAATATTACAACCCCTTCCACATCAATCACGAACTCAGAGGATTTCCCATTTTTAACAGCTTCCACCCTTTTTAGAAGTTCCACATATTTTCTTAGAGAATCCTTCATTTTCCCCAAGAGGGATGGTTGATAAATAATTTTGGAAAGGACTGATGAAGTTCCTCCATTAATGATTCCCATGTCTATTCTCTAAAAATATAAGAAGATCGTATCATTTCCAATTCTCATAATTGATAAAGATTCATGGTCCATTCTCTTTAGAGCATATTCCACCTTGTTTGCCTTACTAGGATGGTAGTGGGTTGATCATTAAAAATATTGGATGAGATCTATCCATATTTTTTTGATGCATATTAAGATATTTCTATGTGAATAAATATTTGAGACTCTTGTGATTAGTATATATATCACATTTCTCCCCATAAAGATAATTCCACCAAATTTTTAATGCAAAGATCACATCCGCCAACTCCAGATCAATTCTTGGATAGTTTTGATCATATATTTCTAGCTACCTTGAGGCACAGACTATCACTTTATCATTTTTAATTATCACACAACCTAATACCTTTTTCGAAGTATCACTATACACCACAAATAGTTATCCACTTGTTTGGAGTGTGAGTATAGGTGCAATGATAAACCTTTTTTTCAACTCCTTGAAATAGTATTCACATTCTGGAGTCTAGAAAAACATTATCCCTTTCCGTGTTATCTTGTTAATTGGGTTTTATAATTTTAAAAATTTATTCACAAATCATCGATAATACTCGGTTAGACCCACAATACCATGGATATCCATAAAAAATGTTGGATTGAGCCACTCTTCAATCACCTTTTTCTTGGAAGGATCTATACATATCTATTTTATGGTGATAAAATTTCCCAAGAATGATACTTCCTCCATCAAAAACTCAGATTTAATGTACTTTGAATATTTCTTCTCCCTTAGAAAAGTCTCTAACACAGTATTCAAATACTCCTCATGTTCCTTTTTTCTATTGGATTATATCAGAATATCGTCAGTAAAGACTACTAAATTCTTTTCTAGGTAATATCTAAACACTATATTCAGTAAATACATGAAAATATTTGGATCATTAGTGAGTCTGAAGGGAATATATATGAACTCATAGTGTCCATACCTTGTTCGAAAGGCATTCTTAGGAATATCTTCCTTCGACAACTTTAATCTGTGATAACTGGACCGAAGGTCCACCTTAGAGAAATAACTGGCCCCAAAAAGCTGATTAAACAAATCCTCTATCCATGGAAGGGGATACTTGTTCTTTATCATGATTTTATTGATCTCATGATAATCAATATTGAGGTGCATTGATCCATCCATATTCCTGATTAAGAGGACTACCAGACCTCATGGTGAGGCACTCAGGCATATAAGACCTTTCTCCATAATCTCATGTAACTACTTATTCATCTCCTCTAGCTCTATGGTGGCCATTCTATAAGGTTCCTTTGATATATGAAAATATACAAGAATAAGTTCAATTGAGAACTCAACCTATTGATTGGGAGGAATGCCATGCCACTCTTCAGGGAAAACACCAGTGTAATCCCCTATGATGGGAAAGTCTTCAAGCATTATTCTCTCCTTTGTACCAATAATTATATCTAAACATGTTTGCACATATGTAATTAATATCCACATGTGAGACAATTTCTATAAAGCAGATTCATCTTCCTACTTCCACTGGTAAATAATTTTATGATTCTTCAGGATGTAAAGAGTGATCTCCCTTTCCCAAAAGGTTATATTGGATTTTTATAAAGATAGCTAATCCCTTAAAAATATAGCATTGACCTCCACTAAAGAACGTATGACAAGATTTTTTAGGAGGTTAATTCCACAAACGTTAACTGGGAGGAGTTATAAACAATGGATGTAATAATTTCTCCATTCGTTGTTCTCAAAGATAACTTATCCTCAAAATTTTTAGGTGGTGTTTTAATAGTTATACTAAACTTGAAAGATATAAAATAATGCATAGAACCATAATCTAATAATATGTTCGATATTATTTAATGAATAACTAGAGTACCTATCACAACATCGTTTTTTGGATCCACCTTATTAGTAGGGATACTCTAAGCCCTTCTTTGTTGACTTGGAGGCTATTTTTGATTGTCTCCGACAATACTCGGCTTAGAAAAATTGTTCACATAATGCCCATGATCCATATAGTTGTAACAATGCACTACAGGCTGAGTGTTGATTTAAACCTTCCTTTGTTCTTCTATATTGGTGGGATTCTTTATATCTCATCAGCATTATTTAGCCAAATGTCCCATTATAACACATTTGAAGCATTTCTTGGTTCCCTTTAGACAGTTTCCAAGATGCTTCTTCCCACAACTTTTACATGTAGAATATTCATGCTTCTTCCCATTATTGGATTTGTTCGTTGAACCACACATGTTGTTCTCCATTTTCCACTTCTTGTCACCAAGACCACGATACCACTGAGAGTCTCCAATCTCCATTTCAACATTGAGGGCACAATGTACAATATCCTCATAACTTTTGAAGTCTTGAATCACCAAATCTTTTTGTAGAATTAACTTTAGTCGTCTAAATAAGTGATATCCCTTGCTTTTGGTGTTCATGACAAATCTAGAGGCGTAACCTGAAAACCTTGTAATGTTTTCTTCATACGCCCTAATGGACTCATCCTCATTCTACTTGAGACTAAGGAACTCTATTTCCATATTGAGATGGAGGGTTCAAGGGAAATATTTATTCAAAATCATCCCTTTGAATTCCTCTCAATCCATGGAATCAATTTCCTCATGTATATTGGTATTCTTGATCAGTGTCCACTACTGAGCAGCTTCCCCATCAAAATGATAGTCATATAGTACAACATTCTCTTTTTCTGAACACTAGAGGGTGGAGAATATCTTTTCAATGGAGTTAATCCACTATTCCATGAGGAGGGGATCAAAAGATATTCTAAACATGGGAGGCCTTTTCCACATTAAGGATTATACAACAAATTTCTCTTTCCTTGATGGAGGATGGTGTTCCACATGATTCAAGTTATTATTCATAACTTGATCTAGCTGAGTAAGTACTGTCATGATGTTTTGAGCACTCATTCCCATCATATCATCATATCATTTGGGAAATATTCACCTTACCTATCACATTGGTTGTTGGAATGTGTTATTATATTTCCCACCATTAACTAAGAAAATTAATATACAACTAGAGGGCTTGAATACTTAGTTATTGAGCATAAAAAATAATATTTTGAACATAAAAGGATAAACCTATAAAGGAGAAGTATATCCTAACTTATGATTCATTAATTTTAAATATAGGTTCTCCTTCATCTATTTCTTAACATATATTTTGATGAGATTTTTTATTCCCACAATAACAGTTTATACTAAGTTCATGAATTCACCAAAGAATATCCCCTGGGATTTTCAAATAAAGAGTGAAACAAGGCATATTTTCATGTACTAGGATACATTAGATCTGGCTCAAAACTCCTTGTCAGAGTTTTAACTCCTAGGTACCTTTGTGCGAGAGCAACCTATACCTGTTTTTATCTAGACATGGATGGATTTTCTTAATAAACCACTTACTCTATACTTACCAATATTTATAGATGATTTATAATACTTAGTCTCATCCTCAAGGTTCTCACTGAGGTGCTCCATTCGTAATCTCCAAAAACAACTAGACCATCCCATGATACCGATTATAGAAATATTAACCTTTTACATATAACATTACCTGATTTTAATCATAATTATATATCAGAGTACAAGCCATGGATCGTAAAGTCTTGTGTCTTAGAAGACTAGGTACATAATCAAACATTATAAAAACAACTTTTTATTTAAACTCCATAGTGAGCTCCTATCTTCCATTGTCCTCATACATCGTCATAGGATACCATGTGTATAACATGAACAAAGGGATGAACTAAGAGCCCAGAAAGGGAATAACTATAAGAACAAAGTATTAGCACATGGTATAGAAGGAATTCCACGATGATATAAAAAAGGAATGTAACACCTTGAATCATAACATATAAACATGGAGTCATAGTAAGGTGTAAGAAACATTAAACATGAATTTAGTACGAGTCAAGGCAAACTGCCAAGATCATTTCCCATAGTAGCACAAGCCAAGGAAAACCGCCACGACTGTCGCATATAACATCTCGTGAGACTCAACTTTACCCAATGAATTGGAGCTCTATCTAGGCACACCCATCTTAACTTTACATGAATATGTTTTCCACATAATTAATCATATATAATCAATCATTTATAAACATGAGGGTTACCCATGGAATGGATTGGGTACCATAATCATGATATAAAGAATAACCAATGGACATATCATGAAGGTGTCCATGAAAGAAAGGAACTATAATATACATAGAAATTCATAAGGGAAAATAATAATGTATTATGGTAAGTGATGTCAAGTATACGTGACAACATGTAACAAAACTATTTAATATATTTTATCATTAAGACATTTTTGAGTGGTTTTAAGGAAAATACTATAGAGCCTTTAAAATAGAAAAGGGAACAATAAATTATAAAAATGTAGAACTGAACCCAGATAGTTTTCATAATAAAAAAGGAATGATTTTATAAAGAAAATTCTGTCTTAAAATTGAAGATAGAGTACACATGAAATTGGGTAAGAATTCAGGAAGTTCCCTTAAAATAGGTTTTCTTATTGGGAAGAATTGAGGAGGGAATCACTTAAAAACATGTATATCCAAAAAAGAGAATGATGGAATGGTATTGATAAATTAATTTTTTAAATGTACACATAATTTATAATATTCACATAAATAGATAAGATAACTTCATTTTGGTTGAAGGAAAGACAAGGCAACCTGAAAGAATAAAGGAGATTCAGGTAGAATTCCTTACAGAATATCGGCATGGTATCATGTGTACTTAAGAGGAATTAATAAGAGACAAAGGGGTTTCTCATCAATTAAACATCATGAGGAAAGTACGGGTGATGTGTGTAATCATACCCCATCATTATGAATTACACATAAAAGGGCATAATATAGAATAAAATCTTGAATACAAGTGAAATAGAGAGGATCCCTTACCTTAAATCCGATGGTGTTCTCCACTTGTTATTAATGTCCTGAATAAAAAAATTACGTTTATTAATTAATAAGTCCAGAACCACTTCTATATGTAAAATATTTATTACAACATTTTCATGTTCATTTATATCCATTTTTTTGTTTATGAGGTTCAATTTCATTGCTTGAGTCTGTTGGATTTCTTGGTTTTAATGATCTTTTTACTTATTTTCATGAACAGATAAAAATTTATGATGAAAGTGGTTGTCCATAATTGAAGTTATATGAAATTAGTGAACATATTGGAGATTTCATGGTTGTAAATTTAATTTGGTTACTTGGAGTAATGTCGATTCATTATATAAATCATTATTGATAACCTTTTGGGTTAATTGGTTGTTTTTGGGCACAAAGAACATGTTTTGTTTTATAAATCAAAACCATGTTTACAAAAGAATTACAAAACCATAGATAAGTCATAATAAATATATTATTTTTTGGTTCAACCATGAAAATAGTTTCATGACCATAATTGAAGACAGTAACAGAAATTGAAAACCCATTATCCTTGAATGAGGTAATTTAACCCATCTTGGATGACATCTTTACTACTAAAATAAATGAAGAGTTAAGGAGAGATGATAATAAAATTTTCTATTATCATAAAAAGATTCCAATGAATTTATGGTAAGAGATTTTTCATAACATTTTTATGAGGAGAGGTAAGGATTGAAAAGAAAACAAATGAACATGAAAAGAAAAAAGAATGAAAATAAAAGAGGAATTTACCTCTTGATTCAACCATCCTTGAGAGCCTCTTAAGGAGAGAGGATTTGGTCTTTTGAGGAGACCAAGGGATGTTTGACGTGGGGGAGGAGCTTTAGGAGATATTGGGGATGAATTTAAGAAATACACAAAGATTAAAAGGAGTGAAGAGAATATGTAAGGATTGGTTGTATTTATAGTCGAGGTTTCATAATATTATAATCATTAGTTTAATATTTTCTCATAAGACAAGAAGTAGTGATGATTGCATGACCAATAATAGTAATAATTGCATGTGAGTTTCAGATTTGGGTTTTTACATCACTTATTCTATAAGGAATAATGGATTTAAATTATAATGTATTTATATGATAAATTAATGTATTTTACTATTCACAAAAAATTAAAGTTTTTTTAGAAAAATCCCAAAACATAACCCTAACCATTTTCAAAATGAAGAATCCAAAAATGAACTCCATTTTTTTAAAATAATTTTCTGATAAGATTAATTTAATTTTTAATCAAATTCACTATTTACTCGAAAAATAAAAATTTTAAAACATTTATTTTCTTATTCCTAGATATACGTATATCAAACATCCACTTGATTCTTATTTATATAATATCATATTTAAGTTTACTATTCATTAGGGTAAGTCACTATTCATAAGGGTGACATTAATATTGATATGGTTATGTTACTATTCCCCAAAAATTAAGTTGGTCATATTAGACTTCGAATAACTTACTGATCACAACTGTGTATTTTAGATTTTGGAAATTCAAATCACAGAAGTGAAAAACTTTTGTTTAAAGGTCAAATATCACTTATTATTCCATTGTGTTGTGATTTAATTTGATCATATGGCATAATTATAAGAAGGAAATTTCCATTTAAAACATTGGATCATTACACTAGCATCCTTCAAAAGTATGGATTAATCCCTTCAATGAAATGGTCTATTTTACACTTTTAATTTCATATGTAATATATAAAACACATAAACAACATTGTAAAGGTATCCTCATACTAAAAAACACATTATTACTCCTTTTTATTTATAATGAGGAACTACCTCTTCATTTCAGTTTGTTTCCCATGAGGGAGGTATTTATCCCAGAATGTCTCCATAAAAGCTTTTCATTCTATGAATTCTATTTCATATTCCTACCTAGTATTCGAGAATAGTGAACACCTTTGATCAACGTCTCCTCTAATATAATACATGAAAAGTGTAACCTTTTCCATTTCAATTCATCCCAAGGCCATAAATACCTTCCCTAGAGACATAATTCATTGATTAGCTATGAATTGCTTTGTAATACCAAAAAATGATTGTGGATTATGGAACATGTTAGGATCCAACAATGAAAAATAACACTATGGAACATGTTTCTCCATATATAAAAGGTTATTTTTCATAACCTGATTATGAATCCCTATTATAGAAAAAAATTATCAGTTCAAATACCAGATGTATTGTCTTTATCAATAGGGATATATCTACATTGGTCATGAGTATTGATACCCTTATTCCTTTAAAGCTCCATTTCTAAATAATATATTATTATTTATTATCTATAAAAAAATTAATTTGAATTCCAAATGTATAATTCCAAATATGGTGTAACACTTAACCTAAATTAAAAAATTATGCACTATCAATATTAAAATCATACACATGGTTTCTTTTAGGATATCTTCATTTACAAGTCATTCATAATAGGTTGTAAGGAAAATGTGAATTTTAAAAACTATATCTCGGTGGTGTGTCAATATAAGAACACATTAAGGCTCGTTTTCTTACACCATGTGACAATTTGTTCATCCCTAAGGAACCCGTTTCAAAGTTATTACCCCTAGGTAAAAATATTCACGAACCTTCGTTCACTTTTAGTATCCAAACAAAAATGTATTTATAGAAAAATAACATAGTCTATTCCTTTCAAAAAATTTAGGATACTTCTCTACACTTATCTACATGTCTATCATAGGGTCATGTTCTATAATCTATTTTACACTTAATCTAGTTCCAATTTTTTTCTACTAAATTTTCTTTGTTACGAACTATGACAACCCTAAATCCAATAGCCCAATGTGGATGCTTCCAATATTAAATTTTCATATATAAATGGGGGTAAAATCTCAAATAACCAATAAATTTAAATTTCTTGGAGAACCAGAATCATACATGATACCCATTTTATATTGGGAATAGAATATAAACCATAATACATAAGGAAATAAAATTAACTGAAGTCCTAAAAATTCATTAAATGATTTATTATTCATATATTGTGGAGAGGAGAAAAATAAGCACTTACTAAAATTCCAGGTAAAGTTTATATATATAAGAAACTATAATAAATCAATAAAAAATAAAAAATTTATAAAGGATAATAATTCAATACACATTCCATTTAATCAATAAATTCTCTATCATAATTAGACAAGGCCTAATCAATACGGAAAGGTAAATAAATGAAAAAAAATTCCATTTAATTAACTTGACTACATGAATATATAGTAATTAATCAATATGGAAAGGTATATAAATGAACACCGATTAAATTTAATAAACAATATGAGAATGAAATATATACAGATATAATATCATTGTGAAAATATCAAGGGTTTTAAAAAAATTGAATTCTTGATGAAGGAAATGATTAACTAGTAGCCTTCATTATCACAAACCAAACTAATAGGGATCAATTTGTTACTACCCCAAGCTCAACTCTAATAGGCTTGGGTCTAGAGGCCAACACGGGGACAACATATCACACAAATGAGAGGTCATAACATATGGTACCTATAGGAACACACCCACATACATCTCCATGTGAAAGTGTAGAGAGAATAAAACTGAAACAAAAAATGAATGAATACATCTATACCACAAGAATATTCCAATATAAATACAAATAAGGAAAAATATACACCCACCAAAAAAAGAAAAAACATCCATCCCACTCACCTAGAGGAGATTTATGTCAAATTCGGCATCCAAAAATCTCTTCATCGAGGAAGAAACAAACACGTCAACCAGTCTAGCTCACTAAGCTGCACAAGGTCATCCTGGGATTACATCGGTAGGATTGTATTCTACACAAGATGTGATATGTGCAGCCAAATAATATGCATAAGGGAGTATTAAAATACATAGGCAGTGCCCTAGATACCAAAAAAATGGGGAAACTGAAATGAAATAATCTGCTTGACCCAAGTAGAGGGTACCCAAACGAGATAGAAACTCCATCTTGATCACCATCAGCTCTACATGACTATTCATCTCAATCCAAATAATTTTCTAACCAATAGATATCGCAACATTGTAAGGAAACCCAAAATAAACCTAGATATACTCATCTAAGACTAAACTTCTCATGAATATCTGACCTCATAGATAGATATAGTATTATACTCAAGTATCTAAGTGAACACTCTTCAGGGAGAACACACTACAAAAGCTCATCCATCCCAGGTGGCACAATTCAAAGAGAACATGATCTATTTTCAATAAATGTCTAGTTTAAAATATATTTTCTAATAGTAGAGGCCATATCACCAGTACTTTTTTCCTAGTGAAAGGTTATAAGAACCAAAATGGAGCGTAATAACCCTCTATACTAAATACAGTCAAGGGACTAATGGTCTAGACCATGAACCCTCTCCATCACCTATAGAGAGAGACAAAGAGACTGGAGGGACCTTCACCTCACTTTTACATCGCAGTTGAGAGATTAATAACTCCTAACCATCCTATGAAACCTCATAAGTACTCGTAGGTAGGGGCCCACACATCAATATTTGGAGGGAGAACTAAATCCTAAATTAGTACCATGTGAAAGAAGTGGATATTCCCAATCCACATAAATGAATCCCATGGATGAGGGATCACTGACTCCTGTGGATGAATCTCTCCCCACTGCTACTCAAAGAAAGGGGATTACCACACCAAATATAGAGGACCCATACCATAACTTGATAGTGGAGTTCTGAATCTACCTGTATGATCACTATGCGGGACCCGCACCAAGACATGATATGTGATCACTAACACCCGCAAGAGGACACATACCCTGATATTATAGGGTTTTATCGACCATAGCTGATCAATACGTATGGAGGAACCACACCCTAGTTCAACATGGATTTACTAACTCTAATGATAGTGAACCCACTCCATATTATTATAGTGGAGTACCCACTCTATCTATACATCACATATGGAGGACCCACACCATGGTGTGATAGGGGATTACCGAACCTATAGATAGAGGATCTATTTTATGGTAGGAAAATAGAGTACCTACCCATTCCTTCTAATGAGTTTGCAGGAAATGTGCCCAGGTACGATGGGTGAGCTATAACACCAAAAAAAATAATACACAAGGGACATGAACCCTAGTCTAACAATAGAGTTACCACCTTGAGAGAACTACTATGTAGGTAGGGGAAATGGAAACAGTGTGTGGGGAGCTCCGTCTCTACAAACTCGATAGGTAATGGAAACATGGACCCTAATACAACAAAAAAGTACTAGTCCAAGCATATCTCTAAGATCCATAGTGATCCAAATAATCCATCAAGATCCATTGAAAGGATAATCACACTCTTCATACTTCACATCGCAACACTACCATAGGTTGGGGACCCTCACCCTGATACAATATGGGAAAATTTCATTATCAACCTATAGAGTCTTGGGGACCCAAATAATGTTGTGAAAGGGATGGTTACAAACCCAAAAATCTATATAGAGACCCACCCTGATCACTATCCATGATTAAGAACTGCTACAAAAACATCTTGCTCGAATCATGCCATGTCTCATCTCAAAATACACATAGAGTAAAACCATTGTGTTCTATATGGAGAACTACTAAGGATAAGATACATATAGGCCTGCATCTGAGCCTTATAGAAGGAGATATGTTGGGAAGAAGTCTACATTAAAAGTACATGAAATTTATTGGGATCCACACGACATGTGAACCCACATGGAAAACTGGTCGTGACCTCTTCCACATGGATTTATTATCCATGTGAGCTTACATGGCGTGTACATGGTGTACAAGGATTTTCTCGCATCATCAGGGCACAAATAATGTCATTCCACACATAGATTAGCCAATACTATCTCCACACACTAAGTGTACCCCTGCTAGAAATTGTGTCTTGATTAACCAACCTCTTTGTTTTTTCTCTTTCCCATTCCCATGTGTATCACCCTATGCCCATGTCTCTATCTAGGTACTTCCACACATCCATGTTCTTTCACTTGACTTCTCTAACAATATCCCTCAACCATATGACTTGGGATCACTACATGGTGAATTTCCACACTACATAGCATTTTTTACCCAAATTTAATCATCCTAGAATGGAAAAAACATGGTATTTGGCCATGTACTACATACCTTGTGATCATAAATTCCCTACAAGCCGCTCGAATCACCGTAGTTTCCCTCGAAACCAATATATCAACCCCATGGGGATCTCTAACAGTATTTATAGTTCTATAAAATACTTAAACAAATGCATAACAAAGGTGATTATGACTTAAAACTCAATTCCATTTACCTCATTGTGAAAAGAGGAAGCTTCAGGTGATGATCCACACTTCGTAGCTATTGCACCATGTTTCAGGAGTGATCATCATCATTATCAAAGATAGGTGGCCCCTCCCCTCCTTGATTTTGACTCTTTTTGTTCATCACTACAAAAATGGGGGGAGGGGATCTCCCCCACTCTATTTTCAAGACACCAATGGGGTGGGTGTGGTGGGTTTATTCATTTATTTTTAATTAAAAAATAAATCATCATTTAACACCCCACAAATGACTCACCTATGAACCAACTCCTGGCATTGAAATCTTTTATGTCGCTCCTATGGTAAACACCTCTTTTTATACTCAACCACGACCTCATATTTTTTATATGAGGATATACATATTATTTAAACCACATGTATAAAGAAACTTGGTGTGTGTGATAAAATATATTTAATTATATTTATATCACGACACTAAGGCTCTTTGGGCCCCGAAATCCCCCACCGACTCAATGCATGACTTCAAAACATTTCACAAAAATATTCCAAATTCATAAAGTTCCAAAATAAGGTCACTAAATCCTCAAAACCTTAATGATTTTCAGCCCTAAAAGGAAAAAAACATGGAAGAAAGATAAAAAGAAACTCCCAACTAGGACTCCCACACCAGTGATCTCACCAAGGGTTCATGTTCTACCTATAAGCACACACTCAGTGGAACCTTAAGGGAGAATCCACACCCAATGTACATCTAAAACTAGGTATACATTGTTAAATAATGTGGTCACATGTCTCTTAAGTTGTAATAAGTGGAAAACACCTTGCACCTGGTCAATATGCAGTCATATAGACTAGTGGTACACCACCTCACTAACCTTACATAGAGATGAATTAAAACTGGAAGTTCTGATCAAACCCAAAATGAACTATACCATTACCTACTAAATATTATCACATTCAAAGCTAACGCTGAGAACATGAGGGTACCGATGAACAACACAAGGCTTCCCATGTGCACAAATAGGGTCTTACCAGCCCTTCATGCACAAACCTTTTACTCACAATGCAAGGACCCAAAACTTCAATTAATGAAATTTCTATTAATATAATTATTTCATATAATATAAATAACATAAAATCACATAGAAGACAAAATAAAACCATTTCAAATTAAAAATGAATGAAATAAGTGGTTTTTCTAGAAATTAAGGAACCTAAACCAATATAATAGAAAAATAACCATTTGAATAGTAATATGACCCTTATGAATAGTAAACCGATCAATTTAATAGTAACCTCTCCCATGAAATTATAAATAATATTTATCCATATTATAAATGAAAATATGATATAATTATATCATAGTATAAGTAAATAGATTTTTTAAACTATTAATTAAGTGTTGGTATTTTTATATAATAAAAATATTTATTTATAATTATATAATTAATATAATCATTTAAAATAAAATACATTATCATAAAATTTATTCTTCAATTAATTTTTTTTCTTATGATTATAGAATAATTTTATGATACCTTAATTATTTTTTTAAAATATTATTAAATAACTTATAATTTTAAAATTAGTATTTTTTGAATAAATGAAAATTTTATTTAAAGTATAAATTTATCATATATAGGGAATTATTTTCATAAAACGGAGTTATGTTTTTAATTCTCAATAATGAAAAATAGTTAGGGTTATTTTATGGGATTTTTATAAAATAGTTTATCTTTTTAATAATGAAATACAGTAATTTACAGTATAAGCTAAATACATGATTTATTGAGTCATAGATGATGTATGGCTAATGTAAGCACATAATTTAAAAATATCCTTCATTATTTTAATATAAATATTGATAATTCTTGATCTATTCATATTCCAAATCCAAAATAATAAGCTAATGAAAAAAATAACGAGAAATCACCCCTCTCCTCTACTATAAATACAACCCCTCACCATCTTCTCTCCTCACACGTTTCAAGATTTTAGACTTTTCAAAATTATACCAAATAATATTCCCAAGATGTTCCCTTTCATCTTGGAGCCATTGGTCTCATCAAAATACTGAACTAAATTGTCTCAATAAGGCACTCAATGAGAATAATTCAAGAGTTTTACACCACTTTCTGTTTCTTTAAATTTATTTTCATGTTGTTTTCTATTCTTATTATCTCCCCACCTTCACTCATACAAGTGGAATGGTAAATAAAATATATAAAATATAATATAATTTTATTATTTTAATGGTGTACTCTATCATAATTTCTTTCCCCTTCCCATTTTATTCTAAAAATAAAAACATCATTTGAGAGGTGTTAATTTATTGCCTACAATGGAGAAAAAATTTCATTTTCATTTACCACCATTAATGATTGTCTTAAAAACATTAAAATGGTTGAAAAAATTATAAAATTAATTTCGTAACCTTTTTATGTTCTAGAATTGACATATACATAAAATATTAAATAATAATAAAAATTAGTACATTGTGACCCAAAACCGTCCCAAACAATCCAATTGATTAGCACTAATGTCTTATCTAATAATTCATCCTCACTCGAATAACCAAATACCTTATATAAAAATTTAATCATCTAGTATATTCATTAATAACCTTATATTTAAATTCTATACACTATCCACATTTTATATTGTTTTCCATACATGTATACAAGTAAACTGATCCTAAAAACCAAGGGAATGAATGCTCCTGAATGATAAAATTGTATCATATAACTCATAAAAAATTATAATAAATAAAATAAAATAATTTTTTTTGATTTAATTAATTAATGGATTTAGTTAGAACATCTAGGATATTAATATCAAGTAAATAATACATTTATACATAAGGTAAGAGATCATTTTTGAACCTCCATTTTTCCACCGGGTTATGCTCTCTCTCTCTTTACCAACACGTAACTATTTTTAATTTTTATATAAGTATTCTAAATTATATTTATATGTTCTTAAATAATGTATCAAGATCATTTAATCCATATTTTTAATGAATATAAATGTTTTAAAAAGGTTCCCTTCTCAATTATTCTCTCTAAGCAAGCCTGATCCAAAGGAACTTCCCAATTTCTTGATTATTTTCTAGTACCATCCATTATTTGTTTAAGAAAACCATTATATTTTTAAAATAATTAGTTTTATCATGAAAATATATCCTTTTCATTTCTATTTTTATACCAACAATTTTGATTTTTCTGTTTTAAAGAATCTTCAATATTTTCCTTAAACTGCATTAAAATGTTTTTTCTAACATCTTTTAAGAACCAATTTTACATGTTTTCACGTTAGTTTGATATAAATTATCATGATATATGCCTACTTTAACTTATTAATTTTCATCGATTTTTTAAATCCTTTATTTCATGGAATCCATTATGATATCCCCATTTGTTATTCCTTTTGACATGATTATGATACCCAATTAAATCCATGGCAAAACCTTATATTTATGTTTTTTTCCTTATGTTTGATTCATTATGTGGGAACACAATATTCATGAACATGGTATTATGGGTTCACGCAGATAGTTCTCCAATGCATTGGGTATTGTTTTGTCTCACAATTCGTCATGTGCAATGGTCTTGGTGGTTAGCCTTTACTCATGCTTCTTGTGAAAATTTCTTGGTGGTTAGATTTTACTAGTGATCCTCTATGTTTAATGTGCCTTAAATCATGCTTATGTAAGGTTTTTTTTCTTCCACATTACTATGATTCCATTAATACATGGTCTAATTTTCAATATGTTATGCTTAAATATGTTTATTCATATTTTATTCCTTTTTATTGCATCATGTTATTCCTTCTAACCCATGTTCTACAGTCTATTATTATTTTTATCCCCTTACTAGGATTTTAGCTCATACCTTTGTCCATGTATTCCCCAGGTTATCCTATGAAAATGTATGTTCTCAAGGTGTTCTAGGATCTCATTATGAATATTAAATAAAATATATATTTTTAAATTGGTTTTGTGCTTTTTAATTATGTATCTAATATTCCAAAGACACTATTTATTATGATTATAGGTTTTTATTTGTTGGTTAATTATGATTAAAATTATGTAATAGTTTTTGTAATATACTAGGACCATTATGGTTGGTATCTTAGAAAGCTCTAGTTTTTTGGAGATTATGACTAGAGCACTTTAGTAACAACCCTAGGGATAATTATATCACCATGGGTTACCTATATTGAAACATAGGTTATTAAAAGTTAGGATATACTATTAATTTAGTTATTTATCCTTCCATGTTCAACATTATTTTATGCTTATTAGTTAAGTATTAAAACCAACTAATTGTATATTCCTTTTATTAATTAATGGATGGAAAGAGATGAACCTATCCCAATAATAAATGTGATAGGAAATCTGATGATTTCCATAATGATATTCCAAATATGTTGGTAATTTGGGGTAAAAATTTCACGGCAGTACATACTCAATGGGATGGATTTATGAATAATAACTTGAATTTTTTGGAACACTCGTCTTATATAAACAAATAGAAATTTGGGTTTGAATACTTCACCCATAAAAGGCCACCCATGTTTATTGTTTCTTCTGATACCAACCTCATAGAACAATGGATTAAATCTATTTATAATATATTCACTATCATATAGTTCTCAATAAAAGAAAATTTTGTTATTGTAATTTATCATTTTTACGGGGAAGATAATTAGTGGTGGACACTGATAATGAAAAAAAATTCCAAAGATGAAAATTATTCAATTAATTAGGAGGTTTTCAATATAATATAATTCAATAAATATTTTCCCAAATACTTTAGTCTCAATATGTAAAATAAATTACTAAGATTAAAGAATAAGGATGAAGTGTCTCTTATGGCGTAGGAGGAAAAATTCACATAGCTTGCACGATACACCTTCAACATTTTTAAGAACACTAAAATAATGGTTGATTTATTCTTTAGAAAACTAAATATGATTCTATGAATATAATTAGTGATTCAAGACTTTAATATATATGAGGAGATTGTATGTTGTGACCTTAAGGTTGAAATAGAGATTAGAGACTCTCAGTGGTCTCAGGGGACTGGAGATTAAAAGAGGAAAATTGAGTGTAATATTGGTGGATCAACATAAAAATACCATGGTGGAAAGAAAAATAAATATACCACATCTCCAAATTGTTGGAAGAATCATCTTGGGAACTGTCTGCAGGGATCCATGAAAAGTTTAAAATGTGAATGAATAGGGAATCTAGCCAACAACAAACAAATGTATATGAAGAATCCCATTAATATGGATGATGGGAAGGTTCAGATGAACACTCAGACTATAGTTTAATGTTTCAACTACAAATAACTTTGTAATTATTAAAACCATTTCCCAAAGACAAGGGTTCATGAAGGAAATCAATAAAAACAACCTCAAAGGGATCATGTTAGGGTATATGTTATCACTACTACTGAGGTGGAGCTCAAAAATAATGGGGTGATAGGTATGCTGGTTTTTTATTCAATATTAGATAATGTACTATTTTATTCTAGTTCTACATATTCTATATTATCTTTCAAGATTAGTAGAACTATCCAAACACGACATCAAAATATGTAGGTAGAGTTATCTTAGAGAACAGAAAATGGGGAACTTATTGTATAAAATTTATATAAATGCACCCCATTAGTGATTATAGATTGAACCTATGATAAAATATTGTCCTCCTTTTTTGATATTTAGTGATATATTGGGAAATAATTGGTTATCATTATATAAATCCAACATCAACTGTTGAGAAAGGGATATCACTCTTTACATCCTAAAGTATCCGCCAATTTTGTACAATTGTAAGGAGGAGGATGAATCTTCTTCAGAATAATCATCTCAAGTGTGGATATGAATTTATTATGAGTAAGAAAATTTATCCTAAATTATTGATAAAATTTAGATAATATTTCTTGAAGACATTCCCATTGTGAGGGACTGATGTCTTCCTCAAAGAGTTTTCTAGTCCTTCTTATGACCAAGAATTTGAGTACTAAATTGAACTTATTCCTATACCGTCTTAATTCATCTTTTTGTGATAGACCAATTTAGTTACTATGATATTTTTATCTACTGGCCTCGAAACAATCTCCAGAGTCTGATTCTTCTCAATTTGATCCAAATCTTCATTTATATATTGAACCCAATTTTCATCTTCAGCAGCATTAGAAATTAATTTAGGCTCCACCTAAGATAAGAAAGATGTATGCTATAGTGATTTCCCTCTTCTTGTTCGAATTGGAGATGATTGATCACCTATGATATTTTTCCTATCAATTTCATCTTGACTTCTTGGCTTCTATAAAGATAAGTATTTTACCTCCTCATTCTCATCATCGATATCTTCTTTTGAATCATCATCATCCACTTCTTCTCCCCTTGCATTTCTTTCCTCTTCATCACTTTCATCATGAAATTGTTCATTGTTCTGTTGAATATTCTCTTAATTTTCAATAGTTGTTATATAATTTCTCTCAACTACCTTTCCCAGACATTTATTAAAGAATTTATATGCTTTTCATTTTCCTGAGAAGACAATAAATATTCCGTCCTCTCCACGTGACTCAAATTTCCTGTGTTTTATTTTTTGTGTATAAAGGACTTACTTACAAAGATTAGAAAGTAATTCATTGTTGGATTCTTCTCGTAACACATCTCATATGGATTCTTTCATTCCATTAGACACAACAGATCCCTGCTAGAAATGTAGACTGGCATCAATACTACTTCCTTTGAAAATTTTAATGGTATGTCATTTTATATAAGCATTTTTATGGTCATGTTGTTGATGATCTGATTTCTCCTTTCAACTACTCCATTTTTAGGGAGTTCTTATGGAATAAACATGATTCCTTATCATGTATTTTTCGAGATAGTCTTCTACATGACCATTTGGATATTCCATACCATTGTTAGTATGAAGCTTCTAAATTTTCTACCCAAGAATCCTTTAATATTCCCTCCAATATTGTTTTAGGTAACTGAACACATCAGAATTATGGGAAATAACAAAAACCCATGCCATTATACAATAGTCATCAATGAAATGAATGTAATAAATTTTTCTATCAATGGAAATTGGTGAAATATGTCTATATACATCAACATGCACCAATTCAAGCACTCTTTTTGACTTCCTTTCCTTCTCTTTATATGTCTTTCTGATGATCCTCCCATATTGACAAGTGTTGTACGTAGGTGTACGAGTACATGATAGATTATTGAGGTCTCTTGTTGCTTCACACTTTATCAGATCTTCTAGAGATTATTGACATAGATAACCAAGTCGTTTATACCACAATTATTTTTCTTCATATCTAGATAAAATTCACATATCTTTTTCTCCACTTAAAAGGTAGAGATTCCCCTTTGTTCTTTTTCCCTACAGTATCACTGTACCATCTCTTATTTTGACGAAACATGTCTTCTTGGTAAACCGTATAGAATTACCTCAATCACAGAGTTGACTGATGTTGAGAAATTGTGACTGAGACCGTTTAAAACCAAGACATCAGCATGTCTTATTTCCTTGCCCCCAAACCCAGCCTTTCCCAATCCAATTATCTTCAGGCCTTAATCATTTACAAACTTGAAAACTCATTCTTTGTAATATTTTATACCTATAAAAAGATCCTTATTTCCTATCATGTGAGACGTTCAACCACTGTCAATGATCCATACACCAGTATCTAGACATATTCTCAAATCCTCCACACCAAAATTAGTGTCCTTTGAAATATGTTATAGAGAACTATTATCTGTTTGGCTGCCACCTCTGTTCTTATGCCCTTCAATATCTTCTATCAATAGAACACACACTTAGTAAATGTACCATATTTCCATTGAAATCACACCTGATGGAAGGTGTATTTATGTGTGTCACTTCTGTACTGCCAGTTCTCCCTTACGTTCTTTGAATTTTCTGATTATTCTTTATACCCACATCAATTTTTATCCTCGGAATAGGCGTTTGTGGTCTTACTTAAACCCTGAATGCTTTCTGTTTTTGATCAATCCCTAAATAAACTTTAACATATGAGATCGATTACATCTTCTTTCCTACTGGACTACTTGCATCCTCTTTCAAATTCTCTGTTTTCTAAGTGATCTCCTTTCTTAAAGTCCTTGTAGGAATCAAGTGTTTTTCGTGATCCTTAACCTTTTTTTGAAAACCAATAACTTATTATTCAAGTTATTCAATACTCTTGATTTGATCTTTCCTCATGTTATTCAATCCATTGATCTCCATTTTCTATTCTTCAACCTTGAGTTTATATTCAATAAACTTTTTTGAGATCTCTGGCCTAGAAGAAATAAGGTTTTCAATTTCTTTTACTAACTCAGAATAATCTTCTTCCTAATGTTGCATGTAGAGTTTCGCATCATAAACCACCATGTTGGATTTCTTTGTTTTTTCTATCCAAATATTTATCTCTTCAAGAGATGCTTCTAGTTCAGCTTCCATGTCGACTCTTCCTTCATCATCATCATCATCTTCTTCTTCATCACCACTAGTTTCTTCATTTTTTTGAGAACTGTCGACAAATTCTACCATAGAATTCTCTCCCTGATCTGTGTAGTTCTCTATCTCTTCAATCTCTTCAACCACATAATCATCTGAACTACCACATTCTTGTGAGAGAATATAATTTTTATTAAATAAATTCCTATTAATTTTTTTCTTGCCTTTCACATATGCTAAATTCAACTTCTTGGGAATTTCAATTTCATCCTCTTCATCCTCTTGAAACTTTTTAGGGCACCTTGCTGAAAGGTGACCAACATTTCCACATCTAAAGAAATAAAGTGGAAGTTTCCATTTGTACTTCCCTTTTTCTCTTTGAAGATTCAAGGAAAGGAGTGACATCAACTCATCTATCTATTCTTCTTCATGAGAATCTTAAATGGTGATCTTATTTATGGACTTGAATTCCAACTCTTTAGATTTCCCCTTTTCTACATCATCGTGATTATCATTTTTCATTTCATATGCAATAAGGGTACTATTCAGGTTATCCAGTGTCACCACTTTCAAGTCTATATCTTCCAAAACTGAATCATTCAGATTGAACTGAGGTGGAAGTTTTCTCAATATGCGCTTCACAATCTCCATGTCTTCAATAAATTCTCCAAGACATCACATGTTTTCCTATATAAAATTTACCCTATCAATGAATGCATCAAAAAACTCATTTGTTTTCATTATCAGATCTTTATAATTGTTCCACAAAACTTACATATTTTTCTCTCTAACCTTTGAATCTTCTTTATATATGTTCAATAGCGTTTCCCACATAACTTGTGATGTTTTGAATGAAATCACCTTTGTATAGATAACATTAAATAAGGCTCCCCTAAAGCATCGACCTCCTTGGATTCAACATCTAATTATCATTACTCGGCTTCCGATAATGCACCACTATTAATATCGACAGTTATGCCATGCATTGCAGTTGTGAACACATCCATTCACAAAGATAGGAAGTAGTGTTTCATATGATTCTTCCATTGTAATTGGTGACCTCCATTTGAGAGATAGAAACACTGATATCAACCTAACCCTTTGATACGAATTGGTAGGTCCACTAGGGTAGATACACTGAGGGGGGGGGGGAGGGGGGATGTGAATCATGGTAAACAATATTAAAAAAAACTACCCCTATTGATATTGTTTCGCTATTAAGAAAAACTCTCTTCTTTCTTTTCCTTGTAGCAATGTATAAACCAAAATTAAATCATGAAAAAGACACGAAGATCTTTAATTGGTTTACCCTCAATAGGTAACATCCAAGGAACATACACTGGCAATGTGCCTATGAACCAAATTCAATAAAAGAGAAATTCTATTTACAATGTTCAAAGCAGACTCATTGTCCCTTCTAGTTTACAACCAATCACGATATGTAATCTCATTGCTCTCTTGACTGAAGTGTGCTCACTTCTTCTTCAGATGATCCACTCACAGTTTATAAACCTGTAGGTATATTTAATTTAATTAATAACTCCATCCTCAACTATATATAGATGCTCAATTGAAGTTCTACATTCATCCATTGATGAATACCGCTTTACCAAATAATTGAACTGGGCAAACTTAAATTTTACGAGCAGCCCTAACTGTGCCTTGTGCGTAATTCTATTGCCTTGTGCACAAAATAACCTTTTTTTATGCAATAAAAAATCCAATTTTCATGCAACCTCAAAAATTCCACAGAAGATTCTTTTTACGCTCAATGTAAACTTTTACGCACAACACCAATTTTTACGTGCAACATCAAAATTTTCAGGCAACTCCCTTTGAGTACTTTTTACGTGCACTGAATATCAGATCTTCTCTAAGTCATGAGATGATTCGATTGAGGGGGTAACCTCATATTTAATGGAAAACATTAATCCTACATGAAAATACCTCCTTGAGTGCGTAATCCTCTTGGAGTGTGGAAAACACATCTTCCGCGAAACATTTTATTTCGTGCACTGCTCCAATATTTCATGCCCCTCATGCCTTTTCCACATTTTGAGCTTTGGATCTTAAAAACCATATTTCTCAAAAAACTCCATTCATATATTTAAAGCGCCACTCTAATATTTTACACACCTTGCTTTTCCCAAAACACATCTCTCCATTTTATGATTTTTAGGCCCTAACATTTGGCAAACACTGGAAAATGGCGCCACCTTGAATTTGCACATTTTATACCACCTCCAGATCATCCATTTCTATGTCTAGGTTCTTCTATCAATTGTGTATGGTCAAAAAAATCTCATAAACCTGAAAAATCACAATGGATTCCCCCTTTTTCAACAAACTGAACTTTGAAATACAACTTCTCAACAAATAAAACATCGAGGCCTGCTTTGTCAACAAACACAACTAACCCAAAAATGCTTCAATGATGCCTTGAGAGATTTTCCCAACATGAATGTTTCGGAACATCATGTATGGAGGATAGACACCCTAGTACTAAAAGGGTGTTCCAAATCGAAGGATAGAGTAACCACATACTATTATGATTTTAGAGTACCCACTCCATCTATACATAACATGTAAATATCCCACACTATAGTGCAATAGGGTAGTATCAAATCCACTTATAGTGTACCCATACTATGGTAAGACATGGGATTAAATCATCTATCTGGTTAATGAGTATGGAGGGCCCACACCTATGTATAATTGGGGATATCCACCTCCAACTACCAGAACAACATGGGGGTATCGTACCCTAGTACTACATGGGAGTTCTGACCCTAAGAGAGCTAGTCCGTGGGTAGAGGACCAACATCCACTGTGTGGGTAGTTTCATCTCTACAAAACCAATAGGTATGGGAAACCATTATTCTAATACGATAGGGTATTACCAATATTAGAAACTCTCTCTAAGGATTAAACTGAAATAAAGGATTGTTCAAGAACTGTTGAAAGGAGAATCGTGCTCATCGTACTTCATATCACAACAATGCCAAAGGTAGGGGACCCACACCATGATATGGTAGAGGATAACCACTCTACAGGCCTAAAGAGTATAGAGGACATACATCATGACATTATAGGGATGGTTAATAACTCCTAAATCTCTATAGTGATCCACCATGATTAATGGACATAATTAAGCACCATTACAATATCATCATTCTTGAGTCATGAAAATTTGTATATTTAAATACACCATGAGGGACACCATCATGTTATATAGGGAAAACTACCTAGGATTGGTTACTAACAGGCTTACATCCAACCCCCAGATAAGGATATTCATTGCGTGGAAGTCTCCATGAAAAGTATATGGAATGTAATAGGGTCAACATAGTGGGTGACCATGCCTGAACAGTTATCTGTGTATTCTGTTGAATGACTTGGCTAACCATGTGAGCTTACATGGCATGTACATAGTGTACACAATGTGTCTCACCTCACCCAGGCCCTGACCATGACTTTACTCTCATGGATCGACCAACTATGTCTCTACACATGGCCTGTACATTTGTGCATGACGTTTCTTGGATAACTGACCACATATCCATCTATATTGAATGTTCCCATGTCCGACAACCCATGCCTATGTATTTAGACATGTAATTCCATATGTACATGTCCTTTTATATGTTTCTTTGGCTATGTACCACAACCACATGTCCTGATACCACTACATAGTGTGTACCCCAAACACAAAGCTAATATTACCCAAAAGTCATCTTCCCCAAATGTGAAGAAAACACAATGTGTGACACTGCACTACACACCAGGTGATTGGGAATTATTAATAGGAATTCCTTGTAATCCACTCGAATAACCCTAGATGGCCCCCCAAAACATACAGATCCACCCCCAGGGGATCTCTAGCAGTCATAATATCTCTATAAAACCTTATAAAACACAAAAATGGAGATCATGAGCTAAAACTCAAACCGTCCAACCTCATTGTGAAAATATGAAGCTTCATTTGTTGATACATGCTCTGAATCCACTACACAATGTTTTGGGAGAGATCTTCATCAAGATCAGAGATTGGTGGTTCCTCATATCCATGCTTTCACCTTGGATTTTCCACTGATCCAGGGGGGGTTGTGGCACTCCTTATATCTGTATTTCATTCACCAAATGTGGTAGTGCTTATTCATTTAATTTTTCTAAATGAATAAACAACCATTAAACACCCCACATACTACTCACCTTCGACCCTTCACTTGGTGATGAACAATTTTATGTCAATCCTAGGGTTAAACTTTTATTTTGAACTCAACTGTGAGAAATTATGTTTGATTGGATACATCACATAGTATTAAAACCTTGTTTTCGATGAAACCGTGTCTGCTTGATAAAATATATTTACTTTTTTTTATATCACCACATTGAGGCTCTCTGAACCCCAAAATCCTATGAGAACTTCGCGCTTGACTTTTTAATTATTATTAGAAATATTAAAAAATTTTAAAGGTCAAAACTGGAGTCAATACAATTATGATCACATGAATCATGGCATCTCTACCACCAAGAAATTTCAAAAGATTTTATAACACAACAAGTATAATATAGATTCTGTAGTGTTTTAATCATATTATTACAATATTTTATGTATATTTATCCATTATATGAAAACCAAGGATTTAAAATTCAATTTTATTTGTAAGACTATGTACATAATAAAAAACATGAAACTAGAGTATAACATATTTTAATTAATCTACCCAATGATATCTTAACTCTCTCTGAGATCCTAAAACTACATTGGGTAACCTGGGGAATACATAGGCAAAAGGGATATGCTAAAAAAATATTGTAAGAGAATAAACATGAAAAAAAATCATAAAACATGGAGTCAGAAGACATAATATTGTATTATAAAAGTAATATATCAAGAATAAAATTATTTATAAATAACATATTGAACATGGAATCTCATTATCATGAAAATATAGTAATTTTTTACCAAAATATAACATGACATAAACATAGTCAAGGCTAACTACTAAGACTATATCACATAGTGGAAAAAGCCCCATAATGGATCAAGTTTACTTTATAATCCCATACATAATGTATCATGATACAAAAAATTCTCAATGCATTGGATTTTTATATAGGTTTAACAATCATAACATGTACATGAAAATGTGTTCCATATAATTAAATCAAAATAATAAATAAAAATTAGGATTACCCATGGAATGAAATGGGTTTCGTAATCATGACATATGACATAACTAAATTGTGTATCATATTGATATCCAATAAAGAAGGGTTTAAATAATTTTAATCATTTAATAAAAAAATAATAATAGATCATGAATAATGTTTTCTATCTGAATTGAAAACCTGAAAAAGAGTGGTTGGGTAATTTTAGAAATGTCCCACTGATGCTCAGTTTTAGGGAAAAGAATAATGAGCTGTTAAAAAATATAATGGAATAATTATACCCATTAAAAAATAAATGAAATAAAATAGTTATTCAAGAAAAAATTATTTATTTTTGAAAAATATTGGTGGCTTCAAATAGTTTATGGAGTTTACATGAAAATGGGTGAGAAATAAAGAATTTCCCTTTAACCTGGTTTTCTTATTGAGAGGAATTGAGAATCAAATGTTTTAAAATTGGTGTTTCCCCATAAAATAAATATTATTTGAGTTAGATTTTTATTTTTATAAAATATATACAGAATATATAATAAATATATATTAATAATTAAAAGTTAAATTTTGGAAATGTGAGATAATATATTCTGAAAATGAAATATGGTGGTTTAGAGAGACCCCTTACCTTATGTCCAAATGCATTATTTACTTTAACATAATGTTAATGATAATAATATTTGATTAATAAATTTATTTACTAAAAAAATAGTTATCTCATACTTGATTTATTTTAATTTTATTAATTTTAGTTATGTCTATTTCTATGATATGTAAATTTTATTTTTGTTTTGTTTCTAGAGTTGTCTTCTCATGGTTTCATGGTCGGTTAACATGTGTATATTTATGGATGTTCTTGATAAATGGGAATAATACTCATGAAGTATAATTATAAGGTATTAGTGAAATTCAAGAAATGTAAATTTTCTATTATATATATTTTTATTCTAGTATGAGGATCATTCATTTGAAAAATTGTTAATGGAAAATGATTAGTTTATTTTTGCGGTTTTAGTGACCACAAAGAACTAGTTTTTCAGTATATAATATTATGGATATATATTAATTCTTGAATGTGAGAACATAATATATATATATATATAAATTGATGTAAAATTTAATTATTATATATGAATTTAAACCTTCCATTAAAGCGATAATGGGAAACAAAAAGTCATCATCCATGAAGGTGGTGAAACAACATATCACAGACGATGCTTTTGTTTTTTGAATAAAAGGAGAAGAATATATATTTATTGAAGGATATTCCATTAAAAAAATAAAATTACAATATATAAAGGATAAAATAGTTATCATGGGACTTTTCATAGGGGTGTGGATAAGGTTGTTGTAAGAATGAATTTAAAAGAAGAAGATGAAGGATTTTACTTCTTGAAAGTCATCTCCTTGAGGACCTCATTAAGGAACTTGGAATTGATTTTTTGGTGAGACTAAAAACACTAGGAAATAGAGAAGAGGATTAATAAGTTATTTGGATATAATATTGGAAATATCTAAGTATTATAATATGTGAGGATAAAGGGTGTTGAGGGGTGGTATTTATTAGGGGAGGAGACGAGTGTTTTGGATTATTATATTTATTAGTCGATTATTTTTGATCAAGAATATAAATTGTGATGATTCTGGTGACTATATAAAGTATCTAGTTCATGTGAGTTTGAAATAATATGTGATCAAATCATTAATAAGTCCAAAAATCATGTATTTGTCTTATAAAGTTAAATACCATAAATTACCATATTTCAATATTCATAAAAATTCAACTATTTTAGAAAATTCCCCAAAAGTCACCCTAACAACTTTTTAAAGTTTAGATTTAAAAAATTGAATCCATTTTAGGAATATAATTTTCTAAATATGAGAAACTAAATTTTTAAATAAAATTATCATTTATTCAAAAAATATATATATTAACATTATAAAAGATTTTATGACCCTATGAAAAATTACTTATGGTCTCATAAAATTATATTATAATTATCATAAAATATAATATTATTTTATGAATCCATTTTATGAAAATAAATTTTATTTTTAATTGTTATATTCATTATTAAATTTCAAATAAAACATTTATGTTTTTTAAAAATACTAAAAATTAATTTATAGAATTTATAATATTTATTTACTTCTATTAAGATATTAATATATAATATTTTTATTTGTAAGGATGCCTAAATATTATTTTAAATTTTTATAGGGGATATTACTATTCTATTGGTCTAATTACTATTCCTAATGGTCATATTACTATTCCAAAAATTAGGTTACTATTCCAACAATCATATTACTCTTCCAACAGTTAGATTACTATTCTAATGGTCATATGGGTTCACTAATGATTATAATACCTTATTATTTCATTCATTAATCACTCAATTATATATTATATCATTTTTAAAAATAATTTTATCTACAAAATTAATGTTGTATCATTAACATTATGCTAAATTTCTACATCATTGTTTGTGAGTTCGGTCATTCTAGTGGGTCATACTAATCTAAATTATACTATTATTATTCTATTGTTTTATGTTTATTATCACAGAATAATATTTAGTATAATTCTTGATAGAATTTGTGGATAACGTATGATTATTAATTTATTAGAATATTAATTCTTATGGGTTTTTATATGTATTTTTTACTACATGAAATAATTACAAGAAGATAAATATGACTGATAAAGTTCTTGGTCATTATATTCTTCCCCATTATGATATTTGACACAATATATTTATTTAATACTAAAGTGAAAACATTTGAGGATACTTATCCTTCATTTCTTCCTTTAGTTCCCATGTTTCTTATTTGCATTTATGGTTTCACCATAGTACATGGGACTTAGATTTCCCTTCGGTCCAAATTTCATGGCTTTGTTATGTGGAGATATGTGGTGGAATACCTTATCTCCAACCTCAAAATTTTGGTAACATTAAATAATGTTTGTATATCTCTTATGCACAAATAGGCTATCCTGATGCACTTCTAAGTGGCCTTTAACTTTCCTACCATTTCATTGACTATTTCAGGCACTAAAAACATATGTTCTCTGACTTCATCTCAGCATGTAGGTGTTCTACATCTCTTCCCATAAAGGGATTAATATGTTCCATTTAGATGATGGGGTGGAAACTCTTTTTGTAAGATAACTTTATTTGTGGAAGTTGATTATCCCATCGTCCATTGAATTCCATTAAGCATGATCTAAAAAAATATACTAGTTGCTGAATAGTCCACTAAGGCAAGAAATTAGTATGGGGAAGATAATCCGTTCTAAAGATCATCACAGTGTTTAGAAAATGTTGGAGACTTTTCGAGACCATAGAGATAAATCTAAGAGATAAATTGGATACATTCGATACTGGTAATCCATGTAGCCTCACCACTACTTTGATGTATATTTGTTCAATTTGATAGAGTTAGAAATTTTCTCCAATTTTAATAAAGTGAGTGGTCTCTGTTAGATGATCCATAATAGACCATATAGAATTATATCATTTGGATTTCTTGGGATGTCTTATGAAAATTTCCATGGTGATGTTTTCTTATTTCCTTGTATGTTTGGGTAATTATTGTATCATCCACTTATAATCTTTCCTTTTAAATTTCACTTTCTGACATAATGGGAACAATTATTTACAATTAATAATATCCTTCTCCAAATTTTCCAACCAATAATACTCTAAGATATCACAATACACCATTATGCTCCCTGGATTAATTGAGAGGGTCATGATTTTTTCATCCTTAAAAATATCATTCCTTATATAAATATTTGATAGTACATATAGTCATAAACCAATTATTAAAAATATTTCCTAATAAAATTTGAACACTGAGGAGTTACCATTTCTTATTACTTCCTCCTTCTAAATATCCACATAATCTCTTTCAACTTCCTTTATCCTATATTAAAGGGATGGTTGTGAAATCATTTGAAAAAGGGATAATGATGTTATTTACTTTATGATTCCCATTTAAACCCTTATAATGTGTTATAATATTGGATCCTTATCAATTCACATCATTGATAATATTGTCAGATCCATTATAATTGTAGATTCTTCCACTTTATTTGTTTTACCAGGATGGTATTGGATTGATAAGTCATAATAATTGATGATATTTATCCATTTTCTCTTTTTATATTAAGTTTGATATCAATGAATATATATTTTGAGGCTCTTATGATCATTATGTATCATAATATTCTCCCCATTGAGATAATAATGCCATATTTTTAATGTGAACATCACAACTGACCACACTAGATCATATATGGGATAGTTTTTCAAAAGATATTTCAGCTACCTTGAGGAGTATGATCTAAATTTATATTTTCTCATCAGTACATAGTGTAATCCATTGTTATATGCATCACTGTATTCCATGTCGAGTTCACCACTTATTTGTAGTGTAAATACTAGTGAAAGGAGAAAATTATTCATCAACTATTTGAATTAGTCTTCACATTCACTGGTCTAGACAATATTTACTCCCATCCAAGTTATATTGGATAATAAGTCTAAAAATATCGATAAGTTTCTCACAAATAATCGATAATACATAGATTGACCTTGTAAGATACAGATATCCTTTTAATATGATGGTCTAGGCCACTCCTCAATTTCATTTCTCTAAGAAGGATCAACATATATTCCTTTTCTGGTGAAAACATTCCCTCTAGAATGGTACTTACACCACCAATAAATCACATTTAGTCCATATTCCATATACCTTTTTTTTCTAAATGTAATTAAAATTGTATTCCAAATCTCCTCATTCAACCCCTTAATCATGGAGTATTTCAGAATAACATCAATGAAAATTACCAGAGCATTTTTGAGCTAATATCTAATTAATCTTTTCATTATGTCCAATAATATTACAAGAGAATTAATGTGTCTAAAGATCATCAATGTGAAATAATAGTGTTCATGCCAAGTTTGAAATAGAGTCTTTAGAATATATTCACTCCTCACCTTTAACTGGTGATATCCCAACTGAAGATCTAATAAAGAGAAATAATTGTCCCAACATAATTGATCTTACAATTTAACTATCTCTGGTAGGGGATACATGTTCTTTATCAAGATTTTTTGAGGTCATGATAATCATTGAAGAGGTTCATTAATTCATCCTTATTATTGAAAAAGAGGGATGGTGAAACCCATGGTCAATCACTGGGTCATATGATTACCTTTTATATATTTTCTTATAATTACTTATTCATTTCATCCAAATCAATGGTTTTAATTTTTTAATGGGTCATTGATATTGGAAGAGATCTAGGTAAAATTTCAATTGAGAACTCAGCCTCTCTATCAGGAGATAGAATGGGAAATTATTCAAGGAACATGTCAGGGTAGTCCCCCACAATGGGAATGTCTTAAAGAATGATCCCCTTCTTCGTGTAAATCATTTGAGCTAGATATTATTTCTCACAAAATTATATTATTCTGAGAATTGGAGTAGAAAAAATAGATTCTCAGTAGAGTTAATCAACTTTTTAGGATATGGGGATTAGAAGATCCACTAAAGATAAGACACCTTTTCCACATAAATTATTTGACCACAAATTTCAATTTTTTAGGGGAAGGTCAACATTCCATGAGATTTAAGATATTATTAATTACATGATCCAGTTGAATCAGTACTATCATGAATTTATGATCCACCATTCCCATCAAGTTTGGAATCTTTTTAGGGAAATAATCACTTTTCCTATCACATTGTTTTGTAAAAAAAGTTATCCTAATTCAATCCATTAACTAAGAAATAAAAATAAAAATATGAGGATTGAATAAAAATCAATGGAGAATATAAAAGGTAAATAAAAAACCTAGAAGGATATATTTATAAATGAAATGTATACCCTAACTCATGATTACTTTGGTTTCAAACTAAGTTATAAAAGGTGAAAGAATTATCAATAGAGTTCTTAATAAATTTTTATTGTCTTAAAACCCATAAGAAAAAAGACTAAGTTATGATACCAAATATAGTGACCATAGCCTTTTAAAGATATTATTTCAGGATTTTAAACATAATTAGTAATTAAATACAAACCAGGTTAGAAAAGTCTAATGTCATTGGAAGATTAGGTAGATATTTATAAATCATGAATCTAGAATATAATATTTATTTAAAATTATACATAATTAGATCCTTAATACCTTTGAGCTCCTATGACTACATTGGATAACTTTTCGAATAAATAGACAAAAGGTATGAGTTTAAACCCCACTAAGAAAATACACATGGAAATGAATATTGAAACATTAGTCAGAAAGAAAAACATGATAACATAAAAGGAATGACTCATGAATAAACATATAGAGACATAATATATATAACATGGAATCATATGATCCTGGTAATACAGCAATGTGTTTGTAACACATAACACGACCTAAACATGAAGTTCCCATTAATTGGGTTTTCCTGTCGCGAGGAATTAAGAAGGGAACCTTTTAAAATATATATTTCCCCATAAAATAATGTTCAATTGAATTAGATATATATGTTTTTAATATATATAAAATATATAGATGTATTATATAAGAAAAATTAATAGTTAACTAGATTCAATGTGAGATAAAGTGTTACCCATATGAAATATGGAGGTTTAGAGAGATCCCTTACCTTATGTCAGGATGGGTTCTTCACTTGCACATAATGTCTTAGATAATAAAAATATATTAATTAATTGATTAATGAAGAAAATATTTATTATTTAATTAATTTATCATAAATTTATTATGTTTATTTATGACCATTTCATAGAGTTATAAATTTCAATTTAGTTGTTTCGGGAGCGGTTATTTCACAGTTTTCTGGTTGGATAACTTCTGTATGTTTACAGATGATTTTGTAAAATTGAATATTTAGTCTATAATTTATATTTTTATTGATTAATTCAATTAAATATGATTATATTTTCCCATAAATAATTTTTATTTCTCGTGTGAGGATGATTCGTTTGATTAAACATTAATCATAAATGTTTCATTTTTCTGGCAGTTTTACCCGCCATTAGAGAATTGTTTCATATTATATATTATTTTGTAAATATACTCATTCCATAAGGTGATTCCATAATATATATATATAAATATTTAGGAAAAATTAAAAAATTATATTTTATTTGAAACCTGTCATGAAAGTGGTAATAAGAAATCAAAACTCATCATCCATGAAGGCGGGGAATAGACATATCACAAAAGATGTATTTGTTTTAGAATAAAAGGAGATGAGAAGAGATATTATGTTTGATATTAAATAAAAAAGAAATAAATTCTAGAATATATATATTATACTAGATTTATCATCCCAATTTAGATAGGGGTGAGAATATGTTATATACAACTGATAATTTTAAAGTAGAAGATGGAGGATTTTACCACTTGAATGTCATCTCATTGAGGACCCCCTTAAAGAACTTGGAATAAGAATTTTTGTGGGACATGAAACAAAAGGATGCGGGTAAGAGGATTTTTAATGAGATTGGTACGAATATTGGAAAGCTCCGTGGCTTATAAGGTGCATGGATAAGGGGTGGGGAGTCGTGTTTTTATGAATATATTCATTAGTTCTTTATTGAATCTCGAGACTATCAATAGTATTGATTATTGTGACTATATAAAGTAACTAAAGAATATTATTTCAAGATAATGTGTAATTACATCACGAATGACTAAAAAATTCATTTATTTGTCTTATAATATTAAATAATGTAAATTACTGTATTTCAATATTCATAAAAAATCAAAAAATTTACCGTTACCATTTCCGGACATGAACATTTCAAAAATAGACTTGATTTTAGGAAAATAATTTTATAAATACTAGATATATAATTTTTAATTAAAATCAATAATTATTTGTAAAATAATAATTAAATTATTATAATTGATTTTATGAATCCATGAAAAATTAATTATGGTATCATAAAATTATCATATAATTATTATATGACATAATATTAATTTAATAATCCATTTTATGAAGATAAAATATCATTGAAATAATTATATTAATCATAAAATTTCAAATAAAACATTTATGTTTCTAAAAAATCATAACACTTAAATTATCATTTTATAAAAAAGAAATTTACATTTAATATGAAATAATAATATCATATTTTAATATTTTATGACACCCAAATATTTTTTTACATTTATCTCTATGACGTATTTATTCTATCGGTCATATTATTATTTCTAATTATTATATTACTATTCCAATCCTTATGTTACTATTCTAATTGTCTGATTACTATTCAAATGCTCAGATTAAAATTCCAATGGTTATATGGGTTCACAAATTCTTATAAATACCACTTGTTACACACATTATTTATTCACTTATATTTTCTCTCTAGGATATATATACATTCAGATTCAGAATAATTATTGTATTATTAACATTATGTTTTATTTTTACATATTCCTTTATGAGTGCAATCATTCTGGTGGATCATACAAATTTAATCTATCCAATTATTATTCTTTTATTTTATATTTATTTTTCCATTTTAATATTTGAAATTTTTATTTTTTTATTTGATGACTAATGTATCAATCAGTATTTATGATACTTTTTTTTTTCAGTTTCTCTATGTGAGGTATGTGTTTTATACAATATGATATAATCATAAGAAGGGAAATTCCATTGATAAAGTTAGAGGTGATTACAAATAAACCCTTTTAAGTTGGAAAACTATTTTGTCTCCTAATACATATCGATGCATCTAGGGTCTATATAATTCATTACCCAAACCATCACTTCATTCCAAAAACATTTCTCAAAAATTAAACAATATATTTATTTCATGAATAATATGAATTGTTAAAAAATATCATCATTCACTAAATAACCATGATTTATAAATATTTTACTATTTAATCAAATAACTTTCATTATAAATACCATATTTAAGAATGGTATATGGTTTATGAAATATTTATATCCATTATAAAATGAATATGGATAACCTTGAATTAAAACATTAACCGTAATGATGAAATTGGTCTTCATGTAAAATACAATAAGGGGTATTATATAAACCACAATAATTTCAATAGGTGTATATTAAAAAATATGTCCCAATGAAATGAAAATTAAGACAAAATACCATACAATGATCCCAAAATTTAAGTTAAAATTAATCAATGAATATATTATGTTTATAAAATATAAATCCACATAAAAGTTTTTAAATACAACATAATATAATAAAATGTCATTATACATATAATCCTAGAGTATTAAAGGAAAACTAAGAAGTAATATAAACCAATGAAAATAAATTGAGTCATGATATTCATTACCACTTGGTAACATTCATGTAAAATAACCTTGGATGAAATCATTCAAATAAAAACTAAAAATACAATAAATTATAATGCTTTCATGATCTTATATGTAAATGGGTTAGTATGTACACCATTTAAAAAAAATTAGGTGTAGGAGAATAGAATATTACTTAATGAAGGGAAATTGAGATGATATCCACATCATGCTTTTATTAAGAATAATTTTCTTTATCCTCATGAATAATGATCTTAAGAATGTTATTAATCGATGGAAATATAAAATGTTTCCAAAGTAAGAACTAAATACCTCTATTCTTGATCCCAAAGAATATCCCATTTCATAGGATTTGATTTTAATGGTTATGGAGCCCAAACAGAGTTACAAATAAGAAGTTATGGTCATTCGAAGTCATTCAGGAAAAATAGTTTGCAGATCCCTTTTGCCGAGCCCATTCACAGAGCTCTAGTTCATGTATCTCCCTCCGTGATCAAGATGAAAGTTGAAAGATGACTCCGTGAGTATGATAGATCTATACCCTTTCATGGAACTCAACTTTTCTCTATGGTGCACTTCCTAGAACTTCTAGACCCATTACCTCTAAATACACCCCTCAGGCCATCATTTGAGAAAGAGACATCATTGGGTTACTCCCTCATGTTCATGATTCATGGAGCTCATATGATTCCCAACGAACTCTTTCATGGATCCCCTAGTCATAGCCTATCCTCTTCCCTTGTGTTCTTGAGAGCACCCACCCCATGTAAAGATTCCTTTTACAAAGGCCTATGCCCTTCATGAAGGAATAAATCCCTCTCAGTCACATGAGGCATCATGGAGTAGTAAGACTTCACGAAGCACTCGCTATCCAATGCAAGGCTTAGCTAAAAGGAAATGAAACCTATTTTCAAGAAGCCCATTTGAAAGACCCTAATCTATGATAAAATTCTTCGCAAATATCCCACCTACACACCATCTAGTCTATGCCATGGGTGATGTGCCCCTACACCCCCTCTCAGCAGTAGTTTCAGGACACGGTCCCAGCCTTCGGTATGGTCCGTTCACTACTATCACTTACCCTAATAAAAAGTATAGTCGCAAAATGATTTTTTTGGCCGATTTGAGGAAATTTCTAATTGCATGCTTATGAATCCTAAGCTTCCACCCATAGAATTCATTGATTCCATATGCTGCTCCACAATCCTTTTAATACCTTGAGTTGAAATATTCTTCTAAACCCTTTCCCATGTAGTGTGTTTAGGTTCTCATCTTAGGTTCCAAGAGAACCTTGAGTCAAAACATTTAATAGGAAACTTCTTAAACCCCATTGCATAACTCCATTACCTAGTCAAACTAGAAAGAACCACTCTTGTGTATGTTCCACACAATCTATTTCCAGGTTTCTTCCACCTAGTAGTCCTCACCACATGAATTCAAGATATAGAATACCCTATATGAAAAAATAGGTTTCCTCCTGTGAAAAACATGGGTTTCTTTATGCATACATCATAAGATGCATCATGTTATAATCATGAGTTGATCACTAAATAATAACCATGGGATGCCTCATCTGGTGTAAGCACCAACATATACCTTCACTCATCAAAAATTCAAATTAAATTATGTTATGACATGTGGAAGACTGAATGTGAATCTCAATACATAATCCCAACACATATACTCCATCGACAATATGTTAAACTGTATCCTTACCTCATGCGACACACATGGGATTCCATCATGGCCTGACATATGGAGGACAAGACATGAATCTTCCTTGTCTATAGCCCATCCACCTCAATACCAATCTATAGAGGCACTCGATCTACTTCCACATGTATGACCCACTCTCATGGGATGAAATCATCCTCTCAAGGAATGATATTCTCACCTGAAATATTCTATACATTAGCCTCATGCTATACCTCGTAGACACTTCTTTTGTGATACAAGTGTCAACTATTTTTCTCCCACTTGTTTCCTATAATTTTCATGTATCACATGGACTTAGAGGTTAGTGGAGATCATGACATTCACAAAATCTCTTAATAGGGAATCCATCCTAGAGTAAGCCCCAAATTTCAATCCTATGGGCCTATTTCATTTGTATGCCCCAACCAAACTGGTAGTTACTAGACATAATAACTGATCAAATTATCCATCTAATGGGTTGTTTCCATGTGTAATCCCCTCCCTTCATCCATATGGGATTATCCGATGAATAATACCCTACCATCTAAAACTACGTGGGTTTTTATCCCTATCTTCTAAACAAGTTACATAGGACTCCTCCCTAGGGTTCAATCTCAACCATTTGTAAATATTGCTTCTTCCTTCCTAGGGATGAACCCCATCATGGTGTGAAATATTACCTATATAGAAATAACACCTAGGTTCTACTCTCAAGGGGAATTCTGATCAATTCAACTAGTACCACAGTTCCTCCCTCCTTGGGATTCACCCCTTAATGTTGTCACAACTTCCATTTATAGGACACAGTACCATAGGTCCACTCTCATAGGAAATTATAATCAATCCCCTGGAAATATTGGGTGAATTTATAATTTTATTAATATTTTCATGACTTATTATATACTCCCTTTACTTATTTTATATGAAATGGGCATAAGTTGTGTGAAATATTAATTTTTTAATACTAAGTCTATTTTTTGAGCATTTTTAGACGTAGTTCAATTGAGTCAGTTTACTATGTTATTTATACCTCTCCACCTACTGATCAAAATTGTGTGGTTCTTGTATTTTAGTATTACTAATTCATTATAAAACATTTCATTAGAAGGTATCATGGGCCAATTTTTCCATTTGAAGGCTCATATGGACCACACAAGAAGGCCTACATAATCTGCGAGGAAACAAAACCATCCATGAAGATTGAATTACTAGGCTCAATATAGAAGTTAAAATTCCTTAATTCTATACAATGGTTTTGGGGACAATGTTGAGAGTCTTGGATAAAACATTCAAGGACCAAATACAAATACAAAGGGTCCAACTGTTTCACTTAAACTTAGCCCACCATTCTGATTAGGAATTAAAATCAGTACAGTATTCATGACATGTCTCCTGATCTAGTCATCAAATCAATCTGATATTTTCAGTGTGAAAGAGGAGATATAGGCGACCGACTTTGTTGAATAAAGCATTGATATTTGAAGGTATCTTCCTATTCCAAAATACATTCACATTTTGGCCATCAAAATAGCATGGATTGAAATGAACAGATTAACTTTGTTTAATCAAACTGCCATAACGTTGGCTCCATAGGTCCAAATGAATCCAAATTTTGAGAGAAGTTAGAAAACATTATTATCTACAACTTTTAAAAAGGATATATCTAGACACGTGGATTTTTGGATGTTCAAATCGTCAATCTAATTGGAGGGACAGATTGGGAATGCCAACAGTCCACTTCCTTGGGCTATAAATACATTCCACTCCTCTCTTTCAAAAGAGTTGACATTTCAGAGCAAAGGAGGATAGGTTGGAATGAACATGGTTCTACCAAAGGCTTGGTATTATCTTCCATACTCATGTTTTTTACTTGAGAAACCATTCCTCCTTGCCTCCTTCCATTTACTTTTGCGTTGTTCTTCATTTTTAATATTGTAATCTTTTTTTTTGTAATTCTATTTTAATGAAAGTTTCTTCTTTAATATCTCTTATTCTCATCCACCTCCTGTAGTTTCAAATTAATGTTATTAAAATTGTTTAAATATATTTGAATCCCCTTCCCTTATTTTGTTTTCTAATTCAATCTAAAGTTAGTTTTTAATTTTGATCACCCTATGTGTGCGTGTGTGTGTTCGACACACAAATCTTTTCTTATACCATTATTTTTGTTCTATTTATAATTCATCACCATTAACATATATTACCATATTAATAACTAAATTATTTTCTGAGTAAGTCTATTATTGGGGTGAGTCAAAATTTAGGGATGTTAAGTGATTGAGAGTATTTGCACGATGAATATTCATCAAATTAACATTGTTTATGTTGGACTTAACATGTCATGGATTAATGACTTTTTTTGTTTAATGTTTAGTTTAAATGGATTATTGGAACCATAAATACACTATCTTCAAAAATATCTAATTGACATTAGAACCCAAGGTTATGTTAAGGCTTGGATTAAATCCTTAACACTTAGGAATTTCAATCAACGTTATCTTGTGATGTGGTTGTTAATTTAAATGAAATATTAAGAAAACCTCAAGGATATGACAAGATTAACTCCCTAAAATTGAACTCTCTCCAATGTTTATAAATTTTTTAAATCAATATTAATCAATAAATCATTTTATAAGATCTTCAAACAAACCCCCCAATCAGAATACAATAAACTAAAAAAAAATGACTATTAAAAAGTATCATTGTCGAGGATTCGAACTGAGTGTTCCTATACACATTAGCAGAGCATAAAAACATTAACCAGTCGATATGAGAAAATTGAAAACACTTTCAAATGGAACCGTTTATGGGGATGATGAAATGAAGTTGTCATTATTTTCTGGTTATTGTAAAAAAACAAAAAAAAAAAATTAAAAAAAATTTAAAAAAACACACAAAGAAAAACCCGCCTTCTCATAAAAATCATAAATTGAAAACACAAAGAAAAAAACCATCTTCATCTTTCTTCAAAATCTATATGAATTCCCCATATCCTCCCAAACAATCCCTCAGATTTTTTTGACCCTGAAATTGAGTGAAATCCTCTCCAACTTAGGAGGAACTTAAGAGATAATCAACTCATTCAAGAACCTGTTCTTGTCCAACAAGTAGAATTAGATATGGATAATCCTAGGGAACAAACACTTAATGAAATTGCAGCCCCTGATATGAATTACCAACCTCTTAGTATTCAATATCCAAACATATAGGTTGACTTTGAACTAAAATTGGGTTTGATTCATCTTCTTCCTCATTTCCACGATCTTGCTGGTGAGGATCCACATCTCCACATTAAAGTGTTCCAAGTAGTGTGCTCTACCATGAAGCCTCAATGGGTTTCTGGGGAACAAATAAAACTCCGAGAATTCCCTTTCTCCCTAAATGAAAATGCCAAGTCATGGATTTACTACCTCCCTCCTGGTTCCATAACCACATGGAATGACATGAAGCGACTATTTTTAGAGAAATTCTTTCCTTCTTCTCGTACTACTTCTATCCGATAGGAAATAAGTGGTATTTGTCAATTCCCAAATGAATCACTCCATGAGTACTGGGAGTGGTTAAAAAAGCTTCTTGAAAACTACCCACACCACGAAATCCCTAACCAAATCTGGATACAATATTTCTATGAAGGGTTATTGGCTATGGAGAGAACTCGCATTGATGCCGCAAGTGGTGGTGCTATTGTTGATAAAAAACATGCAGCTGTAAGAGATATTATAAGAAACATGTTTAAAAACACACAACAATTCCATACTCGAGCACATGCTCAACTCAAACAAGTCCAAGACAATCAATCCATCAATCCGAAAAAGATAACTGAGTGGATGAGTGAACTTACAGGTCTTGTGCGACAACTAGCTGTGGCTACCAAAGCCCCAACTCCATCTTCTCCATAATCAATGTTTCTTGGACCTATAAAAAACTATGGAATCTTCAACCCTCCATATCATCCAACTGACAAATTTCCACAACTTAATGAGGATAAATCTGATTCATTAGGACCAATGGACCTCTATGTAGCATATGCTCTGAGAAGCACTAACCCTCAAAACCCGGGTAAGATCATTTGAAACTTCAACCAACCTCACTCTGAGCCCTTCTCTTCTTCCTATAACCAATGACTAAGGTATAGTAATTTTGCCTCTCATACCTCTCAATTCCCTCATCAAAACCCAAACCAGTTATAATATGGTCAATGTGTTGGTAACTTCCAACAACTTTATCCTTTTATTCGTCAACCTCAAAGGAACAATCCTCCTCCAGGCTTCCACAATCCTAGTGATCCTTCTCAACTCCCAAACCTATTCAATCACTTTCCCAAGAACCAAAATCAAGGAAATCCCAATCCGGGACAAGCCTATTCTTCCAAGAAACCATGGGAAATTGAAGCTGAATACCTTTCCTCATTAAACCATTCTAGTCTTAAAAACATTGAAACCCAAATCGGTCAACATTCATCCCACCTTAGTCAGCAGAAACCATCCAATTTTGTCTAACCTCCAGCTCAACCAATACCCAACCCTAAGAGCAATGTATGTTCAATTGCACTTAGATCAGAAAATCAAATTTCTATACCTCAAGATAAGTCTTCAAACCCCCTTTAAATGTTGAAATTGAAAATGAAATGAAAAAGAAACTTGAAAAGGAATCTGAATCCATTCCCTCACCTCCTTCAATTCCACTAAGGAACCCAATTATTTTTCCTCAATCCATTTATATTCCAAAGAAGTCATTTGAACTCGATCCTGAAATGCTTGACATGTTTAGACAACTTGAAGTCAACATTCCTCTTTTAAATTCCATAAAAAAAAATCCCAAAGTCTGCCATTCTTTTCAAGGAGTTGTGTACCCATAAGATGAAACTTAGTACCTTTGAAAATGTTTTCACCTAGTAGTATATTCCCATAAAATTCAATGATATAGGGACCTTTACGGCTCCATGCCAAATTGGAAGTTCCAAATTCGATGATGCACTCATAGACCTAGGAGCCTCAATTAATATCATGCCCAAATCTATCTTCTCCAACCTTGATCTAGGTCCCTTACATCCAACGGGTGTTGTAATTCAGTTAGCCAATCGAAGCACTACTAGTCTTGAGGGTATAATCGAGGACATCCTTATTTGTGTTAATGATATTATCTTCCCTGCTGACTTCTGTGTCCTTGACATGGAAGGTGAGATAACTTCTTGCCAATCTCATTTGATTTTAGGAAGACCTTTCCTAATGACATATAAAACAAAAATTGATGTCCATGCTTGAATCTTATCCATGGAATTTGGTGACCAACTGGTAAAGTTCCATATTTTTCAATCCATGAGATAACTATCATAGAATGAATCAGCGTTCTCTATCCATTCTTATGAAAATATCTCTCAGAGTGTATTGAATCCCAATCCATCATGTTCTTCATGTTCTAAGGATAGAAGAGTTTGTGAATATTGAATCCTCATTAAACAAGTCATAAATAGAGAAGTTGATGTTGACATTAAAAATGTAAACTCCATTGATCTAAAGGATCTTGAAAAATATTTATAATCTCATCTTGACTATAACCTCCACTTCTCTAGCTTGAATGATAATGAGGAAAATGAACTAGAATGCTCATTTTTTGATTCAAATAATATTATCCAACATTCATCATTTCCTATTCGTGATTCTAAAAATTCTGTTATGTGTGAGGTTAACCATAAAAAAATGTGTTTATCTTGTCCCAATGAGAGTGAAGGTTGTGAGATTTGTTCCTTAATTATTAAAGTGTTCACTTGTGAGGTTGAAATTGACCTTCCTTTGGCGAACAACATTGAAATAAAGGATATTGAAAATTTTATTCAATCTTACGACTCTACTGATACTCATTACTCTACATCGGTAAGTGATGAAATAAATGAGTAAAAACAATTGGGATCTTATACTGTGGTTTTGTGTTATCTGATCCTTACATAAATTAACCATCAGAATTGAGACATATTCTTGAATTTTTAGCATAGAAAACCATCACTTTATAGAAAAAATCATTCCTCACATTGGAGACCAATGTGGGGATAGTCATATTATCTTTCCACCACCATTTAATTGCAAGCACACAATCAAGGAAGGGGATAAATTATCCAATGAGAAATTAGGAATTTAAAAGGAGGGGTTTTTCTGGAAGCACTTTGGAGTTGATAAAATACAGTGGCCACCATCAGACTATGGTTAGTCCACTGCAACTTTCTAGCTGTAGACAAATAAATGCAGTGCTTCTTGGGAGGCAACCCATGTTTTCTTTTACTTTTATGAAATTTTAATTTCTTTTTAGTTTTTTATTAGATGAATAATTATTTTCTTTATCAAGTAACATCCCGAAATCCTAGAACCACATAGAATTCCATCAAATCCCCAACTTCTGCAGTCAACCCACTAAATCCTAACCAGGGGACACCTCTTTCCCTTTAACTATCTCAATCTCTCTTCCTCCCTCTACCCATTTCTTCTTCTTCCTCTCTATTTTATTTTTTAACACTTTCTTCATCAAACCATTTCTTTTTCTCTTTCTCTTTTGTGTGGGTGTGTCTTTATAAACAACTAAAAAACCTAAAAAACTAAAAAAATAATAATTTATCAATAATATGAAAAGAAAATACATGATTAATCACCTTCAAATTTTCAAATTTTGTCCGACCATTTTGGGGAGTCAAAAGACATGGTTTCATCTCAAAAATTTTCCATTTTTATAATATATTTAGATAAATAATATTGTGTCAAAACCAAAAAATTTTGAATGTTCACTTTTTTATTTGGAAAATAATTTTACCCACCCATGAGGAAAACCATTTGCTTTAATGACAAGGCTACCTATGGCTATATTTTTAAAATGTGTGATTTTCACCCCCATTTGTGAGTCTTGAGTTTGTGGACCTTTGAGCTGAATTTCCTACTTTAGTGAGAATTAATATGATAGAGGAATTTTCTGAACCACATGAGTATCAAAATAGCCAAATATCCTCCCTTTTACATTACATTAATCATAATTTTGAAATCCCCTTTGATCCTATGAAAACCTTGTCTTTTATAGCCACATTACAATCCCAATACCTTTTCTCACCCAATATCAACATGGATTTTCATTACATAATTTTTTTTGAAATTTAAGTGTGGGGGGAATGGATTTCATTTTGGGTACCTTTTTTTGATTTCAACATATTACCATATTATTTAGGGAAAGCATCCATTTTAGTGTGGGGGAGAGGTTTTCCTTCAGTGGGATTTGGGAATTTATATATGCTTATTACATATTGTTCAAATTTTATTGAAAATTGTTCTAGAAAAAAAATCAAAAAAAAAAAAAAAATCAAAAAAATAAAATAAAATAAAATAAAAAAATGAAAATAATAATGGGTTGTGTCTTAATTGGGTCCAAAATAACAATTTATTAGCCTTTTATCTTGTTATAACTATTACAATTAGTGTCATGAGGAGATCAATCATGGGTTGGAATATGAGTGTGAGATCTGTTTCAAGTTCAACTTTCGAAACTAAGAAAAAAAAGAAAAAAAGAACAGTTGCATTATATTCTTAGGTCATTTGGAGAAGTTCTGTGCTTTGTAAATATTCCTTCGTCTCATTCCCTTCATATTTCCTTCCAGTTTTGTGTCTTATTTCACATTTTCATTCCTTCTTGAATATGTGTTTTCATTTCCTTCCATGTTTCATTTAAAAAAAATATATGCATTGTTTTTTCCATGTTAGTATTTTACCCCCTTTTCCCTATATTTTGGATATCATCTTACTACCATCCTATAGCCACAGTAAAACCCCTAAAAATACCTCTTTATTTTTGAGCACTTTAGGTTAGGGAGTGGAAGATGAGAGCTCTTAAAAACTCTAAGATTTTCACTTTTGGTTGGTGAAAGAGTGAACCTCCACAAATGAATTTTATAATCTTGAGAGGTGAGAGTTTTGAGTGTCAAAATTTTATATTTCTAAATTTGAGCATGAAAAAGAGTTGTTTTTTGAATATTTTTCTGTAAAATGTTGAGTTGTAATTAAATATGGATGAGTGAAATAGTTTGAACCTCCCCTGATTGGAGAAAACAAAATTTTAATATTTGTTGGTGAGTGAAAATGATTTTTTCATGTTTTTATATTTGTTGCACATGAGGACATGCAAAAGACTAAGTGTGGGGGAGTTTATATTATTAATATTTTCATGACTTATTATATACTCTTTTTACTTATTTTATATGAAATGTGCATAATTTATGTGAAATATTAATGTTTTAATACTAAGTATAATTTTTGATCATTTTTAGAAATAGTCTAATTGAGTTAGTTTACTATTTTATTTATAACTACCCCCTACTAATCCAAATTGTGTGTTTTATGTTTTTTTGGGATTCCTAATTTAATATAAAACATTTCATTAGAAGGGATCATGGGCCAATTCTTCCATTTGAAGGCTCATATGGACCACACAAGAAGTCCTACATAATCTGTGAGGAAACTGAACCATCCTTTAAGATTGAATTACTGGGCTCAATATAGAGGTTAAAATTATTTCATTATGCTCCAAGGTTTGGGAGATATTGTAATGAGTCTTGGATAAAAATTTCAATGCCCAAATCCAAATACAAGGGGCCCAACTGACTCATTTAAACTCATCCCACCATTCTAGTAGGGAATTAAAATCAGTATAGTATTCATGACATGTATCCTGATATATTCATCATATCAAGATGATATTTTTCAGTGTGAAATAGGATATATAGATGACCGACTTTGTTGAAGAAATAATTATGATTTTATGTCATATTCCTATTAAAAATTCCATTTATATTTGGGACATTGAAAAAGAATGGATGGAAATGTACAGTTTAACTTTGTTTAATCAAACTACCATAACGTTGGTTCCATAGGTCAAAATGACTGAAAATTTTGAGAGAATTTGTCCAATATGATTATCTAAAACTTTTAAGAAGGCGATATCTCGAGATTCGGCTGTCTGGATTTCCAAATTCTCCAGCCAATTGGAGGGATAGATTAGAAATGCCAACAGTCCACTTCTTTGGGCCATAAATACATTCCCCTCATCTCCTTCAAAAGAGTAGGTATTTCCAAGCAAAGGAGGATAGGTTAGAACGACCAAGGCTCTTAAAAAGGCTTTGTAGGATCTTCCATAATCATTTTTTTACTTGGGAAACCATTCCTCCTTACTTCCTTCCATTTACTTTTGTGTTGTTCTTTGTTTTTAATATTGTAAGTATTTTTTTGTAATTATATTTTAACGAAAGATTATTCTTCAATATCTCATATTCTCATCCAAATTATGTAGATTCATATTAATTTTCTTAAAATTGTTTAAATACAGTTGAATTACCTTCCCTTCTTTTACTATCTAATTCAATCTAATGTTCGTTTTTAATTATGATCACCCTTGATGCGTGTGTGTGTGTTCGACACACAAATCTTCTCTTATCCTATTCCTTTTGTTCTATTTATAATCTATCACCATTAACATATATTACGAGATTAATAACTATCTTAATGGCTGAGTAAGTCTATTATTGGGGTGAATCAATATTTAGGGATGTTAAGTGATTGAGAGTATTTGATTGATGAATATTCTTCAAATTAATATTGTGTATGTTGGACTTAACATATCATGTATTAATGACTTGTTTTGAATAACATGTGGTTTCCATGGATTATTGGAACCATAAATATACTATCATCAACAAGATATAATTGATATTATAACCCTATGTTATGTTAAGGCTTTGATTAATGTCTTAACACTTAGGAATTTCAATCAATGTTATCTTATTAAGTGAGTGTTAATTTAAATGCAATATAAAGAAAAGCTCAAGGATATCACAAGCTTAACTCCCTAAAAATCAAATCACCCCAATCTTTATAAATTTTTAAATCAATATTAATCAATAAATCATTTCATAAGCTCTACAAACAAACCCCCCCAATCATAATACAATCATCTAAAATCAAACGACTATTAAAAAGTATCATCACCGAGGATTCGACCCAAGTGCTGTTATACACATTACCAGAGCATCAGAACTTTGACTGGTTGAAAGGCGACAATCAGCCGTGCTTTCACTCTCTCTTAGGGAGGAAACCATTAACGGTATGACACCATCCCTTTATGGGAAACACCAACCTAGGCCCTCTCCCATATAGAATTATGATCCATCCACAAGGTAAACCATGGTGCCTCCCTCTTAGTCATGCATCTGGCCATTGTGTGATATCTTCCCTTTTTGTGACATAGCACCATAGGTACCCCCACATAAGGTATTCAAATCCATCCACCTAGTAAACATTGGGGCCTCCCTTCTTAGGATGTAGCATTCATGATGTGACATATTCCCTTTATGGGATACAAAAACTTGGTTTCTCTCTCATAGGGAATTTTTATCAATCCACCTGGTAAACCAAGGTTCCCCCTTTGGGATGTACCCTCATGATGTAACAAATTCCCTTTACGGGACCCATCCACATAGATCCACCTCCATATGGTGTCCTGATACATCCACAAACATTCATCATCCACCCTTATTATCCCCATGACACCATGTCTTGGTAGGATCTTCACACACATCGACCTCCATTATTTGGTCCTCCTCCCTAGGTGTAAGCCCCGACCCCCATTCAGAACTATATGGTATTTTATTCCCAACTATCTAAGATATGTATGAAACCCCCTTGCGGTTCAAGACCAACATCCTCTCTACCACCTCACTCTTCTCCCGATGAGATCATGCCATCCACCTGGGCCGCTCCTACATATAAGCCCCATACACTTTATCACTTCTCCTAGGAGCACTGGGAAGCTTCCACATGTAATCCCCACGTAATCTAACCAAGATAAATCCTCTTTAAATGGGAAGATTCTATATATAAGCCCCATACAATCCATCTAACTACATGATTTTTGATCAATGTCTTCTTAAAAAGGTACATAGGGTGCCTCTTTGAGGTTGAATCCCGACCAATGGTAAACCATAGTGCCTCCCTCCTAGGTACACACCCTCTCTTATCCACCCCCATCAGTGTCTAGATTAGGCTTCATAGTGTGTGATATTTCCTTCATGGGGAATTCCATCTCGAGTGCCTGACCCATTCATCTGGTAAACCTTGGTGCCTCCCTATATAGAAAGAACCCTCTATGATCCACCCACAACAGTGTATAAATATTTCTTCCCGGTTTAAAATATTCCATTCATGGGACACACCATCCCGAGTCCACTATCATATGTTTTCCTAACCCATTCATCTGGTAAACCTTGGTGCCTCCCTACAAGGGGTGCACCATTTTTGATCCACCCCCAACAATGTCCAAATCATCCTTAATAGTGTGATTTCATACCATTATGGGACACACCTCCCTTAGTTTCCTTAATGAGTCATCCTGATCTATTATAATAAATATATTAATTATTTTAAACTCATGACTTATTATGTTACTACCCCATATTAATTTGGGTTTTTCGAAGGAAGACCTCATAAGAAAGCCATGTGGAATAATATACCCTATGATCGACATGGGATTCCTTCGGTTCTGTGACCTTGAGAAGCACTCCAATGAGGAAGAATACAATTCCTAATTCACCTAGCATCCAGTGATTCCTATACATTCTCAAAATTTCCATATTATCTAATGAAAGTTAATTTCACTCTAAATATCACCTATAATGCTCATACTATCCATCATAATTTGCTAGCATCCACAGAGACAAGGCATCAATAAAGAGTTTCAAGAACCATTTATTAATCTATGAGGCAGAACTAGACATGGAGATGAATTTCATGGAAGCATACACGGAAGGAGGATGTGACATCCCATCTTACCATTTTGATCATGGAGCAAACATCTCTGACGAATTACAGAATGCTGCCCTCCTTTAGAAAGCTGGAATGTGGGGCAATGAAATGCGCACCAGGGAACGATAACATGAAAGGTGGTGCACCCTAGAGAAATTTCTGTAAGAATTAATTTATATAAGGACCATATTAATACTCATAAAATCATATATTATACCCTTAAAACATTTTATTACTTTTTTGTTAATAATATTTCTTTATTTCCATTTTTTCGGTGTTACTTACCTTTTTTTTCATTCTCCTTTGGTCATGAAATTTCACATTCTTCTTCGTATGATATAAATCCAAAATTAACAAAAAATATTAATTTTATAAATATAATTTTAAATTATTATATACATTTTAATAACCATTTTATAAAATTGTTCATGGAAAGAAAATCATATCACTTTGGCGAGATTGTGGGTCGTACGTATGCACACATGACAATATCATTCCCTTAATGAGTGAAAGTGTAAGTATGTGGATCATATATTAATTTTATAAAATTATTACCATCACATATAAATCATATATTTTCATTAATTATATCATTTTTACATTCCAATTGAATTTTAAGTGAAAAATGATTTACATCGCTTCGCGACACGATAGTTCATCGTACACACATGTGATATTATCATATTTTAAGTGGAATGGGTCATAAAAAGGTATATGTGATATTATAATAAAATAAGTATAAAAAAATTATAAATTTCATTTATAAATGTTAAATCCATCATTATATCGATAATTTAATGGTGGTAATGGAAAATGAATTAAATCAATTTGCAATGAGGTAGTCTGCTGTACGCACGACTTACAGTTTTGTTTCCCATTTAATGGAATATAAGATAGATATATGTCATTAAATTAAAATAATAATATTTAATTATATAGGATATTATATTATTTCTTAAATTATTAGTATTTAAAAATAATTTATGTAGGTTGATGAAGAAATAAAATAAAAATGGTTGTTTAGGAATGTAATCTCTTCCTCGCGTAACCTCCTCAGGTTTACACAAAAATCCTTAATAAGATGGATTTCAAAACAAAAAAAGACTTCTAGTATGCGGGTAAGAATGTAGGGAATTTATTTTGGAAGTTCTTGGATTAACCAAATTTCTTTGGTTGTGTGAAGAGTGGAGGACATTGGTTGACCTTATCTAAGTGGGGGATAAGACACATAAGGATTTTTCTGAGAAGAAACAATGGAAACCATGATTTTATCAAGAAAAAAGCCTAAAAAATGGAAACGTATCAACCCTTATAGGAGATAAGGTCATAATATTTCCTTAAAAAGGGGTTTTTGACAATTTGGTTTTTCATTTGATGAATTTTCATCTTAGTTTAACCCTTGGTAAATCTGTTTTTACCCAAACCACAATAATTAAATATTACTGCATTTACTTTTCATAATCATAAAAAATTAAAATGAAATCATTATATGATTTAATTATATTTTAATGAAAATATTGATTCCATTTAACAAATTCAATTAATATAATTAGTGGAATCCAAATTAAAATTATTCCTACATACCTGATGAAAATGCGGGTTTCTAAAAAGAAAATTCTTAAAAGAATGAAATGTTTCTATATTTCAATGGAATATAAAATTTATTCCAATATCTTAAATTAATTAAAATATAATATAATTTATATACTAATACAATAAAAATTAATAGTTTATTTTTTTTCTAAATAATTTAAATGAAGAAGTAGTTTTTAATAAAAATCAATATTTCTCAATATTCATAAAAAATTGAAACTTTTAAGGACAATTACATAATATCACCGTAATATAATTTAGAAATGTCTTGTTAAAAAATTAACTAAAATCTATCAATTAATGTTTTTAAAATTTTCAAAAATTATTTTTATCATAGGTGCATAAGAAGTTATGAAAACATTTTATTTGGAAATTAATTTTTTCCAAAAACATTTCTTTTACATTCAAATGATTATTATTTTTATTTATAATAATAGATAAAAAATTAATATATGTTTAATATATTTATTTTTCATTTGTTAGTTACTAAAATTCATACTGTACCACCCCATGGTTTTACAGTATGTATTTTTTAAATTAAATTAATCTCTTAGATAGACTACTTTGCACAAAACACCAATCTTTAAAGAACTCTAAAATATTATTATTTTATCAAAAGAATTTTCACCAATCCATTATAATAGAAGGAATGAATGAGATTAAATAATTCTAAAAATATATTATATATATATTTTATAAAATTAATTCACTGGTTTTAATTAATTATAAATGAAAATAAAAATGAATTGAACATAAAGAATGTGTTTTTATAAAAAATTTTTATTTTTCCGACAATAGAATTGTATCTTAATAAATTAATTAATCATTAATATTGAATGATATCATTAAAATTTATAGTTTATTAATTAATTAAAATGTTTTTATATTCATCAAATATGTTTGATATTCTAAATATAAGAATAAATCCAATTTTAATCATAAGAAGAAATATTTTTCTAAAAGAAAATATTTTCTCCATTTATTGGAACAACTATGTTAAATTACTTTTTGAAAATTTTAAAAAATTAATTTCATAATATAATATTTATTTTTGAAAAAATAATTTAAAAAATATCATAGTATGAAATTTTGGTATTTTTTTGAGAGGATCTATTTTTTGATATATAGTGAAAAAGTCTGAATATTATCTGAAAACTGACATTTCATCAAAATAATTTTAAATGTTAAATTATATTTTAAATTGGGTTTGAAGTCAAAATAGTAAAATTATAAATATATTAATAAAATTTTGGTCCTTAAATGAATTTTCATTTTCAATTCTGATATAAAAATATTTCATTGTTTGGAACATTTTCTCATCAAAACCCTACATTTTCCTTTAGTATGTGGGGTTAATTTGAAATATAATTTAACAATTTTTATGAAATTAATTTGGTTAAATTGAATCCATATATGTAATCATAAGGTAAAATTTATTTTGGAAATTTATTTTCCTTTTTATTCAAAAAATGATTCCATGGTTAAAAAAATTTATCATAGTATATGTAAAATAATGTAACAAGTTAAAGTAAAAATGTAAAAGTTCAAAATAACTAAAAACTACAATATTAAATGGTATTTTGAACTTTTTCTAATTATGTTGATGAATTTCGAAAAATTAATTATCAAATAAATTTAGGTTAGTTAATTCCACCCATATTTGGTTGTCTTTAAACATAAAATAGTCATTATTCAATCACATAAAACCACCCATCCTCAAGTATAAATACCACCCTCAACTCCCTCTTTCTCATCAGAAGTATCGAAGCTCCTCAATTTATGAAAAAATATCTCATCCTCAACATAACCATGTAGAGGTTCTTCTTGATTCATGAAAATACGAATTCCATGTTTTTTAAGGGATCCTTCAAGGAGGTGATATTCAAGAGGTAATTTTTTCAAAACACCAATCTTATTTTCATTTCTTCCTATAGCTTCCCCTAACCACTTCATAATTCAAGAAATAATAAATCCAGAATAGTTTATATAATATAAATTAATATTTTTAATGTATTATCTTATATACATAATTTTATTACCTCCTTTTATTCAAATAAATGAAACCATAGTTCTTGTTATAGCAGTTAATCAACTTAGTGAATAATTATTTTGTTATTTTTTCATTACCACTGTTAAGGATATACATTAAAGTATTTTTTTGGTTAAATAAGATTTTAATTTTTATATTATATATAATTTAATTTTATTTAACTAATTTATATATCTATAATATAAAATAGAAAACTAGCTGGTGATGGTTGAAAAAACTACAAATTCATACTAAAAATTTATCATTTACATTTTATCAAATGAATAATTCCCATGTAAGAAATTAAAATGATATAAGAGACCATTTAAAATTTTGGAAATGAATTAATACCATTTCATTTCACCGTTATAGTTTTATTTCCATTCTGAATGAACGACCATGATTATACAGAAATGAACCAACCATGAAAACCCTGAAACCAAAACACCATAAACAATGAAAATAATAAAATATTATTAATGAATGGTGCATAATATGTTATAAAAATATCATATAAAATATTATAAAATTTAATTTAGACTTGAAACAAATTAATAACATTATTTAGACCATTATACTAGATGTTTATGTATGCAAAACTAATGGGAAGTGTGAGATATGGTTTTCTTGTCTCACCATTTCTTTAATGAGATATATTCCTTATTCACCAATTTTTTCTTATGTGTGGTGTATATAATTTCCTTTGATATATAATAAAATGAATCTAATTATATTATTTTTAATAAATGTTTTATTTGATTAGTATTACTTTTATGGGGAATTCAATTTGACAGATTACAATGTGGTAAGGGAATTATTAACCCAATTTCCCTTATTTGGGTAAACATTTTACATCATTGATAATCTCATTATATAATTATGTGTGGTTTTAATTTTGATTTTATTATATATAATTTTCATTTTTTATGTGTATTAATATTTAATACACAAAATTTATTAATTTTGTTAATTATATATTCAATGATGTGATATTTAAAAAGAATTTTTTTATGAATTTTTATTTTTTAAAATTTCCCTTAAAAAATTATTTATCATCCATAACCATGTTTTCAAAAAAAAAATTCCAATTTTTTTTAATATTTTAATATTATTTTTTATCTTAATTTTTAATCATGTTTTAGTTTTGACAAAATGGTTTGAAAGGATTCACTTTTTCATTTTCCAAGTGAGGTTCATTATGAATTTTCCGAAAAAAATATAGAAGGAATGTTTTTTTAACTCACACACCATGAGAGGATTTTCCAAGAATCATGATGCTAAAATTCCATTAAGATTTATTTACAACATTACAAGGTTATTTTGAAAAAATATTTTTTATTTCTTAATTGTACTTCATTTAAAAAATATTTTCAAAACAGAATATATATTTTCCTTAATATTTATTTCAAGGGATCATTTTCAATTAACTTCCATATAAGAAAATATTATTTTATGTTACATATTTTATACTTGGGATTTTATTAATTAATATCATCCTCAATTTTTTATGGTTTGTTTATGTTAATGATGTAATGATATTTATAATACATATTCATTTCCATATGAAATGTTATGATGAAATATTCCTGAAATCTAATTTATTTTCTTGGGTTCAGATATGATTTAGGTTCTTGTAAAAAACCTATTTATGGTTTCATTATGTCAAGGGAGGGAAATATATCTAACTCCAATGTATTGGGAAATGATATATATCTCATGATATAGAACTGACTAGAATGGTATATAAAATCAGTTCATTAAAGGAATTTTTTTACCATGATGACTTGGGGATTGAACCCAATCTACAATGATAATATTGAGAGTGATACTTGGATACTATGATTGCTTGGGGAGTAAACCCAATTAACTATTCTTGTAATGGGAGTTAAGATTAGCTAAAAAATTGGTTTGTGGAGTGAACCCAAACCGCTATTATAGTATTAGGAGTGATCATTATCTACTATGATGGTTTGGGAAGTGAACTCATTCTACTATGATAGTCCTATAAAAGAACATTGGATAAAAAGGAAATAATATTCTATTCTTATATTTATTCCACATTTCATGTATTATTCTACAATTATTCTCACATGGCTCATGATTTCTTATTATGCAAGTCTTATGAATCTTTATGATTTATTCCATGAATCAAGATTGTGATATTTGATATACAAGGTATAATTTTATACCGTATTGTATATGATTTTAGGCTATGTAATTATTTATATCTCCCATGTTTACCAATAAGTAGAATTTGATCTCCCTCTTCTTTATGTTTTTTTTCACCAAGATATGAAGGAAGGTAATAAGTATGCCATTTCCAAAAGGGTTCTAGTTATGAAAGAATAATAAGGAGTTGATGTAGATGTTTTATGAACAAGTTATTTATGTTTCGAAACATAGAAATAAAATAATCCCATACGGACTAGGAATGGTTTATTTATTTTATGTAATGAATACTCATCTATGTAAATGTATTATCTATTTTTGAAAATAGTGCTTAGTTATAGTTGGTATCAGGGAATGTTTATTTAACCATTGTAAACTATGATGTGAAAACCCTAGTAAGAACCCTAAGTGTATGTCAAGGTTATAATCCAATAGTATTTTTAATGATAATTAATAACCAAAGTGAAACCAAAGTTGTCATAGAATAAAAATTTATATGAAATTTCCCTTGATTATGTGGTTTTCCTATTATGAGTAGTACTTATCACACTATTATTTTTGGTTTTATTCAATGGATGGAACCCTATAGAACCATGTTAATACTGAATGTAATGAGAAATGAAATAATTTTAATCCTTATTAAAATGATGTTATGGGATATTGAATGTAAAATCTTCTTTCTATACTCACACAAATCATGAATCATATAGGACTTCCAAATGAGTAAAGGGGGGAAAATTCTAAAGATTCTATGATGAGAATTGTCCACCACATTTGATTTGGTATTCTAATCCATTAGTGGATGATAAATATTTCAAAAAAATTGAGAAAATATTTTCTTTTATTAAATTCCACAGACATTAAACTTTTTTCCTAGTTTTCTATCACCTCAAATGCCAAGAAGATCAATGGAAAAATCTTATCAAGAATACAAGGAAAGAAGAAAAAAGTGAATCAATGGAATGAGATTAGTTTGAGGGAATATTACTCTATAATAACTCAACTTTTATTCTATATTTAAATATAGAGAATTAATTTCTTGAGCTGAAGAAAAAGGATGACTAATATATTTGTACATATGAGGAAAATTTTAGAAGAAATGAAAGGTATGAGTCCAATTTTAAGATCATTCCTATAATTGAAATTGATTGATTATTTTTTGGATTGAAATGAATTTATTTAAAAGAATTAGATATAATATATTTTAGTACCTATGAGTAAATTGGTTTATTTATTATTAGAGTGGATACATAAATAAGACATACCCATCAATCTCATTGATTTGATAAGAAAGGGAAAATGGAATTAAAAATAAATTATAATCACTGTGGGGATAAGGAAATGTCATTTTATTTATGAAAAATATGTGGCAAGAAACATGGAATAAATTCTCTTAATAGAACTGATAAATGTTTTTGTGCAGAAGGGAAGGTCATCGGGAAACTGATTGTTGAAGTGATGGGGAGAAGTTAACTAATGATGAAAATAGAGAGAAAAAAACATGAAATGAAGCACCAACACACTGGTGTTTCATATACATAGAGTTTGGGAATTATTAGAATCAATTCCCCAATCCAAGGGAAAATATGGATGACAATACACAATAAACTATAAAAGAAAAATTATGGAGCTTCAACTTATACAATCAAAATAGACAATGTAAATCGTATTAATTAGGGAATATTTATCATTCCCTTCTTATTTAGGAATATCATGTCTAATTATGTATGAGTGAGACATATTAAAATAATATTTTTTATAATTTAGGGTAATTTAATGTGATTATTCCCATAAACATAAATTCTTGAATAATGAAATATCTTAGGATTGTTCCACTCTAGGTTTTTTCTAAATTATTTGGAAGTATTTTTTCATGTCACTGGTAACTAAGAAAATGGATTGAATTGAAATTTTTGGGGACACATGATTAAGGAAAAATGCACCTTAATATTTTAATGATGAGGAGATAATAATGAGATAAGGAGACGTTTTTTGTGATAAAATAAATGGGATAGTATTGATGAACTTCGAATTGTCTTGTAAAATGATGAAAAATTGGCTTATAGATTGAGTTTGTCGATGTTTTGGATTTATAATATGAGGAGAGTTAGTTTTTGGAAGAGTTCATATTTTAATTAATTATTTATGGTAATTTAGTTTACTACCATGGTTTATGATAATACATGACTATGATATTCAGATGATTTATGTTTGCAGTTTAAATCTTTATCAATTTGTTTGGGGGATTGATGATAAGTTCATTTTTATAATATAGTGACCTTCATTTCAATGTTTTGTATTTTAATATTTTTGAAGGTTCATAAGGGTAACCATTTATTCAATTTTTTACATTGATATTTAGAAAATGTTTCATATAATAATGTATTACTTGACCATATTAATATTTATGTGTATTGAATAATCTTTTCTAACCATTTGGTAATGATAACTAGGGATATAATTAATGAATTTTTATTCCATTAGGGGTCTTATGATCCACAATTTCTATTGGAATTAAAATTTTAAATTAATTTCATAAAGAAATATACTAATTGGAGATTGATCAAGGTAAAACCAAAAGAGTGAGATTGAACTTATGATATGAAATCAAGTAATAATTATTTCTCAAATGTTTTTGAATTTTTTTCTCCAATTACATTCATTTCTGATGATATCAATGACCTTTTTATAATTATTTTTTATATGGTTATTTGGTCATTAAAAAAATATATGAAAATGTTCATTATCATTATCCATCATAACAGAATATGTATAATTCTCTTCAATGTCCATATTTTTAGTTTCAGCCAATTGGATCTTATTTTTTGGTGATATTCATCTATTACATTTCCTATTTTTAAGTGGTAGTGTAATTGACACTTTTTATGATTAGGGTTTCTGAATATTAAATTATCAAATGAAAAATTTTATTGATTATATATAATTTAAAATCTATGGGGACATAATTTTTTGAAATTCCTAATTGTATCAAGACTGTAACTCATTGATATAATCTTACACCAAATCTCTCTCATGTTCATGATGTGTTCTATGTACTTATCCTAATGAAGTACATACTAGATCTTTATCATGTAACAATTTATAATTTCCCACCATTGAATAAATTTATTTCTTATTAAGAGAATCCAATAGATATTCGGGATCATAGAAATATTGTTCTACCAAACAAGACCACTCAAACAGTTAATGGTCTATATCAAAACCATGAAATTGAGGAAGCCACATGGGAACCATGGGATGTGATGAAGCATGTGTATACTTATCTATCTAGATACGTGTAATAAATTTCAATGGTGAAATTTATTTTAACATTTTTATAATTTAACAACAAAAAATTTAGTGGCATCTCAATTTTAAATAAATTTAATATTTTTTATATCTTCCCTTTCACAAAACATCTAACTTAAACTAAATCCAAAATATGATTATTTTACCAGAGTTTTTATAACATATCCCTCAGAATGGTAGAAATTAATGAGATTAAATAAATTATAGGAAAATGTTTACATATTTTTATAAAATAAGTTCATTGGATTGAAATTTAATTGAAATGAAAATATAAACCAGTTGATCATAAAGGATACGTTTTCATAAAAAACTAATATTATTCCAATAATAGAATATTATCTTAATAAATTAAATTAATTAATATTAGAGAAATATCTCAATGAAATTTATATTTTATATATTGAATAATTTTTTTAAAAAAATAATCCAATAATTATGATAGGATTACAATAAGAATAAATACATTTTTAATCATAAAAGAAATATATTTCTAAAAAGAAAAATGTCCTTACTTTAATGGTGTACCTCGTTTAAAAACAAATTTTAACAATTTTATAAAATTTATTTTACAAACTAAACTTTATTTTTGGAATCATAATATCATAAATTTCATAGGGTTATTATTTTTTTGTATTTTTTTAGAGAAAATTCATTTTTGGATAAATAGTGAAAATACTAAATATTAATTTAAAACTAACATTTCATATAAAAAATTATTAAATATAAATTTCACCTGAAATTGGTTTTAAAGTAATAATATTTCAATTAGACATCTATTAATTCAATTTGGTCCATTTAAATCATTTTCATATTAAATATCTATACAAAAACATTTCGATCTTTTTAAAATTTTCCCTTTAGAAACCAATTTTGTTATCTCGTCTATAAGAATAATTAGAAATATCATTTTATAAATTTTTTAAATTTAATTTAATAAAATTAATTCCATATTTTGAATCAGAAGTTACAAATTCTATGGTAATGTCATTTTCATTTTTAGGAATAAAAAGGTACCATGGTAAAAAAATGAAACCACCCAAAGTTTTCAATGGAAATTTCATTCTTATAATAATGTTATATAATCACATGAATTCACAAAATAAATAACTAATAAGTTCTACATTACATTTAAACATAATTGTTTCACTGCTATGATTCGAATTTCAAAATATTAACATACACAGTTGCAATCAGTAACCTTACCTATGATAGAAAATAAATAATATTCAAGTAGAAGTACAATATACCTATATATGGAAATAAGATAATAAATTTATTAAAATTGTTATTTTTCAAGTAATTTGTGATTTTAATTAAAAATTAAATTAATTTGATTTATAAAATTATTCTTGAAAAATTGATTTCATTTTTTGATTCTACATGTCAAAAATATTTAGGGTGAAGTTTTGGTATTTTTTTGATATACTAGATTTTTTGATGAATAATATAATACGATAATTTATGATAAATGATAAATACATAAATTATGATGTCATAAGCTAGTGTATGGCTAACGTAAGTATATTATCTTGAAAACACATGATATTATAAATGTTTTTGGTCATGGAATCATCACTATTTCTTGTCTTATAAAAAAATAATAAACTAATGATTATAACATTATGAAAACCCTCCCCTCCTCCACTATAAATACCACTCATCCTTACCTCTTCTCTTTACTCCTCTCAAACCTCATTCCTTGATGATATTCAAAAAAAAAATCACTCTCCAAGATACTTAAACTTGTCCGAAATCCCTTTGGTCTCCTCAAAAAACCAAATCCTCTCCCCTTAAGTGGCTCTCAAGTAATATTGAATCAAGATATAGATTCCTCTTTTCTTTTCTTTCTTTTTTTCTTTTCAAGTTAATTTGTTTTATTTTCTATCCTTACCTATCCACATCCAAATATTATGAAAAATCTAGTATGTTACATTTACTATAATTTTGTTATGAAAATAGAATAATTTATCATTATCTCTCATTTACTCTTCTTTTATTTTAGTAGTAAAGACCCCATCTGAGACGTGTTAATTTACAACATTCAAGGACGATGGGTTTTCAATTTCCATTATCGTCATAAATTATACTAATGAAACCATTTTCATGGTCAGAACAAACAATAATATATGTATTATACCATATCTATGGTTCTACAATTCTTTTTGTATACATGTTTTTGGTTTATAAAACAAAATGTGTTCTTTGTGGTCAAAAACCGCCAATTAACCCAAAAGGTTGTCACTAAAGTTTTATATAATGTTTTAAATTCCCTCAAAGCAACCAAATTATATTTTCAACCATGTAACATTATATATGTTCAATAATAAAATTTAACTTCAATTTTTGAAAATCACCTTCATCATACATGTTTATCCGAACATGAACCGATCATTAAAACCAAGCAAGAAAATATAATCGAACAATGAAATTGAACCTCAAAACCAATAAAAATGGTTATAAATGAACTTAAAAAGGTTATAATAAATATTTTACATATATAATAGGTTATGGAATTATTATTTAATGAACCTAATTTGATTATTCAATTCATTTTTTTCAAGAAAATATCCCCATCATATTTAAGGTAAGGGATCCTCTCCATTTCACTTTTATTCCAGAATGTCCTCTTTACTATGCCATTTTATGTGCAATCCATAATGATGACGTATGATTTTAAAAATCCCCCATACATACCTCATGATTTATATGTTAGGATAAACCCTTTTCTCTCTCATGAAGCCCTCTTAAGTACTCCCAATATCATGCTGATCATCTATAAGGAACTCTACCCAAATCTCTTTTGTTCCTTTTAGGTTACCTTATCATTCTTTATACCAAAATGAAGTTATCTTATATATTTATGTGAATATTATAAAATCTGTGTACATGTAAAAAATTCATTTATCAAGACCTTTTTGTCGTTCTCTCTTTCAGATATACATGTTTTTCTATGATTCCATCCTCAATACATCCCTGATAAGAAAACTTGTTTTATGGGAACTTCCACAATTCTTAACCAGTTTCAAGTGAACTCTATCTTCAATTTTAATACACCATTTTATTTATAAAATCCATCCTTTTTATTATTAAAACTTTTTAGTGCAACTTATGGTTTTTTATAAATTATTGTTCCCTTTTCAATTTTAAAGGATCTATAGTATTTTCCTTAAAACCTATCAAAAATGTTTTAATGCTAAAATTTCTTTAACACTTATCATTGATGTTTTCAATTCTATTTGAAATAAATTCCCTTGATACTTGCCTATTTTCCTTTATGAATGTCCATGTATATTTTAGTTCACTTCTTTCATAGAAACTTTTATGATACACCCATTTGTTATACATTATGACATGATTATGGTACCCAATCCTTTCCATGGGAAACCCTTATGTTTATATATGATTGATTATGTATGATTCATTATATGGAAAAATTATTCATGGAAAGTTAATATGGGTGCGTGTAGATAGCGCTCCAATGAATTTGGTAAAGTTGAGTCTAATGAGACGTTATGTGCGATGGTCTTGGCAGTTATCCTTCGCTTGTGCTACTATGTGTAACAGTGTTTGTGGTTAGGCTCAGCTTGTGATACTATGGGAAAAGGTCTTGGTGGTTATCCTTGACTCATACTAAATACATGTTTTATGTTTCTGACACATTACTATGAATCCATGTTTTTATTATTCCATGTTTATATGTTATTATTTCATATGTTACATGCCTTTTTTATATCATCATGTAATGACATCTATCCCATGTGGTAATTATTTGTTCTTATGGTTATTAACTTACTGGGATTTTAGCTCATCCCTTTGTTGATGTTATCCCAAGGTTATTCTATTTATATATATGAGTATAATGGAAGACATGATCTTTTTATGTAGTTTAAATAAAATGTTTTTTATAATGTTTGATTATGTACATAGTATTTGAAGAAACTAGACTTTACAATCCTTGGCTTATACTCTGAATACTTAAAATCATGTAATATAATATGTAAAAGGCAAGGGTCACTACAGTTGGTTTCAAAGTATGGCCTAGTTATTTATGGATATTAGGAATAGATCACCTTAGTGAGAACCTTGAGGATGCGACTAAGTATAAGAAAACATCCCTAATTATTTCTTAACTTTAGAGTAAGTTGTTTATTAAGTGAATACATCCTTATCTGGATACAGACAGGTAGAGGTGGCTCTAGGAAAGATTTACCTAGGAGTGAAAACTCTGACAAGGAGTTTCCAACCTGACCTAGTGTATCCTGGTACAAGACAACATTCATTTCTACACTATGGGTTTGAATGTCCCATTGGATATGTTTTGGTAAATTCATGATCTTAGTGCAAACTATTATTAAGTGAAAAAAATAATCACATAAGAATATAAGTTAAAAAATAGACCGAGTATTACCTAGATTTAAACCTAATAAATCTCTAGTTAGGATATACTTCTCCTTTACATGTTTATCCATTATTTTAAAAAGTTTCCTTTTAATGTTCAATAATTATGTATTCAATCCCTTTAATTGTACGTTATTTTTATTAGTTAATTATAGGAAATATAAGAACATTTTCCAACAAACAATGTGATAGTCAATGTGAATATTACACTAATGATATGCCTGATATGTTGGGAACATGTGCTCAAAGATTTTGGATAGTACTTGATCATCTGGATCAAGTTATGAATAATAACTTGAATGATTTGGAATGAACTACTCCTATAAGGAAAGTGTAAGATGTTGTAGAATCCTTCATGTGGAAAAGGCCTCTCATGTTTAACAGATCATCTGATCCCCTCCTCATGAAACAACAGATTATCTCCATTGAAAAGATATTCTTCATCCTCCAGTGCTCAGATGAAGAGAAATTTGTACTGGCAGTCAATCGTTTTGATGGGGAAGCTGATCAGTGGTGGACACTGATCAAGAATACAAAGTCCCAAGCCTAAATTGATTACATGGATTGGGAGGAATTAAAGATGATGTTTTTCAATAAATAATTTCCTCAAACCCTCCAACTCAAGATGGAAATAAAGTTATTCAGTCTCAAGTAGATGGAATATGAGTCCATTAGGGCATATGAAGTAAAAATTATGAGGCTCACATGGTACGACTCAGAATTTTTCAAGAACACCATAAGAAAAGCGGATCACTTCTTTAGAAGGCTAATGTTGAGTCTACAGAAGGTGTCGGACATCCTAGACTTTGACAGTTATGAGGAGATTTTACATTGCACCCTCAAGGGTGAAATGGAGATTGGAGACTCTTAGTGGTCCCATAGGCCTAGTGATAAGAATTAGAAAATGGATAAAAACATGGGTGGTTAATCAAAAAAATAACATGATGGAAAGAATCCCGAATATCCCACTTGTAAATGTTTCGGGAAGAAGCATCTTGGGAACTATCTACAGGGAAAAAATAATTTCTTCAAATGAGGAATAATGGGACTTCTGGCCAGGAACTTCCAAAGAGATATGAAGTATACCACTAATTTTGTGAAGAAAGGAAGGTTCAAATCAACACTCAGCCTATAGAGTAGTGTTAAAAATACATGGAGCATGGGAATTATGAAAAACAAATTGCCATATTCCAAGGGTTGGTGAAGGAATTGAACAACTACCAGCAAAGAAACAAGGAAGGTATCATGCTATCACTACTGTTGAGGTGAATATGAATAATGATGTGGTGACTGGTACACTAGTTATTTATTCAAGAATAGTGAACATACTATTTGATTCTGGCTCTATGCATTCTTTCATATATTTCACATTTAGTAGAACTATTCGAACACCACCACAAAATTTGGAGGATAAGTAAGCTATAAGAACAGTGAATGGGGAAATTATTTCATCCATGGTTTATAACTCCTCCCAAATTAATAATTGCAGATAGAACCTCCTAGAAAATCTCATTATACTTCCTTTAGTGGAGTTTGATGCTATCTTAGGCATGGATTGGATATCTGTATACAAAGAAAATATTAACTATCTGGAAAGGGAAATCACTCTTCAAATCCCAAAGCATCATCAGATTCTTTATAAGTGTTTGTAGGATGATAAATATCCTTTAGAATCATTGTCTTCAGTGTGAATATAAATTCCTTATGAGATAAATGTCTAGATCAAATGATTGAGAAAAAGGAGAGAGTCATGATAGAAGACATTTTATTTATGTATTCCTTAAAAATTTTATAGGTCTTCCACCTAATCAATAGGTTGAGTTATCAATTGATATTATTCATAGATCTCTGCCTATAACAAAGACACCTTGTAGAATGGCCACTGTAGAGATTAAAGAGATGAAGAAATAGTTACAGGACAATATGAAGAAGGGTTTTATATTCCTGAGAGCTTCACTGTGGGGTGCGCTAGTCTTCTTCCTCAAGAAGAATAATGAATCAATGCGCCTCTTCATTTATTATCGTGATCTCAATGAAATCAGAATAAAGAACAAGTATCCCCTACCACAAATAAGTGAATTTTTCGATTTTCTTTGTGGGGATAGTTATTTCTCTAAGGTGGACCTTCAGTTGGTATATCACAATTAAAGCTATGGAAGGAAGATATTCTCAAGACTACCTTTCAAATGAGGTATCGACACTATGAGTTCATAGTGACACCCTTCAGACTCACTAATACTCCAGAAAATTTCATGGATTTAATAAAAAGAGACTTTAGAGATTACCTTGACAAATTTTTGGTAGTTTTATTGACGGTATTCTGATATACTTTCAGAGTAAGGAGTAACTTGTGGAGCATTTGAATACTGTGTTAAAAACATTGCGAAGGGATAAGCTATATCCAAAGTATAGTAAATTTGGGTTTTGGATGGAGGAATTATCATTCTTGGGGAATTTTATCACCATCAAAGGGATATATGTGGACCCTTCCAAGACAGTGGAAATCAAAGAGTGGGCTTGGCCAACATCTATAGTGGAGATCCACAACATTCTGGGTCTAGTTGGGTATTATTGATGATTTTTGAAGAACATTTCATGATTTCCAAACCCAATGAGCAAGATGAAACAAAAGGGAGTAACGTTTTTTTGGACTCAGGAGTGTGAAGACTACTTTAAAGAGTGGAAAAAGAGGCTAATCACTGATCCAATACTCACACTTCCAACAAGTGGATAACTATTTTTGGTGTGTGTGCAGATGAAAAATGATAAAGTCATAGCCTACGTATCCTTGTAGCTAAAAATACATGAGAAAAACTACCCCACACATGATTTGGAGTTGGTGGATATGATCTTTGCGTTGAAAATATAGAGGAATTATCTCTATGGGCAGAAGTGATAGATATATATTGATTACAAGAGTCTCTAATATATATTCAAATATAAATAACATAATATGTGACGATGAGGATGCATAGAGATCATCAAGGATTTCTACATCTCAATCCACTACTATCCCAGTAAGTAAAATAAGATGGCAGATCCTCTATGTAGAAAAGATCCTGCATCTTTATCAATGATGATAATTGAAAAGGATCTGATCTTCTTAGATTTATAGAGGATGGAAATGGGAATCATTAAGGCAGGAACATCATAAATCATTTTTCTAATGATTTCTCAACCATCCCTCATAGAGAGAATAAAGGATGATCAAAGAAAAGACGTGGAAATTATGAAAATGGTAGAAGCTTTCACAAAATGAAAATCCATAGAGTTCATTATTTATGAGGAATGATTTGTAATATTTGGGTCACGATTATGTGTACCATAAAATCCAAAGATAAAAAATGAAATTTTGAATGAAACACATATCTCAACCATATTTATTCACCCTGGGAGCAAAAATATTTATCGAGACCTCCGATTAAACTTTTTGTGGGACAATATGAAAAGGGAGAGTTATAAATATACATTAATGTGCCTCGAATGTCCGCAAGAGAAGGATGAGATGAAAAAGTATAAGGGGATGATGAAACCACTACCTATACCATCATGGTAGTGGGATAATATTTCCATGTAATTTATCACTGGACTTCCAAAGACATCTATAAGAAATAATGATATATTGGTAATTTTGGATCGTCTTACAAAGATATCTCACTTTCTCTAGATTTGAGTGGAGTTCTCATTGGATTAACTTGCTCGAATATGTATCAAATAGGTGGTAAGGTTATATGAAGTAAAAATAAATATTTTATCCGATAGAGATCATAGATTCCCCTCGATGTTCTAGAATAGTCTCCAAAATACTTTTCGAACTGAACTGAACATCAGTACGATATATCATCCTCAAATGGATAGCCAATCTGAGCAGACTACTCAGACAATAGAAGACACGTTGAGAGTGTGTTCTATGGAAATAAGAGGAGGATGATACCAAAATCTTTCATTGGTTGAATTATCCAAGAAAAAAAAATTGTACTCAAGAATCTAAATGGCACCATACGAAGCCCTTTATGAGAAATTGTGCAGAACACTAGCCTGTTGGGATGAAATCGGTGAGCATAAGATGATAGGACCTGAAATGGTCAAAGAAATAGTGCAGAAGGTGAAAAACATTCAAAAACACATTAGGTAGGCCCAAATGTGACAAAATGGATGTGCAAACAATCATCGATGAGACCTTGAGTTCAATGTTAGAGACATAGAATTTCTACACATATCTCCATGGAAGAAGGTCGTGAGCTTTGGGAATAAAGGAATGTTAAGTCCCTGGTACATTATTCCCTTCAAGATTCTTTATTGTGTCAGGACTGTGGCCTATCGACTAGCACTTCCACCTACCATGGCCAATATACATGATGTCTTCCATGTATCACTCTTAATGAAGAACATACCAGATCCTCACATGTACTCTTTTCAGTGGTGGTACAATTGGAGGATGATATTTATTACGAGGAGAAGCCATTGAAGATATTTTATTATTGGGATAATGTTCTATGTAACAAGACTAATAAACTTTTAAAAGTACTGTGGAGTAACCACAAGTAAGAATAGGCAATAGGGGAACTGGATGAGACAATCTAGGAAAAGTACCCACACTTGTTTTTGGATTAGAATGTAAAAAAAAGAAATTTCAAGGGTGAAATTTCACAAGGGAGGGATAATGTAAGGAACCACAGTTTTCAATGGAAATTTCCTTCTTATAATAATATCATATAATAACTTTAAATCACTACATAATGAACTAAAATTTTTTATGTGACCTTAAAACATAAGTTTTTCCCTTCTGTAATTTTAATTTCGAAAACATGACATACACAGTAGTGATCAACATGTTATTTGGAGTCTAATATTACCAACTCAATTTTTGATGAATAGTAACATACCCTTTGGAATAGAAATGTTACCCTTATGAATTGTGATATACCCTAATGAATAGTATCCTTATCTATGATAGTATATAAATAATATTCACGTGGAAGAACGTTATACCTATATATGAGAATAAGAAAATAAATTTTTTAAAATTGTTGTTTTTTGAATAAATTGTGATTTTAATTAAAAATTATAATAACCATATTTAGAAAATTGTTTTTGAAAAATTTATTTCATTTTGGTATTTTACATGTCGTAAAATGGTTAGGGTAACTTTTTGGTATTTTTCTGAAATACTTGAATTTTTGGTGAATAGTAAAGTATGAAAATTTACGATAAATACTAAATAAAATAATTATGATGTCATCAGCTAATTTATGGATGATATAATGAAATTATCTAAAAATCACATGAAAATATTACTATTTTTGGTCAAGGAATCATCACTATTTCTTATCTTATGGAAAAATAATAAACTATTTATTATAGTGTTATGAAAACCCACCTCTCCTCTACTCTAAATACCACCCATCCTTACCTCTTATGTTCACTCATCTAATTCCTTGTTATTTTCCTATATTATTCCCAAATCCACCCCCAATATCCTCCCTCACACCCGAATTCCCTTTGTATCCTCAAAAGACCAAATATGCTCCACTTAAGAGGCTGTCAAGAAAGATTGAATCAAGAGGTAAATTCCTCTTTTGTTTTGTTTATTTTTCATTTCAAGTTCATTTGTTTTATTTTATATCCTTACATCTCCTGATCAAAATGTTATAAACAATCTAGTACCTTACATGTAATAGATTTTTTTATGACAATGGAATAATTTATCACCATCTTTCCTTTATTCTTATTTTATTTAAGTAGTCAAGACGCCATCTGAGATGTGTTAATTTACCACTTCCAAGGATGATGGGTTTTAAATTTCTGTTACGGTGTTCAATTCTGGACTTGACACCATTTTCATGGTTGATCTAGAAAATAATCTATGTATTATTCCTCATCTATGGTTCTATAATCCTTTTGTACACATAGTTTTGGTTCATAAAACAAAACGTGTTCTTTGTGGTTAGAAACCGCCAATTAACCCAAAAGTTTGTCACTAAAATTTTATTTAAGGATTAAACATAACTAAAAGAAACAAAATAAAATTTTCAGAAATGTAACCTTTTGGATTTTAAATAATAAAAAAATAACTTTAATTCTAGACAACCACCTTCATCATACATTTTAATCCGAACATGAACCGATCATTAAAACCAAACAAGAAAACAAACCCGGACAATTAAACCGAACCTCATAACCAATCAAAATTGTAATAAATATACATAAAAAGGATATAATAAATATTTTAAATATATAATAGGTTCTAGAATTAAAAAGTATTGAACCTAATTTTATTATTCCGGTCATTAAGTTCAAGCAAAGATCACCATCATATTTAAGGTAAGGGATCCTCTCCATTTCACTTTTATTCAAGAATGTCCTATATGCTATTCCATTTTATGTGTAATACCTAATAATGGGGTATTATTCTGCACCCCATACTTTCTTCATGATTTATAAGTGATGTGAAACCCCTTTATCTGTCATGAATATTTCATAATTACACCGAATATCATGCCTATCATCTGTACGGAATTCTACTGGAATCTCATTTATTCTTTCAGGTTTCCTTATCATTATTTATACCAAAATGAAGTTATCTTTTCTATTTATGTGAATCTTATAAATTATTCTTAAATGTAAAAAATTCATTTTTAAAGAACCTTCCATCGTTATCTCTCTAGGATATAAATGCTTTTAAGTGATCCCCCCCTCAAAACGTCCCTTAAGAAAACATGTTTTAAGGGAACTTTCTGAATTTTTACCCAATTTCAAGTGCACTCTTCTATTTTAATCCATCATGGGCTTTATAAAATTAGTAATTTTTATTATGAAAATCATATGGGTTCACTTCTGGTATTTTATGAAGTATTTTTCCCTTTTCTATTTTAATGGCTCTATATTATTCTCCTCAAAACATCTCAATAATGTTTTAATGCTAAAATTTATTAAATAATTTTCATACATGATGTCACTTTTACTTGACATAACTTCTTAATATACATTCCTAATTTTCATTATGAACATCCATGTATATTTTAGTTCCTTTCTATCATGGAAACTTTTATGATATTCTCATTTGTTATGCCTTATGTCATGATTATGGTACCCAATCGTTTCCATGGGTAACCCTTATGTTTATATATAATTGATTATGTATGATTAATTATATGGAAAAATATTAATGTAATGTTAAGATGGATGTGCCCCAATAGTTCTCCAATTCATTGGGTAATTTTTAGTCTCATGAGTTGTTATGTGTGATTGTCTTGGTGGTTAGACTTAGATTATGCTACTATGTACAACGGTCCTTGTGGTTAGCCTTGTCTTGTGCTACTATGGGAAATAGTCTTGGAGGTTATCCTTGATTAATAATAAATACTTGTTTTATGTTTCTTACACATTACTATGACTCCTTGTTTTTATGATTCCATGTTTATATGTTATTATTCAATAGGTTACTTGAATTTTTTATATCATCATCTCATACCTTCTATCATATGTATTAATGCTTTGTTCTAATGGTTATTCCATTACTATAATTTTAGATCATCCCTTTGTTCATGTTATCCCTAGGTTATCCTATGTAGATGTATAAGCAAAATGGAAGACATGAGCTCCTTATAGAGTTTAAATAAAAAGTCATTTTTATAATGTTTTATTATGTACCTAGTTTTATAAGACACTATACATTACGATCCTTGGCTTGTTCTCTGAATTCTTAAAATCTTGTAATGTTATATGTAAAAGGATAGGGTCTCTATAAAAAATATTTACCGTACTATTGGTAAAATAATTCAAGGGGTTAAATTTAAAAGGTAAAAGATTAAAATACCTAAAAAACTAGAACATTAAATGGATATTTGAAGTGTTTATAAAGCATAACCAGCATTTGATACTTTAATTATCATCCAAATTATTGTGTATTAATTCCACCAAAATTTGGTTGGATTTAAATATAAAATTATGATTATTTAATAAAATTAAAACCACCCTTCCTCAAATATAAATATCAAACCTAACCAAACCATTTCTCCTCAAAAGCTAGTAAGAAACTAAATTACATTCCAAACAGTCTCCTACCCACCATACCCATGTCCAGGTGCATTGTTTTCTCAACAAAAGAATAATTCCAAGGCCATTAAGGTATCCCTGAATGAGGTGATATTCAAGATGTAATTTTCTCAAACTACTACTCTAATTTTCTACTTTTCTTATGCATTATCCTATCCACCTTCATCCATCATGTTATAATGACTCCCTAATCACGTATATACTGTAATTTTATATTGATAATACAAAATATTATATTCATACTTTTTATTATCTCCTATTATTCAAATAATGGAATCCATTCTTCAAATGATGGTGGTTATTCATCTCTATGAGTAATGATTTTTTTTGTTTTCCATTACATCCATCAAAGATGGACATAAAATTATAAATATTTTTAAATAAGATTAAAATTTTGTATTATAACCACATTCATGTTATGAAACTAATATATAGACATAATATTAAATAAAACAAAACTAGTTTATGATGATTAGAGAAATGGCCAAATTAACCTAAACATTTATCAATAACATTTTATTAAATGAATCATCCACATGTAAGAAAAAAATGATATATGGAACCATTTAAATTTTCATAATTCCATTATTGACATTTAATTTTAGTTATGTAGTTTTATTTCCATTCTATAGTAAAATCCATAATTATACACAAAGGAACCGACCATGAAAACTCTGAAATAAACACACCTGAAACAATGAAAATTTTGATATATTATTAATGAATGAATTGTAAGTTGTTATAAAAACATCCTAAAAGATATTATAAATATTTATAGATCTATGAAAATATTAATTACATTTTTTAAACAATTATATACCAGGTTTATTTATGTAAAACTAATGGGAATATGATGTTATGGTTTCTCATCTCACTTTTCTTCTGTGAGATATATTCCTCATTCACCACTTATTTATCATATGTGGTGTATATACTAACCTTATATATAAAATATATTGAATCATGTTATATTAATGTTATTAAATGTTTCATTTTATAATTATTACTTTTATGGGGTATATGATGCAACTGATGACACAATGGTAAGGGAATTTTAACCCAATATACATTAATTATGTTAACATTCTACATCATTGATTATGTCATGATATGATTACATGAGAGATAAAATTTTATTATATTATGTTTCATTTAAACTTTATTTGTATTTTTAGTGAATACCCACAATCTAATGATTTTATTAACACACACTTCAATGATCTTATATTTATAAGGGATATTATTTCAAAAATCATCGTCTTAAAATTCCCCTTAAAACTCTATTTTATCATCCATGATTGTGTTTTATAAAATTTATTATAAAAATATTTTTAATATTATGATATTATTTTTTAGACATTTTTAGTCACTTATTACTTATAAATTTTTTGAATGGATTATTGTTTTCATTTTCTAATTGAGGTTCATTATGAATTTTCTGAAAAAAATATAGATGGAAAGTTTTTTAACTTATACAACATGAGTGGATTTTACAACCATCATGAAGCATTAAATCCATGAAGATTTATTAAAAAATATATAAGATTATTTTTAGATATTTATTTTTCTTTTATAATTGCATTTAATTTAAAAAAATATATTCATAATAGAAAGGATATTTTCATCAAGAATTATTTCAAGAGATAAATTAGAATTATTTTCCATATATGATAATATTATTTGACGTTACATATGATTTACTAGGGATATTATTCAATAATAAAATTCTTATTATATTTATTATTTTTTGGATTAGATCATAAGATATTTATAAAAACTATTTATATTCCATGGGCTATGTTATGATGAAATGTTAATGAATCTGAATTTATTTTCATGGGTTCTGACAGTATTTATGTTATTTTGGCACACATATGTATAGTTTCATTATGTGGTGCATGTGATATTATCTACCTCCCCTAAATTATGTAATGATTTCTATCCCATGATATATATAGGATCGGAACATGATGTTAAACTAGTTCGATAATGGAATTAGTCTACCGCGATTGTTTGGTGAGTGAACCCAATATAGTATGATATTCTTGGGAGTGAACCTTTTCTACTACAATGGTTTGAAACGTGATCCCAATCCACTCTGATAGTCTTCAATTTTAACCTTGTATATAAAAATGATTTTCGGAGTGATCCTAATCCACTATGATTGTATTGGAAGGGAACATTGGCTACTAGGATGGTTTGGTAAGTAAACCCATTGATCTTTGATATTCTTGGAAAAGTGTTTTTACTACTAAGGAAATAATTTTTATTCTTATGTGTATGAAACATTTCCTTTACTATTCCAATATTAATCTCACATCGATCATTGTTTCTTATTTTTCATGTCTTATTAACATCTATGATTTATTAAATGAATCAAGATTAATATCATTGATATGTTGGGTATAATTTGATAATGATATGTACATGTTCTTATAATTATGTTATGGTTGATATATCCCTTGTATACCCTGATCGAGAATCTGAGATCACTCTTTAGTTATATTTATTTTCTCTATAATATTATGTAAGTTACAATGTATGAGAGGTTGAAAATTATTCTATTTATGAAACAACAAGTGGGAGATGATATAGATGTTTTATGAACCTGTAGTTTTTGTTTCTGACTTTCCAAATAAACTAAACCCATAAGGACCTAGAATTATATTGTATGTTATGTCATTAAGATTCATCAATCTATATGAAATATATATGTATTAAAAGAGTGGTTTTTTAAACATAACCTTAAATTACCACTCTTTTATAATTATAATGTTTAAATAATATTTTAATATAGTATTTTATTTAATCTAAACCTAGTATTGTGTGCATCACAAGTTATTTTAGAGATTGTATTTACTTAAAATGATATAAATAATAAATTCAAAGTGTGTCAAGATTAGGAAATTTTACCAAAACATCAATGAAATTACATCCATATGATAATTTTTCTTTATAGTTTAGTAATAATTTTTACTTATAATTTTTCATCAAAATAGATTTGGAGCTTGGTTGATGAACTCCTAATATCCAGGAAGATTCCACCAAACCAAATACCAAATATTAAGAATATGAATCTCTAAAAATGGTCTACCACAAAATATATTAGTTCCAAATCACTAATAATAGGGAGAGTATCAAAACAACCAATAATTCAAGGTTGAAGAATAAGTACTTTGGATAACATCACATTCTGTTCACATATTCCTCTCTAAAACATGTTAAATAATAAAATTAAAGTCCTATATTCATTATATTATATATCCAATAAAATGTAGAATCTTAATATTACCAATGAGTGATTTTATATAATGTTATTAAGAATTTAAATGTAAATGATAAATGAATCTTTTATATTTAAACTAAGGGTTTATAAAAAAATTCATCACTTGAGATTCTTCGGTTGGATTCTTATTTTTTAAAAAATAAGTATATTGGGATTTTATTTATTAAAATTATATATATATAAATGGTACCCTACTTTCTTTGTGACAACCCATCCTATCCGGCAAGGCCATGAGGCTTGATCTGATGATGGAAGGGTGACAAGTGCACATCACATACAAGTAGCGTACATATTTCTATGCCTGTAAGTTTAATCCTTTACATATATATATATCTTGTAAAAATGTATATATGATGATAAATTATGTAATAATATTACATTTAAAATTATTAGTTTAACTTCATGTCTTAAAATATGTTCTATTTAAAGGTAAAAAATACTCCCTTTAGATGACTTTCATTTTAATCTAAGGAATTAAATAATTATTGGATTTTTTATAAGTGTGAGTTTATGATAATTTTATGTATATTTACATATATTATGTTTTTTAATTAATTCTATCCTGGTAAAAACAATATTTTGTTTTTTAATTCAAAAACATAATTGTTATTATTTTAACATCATTTTATTCCATTTATCTTATGGTTTTTATGTTATATCTCAAAATTATAAAAGTTTAATTTAGAAAAATGAACATAAATTGTGAAATCATCACAAATTTCCTTTATATGGTTAAATTTTTATATTTTTATGAAAAAAATTATATTCCATTGAATAGTAAAAAATACATATCTTTATAGAATATCATTTATTTTCATTAAAAAAATATTTAAATTGACTCATTTTTAGTATGTTTATTGTATTTATATTGAAATTTATTTCAACTAATTCAATATACTGAATTTATAAAAATAGATAATTGATTTTTAATAAGGGGGTTCACATTTGGAAATTATTGCCATTTTATTTTTTTCATTATGACTGGTTGTTTAATTAAATATCTATCACCAGGATAATAGTAAATCAAGTAATTGATGTTAAAAGTAATTTATCAAGATTCAAAATTTAACTAAAAATTTTCTTTATTATATTATATATCTATGTCCATAAAAGATTTTAAAATATTATTTTTTATTTACACTTTCATTTGATAATGACTATAAAATAATAATAAAGAATAATAAAAATGTAACTTTATTAGTTTTAATATCGATAATATTTTTTTCATGGAGATAAAAAGTTTTTCCAATTAGTTATAAATTTTTATTTGAGAAATGAAATAAGTTTACTTTATATGGTAATTTTTTTAAGTATTTATTGATGAAATAATTACCATAAAATCATAAGCAATGCAGACATAATGATTGTGAAAGAAACTAAAAATTCCTTAAATTCTTTTAAAACCCATAATTTTTTTTTCATATTTATAAAGTCTAAAAAATTTAAAATATAAATATAAACTATTATGGATTTGATAAACTTTTATATTCTAATTTCATTACTATATAGTTTTCATGAATGTCAAACTATTTGAATAGTCGTAAAAATTACTATAATGGTATATTATGGTAAATAACATTTAATTTTATGATTTTAATTCATAAAAAATATTATATATTCTAATTTAATGGGATATATTTTTTAATATCAACTATTTTCCATTTATGGGCCAAGTGTCCATATATTGTAACATTCCTGACATCAAATGAGTAAAAACATTGATAGCACTGTAATCTTTGTAAGGGTTTTTGGATGGTTAAAACTAATAGGTAAGGGTGAAATAATCAGCTAAATATGTCGAAATTGTTTTTATGGGAGTATGATAATTCATACTAATCCTATTTTTGAAATATATATATTTTTTATCTTTTCCTTATAAATTAATTTATGTTAATTTAATACATTTGGAAATTAGAACAGTGCCCCTCCGCTCACTTATAAAAGGGAACTGCCACTCTACTATTCCTATACCATTTTGAGGACTCTAGTTAATCTAATAATACCACAAGTCTATCCGAAACATCCATTTCCAAATACAAAAGTCTATATCCTAACAAATATATGAAACCTATAAATAATAATTATGAGGATGAATGGATTATTAGAGGAGAATTTAAAATTACTACCAATGTATTTCATGTTTATTTCTTCTAATACCCAATTAAAATTCTCTACAAAAATGTCAAAATATACTCATAATTATGTTACATAAAAATAAATTTTATTATGATTATTGTATAACTCTTTTTTGTCTCCTTTAATTTCTTATGGGAAATAAAAAACATCACTCTTGTGTACATGTAGAATATCACCTCCCTAAAGTGTTGTGTTTCGTTATTCATCACCACATCACAACGATGGTTTAATGATGGTTTTAATTAATATATATGATATTAATTAAATAAAAAAAATTATAGAATTAAATTATTTAATCTATATTCTTTTCATTCCATACATTTAATAATTTTAACTGTGTTGGTGTTTAACTAAGGTCTACCACCTAAATGGAGCAATGTGTTTTGTTTTTTATGTACACGATGAAAGTTTTTTTTCAAATAAATGTATCTAATATATCATAATCACAATCATGTTATGAATATTATTCTGAATATATAGGAATAATGACCTCTTTGACCATGTTCATTCTAACAAACCTATTCTTGAATTATAAACCGAAAGTCCACAAAATGTACAATATCAACATAATTGATTATGAAACTAAATAAAATATGTTAAAAAATGAAATAAAATGAAAACTTTTAATGGAATAAAAAGTAAAAATGGATTTTAATAAATTAAATGAATAATATTAATTTATTATTCAAAAGTTAAAGGACATATGATACTGGATTGTATTCAGGGTAATGTAAATTATTTTATAAATATTTTTTTAACGCTTCAATTTGAAACCTATTTCTTTCATGGAAATGTACATTAAAGGGTTTCAAAAAAAATTCAATGGAAATAAAATTACATTTTCAGAAACCTCTAAATTTATTTTCAATGATTAAAGATGAATATTCTGGTCATTTTTTGAAGGAGGTATTATTACCGATGTGTAGATGATATTTTTATTTTAAAATTTGTGGCATGATTGAAATTTACTATTCTCTTAAATGATCATTTTAATGAATCTTTCAATAGACTATTCCATGATTATAAAAAAATTTAATTTTTTAACCATATTTTTTTAATCTTTTAATTTAAATATTTCTAAAAAGGAATTTTTATTTCTATCTCTCATTATGAAAAAATAGAGGGTAAACTTCTTAGGGGTTAAAAATCATTTTTCAATTTTCTTTTATGATGAAAAGGTTAACTATTAAATATTTATTGTTCATGGTATGGTACCTGAGAATTATTAATGATGATGGGTGAGCCAGATACATCCTATTTAATGTGTGATACTAATAAAACTTATTTGGTGGGTGATCCAGATACAACTTATATGATGGATGAGCCCGATATAGCTATTCAATGCATTGGGTAATGTTCCATGTCTTCGATGGAAATAATAAGAGAATTATACAAGAAGGTGTATCCTATGGATTTAATTAGGATCCATTAATTTCTATCAGAAGTTAACACTTGATATAAATATAATTGTAAAAGTAACTATAAAGGGTTTATTATTCCTTACTATGAGTTTAAAGGATTTAATTAAAAAAATTGTGTTATTTCCATATTGATAGGATTTATTTTATATGTATAATAAATTACACGGGGAAAAAATATAAAATTTATTGGCTGAAATGTCTTCCACAAAAATAACATATTTCATTTTTTATATCTTGTAATGGTATGTTTGTACTTATTTTTCATTTTGAAAGGTTTTCCATATGATTTATGGATGTATAAAAAAATAAAATAAAAAAATAAAATAAAATTTAAATTCATAAATATTTTTGATGAAAAGAAAATGTGTCTCAATTTGAAAAGTTTTATGTTTTTTTAAATTTATATAGCGTGGAAGTGTCCCCATTTAAGTACATTAGTTTTTTATGTCTAATATATGAAATAATTATATAAAACTAAAAAAATAAAAGGTATTTGGTAAAATAATAATGTGATATCAAGTGTAAAGGCATAAGGTCATATAATTTGATAAAATTTGGTCCTTTTAGTATTTATTAATAAAAACTTATAGATACCTTTGGATGTTAAGATATTGTTATAAGTGCAAAATTAAAATATTAATAACAATTTAGTGGTTAAAAGGTTGGTTTGGAATAATATGTGAGAAGTTTTATATTACCATATGGGATAGTGTTTTAGAGATATGTATAGGTAATTTTGTAGAATAATTTCATAAAATTTATCGAAATATTAATAGATGATATTAATTTAAATTTTTTGTCCAAATTTTTTGGGTATTGTATTTAATCTCATAGAAACCTTTAATTTCAACATGTTATAATTAATTTTGGGTTTTAATGATATTCAATTTACACACTAATTTATGTATGGAAAAAGATCTCAAAAAATCTTCCTATATATTGATATAATTTAATCATCAATAAAATTGAAAAATATTTTTTGAATTATATTAAAATCATTTTTAACATCTATAAAAACTTCCAAAAATAATTTGATCTATCTAAAACCTTTTCGTTTCTATAAAAGTTCTATATATTGTGGTAAGGTTTTTATTTTATTTCAAAATATCAACTCATCCATCTCATTAAAAAAGGTAAATATCACTATGAACATGACCATTCTTTTATAGAGACATAGAACTCAATTTGAATGGTAAAGTAGATATAATTAGTGTAAAAGAAGACACTGATATCAAGATTAATGGTTTGAGTTCTTTTCAATTACAGATTAATAGGAAAATAATAATTATTAGAGGACATTCAAATCTATTGAACTGATAGTCTCTTTTCCTATAATAATTATTTACTAATAACTATCCTTCTTGACATAACATTGATTTTCCATGTATTGAACTATATTCTTTGAATATATTTTTAATGAAACATCTACCATACCCTATAATTATGTTATATAACTCTTTCTTTTATAAGGACTTAAATTTTTTACAAGGGTTATTTTTTTTTGATTTTAGTTCCATGAGACATGTGTTTCTTTTCAAATATTTGTTTCCCTAAAAAAATTAAATATCATAAATGAAATTTCTTGCTACTGATTTATTTTTATCTTTTATATTCCACTCAACATTTATATCCATCCCAGATTCCGTTACTAAAATTTTGAAGGAATTTTATGTTTTTTGAGATGCTATTTTATCCTTCAAAATGCATTCTAAAAATATTTTAGAATAAATATGAACTTCATAAATCCATTTTTATATGAGTTAAGAAAATAATGTGAAGAAAACATCATGAAGTGGGGAATATTGTAACATCCAATGATTTAAATTATTATTTTTATAATTTCCTTTTTTAGAATATAAATGTAAATGATAAATGAAAATCTTTCATTATAAAATAATAATTTTTATACACATATATAACCTATACAGTTTCCATAATAACCTATTATTCAATTAATTTAAATTATATTAAAATTTAAGTTGTTCAAATAAAATAAATTTACATATAGAGAGAGGGCATCCCACAGGCTGGGTAATAACCTTTCACGTCAGGAAATGACATGATGCTTGAACCCATAGACGAAGGGCAACGAATGTGTAACACCTACCACTAACCAATATCATTCCATTATTCTATATTAAATTCATTTTATGTATACCTATTTAATATTACAGTGAGTATACTATGAGAAAACATATAATCATTTTAAATTTAATATTATTATGATTGATTTATGTCTTGAAATATATTCTATTTAAAGGTCAAATATATTACCATGACACAATTTTATTTCTATTTATTAAATAAATTATTTAATTATTTGATATTTTACTAGTGTAATGATATATTACTTATATAGTTTTATTCTTATATTTTGTTCGAAAAATAATTTTATCATTTCTTGAAATATAAGTATGGTTTTGAATTCAAAAATGAAATATTCATTATTTTTAATACTTTTTTTCATGTATTTTATTGTAATATTATAATTTTAAATATATAAATTTAATAATTATAATTTAAAAAATGATTTTTTTAAATCATTATATAAAAATTATCATAATTTGAACTTTTTTATTTATTCTATAAATTTTGATTTCTCTATAAATAGTGAAAAATATAATTTTTTTATAAAAATCTAATTTATTTACATGAAATAAAAAAATTTAAATATCAAAGAAGTTGTTAGATTGATAGAAGTAGCATTTAATAATATATAATAAAATTATTTATATATGAATCATCATTATAAATAATTTTGGTATAAGTAAATTTTTGGGCTTAAAATTGAATTTGTCTAATTTTTTTCTATTTCTTTATACATGTTTTTATTGAAATTGATATCTCCCACTAATGAAAATCGAATCATGAAAAATAGATTTCATATTTGGAATTAGGTGTTAAAATTTTTGTAATATTTCCCCTTTCAACTTTGGTCAATATTAATAGTATCCATAATAATTATATTTACCACATTAGTAATGCTAGGTTAGGTAATTAGTATTGAAATAAATTGTCAAGGACTTAAAAAGAATATAACACTTGTTTTTATTTTATTATAAAACTATTTTTCAAACATAAAAATAAAAAGTTCATAAATTTCATGATTTCACGCTACTTTCCTTTGATAATGACCCTAATATGATTTTTAAATTAAATAAATATAAAATTTTCTTCTCCATTTTTAACATCATTAATATTTTTTATATGGTTAAAAATATGTTATGTTTTGTTATAAATTATTATTTTAAATATAAATGTATTTTATATTATTTTATGGTAAATTTTATAGGATGGAGTAATTATTTTAAATACATTTTCAATACTAACACGATGAATGTGAATATGAGTAGAAAAATAATGTAAATGATTTTAACAAGAGTATAAATAATATTTGTTTGGAAAGTTATAGTTCTAAAAGTGTTTTAAAGATAAATATATCACAATAGTGATGTTTTCAATGTTTATATTATATATCAATTACAATATTTATGTCATTAATGTCAAAAAATATGAATAGTCCTGGAAATGAATGTAATGGATACTATATTGAACATTATTTTATTTAATGATCTTAAATTCATTAAATTAATATATTCTTCCACATTTGTGTTACATGGTAAATAATATTATAAATTTCCCATTTATGGGTAACATTTACTTATATATTTATTTTCTTGAGCCCTAAAGAATAATGAACTTTGATATCACAGTAATCATCAAAAGGGTTAACAGAGGGTTAATGAAGACACATAATGGTGAAAAATCCCTTAATCATGTTCAGATTTTATTTTATGATATTATTTAAAGTCTTTATAATCTGATATCTAAAATATATTAATTTGGATCCTATTTTCCATGAAATTTTTTTATATTTATTAAATAATTTATGTAATTTTAGGATTTCCCCTCCCCTAACATATGAAAGGGAACCTCCTCTCCCCTCTTACTCAAATATTTAGAGCATTAAATATTAGATAATACCTTTGAAAATATCAATAATCCATTCCTACATCATAGAGGTCATGTATTACTAAAAATAAAAATCCTAGAAGGATTAAGGTGTAATCCAATGATCTTATATGTTAGATCGTATAATACCTAACCAAAATAATTCATGTTTCTTTCTTATTATACATTCATAAAATCCAAAATTAATTTGTTTTAATAATAAATTATGTATAATCCCTATATTAAAATTTTATTATGATTATGGTGAAACTATTTTTTATCTCATTTTCTATCATATGGGAAACAAAATACTTCGATCATGCTTACATGTGGATTACCACCTCCAAAACATGATGTCATTTATTTTTTATCACTACATAACAAATATAGTGATTCAAATAGATTTAAAAAATATATATTATATTCATGAAATAATCACAATTCATGAAAATATAATATATTATTTTTTCTTACATATAAAATTGTAGAATATTGATAATGTTGTTCATTCGTACATATCGACTACCACCACCATGAAGAAATGTGATTCATGTTTCATGTACACCATTAATGGGTGGTTATAAATTTTATTTATTGTTTCAAATGGATAAACATGTCATGATTAATATTTTTTATATAGATTTGTAATGACAACATACACCACAGTTATCCTATAATTTTTTTTGAATTATGCACCAAACATTCCCAATGTGTTCAATGTTTGATTAATTAATTAAAAAAATTACAAAATAATGGTAATAAATGACATTAATTGGATGATGGTAATGTAATTAACATGAAAAATGTTCTTAATAAATTAAATAACTAATATAATTTTATTATCAATTAGTTAGAAATTTATAATTCCAGATAGTATTTAATATATGTTAATTTATTTGAAAAAATTATCTATTAATTTTACACATTAAATAATTATACTCCTAATCCATATTCATTAAAATTATTCCAAATATTTATTCTTAAATGGATGTTAAATTTTATTTTAAACTACCTTTAACATTTTTATTGGTATTAAAAAGTAATCATCTTGTAATTTACTAATCAAGGTAGTTTTACCAAAGTGTGAATTGATATGTTGTTTGATATTTTATAAGAGAAATTGAATTTCCCACTATCTTGAATGTTCATTTCAATAAATATTACTTTACATGATATCATGATTTATTTAAAATGAAATTATTTCCAAAATATATCAATATATTTTTATTTTAAATATTTTCAATAGAAAGGGGTATTTTATAAATAGTTTTTAGGAAACTGGAAGGTTCTTCTCTTATAGATTAAAAAGATATTACCAAGGGTTTTATTATGAAAATGTGAAAAACTAAAATTTCAAGGTTTGTGTTATGCAAAATTAGAATTATAAATTATGATGTCTGATCATTATAGACGTTAAACGATGAGTGTGCTCGATACGACTTATATAATTTTTGAGTACAATATGGATTATAGGACATGTTATATTAATATAACTCAACAAATATTGTGGTAATTTTGAATTTCTCAAAATTCAAGAAAGAGGTAGTGAACTCCATGGTTTGTCCTATATATTTAACTGGGATATATTTATTTTTGACATGATTTAACATGGTATAAACATATAATTCTTTAAGATCCATAAAACGGGTTTAGATTTTCAAGCTATGGTTTTTAATGAATTTAATTATGTATATTTTTATATATATAGATATGATTTATTTTATAATTTGTAAGCATAATTTAAAAAAAATCATTTTATTTATTTTTAGGTTTTTCAATCGACTAACCGATTCTATGTTTTACAACCATTTTTAAGATTTTTATTATCATCCCACATTTTAATGTTTTTACAGGGATTATGGATGATTATAGAAGAAGAATAAGTTATCATAAAATTTGTGAATATTTTTCATGAAGAGAAAAATTGATTTCTTTTAAAAGGATTATATTTTAAAAAAATGTATAATTAGTGGTTGTTTCAACATTGTAATGTATCAACTTGTTATGTAAGAGGTAATACAAAATTATCTAAACCCATAAATCTTAATGTTATTTGGGGATATAAAAAACTAAAATATAACATAATGATATAATGTTACCTAATAATAGAAGGTCCTTTACGTATTAAAAATTACCATATATTATGTTTTTTTGAAATAATGACCTCTTCACATCAACCAAGACTTCATAAAATAAATTTACTCATTGTATGAGGATAAAAGGTGTGACATATGGTCCACGTTTAACATCATTAATCATCTTAGTGTTGTCTATTCAATTATGGTTCTTATTAATTAATCATATTCCCTATTTTAAAACTATAAGTGCGAAATAAAATAATTTTTTATAATATAAAAGTATAAAAAAAGTCAAACTTACTGGTTAATTAATTTGATTATAAAATTTCATATGTCACTATTTATAGAACATAACTAGTAAGTTATATAATCTCTAGGGAAAAATACCTAACATCCAATAACCACTAATATATAAAAATAAAATGTTACTACTTATTTAGTTAATTTAAATAACAAAATATGAAATATATGTTTCATACCCTTTAATATAAGGATGAATCAAACATTGAATTGATTTATTTTAAATCTTTGAGAAATATATATCCTTATTTATTAATTTTTCAATATCATCTCTATTGATGAAATACATTTTTGGTTCAAAAATACATATTCTAATTTACCATCATGCTGAATAAAATGTTAATAAAGATACCTAATATAAAAAAACACATGAAAATAGTTTTAATAAATTTAAATGAAATGAATATATATGATAATCCACCCACATATAAAAGACATGAATCTATTTGAGGCTAATCAAATATCATGTTACGATCTACATGTAAGATTTCATTAAAATAATAACATTAACTTTGTTCCACAAATGTTAACATCGATTAGAAGAACATAAAATTCAAACAATAATGATGACTATGTTGATAATCTATCTGGTATAAAAGAAGCAATATCTAAAGTAATATAATCAGGCACTTGTTTTTGTCCAGATAGTATGTATTTACAATTAATGTATTACAATAATTTATATATATATTTAAATTCTAAAACACATTAAACACCACTATGAAATAAAGGATATAATTTATGCATACCTTATTGGTAATTTATTAAACACGTCCAAATGGGAGAACTACAAAATGGATGATACTTTATCAAATTGTTGTGACCTGATCTGTATGAAATTGGGATATTTTTCATTTATCTATAATATATGGTACATTGACCCTGAACTACTCTATATCTATCTATTGATGATGAATGATATCCCCAATATAATATATAGTCCTAGATGGATCATTATAATGTTTAGGATACTCAATATATGAATCATAATAAATAATAAATTGTTGTGGTGGAGGTGGAGTTGGATAAATATGAGGATTTGGGGGATGAGTGGTACCTTGAGGCATAAGTGGAGGAGTGGGATATGTTTGTTGAGGTGATTGATTTGAATATGTTTCTTGGAATTATATTTTCAGGTATAAAAATATTTTTTACTAAATATGTGTTCATATCCTCTATCAACTCACCCATATATTTAACATTTTATCACAAGGATAAAATTTTCATTTTATATAAATCCCCCATTTTCTATTCTAAAAAACGAAAACAATTTGTTTATCAATACCACTTCCACGAATCCTAAATCATGGTCCTTGTTTTTGGGATTCACTAATTTCATTTGTAAAATATCATTCCTACAATCTAATATAAAGTAATGTAGTGTGATTTATTCCTCAAGGTGTTCATTTCATAAATAACTGAAAACTTATTTAGTCAAACACAATATATTTATATTTCAATTAACATAAACAACATAAATATAATACTGAATATACAACCCTCTTAGCTACTACATGCGAATCTTCTATAAGATTTTAGAACTTTTATATCATTTAGGGAGCCATCTATTTTTCACTTCTAGATGAGGGAAATAAGGTCCATCCACTACTAAGCTTCAAAACATCACTCACATTTTATGAAATTTTTTGTCCATCATTTTTTTTAAATAATGTATACCCACCATGAGAGAAAGTACAATGGTTTAATTTTATAAATTTATCTCTTAATGAGATCTCCTCATTATCAATGAATTAATAATAAATGAGTAAAAATATGATCATTAATATAAAAAACTATTAAAATATAACATTACAAAAAATTATTCTTTTCATATACTTTCAACAAAGAACTTTCATGTATCTTCATATAGATAAGGATATATATCACTTGGATTATTGTTTTATATTTCCCAAAAATGAAATATATTTTGAGGGTAGATTTAAATCCTCTATCTTATAGAATACAATATAAAGAATTTTTTCTATACTTATCTATTATCAGGTAAATTATATTACATTTTATAAAAAGTAAAAATACTATTATTAATAAGAATAAATAATGATAACTAATATAATAAAAATCTTTCATAATAAAATTATACTGATATCCTTTGGCCGAAAATATGGGAAATTGATAATAGTGGAAAACATGTAAAACCAAGTTTAACAACCCTAGAAGTATGATCTAGAACTATAAAAGTTGAAGGACCCTATAAAGAAGGATGAAAGTTCTCCTAACAATAATGTTTAGGGACCTCCCTAGAAACTTGAGGTGACTCTTATATCTGAGCAGACATTATTCAAATAATCAATGTAACTATGTATTAGTACCAAAATTTAAAAATCCAACTATAATTTTTTTAAATGAAAAATTATGAAAATAAAAGAAAAAAATTAAACACATTTGTATTCATATTTCTGGAATTAACTAATTGAAATGGTACCAACATTATTGAGGGGTGGGTGAACTGACAAAAACCATGAAAAAATAAAATAATTACATAAAACTTTCATTGAAAAATTTAAAAATATAAAATAAAAACATAAAAAACAAATAAACACTAATATTAAGAAAAAAATTAAAAAAACTGATCTTTAAATATATTTTTGATTCATCAAAAAATACATTAATGTAAATAGACAACTTGACATATTAGATATAAATAATTTTTATGTAAAATGATAAAACTAATATATAAATATTTTTCTACAATTTTAAAAATTAAAAAATAATAATATATGTTAGTTTTAGTATTATAAATCACTAAATGATTGGAATAACATATTCCTTATTAATTATCTTTAACTATAGAATAAACTATGTCTTTTATGTGATCGTAAATATTCTAAATTTATCTTTCAATTGATTTTTGGATATCACATAAATCAGCATTATCATCACGTTTATCATCAACACAATACTATTTTTTCAATGTTAAATTTTAGATATCTTTATATTTTTTATATAAAGAACATATAATTTATTTCACGTGTTTATAGTTTTAATGGATAATATGTGTATTCCAATGTACTCAAGTTACCTTGTGTCATGTGAAGTCTACCATGTCTTACACTATTATTACTGAAAACACATTTTCACTAAAGGTTTGAAAATAAAAATTTAATATAATAATCCTCCAATATTTATTAAATTAATCAATAGTATGTTCATGATGTGGATATATAATTTTAAGTAATCAAAAAAATCATTTATTCTGTAAAAACCAATACACTACTCTTTTAAATTGAAATTTTTATCCTTATATTTCTTAATAAATGTATTATCATTATTTTTATACTTGGAACGTGTTATAAAATTTAAATTTGGGCCACCATAAATCCATTACAATGTTTCTAATTCATCTAATATACCATGAAAAAAATATCTAAACCATGATAAAAAACTTATTATAGGCTCATTTAAAATCTACGAATCAAATTTATTGGATAAAATTGTTTTTACACGTTATTTTGAAATGTTATATATTGATTTGAGTCATATATGTAATTCAAGTTGTATAAATATTACTTATTTATTTTTTCCTCATAAATTATTTTACATTTAATCCACTTATACCCTTGTCTATATAATTTACTGATCCACAATGATATGTAGGCTAACCAATTTTCTCTACTATAAACAATTATCTTGAACGAAACTCTACCACCTCCTCAGAAATTTGTTTATAACAATTGATTATTTGGGTTGGTAAGGATTATTAACATATATCTTCCATATCCTAATATACCATAAAAAACGATTCATCCAATATATATATATACAAGTCAAAATAAATATATCACACTAAATGAATCCTTAAATTAACCCTGATATCAATAAAATGAGGAAAATATATTTCTAAATCATAAAGTATATAATCCATGTCATTATTTAAATTGTTTAATGAATTAAGATCCTTAAATTTTTTATAAATTGAATTTAAAATATAACACACCTATCAGATAGTCAATATTAATTTTATGGGATGTTTTCTACACAATTAAATAGTTACATGTAGTTTCATCATGATGCGAAATTCATGAGATTTTATACCTTTAAACATCTAATATTTCAATGAATATATTTTTTATAGTTTAATAACAAACCTATTCCCCTTTGATAGTATGGAGGCACTAACAATAACTAATTTTCTTCCACTTAGATAATTTATGATAATACATAGGTGAGGATGGACTTATCCCATTTAGATTAGCAGATATCTCCAAGTATATTCCCATCAAGAGTAAATCAAATCATGTTTTCAAACCATATTTAGAAATTCTATTAATATCTAACATTGTTCTAATATAACATTCATAGATGTTATTTCCCACATTCATGAATTTTATTTTTTCTTTGACCTTATGATATCTCTTATAGGGATTCTAAAAAATAAATGATAATATCTTCCAAATATATCTATCATAACCTAATTTTGTTGTCTTTCTAAATGTGACATCAATTATCATTAGACAATCAAAATAAAAATGGACTGGTAATGTTTTTGTACCAATATTAAATAATTCTGAGCCATTTAATTCCTTTTTTAATCCCAAATAAAATTTATACATATAAAAAAAACATCAAATGACCCATGTATAATATTTTTATCCCCAGTTGTAGATGATAATATGAATTTTTTTCACAAATTAGACAATATTTATGCCCCTTAGTAGTACATCCAGAGTAATTTCCATATGATGGGATGTCAATTATACTGATCATAATATTTTCATTAAGTAAAAAGTATTCCATTTTATAAGAATCATACACACTAATGCCATCATCCAAAAAAAGGTTTCAAGTCATCAATTAATAGAGACAAGAAAACATCAATATCATCTCACAAATGTTTTGGTGTAGATTACATCAAACTCAACATGTTATATTTCCACATCATATAAAATTCTGTTGATAAAATTTAAAATAAAATAGGCCATGAAATTTGTTTTCTACTATGGATTTGATATAGATTCATTCCATTTATTCAGATTCCATGTCATATATTTTTTTATTCATTTCAGAATTTTTGAAATTGTTTTTTAATACTCTCCAAATGTGGATAGTAATATAGATGACATAATTTTTGACAAAATATCCTCTAAACTATATTTCATCATATACATTTTTCGCTATTTTATCTTGTAAATAAATGTTTCAAATTAGTAATAATAGGAAGATATCCAATTGTGTTGGCATGATTCTATGCAACTTCTAAATCATCATTTCCTTTTTCTTTCAAATTAGACCATGCTTTCCTACATTTTAGACACTATGACAGACTTTTATATTCATTATTATATAGCACACTTTCATTCATATATGAAAATATCTTCATATACCCCAATCCCATTACACATAATATTTTTCCTCATTATTATGTGAATAAAGAATATAATTTTCTTTATAAATTATGTGTTTCAACAAGTGTAGATACTATATATAACTATTTTCACTCCATCCATATTTTAATTCATGTTATTAAATCATTACACCATTAATAAAACCATAAATTTAGTATAATAGAGATACAATTTTTATTTATAAATCATCAAATAAATGATCAATTATAGGTTCTTTCCTAATTACATCTTTATCAATATCATGAATCATTTATTCAATTTGATCATAGTAATAATCTTGAAAATCAAAATCAAAAATATTTCATGAATTAAAAAATGTTTAATCATGCCAAATACATTGGATATAACATGGATTAAAAATCCTAAAAAATCAAATGATCATTGATATCTATAATTTTTAACTTCATCATATTTAATCATCCCAAGGATTAACTAAGAATCAATTAATTATTCGGAACATATCATTAAGTAAATTGTAAAAAAGAGTCAACACCTTCCCAATATTAATAAATTATTTATAATGTGTTAACACAAATTTAACTCATTATTCTTGATAACAAATATCATGAATTAAAAATAAAATTTTAAATTATAGAATATATTATAAAATTTATTTTCATAGTGAAAAATAATAAATAAAATAAAATATTTTAAAAATAAAATAAATAAAAAATATTTGAAAAACAAAAGAGTCAGTTTGAATATATTTATATAACATTATTATATAAAAATACCAATAATTATCATTAAATTAGCTTGATCAACAAAAAAACCATTCCAAATGAATATATAAAACACGACATAGATACAATGTAATCTAGAAATTATAAATATCTATAACATAAATTCATAAAATTATTTTTTAATCAAACCATTATCTAAACAAAATAATTCATTAATTAAAAACTATCTTAGAAGTGAAAATTATTCAATATGAGAATACAATGTGGGATGAAAAGGTGGCATAAATAGAAAATTGGAACTATAAAAAAATAAAAAAACCATGGATTCATGTAAAATTGAAACAATAACTAGATACCCAAAATTATTGTCCAAATGTGGATTACTGTGAAGTAAAAAAAAAATAGTAAGAAGGTTTAAAGGGAAATGAAAATTCAAAATACAAATATATGGAGACATCAATGTAAAATTGGAAATAAAAATACAAATGATGGTAAATTGATATCGAATAAGGAGATATTATGAAGTAGAAACCAACAGTTAGAAGGTGTGTAAATACTGAAAACAGTAGTTGATGAGTAGTGATGGTAGAAGATGGTGGTGGTTGAAAACTCAATGAGATTAAATGAAATTAAATCAAATAATTAGGAAATTTATGGCCAATAGATTAAAGTAAGATGGTTTAGGGATCAAATCATGAGAGAAAATGAAAGGTTGTGATGTGAATGAAAAAATTATTATTCCAATTTTTTTATTAAAATTTAAATGGCCGATCATGTATTTTATTTAATAAATAAAATGAAGAAAAGGGTTAAATAAGTTTTTATTTTGATAGTTGACATGAAAAATATGAATACTTTTTTCACATTAGTTATTTTATAACTGACATAAAAAAACAATTTCACATCAATTGTCAATGAATTCTATGAAATACATTACAAATTAAATGAATTTTATACTTATTGTTGGTCGGAGTGGATACTCAAGAGGGGGGGGGATGAATTGAGTTCCAATTAAAATTTCTGTTTTAAAAGCTTTGTCTTAAAAAACCCCAAATAAAATACTGAATTAAACTGTAGTGAATTTATATCAAAGTTAGGGTTCGGTTGGGTTCTCAAGGGATTGATTATTTCCCAGTTAATCAAAACAAAAAGGTTGATTAACTTTTGAAACCAACTTACTGATTTACAACTGATATAAACACTTGCAAATTTAATTATCAAAGTGAATTTAAAACAGTTTTGGTTTTAAAGAGATTAGCAGCGGAATAAAAGAATAACTTTGAAAGATATAGCACATCAAATATAACCAAGAGGTTCAGTCTCAATCTAAGAGTTAGTCCTCTCAAAACTTTATATGAAAGTGATCCACACCCTGGATCAGGGATTACAAAAGTATACAACTGTCCAGGTCAAAGACCTCTACCACTGTTATTCGTGGGAAAAAAAAGACAACAACAACCAGATGTCTAGGTCACATGACCTCTACCACTATCCCAGTGGGAAATAAAAGATGTAAGAGTATTGAGTGAGGATTTACAAATCCTCCAGTTAGAGTACAGGAGACAGTGTGTGTGAAGAAATGCAGCAGATAACACACACTGCCCAATATGTAAAAAGATAAATCACAGAGAAAATATTTAGAGTTTAGAAATGGCTCTAGTGATTGTCGTGCAGTTCTGGACTCCTTTGATTGATCAGAATTCGCTCTGAGTCCTCTTCTGGTTTTTGTCTGGAAAACAGAGTATCGTCTGTTTTCTTGACTTCCAGGTGTAGAGACAGTCGATGAAGCTCTTGTGTTATGTTCTTGTTCTCATCTCTTCACTGGTATGCAGTAATGAGTTCTTCGTGTCAGTTCTGTCATCTCTTTGAATTCACGCTCTATTGTTCTTTCAACACACCTTTGTGTTTTTGTATGTCTCGTGTATTCATCTATGTCTCGCACCTTGTGGTCTGTTTTCGTGTATTCATCTATTCATGCCCTTTTGTAGTAGCATCCTTCCTTTAGTTAAACCATGTGCTCCGGAAAAAGATGATTTAATTTTTGCAGGTACGAGGTACGGTTCCCTGACATCCAACAACAAACATTAAATAAATGTCAGTGTATTAACATATACCTGATATGACCGTTGGTTAGATTAAATAATGATAAAGAAATTAAAGCAGTGTCGGGTTCTGTCTTTGGAGCGATAGCTCTTGATATCGGTAGACTTGTGTTACATTGGGTGTCTGTAGGTCTGAGTATCGGTAGACATTTGTAAGGGTAGACTTGTCTGTCGGTAGACTTGATCACATCAGTAGCGGTGGACTTGTAACGGTAACTGTCGTTCTGCCTTTACGAGTAGCGGTAACTCTCTATCGGTAGCTGTGGCTCTGCCTTGTAACGGTAGAGATAGATTTCTATCGGTAGAATTTGTATAATGGTGGACTTCAGTATATCAGTAGCTCTGTATCGGTAGTTGTAGACTTCTAGGTAGCAGTAGGCTTGAGTACCGGTTATCTTGTAACTGTAACTCTATTGGTAGATTTGATGTACCATATCGGTAGACTTTGATGTAGCAGTGATCTTTGAGTACCGGTGAACTTGATGTATCATTGAACTCCGTATCAGTAGCTCTATTCGATATCGGTAGCTCTAATCCATAATGGTGGCTACTGTTCTGTATCCGTAGCTAGTGTGTAACTGTAGCTAAAAACTGTTTGAGCATTCACTTGGCAGAATGAGTTAAGTCATAGTAAACATATATCTGATAATTCAAAAGACTTAATTTAAGCATAATGAAAGTAACAACATATATTAAAGTATATTTGGAATGTATTAAGCATAATCAAGATATAAAGAAAGAATGGTTGAGATTATCAAAACACAATAAATCCACTTAATTCCAGAGGGTTCAACAATCTCCCCCTTTTTGATAATCACAACTTATGCCAAAATAAAGTATTATCAGAGGAAACAAAACAAAACGAAAAAAATATATCAAAGTATGATATCAACAGTATAGTATCAGAGGAAAAATATATAAACATGAATATATCAAGAAATAATGTAGTATCAGAGGAAAGCACAAGCAAGATTCTTTGGTTTTCATATTTCTCCCCCTATCAATTTAACTAAAGGGTTCTCCTCCAAAGTAGTGATTTTCTCCCCCTTTGTCCCCTTAGGTGAACAACATTCTCAGGTTTACAATAATTTCTCCCCCTTTGTGATTAACAAAAAGGAGGGATTAGAGAAAAGAGAAGGACTAGGAAAGAAAATAGACAGAGTAAAATAGACAGTGAAGAGAGGAATGAAGTAGTTTATTGATAAGTAAAAGATACAGTGGGAATATTAGAGAAGTACAAAAAATACAATGAATCCCATCAAAAAAATAGAGCTAGAAGCACTCAATCATCCTCTTGAACATGTGTCTTTCCCTTGGGATTAGCAGAGGGTTCAGAGGTAGAGTCAGCAGTCTTGGGAATTCCTAAAAGAACCACTGGTGGATCATCAACTAATACAGTACCAGATCTGAAATCTGAGCTCCACTGAGTGATCATCGGTGTCAGGCTCCTGATGGCTTTAACTGGAGTCAGTTGAGGAGTACTCCCAGAGGCAGAAGGTGGAAGGGAAGGTGGTACAATAACTGGCTGAGCATCCACATGCAGGAAAGGCAGCAAGAGATTCCAGAAATCCATGATGATGCTTCCACCTCTCTCCATAGCAGATACAAAATCATCTCTATTCTCTATAAACTTATCCAAAGCAGGAGTAAGCTCCCTGATCTTACTAACTTTTTCCCTGAAGGCTTGGGTAACTAGAGGAAACTTCATATTTTCAAGAAAAATCTTGAAATGGTTTTTCATTTGGTTCTTGGTATAAACCTTTTCAAAATAAGAATCCACCTTATTTTTGATTGCCTCTTGAGAAGCAGTAGCTGCCCGCAGGTGATCACGAACAAAACTACTAACTTCCCTAGTGGTAGCAAGAATCTAAGTATCTGATGCACCACCGGGACTGGCCTTATCTAATTATTCTTGAATAATAGTGCGGATCTGGTCAAGGTTCACACTAGAGCTAGTTGAGGGAAGAGGTTTCATTGAGAATGCCACTGTCTCCTTGAAAGATTGAGTCAGACTACTAACTACCTTCTGAACAAGTTTATCCTGACTGTTCAGATGTTCTTTTACTGACTTCTTAAAGGCCTCAAAAACTTCCACAATCTATTTTACCACTTCTTTAATATACCGAATGTCAGTGTGCACTTGGGTTTGAGAACTGTTCAAAGCAGTCAATGAAGCAATTGATTGTCTAAGAGCAACTACAGCTCCTATCCAACTCTCAATCTGAGTGTGGCACACTTTAAGTTCATCCACCATTTCTTTCATAGGACTGGACACACTACATCCAATGGATAACTCAACGGATTACTCCACGCTTTTAATCTCTTCAACCATACTTTTCTTCATATCTGCCACTGATTCTCTTTTTGCTTCTTTCAATTCAGCTTTTAAAGACTCAAGGTCCTTCTTGGTTGCCACGTTTTCAACCACAGTGGGTAAGGTAACTGATTCCTTTTGGGGTTGGTCTTCCTCATATGAATCTCCATAAGAAAGTCCAAGAATCATATATCCGGGATCTGATGTCCAACCTTCAATGTCATATAACACTGATACTGAGCCAAGATTCTCCTCCTCACTTGGAACATTCTCCTGAGATATTTCTTCCAACTGTTCTTCCTGAGGTAATTCTGCACTTTCCAATACAACCACAGCAGATTCAATAGCCATTTGTTCTGAGTCATTAATGACTCTCTCATTAATAGGTGCTGCTGCTATGTCTTCCTGATCAGCCACTGTCCTGACTGTACTGACTATTAGAGGACTCAAACTGAGCTCTTTTTCAACATTTTCCTCATCAAATGCTTCACCATCAGACTCTTTTTCTCCATTGAAATTATGATCATATTCAGTTGCCTCATCCTCCTCAGAGCTGTCCTTGACAACATACTCGAAAGCTTCTTCTTCTTCTTCTATAGTCTCTGTATCATTTTCCTTTAAGACAGTTTCTCTTTTTGGTAGTTCTGTTGGAGGGCTAGCTACTCCATAAGAAATAACTTGATGCACAGGACTAGGGGGTAAGTCTAGATCTCCTCCTTCCTCTACTTATGTCTCTTCCTCCTCAGCTTCATCATCACTGTAGACCGGTTCTGGCTCATCTGGTCCAAGACCAGGATCCCTCACATCCTTTGGTCTAGAAGGATGATCCATAGGAGTATACTTGTCATAAATTTTTCCATCATCATTCACCCATGATTTCGTCCAAGGATTCCAGCCGACTTTCATGTATTTACAGACAGTTCTTGTAATACAGAAGTTATCCTTGACCACTACCAGCTCATCCTGATGTCCAACTATCTCCTTCACTTTCAGCATCATAGAAATTAGTTTTGAGAAAAACAAGGCATTTGATTTTGGCTTCGGTCTAGTCATCTCTTCCACTTGAACCATAATCAATCTACATAGATTAATTCTCACACTGTGATTCAGCAAATGTAACAAATATATGTCTTGGAATCTCAAAGTGGCAAAGTCTCCTCTTCTCAGACTAACAACATGCTGGATAAACTTAAACAACTGTTTGTCGTCTCCTACCATCTCTACAGCAATCACCTTTCTAGGGGTCCCATTCCCTGTGAGTTTCAGCAGAGCATCTTCATATTGAAACACATCACTAGTCGAAGGTACATACTTGGAATAATAAGTAAAATTTCCCTCATGAGGGACTCTTAGGTTCTCAGCCCATTCTCCTGAAGTAAAAGATACTTCCTAACCATTCACATATGAAACCATTCTGCTTTCATATTCAGAATTTTCAAAATGAACGAATTCATAGAATTGTTTCACCAGTCCTGGATAATAAAGCCCATTGTTGTTCGCGAAGCATTCTATCCAACCTTGTTCCTGTAAAACCATAAGAACTAACGATTTTATTTCCATCATCCATTCTGCACACACTTCTTTTTCAACAACAATCTCTCTCCTTGAGAGATGCGGGTTTATTGGATTCCTTCGAGCTACACTTCCACTTCCACTTCCACTGGCATTTGATACTTTCTGTCGTTTCGCTTGCGGCTCATCACTCCCATCTGTGACTTGGGGTCTCTTGACGCGGGCCATTAAGGATTGGAGGATAGGGTTCTGAAGATCGAGAGGTTTAGGTTTAGGAGAATTCGAGCAGACAGGTTCGCGGTGAGATTGAGTGAGTCTAGTTCGAGTTTTAATATCATTTAGGATTCATAAATCACATAAATAATAAATAAAATAAATAACGGTTCGATGACTCGGCTTTACAGAATTTTAAAACAGCGCAAGATGTACCGGTAAATCCTCTTAACGGTGAGGTCTTCTAACGGTGAGGTTTTCTAACGGTGAGGATTCTCTAACGGTGAGGTTTCCCTAACGGTGAGGTCTTCCTAACGGTGAGGATTTCTAACGGTGAGGATTCTCTAACAGTGAGGTTTTCTAACGGTGAGGATAAGTTATCATTCCTAATTCGTGTCTAATGAAACTTAATCTTTTTGAACATAAAGGCTTAGTAAAATTATCAGCTAATTGAAGTTCAGTGCCTATAAACTCAAGTGTTATATCACCTCTTTGATAATTATCTCTTAAAAAGTGGTGTCTAACATCAATATGTTTAGTTCTAGAGTGATACACAGGGTTCTTAGAGATATTAATCGCACTAGTGTTGTCACAGTTGATTGAAACATGTTTAAATTCAAATCCATAATCCAGTAGTGTGTGTTTCATCCACAGAATCTGTGCACAACAACTACCAGCAGCGATGTATTCTGCTTCAGCAGTAGACAATGCAACTGAGTTCTGTTTCTTACTACACCATGATACTAGGGATTTTCCATGTAAGTGACATGTTCCAAATGTGCTCTTCCTATCTAACTTAAAACCATCAAAATCAGCATCCGAATAACCTATTAACTCAAATGATTGTTCTTTTGGATAAAACAAACCTAAATTCATAGTACGCTTATGATATTTTAAAATTCTTTTAACAGCCAGTAAGTGTGATTCTTTAGGATTAGCTTGAAATCTAGCACACATACATACACTGAACATAATATCTGGTCGACTAGCAGTAAGATAAAGTAAGCTCCCAATCATACCTCTGTAATTAGTTTGATCAACTGGTTTCCCAGATTCATCAACATCCAATTTATAAGTGGTACTCATAGGTATATCACTTTCATTAATACTATCCAAACCAAAACGTTTTAACAAATCTTTAGTATATTTACATTGATTTAAAATAATACCATCTTTAGTTTGAAATATTTGAAAACCAAGAAAATACTTAAGCTCTCCCATTAAGCTCATTTCAAACTCAATTTGCATAACTTCTGAAAAATCAGTACATAAAGAATTTTTAGAAGATCCAAAAATAATATCATCAATATAGATTTGTACTATTAATACATCTTTGGAAATCCTTTTTATAAAAAGAGTGGGATCAGCTATTCCTTTTGTAAATAATTTTGAAATAAGAAAGTTTGAAAGTCTTTCATACCAAGCTCTTGGAGCTTGTTTTAAACCATATAAAGCTTTAGAATGTTTAAAAACATGATTTTGAAAATGAGGATTTGAAAAACTAGGTGGTTGTTCTACAAAAACATCTTCAACAATAAAACCATTTAGAAAAGCACTTTTCACCTCCATTTGATATAACTTAAAATTCAGATGTGATGCATAGGAAAGTAAAATCCTAATGGACTCTAATCTAGCTACAGGTGCAAAGGTTTCCTCATAGTCAATTCCTTCTTCTTGATTGTAACCTTGTGCAACTAGCCTAGCTTTGTTTCTAATGATGTTTCCAGATTCATCAACTTTGTTTCTAAACACCCATTTTGTGCCTATGGTGATAGTGTCCTTAGGTCTTTCTACTAATTTCCAGACTTTGTTTCTTTCAAATTGATTTAGTTCTTCTTGCATAGACATTACCCAAAATTCATCATTGATAGAATCATTGACATTTTTAGGTTCTAACTGTGAAAGAAAAGCTTGATGTTCAACCTGATTTCTTAGAGAAGCTCTAGTCTATGTCCCTCTATCAAGATTTCCTACAACAACATCTAAAGGATGGTTATTTAGAGTCCTAGTTGGTCTTGAAAAGGTAGGGCTAGAGATTTCAGGTTCATCTACAGGTTGAGGTTCAACAGAAGCAGGGTCTGGAAAATTTTCAGAACTGGATGTTTTAACTACAGGTATACTGTCTTTATCATTAAGGTTCAAAACAGATAGATCATCTTCTAGATTTTTAGGAGAGGTCTTAGGTTCATGTGGATCAGTTTCATAAAATTTGATGTGAACAGATTCTTCCACACATTTGGTTCTTTTATTAAACACTCTATAGGCTTTACTAGAAATAGAGTATCCTAGGAAAATTCCTTCATCACTCTTGGATGCACATTTGTAAAGATTGTCTTTAGTATTAAGAATAAAGACTTTGCAGCCAAAAACTTTGAAGTAGTTAACCTTAGGTTTCCTATGGTTCCACAACTCATAAGGAGTCCTCTTAATAACGGGTCTAATCAAGACTCTATTGATAACATAACAAGCTGTATTTACCGCTTCAGCCCAAAAATAAACGGGTATGTCATACTCATTAATCATAGTCCTAGCAATTTCTTGCAGGGTTCTATTTATTCTTTCTACTACACCATTTTGTTGAGGTGTCCTAGGGGAAGAGAAATTGTGACTATAGCCATTGTGTGAGCAGTAGGATTCGAACTCACGATTTTCAAACTCACGGCCATGATAACTTCTCATAGTTTTAGTCTTAAGTCCACTAAGGTTTTCTACAGACTTGGAGTATTTTATAAAGAAAGAACAGGCTTCACTTTTGTGAGATAGAAAATATACCCAAGTATATCTAGAAAAGTCATCTACAAGAACATAGATATAGTGCTTCCCATTTAAACTAGAAACTCTATAAGGTCCAAACAAATCCATGTGAACCAACTCGAGAGGTTGGGAAGTTGACACTTCTTTATTTGATTTAAAAGAAACTTTATGTTGTTTTCCCTTTTGACAGGGATTACAAACTTTGTCTGCTGGAAATTCAAGTTTAGGTAGGTCTCTAACTAAGTTCTTCCTAGCAAGTTTTCTAAGTGAATGCACATTCCAGTGTCCTAATCTTCTGTTCCAAAGCCAAGACTCTTTATGAAAAGAATTTAAACAAGTAATATTTTTCTTAGCTAAAGAATTTAAATCAACAGCATAAACATTTTCATTTCTCAAAGCAGAAAACACTAAAACATTTTTAGAATTAAAAACATTGCAAGAATCATTTTCAAATTTAACATAAAAACCATCATCACATAACTGAAAAATACTTAACAAATTGTATTTAAGTCCATCAATAAATAAAAATTTAGAAATTAATACTGAGTCAGTGTTACCAATCTGGCCTAAGCAGATGATTTTTCCTTTTGAGTTATCACCAAACGTGACAAAACCTCCATCAACTCTGACTATGATTTTAAAGCATGAGAGGTCTCCTGACATATGTCTTGAACATCCGCTGTCCATGTACCAGGTCTTTTTACAAGAGCTCTTTAAGCAGGTTTCCTTCAAAACAGATTTAAACAGGAAATGATTTTGGTACACAGATTTTCTTTGGTCCAGACATGTTAGCCAATAACACTTTAGGTACCCATATTTGTCTAATGGGTCTCATAAAATTTCTAGAATCAATAGATTTTTAAAGATAAACCTTATTAGATCCATAACTATGAATATAACTAGTTGAAGCATATGAAGTTCCAGAGCTAGCTACATTCTGTCCATATTTAGGAATGAATCTAGTTTGGGTAATTTTTCTTTGTCTAGGTTGGTATCCTATACTATTAGTGTATCTAGGTGCTATTTGCTTACCTAGCATTTGAGTAAGAGTATATTTACCATTGGTAAATTTCTCTAAGTCTTTCTTGAGTTGCTCATTAGATAATTTTAGTTCAGTATTCTCTTTAAGAAACTGATCATTCTTTTCTACTTCAATATCCAAATCAGATTTATGTTTAACAGTTAAAGCATACTGTTTCTTTAAACCTTTGGATTTGTCTTTCAGCTCATTACAGGTTTCTTCTAACATATCACAATATTCAAACAGTTCAGATTTAGAAATGTTATCACATTCAGAGTCATCTCCAGAATAATATGAATTAGAAGCAGGAGTTTCTGAAGTTACCTCAGAAGTGTTTGTCAAAAAACACATGTTCGCCTTGTTTTTGTGTTCAGTTTCAGAAACTTCAGATTCACTAGAACTGTCCTCAGAAGCACTCCAAGTGGCCTTCATGGATTTATTATACTTGTTATCCTTGTATTCATAATTCTTCTTGTATTTCAGCTTTGGACAGTCTGCTTTTATGTGTCCCTTCCTTTTGCACTCATAGCAGACAACTTCATCTGATTTATCAGATTTCTTCCAATACTTTTTCCAATGTCCCTTGTTGTCATACTTACCTTTGTAGTTTGACTTTCTGAAAAACTTCTTCTTCCTATAAAATTTCTTAAACCTTCTAGCAATGTGAGCCATCTCAGCATCACTATCAGAATCACTCTCACTGTCTTCACAGCTTGAACTTTCATTGATAACTTGAATCTTTTCCTTATCCTTATTCTTTGAGGTTGTAGTTTTGAAGGCAACAGATTTTCTTCTAGGTTCATCATCTTCTTCTTTTTTTACTTTGAGTTCCTCTTCATACATCAATAGTTTTCCAATTAGTTCTTTGATTGACAGTTCTCCAATGTCACATGATTCTCTAATGGAGACAGAGGTTCCTCTCCATCTTTCAGGTAGACATATCAAAATTCTCATCACTTGTTCCTTTGATGGAACATCCTTTCCCAGAGAAGTCATTGTGTTTACAATTTCATTGAACCTGAGATATATATCAGAAATGAGTTCATCAGGCTTCATCTTAAAATTATCATACTTAATAGTATAAGTATTAAATCTCATTTCATTAACATTAGTTGTTCCTTCATGAGAAACAGCTAAGGTATCCCAAATTTCATAAGCAGTTTTATAGGCAGATATTCTATTAAATTCCTCATCTCCTAGAGCACAGTACAAAGCATTCATAGCTTTACAATTCTTATTATAGGTAGTCTTAGTAGCTTCATTCCAAGTAGTTCTAACAGTAGTAGGAATTTTATATTTTGATTCTATAGCAGTCCAAATATCAAAACCCATGCTCTCTAAATGAATTTTCATCTTGATTTTCCACTGAGCATAGTTAGTGCCATTGAAAAATGGTGGTCTATTGGTAGAAACACCTTCAAGTCTATTATCCATGATAGCTAACTATAATTAAATATTTTAAAGAGATAAAAATTTAGAAATAACAGAAATTTTAAGAACTTTAAAATACAACTAAAATCACAGTTAAAAAACAGAGTAAAAAATATTTTAAACAACCTCTGATACCAAATATTGGTCAGAGTGGATACTCAAGAGGGGGGGGGGGGGGGGTTAATTGAGTTCCAATTAAAATTTATGTATTAAAATCTTTGTATTAAAAACCCCCAAATAAAATACTGAATTAAACTGTAGTGAATTTATATCAAAGTGAGGGTTCGGTTGGGTTCTCAAGGGATTGATTATTTCCCAGTTAATAAAAAAAAAGGTTGATTAACTTTTAAAACCAACTTACTGATTTACAACTGATATAAAAACTTGCGAATTTAATTATCAAAGTGACTTTAAAATAGTTTTGATTTTAAAGAGATTAGAAGCGGAATAAAAGAATAACTTTGAAAGATATAGCACAAAAAATATAACCAATAGGTTCAGTCTCAAGATGAGACTTAGTCCTATCAAAAATTTATATGAAAGTGATCCACAACCTGGATCAGGGATTACAATAGTATACAACTGTCCAGGTCCAAGACCTCTACCACTGTTATTCGTGGGAAAAAAAGACAACAGAAACCAGCTGTCCAGGTCACACGACCTCTACCACTATCCCAGTGGGAAATAAAAGATGTAAGAGTATTGAGTGAGGATTTATAAATCCTCCAGTTAGAGTACAAGAGACAGTGTGTGTGAAGAAATGCATCAAATAATACACACTGCTCAATATGTAAAAAGATAAATCACAGAGAAAATATTTAGAGTTTAGAAATGGCTATAGTGATTGTCATGCAGTTCTGGACTCCTTTGATTGATCAGAATTCGCTCTGAGTCCTCTTCTGGTTTTTGTCTGGAAAACAGAGTATCGTCTTTTTTCTTGACTTCTAGGTGTAGAGACAGTCGATGAAGCTCTTGTGTTATGTTCTCGTTCTCATCTCATCACTGGTATGCAGTAATGAGTTCTTCGTGTCAGTTCTGTCGTCTCTTTGCATTCACGCTCTATTGTTCTTTCAGCACACCTTTGTGTTTTTGTATGTCTCGTGTATTCGTCTATGTCTCGCACCTTGTGGTCTGTTTTTGTGTATTCATCTATTCATGCTCTTTTGTAGTAGCATCCTTCCTTTAGTTAAACCACGTGCTCCGGAAAAAAGATGATTTACTTTTTTTCAGTACGCGGTACGGTTCCCTGACATCCAACAACACACATTAAATAAATGTAAGTGTATTAAAATATACCTGATATGACCGTTAGTTAGATTAAATAATGATAAAGAAATTAAAGCAGTTTCGGGTTCTGCCTCTGGAGTGGTATCTCTTGATATCGGTAGACTTGTGTTACAGTGGGTGTCTGTAGGTCTGAGTATCAGTAGACATTTGTAAGGGTAGACTTGTCTGTCGGTAGAATTGATCACATCAGTAGCGGTGGACTTGTAACGGTAACTGTGGTTCTACCTTTACCAGTAGCGGTAACTCTCTATCGGTAGCTGTGGCTCTGCCTTGTAACGGTAGCGATAACTTTCTATCGGTAGACTTTGCATAACGGTGGACTTCAGCATATCGGTAGCTTTGTATCGGTAGCTATCGACTTCGATGTAGCGGTAGGCTTGAGTACCGGTGAGCTTGTAACTGTAACTATATCGGTAGATTTGATGTACCATATCGGTAGACTTTGATGTAGCGGTGATCTTTGAGTACCAGTGAACTTGATGTATCGGTGAACTCCGTATCGGTAGCTCTATTCGATATCGGTAGCTCTAATCCATAACGGTGGCTACTATTCTGTATCGGTAGATAGTGTGTAACGGTAGCTAAAAACTGTTTGAGCATTCACTTGGCAGAATGAGTTAAGTCATAGTAAACATATATCTGATAATTCAAAATACTTAATTTAAGCATAATGAAAGTAACAACATATATTAAAGTATATTTGGAATGTATTAAGCATAATCAAGATATAAAGAAATAATGGTTGGGATTATCAAAACACAATAAATCCACTTAATTACAGAGGGTTCAACACTTGTGTTAGAATATATATGTGGTTATACAAAAAATAATAAATAATAAATAATTATTTTATGGTTACTAAATATAATTCTAGAAAAATGTGAGGCACACTTACTAGGACCATCATCCATAGAAAAAATTAAATCACCTATCTATTACTCACAGATCAGTTAATATATTCCATGTAAAATGTGAAAATATTATATTTTAGGATTCTTGAACCCTGTATCACATTGGAATTATGATTCCATCATTCCTATTTATAAACCACATTATTTTGATTAACTCATATCATATATCTAAATATACTAACTATAATGTACAATGACGATATACACACCTCTATATTCCACCCAGATATACCCTTCATAGATCACACAAATAATTGGAGGCTATATTCTTATCAAAGTGATATAACCATAAATTATATTCAGAGTGCATATAAGAATTTTTTGGTATTACTGTATCACTTTCAGTGCACATGCATAAGAGAAAAAAAATTCATACATTTTTTCATCTTAAAAACCATCCTACAAAAATGGTGATGATATATGTGTCTTCTTATTAGGACCTTATATATCCATTATGGTTTAAATACTGTAGAGATAAGGTATTTCCAATATTATGACTCAATTATTTAAATATTTTATTAAATTTATCCATATTCAAACAAATTTAATGTGGATTAAATTATTTATGATACTACATGTTTATTTAAAATATTATCATAGATTAATGGTTGAGATGGAAAAAATTGAAATCAACACGGAGAATATGATTTCATTAAAATTATCTAAATATAAGGGAGGTTAATCAATATGTTTTAGTCTCCCATTTTCATGAAAAAGAATTATAATTTGATTTGATGTTATAAAGGTTTTATGAAGGGACATACTATAACGCATGAATATTATATCCACATAAATTATTAATTTTATTATGAACTCTTTTTAATATATCTGATATATCAGTTTTTTGAGTCATCTATTGGGGTCGATAATGATATTGGTAGTTAATTCTCAATTTAACACGAGGATGAAGTAATTGTCTTTATATTTCATACTAACTATGTCTTGGAAAATCACCATGTATGACATAACTCTAGTGATTCTTTAAATAAAAGTTCTAAATCAATCACCATGTATTAGATGGTCATTAATGAATTTATAACCAGAAAATTAGGCCTTTAACTAACCTCACAATACATATAAGGTTTGTATGATCTAGAATGAGGATTTTACATAATTGATATGATTGAGATATCAGTACAACATAGTAAATTATTACACCACTAAATTAACTCACAAAAAAAAATGAAAAGTTGTTAAACCGTGAAAAAAACTCTACCCGCACCTAGGTATATCACGAACTAACTAGTTTGGGGAACCCAATGATATATTTTGCAAATAAGGTTTCTAAGATGACCTACCTATCATCCTGAGGGATCACCTTCAAACCCCAATCATTATAGCTACTATCCTCTAATTTTATCTAGTAGTTGTAAATAATCATAGAAGAAATGAGATACATGATGATTTATATCCTTCTTATCTATGAATATCACTTATTTGGAATGATTAAGAACTTCAAGAAAACAAAAAATGTAACATTGATCTATTGGTGAAGGTCTTGAACCAAAGTATCTCTTTCCAATAAAATTATCTAACTTTCATCTATGGGATCCATCCCTATATTATCTAGTGTGGAGGGATGGGGAATGAACTCATCAAACATTTACCCCCTATTTTTTCTCTATTGATCATCGACACAACCCATAGGATTACTATGACCACTTAATGCACCAGTTAGAATGTATTTTTTTTATATACTCCACCCAATAGTAAGTTTGGGGATAATATTTCTATTTTAATGGAAGTCATATTTTGTAATCTATATATCTCTAAAAATACCCACTACTCTAAGATCTTATTCGAACTTCACATATGTTTGATGGAAAAAAAATTCAAACCATAATCTATAAATAAAGATCCATTATAGAGGAGATTTATTATTGATTCCCAACCTATCATTCTGGTCTTCCATCAATTTCATAATGATGGACTCATTACTATGTACCTTTTTCTCTAGTATTTATATTTTTGGAATATGTTGATCACAAAATTTCATTATTTTCATTTTTGATTTTTATGTTCACAAACACACACATATATGTTACTAATGAAGATACATTAAATTTATTTTAGGACAATGAATAATCAGACATTAATATAATGTTGTTTTTTATTTTGTAAGAGTTCTAAACATTTCAATGTATTATGTAAACATTTTCTATACACAATATTTTATATAGAATGTATGGTTTGTGAAACATATATTTGGGAAGGAACCATACTTTCATACACTACATTTATATTGAAAGTATTGATTATGAAACCTAATTTTAGAAGTAACCATATGTTTTAGGAACAACCTATGGCTCCTATTTCCTACATTTTTAATCCACAATACATTTTCAACCATAATTTTGATGTTAATATATACTCAATGAAACCATTTGATTGACTTGAGAAAACTATACATTCATTATTATCAATTATTTCTATGTTTTCTTCTATTGTATCGCTAAAATTAAACATTTCTTTTGAATAAATTTAATGACAATTCAAAGGATCATGTTAGAAAAATTAAAATTTTCCAATTTATAAGGTAATTTACCACTATCTTTGACTTTTTTGAATTTAACTAATAGTGATTGATTAAGAAATATATCTCTAGCTATTTGATTTAAAGCATTTCAATCCTATTCTAAAATATCTAGAGTTTTTTAAAATTTCCAAACAAAATAGATGTGAATTAGAAAATTTTATTGTGTAATCCCTAGAGTTATACTTTAGAGACATAATTTTTTTGAATCTTATATGTTAGATTGACTCACTTTGGATGCTATTTTATTTTATTGATAATCATTTTAATAGATCAAAAAGGAATCTATCATATGTAAACTTTGAATAAATAAATATTTGATCATCTTCCTAGTTTTTTCTCTATAAATGTTTAAAGAAATATTGTTTGATGTAGAAGATAATATTTCTCCAACTATGCTTTATTGTATATCATCTACAACAGTTATATCTTGTTGTATCTATGATATAAATAATTAAACTTCTAGATCTAATAAATTTTTAATTTGATGTTTTTAATGATCATACTCATTCATGGTGGATTATCAAATTCTCATATGATTATGTCAATATCTATGTTCCCTATAAAAGAATGTTATTACCCTTTAAAATCCTTGATTAAAAGGTTCCAACTACCTACACTCAATTATTGGTGTCTCCAAATAAGATTACCTTCTTATAAAAACCACCACGCTCACTGAGATTGTGTTGGTAGAGTGTACTAGGGTATTTATATTCCATAAATCAAAACTAATCACTTTCTGATATTCATTACACTAATTAATTTATTCTTCTTACATGAATTTATTTGATAAGGAAAAAATCGATTTGGATAGAAAAAGGAAGTGTAATTTCAATCATTTTAAAGAAACATAATTAAACCCCCTTCTTATGTCTTCTTATCTTATATTATAACCCATCAATTGGTTTCAAACTAAGGGATCTAATTATATATTTAAAATTATGAAAATAAACAAAGATTCTATTGTTTCATCCAGATAACAAAAACTAGTATCAAAGGCCAGAATAAGGTGGTTATATTTTTTTACTCTAAGAATTATGAGTTAAGGATCCATATATTGAAAACTATTCCATGAATGATCTTAGAGAAGACATTTCAATGATATGAGGACCTTATTTTATTGGTGATAATCAAGGTTGGTCAAAAGAATACAAGATTAGTTATTTAAAATATCATGATGTAATATTTTACATGAATGTATTCAGTCCCTATGAAATTATTAATGAAGAGTTGGAGAAGTGAAATGATTCTTAAGAGTAATAATATTTTATTAATTAAAGACCTATGAATGATATTGTTAGTAGATTATGATTTGATTAATTTAATCTTGTTTTATGGTGTTTTGAAGAATTTGATATGTGAAAGAATATTTTAATTTCATATGACATAATTGGTAATGGTAGAAAACTAATGTACACCACTACAAATATGAGATTTTATACATTAAAATTCCATAATTTTAAAACATCTCACAAAAAAATGGATGAATGTTAGAAGATGAAAATGATTCCACTTCCATGAAAGAACATATTCTTGGGCAAAATTATACATTAAAGGTACTTAGAGTGTCAAATTTTAAGTGGAGAGTAATATTTTCTTATATTCATTAATACACACCAGTTGATGAATAGATGAATAAAAAATAAATTTTCATCATGATAATATACAGAGATGGGTCTACAGTAGAAGATTAAAATCATATCTCTATAAAAAAGGAAGTTGTTTATCTAAATATTACTATAGAATAATGTTATAATTTAAATTAATTATGATCAATTAATTAGATATCAAACTTTTATTAAATTTTTTTATAAAATTTTACAATAATTGAATTATAAAATATAAAGGAACTATGATGTCATATGCTATGACTTCAAGGTGAAAGGGATCAAAAAATATTTCCATCATTTAATTAAATCTTAAATGATATCTAATTATAAATGAAAATGGTAATAAATTTAGGTTATCCAACTGGATTTTTTATTACGATTCATGTGATTAAGATATTTAAATATCTAAAGATGTGGTTGAACATAAAATTGTTAATTGATATGTTTATTTGGGGAATGTATTTTAGGGTATTTTTAATGTCATCATTTGTGAAAATTAAATGATATTCTTAAAATTTTGAGAATGATTTGATTTGGGTTTTTTAGGATAGGAAACAACATATCTATGAAAAAGTGAAAAAGTATAGCATATATGTGATAATAGATACTTTGTGCCATGAGTGAATCACAATGTGTGACATGAGATTTTTGAATCCATAGTATCCTAAAAAACTAGAAAAATAACATTTACACATCATTTATTTCATTACACAATGTGAGTTCTTCAAAAGAAGTCACCTTAAATAGTTACAAGTAATGAAATAATCCGTGTAGTGAAAATCTATTACATAATAGGTACTCTATAAACAATTTGAAAGTTATAAATGAAGGGAATAATAATGAAATTTCCACTGACATTGATTGAACATCGTGAAAATATCAGGAAACTAAACAATAAAGATGTTAGCATCATAGGGTTCGATGAAAACCATTATAAAAATACATATTCAGTAGCATAGTAGAAGATATCAATAATTTATGGAAGACCTTTAGATGATAGCTAGAGATTCACACACCAATCAAGATCCATACTTCCCCACTGTTATTCATAGCCAATACCTTTTCAATATCCTTGATTCTCAATCTCATCATCCCTTTCATGATCTAGTAGTTTTATTTGTGTTGGGATATGTTATTATAGGGAAAAATCAATATGAAATTATTTCATTTTATTATTCATATTTCATATTACTGTAATTGGGATTATCAATTCCATTATTTTTTCTTCTGTAACTACCTGATCATTTCTTATGAATTGAGGAGTTTAATTTTATTTCATCAGTTAATTTCTTCCTGATTTTCATTTTCATTATGCAATATTGTGTAGTTATGTTTAAATAGGCTTTTTGGTTTCCTAGTTTTGTGATTCCATCTAGTATATTACCATTCCAAAGGAGATATCATAGTATCAAGCTAAGGTACCAATACGAAGGATCCCTATTGACCCAATTATGACACCAAATATTAATGATTACATTAGAAATTTAATTCCATGTGAACAAACAAGAAAATAATTGAAACTATATTTTATCATATCATGTTATCAAACCCTATCATTGCTGAACATTCTTTATCTTTTACCAAACAATTATACCTTTTAAATTTCAAGTTATTTAGTTATTTTAGAACATACGATCTATTATTTTGGGTCCAATAAATGGAGTTTACATGTACCAAAATTTTGAAGTCAGTATTAAAGAGTTTCAATTTTTATTAAATTTATGTATCCCCATAGTATTTAATAATTCTTAGAGGGTTGTCATAAATCTATGTATTTTTTTTCATGAAGACGAGGTAGAAGTTTCATACTCTCAATGTTCTAAATAAAAAAAGTCATTTTATAGTTAATTAAATCGATATTTTCTCATGATCCAAGAAAAATTTGAATCATTAGTGAAGATCATATAATTTATAGAAACATTTATGATTATTTTTCTACTTATAATGAATTTTTATCAAAATAAATTATGGATTAAATATATAATTATTCAAAACATTCTTATTTTTTTCATGATAATAAAATAAATAATCTATTATAAGATATTGATACATAAAAAAGCCTCTAGAATTTATATTAAGGGATAAAACTATTTGAAATAAATTCTTAGTAAATATAAAGCTAATTATTTGGGTAATGTTAGGATTTTATTTAATTTATAAAACCCCAAATAATATAGGAATTATTTTGTTCCCAGTGCAAAAAAAGAGCATATCTATAGTTAAATGATTTAATTGTGGAATAATCATTCATTATGAAAATGAATAAATTTTTATAAATATTAAATTTTGATTTTCCAATAATTATCATTATTAAAAATAATGATCTAGGTTTAATTATAGAGTCTCTACTAAAAAAGAATTTTTGGTGACCTAAATCTTTAGTTTCTATTACCCTAGATCCAAAATAATGTGGGTATGGAAAATAACATCTATTTCATATTTTTTTGATATATTCCACTAAACTTAATTGATATATCTATGAGTAGAAATTTCCAAAATGAATATGTTTTTTTTAAATCTGATTTAATTCATTATTTAATATAAATGATCCATAAATCTAAAGCTATTAACATCCATGATGTATTTGTTTTTATGAATAAAGTATTAAATATTATGTCACTCAATTATTTTATATGATAAATAAATCATCTAAAATATATTTACAACATCATTTACTTCACTTAAAGAAAAAATAAAAAACAAAATAATTTAATTTCATATTAAGATGTGTAATAAAATTGATAAATAGTTTATTATTTGAATATTATTTATAATTTCATGAAATAATGGTTTATATATCTTTTAATGTTTATTTTTGTAGGAGAATATATAATTAAGGGGAAGTGGGTAATATTGTTTTTATTGTTTTAATTTATATAAATATAGACAGGTTTACAGAATTTAATTGAAAAATTATGTTTTAAAATAATATTTTCTTTCTTAAAACTCATTTAATTTGATTTTTTTCTCATAAGTTTTATTGATTTATTTCATGTTATTCTTACAAAATCATCTTGTTATGTAAAAATTTCTCTTTGGATATAAAATTTGAAATGTGTACACATTTTGTTGAGGAATAATATAAAAGTTCACATTATAACTATTAGAATATAATGTTTTTTCTTCTTCGTTTGAACCCTAAAATTTTATCTAACTATCTAAGAACATTTTTCATCTTTATTTGAAGTTCTAAACCCAATCAATTATAATAAATCCAATCCAAATAGTATGTAGAGACATAAGACATCAAACACATAAAAATTATTTTCTAAAATGATAGGTGTTCAGGGTTTGGATAGTTTGTTTCCTTTTAGTTTCTTTAAATATATTTATATGATATAGTATGATAAATTTATAAAATAATATAATTATTTTACTAGTGTGATGAAAATTCATTTTGGAGAACAATCAGCTTCGTTTATTGAGGAATAATTTGAAAAAACTTCTAAAAATGGTAATGTAACAATTAGATATGAATACCAAAAAAAATTATTTTTTGAAATAGATAATGATGGAATTCTCCCACTATATTTTATTTCATAGTTTAATCATGTAAAAGGAGAATTTTTATGCTACATGATGATCTAATAAGATCTGGAAAATTTTAAGAAGAAATAGAAAAATATTCTATTTGAAAAGAATATTTTGTTTCCCATTAAAGGAAGTATAAATGTTTGTAGGATATCTCAATTTATAGATATTATTTTAGGGTTTTTAAAGTGAAAATGGTAAATTAAATGGATAAAATATGAGTTGATAATATTCATAAAATATATCATTATGAGGTGAATGAGATTTTAGTGAAATAGTTACTATCTTCCTCGATGAATCAAATATCTAAAAATATTATATCAAAAGTATAACATATGTCAAGAGTATTATTATTATAAATAAAAGAGATAAACGTTTTGAGTTTGAAGATAAACTATTTATCCTTTACAAGTTTCTCGATTACTTCTCCACACCATATCCAATCTAAAATAGAATCCATAATATCTTTTTTAATCATTGATGTTTTGAAATATTAAAATGTTTTATAGTTTTATTTTTTCTTAACTATTTTTTCACTTTATTCAAGTTATTCATATGTATTTATATGTAAAAAGTGAATTAATTTATTTATCAATTTATTTTTAATGTTAAAAAATATTGATAAATGAATGTGATGTATAAGTGGAGAGATAAAAAATGGGATAATTTTTATAGAAAAAAATATGATAATTATATGGAATGTTTTTTTTACAAAAAACAGAACAAAATATATAGCAGATAAATTTATTGTTGTTTTTTTTAAATTTAGAGGGGAGAAATATCACTATATTTTTTAGAGAAATATGATGGATAATAATAAAATTTAAAATTTCTTGAAATTTATTCTTTCTCTTTATTAAATTTTATTTCTTTTATTGTAAATTTGGGAAAGCACTATAATTTTTATCTCTATGATATTAATTATTTAATTCAGACCAATATTTTTGGGTTTATATTTATATTGCATTTTAGGTTATGTGATCATTAGAAAGGGGGATACTTTTGGTAATTTATTAATCAAATAATTTCATTAATTTATTTTTTCTTTTTATGCTAAAAAAACAAAGATATTTGTTACAAATGAAGTTAGTTTAAGTGATTTTCAAGATAATAAGTAATGTAATTATTATTTAATTCATCATGAATTTCTATAAAATTATCTCATGGGATTTTATTTGATTTTATAAGAATTATTTTCACTTCAAAATAATCTAGAAATACTAAAAATAACGTATGATTTAAGTTAAACATGTTTTTTTTATAAATAAACATTCATTAAGAAACCATAAATTCATACACTACGTCTTGAGTGAACGTATGGATAAGGTCCCATAATTTTGGAAGCAACCCTATGTTTTAGGGGAACAAATAGTTAATCATCCCTAATTTTGTAATCAATCATACATTTTCAACATTACATTTCGAGTTTATCATTACACATAGAATCCTTAAATTTTACTTGTTCAAAATATAAATTTGGAATACAAATTATTTCTTTTTTTCTACAATGGTAATGATAGAAATTAATATATATTTTGAACACATGTAATTACTGATTCAAAGGATCTTGTTAAATAGATTAAGTAGTTTCTATTTTTAGTGGATGTTGTAAGTTATTTTTATTTTTATGAATTCATATAATTGTGATTTTTTTTGTAGATATGTTTGACGTTAATAATTTCAAGAATCATGTTAAATAATTAGAGTTTGTTTTTATTAAAAATAAGATATATGTGAATGAAATAATTGTGTTGTTTTGACTCAAGATATATAACTATGGTGAAATTCATGTTTTGATTCTTATTTGTATGAATAAATCATTTTATCTTCAAATGTATTTATTTGTTAATATTTTTTCATATCCCAATAAAACATCCACTATAAATAAAAAATGCTGAAATACATGTCTTATCTTTTTCCTAGTGTTTTCTTTACTACTGTTAAATGAAACCTATATGAAATTTAATATTATTTTCGCACCACTCTCCATTATTGAAGATAATATACCTATATTATTTTATGTTGAAACAATATGTTCATCCATTATTTAACATCTAAATCTAATCTATTTTCTTTTTGTGTGTTGACTACACATACACAGTCATGGTGGAGTATCAACTTCCCAAACTAATCAATGAGTGTGTTATTTCCTTGTAATATTTACTAGATTTCCATTTAAAAGACACATTTTAAAGTTTTCTACTTAAAACACATAGTTTTAGAGTTATCTATTTAAGAGGGCCTGCTACTAAAAATCAACAAGCTCATGGAAATGGCATTGGTAGAGTGGAATAGTTTATTTACCTTCACAAAACACTATATATCAATTTGTATTATTCTTTCCACTATTTATTTTTTACTAAATGATCATATTTAAGAGCAAAGTAATAATTCACATTAAACCCAAGAGGTATGTATTTTTTATGTTATATTTTTAAAGGAACAAAATCCCCCTTCTTATTTCTTCCCTTTTTCATTATGACCAACCATCATCTTTCATTTTTCAGAGTCAAGAGATTATGGTCCAATATGTAACAATTTTAGTGGTCATCATCTTTAATGATACTAATTATTAAAGAAATATTAGCTATATATAATTTTCAATTGTTATTTATCTAACTAATTGGTTCATCCAATAATCATAGAGTTGGGATGGGTGTGTAACTCAGAATGTCAAACACATATTTGGGAAACCTATAAAATATTTGGTACTCTTTTTAGCCCTATCCATTGAGAACCGAATGAAAATTATTCTTTATGCAGACACATTACCATTATCCAGCCACAATGTTGTTGATCATATTAGTAAATATCTCAATAATAATTCAGAAATTTCTTTATATAATTATATCCTATTAAGACGTAGAGATAGTCAAATTTTAGATGGCCTGTGTAGAAGTAAAATTTTATAAATAAAAATTTCAATTTTTTTCATATAGAATATACACATTATGTGTAAAGACCACATGATAATATATAGTTCACATATAGTGTATTAAACATAACATTTTTATGATGAAATCGTTTTGATTTAATAGGTATTATTAAAGTTCATTTTGTGGATGTCAACATGGCTAAAAAAATCCACAAGATCCATCTTATATTCACAAAATAAGATATTATTTGAATAGATGACACACTATTCAGATGCGAGAGAGTTATTATTGATACCTATGATTTCTAGATCATCTATTTGAATATTAATAAAATAAGTAATGAATATGGGAAAACAAAAATTTAATGTAACTAAATAAACCTCTCACACAGTCATGTAAGTTCTTTATGAACTAATAATACTTTTGAAATCATTTGAAGAGGATTGATAAGATCCTCTATGATACTTTTGTACATTTAAAAACATCATTTTTTTATGGATGACATATATAACACTTTAGGATTGGGTGGTTATCTAGAGTATCAATATTTATTTATATCCTCATCATGAGATTTCCACATGAAAACCTTCATAATTCACATAACAAAATTTATTTATGAAAAATGTAATTATTTTTATATAGTTTTTGTCATGACCCCCACCCCACAATGTCTACCCATCCAGTGTCGACAATGTCATAAGGGGGATACTGACCCCTTAGTCCTGACTCCAGTAGGCCCTGGTTTGGAGACTTGCACTGAGGATATAGTGAACACACAAATGGCATGCATTACCCTCTTAGAGAACACAAACGAAAGGGATAGAGAGAGATAAGGAAAACAATAACCAAATCTAAATCAAACTTTAATATATAATAAATACAATGTACATAATTGTAATTTCATGAAATAACTACTGCATCAAGAATGAAAAAAATGAAAGTACCAAAATAAAGTAAAACAATCGTAACCATGATAACCGAAAATCTCCTTCTACCCCAATCAAGTAGTACCTAGCCAGATCTCCAGCCTACTCCAAGTGACCTGAAAAATAGTTTATATAACCTAAGGTGAGTATAACAGTATACTCAGTTGGATTCTACCCATAGCCTCTACTACAAAGGCAAAGAAAGAATGCTAATCACAATGAAAACCAAGTGAAACTTAATCGTATCCTAAATAGGTATACTATGTTCCAAGCCTCACCATGGATTCTATTACCAAATATCTCATTAATGAGTATAAAACATAATAAATAATATCAAGGGTACCCATATACCACTTCCACACTATTTTACCTTGATATCAGGGAGGTTATGACACTATATGGTTGGTAGTATAGCATTTAACGAAATCATATTACTTTATAGAGATCAAGGAGTCGAGCTCAGTGGAGTTTTTGTTGAGGAAATATCTGGAGGAGGTGGTGAGACACTACAGAGTCCCGAGGGTGATCATTTCTGATCAAGATGCTCATTTTTTACTCTAGGGTGTGTAGAGGTCTCTAGCAAGCTTTCAGTTCTTATCTACACCTTAGCACTGCTTTTCATATGCAGACAATGTTCAGACAGAGCAGACCATCAACAATATTCAAGATATGTTTCACTCTTGCATTATTGATTTTGGAGGTTCGTGTATGAGTTATTTACCCTTGTTAGAGTTCTCTTACAATAAAAGTTTTCCCTACACCATTGGTATGGTGACATTTAAAGCATCGTATGTCTGACCTTGTCATTATCTATTGAGATGGACTAGGGTTTGAGAGTCATAAATTCACGGTCCAAAACTAGTAAAGAATAAGACAGAGATGTTTTAGGTAATTCATAAGAGGATGGAGGCAGTGTAGGATCTTCATAAGTCATATGATGACCATAGGAGTATATCCTTGGAGTTTCATGTTTGTGATCATGTGTTTCTGAATGTAACTCCCCATCGTGGGCATGAATGGTTTTGTCATGGGAGTAAGCAATCTACATATTTTGTTGGGCCTTTTGAGGTGTTGCCTCATGTTGGAGTTGTGGAATATTGGATAGCACTTCCCCCATAGATGATCCTAATACACAATGTTTTTAATCTGTTTTAGCTCCAACGTTATATTCATGAAGACTGTCACACCATCGATTGGGGTGAAATCAATGTTGACGATGAAGCGATCTTCGAGGAGTAGCATGTAGAGATCCAGGACAACAAGGAGAGGGTGTTCTATGGGAGTGATATCCCCTTGGTTCATGTCTTGTGGTGATAGGGTGGAGTAGGGGAGAGTACATGCGAATGTGAGTTGTAGATACACGTTCAATACCCCGAATAGTTTGATGATTAACTCTTTTGATGTAACGCTGTTCATTTGTGATTGGAGACCTTTTTAGTTTATGATATGGATTTATTTTGTCTCTTTTTTTTTGTGGAATACTCACTTTTGATAGGTATCTTGATGGGTGGTTGTTCATACAACTTTTTCTATTTACTTTTTTGTCGGTTTGGAATTCTCGAGGATGAATTTTTTTTAGAGGTGATTGATGTAATGACCCAGACCACTCCCGTCATTTCATTTTTTTTGAAATGTGGTGTTTGAGGAGTTCTAAGAGGTCATAGTTACTCATCCCCAACACATTTCCATATTTCTATTTCTTTGAATTGTGTTTCTGTTTTTTGACTGTTGGCGTCGATGAGTCATTTGTACTGTCGATGTTAGTGAGTCATTTGTACTGTCAGCATCAGTGAGTCATTTTTACTATTGTTGTCAGTGAGTCATTTGTAATGTCGGTATCAGTGAGTCATCTATACTCTCAGCGTCAGTAAATCATTTGTAATTTCAGTGTCAATGATTAATTTATACTATTTGCATTAGTGAGTCATTTGTACTTTTGGTTTTGACGAGTCATTAGTTCTATTAGCATTAGTGAGTATTTTTTTCCGTCAACGTTGGTGAGCCATTTGTATTGTCTATTTCAGTGATTTATTTGTACTTTATTCCTTGGTGAGTCATTTTTACTATCCATTCCAGTGAATCATTTTTACTCTCAGCGTTGGTGAGTCATTTTTACTGTCGGCGACAGTGAGTCATTTGTATTGTCAGTGTCATCATCGCATATGTGAACAATGCTATAAGTGAGAAAGTTGTGAACAATGTTTCCAACTTCCTATATTTTCAACCCTCTGACATTTTCTTTGTTGTAAAATGCATCCATGGACTTGTTTTATGGTATTTAATCCTGATTAAATTCCTGTAACACCTATATTAATTTTCTTAATGGTCAGGAATACTTTAAGTGGTCAAAATGCATGATCTTTGACAGATCCGTTATTAATTGAAAATATATAAAATATGAAACCACTGCTCCATTTAGATTTTCAAAATGATGAGATATATTCTGCCTTGTTATTATTTCTCCTTTCTCTTCATGTCAGGAACCCTGAGACTTTATTCCCATAGGAGTGGTGTCATCAGACATTAATCCATGGATCAATTCCCCTTGATGTTTCTTCCTACTGCATTGCACCCCCTGTTTGGGTACAAACATCAAGTGTCAATTCATCATTGATAGAAGGTATTATCTACCATATTTCTTGGGTTTTCTTTGATCATTCTTCTCATGTTTCTTTTTACCACGTTTTTTCATGTGATCTCTATGTTTTTAATATATTTTTATTGGGTTTAGTTTGGTGCGGTCAGGCCACAGTATCCTCAGGTGGATGCAAGTTTCACGGGGGTAGGCGATCGTGATCCGTTATATAGATCATTCTTGTGAAAATATAATCAGAAACATTTTGAGGTATAGGATTCATGGATTCTCTATTATTTACATGCAACTGTAGATTTATCATATTTTATCCCATTATATCTAAATAGAATTGGAATAATAAATATTTAAACCAAAGGAATAAATTGGTATCCATCATATGTTACTGCCTCTTGTTTTTCTAGATATTGTGACATCTAAGCTTGAGTTGTTTAGCATGTTCATGTTGATGAAAAATTGGTAATGAACATAAATTGGGATTAATTGTAAATTATTTTTCAAAGATAAATAGGAATGTAAATGAATCGGATTATTGTTTTTATAAATTGATGATAATCAATTTTTTGTAGTAATAATGTTTAATTAATTTGTGATAGATATTATAGCTTTCTATTTAGGTTTACAGTAGTTAGAACATATTAATATTGAGTCAGATAATTAATGATTGATTAAAGATCTAGTTTATCGATAAAAGTTAATGCCTTGTAGGGTTCCGAGTTACCCTCTTTCTTTTAAGTTCTAGTTCCTTCTACTTTAGAGCCATGAGAGCTCATTGCGTGTGAAGGAAGAATGCTTTGTTTAGGGCCAAGAACCCATTTTCTTATTATTTTTGACCTACTTGTGATGTGTTATGAGCCCAGAAGGATGTTGTAAGATGTGGGGGTAGGGTGGATCAGTGTTTGATATAGTAGTTGACGCCTAGAGTGGGTAGGTGCATCGGTTTATGCCTGTGGGTGTTAGGGAGGACACCTAAGATGATGAATAGGGTAGGATGTGAATATTGTATTCTTGTTGAGTCATGTTGGTTGTTTATCTACATTACTTTTGAAACTATATAAGGAAACTGGTATTTCTTACCCACCTTCTAAATTGGGTGATGATGCGTAGGGTATGTCATATGCTTTTCGTGTTTAGATTCTAGAGGAAGGATGTGTCTATTCTGCTAATATAGGGGGAAATGACTCAACATGTAGTTCATATACTCATCGTGTTGAGCCCCTTGTGTTTGGTTACTTAGAATGATTTTCTATAATACCTATAATTATTGGAAGGTAATAATGTTGTTAATAAATCATTGAATAAATGATGTTAACCCAAGTGGTTAGAGCTTGCTGGGATGCAAAGATGATGTAATATTTCTAGGAATATTTGGTCTTTGTTTGGTTACGCCTAGAGGGCATGAAAATTTGTTGTGATACTAATTAAATGTAATATGTAATTAATAAAGGTTAATAAATGTTTAAATAATTAATTAACATAATGTGAAAATGATAAAAAGGGACAAGATGATTAAATAAATCTCTCTAAATGGTTTTGTGCTTATAGGATATCTAGTCATAGCAGTAGAAACTGGGAGTCTGAGAGACGTTAGCTTCATTTGATTCTATGACTTGGTTTTTCCCCTAGTGTGGTTGTGAGTTATATTGTATCATGTACATTTGGGTTTATATATGCTACCCCACCCTATTGTTTAGGGTGACTAAAACCCTGTGGAGTTTTAGCCTTGAGGGGGGGGGGGTGTTTTCCCCAACATCTCAATAGGAGGATAGATGGTTGATTACTCCCTTTGGGCCTGCTATCTTTTGTCGGTAGTTACTAGTGATGGTATGCACATCAATTATTTTTCCCCATATATGTGTGTAGTGGGATATAATTCCTTGTTGTTATTCACAAACATATATTCTATATATAGTTTCTTATAGACTACTTTAGGTGTAACGTGTATAAGCTATGATGGGTTGAAGTTACTTACCCACTGTATGGGCTATAATGTCTTGGGGTTTAATACCCAATTTATGATACACATTATGCAATCTATGGTGGCTCCCAAAAACTTCCAGGTTACCTTGGTTATGTGAACTTTGTGGTTGTGTTGTATGAGCAGTATGTTGTGGTGCTTCACCCAGGTGTCTATCGGAAAGCCTTTTGGAGAGAGATTCGTAGGACGACTGATGTTGGGGAAAAGAGAAAAACTAGCGGGGAAGTGGTAGAAGGGATCCCTTGATATTCATTATTATACTATACACTCTTGTATGTGATACTTGGTGAGAGTAGCCACAATGAGGTTGGGAACATAGTATACCTGTTTAGGTGATGACTTAGTTACACTTGTTGTTCACTATGATTTATCATTATTTTTTTACTTTTGTAAAAGAGGATCCGGGGAGGATCCCAATGAGTATACTGTTATATTAACCCGAGGTTATATAAACCATTTTCCAATTCACCTAGAACAGGTTGGAGATTAGGTTGGGTACTACTAGCTTGGGGTTTTAGGAGCTGTTCGGGTTTTGTGGTCGTTGCTGGCACTTGAAGATTTCCATTTTAGTTGTAGTAGTTCTTCCATGACATTACATAAATGTAATTAGGATGTCTTTTATATTTTAGTTTGATTTGGAGTGGGTTGTTTTCTTTCTTATCTCTCTATCTTTTTCATTTGTTCTCTTAAAGGGTAATGCCTACCATTTTTTTATTCACTATAACCTCGATGAAAGTCGCCAAACCAGGGCCTATTGGAGGTAGGAATCATGGGTCACTATATCACTTCTCACATTGGAAGCCCAGGAGGGGTAAAAATTGTGGGGAGGGGGTCTTGACAACTGTGTACTATTTAAAAAATTATATATTTCATGAATATAGGTTTTGAATATTTACTATAAATAAAAAATGAATTTTGTTTTCTAGAAGGGTAGATTTTACAATTTTTGAATGATATTATTTACTATATTTAATTGTAAATTAAGATATTTTATGATATATTTGACATTAAGTATGTTTGATTTTTTATATCTTTTCTTAAAAGCAAAGGCATGATTAAAAGATCCATGATATAATATTGAAATATTATTATTTTATATGATATTCCACACGTAGAAATTGTATTGGAGGGTATGAATAGAACCGACTAAATAATAAAAAATAATTATTTATGCATGTAGAAAATGAAATCATTGGTTATTAATTGGTTATAAATGAGAATAAAACATTTTAAATTAGAAACCATTTTTTATAGAATTTTTTTACGTGAGAAACATTTTATTAACTTACTAAATTAAATTAATTTATATTGATGAATTATTTTAAAACATTTATAAAATAATATTCAATAAAATATTTAACATTAATCTTAGGGTTTTCCTTGGAATGGAATACGAATAAATTAAATTTCTACATTAAAAGTTTTTTATCTGTAATTTATTTTCATTGGGTTTTTTCAAGAACAAATTAAATTAACTTTCAACTACTTTGAAAATTTGATATAATAATTTTTTTAAATATTTGGGAGCATAATATACAAGTAATTTAGGGAGATTAACTCAACTTTTCGTCATTCTAAATAGATACCAAGGTATAAATTCATTAATATTGTAAAGGATGAAAGGGTTAATATGGTGTTAAGAAAAAGAGATAGGGATAAAAAAACTGAATAACATATATAAATAATATTGGTAAATTATATTTCGAATCACCCTTATAATATATTCAACAGTGGCTTCATTTGGTTCTACAAAAACATCAGTATGACTTTATATTTTATTTTTTATTTATTTAATGCAGTGTTACTCCCCTTATATATATAATGTCACATTATTTCCTCTATTATCCACACAATATGTTCCATATATTTGAACCAATATCTACCCAAATACTCTCTGAATGTCCTTATAAATGACCGATATATTTTTGTGTTCCCAAAATACTTATCTAGGTAGGCTTAATTTTACTTTCTATAGAGGATACATGTAGAAGAGGTATATATTATACTGATGTATTTCATATTTATATTTTATTTTAAACGCATAAAAGGTTTCATAAAAATAATACCATGATAGAATATGTATATTTTCTATAAATATATGTTTCTATATAATCTTTTTATCCATTTTATACCACCTTCCGATCCATTTGAAAATGAATATGTTACTCGTCTATATGTGTAGAATTCTAGCCCCTTTAGCGATGTTATGCGTTATGATATTTATCATTACACTATTTTTCATAATAATATATTTAATGAATATATATGTTATTTATTATATAAATATTATTATTTTTTATTGATTTTTTTTATTTAACATTCCTTCATTTGATCCATTAAAATAGTGTAAACATTATTTGTGAAAACTTACAGACTACAATTTACCTCATGAAATGTAATTCATTTTCTATCATTTATTTTTATTAATTTATAAAAAAGTTATATAATGAATAAATATTATGAATATTAAATTATTATGACTTTGGTAATGAGGAAACTCTGGTCAACATTCATGTAATGGAACCATCGATCAAAAACATACTTAGAAAACAGACCAGCTTCTACACGAATGTTAATTTTAATAAAGAATTTTAAATAGATGGTTAATAATAAATTATAATGGAAATGAAACATATTATTTTATGTATCAATATGGGTCTATAATATAAATATGATAAATCAATATTTATAATACCATTGGTTTAAACACAAAAAAAGTAATACATGACATAAGGTAGGGGTTTAAATTGGAATCTTATTTATTTTTGATATAACATGTGTAAAATTAAAATTGAAGGATATTTTATGGTTATTATTATAAAACCCAAAATATATTTACTCTCTTATAGTTATTAAATTATTTTTAAGTATTATAAACATTTTATAGTTGTTAGTATTAAAATTATTGGTAAGTTGATTCTATGGAAAAAGAACTCATTTCTTTTTTGGTTAAACAAATTTCCTTCCTTGTCCATGTTTATTAAAATGTACTCAATAATTTTTTTCTAAAATATTAAATTATCATTTAAATTCATTTAAATCCATATTTTACTTTTCATACAATGTTTTAAAAGAATGTTTTTTTATTCTTTGAATATGTTATTTATGACTTCTTAATAAAATTTTGAAATGAATAGTTATTTTAAGTTATACATCATTGAAATATTCTCTCACCATAATGAAAATTATATTCATTAAAGAGTACTCTATATTATTAAATTATTATTTTTATTATTTTTATTCAATATTATAAAAATTAAATGTTTTTAAAGACAGAAAATGAAAGATGTATTTTCTATGTTATAAAATAAATGCTCAAGTGCACATGAAAAGGGTTTTTAATCTATTTCAACATCCTTTATGTATTTATAATATTATATTGGTTTTTGATCGTACAATAAAATCCAATTTCTCTACCTTTATGTATTATAATGATTATTATTTAAGGATGATTCTATGAAACCCGTTTATTTTTTATGGGATAATTTAGTTCTAATGAAATCTTTATGAAACATATTTCTTGTACATGAGTTATGCAATGTTGATTCAATAAATATTATTATCATGTGTGTAAAATGTATATGAATTTTTCAATATGGGATTATAAGGCCCATAATTATATTACCCAAAAATTTATTAGGTAAATATTGAAATCTCATGAGATATTATGGACTGGTATCCGGAGTGAATTCAATTCATTGGGCCACTCTATCCATTTTTGTAGCCATGTGAATGAACCTTTACTAAGAAAATGATATAATGGGGGTAAAACCAATCCACAATTATAGTCATCAATGTGAGACTTAATTAATGAATTAATTTTCTTTCTTTATGTGTATAAAAAAAACAAAAACGTATTCTTATGATATGTTATCATTAATCTTGATTGATTGTTGATGATTCCTCACTCTTTTGAATCATGACTTTGGATTTAATAAATCATTATTCCATGAATCATAAATTATAATATATAATCAATTTGTAATAAATATCTTTAATTATGATCATGTTAATATATGATTATGTTTAACATATTCTAACTTATATTCATTGTTTTATATGTCTTATAATTACCCTTACTCGGAATTTGATATCACTATTTTTTCATTTTCACTTCCCTTGGTTATGAAGAAGGGATTTATGGAGGATATATATAATAAGGTAACTATGAGTGAATAACATTACTATAAATATATACGATAATATATGAAATATGTTGATTATGTATCTAGTCTTCAAAAAATTAAATCTTTATGGTCTATTGGCAGATATTATTTTAAAATATATTTAATATTCATCTATAAAGATGAAATATTTATGTATGTTATACTCGATAACCCTCATTTTGTATTCGTAGATGGATTAATATTTTTTGGAGATTCAGATTAGATAACACCCAGGAAAACAGTACTGGTGAACCCTCAATAATGTCTTGAATAGTATTTTTACAAGTGTAATTTTTGATAATATGAATTTAATTGGTGAAATTATTGAATTATAAATATGGGAGGATACTTCTATAAATGCAATAATGGACTAAAATAATGGAACCTTTCTCAATTCATAATGGAATGACTTTGAGGATGGTGTTTTTAAGGGTATATTTTCCATTTTTTAAGGAAACCAAGTCTATGAATAAAGATAACTTGAGTAGAATATGGATTTCTATAAGGGTAGATAATCCTTTTATAAAGGTAACTAGTTCAATGCGTAAAGGTAACTGTGATTTTCCGCCCATATAAATGTAATCTTAATCATATGTAAAGGTTTCCAAGTCAATTTATAATGGCCGAGATCCTATATATGAGTATTTATAAGGGTTCCTACTTTGTTATGTAATGGTACTAGTGACACGTGTGAAAGGGAACTAGGATACATAAGGGTACCATAACGTACCAGATAAGGGTATTTATACCTATGTATGGGGTTTATAGAGGGTTTCATAAGGGTATTTGATCGCATTTAGGGTACTTACATAAGGGTTATTTTCATGTTAAATTACTTATAAAAGGGTATCTTATTATTGGGTAAAGCTTCTGGAATACATGATATGTTGTATAGATTACCAACACCATTTATCCCCATGTAAATAAATATTCTCAAATATCATCATTATCCATACATTATTGAATGTGAATATTTTCCATATGTAAAAAATTTAGGTATCTTGTATGATATGTTATAATATAAGATATTATTCCATAGTGGAGGGTGGTTCAGAAGATATTGAAGATGCTTCCCCATGAAAGAGAAAATATTCCACCATGTTATTATTTTATACAACATGAATCTAAGGGAAGCACTATAGAAATTTTAGATATTCTTTAATAAGTCAGCATTAATATGGTAAATAATAAGATTTTAGGAGAATATTAACTGTCACCAAATTCATTAAACATTTGTTGTTATATATAAAAAGAGGGAAAATCCAAGTTTTGTATGTTATTATTGTCGTGGTGATTTAAATTAATGGATTTAAACATTTATAAATATATTTTTTATCTAAGGATGTTTAGTATTTCTGATATAGAAATATTCTATGCAGTTGTAACATGAGACTGAAAGACATTTTATGGGATATTTAGGAATTCTTAAATGGATTTTACAACACATGTGATTAAAAATGAATAATTATAGAAGATCTATATTCCACGTTTTATCTCAGGGAAGAATAATAATTGGGAGAGGAATACCTAGGGAACATTCAATGTCGTTTTTCTAGTTCTCAACTTGAATATTGTTGGTTAAATACATTATTATTCTCGATGTACTATTCTTATAGAAATATGAAACTATACATGATGAGGAGAAACACCATAATTGGTGTATGTGTAATAATCATATGAATAATTAATGTTTCATCAAATATAGAAAAAAGATCAATGTTAATGGAGAGAAGGGATTTCTCCAATTTTTTATGGTACTAAACCAAGAGGTTCAGTGAGGCTAGACAAACATATACTTAAAAATAATGAGCTGCTTGGGAATTTTTTTTATTAGTTTCATTTTCAGGTATACTTCATAGAGATAGCCCAGAGAGGTTCATCCAAGTAAAATATCATGTGTTTTTTACTACATTAATCACTTATGGATATGGATGGAGATATAAATAAATATGTTCATTAAGGTGAGTTATACAATTACTCATTAAATGAAGAATTATTTTATCATTATTGACCTTATTTAACCTCACCTCCATGACCCACCCAACATGGTTTTATCATCTCTAGGGTTCTAAAAATTTGTATCATAGGGGTGCTTATTATATTTATCTCTTAGTAATAGAGAAACATTTGTAAACCATAATTCTATCCACATATTTTGTGTCTTTAATTTATAGTTGTGGAAAATCCATATGCAACAAAATTTTAGATAACTGGGAATGAAACTTTATTGAAAAACCATTTATGGAATTTATGATATTGTTGAAAAAAGATCTTTGACATAGAGATATAATCATGAATTGGAGGATTCTGAAAAATCCATAAATGTCTTGGGATTTTATCTTCTAAATCCCATTATCATAAAGGTAATGAACTATAATGACACACATGTTATTCTAGAAAAGGACACGAATAGTTATTATAGAGATTTTATGTTTTTAGTGGATATGTTTTTGGTTATGTTAAAAAGTATTAATATTTTTTAATATATTCAAATGAAACGTTCGATTCCTTTTTCGATAATCTAAATATTCATGTTGAAGATATTAAAGGTCATGATAACATTCTAAAATGTAATGCCCCGACCCCAGTTATACATTGGCATGATTACAAGGAATCAAGTCCCAAAGGACCAATCACTTTTGTAGTCTTGGAAAATAGACTACATACATGAATGTTACATTACACTTTATAACATACAAAACTACATAAATAATCCTATATGAACACCATTATTCCCTTGTCTTAACCCTGCATATCAATAACAATACACTTCTTGGAATCCTAGGAAAATAAAACATAGAACGGGGTGAACTCAAATGCTCAGTAAGGGTAAGTAATATAGTGGAAACTTTCAAAAATAAGCATAAAAATTTAAGGCAATGTATAAAACTAAAACAAAAGCCTTTTAAACTTGAAATTCTGCATAATATGTCAGAAATAAAATGAAATAATTCAATTTACTTATTCACATGGATATTCTAATAATTGAATAATCACATGAAATATCAATAACCACTTTCATAACGATGGAATTCATAATGCCAGACTATCATAACCACATAGACAAGGCCTCATGCCAAGACTACAAATAAGATTCTGTCAAGCCCTTGTGCCAAGACACTAGTTTGTCTCATGAGACCTACCGATGCATCGAGGAGCTATAGCGGGCTTCACCCATCACTTACTAAGTCCAATGCATTCCTCATATGAAAAGGTCTAAACATAACATAAACATTTGTATTAAAACTAGCATACGAAATGTCAATAATTTACCCATAAACCATGAATGGTATAAAAATAACACATCCACAGTCAAACATATCACAAAACCTTGAACACAATATGAAAGACTAGTATCATGATAAATCAACTTCAAAAAAAGTTTAAAATCCATTAAAGGATTTTGACGTTGATGAAAATGATTTGTAAAACTCTTTGAGAGAAATACCCCTTTTTCATGAAAACATTTAAAAGTCACACAATTTGGAAAATAATTCATTTAAAGAAATTTTTGAATCAAAGTTTCCCATAATAATTTGAAACTTTTGAAAGGAATTAACATTTTAAAAACATTCATGTCCATATAAATAAATCCTTAAAAACCATTTTGAAGACATGGGCATTAATGAGAAAGATTTAGAAGAATAAATATATAAAAAATTTTAAATGATGTTTTATTAAAAATTACCTTAAAATTAAAACTTTTAAAACTCTTTCATAAAACAAGAACATGGATAATAAATATGTCCTAGTAGATACTTACGCAAAACAACCTCGGATAATAATGAGATTGTGAAATTAACCCTCACCAATTTGGTAACTTAAGAAACATACACCCCATAAAATAAGTATCATACAATGAGTATGTAAATAAACATATATTAAAGTGTATTACAGAAGGAATACAATTATTAGTAGTACATACACCACAAAAAAGGTAATAGTGGCAATATGACATGAATATCACGGGAATAAGGAGTGAGATGAAAACCCCTTACCTTGCACTTTCCTTTAGTCGAGGGTACGTTTAGCCTCCTGTATGAAGACTATAGTATGTTATTAAATTATACAAGAACCATATTAATATTTATGATATCATACATTATTCATTTATTACTTTATACTACCCATTTAATAATAATTTCCATGTTATATTAATATTTCGGGTAATAATCGCTTTCTTTATCGTACGTGTTTTAACTTTTTACTCTTGATTGTATCACATAGATCATGATTTAAATACTTACAGAATATAAAACATGATTTATTTATCATATATATTTATAATATAAAATATTTATAATAGACATATATATGAAATGGAAAACATCGTTTATGGAGACGGTAGTCCGTACGTACGCATAAACGCTGTTTCCGTTTTCATATAGTATTGAACGGAAGTAAGTGAATAAGATATATGTAAGTACATAAATAATTATATATATAAATATATATATATCTCAAGTAGCATTATTATGTCATATATTACATACTTATTAGTAATATATATTTTTATAATCGTCGATGAATGGTGAACTTGGAAATGAATCTCATCGCGCCGTGGAGACGGCAATCCGTACGTACACACAAGTGAAAATATAATTCTTTGGATATTAATATAATATATAATTGGATGTTATATAATATATAAAGAATCCTTATCATGTTATATTAATTATTTACAACAAATACACATCATTATTATACCCATCCAAATAATAATGTATTGAATAATAATTACACCACAACGTGGAGACGGTAAGCCGTACGTACGCACGTATGGTGACATGTCATTCAAAGGGTGGATAGAATAATGCATTTGGTTGTACCATAATTATAATAACATAAAAGTATATATAATATACTGGAGTTATTATTTTAGAATGGAAACAACAAAGAAAAAGGAAGTGGAAGAAGAAAGGAATATGAAAGAGGGTGGTGAAATCATTACCTATTCTTCGTTTTCTTCCATTTTATTTGATCAAAAGAGATACTTAGGTTGGATTTCTGATCAAACTAAGGCCTATAGGATGAAGGGAGGATATTTGAGAGGGTATTTGGGCAGGGGTTGGCCGATCCAAATGGCTTAGAAGGTGTGAATTAGAGAGAAGGGGGAGTGCCCTTTTATAAGAGGGGTGAGGGGCACCATAGGAAAAACTTAAAATATTATTTTATAACAAATTCATATTCGGTTTCTAATGGCACAATAGTTGATTATTTAAAGTCTAAGGTGGGGATAGGTCAAAAAAACTCAACCAATTGGTTTTAGACAAGTTTAGGTTACCATTTTAACCTTATCATTTAGATTTAACTCTAAGTTAAACAATTTAACTTTTACCGTGTATTCTTGTATTCTTACACTATATGGTTAATAAACTTACTATATACTGCCAATAGAACCCCAATTGGTTCATTAATGTCATATATATTATTATATAAGTCTTTTGGCCGAACCTTAGATTTTTAGGACTATTATATTAATTAATAATATAATTTAAAAAAAAAACTATTTTATGTTAATTTTGAAACTATTTGGTATTTGTTTTTTGATAAAATAATAACAAAATGATTACTTAAAAAAATACATTGAATCAATACTAACATGTCATAGTCACTTATAAAATTAGTGGATGCCATAAAAACATTGAAATTATATTTATTTGAAAATTTATAAAATTATTTATTTGATTCTTTCATGAATAAGGTAATTACTACATTATCATTGTGTCATAAATAAATTTATTTATATAATGTATAAAAATTATAAATAAAATAAAATGATGTTGGAAATATTTTTAGCTTTATAATGAATACTAATAATCGAATTTATCTTATGTAAAACCTTATATTAAAAATGTTTTAGTTATTAAAATTTGATTTAACTCTTTTAACTCTTCTTTGAATTAAATAATAATAAATGTCCTAATCTAATCCAAGTGGACCTAAATGATAATATTTTATTCCTAAGGTTGTTTTTGGTCGAGATAAACTTTTCCAATATAATTAGGACATATGTGAGGGTAATATTAATTTCATTTTTACCCTTAATTACCCTATTTACATTTAACCGTGGTAAATAAAAGTAAAAAAGTTACTATTCACCAAAATTATTTTCTTCACATTAAACCACATTTTACTCCTTGATATTACCCGTGTCTCTCAGATTTTTAAAATTCAGCTCACAGAAGTGGTAAAATTAACTTTTTATATGAATTTGCAAAAGCTCCATGGAGGTGGGTAAAAGACGGTGAAAAGATCGATAAAAATTTTATATATCTAAAATTATTATAATGAAGTATATTTTACCAAATTAAAAACATAGAAGTTGAATTTATTAATTTAAAATTAATTCCCACTATCAAAACAAAATGCGTGTTTTTAAGAAAAAATAAATATCAAAAGATTGACACTTGTTTATGTCTGGTTTAAATGTGAAATTATGTCCAATGACCAAAATTGGATTAATTTTTAAAAATATATTCTAAATGTTATTTAAAACCTCTCAAATTCATAGTTTATCAATATTAATTATTTCGATTAAAAAATATGGTTGTAATTAAAATTTACTAATTTTCACTATTCATCAAAATATGAAAGTTATTAAAAAAGTACCAAAAATTCACCATAAGCTAATTTCGATATTCCAAATCCAAAATTTAAGTCCATTTTGAATGATAAAATTTATAAAATTTCAAAAAGTGGGTATTACTATTCAAAAAGGCTAGTTTGATTGGTTGTGGTGTGTGTTAGAACTCGAAGTTGCGAACAACACACACTACTGTATTATTCAAAGAGAAGCATACCGTGTAATATTGGGGTGTTACATTCTACAATCCTTCAATAAATTGAATCCTTGAAATTTATGCCCAGTATTGGAAACTTGGGTTTGATATTTCAAAATATCTTAGTTGAAATCCCACATCAAAAAATGGATTAATGAGGCCTCTATTTAAAATAAAGAGTGGCAAGTATGAAGGTTACTGAAAATAACACATACTAGGATTACATGTTGGAAAATATGGATATGGAAGAGAAATCTAACCATCAATATCTAATGGATAGTGGTAGAGAACATGGCTATGAAAAGGCCAATAATCCCAAAGCCATAAATTTGTGATGATCTAAGGTACCATCTAGGACAACATTTTTGTTCTAAGTTCCTTTTCTTAATGTTGAGGAATTTATTTATGAGATTGGCTAAGATCATAAGGATATATATTTACTTTATAATTAAAATTTTATCCATTAATAAATTTCTACAACAAACACATCTTTCACCACAAAACGTAATACAACTCAAAAATACTCTATTTATCCTAATTGTATAGGGTTACAAATATAATGAATGTATAATTCACATATCAGACCCATTAAAAAAATAAACTACATTATACAATCTAGGGACTTCATGTAGTCTAGTGGTAGGCGATAAATCCCAATCACACTATGGTTGTGGGTTCGATTCCCGCAGCTTTGTCCGATGCGACGAGTTGTCACACGGTCTGCGTGTTGTCCTCTTATAAAAATACAAAAATAACCTTTCAAACTTAATCCATTCCAACCTTTAGACTTATCAAAAATACTACTATCCAAACTCACAGTCCAAAATTTATAAGGAATTTAAACACAATGAATATCATTTTTTCCGTGTAATAACATGTGAACACCTTCACCATGTATTATTTTAAAACATGGTAACATCTTGAATTACCATAAAACCTTATTGATTACATTAATGCTCCCTTATTTTTTATAGAATACAGGATATAATCCTTATATCAAAAATTTTGTAAACTCCAACTATGAAAAATCATTAATCAGTTTCAAGGTATTCTAGAATATCCAATATAATTTACCCAAATCAACCATATCTTATTCTAAAATCAGTACCTCAATATTAGGACCATATTAAGGTTTATCTTTCCTTTAACCATGTAATTTCCAAAAAGTTTAACTCACTATAGAGTCACTTTTCTTAGTACCATAAAATCTCAAATCCTCAATGAAATAGTACTGTAGTACAATCCTTATTTATTTCCAGAACATCATTGATACAACACTTAAATGAAATAATTCCAAAATAACAACATAAGAACACTAGACATTCCTCTTCATTTGTGGTAGTATAAAAACTTGATTATTATCCAATAGAATCATTTACAGCATAGTTTGATGACTGGGACATTGGTTCGTGTAGTGTCCAAACCCCTTTCAGATGAAGCATTGTACATTTGAAACCCTTTTCTTACACTTGCAGTCACATACTTGGTGTCCTTTTTCTCCACACTTATAACATACTCCCATTCCCTTCAATAATTTTCCAAGGTGATTATTTCCACACTTATAACATATGGGAAAAATACTTCTTTACCTTCTTCCCTTTATCTGTCCTTCTCTCTACCATCCTTTTCTTCTCTGGCTTCCCTTCAAAGCCATAGGACTCTGAGAATTCTTTACTTATCTTATTGACACATGATACTATTTCTTCATATGATGATAATACGTGGGAGACTATTTACCTTCTAAATTATGACTTAGGACCACGAAAGATATGATCCTTCTTACTCTTTGGATCGTGTGTATTGCTAGAGTTCTCATTCCTTCTACTGGGCACCATTTCTAAACAATGACATACACTAGATTAGTTTATTAATATAAATACGTTATCCCGAACTTGTAAAACACTTAACATAAATTAAATAGTTTATGGATATAATCCATAATCATAAAAATGTTTTCTTCGAGTAAATATATACTCATAAGACCTTCATAATGGTTTGTAAAGAAAATGAGAATTATCTTAAGCATATCCCCCAGGAGTGTCGTAACCAAGAGTGCAGCAAGGCCTATTGTCATGCCCCAGTTCCCGTTTGAGTCTAGCTCAAAGTGGTGTTTTTGGGTTTTACCCCAAGGTATATCTGTCCCAGAGCCACCTCTACCTGGTCGTATCCAGATAGGGATTTATTTCTTGGAAAACACACAAAATCTCTACAATACCAAAATTCCAGGAAGTTCTTCTACACTAATCCTCGAAGTCTATCTTAGGGAGATGTGCTTTAATCAGAGTTTATCAAAATATAATTTACAAGGTTATTGCTAAACTTCTTTTGATACAAACTGTAACACCCCGACCCTAGTTACCCAGAGTCAATGAATAATTTTAATACATTGGCATTATTACAAGGAATCAAGTCCCGAAGGACCGGTCAGTTTAGCAGTCTTAGAAAATAGATTACATACATGAATGTTACATTACACTTTATAACATAAAAAACAACATAAATAATCCTTTATGAACACCATTATTCCCCAGAATTAATCCTGTATATCAATCACAATACACTTCTTGGAATCCTGGTAAAATAAAACATAGAAAGGGGTGATCTCAAATGCTCAGTAAGGGTAAGAAATACAACAAAAACTATCAAAAATAAGTACAAACATTTAAGTCAATGTATAAACTAAAAAAAGCCTTTTAAAGTTCAACTTAATCATAATATGGAAGAAATAAAATGAAATAATACCATTTACTTATTCACATGGATATTCTACTAATCGAATAATCACTTGAAATATCAATAACCACTTTCATAATGATGAGATGCATAATTCTATACTATCATAACCACCTAGCCAAGGCCTCGTGCCAAGGCTAAAAATAAGATTTTGTCAAGGCCTTATTACAAGACACTCTTTTGTCTCATGAGACCTACCGATGCATCGAGGAGCTATAGCGGGCTCCACCCGTCACTTACTAAGTCCAATGCATTCCACATATGAAAAGGTCTAAACATAACATAAACACTCGTATTAAAACTAGCATAAAAAATGTCAATACTTTACCCATAAACCATGAATGGTATAAAAATAACACATCCACAATCAAACATATAAAAAAACCTTCAACACAATATGGAAGATTTGTATCATGATAAATCAACTTCAAAACAAGTTTAAAATCCATTAAAAGATTTTGATGTTGATGAAAATGATGTTTAAAACTCTTTGAGAGAAATACCCCTATTTCATGAAAACATTCAAAAGTCAAACAATTTGGAAAAGAATTCATTTAAGGACATTTTTTAATCAAAGTTTCCCATACTACTTTGAAACTTTTGAAAGTAATTAACATTTTAAAAACATTCATGTCTATATAAATAAATCCTTAAAAACCATTTTAAAGACATGGACATTAATGAAAAATATTTAGAAGAATAAATATTTAAAACATTTGAAATGATGTTTTATTAAAAAGTCCCTTAATATAATCCCTTCTAAAACTCTTTCATAAAACATGAACATGGATAATAAATATGTCCCTGTAGATAGTTACGTAAAACAACCTCGGATAATAATTAGATTTTGAAATTAACCCTTACCAATTTCATAACTTACAAAACATACATCCCATCAAAGAAGTATCATACAATGAATATGTAAATACTCATATATTAAAGTGTATTACACAAGTAATACAATTATGGGAAGAACATACACCACAAAAAAGGTAATAGTGGCAATATGACATGAATCTCACAGGAATAAGGAGTGAGATGAAAACCCCTTACCTTTCACTTTCCTTGAGTCGAGGGTACGTTTAGCCTCCTGTATGAAGACTATAATATGTTATTAAATTATACCATAACCATATTAATATTTATTATATCATAAATTATTCATTTATGACTTTATACTACCCATTTAATAATAATTTCCATGTTATATTAATATTTCAGGTAATAATCGCTTTCTTTATCGTACGTGTTTTAACATGTTACTCTTGATTGTATCACTTAGATCATGATTTAAATAAATACAGAATTTAAAACATGATTTATTTATCATATATATTTAGAATATAAAAAATTTATAATAGACGTATATATGAAATGGAAAACACCATTTATGGAGATGGTAGTCCGTACGTACGCATAAACCATGTTTTCATTTTCATATAGTATTGAATGGAAGTAAGTGAATTAGATATATATAAGTACATAAATTAATATATATATAAATATATATATCTCCAGTAGAATTATTATGTCATATATTACATACTTATTAGTAATATATATTTTGATAATCGTCGATGAATGGTGAACTTGGAAATGAATCTCATCGCGTCGTGGAGACGGTAATCCGTATGTATGCATGAGGGAAAATATCATTCTTTTGATATTAATATAATATATAATTGGATGGTATATAATATATACATAATCATTATCATATTATATTTATTATTAAATCAAATAAACATCATTATTATACCCATTCAAATAATAATGTATTGAATAACAATTACACCACGACGTGGAGACTGTAAGCCGTACGTATGCACGTGTGGTGACATTTCATTCAACGGGTGGATAGAATAATGAATTTGGTTATACCATAATTATAATAACATCACAGTATATATAATATACTTGAGTTATTATTTTATAATGGAAAGAAAAAAGAAAAATGAAGTGGAAGAAGAAAGGAACTTGAAAGAGGGTGGTGAAATCATTACCTCTTCTTCAGGTTCTTCCTTTTGATTTGATCAAAAAGGATCCTTAGGTTGGATTTATAATCAAAATAAGGCCTCTAGGAATATGGGAGGATATTTGAGAGGGTATTTGGGAAGGGTTTGGCCGAGCCAAATGTCTTAGAAGGTGTGAATTAGAGAGAAGGGGGAGTGCCCTTTTATAAGAGGGGTGAGGGGCACCTTAGGAAAAACTTAAAATATTATTTTATAATAAATTCATATTCGTTTTATAATGTCCCCAAAATTGATTATTTAAAGTATAAGGTAGGGATAGGTCGAAAACAACTCAACCAATAGGTTTTAGACAAGTTTAGGTTACCATTTTAACCTTATCATTTATATTTAACTCTATGTTAAATAATTTATCCTTTACCGTGTCTTCTTGTATTCTTACACTATATGGTTAATAAACATACTATATACTACCAATAGAAGACCAATTAGTTCATTAATGTCATATATATTATTATATAAGTCTTTTGGCAGAACCTTAGAATTTTAGGACCATTATATCAATTAATAATATAATATTCGTTTTAAAAACTATTTTATGTCAATTTTGACACTATTTGGTATTTGTTTTTTGTTAAAATAATAAAAACATGATTACTTAAAATAAAATAAATTGAATAAATCCTAAAATGACATATTCACCTATAAAATTTGTGTATTTCATAAAAACATTGAAATTATATTTATTTTAATATATATAATACCATTTATTTGATTCTTTCATGAATATGGTAATTACTGCATCATCATTGTGTCATTAATAAATTTATTTATATAATGTCTAAAAATTATAAATAAAATACCATGATGTATGAAATCTTTTTAAATTTCTAATGAATATTTTTAATCGAATTTATCTTATGAAAAACCCTATATTAAAAATGTTTTAGTTATTAAACATTGATTTTAACTATTTTAACTCTTCTTTGAATTAAATAATAATAAATATCCTAATCTAATCCAAGTGGACTTTAATGATAATATTTTATTCCTAAGGTTGTTTTTGGTCGAGATAAACTTGTACAATAGAATTAGGACATGTGTGAGGGTAATATTAATATCATTTTTACCCTTAATTACCCTCCTTACTTTTAACCGTGGTAAATAAAAGTAAAAACGTTACTATTCACAAAAAAATATTTTCTTCTCATTGAACCAAATTTTACTCCTTGATATTAACCATGTGTCTCGGATTTTTTAAATTCAGCTCACAGAAGTGGTAAAATTAACTTTTTATGTGAATTTTCAAAAGCTCCTAGGAGGTGGGTAAAAGACGGTGAAATGTTCAATAAACTTTTTATATATCTAAAATTATTTTAAACCAAATACAATGAATTAAATTGAAATTATATAGGTATTATGTATATTTTTTGACATTAAATAATTTAAATAAAATAAATAATTATTTAAATAAAAATTGGGTTTTAAACTATAACTCAATGTTTTTCACTATTCATCAAAAATTAAATGTTTTCATAAAAATACCAAAACTTTACCCTAAGCTAATTTTGATATTCAGAATTAAATAATAAATTATATTTTTCCAAATTCAAAACATATAAGTTTCATTTATTAATTTAAAATTAATTCCCGCTGTGAAAACAAAAAGCGTGTTTTTAAGAAACAATAACTATCAAATGATGGACACTTGTTTATGTTCGGCTTAAATGTGAAATTATGTCAAATGACCAAATTTGGATTGAATTGTAAAAATTTATTCTAAATATAATTTAAAACCACTCATATTCATAATTTATAAATATTAATTATTTCTATTAAAAAAGTTGTTTTTAATTAAAATTTAGTAATTTTTACTATTAATCAAAATATGAAAGTTATTAGAAAAGTACCAAAAATTCACCCTAAGATAATTTAGATATTCCGAATCAAAAAATGAATTCCATTTTGAACGATAAAATGTATAAAATTTCAAAAAGTGGGTATTACTATTCATAATGGCTAGTTTGATTGGTTGTGGTGTTTGTTAGAACTCGAAGTTGCGTACAACACACACTACTATATTATTCAAAGAGAAGAATACCATGGAAGGTTTGGGTGTTAAATAAAATATGAAAACATGTGAATATCATATTAATAATAATTCATCAACAATTTAAAAGTTTCAGTTCAAGAATTCAATGATCTAGTTGAGGTTTCAATCAATAGTTTACATATTATTCTGGTGGATTTTGAGAAAAAAAAGAATAAAAGGTGTCAATAATGATAGTAAGTACTCTTGAAGTGGTCATTAATTATATTTATATCCTCTTAATCAAGGATAATCCATAAATTAATGAAGTTTATAAGGTTATTTGATTTTTATCGTATAACCTTAATAGAGGAAGAAGGAGGTTTAAGGTTATGTCTCCCCTTAATTTAATAAAATTTTGAAATTCTGGGCATCTATCATCTAAATAACTTATTAAATATCAAGATGGTAATGATGAAGACTAGCAACCTAAAAAAGTTAAAAAATGTTCAAATATTTCCCAAAATAAGTCCTTAAAGGGGAAAAGTTTCTTCAAAACTGAGTATATAATTATAGGGGAATTGATGTAGAAGAAGTTGAAAATTGTAAGAATGAATGTTTATTGAGAAATATTATGAATAAATCAAGAAATAATTTTGGTGAATAATAGTGTGGGAGTATGGGTTGAATACCTAGAATAATTTTAGTTATCCCTTTAAGAACATTATTTTGGTGGAGTATAGACTAGTAATTTCAATTTAGTGAAGAGTGAATATAAGATCTACATTAAACACCAAAATAAAGAAAAATTAGAGCTAAAGTATGATATTGAAAAAATAAAATATTAAAATTTCATAAATTGGGGACAGAATGGAAAACAATAATTCAAAATTTAAGAAAAACATGGATTCAATGATGGTTAGGATAAAACAATGAATGATAGTTTGGAGATAATTGAGGAACTAGAATAATAATTTAGGAAATGTTTTTGAATGCGTGATGATAAAAATGATAACTGCAACCCTAAATTATGATTAAAAACACAAAGGTTTCATCATTAGGTAAAACCAATGGAATTTATAAGGAATGATGTATACCTATTCCTCATGTTCAATGGTTCAATGAAAATGTAAAATCTATGGCTGTTTCAAAAAAATAAATATCTTACATCCCAAAAAAATGTAGATGTTTAAAAAATTGGAAAAGGAATTAACCTCATGGGAAATGAATGTTATAATGATTAGGAGTATAATATCATTGGTATTGAATGTTTGGACACATTTACTATTTGTACTATACATTATGGATATCATTCTAGGAGAAACCCAAATACAAATAAACAATTATAATTTTAAATAATTATCTTTCTTTTATTGGATATTGATTTGGATTTGACTGCTTTGGGAATATGGAAATTAAATTTACATGATGAATTCCTCAATGTGGAATAATTAATAGGTTTAAACCATAATCCAAATGCATGAAGACTAATAATATATTTTCTATTATACATAAATAATAAGAGTCCATATAGATAACAATTTAAGTGTCACATTAATCAACAACATGCTTTATTGAAAGTAGATCATATAAGGATAATATAATTGATATTTTTATAAGATAAACATGAATCCCAAGATCATGTACATTAGATAGTATATGATCATAATATATGACATGTGATAATGTCCACTTTTTTAATTTCAAGAAAAATACACATGATGTCATTCATTTCAAGGACAACATGTGTCTTGAGAATAATGGGACCATAAAGCCTATAATTAGAGGAAAAGATTTTAGTTTGACTAAAAAAATATTTTTATGGGATATGTCGAAATCTTTATTATTTTATAAAATTGTGTTCCCATGGTGACATAGATGTGTTTAATGAGAAGGCATGTAATGTAAATGCTTAACATGTTTTAAATATTGTATCAGGAAGACTAACTAAAGGAAATCTATACCATGTCAGAGAATAATTATATATGATGTATAAATAGGAGGATAATAGGATACGGGAAAGTGGGCTGGTTCATTTGGTCCAACCATTAATGGAGTCTTTGGTAAAGGGAAATATAGAATATGATATTCCCTATCTCACATATTATGAAATACACACAATTTATTCATTTCAAAATGAGAATTTTTTCCTCATGTATTACAAGAAAAAATATTAAGGGAATCAAGGTTGATTGATCTTGTGATAATTGATAAATGTGGTCAAAGTTTATAAATATTGATGGATAAAAATAGTTTTTAAGTGTGGTCTGTTACTGACATCACCAAAACTACATGGTTTATGGATATCACACCTAAGACAGAGGTGTACAGATGTATCACTTTATATCATTAGAGACTTGAAAATATTATTGTTATGTAGGATGAAAAATTATGATTTAACAATGAGACTAATTTTAAAAATCATAAAGTTAATGAATATCTGGAGAAGCACTAAAATAAATATTTGTTTTTAACTATTATAATAAACCATTAAAATGGGGTAGTATTAAAAATAAATCACATTTTCAGAAAAATGGGATAAAAATGATTTTTTGAGAGTCTATTTTTGAAAGATATACAAAATATGTTGATATTATAGTGTTTTAATTCATAAATAAAGCATTAGAATATTGAAATTATGGGAGAAATTCTTTTAAAATTTTGTATTGAATGAATCCTACACTCATAAAAGTTGAAGAGTTTGGAAGTAAATATTTTATTTTTCACATTGAGAAGTGAAGAGAATTTGAAGATAGGGGATATGAAAGAAAATTTCTTAGATACCCATAAAAGAGTAAATATTTCATGAGATATTAACTAGATACTTTAAATGATGATTGATTATAATAATGTTTTTGTGTTTAAAAGTGGTAAAATGATAGTCATATAGGAGAAGATATCACCTGAAAACCAAAAAATTTTATAACCTGAAACTGATGAATAAGCATAAGGTTCATGGTGAGTTAAAATTAATTTGGATAACTCTAATGATTGTTAATATTGTAAATAAATTGTATAAATTCATGTCAGCTCAAGAGACAAAACAAACAGGGAAATGATGACCAAAATAATCATTATTGGAGACTAAACATCCCTTGTTCAACCCCAAGAATAATGCCACAATAAAATATATATTTACTATCATTTTTTAACAAGTTTATTTTAAATAAGATACAAATAAAGGGATGTTGGTCAAGGAAACAAATGATGAGATTGACTAAATAAAGAAAAATGACATGTGGGATGTTGTTCCTTAGATAAGGGTGGATAATTTATTAGAACAATGTGGGTGTATGGAAAAAAATTATGAATATATGAAAGTTATTTAGAAAAATTTTGAATTTTGTATAAGGGGAATTCCCAAAATGAATTAATTTAAATTGATGAGACGTATTGTCTTGTAGCATGACTATCTAATTATTCATCACTGTAGAATTTAAAATTTTGTTTTATAGTATATCTAATCGATGTCAATTATTATTTCTTGAATAGTATCATTAATGAATAAGATTACATTGAGAAAATTTATGGGTTTCTCAGGGATGTAGAAAAAAAGAAAATATGTTTACTAAAGATAGAATTTTGTATCCTTAAAACACAGAAAGACAAAATATTCTAGATTATAAAAGTTTCTATAGAAGAAGAATTTTTATAGAGGAATAGTTAATAATATCCTCTATTTCAAAATGTCAGATGAGGTGAAATTAATGGTCATTGTACATGTATATTAAATAATTTTAGTGGATCATATGTTAGCCAATTCAATATGTTCTCTAATGTAATATAGTATGAATTCATGATGTCCCTGAATAATGGAATTTTACTTTTTATTGGCTTGAAATTTATTCTAATAGTGGATGTGATATTTATCTCACAAAATAAATATTTTATTGATGTTATAATAATATTTTATAAGTAGTATTTGAATCCATAGAAAACTATGAACTAGTAAAGACTAAAAATATAGAATTATAAGTTAGGAAGAATGGTCAATGTGATGATGTATTGGAAAATAACTTAGAGTTTATTCTATTTAACATCCAATTAATCTGATATCATATTTGAAACCTATTAGGATTCCAATTTTTAGAGTGATCCAATATAATTACACATGAATGATTTAGAAATAATTGAAAGCACCTAACCCTAGTTTCCTAGATCCGATGCCTTATTTTATTACACTGGAATATAATCATGGAATATGAATCCTAAAGGACCGGGTAGTTTATTATCTTGAGAAACAAGATACATATATAATTTGAACATTACAACATTAAACAAAATACAACCTATAAATTCCTTTAAAAACATCCATTTCTCATAGGTTATCCCTACAGTTCATTCATAAAATACTTCCTCACCCCTTGGTAAAAATAAAACATAAGAAACGGGTGAGCTACAACTCTTTGTAATGGTAAGAAATACCACAGAAGATATAAAAAACATAAACATTAGCTATGATGAATAAGTATAAAAACATGGCATTAAGAAATAAAATTCAACATAATATTGTAGTAATAAGAGTTGAATAGATAATGTCATAATAAAACATATTCATGGATACTATACTATTCAAATAATCACATGAACTATCAATTAGTAGTATCATAATGAGGGAATGCATAATGACAGAAATTGTAACTATTCCATTAAAGCCTTGTGCCAAGAAAATAAATAATCATTTTATCAGGGCCTTGTGCCCAGCCCGTAGTTAGTATTATGAGACATACTGATGAATCGAAGGGTTATAGCAGGCCCCACATTTCACTTATTAATACCAATGCATTCTCCCTATAAATGGTGATAAGCATAAACAAAATATACATTCATATTGAATTTAACATATGAAATGTAAATAACTTTCCCAGAACAATAGCTATAAACACGAACCATTTAGAGTAAATTGGCGAATGGTTTTAAGATAGTACATTCACAATATAACTAATCATAAACCATTAAATTAAATATTTTATATGATATCATACATAAGAATAAAATATAGAGTTGAAATAAATGAAGATACTCTTATAAAATCATCGAGTAATTCTTGAGATAAATACTCTTTTACTTTGAAAAGAAGAGATCTTTCAGAAAAGGATTTTTATAAAACCATGCGTGATGTAAGAGAGTATTAACATAATTAAATTTGTTATTTTATAAATATAATGGTTGATAAAATAAGATTATAGAGTGCTCTTAAAAATAGGTAATAATTTATGAAATTCCCTAGAATCGGGTGTGTACTTCAAGAAGACATTTTTGAATGATCCTTTAAAACATGTAACTCCCCAAAAAATAAAAATAAGATTATGGTTGGGAAAAATATATAGAAAACTGAAATAATATTTATTAGTATTAAATAATAATACATAATAATTTAATTTAGGCATATAGACAATAAAATTAACCCAAAATAAAATGGTGGTTCAGGTAGAAAACCCTTACCTTAAGTCCGAAGGTGTTCCTTACATTAGATTAATGACCTGAATAATAAATTTAGGTTTGAAAATTAATAATTCTATAACCTTACCTACATTTTATGGATTTATTATAACCTAATTAGATTCATTCATGGCCTTTTTATGGGTGGAGATATTCAATTTCATTGTTTGGGAGCGTTTTCTTCCTTGGTTTACATGGTCGTTATGCTTGTATTCTTGTACAGATAAAAATATAGAATGAGAATAGTTTTCCAGAATATAAGTTTTATGTTATTATTTACCAACCATAATATTACATTGTTATAATATTTTGTTTGGTTAATGGGACTAAAAACGAATCAATATATACATCTTTAATGATAATTGTTTGGGTTAGTTAACAGTTTTTTTATCACAATGAACTCATTTTGATTTAAAAATTAATATCATGTGTAAAAAAGGATTCGATAACATCAAGTAAGTTCTAATAAAAATATTATAGTCTGGTTCAACCATTTAAATGGTTTCATGACAATAATTGATAATGGCATTTGAAATGGAAAACCTATCATCCTTGAATCGGATAAATTAACACATCTTAGATGGTGTTTTCTTTTATAGAATAAAATCAGGGGAAAAGAGAGATGATGAAGAATGATTCCTTTATCATAAAAAAATTACAATACATGTAAGGTACTAGATTTATCACAACATTTTGATGAAAGGAGGTGAGGAAAGAAAAAAAATAAAGGAACTAGAAATAAATGTAATGAAATGAGGAATTTACCACTTGAAGTAATCTTCCTTGAGTGCCTCTTTAGGGGAGAGGTTTTGGTCTTTTTATGAGGACATGGACTGATGGACGTTGGGGAGGAACTTGGTAGGATATTTGAGCATAATTTAGGCATTCAATAATTCTTCAAAAGAGTGAAGAGGGGGGGGGGGGGGGGTACAGTGGAGGAGATGGGTGATTTGCAAATATCTTATTCATTATTTTATTATTTCCCATAAGACAATCAATAATAATGATTCATGTGACATTTAATAGTAAAAATTAATTGTGAGTTTGAACCAATTGTGTTTACATCATCCATGATTTTAGGAATAGTGAATTTAACTTATAATGTATATATACGGAAAATTACAGTATTTTATTATTCATAATTTTTTTTATTTCATAAAAATCCTTAAATATTAACCCTAACCGTTTTTCGACATCTAAAATTCAAAAATGAACTCCATTTTTTTAAAATAATTTTATAAATATTATTAATTTAATTTTTAAATAAAACAATAATTTTTTGAAAAATAACAATTTTAAAACAATATTTCGTTTTATATCACTTCAAAAAATTAATGAAGATCTCAATATCTTATGACCTTAAGACAATAAGATAATAATATTATTTTATATTAATAAGGGTCATATTACTATTAATATTATTATTCATAATGGTATTTTATCATTTACCAAATATTATGATTATCTTATAAGACTCTAAATATCTTATTGAACACAACCATGTATGACAGTTTTTCTAAATTCAAATCATAGAGGTGGAAAATTTAAGTTTACTGGCTAGGTTATAACAAAGTGGTGTTTTGTGGGGACTCAATTTTTCATGCATTTATTTATAAATCCTTGGGGTGTTACATTATCCCCTCCTTATAAAAATTTCTTCCTTTTAATTTCCAGAATGATACATCAAAAAATGATTTGGGTAGATCTTCAGCATAAGCTCCTTAGGCTCCCATGTTGCCTTTTTGATTTTATGATTTTTTAAAAGTATATTTACAAATGAAGTCATATGATTTTGGAACACCTATTATTTATTGTCCATAATACAGATAGGCTCTTCAATGTAATATCGATTAGGTTCTTATTCTATACCATCATAAGTGAGGACGTGCGTGGGGTATGGAATGTACTTTCTCAATAATGAGACATGGAACACATTGTGTACTTTAGAGAGGCTAGGTGGCATATCCAAATGATATGTAACATCTCCAATTCTCTCTAGTATTTCAAAAGGCCCTATGTACCTTGGTCTCAGTTTCCCTTTCTTCCCATATCTTATAACACACATCCATGGAGATATTTTTAAGAAAACCTGATCTCCGACATGAAATTCCAAATCCTCCCTTCAATTATTTGCTTAAAGTTTTTGTTTTCATTGAGATTCTTTGATATAGTATTGAATAGTCTTCACCTTTTCTATTTTTTCCTCCAGAAGATATGGGTCCACTAGATTCCTTTAACCAAATTCATCCCAACATGTTGATGTATGACATCTCTTTCTGTATAATGCTTCATATGGTGCAATTTGAATACTAGAATGGAAACTATTATTGTAGGTAAAACCCACCATGGGGAAATAATGATCCGAAATACCTTGAAAGTTGAGCGATCATGATATCAAAATGTCTTCTAATGTTTGGATTAGCCTTTTTGATTCCCCATCAGTACAGGGATGATAAGAAATACTCAAACATAGCTAAGTATCCAAGGCTTCTTGAATAAGTTTCTAGAATTTTGATGTAAATCGAGGATTGTGGTAAGAAACTATTGAAAAATGCTTCCCATGAAGTCTTAAAACATCATTTATATAGAGTTTTTCAAGACACTCTGGTGTTAAATCCTTTCTTATCGCTAGGAAAAGTGCATATTTTTTATGTTGATCAACAATTACCCATATTGCATCATTCATTCATGGAGTTTTGGGTAATAAAGTGAAAAAATAAATGATGATGTCATCCCATTTACATATTGGAATAGTTATAGGTTGCATGAATCCCATATAATGTTGTCATTTGAGATTTAGTTGTTGATAGACTAAACATCTTGATACATAATCAGAAAGTTCATGCTTCATGTTGTCCCACAAAAAATGTTCTTTAAAATATCTTTAAATTTTATTTCACCCATGGTGTATAGAGAAATTGTAGCTATGGGATAACTCCCTTTACAACTAGAGTATATCGGGAATAAATAGAATATTCCCAAATATCCTAATTACATCTTCACATTCAAAGTCATCTTAGTTCTTATTTTTCATAGCATTAATTTTCTTTTGATGGTTCTCATCACCAAACAGAGAGCTTTTAATACTTTATAATAAAGATGGATGGTCAACCAATTGAAAAAGTAATGATGTTTCACCTTCATTAATAATTCTATGTCCATCCTTATCATATCCCAGAATATAGGATCCCTTTCAATTGTCATTTTTTTTAAAACTCCATTATCCTTCATTCTCAATACATTAGCTACCTTATTTTCTATTCCTAGGTGGCAGTTTTTGGAACACTCATAATCCTTGAGTTGTTTGAGCCATAACCTTGGCCTTTGGTTGAGTTATTTTTTTGAGAAGATATACTTAAGACCCTTATGATCTGTATATATCTTACATCATTCACTGTTGGGATAGTGTCTCCATATTTTTAGATAATAGATAACAGTAGCTAACTCCAGATCACGTGTAGGATAGTTTTGTTCATGAATTTTTAACTGACTTCATGCATTAGAAACAACTCTATCATTCTACATAATTAAACAACCACGTCCTATATTTGATTCATTATAATAGATTGAAATCCCATCATTACCCAATGGTATAATTTGGATCAGAGCATTCACTAATTTACAATTCAAGGCTTTGAAACAGTCCTCACATTATTTTGTCCAAATGAACTTAACCCCTTTACATGAATTCTTGGTAAATGGGTTTTCTAAATAGGCAATGTTATGAAATAAATTCCAATAATAACCTGATAAACAAATAAAACTATGTACCTCAGTTATGTTCGTTGGAGTAATCCATTATTGAATAACCATTGTCTTCACAAGATAAATAGATATTCCATCCTTAGAGACAATGTCCATGTAAAAATTCCAATTGAAGCCAAAATTCAAACTTTCTAAACCTCCTATATAATTAATTTCTTCTAAGAGTCTTCAGAATATTGAGCAAGTTATTTTCATGATCTTCGTAGGTTTTTTAGTATACCAATATATCATAAATAAATACCACCACAAATTCATCAAGTTATTCCTTAAAAACCCTATTCATTAGATCCATAAATAAAGAGGGTGCATTAGACAGTCTGAAAGGAATTACTATAAACTCATAATTCCCATACCTAGTTATAAACACAATCTTTGTAATATATTCATTCCTTAATCACCACATATGATAACCAGATCGAAGGTAAAACATCGAAAAATATTGGGCTACCATGAAGTTGATCAAATAAATCATTAATGTGAGGTATGTGATACTTGTTATTTATTGTTATAGCATTGATCTCCCTATAGTCAATGAACAACCACATATATCCATATTTATTATTAAGTAAAAGAATAGGTGCTCTACAAGGAGAGACACTAGTGATAATAAATCCTTTATCACTCAATTTCTCTAGTTGTTTTTTCAGTTCAACTAATTCCACAGTGACCATTCTATAAGGAGTCTTGAATATAGGTATTGAACCGGGAATTAGATCAATTGAAAACTCAATTTCCCACTCTAGAGGATGTCCATCTAAATCCTCTCAAAGCACATCAACATATTCTTGAAAAATAGTTACGTCCTATATTTGAACATTCCTTTCCCCACCAATAGATATTGAATTCTCTCCCTCCACTATAATTGATTTTAGTTGAGCTACTGGGGGTGGTTCTAGATAAGAATAAACTCTAAAGGTTTCTTCCCTCATGATAAGGGATTCAACCCCATTCTAAAAAATCATAACATTCCACTTATTTCAATAGATCTTCACTTCATAACATGAAATAAAACTCATTACAAGGATTATATCAATGTTTTCATGGGTATGATGATACATTTAGAAACTAAATCATGTTTATGTGTCACGCATGATCCGACTTTTGATTTTGTTTTTGGGTCTTGTGCCCCTGAAATATGAATTTCGAATGTCCTTCCCCCTTATGTAGGGTGTAATTTGGTTGGTTCCCACTCTACCATCAAAGTAGATTTTATGAAAATACAAAAAACAATGATTTGGAGGATCAAAACATCCTTGTTGTAATCATAAAACCCGTAAGAGTTTTTACGGACAACTCATTTATTAAATGAAATTGAACATGTCTAATTTTCTTGGAAAACTGAGATGATATAATAGAATGTTATTATCAAAAATCAAATAAATTATTTTATGAGTTCAAAGAAATGATTAATGTGCCTTCCACCACATCCTTAGGAACTTAAACTCGATAGTTGTGACTGCACAATCTTGTCCTTGTTCACTTGGCCTCATTTGGGGAACATTTCCTAGACACTTAGCACAATAATTTTCATAATTTACCATCCCTGAAATTGTATAATTAATCAATGGTAGATTCTTTCTTCCCATTACAATCCTAGGATATGTGTACTTTTCTCTCCACTTGTATGAATCACCCATACCCTTTAGGCATGTACTAGGGTGTCTCTTCTCACAATTATCACAGGGTGGAAGGTTAACTATTCCCTTCTTCACCAATTCCTTATTTCATTTTCCAACGTTTTCTGTAGACCTCTTCTTCTCCAGCTTTCCATTAAAGTCATAAGACTTAGATAATTCTTTTTACATATAGATATCACTTGAGAAAATATCTTCATATGATGGGAAACATTGGGAGACTAGCGCCCTTCAAAGAAATGGTTGTAAACCATCAATGAATGGATCAATCTTCCTAGATGGATTATGTATGTAGTCTGTGGCTTGTATTGTGATCCTTTGGAAGTTAGATTCACACTTTGCAACATTCTCATCCACTTTTTTCCTCAATTTCAGAAATTACCTTTCCATATCTGATTGATGTTCATGAGGGATTTATTTCTCTAATAATATTTCCTTAAAATACCTCCATTCCATTTTTTATATTTTTTCCTCTCCCTTTGTGTTTTTAATAAATAACACCACTGATCCATATCTCTTGATATATGATAAACTTCCATGATAACCTTCAATCTTTTGTAACATCCTTAAATGAGAAATATATTCTTTAATGAACTTATCCACTGATCCACTATGAATGGGTTCGTAGTACTATTAAATGATTGTGGTTGCTGTCGCATAAAGAGTTCAAGCATTGCTCCTCCACATTGTGGATCCAGATGCTCCATACGGGTAAGGTTATTACTCATAACCTAAGTAAGCTTTCCCAGTATAGTTATAAGATTCTCAGTACCATTCCTATCACAAGAGCCAACATCATTATCTTTCCTCAGAGGGAAATCCCAACACGAGACACATTCATTAATGCAGTTTACTATCTTTTTACTAGGTTCTATTTCTAAATAATGGAATACATTTGATTTGGTTATGAATCATAATGTATAATCTAAACATATAAAAGTACTTATCATAGCTGATCTCATAATCATATACATGGTTTATTTGAGGAAAAATTTACATTTAAATCCTTTATAATGGATTCGATGAAACATTTGAAGTATCCTAAGCATATCCCCTAGGAGTTTCAAATCATGTTCGTAGTAAGGGCCGTTTTTGTGTACCAAGATACCTCAACCCAAGCCTGAAACTCCTTGTCAGAGTTTTTATTCCTCGGTACATCAATTCCAGAACCGCATCCACTTGTATTATCCAGACATGGAATTATTTTTTATAAATATCCACATAATCTATTCTTTACCAATGAATCTAGGATGTTATGGTATGTTTATACTCAAATACTATCTTAGGGTTTTGTTACATGATCTACGTTTTCTAAATATTGTTTCCATGTTTTCTACTAAAATTCCTATGATACCAACTGTAAGGACCCGAACCAAGTTACTTGAAGTTGGTGCCTTATTTTATTAAATTGGAATATAAATAAGAAATATACATCCTGAAGGAAAAATTAGGTTTGTATATTTGGAAAAAAGATACATAGATAAGTTCAACATTAAAACTTGAAACAAAATAAATTATAGAAATTCCATTGTAAACATCCATATCACCTAGGTTATCCCTACAGTTCATTCATAAAATACTTCTTCACATACTAGAAAAAATAATACATAAGAAAGGGGTGAGATCAAATGTTCAGTAAGGTTCTGAAATAAATTGGAATATATCATAAACATAAACCTTAGGAATGTAGAATAACAAAAAAAATTCCTTTAAAAAATAAACATGAACATAATATGGAAGGAATAAGAACTGAATAGATAATTCCATAATAAAACATAACAATGGATATTATACTAGTCGAATAACCTCATGAACTATCAATTACTAGTTTTATAATTAGGAAATTTATAGTACATGAAATCATAACCATACTATCAAGGCATCATTCCAAGACCATAAATAATCATTTTGTCAAGGCCTTGTGTTAAGACAGTAGTTTGTCTTAATAGACCAACTAATGCATAGAGGGGCTATAACAGACACCACACATCACTTATTAATTCATATTCATTCCTCATATGAATGGGGATAAAAATAAATAACATATACATTCTTATTGAAACTATCATATAAAATTTAAATAACTTTCCCCAAACATTAAGCATAAACACTAACCATTCATAATAAATTGGTGAATGGTTTTAAGATAGTACTTAGATAGTCAAACTAATCATTTTTTATTAAATTATATATGATTGATTATATCATACATAGAAATCAACAATAGTGTTTAAATTAATAAAGAAACTCTAATAAAATGTTTGAGTAATTCTTAAGATGTATAATATTTTACATTGAAAAGAAGAGTTCTTTCAGAAAAGCCTTTATATAAAACCAGATGTGAACTAAGATAGTATTTTCATAATAAAATGAGTTATTTTTTAAGGATAATGGTTGATAAAATCATATTATAGGTTACTCTGGAAAATAAGTAATAATTTAATAAATTCCCTTGAATTAGGCTTGTATTTTAGGAAGAATATCTTGAAGTTTCCTTTAAAACGCGTAATTACCCATAAAATAATAAAGTATTCTAGTTGGTAAACATATATATATGACACTTGAACAAATTTTATGAGGATTAAATAATTATATGAAATAATTTCATTGAGGTAAGTAGACAATAATAGTAACCCGAATGAAATTGGAGGTTTGGGTGGAAAACCCTTACATTATGTCTGAAGGTGTTCCTCACACGATCTTAATAGCCTGAATAATAAAATTTTGGTTTTTAAATTAATAATTGAACAACCTCGATTTAATTTAATTGATTTATTATAATATTATTAGGTTCATTCATGACCATTATTTGGGTTAAAATATTCAATTTCATTGTTTTTGAGCAGCTTCATCCAAGGTTTTTGTTAGCGGTTTATTTATATTAATGTACGGATAAACATGTAAAATGAGAACTTTTTTACAGAATAGAAGTTGTTTTCTATTAGTGAAAAAAAATTATATTTAATGGTTATAAAATTTATTTTGTTTATTGAGAGGGAATATGAATCATTATGAAAACCATTAATGACATTTATTTGGGTTAATTCGTGTTTTTTGATCCCAACAAACCCATTTTGATTTATAAATTAATACCATGTTTACAAAAGGATTAAAAAACATTAAATAAGTTATAATACATATATTAAAGTCTGGTTCAACCATAAAAATGGTTTTATGACCAGAATTAAAGTTGGTAATAGAAATGGACAACTCGTCAACCTTGAAAGTGATAAACTAATAAATCTCGGTTGGTATTTTCATTTCTAGTATAAAAGAATGATAAAGAAGAGATAATGAATAATTAATCATTTATAATTACAAAATTATAGTACATGTATGGTAATAGAGTCATAAAATCATTTGGATGAAAGAGGATGTTGAAAGAAAAAGAAAACAAATGAACTTGAAATAAACGAAATGAACCAAGGAATTTACCTCTTGAAGTAATCTTCCTTGAGAGCCTCCTTAGTGGAGAGGTTTGGGTATTTTTGTGAGACCAAGTGATGAAGGACGTGGGGGAGGAGAATAAGAGGATATTTTAGTTGAATTTAGACAAGGAAAAATTCTTGAGATAAGTTAAGAGAAGAGGGACTGAGGGGGGATTTTATAGTTGAGGAGAGGGATGATGTGTGAATATTTTATTCATTATTTTATTATTTCCCTCAAGACAACCAATAGTATTGATTCATGTGACCCATAATTGTAATAAGTTCATGTTAGTTCTAAAAATATGTGCTTACATCATCCATGATTCTAGTAATAGTGAATTTAACTGATAATGTATATATACAATGAATTACCATATTTTAATATTCATAAAGAATTCGAGTATTTTAGAAATATCTGAAAACTTCACCCTATCCATTTTTCTACATATATAATTAAAATATGAACTCTATTTTTTAAAATAATTTTATAAATAGTTTTAGTTTAATTTTTAAATAGAATTACAATTTATTCAAAAAATAACAATTTTAAAATAATATTTCGTTTAAATCACATTGAAAAATTAATCAAGATCTCATTATCATAAAACCATAAGACAATAAAATATTAATATGATTTACTATTCATAAGGTTCATATTAATATTCATAAGGTTATGTTACTATTCAATCAAAATTATGTTTGTATAGTCATAATTTAAATATCTCACGGAATGAAACTGTGTATGTTAGTTTTTCAAAATTCAAATCACAAAGGTGGAAAAGTAAAGTTGTTTGGCTGGGTTATTATAAACTTGTGTTTTTTAGAGACTCATTGTTTTATGAATTTACTTATAAATAATTGGGGAATTAAATTAATCTTGAAATATATCAACAAAATGATGAGTTATCATTTATTATATCATTATAATTCTTAGTAGTATTTGTTGGTATTTAAAGAAGATGATTTGGATTGTTCGGTAGTTTAGTGAAAATAATATTCCCATGGTTATTTTTATCCTAGGATTTAATAAATATCAAGGAAAATTAAGAAGCATGATTATATATTTTGAGCACCGTTGTGGCCTATTACAGTACTGTTACACTAGTATGTACAATTGTTCTATAGACAAAACATAAACTTATTTATACAATGTGGATGTGATTTCTCTTATCCCTGTCTTGTGTGAAAAATATTATGTGATCAATCTCGATAAAAATATTTTCCAACATTCATAGACCAAGAAGTTTATGATTAAATATCACTTCATAAATAAGAAGGTGTAGGAGAGTGATGTGGTTTCAGTGCATGTATCAACTAAAGATAATGTGGAGGATATCTTGAAAAATGAACCACCCAATTTGGTGTTTAAAAAAATGGTCTGATATAGGGTTATATCCATATTAATCATGAAAATTGATTATGTGATATAAAAATATCTCCCTATATTCTTTATTATTTCTCAATGTTTTTCAAGCGATGAGAAATTAATGGGGAGATACGTTCCATGGGGTTGATATTACTTATGAACCATATGTGATGGGTGATCAAAAGAATTGTAACACAAGAAATTATTAAAGAATTATATTTTATTAAATAGTTTATGTAGAATGAAACACTATTTCTAGATTTAATTACATGTAAATTAGATTTTATCTTGTGTTACATTAAATAATTTTTTTCCCTGAAAGGTTATGTCACACGCAAGAATAAGTTTTATAGAACAACAACATATTATTAATATTATTATTAATATAATATTTATTATCAAGATATTGGAATACAAGTATTGGTTAAAATTAACTAAATAATAAAAATATACTTTTAAAAAATGTTTATCAGTTATCTATTTATTAGAAATAAAATATGAATCATTTTCATCGAAAAAAAATGTTTTCGGAAAAATGTCTAAAAGGAGGTTTAGTCATGATTGGACCACATAATTCAAGTATAAATTGTAACACTTCTATAATTTTTTTAAAAAAATATATAAATAATTTTTAAATCATAAAACCAAAATTATCTTAGGGTGAATTTTTGGGATTTTTTGAGAAGTTACAATTTTTGATGAATAGAAAAAAATACTAAATTTTAATTGAAAATGTCATTTCTTTTAAATAATTTATAACATTAAATTACATTTTGAATTTATTTTAAAGTAAAAATTGTTTTATTTTAAATACATTAATCATGTTTAAGTCATTTTTATCATTTTAATATTGAATTTAGATATAAAAACATTGTAATCTTTTGAACAATTTCACTTTAAAAACCCGCTCTCTCGTCACATCTCTAGGAATAATTATAAATTATTTTTTGTTAAATTTTTGTATTGAATTTAGAAAAATGGATTCCATATTTCAAATCAGAATAATATATAATATCTAATTATTCACCTTATTTTTTTTACAATAGCTGTTAATGAAAATTTCTAAAAATAATTTTCATGATTTATGAGAAAACATGTTTACTTAGTGGTTAAACTCTGAATATAATGTTTCAAAATTTACCAAAACTTTTCAAAATACCATTATATGGGCATATTTCAACCTTTTACCTTATATTATGAACAATGGAGCATTATTGGGGCTCAGTGGCATTACAAAAATATGGGGACATTCACTCTTTCAAACAAATTATAAGTGTTCCACTCACCCCACTTATAAAAGGGAACGCCATATACACATTTGTTTTCACTATAAATCCACTACGGTTCAGAAAATTCTTGTTTAAATCAAATCAAAAATTACCTACCCTCATACTTTATTCCTTATATTTGGATGAGATCCAACATAGTAAGAAATTGTTGAAAACCTAATGAGGATACCCGAAGAAGAGGAAATGATCTTATAGATACATTTATATTTTTTCACATTTTGAACCTCCTTCAAAAACAATTATTCTAAGATAATAAAATAAAAACAACATATTTTATATAATGATATTTTTTTTAATCCAAGGGTAAAATATACTACTTCAGACACTTCCATAAAATTGGTTACAAAATCATTGTTCATTTGTATGAAAGACTAGCACCCTGAGAACAGATGCCATTCATTTATTCCATTACTATAACATCATTTTTTTTGAAAAAAAATAATTTTTAACATAATTTTAATTTTAGTGGTATATTTATTTTATGAAATTAAAATTTAATTAAATTTAAATTTACAAAGAAAATAAATTAAAAATTAAAATAAATTAAATGTGAATAAAGGGAAAATAAAAAAATAAAAAAATGTTTTTATAATAAGAACAAAGACAATAATAATAATAATAATATTATTATTAAGTTAATTTTAAGAAGATCTCATTGGGTCTCCCCTCCCCCTACTCTATACCCGCGGGCGAGACCAACCCCTCTCTTCCATGGTTGTGTGCCCCTCCCTTTATCTGGCTCATATTCCATTCCATTGCTCCATGTCTCCTCCAGGATTCTCTATCATCACATCACAATATGATCTTCTTCCCTCATTGATTTTTTGTCTCCCTTTCCCCCTCATATTTATCCAAAAACCGTGGATTTGGGATTGATGGCTTTTGATTTTTATTCTATTATTAGGGTATCTAATGCCTCCTTTGGGACTCCTTGGTTTGTATTAGGACATCAACCATTGAAGGAAAAGTATTTCAGAGCATTTCAGTCTACCCATCCATAATATTGAGTATGGATTTTAACTATTCTTATTCTTTCTCAATTTCTATTTGGAGTTTTTATAGATTCTATGGTGATGTTATTTTATTTAAGTGTGTGGACCATGCCAGAGTCATTTTGGTTTTACACCACCATTTTAGGTGATTTCTCCTTCCACTGCATTATATTTCCCTATTTCTATTAGCGTTTCAAGTGTTTCTGAGTCCCATGTATAATCTGTAGTGTAATTTTTTATTTTTTTGAATGTGTTTGTATTCCCACATAGTTATGTATATATATATAAATAAATATATTTGTTGTATATATTCCCTCATGGTGAGGGAAATATATACTTTGGATAAAATGATATATATATATATCCATATGAATGTATGTGGGTGTGAATGTGGAGTAGTTTCAAGTGCTCACTTATAAATCTATAAGTTCTGAGTGTCTTCTTTTCCTTCCCACAAGGTAGGATCCTGATACTTTGACATTAATTAAATAATGCATTTTTACTCTCATTCACCACTACATTTGAATATTAAGTCATTTAGTTTTTTTTTGGAATAACTTCTCAATTATGATTCATGACTTGTTAGATAATCAAAATCAAGGCTTTATAATAAAACCCCTCCAACTGAGGTGAAATGTTTTGAAAACTCATAGTGATAGTTTATGCTTATTAAGCTTGTTTTATAAACGGGGATTACCAGTACATGACCCCTTTCCTTTCATTTTATATTCAAGAATACCTTAAATTTAATTATATGTATTTTTAAATATATGTCATATAATTAAAATGAATTTTATTCAATAATATGTTTACTTAGGATATATGTTTTATTTGATAAACAATTAATTTCTTTTCTAATAAAACCGCTCTAATAGAGGTGCACAATCCATGAAAACTCACAGTGATAGTTTATGTGTATTTACAGTCCTTATCCATGTTTCTTGGTAGTTTTTTATGCTTTTATATCACTATTTTAATGTGTCGTGTTTAGAACATATCCACTATTTATGATCTTCAGTGGTGTTTCACCTTGAAAAATAAATGTTAAATGAATCTATATAGCTTCTAAGTGGTTGACCCAGTTTTCAAATGGAATTAAATGTATAAGTGGTTTCCATTTTTAGGACACCTCTTAAGGGTCCATTAAGCTTATTGAAAATGGGTATTTATTCTCTAGTAAATGTGATGGAATGAATTAAATGGTTATTTTGACGTGGGACTAGATATGGGGTGATACCATGGCCCCTATTAATTTGATATGAACACCCTATGAGAGTTTAGTGGATATAAGGGTGGTAATGCCACACCTTTTTCCTGTGCAATTTTAATTCTTATGCTTGATAGATTGTTTTATTTAAATTCCATTTTTGAAATGTGATTATATATATATCATATGGTTTACTTGAAATGTGTGGGGAGAGAACATTGGTTTTGTATTTTAGACTCAAATATGTACTTCTGTACTTCGGTGGTTATACCACAATGCGCCGGAGGTGATGATTTGGTTTGCAAGGAGACATATTCCTAGGATATTTAATATACCCTTGAGTGATACTGATTCCAGGGGGATAAATTGTGGAAAAAACTATTGGAAAGATGGCTATGCTATGCCTTGGGTGATACTCAATCATCTAGTGAGAAACCTGGGACAGGATCAGAGTCACCATGCCCAATGTTATAATCCGAACACCTTATGGGCCACCTTGGATAGACTTAGTGGTATTGGATTATATCAGGTGTACAGTAGAGATACATAGGATTGTTTTTAGATAGTACGATATGGGATTCAACTCCACCATATTATTTGATGGGTTCTTTGTATTGTTTCACTCATGGGTTATTATTATTTCCCTTGTTATAAATATCTTGTCATATTATTGAATTACATGTTCAGTTAATGAAATTATATCATATATAAATATATATATATATTACTTGCCTTGTTATGTTTCTTTCTTAATATGAATCAGTTGACATTGTCAAAGAGAGAACATGGATTTTTTATTGAGGACATAGAGATATACTCCAATTATTTGGTGGTAGTATGATGATGTGCTGGGGTGATGCATTGGATTGGTAGGTGATGGATTCCTAGGATATTTAATTTGCTCTTGAGTTATACTAATTCCCTTGGGGATAAAATGTGGATGGACCTTTTTGAAAGATGGGGTCCTCTAGTGAGACACATCAGATGGTCTCATAGTCACCATACCTCGAGTGATACTAGGAACACCGTATGAGTTACCTAGGATGAACTTATAGATATTGCAATGTATCGATGATCCCATTGTGATAAATGTGCTTCATTTTAGATCACCTTGGATGGGAATGAGACTCCACCAATTAATTTCATGGATTGTTTGTTTGTTTATCTTTTCAGATGCATCCTTTAATATTGTTATGAGGATATGTTTGTGACATTTATTATATATAATGTGGAATTTTTTGAGATTACATGTTATTTAGAATTCAATTTAGAGATGAATCTTATGGGTTTACCTTTATTAAATCCTAATCTATTTTTCCCTTCCATATATACTTTTTCTTACACAGGTACTTTATTCAGATTTCAAATATAGGAAGAAGCATCTAATATGGGAAGGGTGTCCATTTAAAAAACTGAACCAGTGTGTTGTCTTTCATTTTTTTAACTTATCTAGTTTTTTTATATATGGAACACTGCTTTATTTATATTACATGATATGTATTAGGCTAGACATTATTGGTGTTGTCCTACTATGATTTTGGTATCATCCCCTACTCAGGCTTCCATTACATTAGGGTAATCTAGTAGAATTCCTTATTCTATATTCCCTTGATTCATTCTTATTTTATTCTATATTTTACCCTGGATTTATGAGCTCAAGTCTTTGTAGGAGATTAGGATTCTCATGGGGATCACCTATTGGGTTTTTAGTTATTTTATTATTTTGAGTCTTGTATTGTACATAATAATTATGCATGTTGTGAACTTGATGTTTTAACTTATGTATAATATTCTACCATGCATACTTTTTATAAACTAGCATTGACCATCCTATATATATTTAGTTATTTTTATATTATCTTATGCTACTTTTCATTTATTATTAGGGCTTCCACTTTTTCCACTATTTATTTTTGATATACTGCTATGATACACCGATCATGATAGTATAGTCTCTCTACTATAATCTCAGTAGACCGTCACTTATAATCTGGATACTCTGTAATATGAGGTAGTGTGCTTTGAGGACATGGGACCCACTATTCTGGATACCATCTTAGTGGTTTATCGGGTTGGGATGTTACAAAGTTGTATTAGGGAAAATTTTCCCCTTTTTCCTACTATTATTTTCTCATAGATAAGAGACTAGGAATGTGTCAGCACATACCAAATATCCATTCTAAGGACTGGTCACTAGAGTTATGGGTAAATAACATAGTGTCCAGGGATGAGATTGTTATTCAAGTTGTTCACTATTACATTTGATATGATTTCACCATGAGTGAAATTTGTTTTTTCATTGCTTTTGGATTTATTGTATTTTATATAATTTTACCCACATCCCAATAAGTAAAAGACGAAGCATTAGATACGTCATATTAGGAACATAAAAATTCACATTCCTCACATATGCCATGCCATGCAGTTGTATTAGTAGGTTTCCCACTAGTTCTAATTGTGTGCCTTGAGTGTTACGCCATGATTTTATTTCTTTCGAATACTAGTTTTTATAACTTGATGGATGTGTTACTTATAATTTTAGAAATTTCCTATATAGATAATTATATTCCATGCTTCCTGATTTGTTTAGAATGTGTTTCTTGGTTACATGCCCAAATTTGGTGCAAATTAGTATGCTATATGTGTTTCATTCCTATAATAAAATGATATGTTGTGATTATTTTGATATATAAATGGATGTATAGGATTAAGTTGTATTGGTTGCAAATGTTATGGGATCTATTCTTCAGTTATAAGGTATATGGGTGCCTTATAATTTGGAAAAGGTAACCCATGTATCCGTTCCACTATAAAAGTTTAGTAATGTTAAAATGTTAAGACGATTTAATTTTGATTAAATGAGAGACAAATGCCACCTGTAATGTGTATGGGCACAATATAGGATGGTAGATGGGCACCCATATGAATGGACCATTTAATATGAGCATTATAAAATTTGAAATGATTTTTTTATTAAATGGGAACTAGATTTTGGTCTATAATGTGAATGGGTGCTTTATAGACTAGGGTGTTAGAAACCCATGTAATCAAACTTATGTCTATGACCATGTTTTGTTTGAAATGGTTGAAATGTTATAGACATTTATTTAAAATCTAAAATGAAATTGGTTTACTAAAATTATGTACAATTAGACCCATGTAGGTCATTTGGGGCATATACCGTTTGAGTTGACTTGTTTGGGTGCTTGAAGCCATAATGATTGAATAACTACTATTGGGTTTCATTCTAAGGGACCAATGTTGGATTATTAAGACCATCATAGGTTTCCATATCTATTCAATAGAATTTATTTTGATAATTTTCTTTATTATGAAGGGATATCAATTGAAATTAATGTTTAAAAAGGATTTTTTATGAAGCTTTCCAGTTATTCCCTTAGAGAATTGTTTAAAATCTTGTTTATTGTTTTTAGTTAGAAAAAATGATACTTGATGTTTTGATTAAATATTTTTATGATTAATGATTAAATGTGAATATATTTAAGGAGTTTGGAAATGTATCCCTAGTTTGTGTCTTCTATTTAAAGATCTCATGTAAGGGTTTCATTAGATTTTATCTTTTATTTTCCTTGGAGCGGAACCATATGTTTATTCTATAGGCCTAATTTTTTAGAAATGGCTAAATGATATGCTCTTGAGATGGTGACATCATTTTAATTGACCTAGTTATAGGGCCTAAGTTTTTATTTCAGAAGGGTCTGGCCCATAGTAGGTACCAACCTTATAGTTTCAGTTTCATGCTAAATGTTATAACCTTGCCAACGTTTTGTACCATTCGGATACCGTTTCACATTATAGGACTCATACTTTCATAATGACACCCTTTTTCAATGGTTATTCATGGTATTTTTGACCCTTGTTATGGGCATGATAATTAAGTAATTCTTAGTTTTATCTAGTTAGATATGCCTTGGGCTTGGTCAACCACTTCTTAAGTCACTTGACCCTTTATTTTCCTTAGTAGTGGATGACTTGGAATGGATTCATCTCAGATTAATGTGTCCATGGGGAAATTTTACTTGGGGATATTGATTTTTTTAGGCCCTATAATACATTAATTCATAGGTCTGGTAATGTAATTGGTAGTGTTTGGGGTTTTCTATCTTGATAATGTAATCCTGGCGTAGTATCCAGTCAGGTTTGTGGTTCTTGTTGAGTTGTTAAATGTTGAAATAAACTAGTTGATTCTGGTAAAAATGTTGAACCTTTATTTTTTGAGTTTTTCTTGTTTAATATTCATAGTAGAGTGACTTTAGAGTCTTAAAACAAGTTCTCCCCAATGATTACAAGGAATTTCTAGAGACTCGGGTGTTCTAACACACAGATCGGTTTTCTTTTGGCTTTCTTTCTATGCTTCGACATGTGTGACCTTGACTTGGAGGATCGACATAAACGAATTTTTGGTGGTTTTATTCTAGAAATCTTATGATAGGAAGACCTCTCTTTTGATTTGATGACTTAGACACTCCTAGTTTGTGTAACATCATGTAAAATCTATTAAATACATCCTTTTAAGTAAAAGTAACACAACCAATGATGAACATTCAAATATGGTCATTAAGGTTTGAATGCCTTTGAGACATGAATGTTTTGTATATGTGTTGGTGATTTCTCAGAAGCATGACATTGTTCTATTTTGACTATCCTTCTTTCTATTAGATAGGTAGTTCACTGGAAATCATTCAATCCTTTTAGTGTACTATTATCTAGTTGTGAGCGTGTCCCCAAATTTAACATCTTCCATGATGCACTAAGAGTTTGTAAGTATCAAGTCTCACTAAAGCATGAAAATATGCTAGGAATAATTAGGTCATTCTATCAGTGTTACATGATAGATGTATGGATTTACTTTAAGGCATGGTGGTTTTGAGCGACCCAAAGGTCCCTAAGTAGGAAAACCCTGGACAACCTCTCAATAACAAGTCATTTCCTTTAACAAGACTACTATATGGATGGAACACTCAAATAAATAAACCGGCTGATTTGGACATTGTGTCTTTTTACCAACATTTCACAAATGAGCATGGAGTATGGAAAAACAAGTTTAGATACTCAAAATCCAGTATAAATTAATCTGAAGATACCCCAGACTTTTTGTCAGGCTTGGACATGATTCTTATGATCGAGTAACATGACTGAACATCTAGTGTAGGATTCAATTAATATGTTCATTATAAACACATAATTCTATTGTAGGAGGAATAACTGTTTTATTGATAAAACAATGGCTCCCAATGCTCAGAGTCTTCAATATTGGTCCTCCTAATGTGGATTGGATGTCGTCCTTGTTTAAGGTGAGCAGTTGTAAGGAACCGACATAAACACATCATCAGGTTATGAAGGATGTGGCTAAAAGGTTTGGCTATGTCCTTAATAGAAACTGTGTTTTATGAGTTTCTGTTTGGTCCATTGATATTCTACTATTACCTTCCATTGAAATCTTTCCAGGAGTGTCATAAAATTATTAAGGGTGTTATTTATAGGAAAATTGGATGGTTGACGAGTCAAAGTTTTGAATTTTACATTTTTTTAGAATTAAGGCCTATTATTTTGAGAACATTTTTCTAGATGTTTCATGAGATGAAAACATGATCATGTGTCTGGTTTAATGGGATCGGGTGGGTTTTGTCTCGGTGTTTCGGTTGGAAAATGGGCACTGTCTCAAATCTTAATGAATTATGTTCCATGTGCCTGGAAAAATCTTAATGGTGTGTTTGGAGCATAAATATTTACTACTACCATTTGAACAAGTCTTCATGACCCTTTTTGGTTCGGTGGTGTGTTCGTTTTTCCCGAAGGATTCCCGAGGATGAGATGTTCTATGGTGGGGAAGTCATAACATTCCATGTTTCAAATCAGACATAATTCTGAGGGAATCTTAAATATTTGCATTATATTTTATATATGAAATTAAAATATAACTAAAATTAAAAGATAAATGGAAATAAATTAAAAAATAAATGAACTAAATGTGAATAAAGTTAAAATAAGAAAATAAAAAAAATGCTTTTATAAGAATCACAAAATTTTTATTGTTATTGTTATTATTATTATTATTATTATTATTTTGTTAATTTTATGAATACCCAAAGGGTTCTCCCTCTTCCTATCCTCCATACCCATGTATGAGAACCCCTCCTCTCCTCTATAGTTGTGTGCCTCTCCCTTCGTCGGGCTCCTTCTCTACACCATTGTATCACATTTCCTTGAGGATTCTACATCATATCCTCATGGAATGCCCTTTTATCCTTATCAATTTTCTCTCTCCCTTCCACCCCTGATTTTTATATAAAACCCTAGATTTGGGATTTAACTATTTTTGATTTGCATAAAAAATTTGGGTATGTGGTGTCTCCCTTGGGACTCCTTGGTTCATTATCTGGAAAACTATGCCGAATGCGAATTTATTTAGAGTATTTTCGTCCGCTGGTCCACAATTTCAAGAAAGTATTTCCTATGTTCTTATTTTTTCTTAGTTTCTATTTAAATTTTTTATAGTTTCTAAGGTTATAGTTTTTTTCTTTAAGTGTGTAGGACTTTCCATATTCATTTCAATTCGCTACCATTTTCAAGTTGAGTGCTCCTTTCGATGTTTTGTATTTCCCTATTTATTTTAGTGTCTTTTAGAGGTTTTGAGTCCCGTGTATAAACTGTAGTATATTTTTATCTTATTTATGATTTCACACACACACATATGTATAAGTGTATGTATATACATATTCCTTATACCTATTCCCTCATGGTGAGGGGAATATGGACTTTAGATTAAAGAATATATATATATATATGAATATATGTGCATGCGAGTGTTCCCTTGAGGTAGGATCCATATCCTTTACCATTAATTTTAGAATGCATTAATTACATACTCTCCACACTTCCTTTATATATTTAGTTATGATTCCTTTATTTTTAGGAATAAGTTCATATATATAATTCATGATTTTTTAGATGAACAAAATTTTGGTTTTATAATAAAACACCTCCAATAGAGGTGTGATGTCTGTGAAAACTCACAATGATAATTTAGTTTCATTTATTTTACTTTGTAACTATGTATTACCATTTTAGGATCCCATTACTTTCTTTTTAATTTAAAGAATACCTTAAATTGAAATAGATATATTTTTAAGACTTATTTGTTAAATTGAATTGAATTTTTGTGAATAAGATGTTTAGTTATAATATATGTTTATTTTGTAAGAAATTAATTATTTTATAATAAAACACCTATAATAGAGGTGCATTGTCTATGAAAACATACTGTGTAGTTTATGTGTATTTAAAATTATTATCAATGTTACTTAGTAGTTTATTATGATTTGATATCATAGTTGAAATGTGGTATGTTTGTAACATATCCCTTATTGATGAACCTGAATGGAGTTTCCCCTTGAAAATTAAATTCTAAATGAATCAGGATATATTCTATTTTCTTGAACTAGTTTTCAAATGGAATTAAATGTGTAAGTGGTTTCCCTTTTTATGACACCTCTTAAGGGTTCTTTAATCTTATTGAAAATGTTTTTACTTTATCTATTTAATTTATTGAATTTAATTAACTGGTTAATTTGAATTATAATGGGATTTAGTGGTGAAAACATGCCTATGATTATTTGATAAGAAGAACCCATGAGAGTTTAGTGGTTATAAGTGTGTTAAGGCCACACCTTTTTCTTAAACTCTTCAAATTCTTCTTCTTAATATAATATATTTTTTTTAAATTGCATGAATGACTTGTGATTAAATATATATATGAATGATATGGTTCACCTAACATAGGACAAAAGAGAACATGGGATATAAATTAAGGACTCATGGATAGACCCCGTTCAAAGATGGTTATACCACAATGCGTCAGGGGAGATGCTTTTGGTTTTACAAGCGAGGGATTCCCATGAAATTTTATATACTCTTTATTGTTACTGTTTCACAAGGGGAGAAACCATAGATCAAACATTTTTCTAGATGTATCCACCATTCCTTGGGTGATACTTGGTCCTCTAGTAAGATATTTGGAATGGGAATAGAGTCACCATGCCTCGAGTGATACTATGAACACCATATGAGTCACCTAGTATGTAATCATTAGTATTAGATTATATCAGATGTACCATAGCGATTCCCAATATTGTTTTTATATCACCAGGGATGGGTTTAGACTCCACTGTAAGATTTGATAGGTGTGTTGTATTGTTTCACTTCTGGTTTTTTATTATTTCCCTTATTATGAATAGATTGTTAGATTTTGTAATGACATGTTTACTTAATGTAATTATAATACACACACACACACACACATATTCCTTTTCTTGTTATGTGTCTTTCTTTTTATGGTTCACTTGAAACTGTCTTAGAGTGTACATGGTATCCTTATTAAGGACACATTGATGAAATCCCATTCTCAGGTGGTTATACCACAGCGAGTTAGGGGTCATTATTTGGCTTACTACATGAGTTCTTCCACTACAGTTTAATACACTCTTGAGTAATACAGTTTACCTAAGCATGAAACTATGGATGAACCTTTTTTAATGATTTCTACTCCATTCCTTGGGTTATTATCGGTCCTCTAGTGAGATACTTGGGACAAGTTAGGATTCAGTATGCCTTGAGTGATACAAGGAATGTCTTATGGGTTACCTGGGAAGGAATCAGTAGTATTGGAATGTATTTTACGTTCCCATTATGATACATGGGGTTATTTTTAGATATCCATGGATAAGAATGGGACTCTGCAAATTGATTGGATAGATTGTTTGTTTTTTGATATTTTGAGATGCATCATTTAATATTATTATGAGTATGCGTTTTTGATGTTTTTAAATTATAATGTGGCATTTATTGGGATGAATTATTAATGAGACCCAAAGTTAGAGAACTATCTTGGAGGAGTTCCTTCTTAGATTCCTTATCTACTTGGCAATTGCATACTTACTTTTCCTTCACATGTACATTATTCAGATATGAAACATTGGCTAAAGTAGGTGATATAGGAAGGGTTTCCATTTTGGTACCCATACCATTGTGTTTTCTTTTTATTTTATTTTATCTACTTTTATTATAAATGGAACAATTCATTATTTATAATATATGAAATGGATTTCTCAAGAATGTATGGGTGTCAGCCTAGTAAGATGCATACTCACACTGTGCTTAGGCCACCATTGTACCAGGGTACCCGAGTAGACATTTATGTTGAATTATTTTACATCTCATTTCCTATCTGGTGATTTTTCTCAATAGATTTATTCTTAAAGTGAATATTGTTGCATCAATATAGATTTTCATGGGAAATTCTAAAGTCTAGGGGGCTGAGTAATCACATAAACTATCGCATGGTTTTTTATTGACAAAAATGCTGATAATTAAAAATAGAGGTTCACAAGTGTTAAATGATATATTGTAATAAATATATTAGATATTTTCATCTAAATCTAATGGGGAAAATTCTCAACACCAAAATAAGATATTCTCATGGGAGGGCTTGGAATTAAATATCTTAGTGGTTTTAATGGTCCCTTATCACCAAATTCACCTAGATCATCTTCACATTTAATGAAAACTCTCTTGAAATTATCTCAAGAAAATTTAAATCAAGATTGATGAATTACTAATCTAATTATATAACCTATTCCACATGGATGACCATTATAAAATGATTAAATAGCTAGCCGTGAATCCCCAAATTGATTATCTTTAAGAATTATAATATCAATTTTTGCAAAACTCAATGGATCAACAAACCCCTTTGGGAAATAATGCTTCATACACCCATTTAAAATCATATTTCAATTGTTGATTTCTCTTCCAATAGACTAACACATGATATTAATGTTCCCACTCTTGGTTCCTTTGATATTCACTGGTGGTCCTTTTTTGAAAGGGTCATTCTTTTCATGACTCAAATCAATAGAGGTTATTATAATAATGATGATTTATATAATATAAATAATGACATAGTTATAAGTACTATAGAATAGATCACTTCTTATAGGAAACCATTAATCCCTTATGCTAGAAAAAATATACTCTAAAAAATCTAGAAAAATAGACTGCCTACACTTGGTCAACTATAAGGGTATGGAATTAAAATGGATTCATATTTTTATCTCTCTATGGGGGATATGGAAAATATTCAACTTATACCTTTTTAATTCCCCATAATTTTAATATTGTGGGAGTAAATGCATTACATTTTTGTGTGTGTTCATTGATAAGAGTATCCATGTGGGGCATATAATGTCCAGTTTTTTTCTACTAGACATAGTTAGTAGGTTTGAAATCTACTAGTGGTATCCATGAAATCTATAGTCACTTATATCTAGAAATCTAGGAATGTGGGATTTTTTAACAATCATAAACATTTTTTCATTTAGGTAGATTGACTATTCATACGTATTTCTTCATCACATTTCATATTTAAATATGTTATATGAATAAATGTTTTCTAATATTAATATTCAATGAATTATTCATGTAAAAGGTAGAGAAAGAAGACCAGTGGGATTGAAATAAATTCGTTGGATTCCTCCGATTAGTATGTCGATTAAGGTGAATGTGGATAGAACTGCCTTTGGTGCCCTAGTCCAATCAGGATGTGGTGAGTTCTTCCACACCCATCATGATTTTTTGAAAGGATGTTTCAATCATTATATTGGTAGTTTGACCGTATATGAGGAAGAGTTGTGGGATTATATATATTCTATAAAATATGTTTTTCATCAAAATTGGAATCATTTATGGATTGAATATGATTTTCAGTTGGATGTTAATTCACAAAGGGAATATACTAAGAATATAACATGGAGTGTTCTACCCCAATAGATAGAATATTTTCATGTCATTGGATAACTAAAGTGAGGATTTCACCTGCATACATGGAATGCAACTATGATGTAGAATCTTTTTTAAATAGGGATACTATAGAGAAGAGATCAATGTGGTTATTCTAGATTCCTTGATACATTTCCTACCTGATAGATGAAAACATACATGATTTATCCATTCTAGGATATATCAAAAATATTTTAATTAGGGGAACTTTTTTATTAATTTTCAATAAATTTTTTAGGGGTAGTTTCTTTTGGGTCACGATATTTTTGGTAAGTATGGAGTGGATTTTTTTGAAAGACTATCTATTAAAAATATGGGATTATTTTGGTAGAATTATATAATTATGTATGATCAAGGTTCCAAATAAACATTTAATGAAAAACTCTCATATTAGAAAATTTTCCAATGTGAAATGTTTTGTCTTGAAGGCTAGAGTTGTGCAATGGTTTCTTTCCCAAGAATAATGGTGACGAGGTCCATGTGTAATGGTGAATTGGGGAGAATATGGAGTTTTTTAGTGGTGTAAAACCCATGTGTGAAGGTAAAAAAGATCATGTGTAGTGGTATAAAGGATACATAGCATACATAAGAGAAAACCCCATCATGAATAAAGTTAAATATGATAATTACTAATTGTCAAGTGCCTATATAATGGTTTCGGTAAGGGTACCCATCATGGTGAAAAATGTTACTAGGGATGCCTTTATAAGGGTACTAGGAAATGTAAGGGTACTATCAATGGTAACATAAGTGTAAAAATATCATTATAAGGGTTATTTGGATTGTGGAACAATAGTATCATATAATGTAATGGTACCTGTGTATGGATAACCCACAAGTTCCACAACTTTAATTGTAATGATTTGATATTTTTTAAATGAAATCCCCTTATTAAAAGAATAAATAGTTTATTATGTAATGTAATAATGGAAGAAATTCCCCCATTTGGTAATTTTGGATATTTTTATCTTCTATGATATAAATTATCATTAATATTCATAACCATTGATAATATATTCATTTTGAAATGACTATTAAGATTTTTTATACATTATGGGTTTTTATTGAGTTCATTTGAAATAAAAGGAAGAAGTGATGGCCTCTACATATAAGATTGTACCCTTTGAATCCCATTTAACAGATCAAATAAGGGAGATAATAAGATAAAGGTTTTCCCTTTTTCCATTACCAACATTTGATTCAACAACTAAATAATGAGTGAAACCATTTACATGAGAATTTAAATCTATCTATTATCACATGTCAAGAAATATTCATTGAACCACCACTATAATGTGTCACCCTTGTACACCAAACCCTTATAGACTACAATGGAGTTTTAGTGGGGTTTGTAATAAAGTGTTAATAGCATTAGTTTATATTTTTTTATAAAATAATAATTATATTTATCATTTTTTATAATTAATTTATAAATGAATATATATTTGGTTTTATAAAAATAAGTTTTTGATATGATGATATTGAATTTGTATTTATGTGAAATATGTAGTTTCAAAAAAGAATCTCTCTTTAAGGACTTCATGGATTTTTTAGTAAAAATTATTTTAATTAAATATTCTTATAAATTGATATTTATTTAAATATAACTAATTATATAATTTAATTATGTGGATTATAGTTTTTGTAAGTTTCATAATCTATTGTAATCATTAAAACATGTATTATTTAATAGATGATAATTTTTTTTAAAAATAACTAGATTTTTTACATTTATAGATTTATTATGAAATATATATTATTTTATAAATCATCATGACTAAATTATGCAATTTCTAATTTCCCATAATTTTCTAAGACATTTTTCTTTTTTGGGTAAAAATGAATTATGGTATTAATATTAAGTATGTACTATGACACCCTAAAATTCAAAACATGATTTAATAAATACTATAAATATTATTCATGAAATTGTTTTTGTTTCCCCTTTAAAATAAATTGTTTTTAAATGTTATTTTTTAAAATTTATAAATAAAAAATTTTTCCTCCAAAACCAATATTATATTTTCTCGTTTTAAATTTTAGTTTTCATTAACATGAATCACATCCACATCACCAAGAGTACTATTTTACTGTGTGAGGTTTATATCATTATAAAATATATAATACACTCCTCTTTGGTATAAACCATTGTAAAAAACCATTGGAACTTTTGTAATTTATATATATTTTTCTTATAGATTACAAAACCTATATTTGGAAATTAGTAAAGAATTTCACACTCTTTTTGTATAAAATTACATATGACCTCTAATTACTCCTCATTAAAAACCATTTGAGCATGGGATACTCAAACTTACATCAATATATCCCTACCATGGTATTCAAAAGCTCATAATAATATCCTGTTAATCATTTAAAAACACCCCTCACAGAAAGAGATTCACTTCTTCTACACTTTATTAAAGAAAATTATTTATATTCAACCTATTTATTTTCAATTTAACATGTTTGGATATGTTTTTAAAGGCCCATATTACTATCCATATGATGTGTGGGTAATCATATACCCATTAAAATCTTATTAAAACCTTCCAGGAATCTTTTTTTACACCTATTGTGCTACCAAAATTAGCCAAAGACATTCTACTCAATACATTTGTTGTAGTGAATACCCATACCCATTTCAAAAAAAGGATATTCAATGGTATGTACCTATCCATCATTTATTGGGTTATTCTTTGTATGTGACCATAATTATTTAATATTTGGATTAAAATTGATGAACGAAATCATAATTTTGTATTTTTAATGTGTTAAAGTATTGACTTAACATTATATGAATGTCACTGGTAGGGAAAAATTTATATATCCATATAATACATTAGAAAAATATTTTTTATCATGAGATTACTTTTATGGTACATGGTAGATTATCCTAATAACAATATTTTATGATTTCCCTATGGTTAACCCTGACATTCGTTTAAAATTTCTAATTTTATGTTGTTCATATATTCTCATGTTTCATTTATGTTATCATAATATATCATGATTTGATGATCAAGGTTATTATCATCACCCTTATATGATACCATTATATTTATCATGAATCAAATGTATTAATTTACTCAATTATATGATTTGATTATTCAGTTGTTGGGTTTTATAGATCACCATTTTCCTTTATACGTCCCTCAATTTTCCTAGGATGTTTTAGAAGAGAGATGATGCTAACATTTTAACATAATTTCCACAGTAATTAGGTGTTTATCAAACCACCATATTTTTATTTAATAGGAAATTGTCACATTTTTATGTTATTGTGTAATTTTTAGCTAAAATGCAAAAATGGAAAAATTATGGATTTTTAACATATTTTTATCGCAATGGTATTTTGGTTATTGGCCATTTATTTAAAAATATAATTCCATATTGATTGATTTTTTTTCTTGAAATTATTGATTTATTTCCTTTAACTTTTTCTTCTTGACCATGGGATGATTTGAGTATCTAGATACCTGAAAAATCAATCAATGTGAACCATTTTTTGGGTGGATAGCATGGAGCCAACATCACAAGTGGAGGCATAAATCCAAATAAAGATTTCAAAATTCATTAATTTTACATGGAAATGGCATCTAACTCAAATATGTGAATCCATGAATATTGTGAAGATAAAATTCATTCATTAATAAATTCGTTGAATGGGTCAAAAATGGAGAAAAATTAGGAAACAAATAGGGAGAAAAAATTGGTGTTTGGTAATTAAATCAAATCATCCACACCTCATACCCAGTGGATCCTACATTACGAGGTTGAATTTATATTGTAATTTAAAATAACTCTCTAGAAGTGTCGAGAGGGGTATTTTTCCATAGAAAGTTAGTAAAGTGGGAGAAATTACTGGGAACCAGCACTATAGGACATGTCACGTCATTATTACAAGCAATGAGACAACATACACGTTGCATTACTCCATTACAAAATGTGACCATTTTAGGAATGTTTTTAGAGGATATTTCACTAGGATTCACTATGACTTTTCACTGAGTAATTACACAATGTGTATGACAATTACACAATGTGATGAATGTAGGATGCTGAATATTAAATACGACGTTGTAGTTTTATGCGGGATTTTTCTAATAAACAGAGGCCTATATCACACTTACATAGAATATAGGGGGATCCTAGACCATGGGGATCCATTTTTGTGGTTATCCACTCATGATTAGGATTATTCAAAGTTGTAATCAAATCCATGAAGGTCTAAATTCCATGAAGTGGTGGGTGGGAATGATTTGAGGATATTCTCCCTTTTGAGTTCGTTTTATTTATTATAATATCATTTCATTTTTATTTGTCCTATAGATGGTATGAATGAATAAAGGAGGTTTCTCTATTTCATGTTTTAATTTACTATATTTTGACTTGGAATGTATATATTTTAATGACTTTAAAATTATTTCCTTATTGTTTAAAATTCTATGGGCGAGGTCTCCCCATTGAGAATAACAAGGACAATTAGGCTAGGTTTCTCAGAGGTCTTTGTGTAATAAAACCACTCTCATAATTGTATAAACAACCATAAATAATGTATATTTATGGTTTCTAGTCAATATTGATGTATTAATTGAGGCCTTGAGTTATACATTGGATAATTCAATAGAAAATCAATTTTCAACAATGATAATGGGAATGTACGAAGATCAATGATTGTCCATCGCTGCCTATTTGGTTTGTTTTATTTTTAGCATGGTTTAATTTTTATTTTCTATAAATAATGTATAGTAATTATCTCATTATTAATTTCTTAGTTTAGTTCATTTAAAACCACCTATTCTATATTAGTATTATATTAGTTATAAAATAACAGTGATAATAGGAAGACAGTGCTTTGTAAGCGGCCTCATTGAGATCCACCCTAAGGTGTGCCACTATAGTGCTTTATTAAGAAAAATAAGAAATTAATTAAATAGGTAAATGTGACTAAAAACCCCATCATAATGTTTATACTATTTTAGGGGAGGCCAAGTGCTTTCACCCAATGCTTTTAATAATATTTTTTTAAAAAAAAACTAAAAAAATATCTTCATTTCATATCTTTCATTTCTTCTACAAAGATGGATTTTTAAGGTGATTACTATATTTATTAGACTATTGAAAAAGTTTATTATGATCCTATTATGGAATAAATATTGATGATTCAAGTGGATAAAAATTCCTGGAATCTCGAAAAAGAAAGCAAGATGGTTGCATCTCTAACTGCCAATGTGGAAGAAGTTAAATTATTATAGATGGAACGAAAAAATATAAAATCTATGGGGAATGAAATTATTATACCCATACTATTCTAGATGATATTGGTGTGGCTTAAGCAACACATAAACATATAATTCCCTCTCTAATAAAGGAGTTCCCAGTTTCCTTGCTTGAGGAATTAGAGTTTGAAGCTGAAATTTCTGAGGGAACTTAAATTTATTAGCATTAATTTCATTAAAATTTCATTAATTATAAATTAAAATCTAATATCCCTTATTTTGAATGTATAGAATCAACAATACTTATTTGGGACCATGAAGAAGATGAATAAGAAGGTGCTCATGTTGAGGTGAAAATGGAGGAGATGGTCGAGTTACGAATCGGTACATTTGAAGAAGATGTATCTAAAGAAGAAATACATGAAGATCCATTTTCTGAACATTAACAAGAAGAAAAGCTACATCATATTCTTCTACAATCATCATCGTTGGACCCCACTCCTTCAATTTAAGAAAATAGGGAGCACCCCAACATTATTTTTCTTCCCCCTCATGATCTCAAATTCTTTCTTTCAACTTATATTGGGGTTGGGAATTTGTTTTCCTTGGGGAATCTCACTCCTATAATTTATGAATGAATGTATAGAAAAATAAAATTTTGTGATTTATAAGAAAGAAACCCCATCCAACTATGTATTGGTGTTAACTCACTGTAAATTCCTAACTAGGGGCAGTAAACACCAATCACCTACTTGAGTGGTTATACCAAGCATTATTCCCTTTATATCCCCTTTATATTTCTCATGTATTATAATTTCATTAATTTAGTGTTAATTTGGTAGAATATTGGTACTAAACTCAAATATACCACACAAAAATAAAGGCAAGTTGTATCTTTCCTTCTATTTAGTTTTTATTAATTTATTATAATTTAGTAGAGCTGAAATGAAGGGTAGTGAAATTTAAATTTGGGGGGAGTTTTGAAAATCATAGTTGTTTTTTTCTTTCATTTTTTAGTTTTTATTTTTATAGGAACATTGAAAATTAATGGAAATTATGATCATTTCTCACACATCAATTGATTTTGCAAAAATTGAAATTATTTTTTGAAGGAAATTTTTTATATGATTTTTGATATGAGAAATTATTTCTGTGATTTTGAGTTTCATGAATTTTTATATGTTTAAATGATTTTTGAAATCTATTCCCATGAAAAACTAACTAAAAATATCTCTCCCATCATGTGATTTATTCTGAATAACATTGATATATTCTTCCCTATACCCACACTTTGATAAAGGAAACTTGCCTTTTCTTTGAGAACCAGAATTTGTGAATTTTCTCTTTTAATGCTTTGGATTTCATCGAATGTTTTTGATATGACTTAGGCACCTCTTGGCTAGTCACATATTATCCTGAGACCCACCATTACATCTATCCTTCTTTAGAACTTAGATTCAAAGAATTTCCTTATAGGTTTATGACACATTATAAGCCCATTTCCATAACCTAATTGCACTCATATATTTTTGAGTTGATAATTCAAGTTTGAGTATTGGGGGAGGTCCATTCATGTGTGCTCTGTGGGATATATTTCATTTTCAGGTGGTGTAATGTGTGTGCATTCATTTTGGGATGTGTATTATTAGAAAATTGGGATTTAGTAATCATTTAATTGTTCTTTATTTTCATCACAATATCTTCCAACAAATAAATATAAAAAATTACAATGTGCCTTTCTGGATATTTTTTTTAAAAAAATAAAATAAGGTTGTGCCTTTATGGATATTTTCAAAAAAAAGAGAAAAAATGGGGAGAACATGGATGATATCATCCATTTTAATAATTTATTAGTTAATTTTCCATGTCATACAAAAATGGGTGGTTTTTTATTTTATATTTTCATGGGGTATTGGGTGAGGAACATCCTATATTTTCACTAGATTATTCATGCATTGTACCCCAAGAGTCAAACCTTCTTTTTCCGGACTTAAATTGTTTAATAATTTTCCCACCAACCCTAAGACATAGAGTCATTTGATCTATTAATTAAATATATAATGATTGAACTAATTTTCATGTTACACATCATGGAGAAATGGTAATTTCCACAGGCCTATAGTGATATATGAAATTTATAAGCATGGGAATAACTCTATATTTAATTTATCGTAATTAAAGTGTGACAAAAAATTCATAATTATGTAGGTCGTGATTCTTCCATGGATGGATTTATTATTTTGAAAAAATTTAAATTTATTGAAAGAAAGGAAAATGGATTTTTTTTTCATGGATGATACATAATGGAATTTTATTTAGGATATGATCTTGGATATTTTCTAATTTCTGATTGTTGTAGGGATTTTGATTTGAATATATAGTGATAGCCCGAGATTGCAATGGTTACATTTGGGCGAGTGATTAAGCTAAAATTTTCACATAGTTTATATTGTAATTTGATGTGTATAAACCCACCATATTGTTATTTAATGGTAAATTGTCACAATTTTAGGTTTTTACATTATTTTGAGATTAAATAAAAAATCTCTCAATTCAAGTTTTTTAATAGATTTTTCTCACAAGTGTAATTTGGTCATTAATTTAAAAATATAATTCCAAATTTAGTGATTTTTTTCTAAATCCTTTATTTATTTTCTCCAACATTGTCTGATGGACTTGTGGATAATTTGAGTATCTAAAGGCCCGAAAAAATAAATCAATTTGAACTATTGTTTGGGTATATAGTGTGGACCCCACATCACAAATGGAGGAATAAATCCAAATCAAAATGTTCATACATATTGAATTCACATAGAAATGAAATCCAACTCAGAGATCCACATCGATGAAAAATATGAAGTGAAAATCCATTCATTAATGAATTCTTTAAATGAGTCAAATTTGGAGAAAAATTAGGAAACTAAAAGGTAAAAAAGTGGTGCTTAGTAATTATATAATATCATTAGGACCTCATACCCAAAGGATCTAAAATGTGGAGGGTGAATGGATAATTGTATTTGTAAAAACTCTCTAGAAGATTCCAGAGGGAGATTCGGCTACGTAAAGGGGGTAAATTGTGAGAAATTATTGGGAAGCAGCGCTACAGGATAGGTCGTGACATCATTACATCTTGTGAAACATAATTAAACATTATCTAACCCCATTACATGATGGGACCATTATTGGAATAAATTTTTATAGGGATTTCTCAGAGATTCGTGAATACTATTAACTAAGCCATTACACGATGTGTATGAAAATTATACGCCGTGGTGATGATAGGATGTTGAATATTAGATATGACACTACAAGTTCTCTTTGGTAGTTTTCCCATAAATAGAGGCCTTATCCACCCATATAAATCATCTCCAGAGAACCTAGACTAGTGGGAGTCATGATGGTGGAGATCCACTCAAGAAGAGGAGTATTTTATTATGTAATCAAATCCATGAAGGGATACACTCTAAGAGGTGTTCAGTGGTGAGGATTTGAGGGTATTATCCCTTTTGAGTTTGTGATATTTGGTGTAATTTATTTTAATTTTGAATTATCCAAGAGATGGTTTATAAGAATGAAGCAAGTTTGAATCTTTCTCATTTTAATATACATCTATTTTTATTGGGAATATTTGTCATCTTATTACTGAAAAATTATTTACTTATTGTTTATAATCTTCAAGGGAGGTATTCACATTGAGCACAATAAGGACAATAAAGCTATGTTACTCAAAGGTATTTGTGTAATGGAACCATTCCCATAAGAGGATAAAAACCCACAAAAAAGGTCTCATTTGGGTTTCTAGTAAATATAGGTTTATAACTTAAGATCTTGAGTTATATATTCGATAATTCAATTTAAAGTCAATTTTAAACATTGATAAAGGGAATGTCAGATGATCAATACTTTTCCACCAATGCCTTTTTGTTATTTTTCATTTCAGTACAGTTTGCCTATGATTTTCAATAACTTATGCTGATTTATTATCGTATTTTGAATTACATAGTTTAGTTAAATTCAAATACCCCAATCTATATTATTATTATATTACTTATAAAATAATAGTGATAATAAGAATATACTATGTTATAAGTGGCATCTTTTAGAATGAACCTTGGGTGTTCCACTATGGTTTATTCTAAAAAAAATAAGATATTAATTTAATCGGAAAACAAGAGTAAAAACCCCTACCATTAATTTGACACTTTTCTAGGGAGGCCAAGTGATTTCCCTAATTGTTTTTCATCAAAAACAAAAAAATTTTAAAATTTCAAAAATAAAAACAAACAAAAGGTTTTTATTACATATCATTTATTTATTTGGCCAAGATTTATTTTTATAGGGATTACTATAATTATTTTTTTATTGAAAACTTTCCTGGTGAGACTATAATGGAAGAAATATTGAATAATCATGTTGAAAAAACACCCTACTTTTTGAAAAAGAAATCAAGATGGTTTCATCACTAGCTACCGATGTTGAAGAAGATACAATATTATAGATTGAATGAAAAAAAGACAAGCCATGGAGATTGAATGTTTTTCCTCCAACCATTCAAGAATAAATTGGTGAGGTTGAAGAAATACTTTAAGATCAAATTCATTTTCCAACAAAGTAGTTCCTAGCTGCCTTACATGATGAAAAAGAGTTTGAATCTGTAATTTCCATGGGATTTTTAATTTATATGAATTCATTTCATTCAAATTTTATTAATTCTTAATTTCAATCTAATATCCCTTATTATGAATTTATAGACTCATCCCCACTACTTTAGAATCTGTAAGAAGAATAAAATCGGTTATTATATTGAAGATAGAATGGAGGAGCTAGTTGAGTTGTACAATAGTGTATTTTAGGATGATGGTACCAAATAAGAAATCCTTAATAATCCATTTTATGAACCTAAAATGGAATGAAAGCCACATCCTATTATTATACCTTCATCACTAGTGGACACCAATACTTTAATTGATAAAAATAGAGAGCAACCCTTTATTCTTTTCCCTCCATCTCTTGATCCCAAATTCTTCATTTCATATTATCTTGGGTTCAGGGGTAATTTTAATTTCCTGGTGGTTTCTCACTCCTCTCATCTACTGATGAATATAGGGAAAAAATATGTGGTGGTTTTTAAGAAAGAAACCTCATCCACCTACAAATTGGGGTTTACCCACTGCAACTACCTTACCAAGGGCAGTAAACAACCAACACTTTCTTTGGGGTTAAACCGAGAATTATCTCTTTTATTTACCCTTTCAATTTCTCATGTAGTGTCATCTAATTCATTTAGGTTTAATTTGGTAGAAGCTATGATCTTAACTAAAATATTATATTAAAAAAATTAAATCAGGTTGTATATTTAATTCTATTTATTTTTTCTTCCCTAGTTATTATTTTATTGATCTGCAATGAAGAGTAGTGAAATATTATTGGGGCAGGGGGGGGGGGGAGTTTTGACCAACATAGATGTTTTTGTGTTCTTTATTTATTTTGGTTTTTATTTCTTAGGAACCTCAGGCTTCAATGGGAATTCTGATCATTTTTCACACATTGATTAATTTTTAAAAAATTGAAATTATTTTTTGAAGAAATGAATTTTAAATTAATACTGATATGAGAAATTATTTTGTGATGATTATTTTGAATCATTTTTATGAGTTAGACAGATTTTTGAAATCCATTCCTATGAAATTAAGGATAAAAATATTGTTCGCATACTGTGGGTAATTTGGAACATATTTGTGATATTCATCCTAATACCAATACTTTTTTGAGGGAAACATGAATTTTGTTTGAGATCCAGAATTTGTGACTTTTATCTTTTGAAGATTTGGATTTTATGGAATGTTTTTTATATGATTGAGGAACCTCTTTGGCTAGCCACATATTATCCTGAGACCTGCCATTACATATATCCTGTGTTATCCCTATGATTCCATGAATTGACTTATTAGTTTAAAACACATTATAAGATGATTTTCCTTACCCACCTAAACTCTAAGTATTTTTTCATGTATATTCCTTATTTGATTGTGGTGGGGGGGCCTTCTATATGTGTTATATGGGATGTGTATCATATTTGGGTGGTGTGTTGTGTGTGTCATCATTTTTTGCTCTGTGTTATTAGAAAATTGGGTTTCAGTCATCATTTAATTGTTCTTTACTTGATCCTGTTATATTTCAAAAAATAAATAGAAAAAAATAACGAGGGGTATTTATGGAGATTTTTTAGAATAAAAATTACTTTTTTCACTTTTGGAGATTTTCAAAAAATGAGAGAAAAAAATGTGGAAACCTTGTATGATATCATTAATTGTAATAACTGATTGGATCATGTCCCATGTCCTATGAATAAGGGTGGTTTTGTGTTTTACCTTTTCTTAGGGGTTGAGTGAGGAATTTCCTATTATTTCAGTAGATTATTCATACATTTTACCCAAGAGTCAAACCTCCTTTTTCTGTCCTTAATTTTTTAATCATTTTCCCAAAAACCCCAATCTACAAAGTCATTTTAACCTTTAATGAATTCTATCATGGATGAATTAATTTTCATGTTTCATGCTGTGGAGAAATGATAATTGTCACATGCCTATGGTGATACATGCAATTTTCAAGTATGATTATAACACCTGATATAATTCATCTTTATTGAATAGTAAAAAATATTTTAAGGTGAGGTAGGTTGTGATTCGTCCATGGATGAAATTATGATATAGAAAAATTTTAAATGTGATGAATGAAAAGGAAAATGATTTTTTTTTCAAATATGAGACGTGTTGCAATTTTATTTTGGAGTATATCATAGATGTTTTCTCTTTTATGATGGTTGTATGAATTTTGATTTGAATATATGATGACTACCTGAGAGTGCAATGGTTAAGTGTGGGGGAGTGATGAAACTAAATTTTTCACATATTTTATACTATAATTAAATTTTTATAACCCCATACTATTATACTATATATAATTTTAACATTTTTAGGTTTTTATGTTATTTTTAGCTTAAATGAAAAATGGATTAATTCTTGATTTTAATAGATTTTTATCAACATGGCATTTTAGTCATTTATTTAAAAATTTAATTCCAAATTGAGTTATTTTTTTTAAATACTTGATTTATTTCCTTCAAATTTTTCTGCTTTGAACAAGGGATGATTAGAGTATCCAACATCCCAAAAAGATAAATCAATTTGAACAATTGATAGGGCGTAGAGCATGGACATCACATCACAAATAGAGGCCTAAATCTAAATAAATATGTCAAATTTCATTTATTTGACTTGTAAATGACATAAAACATAGAGACTCTTATCCATGAGAAATATGAAGAGAAAATTAATTTATCAATGAATTTTTTGAATGAGTCAAACACAGAGAAAAAATAAGAAGCAAATAATAAGAAAAGGTGGTGTTTGGTAATTTAATCATGTCATACAAACCACCTACCCAATAGATCCTAAATGTGGATGGTGAATTTATAATTTAATTTCTAAACACTCTATATAGGATTAAAGAGGGAGATTCAGTTACAGAAGTGGAGTGAATTTAGGGAAATTAAAGGAAAGTAGTGATGCAGGATATTTCACGACATCATTACAAGCTGTGAAACAATATTACACATTGGGTAACTCCATTACATAATGTGACCGTTTTCAGGATTCTTTTTTAAAGGCTATTTCACCTAGATTCATGATGGTTGTTCATCAAGGCATTAAATAATCTATATGGAAATTACTCATCATGATGACAATGAGATGTCGAATATTAAATATGACATTGCATGTTCTCCCCTATATTTTTCCTATAAGAAGATGCCTCATCCACCCATATAAAGAATCTCAGGGGAACAAGGACTAGAGGGAGTCATTCCAGTGGAGATCCTCTCAAAAGGAGGAGTAAAAAAATATGTTATCAAGGAAATGAAGGGATAAAATCCAAGCAGTGGTCAACGACGATGATTTGAGGATACTACCACCTTCAATATTTTGCTATTTATTAATATATATTTTAATTTTTAATTATCATAGAGACAATATTCCTGAATTAAGGATGTTTCTTTCATTCTCATTTTATTTTTCTTCTATTTTGACTGTGAATGTTTATTATCTTATAAATGTAAAATTATTTACTTATTGTTTTTTTGGGAGAGGTATCCCCATTGAGAACAATAAGGTCAATTAGGCTAGGTTTCTCTGTGGTCTTTGTGTAATTGAACGACTCTCAGAAGTAGATAAACACCCATAACTGAGGTATTCATATGGATTATAGTCAATATCGGTGTATAACTTGAGGTCTTGAGTTATACATTGGATAATTCAATTGAAAATAAACTTTAGACAATAATAAAGGGAATGTTCGATGATAAACACTTTTCCACCGCTTCCTATTTGGTTTGTTTTCTTTTCTGGATGGTTCCCCTTCGATTTTCAATATTGAACATAGATTTATTATCGTATTCTACATTTATTATCTTAGTTCATTTAAAATACCATAATATATATTATTATTATTTTAGTTGTAAAATTATAGTGATAATAGGGAGATACTATTTTTAAGCGGCCTCCTTGAGATCAACCCTTGGGTGTTCCACTATGGTGCATTCTTCAGACAAATAAGAAATTAATTTATTAGGGAAACATGACTAAAAACCCTACCATAGAATTTTAAGGGTCTTGTATTAAGATAAAAAGGTAATGGTGGATATTTATATCTCTATGATGATTTCATGCATTGATTTGAGAACCTATAATATGAATTCTTCTTAACTGAAGCGAGGTTACGTACTAAGTGGTTGTGGAAGGAAACACCTAAAAACACTATCTTTTGAGTTTCATTATTAATGTGTAATATCTTTTTGAACTTCTATTGAACATGTTTTTTTAAATGAATGAGGTTTTTTTACTTCTTCAATATATTTTAAACAAATTTGATTCGAATGTTGTTTGTTATATGATGTGAACTATTTTATTTCACTATTTAAGATTCATCGGTGAGGTCTTTCTATTGATCATACCAATTTAAATTAGGTTAGATTGTAAGGAAGTTTTCTTAAAATTGAATCACATCTATAAGTGGGACAACAATCATGTTGAGGTCTTAATGTTATGTTTATTTAAATTTGAGTGTTCACATGGGGGTCCTTGGGAGGATGTTTTTAAATTCTATTGAGAAATATTTTTAGACATAAAAGAGGGGAGTGTCAGAGAGGTTGAAGCTTGTACAAAACTACTACTTTAATTCTAATTTAAATAACATTTTAAATTAATATCAATTTTTATTTCATTTCTCTCTTAATTAACATTAGTTTATTACCTTTGTTGAAACATTTAATAAAATCCCCAAATTTCACTTTTGGAAAAAATAATCAAAACCAAAGTGACACTATTGTAACTCAAATTACAAACTATTCGAGAGACTTTATAGGGACTACTATATTGCAATTATCTTGGTGATAAAATTCATTATTGATGTTTTCATGAAACAAAACCATCATATCAAAGAGAAATTTAATTTTTAGGGAATGTTTTGATGTTTTTAAATAATGTTTATATACCCATGTTTAATGTTCTTATTCTATTTTAATAGTTTCCCAAAGACATAAGGCCTCACAATATTTCTATATTGTATCATTTTACCTATATAAAATAAATAATTTATTAGGGTGTATTCAAATATGGGATTTAATATTTAGTATTAGAGGAAATTATACATATTTTGTGAATTAGTATTATAAAAATAAAAGTTGTAAGGATATGACAAAACATAGTAGAACAAACCTATATTTTGTAAATGTATATATAAAGATGTTTTTAAGAAAATAAATCCATGTCTCGATAATACAAGGGGTTGTGGCTCTGACACAATTGAACCTAGGTATAATAATGATAATAATGGAATATTTCTCATTACCTGATCATCACATGGTGGATGAAAAAGACACCTTGATGCACACCATGGTAGAAAATATCAAGGGATATGGTTGGATAAATTCACAAGATCCTTATGAACCAATATTTAGGTAACAAAAATTCCCCTAAGATTTTATATTTGAAAATAGATCATGGAGATCATAGAAAAAAACCTATAAATTCATAGGTTAATGAATCAATGTAATTTATGAGTTATCCCATTCATATTCATGGTTTCCCATTAATTTTTTTAATAATATAATATTTATCTTAGATAACTTTCCCTCTATTTTTGAAAATGGATAAAAATATTTAGAAATTGAGCCAATGACTAATATGAGGGGAAAAGTGATGACTACCCAAATGAGATGCTTATATTAATGGGAATACGATTCAAGAAATTCATGATAATTAATTCTCAATTAAAACACGTTCTGAAGAGAAACAAGAGTCAATATTAAAACACACATCCCCTTAATAAAGAAAATGTTTTAATTGGAAAAATTGTGTGAGATAAACCACTATCATTCAATGGATAGTTTAATCCCTTAAACATGTAATAATTGATAAATTTACCTAAAGTGATCTTCCAAATTCTTAAATGGTATAAATAATAGTTACTTGTTTTATATTTTTATCATATGGAGGGCTAATTTAATCCATTTTTTACTTTGAGAAATAATAAAATTCATAAAGTGGAGATCGCAGCCATGGATTGGAAATAATTCTAGCATATATTTTTCGATAAATAATTTCCGCTCACTTATTAACATAAAATTAAAGATATTTAATTGACCCAAAAAACGAAGATGGAACAATTAGAGATAACAAGGATAAATTGAAAACACATGGACTATACACATCTAGAATTGTAATTTATTTTGAATAAAATGATGCATGCTTCATTGGTGGGAAAAATTTGAGTCTATAAATTATATTATATATTTGAAAATTTGATGACAACAAAGAAATTTCTTGATATGACCTCATAGTCAAATTAAATATAAGATAATATCAAGGGAATCATGGATCTATAAATAATAGGTGGAGGATAGATTTAAATTCACTTAGTTCAATGGATAAATATTATTAGGTAATGAAAGTATGAAATCGAACATACCAAATATGTGGGGAGATGAATCTTGTAATTTTTCTAAAGGGTAGAAGGAAATTAATTTGGTGTTGTAATGCAAGAGATGTATATAAAAAGTTATAATTAGACAAACTGACCAATGATATAGAATAAAGGAATTATCTACTCAACCATTAGTTTATTGCCAAATGTTTCAACTTATAATAACAAGTAAACTATGTGAATCAATACTATAATATAAGGTATGTTAATAAAAAATGACGTAAATAACCTCCAAGGCCTATAGAGAAAGGGATATTTATTAAATCATAACAACTAAGGTGGATCCCAAAAACAATGTGGGGATCGATACACATGTTATTCATTCAAGGATAACAAATATACTATTTAATTATTAATCCATGAATTCCATCATATCAAACATGTTTAGTTGAACTATTTAGATATCGCCTCTAAAAAATTAAAGTTGAGTAATTGGGAAAGATTTGAAATATATCAATTTATTCCTAAAACGTATCTAATTTATCCCCTATCCAATATTTTGGTAAAACTTTCTAGGAAAACATTGAGATACTTTCTTAATTTTAATTTGTTGAAATTATCTTCTTGGATTAACATACCTTTTATAGATACTTCATAAATTACTAAGAGAATAAACTCACCCACTTTATTGAAATTCTCATCAAGATTATATACTGGGTAAATTTGGATGATTAATCTCATTTTGTATCACTATCTAAAACTTGGATATTACTGAATTTTTAGAAAGAATACCTTAATTATATTACTGGATCTAAGTAAGAAGATCATACTTTATTACATTACTATTATAAGAAAATTAACTAATGTGTTTCTTATATAATTTCAAGGCCTTCCTCAAAGCCGAGGGGTTGGGTTCTTAATTGGACTTCTATATAAATATTCACCAATATCCAAAAATATATATAGAGGTTACTGTTTAATATAAATTGAGAAAAAAGAATCTATAGGTTAATCTAGAGAAAGGGTTTATATGATAAAGTGCTTCAACATGGGGGTGCACTTGTCCTTTTTGTTAAGTATCAGGATGGGTAAATGTGAATTAGTATTTATTATCAGGAGATTAATAAGACCCCTATAAAGAACATGTATCTTCTTCCATATAACAATGACTTGTTTAATTTTCTTAATGAATCCCCATACTTTTCCATGGTGGATTTTCAGTAGAGATATTACTAAGTAATGTTAAAAGAGGATATAACCAAAACAACTTTTTAGAAAAGGAAAAGGAAATATTATATCATAGTGATTCTATTTTCCTCACTAATCCTCCAGGTTTTTAATGGACTTAATTAATAGAATTTTTAGGTCTTAACTTTAAAAATTTTTGATAGTAATTATTGATTATATTATTATCATCTCCAAATAGAAGGAATAACATTAGAATTATTTTAATGGTATTCTGAACACATTACTAAAGGAAATTTGTATACATAGTAAAACACAAGCGAGTATTGGATAGATAAAGTAACAATCATGATCCATGTTTTCACTAGAAATGGGATATATGTTGATTATTTATAAAAAGTCAATTGAGTGATTTCCTAGGCATATAGTTATTATGGAAACACATATTTTACTCGGATTACCTAGGTATCTTAGTCAATTTCTATCAATTTTCTTAGTATTATCCATCCCACTCAATATGCTAAATTAGAAGAGAGTAATGTTTTCTATACTAATGAATGTTCATATAGAATTAATGAGTTGATGAAGAGTATAATCAGTGTAATAGTACTAACATGACCATCCATTGGGGAAGAATTTGTGATATATTGTGATGAGTCCAAAAAGGTATGGATTTGTATACATATCCATGTTGACAATGTGATAGCCTATACCTCATAGGAATTAAATATCCTTGATCAAACATACCCAATGCCTATTATAGAATTGGTTGTATAGATCATCAAATTGAATATCCAGAGATTTGATCTCTATGCTGAGAAGTGTGACATACATAAAGATAAAAGAATACTCATTAATATATTCACACAAATTGCGCTCAGTATCCCCCAATGGTAGGGGTTGATGATTGTCAAGGATTATGATTATTCAATCTATTACCATCCAGGGATGGAAGAAATGAGTAATATTCTCTGAGTAGAAAGGATAAAAATGCTAGATAGAATAAAGATTTAAAGTGATCTAATCACCATGGATATATAAAGGAAGAACATTAGAATAATTAAAGGAACTTCATATTACCTAGTTCAAATAACTTATCAACTCTAAATTCATGAGTGGATCATTGAGTCTAAAAAAGAAGTTGGTGAGTTAATGAAAAAGGTTGATAAAATTCTAATTTTGATGTTTGTAAAATGTGTAGTTATATGGTTTATAACATTTATATATTTCCATGAAATATAGAGATAACATGGATCTTTTGTATGATTTTAATAATCCATCCTTTTTATTAATATTGTCTGCACTAAGACAAATGGAGGTATGATGTAAATCATATTGTGGGATAATATGATGTGGGAGATGGAATATATTTTTTTAGATGTTTGGTATCCTTACAATTTAAGTATGAATGAAAAATAACTAGTGGTATAATGAAACCATTTCTCATACCAATATCCAAGTTAGAAAACCTAAAATATGAATTTCATGATAGGGCTTGATGATATATAAAATAAGTAATGACATATAAGTGGTTGATGATTTCCTTAAAAATTTAGTGTATTCCATTGAAATAAAGAATATTTCTCTCTTGAAAATCTATCCATGAAATACATAATGGAAGTGGTAATACTATAATGAGTTCCAATATACATTTTTCTGATCTAGATCTAGGGATTATCTTGTTCTTATAGAGAATCCTTCAGAAAGTATTGGATATGGAGTTGAATTTCCTTAAAATTTATCACACTCAGAAAACTATTTAGACTAAGAGAACGACTAGAAAACTAGAGGACATATTGATATCATCTTTAATGCATTTCCTTGGATATAGAGATTAATACATTCCTCTTGTTGAGTCATCTTATAACAATATCTAAATTATATCATTAAAATGGATCCTTTAGTGGATCTGTATAGGTTATAGTGTCAAAATCAAATATATTGGTATTAGTTTGGAGAGTAGAAGCTAATGGAAACTAATCTTATTAAATAGATTATAGAGCAAGTTTATACCATTCAATCTCATATGAAATATGTAAAAAAAATCAGCAATAAAATCCTTATAGACCATCATCATCAAGATCAGTATTTTTTAGTTGGAGATATAATGTTTCTTCATGTATATATGTTGAATAATGTAATGAGATTTGGGAAAAATGGTATGATGATTTTAAGATTCATTAGTCCCTCTACGATCCTTGGTCTCATTAGACCCATGTCCAATATAGTTTAACTCCCACTATACCTATCTCAAGGACATAATGTGTTCAATGTACCCCTCTTGTGGATTTACATACCAACAACCTCATATATACTAAATCTAGAGGTAGTACCATTGGATAAATATCATTTATATAATGAGAATCTAATAATTATAATCGATTGTAGAGACAAATTTGTATGAAACAAGAAATCTCACCTGGTCAAAGTAATGTGGTGTAAACATAAGATTGAGGAAATGGCTTAGGAACTAGAGTATGTGATAAAACAAAATTACCCTCTTCTATTTTGGTTTATGAAATTGAATTTTGGGGGTTAACGTTTTAAAGGGAAATGGATGTAATGCTTGATTCTGTTATAAATCAAATCATTTTTTCAATGAATATTTTTTTTAAATAATCGTGTTATAGAAGAAACATTCACCAATTTGGTTATTTTGTATAATTATATGATTTCCACTTTAATATATTATTATATATCACAACTATTGATAATATAGTCATTTTACAATCGATTTTAAGATCAATATATATTAGGCAATTTGATAAGTTTCATTTGAGATATATGGAATAATCGATGGAACTGACTAGTAGGATCAAACCATATAATTCCCTCTTATCATAACATCTAAGGGAGATATAATTACTGAGATTTTACTTTAACGAAGCCCACGCCAAGATTAAATTACAAAATCATGATTGAAACCTTTTATAGAAGATGTTCAATATTATCGAGATCATGACCCAAACCTTGTTTGTTGAACAACCCAAATAAACTATCACTATCACACAGATTACTATTTGGACATATGATAGTGTAATACGAAGTTATGTAACTAGTCCCTAACAATATTAATTTTAATATTACTATTTTTAATAAAATAATTATTATATAAATAATTATTCTTATTAATTTATAGATTACTAAATAATGATTTAAATAAACAATATATTTTAATACCATGAAACTCGTATTTTATTTTGGGTTAATAAGTAGTTTTAATCAAGAACTACTTTTGAGGAATTCAAAAATTGTTTATTTTAATTTTATATTAAAAAATATATTCTTATTAAAAAATATATTTTAAATATAAATTTAAACATAATTTTACGAAGTGAAATGTGTTTTTTATAAGGTTCATACAAATGTTATCATCGTAAAAATATGTATATTTTAGTAAATTGTGATTGTTTTTTTTAATTATTAATTATTATAATTTAGATATTCATTTCTATAAAATAAATATTTTTTTTAAATCATCATGTCTAAATTATCAAATGGTGATTTTTTCATTTTATTCATAGATAATCTAATATATGTGTAAAAATTAAATATGGTATAAATATATGATATGTATTATTCCATCTTTAAATCCCAAATTTGATCTAATTAATATTATAAATAGTTCAAAAAACATTATTATTTCTCATTAAAATAACAAGGCTGTGTTGTTATTTGATAAGTTTTTTAATCCCTTATCGAATCCTCTAAAACCTATATTATATTTCATTGTTATAAAATTAATTATCTATGTATGTGATTCAATTATACACCATCATGGGGATTATTTTTATGAGATATATTAATATCCATATAAAATATTGAAAATAACAAAACTTTGGTGAAAACTATAGGAAAACCCCTAAGAATGTTTTTGGTAATTATTATTATTTTATACAGTGTCAGAAAATATTTTTAAAAAATAATGGTGAATTATCATTTACAATCAAAATCTACCAATCCTCCCATTTAAATTTACTAGAAACTATTTATTAATGATGTTAAACTTCCATTAACTCTATATAGTCGTCCCATGGAATTTTAATTCTCAAAATAATCTCTACTAAAACATTTAGAATCTCCCTCTAATGGTAATGGATGCCCTCAATCTCTACTTTATTTGAAAATTGTATTTACATTATACCTTTTTATTTCCAACTTTTCATGTTGGGAAATGTTTTTACTCATCCTTCTTACTTTTTATATGATGTAAAAGTATGATAGACCCCACTTGCTCTTATAAAACATTTCCAAAATTCATTATGCACCTCTATTATACTGTTGAAATTATATTGTGACTTCCCATGATAAAAATATTTATGGTAGAGACCCATCCACATTTACACTCAAGGGTATTCACTAGGATGAACATATCATCAATTTTTCAATGAATTAAATATATTTAATATAATTTCCTTAATTTTTGGATAAAAATAGATAAAATTCATCATTATGTTATATGGATTAAATTGGGAATATATGCATGCTCATGATTTGAAAGTGACTGGTGAGTCAGAATTATATGGCACTCCAATCAATTGAGTAATGTTTTTTTCTCAGGAGTTATCACATATAGTACATGAGAGGTTATTAAAATAACCCTATGTAAATATTTCTTTGTGGATAGAATTAACATTTATTTTTTATGTCACTGGTTACGCTATTTCCAGAATCCCATATTTCCTTTATATTATCATCTTATATGACACATTGATGTTCAAGTTTGTGATTCTCACAACTCTTATATTATATTAATACAGATACTGAATCGAATGTACATATTTAACCTATTAAATTATTTTTTCTAATACAATATGCGATTTATATGTTATCCATTTCTATTTTATGCCCCTAGGTTACCCCATAACGTTTTAGAAGAGAAGTGGATTTTTTTTGGGCATGTTGTCGAGTTCTTAAAATAATATTATCTCACCATTTTTTCATGTTATTATTATATGTACTTAATTTCTCAAAGAAACTAGGCCTTTTTATCTTATATGATTTTATCATGTGAACCATTATATAATTTTTCATTAGTTAAGGTTTATTTTTATACAAGTTTTCAAATGCACAAGGTTATCTTATTTTTGAATATGGGTTCCAAAAATGCACACTATAATGTAGGGACTAGGTTCTCCTCGCAGTCCCATGAAAATAGAGATTACAATGGACAATTAATTCCCACACACCTCAGAAGGAATATTTTTAGAAAAGGATAAAAATTCAATGATCTTATGGGGAATAATGTAGTTTAATATATTACACCTCGTCAGTGGATGGTTCAAGTTATTTATATGTTATTTTTCTATGGAAGAGAAACTATGACATAGTTATATTCTCACATGAACTATGGAACTGGTGGTTTTACTTTTTATATGTTCATGAAAAGTAGAGAATATAAGTTTTTTATATCATTAAAAATCCTCACATATATTTAATTTGTGGGGTTATTTTTAAATGGAGGGTAAACAAAATTTTATGAAGGAATCATGATTGAGGTTTTATAAATTTATGGAATTTTGTATTTATAGGTATGGTGGTACACTAAGGAAGTTACATCATTTGTATAATGAAATATTACATGATGTTTTAACATGATACTCTTAGAGATCTTGGGACCTATTTATGACTACTAAATTTCAGTTACAATACATATGATAATAAATAAATAATTTTGTAAGATTTCTACTACAAGTTATATCTATCAGAAGAAGAATTACTGAGAGAGTTTTACACATGGAATAACCCAAGTGGTTTTAAAGATCTCATATCGGTGGTTGAAGTTCAAGGAATTTTTAATTGTAGGTTACCTATTAATGATGTAATTATTTATTGTATATGTTAATGAGACACACAAAAATTGGGGTATGCGTCATCATCATGTGAATAATGAATGTTTCAAAAAATAGAGAAGTGAGTCCCTTATTGAAGGAGAGTAGTGAGTTATTCAATCTTTAAGGGTGGTTAACCAGGAGGGCCAGTGATACCACTCCAAATTTCATATAATTTAGTGTGATTTTATTTAATTTATTGCATTGATACATTATCAAGCATGATTTCTTTATATTTCCCAATGAGGGGGAACTATGTGAAATCCATTTTTTACCGTTTTCATTTTTCTTATTGAAGGGATAAGGGGAGGGAAATAAAAATATTCCTCTTGGGGAAATAATATAATACTCAACCATGTATGATTTTTTTGACTATAGGACACTCCAACACCCCCATCAGGGTGTTATCATCTTATGCATCTATAACCATATGATTAGGTTATATATATGATAACTTCTTGATGTTTCTGGAAATTAAATATTATATTGTTTCCCTACAATAAAATCCTTTTAGAGAAACTAATATGTGGTTGTGGTAGTTTTAAGGAATCACTTGAGGGTAAAAATCAAGAAATTATCGATTTAATAAAATCATGATCTTTCAATGGAGCGTGATTATTGAGAATAAGGCAAAAAACTATCTAAAAAACTCAAAGGTGGAATTATTTAGTAAATTTACATAATCTTTATGAGATATTAATAAAAATTAGAGGATACAATCTATGATAACTTATGATGATCCCTAGTGTTATGATCTTAACAAAGAGTGTCAAGGGTTGAATGACTGTGTCATAATTTAAGAGATTAAAAGAATTATTTTCATAATCATTTATTTTCATACTATGTTTATTGTTGTTTTATACTCAGTATATGTTTTTTAGTTCAATTTAGTGTATTTTATAAAAAATGAATCATTTGAATAAAGAATGTGACCAATAATAAAAAGGCCATAATCATGAATTAATAAATGAAATTGGTTCAGAGATGTTAAATCATGGGGAATTGCTAAACAATATGCTCATGATCTAAATAGTATCATGAATCGTATTGAAATTAAAAAGGAAAATGGAGGGAACAAGTCACTATTAATTATTTTATGAAAAAAATTCCCACCTTCCTTATGTGGTTTCTCTAGTTTACTTATTTTTGATAACTCGATGAAATATTTAGACACGCTATTATTTTTCTCTAATTATTTATCTATATAAATATAAAGACCCCAAAATTTGAAGGAAATTTTTTTCTTAATTTCATAGGAATTTTACGAGTGCGCAGTTCCTGAAGGCACCTGATTTCGAGGCCCGGTGTTCCCGGAATCATTTTCTGAAATTTATCTCGGGTAGGTTCAGTGAACAAACGAGCGGGTTTTCCTATCTTTTAAACCGGTGCTCGGAATTGAAATCTGAGGGCACCGTTGAAATCGCAGTGTGTGTTTTCACTTATGAAGACTTTCAGCTCGGTGGTAGGTGATTGGGTATCAAATTTAGTTTTTGGGTTTTACGTGGGTTAATAAAATAAAATAAGTGAACAATTAATTTTATTTTGTTAAACACATGTCGTGCAGATAAAGTGGTTAGAAACATCACTTTGAGTTTGGATCTCGGTGGAAACTACATGAGACCTCCCATAAATGGGAGGGGAATCATAACTCCTTGACTCCCCCTCATTTATGAGGGAGAGACTCTAGGTTTAAATCCCCCTCTTAATTGAGGAGGATGAAACCCCCTTTTTTTAATGAGGGGACCACCCAAGCAATAACCACCCCCTTGAGCTTCTCCCCAATTTAATGCGCCACCGCAACAGATTAATTGGGTGGATCCCTCTGTCATATATCCTTCATTTATGACTTGCGTTCCAACGATGATCTCTCCCACTCCTATATAAAGGAGGCTAGGGGAAGAGTTATAGACGACTTCTTCAAGCAGCGGAATGCTAGCAGCGAAGCACAACGCCCAAAACTTGGATAGTTTTCCTCTTCCTCCAATGAAGAACGAAGAACACCAATGCCACCCTTGGCTCCTCCCTTTCCGACGTTGACGGGACGACGCTGATCTTCCGCGACGCCGATCATCGTGACGTTTGTCTTCCGCCGTTCGACGACGTGCGACGTCTTATCGAGGTAGGGGTTGATTTTACGTGCGTGGTTATTTTTGGCGTTCATCATTAATTAAATAGCCGCTTGTTATCAAATTAATGGGAGGATGCCGGACCGCACAAACATGGCCGAACCTCCTCCTATTTGTTGTTATTCTTCGTTATGGTTTGGAATGGAGGCGACGCGGTGCCGTCACACCATGCAGAAACAAAAGAACCGTGACCGGTGCAGGCCACAGCGAAGGGGCGCGGCACCGTCGCGCGGCTCCGTTGAGACCAAAAGAGGGCACAAACAGAGTTGGGACGCGGCGGAGGGGCGCGACCCCGACGCGCCGCGTCGGAGCATAAAGGAGGGTCGTGACTGGGGTGGGCCACGACGGAGGGGTGCGGTGCCGTCGCGCAGCGCCGGACGGCCATGAGCCACAGCCTATGACTATAGTGGTTCGGGGAAGCAGCCGTCTGAGCCGGCCGTTGGAGCCAGCTGGAGGCAGGACCTCGCGGGTCCCGCAGGTTCGGTTCAGGCCAGTCATAAATGGCCTGCCGTTTGTCAAGCAAGGGGGGCAACACCCCCCCCCCTTCCGTATCCACTAGGCGAGCGAGCACCCGCACGGGACCGGACGCCCGCACTGGGCCGGGCCGCGCCATCCGGGCCGGGCTGCGCCCAACTGGGCAGGACCTGGACCCTATTCGGGTCGACTTGGTTCAGGCCGACCCAGGGGTATTGGGCCGGGTCGGACCGGGCCCGAACCCCCTGGTTTCCGGACTGATCCGTTCAAACGCCCATAACATGGGCTACGGACCTCCGATCAATGCACCGTCAGTTGCGTAGAAATATTTGGATCGAGACGGTAATTTCAGTATATCAAAATCAATCTTTCAAAGAACTTTGGGTATGGCCAGGTTGGTTTGAACACAAAACCAACCAGGCCCTCAGAGCAGAAACACTTATAACATGAGCTCCGAACGTCCTATTGACGTGCCATCAAATTTGTTGGATTCTTCTTAGTGAGGCGATTCTTTTGGCTTACTCCACTCGAGGTTTGGAAATAGTTTTAGTATGGTGGGGTTGGTTTTAATTAAAAACCAACCAGGCCCCTGGGACGAAAAAGCCAATAACTCTCAGACCAGGCGTCTGATTGACGCGTCGTCTGTCACGTTGAGTTCTTTTTGATGAGACGGAACTTTGGGATACATCAACCCAATAATTTGTGCCAGTTGATGTATCAACCCCCTTGGATCGTGGAGCGGACCCTCCCGAAATCGAGCATGCTGTGTGCGGGAACCCAAGAGCTCGCTGTGGCTGCGATGAAGACGACTACCGTACTGGGATCCTCCGTGGGTTCGACAAGGACGACTACCGTACTGGGATCCTCCGTGGGTTCGACGAGGATGACTACCATACTGGGATCCTATGTGGGTTCGATGAGGATGACTACCGTACTGGGATACTCCATGGGTTCGATGAGGATGACTATCGTACTAGGATCCTCTGTGGGTTTGACGACGATGACTACTATACTTGGATCCTCTTTGGGTTTGGCAGCGATGACTACTATACTTGGATCCTCCGTGGGTTCGGCAGCGACGACTACTATACTTGGATCCTACATGGGTTTGGTAGTGGTGATGGTTCAGAGGTTACATCTAATCATCTCCACCCCTCTTCGTAAATGGATACCTGTGTGAGCTGAGTCTTGAATTTCAATCATTATCATCGACATGATTGTTGTGCCTTCCTGTGTGGATTGGGTTGTGCTTTCCTGTGTGGATTGGGTTGTGATTTCCTATGTGGAATGGGTTATGTTTTCATGTGTGGACTGGGTTTTACTCTGGCTCGTGTGCTGGAGCCGAGCTAGAATTGATGACTTAGGTATATGTATGGGAATATACGTAAGTAGAGTTGGTTGTTACTTCGTGATTGTATCTTTCCTCTGTGGTTTATCCTTCGTGGATTCTGGGAGAACTTCAGGGGTCTCAGGGTCCCTAATGAGTAGCCTATACTCACCCTTGTATGGTCTATTCCCGCACTACATTGTGTTGGATGCAGACAATGGACATCGCAGATAGAGGTGAGAGCTCGTGGAGCTGGATGGTACCTGGAGGTGGATCACTAGATGGGACGTACATGGAGAGGACGGTTGGATCCGAGGAGCAGAGGAGAGTATCTGTACCCACCCTTCTGGTGGGATTTCCAGAGGATGGCTCAGACTCACTGATTTACTTTCTGTTGTTGTACTTCCTTTCCAGTTGTACTTTACTTTCAGTTAGGTTTGTATTCTGGCCCATTTTCCTTCCAGCACTTACTATTGTACTCAGTTTACTTAGTGTTTACTTCTGCTTGCATACTATGTGGTGTTTGTTTTCTTACTTAAAGGAAATGCTTTCCCTTATATCTGGTTTTATGCCTTTGGTGCAAGTCACCAGCCCCTGGCATATGGAAGACGAGCTTGGGGTAGTCACGACACGGGTCCCGAGGACGGGTCGTGACAAATTGGTATCAGAGGAGTTAGGTTCTACCGAAGAACTTGGGACTCTGATCTTTCTTCTATGCGAAGAAATAGTGTTAAGGGTATTTAGTGTGATTATCAGTCCAGGGAGTCCAGTGTTGGTGCGGCGGCCGACGTATCCATACACCAGGACACCGAATTCGGATTTCCGACTCAGTCCACGAAAACATTGATTGCATGTGTGTTTCGAAAGTTTTCTTTGTGATTACATTGTGTCATCTCACTAGGTATACTGTATTGACCATGGTTCACCTGTTTCTTTTCAGGATGGCCCCACGACGGAATCCATCTTGGGTTCCGAGCTTTGTGCGAGATGACGTCCCACCGAGCGATGAGGCCTCGGTGAAGGGCCCTATTACAGCGGAGGCGCCGATGATACCTCTACCCGCTGAGCCACCGATGCCACCAGCCCTATCCGATAAGAGTGCACGTTGTCTTAGTGTAAAACATGAGTTTCAGAGTCAAAGACCACTCAGGTTCCACGGGGAGATGGACCCTTAGGCATCCGAGGATTGGCTGGAGGCTGTTGTTCGAGTTTTCAGGTTAGTAGGGACACCAGCTGAGCTCATTATGATCCTTGCAGTGAGTCTCATGCACCCGGCAGCAGGAAGATGGTGAAGCTGGATGATCCAGGTGAACGATGAGGCATCTATCCTTTGGTCAGACTTCGAGATCCTCTTTTGCTCAGAGTTCGTCCCAGCCACCCTCCGTGTGGTGCGTATTCAGGAGCTACAACAACTGCAGCAGGGCAGCATGACGATAGCCCAGTACTTGTTGAGATTTACCGATCTCTCGCACTATTCGACGGACATGGTATGGGACCCGTTCTTCCAGGCCCGGAACATAGAGCAGGGCCTGAGTCATGAGATTAGGGCTTCGATGATCTCCCTAAATATCCCGACGCAGGCAGAGGTTCTGGATAGAGCCCTTATTGTGGAGAGTTTTCTCACTGAGCAGTCACCAGCGGCGAGACCCTCCGCAGGACGACCCGTAACAGAGTCTTATACAGCCAGAAGTAGACAGTTGACGCAGAGGTACAAGAGGGCCAGACCATCAGATGAGCAATCTCAGGATGCAGATTCAGTTGTATGGGGCACACGAAGGAGAGCTAGCCACACAAGGAGCAGATAGTGCTATGCATGCGGCGGGCAGGGTCACATGGGTCGAGACTACCCGACCCACCCAGCAGATGAGCAGCAGGCAGTAGAGGGACCTCCCAGGTAGAGGTTCGACCGTGGTGGTCCACAGGGAGCAAGCAGACGAGGCAGAGGAGCTGGTCGAGCAGCGGATGGTGGGCGATGCTTTGAGGCCCTACCACCACCACCACGAGGAAGACCACCCCAACCACAGGGAACAGGTGGACAAGGGAGAGCTCAGCTTCAGGAAGCTGAGGCCTACGACAATGGATCTCAGGGAGAAAATAAACAAGAGTGGAACTATCTCCAGACATGGAGAATTTTCTTCATGATGCTTCAAACTTTTTTGATGTCTTTGATGCTTTGTGTCTTTGTACTTCGAGATGCAGTAATAAAAGACACTTGTTCTTGTGACATTTTCTTCCCTGTCCTTTCTATGTAATTGATACTGAGAGGTTCTAGTTAAAACCATTGACTTGACCCTCACTTCCGAGATTCCTACTGGAGGAGACCTAGTGACCACACACTACTGTCGACAGTGTGACTCGACCCTTGGAGGGGATAGTAACGGTTGGATCTCTTGGTAGTAGCGTCGAGTCCTTACGACGTCATCCATGACATGAAATAGTACCATTCATGTCAGGATTGACTGTATTAGGCAAAAAAAGTGGTTCATCCAGGGGACGAGACCATATTTATCTTTTAAACAGAGGAGAAATCTTAGCAGCTCTTTGGTGGAACGTAGATGAAGAAGGGTGGAGATGAGTTCTTACTTTTGGCTAGTCTCACCCATTGTTCGTTGAGTGAACAGTTTACGGTTCTCACCAACTTAATAGTCTCAGGTGTATCTTTTCTTATAAGGACATGAACCTGAGATAGCGGCGATGGATTGAGTTCCTCCAGGACTATGACATCGAGATAGTTTATACTTCTGGGAAGGGGAATGTTGTAGAGGATGCTCTTGGTAGGCGATCAGGCATTCAGCTGTTAGGAGTGGCGAGACAGTAGCTGACCATGTTTTCAGATATACTTTGTGGATAGTTTTGGAGTGAGTACGTGTAGAACCAGAGATGGTTTAGGCTAGTCAGAGAAGGTGCAGATCATCCTGGAGTGGATGAGGACTGCACAGAGCAGACAGAAGTCCTATGCTGTTAGGAGGCGGAGACCACTAGAGTTCGAGGATGGTGACCACATTTTCTTACGAGTCCCACCTCAACGTGGATTACAGAGATTTGGGCGCGGTGAAAAGTTATCTCCGCGCTTCATCGGACTTTTCCAGGTCCTCAGTAGGGTAGGAGAGGTGGCTTACCGCCTGTCACTCCCACCTCAGTTGCACCGGGTGAATGACGTCTTTCACGTATCTCAGCTAAGGAGATATGTGCACAACCCGCCGCATATCATCGACTACAGGGAGTTGGACATCGATGATGGGGTGACTTTTGCGGAGGTCCCAGTGGAGATTGAGGATCGGTAGGAGCAGGTCCTACATGGATGATCAATACCTCTAGTGCAAATTATTTGGTAGCACGAGAACCTCCAGGAGAGCACTTGAGAGCGGGAGGCTCAGATGCGTGCTCAATACCCTCTGTTGTTTCCCTAGTTTATGATGTAGCTTTATGGGGATGTAAATCCCTGAGGTGGGAGTAATGTATAGACCCGGAAATTTCAAGGAAATTTTTTTCTTAATTTTTTTGGAATTTTACAAGAGCGCAGTTCCTGACGACACCTGATTCTAAGGCCCGGTGTGCCTGGAATCATTTTCCGATGTTTAGCTCGGGTACGTCCAGTGAACGAATTAGTGGGTTTTCCTATCTTTTGAACTGGTGATGAAAATTGAAATCTGAGGGCACCGTTGAACTCACAATGTGGGTTTTTTCTTAAGAAGACTTTTAGATCGGTGGTAGGTGATCGGTTATAAAAGTTAGTTTTTGGGTTTTACGTGGGTTAATAAAATAAAATAAGTGAACAATTTATTTTATTTTGTTAAACACATGTCGTGCGGATAAAGTGGATAGAAGCTTCTCTTGGGGGTTGGATATCGGTGGAAACCACACGAGACCACCCATAAATGGGAGGGGAATCATAACTCCTTGACTCCCCCTCATATATGAGGGAGAGCCTCTAGGTTTAAATCCCCCTCTTAATTGAGGAGGATGAAACCCCCTTTTTTAACGAGGGGACCACCCAAGCAATAACCACCACCCTTGACCTTCTCCCCAATTTAATGCGCCATCGCAGCAGATTAATTGGGTGGAGACCTCTGTCATAAATCCTTCATTTATGACTTGATTTCCAATGATGAGCTCTCTCAATCCTATATAAAAGAGGCTAGGGGAAGAGTTATGGATGACTTGTTCAATCGGCGGAACTCTAGCAGCGAAGCACGATGCCCAGCACTTGGAGAGTTTTCCTCTTCCTCCAACGAAGAATGAAGAATGTCGATGCCACCCTCGACTCTTTCCTTTCTAACGTTGGCAGGACAACGCCGATCTTCCGAGACTCCGATCATCGCGAAGTTCATCTTCCACCATTCGATGACGTGCGACGTCTTATCGAGGTAGGGGTTGATTTTACATTCATGGTTATTTTGGGCGTTCATCGTTAATTAAATAGCCACTTGTTATCAAATTAATGGGAGGAGGCCGGAGCACACAAACTTGGCCGATCCTCATCCTCTTTGTTGTTATTATTCGTTATGGTTTGGAACTAAAGCGACGCGGTGTCATCGCACCACGCAGAAACGAAGGAACCGCAGCCAGTGCGGGCCGCGGTGAAGGGGTGTTGCGCCGTCGCGCCACGCCGTTGAGACCGAAAGAGGCTGCAACGGAGGGGCGTGGCACTGTCGTGCCACGCCGGACAACCAGAAGCAGCGGCCCATGGATGCGGCGGGTCGGGGCAGCGGCCGGCCGGAGCCAGCTGGAGGCGGGACCCGACGGGTTCGGTTAAGGCCGACCATAAATGGTCGGTCGTTTGTCCAGCAAGGGGGCAGCACCCCCCCCCCTTCTGCGTCCGCTCGGCGAGCGAGCGCCTGCGCAGGACTGGACCCCCACGCTGGGCTGCACCACGCCCAACCGGGCTGGACCCGGACTCAGGTCGGGTCGACCCGGTTCTGGCCGCCCCAGGGGTATCGGGCTGGGTCGGACCGGGCCCGAACCCCCTGGTTTCTGGACAGATCTGTTCAAACGCCCATAACGTGGGCTATGGACCTCCGATCGACACACCGTTAGTTGCGTAGTGATCCTTGGTTTGCGAAGGTCGTTTCAGTATATTACACTAATGGTTTTGGAGAATTTTGGGTATGGACGGGTTGGTTCGAACACGAAACCAATTGGGCCCTCGGAGCGAAAACACTTATAACTTGAGCTCCAGACGTCCGATTGACATGCCATAAAATTTTTGGATTCCTCTTAGTGATACGATTCTTTTGGCTTACTACGATTGAGGTTTGGACACAGTTGGTGTATGGTTGGGTTGGTTTTAACTTAAAAACCAACCGGGCCCCTAGGACGAAAAATCCAATAACTCTCAAACCGGGCGTCCGATTGACGCGCCGTCTGTCACGTTGAGTCCCTTTTGACGAGAAAGAACTTTGGGATACATCAACTCCGGACTTCGTGGCAGTTGATGTATCGAACTCCTTGTCTCATGGAGCGGACCCTCCCGGAATCGAGCATGCTGTGTGCGGGAACCCTAGAGCTGGCTGCGACTGCAACGAAGATGACTACCGTACTGGGATCCTCCGTGGGTTCAACAAGGAAGACTACCGTACTGGGATCCTCCGTGGGTTCGACAAGGACGACTACCATACTAGGATCCTCCATGGGTTCGACGAGGAGGACAACCGTACTGGGATCCTCCGTGGGTTCGATGAGGAGGACTACTGTACTGGGATCCTCCGTGGGTTCGACGAGGATGACTACCGTACTAGGATCCTCCATGGTTTCTACGACGAGGAATACTATAATTGAATCCTACGTGGGTTCGGAAGCGACAAATACTATAATTGGATCCTCCCTGGGATGGACAACGACGACTACTATACTTGGATCCTATGTGGGTTTGGCAGAGGAGATGATTCAGAGGTTACATAAAATCACCTCCACCCCTCTTCGTAAATGGATACCTATGTGAGATGAGTATTTACTTGCAATCATTATCATCAACATGATTGTTGTGCCTTCCTGTGTTGATTGGGTTGTGCATTCCTATGTGGATTGGGTTGTGATTTCCTATGTGGAATGGGTTATGTTTTCCTGTGTGTACTGGGTTGTACATGGGCTCGTGTGCTGGAGCCGAGCAGGAATTGATGACTTAGGTATATGTATGGGCATATACCTAAGTAGAGTTGGTTTTTTACTTCGTGGTTATATCTTTTCTTTATGGTTTATCCTTCGTGGATTCTGGGAGACCTTCGGGGGTCTCGGGGTCCCTACTGAGTAGCGTATACTCACCCCTTCATGGTCTATGCCACTACGCTGTGTTGGATACAGATGATAGATATCACTGATCGAGGTGAGAGCTCATGGAGCTGGATGGTACCTAGAGGTGGATCACTGGACGGGATGTACTTGGAGCGGACGGCTAGAGACGAGGAGCAGAGGAGACTATCTGTACCCACCATTCAGGTGGGATTTCTAGAGGATGGCTCAGACTCGCTGCTTTACTTTTATGTTGTTGTACTTCCTTTCCAGTTGTACTTTACTTTCAGTTGGGTTTGTATTCTGGCCAATTTTCTTTCCAGCACTAACTGTTGTACTCAGTTTATGTAGTGTTTACTTCTGCTTGCATACTCTGTGGTGTTTTTTTTCTTACTTAAAGGAAATTCCTTCCCTTATATCGGATTTTACACCTTTAGTGCTAGTATCCAGCCCCTGGCCTATGGAAGGCGGGCTTGGGGTAGTCATGGAATGGGTCCCGAGGACGAGTCTTGACAATAAACCTTTATTTTTGAATATATTTATTGTAATGTGAATCTTATCAATGGTGTAAAATTATCATAAATTTGAGTCTAGTGAATGAAATTATTTTCATTTTTGTTGATGTGTTTAAGAATATATATTTTTAATTATTAATTTTTCTCAATATCTTAGCCTAAAATTGTAAAGGTAATTTTTGTTAATACAGATTATGGGTGATGATTTTTTAGTAACTATTTGAAAAATTTTACTATAAATGAAAAATATGTTTATAATTTTATCATCATCCCTAAATGAAAAGTTGATATGTTCATTAGAGGCATAAGACCTAGTATATGAACGACATTTTCTAATAGTGTTTTTGAAAATTATGAATCTATATTTTTATGTGATATCATAATAGAAATACATATTAGGGTCTTGTGATTATGTTTCTTCAAATTTGTATTAAATTTAAAATAATAAATTTTTTAATTAAATTATTTAATCTTTCAAAAGATATTAATATTTTTATTAATTTTATGGTAGTATAAAATGAATGATAGAACCCAAGAAAAGAGTCTAATAATACTAGGATTCCCATTGTAAAATTCCAATTCACATCTAGAAAATCATGATATGTGATTTTGGGACATGAGGAGGAGGATAGAGGTAAAAAGTGTCCATTCGGGAGAAGGGAATTAATATTGAAGGCATGAAATCCATTTTAAGTCATTAATCATTAGGGATTCCAAACCCAAAGCTACCATGTGATCATATGACATAATTAAACATCCATTAGAGAAGGAAAAAAATACACTACATGATAACAATTTTAACTTTATGATAAAATATGATGCATTCTATATTCATCAACACATACAGAAAATTCAATGGGTCCCTCAACCTTAATGAATGTTAACTTCTAATGCTGACCTGGGTAGGCTTAATAAAAAAATTTATTGGCCATGGGGGGTTCTTTTTAGAAATAAATAAATGTCTTAGGTAATCTTCTAAATAAATCAATAATTAATGGTGTTTTTACTTAGACAATTTATTTACCCATACACCTCTCCTCTATCTATTTAATGTTTTTATTTCTATTCCCATCCAACTCTATCATTAATATCTTGAGGGGGAGATCCTATCGTGTGACATGAAACGGTAATAACTATGGATCTTGAATGTCTTTTTTCAATTATTGTTTCCATTTTATGGAAGATCAACATATTATAATTCTTTAAATATCTATTTTATTTTTTTCAAGTCCATTGATAACAAGATTAAAAGAAAAAACTATTTCAACCCAATAACAGATAATCCTGGTTTTTGCATGAAATTTATAGAATTCAGGAACTTCACATTTAAAAATGGTATGGAGAGAACTAATTCATTAAAATAATATAGGAATTTGATAAATAAAAAGTTAATTTTATATATTAATGAAAAATTTCCAAGACAAACAATTACCCCCCAATTTAAATCTGATGAAAGATAGGAAAACTTTTATTAAATTCCAAAAATCTTTTCACATACTAACCAAAATTTTCATAACCTATCAAAACATATATTAGTAAAGACCGATTTAAGAACTTTTTTATCAAATAATTATATAATTTTATAAATTTTTAAAGAATTATTTTCATCATCTTATTGGATTCAACCTCATGAAAATAATTTTTATAGATTTTTTAAATAAATATTAGATCTATTTTATTTTTTATAAATTTTTGAAATTGTTTAATCCCAATAGATTTAACCTTTTTCTATAGTAAATCATTTTTTAGCACCATTGATGAGGATTTAAGAAAAATATATTGTTTTTTATATTTTTAAATTATTTCATTTTCCCAATTAATAATGTGTGTTTTCTTCTTTAATTTCAAAGTTAATTTTCTCTATATGACCGTTACACCTAGTTGAGGGTGATGGAATTTTAAAATACTACCATGATGTCAAATAATTGATAAAGGGGAGAAAATAATTCTAGAACCTACATCAAATATATAAACACCAACAAATTTACATGTTACCACCATGTGATAAATGTTTCCACCTAATACGGAACCTCAAATGAGCATTTTGGTTCACCGAGTTTTAGTTAAGAACATTCCAATTGAACCTACCATCATCGAGATAATATCAAAAACTATAAAACATACCAAATTATAGAAAGATGACCCAAAATCTCAAATGGCATGTTTTATAAAACTCATAAATGTGTTCCATTTAAGAAAATAAAATTTATGTTTTAATACATATGATTTTTATATTTTGTTAATATATGAAGAATAATAATGGATACAATGTTTTTTACCTCATTCCATCATCCCATGAAATGTGTTGTCATGAATCTTAAAAAATTATATCTTTCCTCAATAAAAAAATTATATTCTAGTAAATATTTTATATTTTAATAAATTTAAAGGAGAATCAATCTATAATTCATCACAATGTTCTAAGTAAATGATTATAAAATTCCCTCATTTACCATTAAGATGTGGAAATTAACTCAAACATTCTAAAACGTTTTGTATCACAGAAAGTGGTCGATCATCAATGATGTAGCATGTGGTTCCATATTTATGAAATCAATTGATAAATGTTATAACTTACTCTTATAAAAGTAATGTAATGACTTTCAGTGAAATGTTAAGTAGCCAAATGAATATGCATTCACATCTTGCTTAATAAGTAATGGACAACAACTCAAATGGAAAAATTGATGAAGAATTTGGATACCATGATTGGATAAAAAAATCTTAAAATTTAGGAATATATAGGAAGATAATTATGTATATTAAAATAATGGTAATAATTTTTATGTTTGGAATCCACATCAAAAAGGTCAAGTATGTCATGAAAGAGGATTATGATTTCAACAAGTTTAACAAGGGCTATCTCTCTAAAGAAAAATTCACTCTATAAAAGAGACATTTGGAAACATCATTACCACCATTGGATCAGCTATATAAAAACAAAATGAAGATTAATCACAAAAAATATTTTCATCGAATACATGAAATTTAAACTATATTACATTTTTGAACATCTTTGAGAGAGGCTAAGAGAAGTATTGTCTTGTATTACAGAATCCAATACATGGGAAGAAGTTCAAGACAACACTGTACAAATTAGAAATAATATTGAATAAAAACCAGAACCATGTATGGTACAATAATAAGCACATGAAAAAAAAACAAAAAAACATTGAATAACATGAAAAGGAAAACCCCCTTTTTAGGCCAGAAATATAGTTTCAAGAACAGATAAGAAAATTATGTTTTGATGAACAAACAAATAGGTTAATTTAGAATATAAAACAATCATAATTTAATATCTTCTATTAATCCCTTTAAATAATTATAAAATATTCTATCTTTATGAATTAATTTGTAACTAATAAAAAAGAATCTAGAGGAAGTCAATACAATTCAACAAACACATGGGGTAATAAAACGGGATGTGAAATGATCTGATAATGAAATGACCTATACCATGTATATTTTTTGTTTTACCCATCATTGGGTCTAATGTGTTTGGGGGGGATCTATGAGAATTATGTTACACTTTCAATTTAATATGCTACCCCAAATTCAATGGACTAGTACATAAAGTGGATAAGACAATAGAGGATGCACTATAACTGGGAGAATTAATAATAACATGAACAAAAGGAATCACTGAATACATTCTAGGTAGGTTGTATATATTTGATTTTAAATTTTTATTTATTATTCACAGCATGGATGAGGATATGAAACATGTTACTCGTGGATGACCATTATTGTTGACTAGAAAATAAGTAATCTATGTCTAGAGCAGGGAGTTGTTTTTTAGATAAAAAATTAGCTAGCCAGTTCTCATATTCATCAAGAAAAGAAAATTAATGATATAACAAATGCTGAATTTTAAAAGACATCATTCTAAATATGGAGAAGGATAATTTCATTATTAGGAAGAAGGATGGGGCATAAGTTGAGAAGAATTACTGAATATTGTTAGACATTATTACCGATGATGGAAGAACAGCTGAAAAAAAATGTTTTACGAAGGTCCCCAGGTATGGATGGTCCAATATTTTGATATAGTGATATATACTTTGATGAAACATTAGTTGATCAACCCAATATAGGATGAAACACCGCTTCCCATGTGAAGTGTAAACATAACATTATAGAATTTTTTAGGACCACATACTTAGAGTTGAACTGGTTATGATTATTCATCAATCGAGAAAGGTACAATATTTCTAAGGCCTATTACCTAATTTGAGTAAACAAAAGTTAGATCCAATGGCATTAGTTAATATAAATTCTGATAGGAAACCTGATATTTCTTTTGAAATTATCACTTTTTTATGTCTCCATACACAAATATTTTTTAATTTCATTGAAAAAGGGTCTATATATTAATATGTCTATTTTAATTTTCAGGATCAAATTTAAGGAAAAAGGATAGAAATAAATATAAAAAAATAAATTATAATAAAATATTCGAGAACAAAACCAGATTCAACCAGGTAATAATAGAGTATGTGATTGAATTATATTATCATATTCCCACCCATCTAATTCTATTCCAAAAAAGATAAACAAAAAATACATGCCCTATGAATAAAATTATATTCTAAAAATTTATAGTGAAGAAAATAATGATTATGTATAATAATTATATCATATTTTAAATAAAAGTTTCAATTAAAGGAATTGAAAAATGTGGTGGATAAATTCTTAAAGATAAAACTTCATATTTTAATTTAATGAATCATGATTTTATAGATTCATTAATGTTTTTTAAAATGAAATTTTTCTTTGCATTTTCATGCCTTAAAAATATAATATTTATGTTAATTAATATTATTTTTATTCAATATCACCATTCATAACCATCCCAAAATAATTTTGACATTTTTGACACATAGTCTGTGAAACGTTTTCCATAATTTTCTTGGGAAAATAGAATGAGTGAAACACATGAATGATTAATTTTAGAACATACTATGCATCTATTCAGGACAATGATTGAAAACAATTCACATTTAAATTGATTGATTATTATTTTTTTGAAATTTTTCTTAATACAAAACCTTATATTAATCCTTCATAATCTAGTGGATGCAAAGAATAACCCTATTTGGGAAAAACCATATTAAAATAAAATAATATTTCTTTTCCAGTCCTATCGTACTTATTTTTCATTATAACCATAAAAAATGGGTCTGGAGGAGATGAAGCCATAGTATAAGGGATGTTTATATTGTATCATATAAGAGTGAGAGGAGTTTTTGGATAACGGGAATGGATAAATTTTTTCATTAATTGTACATTATTGCACAAATTATCTAAAAAAATAAAAAATAAAAAAATGTGTGTTTAGAGGGTCAAAAACCACTATTTACAGGTCCAATCGTTTTTATTCTTTGGGTTTAGTGGTATATGTGATATATGTCCAAGATAAATAATAAAATAATGAGAAATAAAACAAATCAAAATAAAAAGCATAAGGGCGAATTTGTTATTGATATATATATTTTTTGACCATGTGTTGAGGATTGGGAAAAGAGATATAATTTTTTTAAGTAATACTTTTTCATTGATAATTAATATATTATCATGAAATTCACTTCATAAAAAAACCATCATTTTTAGATTTCTGTTTTTTAAAATAATTATAAAACTACCCTTAATCCTCAAATTCATAAAATTCTCATTAAGAATCCCTCTATATTATATATGATATTTATATCTATGGTTTGGACAAATTAGATTCATTATAAGCCTATGTTAAGGAGAATTAATCAAGGAGTTTTCACAAAACACAATTTAATTTCTTATATAGATGATGAGTAAAAAAATATAAAATGAGAAAAATTGAAAATCTCATCACACGTATAAAAAATGGAAAAATACTTTTGGAAATAATGACGAGTAATTTTTAATTTTAAAGAGAAAAATTTAAAATAAATTGTTGAGTACTATCTATGAAAAAGTGAGGGTTTGAAGGGATTTCTCAATATAGATCATGAATATAAATTTACCCTTTAATAAATTGACACTGTTGACATTGAATTTTATTTATTAATATGGTCGACCTCTATAATTTTTGATATTTTATATTTGAGGGAATTAATGATTTTATGTCTGTGGTTATTTAATGATTACGTTCCATTCATAGAATTTTAAATAAAAAATAATTACTTTTGTAACTATATTATTTAATCATGCTATGAATTTTAATATTTTCATTTATATTAATTCATGATCAAATTAAATATTGGAGATGAGAAAAATATTACAATAAGACCATGATTCATGTAACAAAAAATGAATTGAAATCATGTAATTATCGAGACACAATTAAATGACTTGAAGGGGACCTCAGTAGTGAAAACTGGTGAACCAGTTTATGAAATGAAAATTCATTATGTGACACCCTTTACACACATTGAATATTGTCTGATTTCATGTCCAGTTATACCTTGTTAACATAGGCTACGAATTACCTATCCTGAAGATATAACATGAAAATTCACGGATTGAAAAAATGTTTCATTACATGAAACATGTTGATGTGTACTAGATTCATCTACAAATTCATGAAATTCGATTCCACCCACCCCAATACGTTAATAATTTGTACCCCCAAGAGTTGGTTCGGGTTGGTTCGACCTATGAGTTTTTGACATGAGGGGTCATTTATTCTTATAAACATAGGTCTTGTGTGTTTCGTCATAGAATTCCACAAAGAATAAAGGATTTTCCATATATGACGTGTTTCACCATAGAAATATCATACTTCTATTCATAATTTCCATTTAACTCCCCCTATATCCCACTCAGTACTAGAATGAGGGTGTAAATCCATTTTGTTATATTATATATATATGTGGTGAGTGTTTGTCTGAGTTATTATCATTTATATTTTTTTATTTTTGGGATTATTACATATATTATAAATTTATCAACTAATTATTTTTATTTTTATTCACGACGATTTATAAATATATTAAATGAAATAAAATACTTAATTTAATAATTTATCACCACAAGTTCTTCATGAACATCATATATTTCTAGATGATCATGTTTAAAAATGGTATTAAGATAATGAAATAATTAAAAACTTGACGTAGTTGACCATAATAGAAGTTATTTTTTTAAGCGATAAATACCAAGTCCTAGGATCTTTCCTCATTTCAACTATGATTAAAAATATGACAAAATAATTTAACTAAAAAAAATCATTCACACACAAACCCAAGATTTCTACAACCTTTAATGTTTTCTCTTCTTGATAAAAAGGTAATTATTTTATCATTTTATTTTGAAAAATAAATAATAAAATAAAGTAATTATTTATATTTACAATGAACTATTTTCATTAACATATATTATTTGACCTATAAGAGACCATCTTTTCATTTAATTAATTATTACCTTGTTTTTTAAGTTTTCCAAATTTATTTTCTTTAAATAAGACAGAATGAATTTATAATTCCTTGAATCCCATCATAGACTCTCATTATTGTCTTGTTTTTTGATTTAATAATCTAAAGAATTATTTTTAGGATAATTTAATTAAAATCCTAGGGTGGAATGAAAATTAATATTTTTTCAGTCTATAAGTGTGGAAGGAAGCATGGAGGAAATTTCCTAATAGTGTATGGAAATTTGTTGTGTGTGCAGTAAAAGGTATCCAATAAAAAATATTAATGTGATATATAGAGTATATTAACTATAATTAATGGATAAAAATCTCAAAAAAATGTCTCACATACACTTAAATTCTATAATTTTCATGATTTAGGAAATTAAACCACTAAATTCATGAATTTGATAGTTAACGAAGATTATTGGAATTAGAAATATCTTATTCCAAGAGATAAAGGGATGTATAATTCCATAAAAACTACTGATGTGGATCAAGATAATGAATTGGTGAAATGTACACTTACATTCCACTCCTAACCGACAAATGTTTTATTTGGTTCAATTTATATCCATTTTATTATACCTAAAACATTTCTTTGGCTGTCATGCCACAAAGTCAAGGATTAGATATAGAGATAGTTTAAAAAACTAATAATGGTATAATTATAATATATCATGTCCATAATTCGTTTAAAATAGATGTTATTGGGGATATTATTCCTCTAAATCATTTTATTCTCCCTATAGTTGAATTTAATGTTATATTAGCCATGTATTTTCATTATTTTTATCGATCACATATGAACTTATAAGGATGGGAATTCACATTTATCAATCTAAATGATCCTATGATTTTATTTCTGATAAATATAAATATAAACATAAAAGTGATGTTAACAATTTTTATGTCTCCTAATTTAGATTCAAGATAGGTATTTATCTCAAATGATTCTGAAAATTCTCAAAATTAAATATATTTATTTTATTTTATTTTATGGTGATGTATTTTCTGAAGAATTTCCTAGTAATCAATTGAATTATGGAGCTGGGTAATTCATAAAACTCAAACTGGATGTTAAGACGATTTCAAATACTATATATATAAAATATATGATTTATATATAGGAATTAAGGAGGAAAATATAGAATAATCTATAAAATAGAATCATTTTCTTGAGTGTGTCATCAAGGGGAGAACATAATATGTTTATTTAAAAAATAATATTATAATTCATGTTATTATTGATTATATAAAACCTAATAAGATACATATCATGAAAAAGTATCCTCATCCCCATACTAAGGACTTGTTCGATAAACTATATGGAATTGAATTATTTTACATGAATGACCATTGGTTTGGATGTCAATAATTTTGGGTCAAACAAGATGATATACAAAATATTTCCTTCTTTAAAAGGTATGGTAATTTTTAATTTATAGTGTTTCTAATTGAAAATTCCAATTACCTTGCTATCATCATAGTTTTAATGAACAATGTCTTTGTGGATTTTCACAATCAGTTGGTGGTAGCCTATGTAGATGATATTTCTCTATATTCTAAGTGTAAGAAAGAGCATAAAGATCATTTGGGGATTGTTTTGGAGATCTTGGGGAAGTATAATCTATATTAAATATTTAAAAATTATGAATTTTTATTATAGAATGTTTATTTACTGAACCATATAATATCAATCAAAGGTATACTAGTTCATATTTAAAAAGATGAAGTTATTGATTAATGAGATTGACCCACCATAGTGACATAGGTCCATAGTTTTATAAGGTTAAATGGATTTTATCTGTTACACAATGAGATTTTAAAATAATAAAGTTGTGATAAAAATCATATATGATACAAAGTACCTAGATTATATTATAATTTAACACATTGAGACTTTATTTTATTTTTCGTCTAAATAAATTCATTCACTTCGATAGATTTCACAACATATAACACAATTTCTATACAAACTTTAGAAGAGTATACTATTATAAAATATCTAGTAAATTGGATTAAAAGAATAGGAATATCTATATAAAAAATATATCTCATTTAATAATGTTTAAAAAATTCATAAGTAATATATTAATTATGGAAAAATAATAATTACCTCAAATAAGATTTTTTTTGAAATGAATTATTTTTCAGAAAGACGGTTTAATTATGATTTCAAAACAAAATTAAAACTCATTTTTTACTAGTGTTAGAAAATTATATTTTTTAAATGAAAATAATTTTTAATATTAGAATATTAAATTTATCAAAGATTGAATTTTTCATAAATTTTTAAATTTTTGTTTTTTATGAATATGGAAATGTACATAGTTTTGTTCAACAATTCCTTTTCATATGAATAATATACATGATAAAAGAATATTTAAAATATGGATGAAAGTAAAATTAGTAAAATTATATTAATTTTTATACAATTTAGTTTATTTAAATCATTTTATATAAAATATTGATACATAAACCAGCAAAACATATGAGAATTTTCACTTTGGAAAAATGTTTTCTGTTTACTTTTTTGGTAAATTTTTTTAATGGGAATCCACTAATTCTATGAATTGAATTTTGAATAATAGATACCATTTTATGAATCATTACTTTTTTATTGTCTAATATGATCAAATGATTTTTTAAGAGTATGGATATAAAAAATTATTGAAAATTATTTATCTTGGTTTAGGAAAACATAGATATACTTGGGGTTTAAATTAAAAAATAAAAGGGAAAAAATGACCTACCAAAATTGTTGCAACCCAACCCTAGAATTATCAAAGTTGGTGTTAGCTGTCAATTATATTGGCATGATTTTAGGGAATCAAGTTTTGAAGAACTGAGAGTATAGAAGTACTGACAAACTAGAAAAATAAATGAGACTTTTATTACAAATGAATTCAATAATTATAGTTTATTTTTCTTATTCTAAAAAATAACATTGAGGATAAGTCTAATCCACCTAGTAAATCAGTAAATATCATTCATCACAAGATTATTATATTCCTTGGGAAATAAACTTAATAAGGGGAAGATAAATTTCTCATTAAGGGTAAAGTATAGTAGAAGCAGGGCTGCAGGGCGAAGTAGTGACGTGCGTCCGCACCGCTGGAGCAGGAGGCCGTGACAGCTTGGTTGCGGCGGAGGCCGAAGGGTGGCTGTCACCCAGCTGACCGCAGGTGGACAACATCACGTGTCTGTGGCACTGGGTGGAGAATCGGCTGGCTATTTCATCCAGCCATATCACACCGAGCGGGACCGGCAAGTGATCCCACGTGCTAGCAGGGTGATCAAATGACCATCGGGGTGTTTTAATTACCGAGCGGTGCCTCCCCCTGGTTACGGCTAGGGAAGACCCCGCCACGATGGCCCACCTAGTGTGTCACACCAACAGGCCGGGCCAGGCCACCACCTTCACGGGCCGGGCCGGACCGTGGCCCAGCCCATCCAGGCTGGGTCCAGATAGGGTCAGGTCAGCCCAGGCTGGGTCGGGCCAAGTCAGACTGGACCTGGGCCCATCCGGACACAGATACACCTTTTTGGCCGTAACATGAGAACCGTGCATCTGTTTGACGAACGGTATATGGAACCAGAATCCTAGGATCGAAGTGATCATTTTAGTATACTACATGTGAGTTTTGAATAAAGTTGGAATACGACTGGGTTGGATCGAACCACAAATCCAACCGGTCCCTCAGCACAGAAAATCCAATAACGTACAGACTAGACGTCCAATTGGCGTGCCGTCTGTTGCGCTGGGCCCCTTATAACACGAAATACCTTTGGGTTACTATGTTTTGGAGATTAATGGAAGTTTTGGTATGACCGGTATCTCGAGGGACAGATTCTACGGAAGTCGAGTGCACCTGGAGCGAGGAATCCTATGGCCGGCAGTGAGGCTGAGGTTGGAGATAGATTATACGGAGGTTAGTTATCCATCGAATCTGGGCAGGTCAGATCCTGTGTGGGTCATTCCAGGGGTTAGTACCTTTTGATTTTGTGTGGGTCAGCGCAAACCGATCTTGTGTGGGTCATATCCTGTGTCGGTCAACGCTCAGCGATCCTGTGTGGATCAGCGCATACGGATCCTGTGTGGGTTAGATCGTATGTTGGTCATTGCAGAGGTTAGTACCTATCGATCCTGTGTGGGTCAGACTCGGTATAATCAGTAGTAGTGTCTCTTTATAGAATAATATGAACTAGCATCGCGACTAATCATCTGTACGCCTATTGACATAATAATATGATCAAGCTTCGTCACTAATCATCTGTACTTCTATACTTCACTTATGCCCAATGAGATGAGCCTTTACCTTTATGGTGTACCTGTGTTGTACTTAAATCTTCTTGGTGTTACCTGTGTGGTACTTCTACCTTTATGGTGTTACCATTGTATATCTTGATAACTTAGGTATATGTATGTGAATATACCTGAGTAGAGTTGATGTCTATTGCTTTGCTCTTGGTGGTTTTTCCATTGTGGAATTTTAGGAGACCTATGAGGGTCTCGAGGTCCCTATTGTGTATCATTACACTCACCCTTGCATGAGCTATTCCTGTGCCTTTCCATGTCTTGTGCACATGACTGACATCACTGATCAAGGATGAGGGTACTAGATTTGAGGTTCATTAGGGGTGGACATTGGACGAGATGATCCATAGGGATGACCGTTCAAGAGCTGTACCTACCCTTAAAGTAGGGTCCTTGGCGGGTGTTTACAGGAGTAGTTCTTTTTTAGTTTTACTTATATTTCTAGTTGGGCTTTTATTATGGCCCCATTATTTACTATACACACCATGTTTACTATATAGTTTACCTTGTGCTAGTTTCTTGATGTGTGCTTGGTTTGGGTGAGTTTACAGGTTTAAAGGCAATGCCTTCCGAGTTTTAGGGTTATGCTTATCTAGTTCTAGTCACCAGCCCCTGGCCTATGGAAGGTAGGCTTGGGGGTAGTCAGGGAATGGGTCTTGGGGGATGGGTCGTGACAAATTGGTATCATAGGAGTTCGTTTCTACCGAAAAACTAGGACTCTAATCCTTTCTATGTGGAGAAATAGTGTTAAGTTTTTTGAGTGTGGTTTTTAGTTTTGGGAGTCCAGTGTTGGTACGGCGGCCGACGTATCCATACACCAAGACCCTAGATTATGAATTTTGACTTAGTGAATGAAAACACTGATTGCATGTGTGTTTTTGAAAAGTTTTCTTTGTGATATCTTTGAGTCAGATCACCAGGTGTAACTTAATGATCATGGAACACCAGTTTATTTTCAGGATGCCTACACGTAGACAACCATCCATGGTTTCAGGTAGATTACATGATGAAAACCTACCGAGTGATGAGGCTTCGGTGGAGGGCCCCCTTACGGAAGTTGTACCATCAGGTGGGGGTACCGGCAGCACCACTACCTGTTGGGAAGAAGATGCCACTAGCCACAACAGTTGAGGGTGCACGCCACTTGTGCTCATTTCATGAGTTCCAGCACCAGATGCCACCAAGGTTTTGGGGCGAGATGAATCCACAGGCCTCTAAGGATTGGATGGAGGCTGTGGTTAGATTTTTTCAACTAGTAGGGACACCAGCTGATCTCATGGTGATCATCGCCACCAGTATTTTTTAGGCAGCAGTGGGAAGATGGTGGAGCTTGATGCTCCAAATTCACGATGCGGTGACTCTCATTTGGACGGACATCGAGAGCCTTGTTAGGGTAGTGTTCATCACAGTGACCCTACGCTTAGTGCATATACATGAGCTTCTCCACTTGCAGCAGGGTAGCATGACCGTGGCCCAATATTCAGCGAGGTTCACCAACCTCTCATTATACTCCACTAACATGATGTGAGAACCTTTCTATAGGGCCTAGACCTTCGAGTAGGGGATAAGATGGAATATTAGAGCATTTATGGTTTCTCCTACCATCCCAACACAGTAGGGGGTGTTATAGAGAGCACTCTTAGTGGAGAGATTCCTTAATGAGTAGTCACCTGCAGTGAGACCCACCACCGGACGACACGTTACAGAGTCATCGGCAGATGGCATCAGACAAATGATGAAGAGGTCCAAGAGGACCAGACCTACAGTTGGTCGACTACAGGATACAAGGTTGTTGGTGTGGGGCTATCGAGATAGAGCAGTACAAGTGAGGATCAGACAGTGTTACTTGTGCGGCGACCAGGGTCACGTGGCATGCGACGACCTGACCCGCCGTGCGGATGACTAACAAACGGTTGAAGGATCACCTGGACAGAGGAGAAGAATCGATCGAGGAGGTCCACAGGCAGGAGGCGGACATGGTAGAGGAGTAGGACGTGCAGTAGGCAGTGGGAGATGATTCAAGGTTCTACTGCCACCACCTCTAGGTGGCCCACCCTGACCATAGTGAGCAGGTTGACAAGAATGAGCTCAGCTACAGGTAGCTAAGGCCTTTGACCATGGCACTCCAGAGATGATATGATGTACGATATGTGTCTACTCAACCCTATCTATAGTACTTATAGACATAGGTTCTAGTCACTCATTTATTAACAAGACCCATGTTCGGAGCCCAAAGATTCCAATGGAGATGTTGGCTCGATCCTTATGTCTAGAGACTCCAATGAGAGAAGATTTGATGATAATGCACTGGTGTCGTATGTGTGATATTACTGTAGGAGGCGAGATCTTCAACTGGGATCTTCTAGTAGCAGCATCGATTCCTTACGACGTCATCATGGGTATGTACTTTTTATCCTCAATCCATGCTTAGATTGACTGTATTAGGTGAAAAGTGTGGTGCGTCTGCATGGATGGGGCCGAGTTTTCCTTCATTGGCGAGAAGGGAACCATCGTAGTGGATGATGGAATTCCTTGAAAGATGGTTCATCTAATCACACACCATTTGTCTAGCCTTACCCTCAGAGTATTTGATGTCGAGAATCCTAGCTATCCTGTAGTGGTGGACCAATACATAGATGTTTTCCCTGATGAAGTTCTGGGTCTTCCTTATTATAGAGAGGTTAAATTTTATATCAATTTTTACCCCGGGATGACACCGATATATACACCATCATATGGGATGGCTCTCACAGAGCTTCGAGAGCTAAGAGTACACCTAGAGGACATGTAGAGAAAGGGATTCATTAAGCTCGGAGTTTCTCCTTGGGCAGCCCTAATTTTTTTCACCAAGAAGGTGGATGGGAGTTTGGGCCTTTGTGTAGACTATCAGTGCCTGAACTAGGAGACTGAGAAGAATGAGTACCCACTCCCAAGGATTGACGTTATTTTTGATCATCTGAAGCGATCATGATGGTTTTCTAAGATAGACCTCAGATCAGGCTCTCACCAGCTCGGGATACAAGATAAGGATGTGTAGAAGATGAACTTCAGATGTCATTATAGCCATTATGTGTTCTTGGTTATGAAATTTGGCATGAACAACACCCCAGCAGGGTTCATGGGACTCATGAATAGGATCTTCCAGCAATACCTCGATTGCTTTGTAGTAGTCTTCATCGATGAAATCCTGATATACTCAGAAACGGAGGAGGAGAATGCCTATCATCTACAGATAGTTCTGGACACACTCCGAGAGCACCAGCTTTATGGTAAGCTCTCGAAGTGATAGTTCTAGATATGAGAGGTTCACTCCTAGTACACATCATCTTGGAGGATGGAGTTGTGGTGGATCCAGAGAATATTGTGGCTGTGATTTCTTGGGAGACACCCAAGAGTGTGACGGATGTGCAGAGTTCTCTGGGTTTGGCTGGTTACTACCGAAGGTATGTGCCTGACTTTTCTAGAGTTGTGTCACCCTTATCAGCCATAAAAAATAAGGGACAACCCTTCATGTGGTAAGATATATGTCAGTGGAGATTCAATGGGATGAGGTAGAGACTGATGAGTGCCGCCATCTTGAGGCTACCAGAGGAGGGCACTGGGTACGTTGTCTTCTGCGACTCATCAAAGACCAGACATGGATGTGTGCTGATGTAAGAGCGAGCAATGATTGCGTATGGTTCTCGACAGTTGAGAAAACTTGATCATTACTATTCTACCCATGGACTAGAGTTAACAGCAGTGGTATTCACCTTCAAGATGTGGTGAATTTACTTGATGGATGAACGTTTTAAAATCTACTCTGATGAAAAGAGTTTCAGGAATATCTTCTCCCAGAAGGACCTGAACCTGAGTCAAGAACATTGGCTTGAGTCCATCCTGGACTATGACTTTGATATAGTCTATACTCCTGGGAAGGGGAACGTAATAGAAAACACACTGAGCAAGAGATCTAGTATACAGTTGCTGAGTGAGGCGATAGAGAATCTAGATGCATTGCAGATATCTTATGTGGGTCTAGATGGAGAAACTTATCTTCACTCTCTGACAGTCACTCCACCACTCCAGTGAGTGAGGTTGGAACAAATTGGGAAAACTGACTGAAGGGCTTGACATGCTCAGATATCCACAGGATAGGCACATGATGAATTTTCTGATGGAGGGGAGCACGTCATCCTTTTCAAATAGTGTACTATGGTACCTGTGGCTCTTACGGAGGATGTGTTGATGGAGTTCCATACATCCCCTCTAGCGGTACATCCAAGAGTAGGGAATATGTACCAGGACCTTCAGCGTCAGCACTGGTGCCTATAAATGAAGAATGTAGTGGCAGAGCTTATCTCATGGTGCCTCACTTTTCAGCATGTGAAGGCAGTGCATCAGGTTCTAGCATGATTAGTTCAGCCACTAATGAAGCCAGAGTGTAAGTGTTATGGAATCTCCATGGAATTTTTGACAGGACTTCCATGAACATCCAAGGGGTATGGTTCTATCTAGGTGATCATTGACCAACTCACCATGTCAGCCCACTTCCTACCTATTAGAGATAAGGGAAAAATAAATATATTGGGATGCCTCTACATGCAAGAGATTGTACGACTTCATGGAGTGCCATATATTATTGTCTATGATTATGATGCATGGTTCACTTCCTGGCTATGGAAGGGATTGTAGGAGGCATTCGGGACACAGCTTTGGTTGATCACTGCCTTCCATCCTTAGACGGATAGTCAGACAGTGTGGAAAATTCAGACCCTTGAGGACATGCTGCATGCTTGCATCCCAGATTTAGTCTATAACTGGGAAGATCAGTTGCCTTTGGAGGAGTTTGTGTACAATAACAGCTACCACTCCACCATTGGTTTGACACTATTCGAGATGTTTTACGGTCACCCTTACAGATAAACTCTGTGCTGGACTGACCCAGGGGAGTCAGCAGTCGTGGGACTAGATATGGTACGGGATATCATGGAGAAGGTACAAAACATCGAGGAGCAGATGAAGACTGCACAGAGCAGGAAGAAGTCCTATGCTGACAAGAGATATAGACCTCTTTAGTTTGAGTACAGTGACCATGTCTTTCTATGGGTCTCGCCTCAATGAGGATTGTGGAGATTCGGCTAGGGTGACCAGCTATCATTAAGGTTCATCTGACCCCTTCAGGTCCTCAGCAGAGATAGAGAGGTGGCTTAACGCTTATCTCTTCCACCTCAATTGGACAGGGTGCATGACTATATCCACATCTCCTACATAAGGATATATGTACATGATAATTCACACATCATTGATTGGGGCGAGCTAGACATCGATGATGGTGGGACGTTTTTAGAGGTTCCAGTGGAGATTGAGGATCAACTAGATCAGTTCCTTCATTGGTGGTAGATACCTATGGTGCGTGTTTGTTGGAAGCACATGAACCTCTAGGAGAGCACATGGGAACATGAGGCTCATATTCCTGCTCAGTACCCCCACTTGTTTCCCTAGTTTGTGTTGTGGATTTTGGGGATGCAAAGCCCTGAGGTGGGGAGAATGTAAAGACCCACATTTTTCCATGTTATGTTTTTTATTATATGGAAATATTACAAGTCTGTGAAAATTGACGTTGCGTGATTCTGAATCCCAATGTGTCCGGAATGAATTTTTTGAACATTTGTTATAGGTACGTTTAGTAAACGCAAAAGCAACATTTTGTAACTTTCAAACCGTTGCTCGAAATTGAAATCTGAGGACCGCATTGAACTTGTAGCGCTGATATTCTGTTAAGGAGACCTTCACCTCGAGCGCAGTAGGATGAGGGTAGAAGTTAGTTTTTCGGATTTTTCATGGGTGGGTTAGACAAATAATTATATAAAATAATTACTTTAATTTTATTTTTAAATCCTCCAATTTGAATCATGAAGGTGGGGACCACACGAGGGTGGTCGAGAATTTAATGCGGGGAATTAAATAACAGGTTACACAAAAGGTGTAACAACATTCCTCTTTAATTAATAGGATTCATTAATTCCGAATTAATGAATCAACTTGTTAATTAAGAGTTTTTTATTAACTCTTAGAATCTCCCCATTGGTGTGCCAACATTAGTTCTTATCTTATTAATTTGGCACCTCACCTCTCGCGGGGGAAAATGATTGGAAAAAGAGGGCCTTGGGAGAAACACTCTCTAAACGAAGAACCTCTCTAATGAAAAACGTTCTCTAGATAAAGAACATGGGACCAACATTGTAGCCTGTTGTAGGAGCGACAGACGTTGGTGACTTCATTATCTTCATCTCCTTCCTCGTGTCATCTCTTAAGAGCAAACAAGGTAGGGGTTTTAATTTTAAGTATGATTAAATCTATTTTTTTACTATTCTTATTCTTGATTCAGAATGAAGATGTCCAAACAAACATGGCCATCTTTTTGCACTTAAACCTAAAACCTTTTCTTTTATTCTTTTCATGTTCTTCATGCATTCTTCATCACCAAATAATTAACCGCACTGGAAACACAATGTCTCATTCAGCACAACATATGGACATGGAGATCACGAACCAAGGATCGTGAATATGGGAACATCATAATTTTCAGGCTTGGAATGAAGCTGCAATGGATCACGGAAGAGGGTGGCATCCGACATCTGGCCAGCCACGTGGAAAGAGGGTGGTGTGTGTCTGCGCCGTCGGAAGAGGAGGTCATGGCCTGTCGGCCACAACAGAGCAGAGTGGTGGCTGATATTCAGCCAACCGCATGGAAAAGTGGCGGCGTGTGTCCTTTCCACCGAAGTAGGAGGCAATGGACCCTTGGCCACGGTGGAGGCCGAAGGGTGGCTGGCACCTGGCCGACCGTAGGTGGATAGCGGTACGCATCCGCGCCACTAGGTGGAGAACCGGATGGCCATTTCGGTTGGCTGCATCACACAGAGCTGGACCGCCAAGTGGTCCTGCGTGACAACAGGGTGACCGATTGGACATTGGTCCATTCAGATTACGGGGGGGGGGGGGGGGGGGGGGCTCCCCCTCTAGTTGCGGATAAGGCGGACCCCACCACGGTGGACCACCCTACCACGGGCCACCCAACTGGTTTGGCCCAGCGAGCCGCGCTAGCAGGCCAATCTAGGCTGCCCCCTTCACAGGCTGGGCCAGACCGCTTGCCAACCCATCAAGGATGGGTTCAGACCGGGTTGAGTTAGCCCATGGCAGGTTGGGCCAGATCGGACCGGCCGGGTCAGATAGGACCCGGGCCAATTCAGACCCAGATACACCATTTTGGCCTTAACTTGAGAACCGGGCATCCGTTTGAGAAACCGTCTACAACACTAGAATCCTTGGATCCAGAAAGTCCTTTTGGTATAATACAATTGTGTTTTTGATAAAGTTAGAGTATTACTACGTTGGATCGAACCTCGAATCCAAATGGGCCCTCTGCACCAAAATTCCAATAACACAAAGACCAGACATCGAATTGACGTGTCCTCTATTGTGTTGGGTCCCTTATTACCTAATGGACCTTTCAGTTACTATTTTGTGGAGATTAGTGGTAGTAAAGGTAGTACCTATATCTTGAGGGACATATTCTACGGAACTAAAGAGCACCGGGAGAGAGGAATCCTGTGGTTGGCAGTAAGGCTAAGGTTGGAGACGAATTATACAGTGGTTAGTTACCTATTGACTCTGGGAGGGTCGGATCATGTGTGGTTCATTGTGGGGGTTAGTGTCTATCGATACTGTGTTGGTCAGTGCTCAATGATCATGTGTGGGTCAGCACATACAGATCCTGTGTGGGTAAGATCCTGTGTGGGTCAGCGCTCTATGATCCTGTGTGGGTCAGCGCATACCGATCCAGTGTGGGTCATATCTTGTGTGGGTCATTGTGGGGGTTAGTACCTGTCGATCCTATTTGAGGCATACTTCGTACAATCAGCAGTAGTGACTCTTGACAGAATAAGATGATCTAGCCTCGTGACTAATCATCTATACTTCTATACTTCACATATACCTGGTGAGATGAGTCCATACCTTTGTGGTGTACCTATGTGGTACTTATATCTTCATTGTGTTACTTATGTGGTAGTTATACCTTCATGGTGTTACCATTGTATATCTTGATAACTTAGGTATATGTATGGGAATATACCTAAGTAGAGTTTATGTCTATTGCTTTGTGATTTGTGGTTTTTTCCTTCATCGAACTTTAGGAGACATATGAGGGTCTCAGGGTCCCTACTGTGTATCTTTATACTCACCCTTTCAAGGACTATGCCCGCACCTTGTTGTGTCTTATGCAGATGATAGATTGTGCTGATCGAGGTCGAGGGTACTAAACTGGAGGTTGATCGGAGGTGGACATTGGACAAGACAATCCGCAGGGACGACCGTTCGAGCGATGTACCCACCCATTATGTAGGATCCTTGGCGGGTGTTTACATGAGTTGTTCTTTTTCAATTTTACATGTACTTTCTATTTTGGCATGTATTCTGGACCCTTTACTTATTTTACACACCATGTTTACTATATAGTTTACCTTGTGCTTGTTTTCTGCTATGTGCTTTGTATGGGTTAGTTTACAGGTTTAGAGGCAATAACTTCCTGATTTTAGGGTTAGGCCAATTTGTTGCTAGTCACTTGCCACTGGCTTATGGAAGACGGGCTTTGGGTAGTCATGGTACGATCCCCAGGGGATGGGTCATGACAATTCAAATGTCTAAATAAGGATAAATAAATATGGAAAGGTAAGAAACTGAAAATGAATTCCATTTAACTAGTAAACTGATAATGAAATGCATACATAGATTTTATAATGTGAAAATATCATTGATAATAAATAATTAATAAAAATGATGGAAACAATTAATTATTTGATGTCATGTCATAGAAACAGGAAAACCAATACATTCAAGATCAATCCGTTAGAGAGTTTAAAACTATAGATAGAAACCTATTAAATTTGTTAAATAGATTTTCCTTTTGGTAACATATAGATTCATCGAGGAGATATATAATATTCGGGCTCTACCCATCAATGTATTTCCAAAGCATTATTCATATTGTGTAATCAATTTATTTAATAAACAATATTCCTTATAAAATATATATATATATATATATATATGGAATAATGAATATGTAATTATTAGTATTTCCCCAAATAATAAAATAACTATAAAAGAAGAGACCATATGTAAAGTGCCATAGACATTGGGAAATAATAATATCAATGATAAATTATACTAAAAATATAAGGAAATTCAATGTTCAGTGATCATAACTAATTTTATATCTCAAGGGTACAAAAAAATGAATCAATGAAATGAATTTTAGTACTATCCTTGGATATATAAATATTAAACCATCTAGTTGAATCTTAAGGATGGTAACAATATAACATATCCCTAGTGGAGTAAAAATATAGTTGGTTGTATTTGATGAATAAAAATACATTTAATAGATCTTTTAAAAACATTCTCGGGGAAAATATCATTTTATTATGAATAAACGTTTGAAAAAACCTTTTCCTTGAAAATCACTTTTAAAAAAACATTTCTCAAAAAATTAGCCTTTTATACATGAAAATGAAACTTGAAAGAAATGATGGTGGGGAAATCCACACATGTCATAGGAGGTAAAACAACTTTCCTTTTTTCAATGTTAATGGTTAGAAAAATGCATTGTTCCAAAAGTGAAAAGAATGTTCCATTGAAAAAGTTCATAAAATAAAAATGGGTAAACATTTCTTCACCAAGTAAATTTTAAAACATCTTTGATTTTTTTAATAAAACATGGTTTTTATAAGAAAACTGGTTCTTAGACTAAACAGAGAGATAATGTTAGGTTTTCTAAAATAAATTTTATAAAACATATTGAGTACCAATGGCGTAAAAATAGTAATGAATAACCAAAGGATAAAAAATTAAAGGTTTTATTGAACACATTTCATATAATTTCCTTAAATATAAATACCATTGATATATCATTAAATTTTTCTTAAGGAAAATAACCTTCAATCATTCCAAAGTATTTCATAACACTTGGAAAAATTTTAAATAATAAACCCCATGAACGAATAATACTAAATGTATATTTTAAATACCATCAATAAAAATGGATTAATTATATAATATATAAATTTTTTTTTGTATATTCACCACACAAAATAAGTAAGTGGTGAACATGACATTTATCTCACAAAAGTAAAAGGTGTTTTCAAAATACCTTACCATGAGTCTCTATTCTAGATAACATCTTTTAAATTACTATAACATAAACTTATATTAATTTTCAATTTGATTGTGAAAATTTTTCATGTTCATCATTTCTTTTATTTCACTTTTAAGTATGTTTTATAAATCTACTTAGGAAATTTTTTTATGTTAGGTGTTTTGACCAAATTCAGTTTATGTGTCAAAAACACATTTGGTAGGTCAACAATAGTCAAATGAGTCATTATATAACATATAAAGAATAATAATCATGTTATAATTATAATATTTTTAAATTAATTATAATTTTAAAATAAACCATTAAATATGGTTATAAAAATTGAACCAATGTTACAATCATACAGAGGGTAGGCCGTATATAAGCATGAGTAACATTATCTTTTTTAAATGATCGTTATAAAATGAAGATACGTAACACTATATATTTACATAATGATAATTATATAATCAATTCCATATATAATTATATAAATATAAATAAATATATATATATATATATAATTATATAAATATATATATAATTATAATGATTTAATAGGATTCACATCATGTCGAGGAGGCAGTAGTACACACGTCTATGAATGACATTATCACTTTTTAAGTGCATGTGAAATGTTAATAATTAACATGGTATATTTATATTATATTTATAGAAAAGTAATTATTTAATGAATATCATATATAGGTTTTTATGTCCCATATGTTTAATTATAATAATAATTTATACATTTCCTAGACCATGTGATCAAATCACATCACTTTGAGGGATGGTAGTCCATACTTCCTCAAACGATGTTATAATATTAACACAAAATGGAATGTATAAATGTTATGTTTTATAAAATAATTAAATAACTATAAATAGATAATAAATATCATATATTATATATATATATATATTTATATTACATCATAATGGAAAACCCTGAATTGTCACGACCCGCCTTCACCAAAAGGAGGGAAGGGTCAGCTGATTGCCAGGCCCTTCCTTCTTTAAGTTGAAGGAGAGATAATGACCCCCGAAACCCGCCTTCAATAAGTCCCGGAGTGGTGACTAGCACCAAGGGTATAGAAAATTCTTGTAAATGGAAGGCATTACCCTTTTTATTTTATAGGATCGAGAGATAAGGAGAAGAAAACCCAACAACACCAAGGTAGAGAGAAAAGTAAAGCCAAAAATAAACCATTCCCATATGCATGTGTCAAAAGTAAAAGCCACAAGGTGAAAAAAGGTGACTACAAGGTAAGTACCAAAAAGGAGAACAACAACTGCAACTCCTCCAAAAGTCCGAGCTAGTAAGGTCCTGCGTAATCCCCGAAGTCCTCCTGGAAACCTGAAAGCAGTTTTATATACGTAGGGTGAGCATACAAGTACACTCAGTAAGGAAAAAAAATGACTCTCGTGCACAAGTGGGGGAACGTGCTAACATCCCATGAGAAAAGAGTAAACTAAACACCTATCAAGGTAAAATATCCACCCCAGGCCTCACCAAGGCACACTCCACAAATAACGCAAGTCACATAATTTATATAATAAGAGCACATCAATGTGTGGGTACCCCGCGCCACTTTCCCACTGGTTATTGAGACATCCTACGCATCGGACCAATCCCACCATTCTCACCGCAGTCCCACTGCCACACCCGCCCGCACACACCTGGGCCACAACCACACGCAGTCCCACTATCAAAACCCGCCCGCACACACCTGGGCCTCAACCGCACGCAGTCCCACTACTGAAACCCGCCCGCACACACCTGGGCCTCAACCGCACGCAGTCCCACTGGTGAAACCCACCCTCACACACCTGGGCCACAACTGCATGCAATCCCACTGCTGAATCCCACCTGCACACACCTGGGCCACAACTGTCACACGTAACCATCCCAGCAAACACCTAGGCCAGAACAACCACCACCACGCCCGAAAACACTTGGGACTCATCCTAAAGACACTTGGGAAAACACCTGCTGCACACACCTGGCCAACAACCACACTACCCAGCCCGAAGGTTCTTGGGCTAATAATGGACTTCAGGCCATCACAGCCTGCCCGAAGATACTTGGGCTATCCGGGAAAGGGAGCAGAAAAGGAGCTAATAACCAGCCACTAAGAATAGTGTTGGAAAAAACACCCTCCCCCATGAAATGGGGGTGTTCGGAACAAGGTTCTCAACTTGGGTGGGGCGCGAATAAGAAACACAAAATTACAAGTATAGATATAGGTAATAAGCACTCACCCAAAGCTAGGTTTTTTTCTTCAGAATGCTTATAGATCACAACAACACTCAAGCCCGAGTCACGACTCAAGATAACAACCCATAATCCCATTCTTGTTTCATGTTCAGTGATAATATTTGAGTTAAGAACTACTGGGCATCTAGTAGGCATAGGCATAAGTCCAGAAAAGTAAACAGTCAAACATCAACCAAAACGTCCACACCTAGTTCACAACAACAGAGGATTCCACCCCAATTTGTGATATGAACAAGTAACCACACAGATTTAAAACTCACAAACACCGAATCCACACCAAAAGGAGATCCCATCCCCCAAAAGAAAATCAAATGACCACCGAGAGTATAAAAGAACTGGGGATCCCATCCCCTCCCACATCTCCAACAATCGGCCCGAAGGGAAAACAACCAACTACCACCACCAACACAAGGAGGGACTTGCATGCATTTTCATATTTAAATGACTTAACACGCTCCATGGTTCAAATTCCGTGTGTTTTAACCAAGGGTTATCACAAAAGGAAAGATCCTGGTGTCTCAATTTATTTGGCCGGATATACATGATTAACCAATTCACTTTTCACAGCAGGAGTTTACAACCACAACAAGCTATTTAAAACATTAGCAGGGGTTCATTAGTGCACAAACAACGACCGCCAACAGCCTCGATTTTCAGGAGGCATAAGCCAGCACAACTCAACAAGATGGTCATAAGAGAAACATCATCAAAACATAAGACAGTATCAACGATCACAACCCCCTTCTTTCTTTATAGAATTCATTCATTATCTTTAATTAGGTCTGGTTTATCCAATTCTACAGAAACAAAAGCATGACCACCCCGCATGATACACAAGGAGAGACGCAAAGGAGAAATTCCCTACTTGTTGATAGATGATCGACGTTTAGGCCGGGGGCACGGAACTTTACGGATAATGATGCGGCCGGTCCGACACACCTGAAGATGTTTGTGAAAGTCACGATGGAGGAAAAGAGAAACCACAGATATCCCTTAGTTAATAGGAGACGGGGACAGTTGAGGTGAAAACGCGAATCCGCGTAAGGCACAGGTGTCGTGGGTTGATCATGCGTCTCCACTCGTCACAAAAGGGGTCGGGTGGTTTAAGCCGACTCATGAATTGATGAAGCATTTAATTAAAACTCTTATGGGAATTACGGGTCTTAAAACACGATTAAACGAGTCAGAATAGGGTTTAAAACCCTATTTACGCAAAGGAGCGTTACTGGAAACAACTTGACAAGGCCAGGTGTCACCGATCGGTCTCACCGATCGGTCTCGCTGATCGGTCGCGCCGATCAGTCTCACCGATCAGTCGCACCGATTGGTCCCGCCGATCAGTCTCACCGATTGCTCTCACTGATCGGTCGCGCCGATCGGTCTCACCGATCGGTCGCACCGATTAGTCCCGCCGATCGGTCTCACCAATCGGTCTCACCGATCGGTCGCGCCCATAGGTCTCACCGAGACACCACTCCTTTAGAACCCGAATTTTGGAAAAGGGAAGGACCAAGAGAGTCTGGGTCATCACATCAGATACCTCTCAAACTATTCTCGTCCTCGAGAATTTAGATAACCCAGAAGGGAAGGGCGGGTCCGAACAACCACCCCAAAAGATACCTCTCAAGAGCGAACCTCATTGCTAACTAAGAACATCTTCCTGTCATGAACCAAGCAACATACCATGCCAAACTGCCCGGGTATGTGGGTTGGGGAGTCTCTTCCCCCATGTTAAGATATTATCCACTTTGGGCGGCACTAACTCGCCCGCACGGGTTTAATCGCATCCACCTTAATGCGTCTTGATTAGAGGTCGGGTTCTCTCCTTCCCTATAGCCGGGGTTTTCACACACAAGCAGAGGAAAGACACCAGTACATTTCATAGCCAAAGGAAAAAACGTTCTACCACAACAGGTACAACAAGGAGCAAAACTCAAAACAACTCTGGGTACTGGGTACACATCCGTGCTTCCCTTTCCCACGTACTCTCCTCAAGCCCACCCTGTCTCCAAAACACGCGAACCAAGGGAATGGTTCGCCCACAAAGCACCTTCTCCTTGCGATCCTCGATCATCACTGGTCTCTCCACAAAGGTCACGTCGTCCTCGATGTCCAACTCGACCCAATCAAGGACGTGTGAATCGTCGTGCAGATACCGAAGGAGCTAGGACACATGAAAGACATCATGTATCCTTAGTAGCGGTGGTGGAAACGCTAGCTGGTAAGCCACTTCGCTGACCAGCCGCAACACTTGGAAGGGTCCGATAAAGCTAGGGGAAAGCTTAGTCCCCTTTCTGAACCTCCACTGCCCACGCCGAGGGGAGACCTTCAAGAAGACGTGGTCCCCAACCTAAAACTCCAAGGGTCGCCTCCTGGTATCAGCATACGACTTCTGTCAGTCATGGGCTGCCTTCATCCTTTCCCGTATGAGCTGAACCTTCTCTGTCGTGTTCTGAACCACCTCCAGACCAAGGATGCCTGCCTCTCCTACTTTGGTCCAACACACAGGTGAACGACATGGCCTCCCGTACAAAGCCTCAAACGGGGCCATGACGATGGTAGAGTGGTAGCTATTATTGTAGGAAAACTCTACCAGAGGCAAGTATTTCACCCATGACCCTCTTGAGTCCAGAACACATGCTCGCAGCATATCCTCCAAGGTCTGGATGGTGCGCTCCGTTTTCCCATCTGTCTGGGGATGGAAAGCAGTTCTAAGGCGTAACTGGGTGCCAAACACATGCTGCAATCCTCTCCAGAACCGCGAGGTAAACCGTGCATCCCTATCCGAGAATATAGACCTCAGAACTCCATGCAACTGCACCACCTCATCCACGTACTTTCGTGCCAAAGCATCCACAACACTCGACTCCGTGATCGCCAGAAAGTGAGCCGATTTCGTCAAACTTTCCACTACTACCCAGATGGCGTCGTACCCTCCTTAGGCATTGGGTAGTCCAGTGACGAAATCCATTGAGATTTCTTCCCACTTCCACTCGGGGACACCTAGGGGCTGTAGTAGGCCGCCTGGAACTCAGTGTTCAGCCTTCACTTGCTGACACACTAGGCAATTGGCCACAAACTCCGCCACTGCTCATTTAACTCCTGGCCACCAAACCTGCCTCTTCAAACTCTGGTACATCTTGGAAACTCCAGGGTGTACCGCCAGGGGTGAGTTGTGGAACTCACTGAGGACCCTGCCACGCATCGCCTAGGGGACAAACAACCTCCCCTAGAAACGCATCCGGTTTTGACCATCCTCGGTCCATCCCTCCGGAGCATTGCCCTGGTCAACTTGGTCACGCATCACTTCACACTCTAGGTCTCCCCACTGAGACTCTTCCACCTACTGAAACATGGATGACCGCACTGTCATCTGATATAGGTAGCCTCTGCCACTATCCATCTTTGCATCCTGGTGTAAGGCAGCCAATTCTTCCATTTCCTTCCAGGCGTCTGCCGACTCTTGGACCGCATCCTTCTGTGTCCTCCTGCTCAAAGCATCGTCCACCAAATTTCCCTTGCCCTCAGCTGGTGGTACCAAGACCGCAGGTCAATCTTTGAGAACCATCCTGCCCCTTTCAGCTGGTCAAAAAGATCATCTATCCTTGGGAGAGGGTAGCGATTCTTGATCGTCACCTGATTCAACCTCCTGCAGTCTATGCACAGCCTAATACCTCCATCTGCCTTCTTTGCAAACAAGTCCGGAGAACCCCACAGTGACGCACTCGGAAGAACATAACCCCTCTTCACCAGGTCGTCAATCTATATCTGCAACTACCGTAGCTCCGAAGGTGCCATCCAGTAAGGAGCCATCGAGATTGGACGAGCGCCGGGCTGTAGGTCTATCCCGAACTCGATATCACGTCGAGGGGGTAGATTCGTCACCTCTTCAGGAAAGATGTCTATAAACTCACAGACGATCTCTAGCACTTCCACCATTTCCGCATCTACTGATTCTACCGTCAGCTCGGTCAACAAGGAGAGGAGAGGTTCCTCTCTCCTGTTTCCCTTCGGACTACTCCGCTCGCCGGTGAAGGTAACACGCCAGCTGTCCAAGTCTGCGAACACCACCCTTCTTCGAAAATAGTCGATGACGGCGCACACAGAAAATAGCCAGTAGATTCCTAGGATGACATCGTATGGCTGTATCTGTAGCAGAAGAAGATCCCGAACCGACTGATGTGGCCCTATCATCAGTCTACATCCCCGACAAACGAACAACAAGTTGGTCTGACCTCCAATTGGTGTGCTCAACACCAGGGGCACTGGAAGTCTCTCGGCATGTAGACCCAAGGCACGGGCTAGACTGGGTGCAACGAAGGAGTGTGAAGCTCCGGTATTGAACAAAGCATAAGCAAGAGTGATAAACAGATTGATCGTACCTCGACCAACCTCTGGCCCTGCTGGGACTACTGCCTCTGCAGCGTGCAACTGTCCACACCCAGCTCCCCTTCCCCTCGGCTGTCGGCCAACCCCCCGACCACACCCTGGTCGAGGTCCCTGTGAAGCGTCCTGAGGTCGGCCTCCTCCTACGTCTGCCCTCGGAGGAGCGGGAGCTCGCTGTCCCAGCTCCTGCTCCTGGAAAGGTCTGGATGGAAGCTGCTGCTGGGGCAGGTGCTGGGGCTGACTTCCGCTGCTGTACTGCACCCGGTCTGGGCACTGACTCCGGAGTTTCCCAGGGCTCCCACAGATGAAGCACCGTGGTCCTGGGCCCATAGGAAAAGGGCGAGGGCTGGGGGATCGAAACTGAAACTGCTGCGGCCTCCTCCCTGCGGGTCGGAACCTAGAGGGTCCTGACGCCGGAGGCCTGGTGCTGACGGCTTTCCCCTTTGATGGTCCCAGCTGGGTCCCCTCTCGCGACTCTCCCCCTAGAACTTGCATCTGCTCCACCACTTCGGACTTCTTCTGGACCTCCAAGTACGTCAGCAGGGTAAAGGGGGTAACAACATACTGGAGGGAGGGTCAGAGTGCCTCCTCCAAACGTCTTTCCCGAGACTCCTCATCGGGAAAGAGGTCCGGAGCAAAACGTAGGAGGTCCTTGAACTTGATTCCTAGCTCCGTCACAGACATACTCCCCTGCTGGAGGGTGAGTAGTTCCTGCCTCTTTTATTCTTTCATCGTCGAGGAGAGGAACTCCGCCCGGAACTCCATCTCGAAATCCACCCAAGACAGCTTAGATTCTCTCCTCTCCCCCAGGTAAAGCATCCTCCACTAACATGCCGCTCCCCGCATCTGGCTAACGGCCAGGGGAACCCAGTACTCGGTCGGGGCCCGAATTAGGCCGAAGGAAATAACTAGCTCCTCTAGCCAGCCTTCCGTCTTCATATCGGAGGTGCTGCCCTCATACTTCTCGAGGGCCTGTCACTGGAAGGCTCGAAGAGTCTTCTACCACTGGTCGTCCTCTTCCTCTCGATTAGCTCTATGTCGATTGGCCAAAGTAGTCTCAGGGGCCTCGATCACCTGTACCACACGTGGTCGCCTTCCAGGTGCCATAGTTGCAAGGTAAACATGGAATTCCTAATCCCAAGTAGTACAGGATATCGTTCTTAAAACTTCTTAAGATTTAAATTTATTCTTAATTCCCAAGACATCCAAGAAACACAAGAACACAAGTAATTATGATGCATGTACCTTTCCTAGGGTCTCTACCCTGCAATCAGTGTGGCCTCACTTGGTCGTTCGGTAGGTCCAGAGTCCTTTCATCGGATCATGGGGGGCCCTAAAATCCCGTGTCCTAGCCAGTCTTCCCTGGCGTAATTCACGCTCCAAGGTCACCCAACACCATTGCCTTACCATCCCATGCAATCCTCACTGTGCCTAACTCCAGACTCCGTCCTATCTCTCAACCATCCCCCTCTAATACCATTCTATCACGAACCGCCTTCACCAAAAGGAGGGAAGGGTCAGCTGATTGCCAGGCCCTTCCTTCCTTAAGTTGAAGGAGAGATAATGACCCCCGAATCCCGCCTTCAATAGGTCCCAGAGTGGCGACTAGCACCAAGGGTATAGAAAATTCTCGCAAATGGAATGCATTACCCTTTTTATTTTATAGGATCGAGAGATAAGGAGAAGAAAACCCAACAACACCAAGGTAGAGAGAAAAGTAAAGCAAAAAATAAACCACTCCCACATGCATTTGTCAAAAGTAAAAGCCACAAGGTGAAAAAAGGTGACTACAAGGTAAGTACCAAAAAGGAGAACAACAACTACAACTTCTCCAAAAGTCCATGCTAGTAAGGTCCTATGTAATCCCCGAAGTCCTCCTGGAAACTTGAAAGCAGTTTTATATACGTAGGGTGAGCATACAAGTACACTCAGTAGGGAAAACCAAAGACTCTCGTGCACAAGTGGGGGAACGTGCTAAAGTCCCGTGAGAAAAGAGTAAACTAAACACCTATCAGGGTAAACTATCCACCCCAGGCCTCACCAAGGCACACTCCCCAAATAACGAAAGTCAAGAAATTTATATAATAAGAGCACATCGATGTTTGGGTACCCCGCGCCACTTTCCCGCTGGTTATTGAGACATCCTACGCATCAGACCAATCCCTCCATTCTCACCACAGTCCCACTGCCACACCTGCCCACAAACACCTGGGCCACAACCACATGTAGTCCCACTGCCGAAACCCGCCCGCACACACCTGGGCCTCAACCGCACACAGTCCCACTGCTGAAACCCGCCCGTACACACCTGGGCCTCAACCGCACACTGTCCCACTACTGAAACCCGCCCGCACACACCTGGGCCACAACTGCACACAGTCCCACTACTGAATCCTGCCCGCACACACCTGGGCTACAACTGTCACATGAAACCATTCCTATAAACACCTAGGCCAGAACAACAACCACCACACCCGAAGACACCTGGGCCTCATCCCGAAGACACTTGGGAAACCACCTGCCGCACACACCTGGCCAACCACCACACTACCCAGCCCGAAGGTTCTTGGGATAATAATGGACTTCAGGCCATCACAGCCTGCCCGAAGATACTTGGGCTATCCAGGAAAGGGAGCAGAAAAGGAGCTAATAACCAGCCACTAATAATAGTGTTGGAAAAAACACCCTCCCCCATGAAATGGGGGTGTTCGGCACTAGGTTCTCAACTTGGGTGGGGCGCGAATTAGAAACAAAAAATTACAAGTATAGATATAGGTAATAAGAACTCACCCAAAGCTAGGTTTTTTTTCTTCAGACAGCCTATAGATCACAACAACACTCAAGCCCGAGTCATGACTCATGCTAAAAACCCATCATCCCATTATTGTTTCATGTTCAGTGATAATATTTGAGTTAAGCACTACTGGGCATCTAGTAGGCATAGGCATAAGTCCAGAAAAGTAAACAGTCAAACATCAACCAAAACATCCACACCTGGTTCACAACAACAGAGGATTCCACCCCAATTTGTGATATGAACAAGTAACCACCCGGATTTAAAACTCACAACCACCGAATCCACACCAACAAGAGATCCCATCCCCCAAAAGAAAATCACACGACCACCGAGAGTATAAAAGAACAGGGGATCCCATCCCCTCCCACATCTCCAGCAATCGGCCCGAAGGGAAAACAACCAACTACCACCACCAACACAAGCAGGGCCTTGCATGTATTTTCAGATTTAAACAACTTAACACACTCCATGGTTCAAATTCCGTGTGTTTTAACCTGGGGTTATCACCAAAGGAAAGATCCTGGTGCCTCAATTTATTTGGCCAGATATACGGGATTAACCAATTCACTTTTCACAGTAGGAGTTTACAACCACAACAAGCTATTTAAAACATTAGCAGGGGTTCATTAGTGCACAAACAACGACCACCAACGACCTCGATTTTTAGGAGGCATAAGCCAGCACAACTCAACAAGATGGTCATAAGAGAAACAACATCAAAACATAAGACAATATCAACGATCACAACCCCCCTTCTTTCTTTATAGAATTCGTTCGTTATCTTTAATTAGGTCTGGTTTATCCAATTCTATAGAAACAAAAGCACGCCCACCCCGCATGATACACAAGGAGAGAGGAAAAGGAAAAATTCACTACTTGTGGATAGATGATCGACGTTTAGGCCGGGGGCACGGAACTATACGGATAACGATGCGGCCGGTCCGACGCCCCAGAAGATATTTGTGAAAGTCACGATGGAGGAAAGGAGAAACCACGGCTAACCCTTAGTTTATAAGAGCCGGGGACGGTTGAGGTGAAAACGCGAATCCGCATAAGGCGCGAGGGTCATGGGTTGATCACGCGGCTCCACTCGTCACAAAAGGGGTCGGGTTGTTTAAGCCAAATCATGAATTGATGAAGCATTTAATTAAAACTCTTACGGGCAATACAGGTCTTAAAACACGGTTAAACAAGTCAGAATAGGGTTTAAAACCCTATTTACGCAAAGGAGCGTTACTGGAAACAACTTGACAAGGCCGGGTGTCGCCGATCGATCTCACCGATCGGTCTCACCGATTGGTCCCATCGATCGGTCTCACCGATCGATCTCACTGATCGGTCGTGCCGATCGGTCTCACCGATCGGTCGCACCAATTGGTCCCGCCGATCAGTCTCACCGATCGATCTCACTGATCGGTCGCGCTGATCGGTCTCATCGATCGGTCTCACCAATCGGTCGCGCCGATAGGTCTCACTGAGACGCCACTCCCTTAAAACTCGGATTTTGGCAAAGGGAAGGACCAAGAGAGTCTGGGTCATCACATGAATGATTGTATGGAAGAAAATGAACAATCAATATTTCGTGAGGTAGTAGTTCTCCATAAAAAACAATATATATGAAAACCATTAGATGGAAGCATGTATAAGTGTAGGTCTAACCCTTAGAATAGAAACATATTATTCTATTTTGGATAAAATATTTTTATGCATTAATAAAATAAGAAGATATTATGTGTTGTAGAATGGAAATAAAATGTAAAAACGTGAGAGAAGATATTACCTTTTAATTGGGTAACTAATTTTAGTTTGTACCAAAAGGATTCCATGGAAGTAATTATTCAAAAGATGGGATTCAAGGTATAAGTTAGATATTTTTGGAAGCTATAAGTTCATATATGGTAGGATCCTATGTTTTGTTAGGAGGTGTGAGGAATTTGGGGAGTTGGTCGCCACTTATAAGAGAGGAAAACGACTCACATGAAATTTTGGTATGGAATTTAGGTATACACAAGCTTGTACCATACAAAAGATTACAAGAACCAACAAAACTCAATAATGGAAGTGTAATTACATATATATGTCCATAAAATTTTTATTGATAAGTGTATAGGTCATTTTCCCCCTAAGATAAAGGTTTAGTCTTTTTAAGCTTATTTTTACATTTAGAATTCTAATTAATTTTAATCACGTTCTATAATATTTTTGGTAAAAAACAAAATTTGTATTATAATAAATTATAAATATTTTTTTCTCTAAATATTAAATCCATTTTAACCATTCCAGTCATAGAAGTGGTAGAAATTAATTTAAAATTCATCCCGCAGGTGGGAAGACAATTATGGTCATTGAATTAACAAAATTTGATAATTTATATGTTTTTATAATCAATTTAAAAGTGAAATTGATTAAAATGGCATAAATTTTATTAATAGATAAAAAATAAATTAAATTAATCTTTAAAACCATTTAAAATTATCATTTATACTTATAAATAAATTTTATGAAAAAGTAGTTTTGAACAAAAATTCTGTATTTTAGGATTTTGTTAAAATGAGATATTTTTTAGAAAAATATAAAAAACTCACCTTAATATAATTATCATTTTTATATTTAAAATATTAATTTTATTTTTAAAAATTAAATTAATTTATTTTTTAAAATATATATTTAATATGCAGTAAAAATTTCTTTATAAAAATATCGTTGTATTATGCGTAAAGTAGGGTTTGTTCTTCTCCTATAATTATAAAACATAATTGATGAATATAAAAAATTATTTAATTCTATATATATGACTTATATATTGAATTAAAATAATTTCATTATTTTAATTAGTTATGATTATTATGTCAAAAATCTATTGGAAAAATAAAAATAAAAATATTTCCTTTTATATCTAATTGGATCTTATTTTCATTTCTCAATATTTAGTAACTAATCAATTCATTTTATATTTATATAAACCATAAATTTTCATAAGTTAGTTAATATTATTCATAACCTCTAACATAACAACTAGGTTATATCATATTATATTAAATAATAATATTTTAATAATACATTGTTATTTGGTGAGCCTTAGTCTTATGTGTAACCCAAGGTATCAAGGTAGGTCCTTCCTGCGTGAATCACATGATACCGAGGAAGGTAGATCTTACACATAACAAAAGATAACTCTATGTTTCATGCATTATAATCTATATCATGTATGGAATTTATTTAAAATATTAAATAAACAGTAGAGTCTTGGGATATTATATTCCATTATGTGCTTGGTGATGCATATCATTAATGTTATTGAATAAAAAGTTTTAATTTAAAATTTCAAGGTGTTATAATCATTCCCAACATAGACAGGATTGAAATATTTATACATTATACCATGTAATGTTGTGTAATGACCCATTTTTTATTCTTTTAGTATGATAAAAACATGGTTGTAATTTAATCATTTCAAATATTACATGTGTGTACACTCCCCCACTTATAAAAGTCAACCCACTATCCTTCCCTCTTCACACTTCCAAATAAATTATGTTCTAAGAATATATTTTGATTAAAAACAAAAGAAGTTCTATGAAAAAGAGGTAACATTATTAAATGATATTTTAAATTTTGTTCATTCTTGACCCTCCTTAAAATATTATTAAATCATGATGATATAACAACCCTATAATACTCTATATACATAAATGTTTTTATTTTATGTTCATGACCTATGTCCATACCATCCTCCATTAAATGGGAATAGAAATCATGTATCATGGGTATGGTGTGCTTCTATCTCGAGAATTGATGTAAATAATTTTCCATCAAGGAATGTCACCTTTTTATATAATGATGGATCTAATGTATCTATAAAATATTTATGATATTAATATACCTTATCAATTATAATTTCATATATACCTTTTCAACTTTTTATATTGTTTAATGTATAAAAACACAACATGTGTGTACGGAAGGCTACTACTTCATAAAGCGATGTTATTTATTTCTTCTAAAAATTTACATGGAATGTGACAAGTTTAAATTTAGTGAATATATGTAATATAAATGACATTATTTTTATTATAAAAATTAATATATCACCAAATTAATTACCATTACACACATAAGGAAATGATAATGTTGTTCGTGCATACGTATGACATACCGTCACCATAAAGTGATGCGATACATTACAAAATTTAAAAATTCAATAATTATTCTAAAATGGTATTTAACGAGTGAAAACAATATTTATAAAATTAATTTAATTATTTACATGATATACCAATATAATATTCTCATGAACATGAATAATAATAAAAAAACGTGCATAAAAAAACCAGGCAATTAACACTTGAGACAATGAAAATAATGAAACATTATTGAAAAATTGTTAGAAAAATGTTATAATGGGATCATATATGATATTATTAATTTTTATATAGTTCTATTATAGATAAATAACATTATTAAAGCAATTATACATGATTATTGAGAATATTCAGCCTAGGGGAAGAGTGTGTTAAGGAACTTAGTCTCAATTTAACTTCATTGAGTCATGTTGTAATGTTATGCACCAAATTCCATTTATATGGTGTATATAATTCCAAAATTAAAATTGAATATCATTTTTTATCTATAATCGATTTTATATTGAATTTAAATTTGAATTATTTCATCGAAGAGGAATTGATTTGAAAATTACATTGTGTTAAAAAATTAATAACTCAATTTCTTTTCATTGGGTTATATGATTTCTTTATTACCTTTTACATTATAATATTATATTCTAAAATATTATTGACTATATTATGTTTCATTATATCTTTTTTTGAGGACTAAAATTCATACAAATAGTTTATCATTGATTATTTCTCACATCAATGTTAAAGTCTTTTTTTGATTTTATTTCACAATCTCATTTTAATTGATTTTAATTAAATAAAAATTTACATTAAATAATATTATTTTACAATTGTATAATATACCACTTCAATTTTATTTTTATTTGGGTTTTAATTATCATTTAATGTAATTGAAACATTTTCCACTTCATTAGACCACTGAAGGAATGATAAAATGTTATTAATAAGATTCCACTTTATGAATCTCTTTGCTTGAAAATGTGTTTTTATAAATTCCATGTTTTCAGAAAATTTATTCAAATATGATTTTATTTATTTAAATATGTATTATTAATTAATTTTTTACCATTTTATATATTTTTTAAAAATTAAATGTAATATTCTGTTATTTTTTCAAACAAGTCAAGTTTTCCTTTTACATAAAAGTGGGAATAATTGTTTTGACATGTATATCAAGAAAGGAATTTTCACCCATTATGATCAATCAATTTTTTAAAGATTATTTTATAAGATGAAAGGATTATATTTGAAAAAAATAATTTGGAATTTTTTTGAACCATTAGTTTTAAAAGGTTATTCACACGTTAAAAATTTTATTTTCATCAAATTCATTTAAAGAAATTTTTATAGTATTTCAATAAATCCATCATTACCACCCTTTATTTTAATTTTACTACCCTAGAAATATATCTTATTAATACAATAATTATTATTTCTATGAATATTTTATGATCATTTTGACCATGAAAATTATTAACATTCACTTTCTTTCTTCATTATTTTAGTTAGTAAATTTTCATTGATATATTAACTTTTCTATGATCCCAAGACATTAAATTTATCATAAAAATCCATACTAATTATCATAGATATATTGATTTAATAAACTATATATAATTTACTCAAATGTTTCTCTAAATTTTATTTTATTTAACTACATGGAGAAATATTGATACAAATATTAGATGAAAAAGAATATTATTCAAGAATTAAATCAATTATTAGATTTATGTGGTGAGATTTGGACATGTTGTGTCAGGTGGGGTCTAGAATTTTATAGCACCTTAATTCATTAGATGTATCATGAGGTAAAAAGGTAAGATATAAATAAACTATTTTTTACTTATTTTTTTAATCTATAATATGAATAATTGTGAGAGTAATGGTAACTTATTACCTTAGATAATAACATAAAATAATTATAAACTTCATTCATTAAGAATTTAGTTATTATTATCCATGAATATTTTAAAAATATATTATATTTGGATTAATTTCTTTCTATATAATTGATTATATTGAAAAATATACATATTTTACATTACAAACTTATTATGATGTATCTATTCACGATATTCATGTTATTTAAATTCCATGTGTGTCTGTAATTTACCTTTTCATAGTGGTTATTACTTATCCATTCATGATTATGAAGTTATTTTAACAGAATGTGTGTTTATTTATATACCTTTTTATATTGATTATTTCTTATATAATCATGATAGTACAGTTATATTATTAAATGCAATGAGTGTTCATAAATTTAAAATTCAATATTGATTACTTCGTATTTATTAATCCTCGTTTAATCATGATAGATTCTATATTACATAACTCTTACTGATCATATGATCTAATCCTTATTTTCATCTCATTCATTGTAATCCTTGAAGTCTACTATGAATGATATGAAAGGAAGTGCTATATGGATAAATAAATTATCAAAACAATTATGTTTTAATTTGAATATTTAAATGAAATATGGGAATCCAGTATGTATCTAGGTTACTAGGACAACTATACAATACGGTAATTTAGGATTCAATTACATGTATATTGTTACAATTTTATAATGGGGACCATGGGTCCATTTGACTAGGTTTTGGGTCATTATAGTACGTATAAGAATAAATTTAACAGAATCCTTGGGAAAAATATTTTGGAAAACTTATATCAGGGAATATAACCATATGATTGATGTTGATGAAAATTTTATAAAAAAAGTCATATGTTTTGGAAATATAGAGATTATTTGGGTTTTACTATAAATACATCCATCTCTGGATACTGAAAGTGGGCGTGGATCTGGCACAAATTCACCAAGGGGGAATAACTCTAAAAAAGGAACATTGTCCTTGAAATGAATATTACATCGTACATGATAGTGGGGATTATTGTACAATATGTTTGACACACCTCAGGGATATGTTTTTTATAATTCAAATTTTGGTTACAAACCTTAATTAATGTTTCTAATAGTTCAAGACCACGAATGGCCTTGGTTAAAATTAAATTTTCTTAGGTTTATAAGTTTTACAACGATCAGAAGAGGAGTATATAAAATACCCATTTTTGAGGATTTTGTGACTAGAGACTACCTTAATTAAGGATATTTTGGGGAACATTAATGGAAATAAAAACCATTGGTTATGTATATGTTTTAGTGAAAAAGTTATTTAAGGAATAATTCCCATATATTTTGTGGGAATAAGTACAAAGGTATTAGAAAATTTTATGGTTTATACAATCTTTATGATGAGGAAATAATGGGTTAGTACACTTTTAGAATTTTACTGTAATTATATTAATATTATTTTTAAAAATGAGAACCATAATTTTTGGTGACACCCTTTCACATTCGACACGACTATCAGGCCTTAACCACTTATCAAATAGTTATAACGGTTTTCTTATTACAACTAGCCTATGTGATGTTTGAGTTAATATATTATTTTTTTAGTTAAATGATTTGATGAATAAATATTAATGATAAACCGGTGGTGTTACTATTGAGGTTTTTAAATTAATTTATTATATTAGATTACTTGTGCTAAACATATTAGTTTTGGAAGATATTTTGTGATAGTTGGGAAAACATTTCACTCTATTATGGGTCTTATGATCAATTTAAATTTATTTTTAGTGATTCAGGAAGAAAATAGTCATTTTGGATATTAATTTCACGGAGTTGTAGATGAATTGGAAATTGATCGAGGCACAAAAAAAGGATTCAATTTTTTCAATAAAATAGAGATATGTCATGAAAGTATATTTATTTATATTCATATAATTTAAAATAATTCCCCAACATTAGGAATAGGATCTTGAATAAAAAATGTTATCATTCTTCAGTAATATATGATAAATCTTCTAGTCAACTAAATAATCAAAAATTTATTGTTTTTTAGTCCTTTACATTAAACTAGTCATTCAATTTCTTGTGATCAATGATCTCTATAAATACCTATAATTATTTATACTTTTTATATTTGTACACATCATTACTTTCCAAAAATATTTTCCAGAATAGTTTTCTAGTTATTTTTTATTCTAGGACAAATTACATATTGTTTTCCCTATTTAAAGAAGCTGTATTTTATCCCTTTTATGGTATGTAATTTTCAAAAAATTATTTTCAAATGTAAATATATAGATTTTAGAGAATAATTTTATGTTTTGAGTATGTAATTTTTTAACTGTGGGAAGAATTTAACAACCCAATATTTTACAATAAAAATTATGGGTTCAATAATGTATAGGAAATGAAATAACAGGATTTGATAAGAATGTAACTCCATGAGAATTTATGATATATTTCATTTAAATAAATTTGTTTTTATTTGATATCTTTTGGAACACACAACCCCAATTATAAATAAACCAAAATGTAATATACCTTTATAACCAATACATTACATTTGAATATATAAATATTAAAAACTAAATTATTAAAATTATATAGTTTAAAAATATATAAAACAAATTCATTTATTATTTATTAATTTGTAATAAAATTTTAAATATTTTGAATGAAAAATAAATTCTTTCTAAAAACCTATATTTTTCTAAAAAAATGTTTAGTAATGATACAAACACATAAGGAAAAAAAATTAAATTTTATCACTTATATAAAATTTATTTTAAAAAAACCTTCATTTTTGATATCATCATATAGAAATTATATTATGGAGAAATAATTTGGTATTTTTTTTAAAAAGTTAAATTTTTTTTATATAGTGAATATGACATATTTTTATGGAAAAATTTAATTTCATTAAATTAATTTAGAAAGTGAATAAAAGTTTAAATTCATTTTATTTTAAAAAATAATTAAAATATATCACAATTTAATTAATTGAGGTCATTTTATGAAATTTCATATTGATTTTTGATATTAAAACTGTCCATACTTATGAGATGTTTCTCTTTTGATACCGTATTTTTTCTCACGTCTACAGGTATACTTTTAAATTGGATTATTAGACTTATATAAGTTGAATTTTTAAAATGGATTCCAAATTTGGAATTAGAATATTTTATGTTATCTAATATTGTGAAAATAATATTTGAAAATTATGACTAGTAAAATCAGTAAAAATTATTTATTATGGCTAGTGTAAAAATGATTTAATGTGGGGTTAAACAAAAATAATTATGGTTCTAAATAGCCTACTAACTTTTCATAAAAAAATTTTATGTAACAATATTGACCATATGACCTATATTTTTTTGGAATTACCCATATTTTAGGATATTGTCTGGATAAAAATGTGGGTATAATTTATTCTTTTTAGAAAAACCATGTGTGTCCTCTCCCCAACTTAAAAAAGGGCACCCCTTTTCTCCCATCTACACACTTGAAAATCCATATGGTTCAGCCAATAATTTCCCAAATCACATCCTAACACACATATAAACATCCTAGTTCCCTTGCGTTGATCAAAAATCCATCATAGGTTGGATTTTGGTGAAAACCAAAAGAAGTTGTCTTAGGAATAGGTAGCATCCCTAAAAGAGAGATTATATTTTTTTTTCATCCACCTCCAATAAATATCATTAAAAAAATATAATACGATATCCTCAGTATAATCCATATACATAAATTTTATTTTTTAATTTTCATTACCTATATATAAGTCCTCCTCCATTAAATAGGAAACAAAAGTGCTGATCGTGTGTACGGTTAACAAAAATATCAAAAACTCATGTTACTTGTTTTCCAGAAACACATATCATGATTGTATATAATAATGAATTTAATGTATAAATATAATATTTATGATATTATTATAACTATTTTATTATTATATAAATACTCATTAATATTTTACATGCATTTTAAAATATGATGACATCGCTCAGGTGTGTGGAGAAATAATACCTCATGAAGTGATGTGATTCCTTTTTTACTTAAACATTAAAAGGAATGTAATAATGATACAATAATATATATATGTGATATATTTGAAATTATATTGAATATGGAAAAAATATACCACATATTTCCTTACACTTTCACCCTATAAGGGAATGATAATGTCGCTCGTTAGTACGTATGACCTATAATCATTACGAAGTGATGTGATCCTTTCATAGTGTTCATTTTTAAATAAATAATATTTAATTTAATATAATTAATAAAAATGATATTTCTGATTTTAAAATAATTCTATATATAATGGAAATGTATAATATGTGAAAGAACTGAATCTTTCATGAAAAAAACATGCATGTGAAAACAAGATGATTAACACTCGAAACAATGAAAATAATGACATATTATTAACAAAATGGTTGTAAATTTTTTTATGGTGATCATATATGATATTAAGAATGTGATTATGGTTTATATATTAATTAATAGCCTACATGAAACTATGATACATGAGTTTAAATCATTTTACCCAATAAGAATCATGAGGTAATGGACTTTGTATCACTTTCCCTACATTGAGGAATATGGTAATGATATGTGCATAATTTATATTATACAGTGTGTACAAATACCAATTGAAATTCAATATCATGATTCATTCAGTATTCATGGAATATTATTTTTCAATTTGAATTATTTCGTCTAAGAGGGATTGTCTTCAATATTAGAAAGTGGTAATGAGTTTCCTAACTAAATTTCATATAATTTGGTTATATTATGACATTATTGTCTTCAACATTTTAAGATTATTTGAGAAAATAATTTTGACTATATTATGACTGATTTCCAATTTATTATTTGGATTTATAATTTATACCCAAATTATATTAATTTATTAATTCTCACTTCATTTTTATGTTCGTTCTAATGGTTTAGTACACAGTCACATTTTAATTGGTATTGCTTATACTTGAGGTTCCATTCAAGGTAATTATTTGATCATTATTAATAAAACACTTTAATTTTATTATCCTTTTTTATTAATTAATCTTCCTTGTAATTGTACAATGTTTTACTATTTTGAACATAAAATTAAGGATAAAATCTTTTAAATAACATATTACTTCATTTCTCTCTTGAGTAAAAAATATGTTTCCACCAAAACCCAAGGTTTCAAAAAAGGTTTTTAGCCATATAAACATGATTTATTAATGAAATTTTTACCCATGTTCACCATTTATAATATATTTTGAAATGAATATTCATGTCATTTTCAAAATAATTCATGTTTTTGTTTTATTGAAAATATAACAGAATCTTTAGTTTAATGTGTACAAAATGAACATTATTTATAGTAGTCATGACCAAGAAATGTTTTAATGTTTCATTAATAAATTTCAAAGGTTATTTTCAAATAAATTTATTTTCAAAATATCGTGTGATCTTTTATTTTTAAAATATTATTTTCTTTTTGAAAATGTTATTTTTATGTAGAATATTTTTAGAGATATTTTTATTGTATTTTTATTCATAAACCACAACAACCCATTATATTACTTATTATATTGTGATAATATGTATTAATTAACCATAATTATTCGTTATATGGATGGATTATGATTATTTTGACTATGTAAATTATTAACGTTAACATTCTCGATTAATTTTTGTAGTAATTAAATTTCTATTTAAATAGTAAATTTTCGATGATCATTTGAATTTAAATTTCTTCTGAACAACTATATTATAAAACATTGATATTTTCCTTGATTAAACAATATATAATTTATAATCAAGGTTTTTTTACATTAAATTTATATTTTTATATGGGTAAATATTGATAAATCAATATTATTTACACAATACGGAAATTAGATGATAAAGAAAATTTTTCAAGATTTATATCGATTAATAGATATATGTTTACTGATTTGGAAATTTAGTTATGGGTGGGGAATGAAATTATATATCCCCTTGACACATTAATAGTCTCATGAGATGAATCAATAAGCTAAGATTTAATGGATATTTACCAATAGTTAATCTGTCATGTGAAATGGCATGATTGTATAGGTATTGCGATGCTTGGAATTATGATGTCAAACAATTAATAATTTACTTAATTAATAATATATTTATTATTATTATAAGTGATATATTCATAATGATATTATATATGGATAAATTTTATTCTATGTTATTGATTATCTTCTATGTTTTTGAGTTATTTAAATTTTCCATATTGATTATTAATTATCTATTAATGATAGTGTTGAGTCAATAAGGCTTCTTTATGACTTTTCCATTCCTTCTAGTAAGGGAATATTGTTGAGTCAATAAGGTTTCCTTTTGACTTTACCATTATTTCATGTTTCGAAAATCACAAACACCCTATCTTAAGGAAAATTTCATTTTAACCTTTGTTTTACTTTTAGAAGGAAATTTTTTCTTCCCCAAGGAAATTTATCCTTACCATGTTTTTCATTGTTCATTTTGAATATAAGTATAAAATTAGGTTTCACATCAAAAAACCTCAGAATCTTATATTAATTCGATATAGAGAATTCTGTTTTTAAGGTCTGGATTTAGGTTCCGAATCCTCCGAATTCATATTTCGAACTCTCTAAGTTCTGACTCCGTGTTCTTGGAATTTAGACTCCGAACTCTTATGAGTTTTGACTCCAAGTTCTCAGAATTCAGACTCCGAACTCTTATGATTTTAGATTCCAAATTCTCTGAATTTAGAGTCTAAACATTGTCAGTTCAGACTCTGAAATCTTATGAATTCAGACTCAAAAATTTTGTAAGTTCAGACTACAAACTCTTTTGAATCCATCCTCCAAACTTTTTGTAAGTTCATACTCCAAACTCTTATGAATTCCGACTCGAAATTTTACTAAATTCAAGACTCCAAATTTCCTTGAAATTAAGACTATGGAATTATATAAAATTTAGTTTCCAAATTCTTCTGAAGACAAAATATGAATATCCTTGTATTATAGACGCCGAATGAGTTTTTTGGTTAGAATCTGAATTTTTATTTCCTTAAATTCTAAATAATTGATTTTGGTTCAGTAACCATATTTTTCTTAATCATGTTTTTGTTACAAAACAATGTCGTGATTTCTGTTTCTAACTAATTGTTGTTTGAGTGACACGTGTATAGATCCCTCCAAAATTCAAGGAAGAATTAGATCGTTGGAGGAGGGAGCCGACAATTGGAGATGTGCATATAAATAGAAGCTCATTTGAAGGAGCTCAGAACTTTGATGAACTATTCTATGACCCTAGAGATTACATGCTGTTGAAGTGATTTATAGAGAGAGACTCTCATGCTTAGTGCGTACTGAACATCTTGTTCATATTTGCTTAGTGCGACTCCGAATGTTTCTGAGTACATTTGAGGACTTCTGGGGATAAGAAGATAGAGGTGTCGACTACCTTAATGTTCAAGGACTTCCTTGCTGAGGAAGGCAAAGGTGTCGACTACCTTGAAGTTGAGGGCTTGCGGGGATAGCAAGAATGACTATGATCTTCGTATCAAGGGCTTACCCAGGTGTGGGTAAGATAAACTTTCTTGAAAGTATAAATCAAGGTACCTTTATCCAAGGTTATTGGATACCCTTCTCTTTGGGTTAAAATATTTACTACTTGTTACCTGTATTATTTCAAGTTTTCCACTACATTTTGATTGTTGGAGAAAGTATAACTATATTATACTTCCTTATACTTGTACATTTTTATTTAGTAAGATTCTATACACTTTAAGGTAGAATATTTATCTTTGTAAACTTTTGTTAAGTTTCATTTTTGGAACCACTTTTCTGGAATTGCATCCTTAGAATCATATTTTCAGAATCAATAAAGTGTGTAGAGGTAGAGGTTTTTTGAATTACCTTGTTTATCCTTGTTAAACATCTTCATCTATAAAAGTTCCAAATAATTTTTAATGTATAAAATTCACCCCCTCATGTATATTGAGCATCTACATTATTATTATGATACTACAATCAGAATCTTATATCATTTCGATCCTACAATTGGTATCAGAGGAGGTATCTGAAATACTTATATTCACATATAAGTTTTCTTTCTCACGTTTTTCATTGTTCTATATTTTTATTTCTTAGGATATTGTTATCCTTGTTTACAAACTTTATTACTAACAAGTTTTTGTGGAAAGATTTTCTTTAAGACGGCAGGAATCAATGTTGGTTCCATAGAAAACCTAAATCCTACTAGACCACCGATATTTGATGGGAATGATTATGAATATTGAAGAGATCGCATGAAGACATTCATTATCAATACTGGAGTAGATAATATTGTTATGATTACTGGATAATACAAAATACTTGACAAGGATGTTAGTACCTTCACCAATCAAAAAAAGCATGAATATCAACTGAATTATAAGGTATGAAATACATTGCTATATTCCATGACTGGAAATATATATAGCCAAATTTCATCTTGTGAAGCATCAAATTGAATTTGGAAGAATCTTGATGTTACACACTTTGGAACTTCCAATGTTATTGAAACTTAAAGAGCCATGCTCAGAGTTGAATATCATGTTTTTTTCTTTCCTTATGAAGAACCCATATGTACGGTGAAACAATGATTTATAACTATCATCAAAATTTTACAATCCATAGGTGAGAAAGGATTATATGATGAAGCTCTTGTTAACAAGATCATATACATCATGCTCAATGAGTTGGAATCCAAGAGAATAACTATTGATGATAATAGAAAGGTTACTCAGATTTCTCTTGATGAAATTTTTGGAACTCTTCTTCAACATGAGATGAAAATAAAGAGAGATGCTTAAAATATTATGAAAATGAATGGGAATGGAAGTGTTACTTTTACAACAATTTCAAATCATATGAAATCCAAGACTCCTGAAAAAGTTACAAGATCTAAATCTATTAAGGTTGTTATTCAATCCAAATCTAGTGGAAGTGAATCTTTAGAAAATGAGTTAGACAATCTTGCTCGAAGGATGATAAATATTTTTGGACAAAAGTACTTTCAATCCTGATACAAGAAGAAAGAAAGGAATGATAATAAAGATTCAGAAGTCACATGTTATGAATGCAAAAGAGCTAGACATATAAGGCCTGATTGTCCTATGCTTAAGATAAAAGAAATAAAATAGAAGCATTCTAAGATAAATAGAAAGAAGTACTAAAAAGCTAAAGATAAGAATGTTTTTAAAGATAAGGACACCTGGAGTGCTAGTGGTGGATATTCTTTTGAAGAATCATCAGATTATGAATCTTCTGGACATAAGAATCTTGGTTTAAAAGCCAGACTGCCTATTGAAAATCCTTACTTAATGGATAAGTTACACAATGCTAAATTTATGACCAAAGTATCCCTAAATGATAATTATAGTGATAGAAATATTATGAATCTTCAGATGAAGAATCATCTTCTAATGAGGATAATACTTTACCTACCTGTGAAGAAGTTTCTGGGTTTACTAAGCTTCTTGAGAATGGGAATTCAAAACTCAATAAAAATATTTATAAGGAAAATTCCAGGAAAACTATTCTTACTAAGGGAATATCAAATCTTTATAAATATCTTGATAAGAAAACCCTTGTTTTTTATAGTATTTAGAAAAATCTTGAGGACGTAAATTATGAGAAGGAAAAGCTTTCTAAGGATCTAGAAAAAGAAATTTCTAAGAAAAATGTTTTCCAGCCTAACTCTAGTTCTAAAACTAATGTTTTGGAAGACAAGAAAAAAGTAATTAGACTAAAGTCAGAAATATTTTCCTGGAGGAAGTGTTTTTGAAATGTTTCCTTAGGTTTGGAAAATTTTGATAAGATGTATTCTCAAATACGACCTCTTAGGAATAATTCTAGTTTTTGTTATACAATTTCAAAACCAATTTTTAGTAATAATTATTTTGTTCGTCAATGTGATTTATTCTGTACCAAGTGTTATAGTGGTGGACAATGGGAAAAACGTCGTACCTTAAACAAAAACCAGTCTTTAGGATTCCATAAAGCTTATTTTTCAAAGAAAATGTGGGTATATAAGATTTTTCTTTCTTAAATTTCTGGATCTAATAAATTTTGGGTTCTGAATGTATAACATTATTATTTTTAGAAAAATAAAGAAAATACCAATAGGAATACTTGGTAGATGGATAATGGATGTTCCCGTCATATGACTGGTAATAAAAACTTTTTTTAAAATATTATCAAGAAGAAATTAAGAAAAATAAATTTTGAAGATAATGATTAGGGAGAAATTATTGGAATAGGTAACAACATTCTTTTTGGAAAATCATTGATTTAAACTGTTTCATATGTTAAGGGTCTTAAGAAGAACCTCATTAGAATAAGTCAATTACGTGATAAAAGTTACCTTGTGAATTTTAGGAATGAAAAGTGGTTAGTACACAATTCCAAGGAAGAGTTTATTCATTCTGCCCATAGGAAAGAGAATGTTTACACACTAAACTTAGAATACATTAGGAGCCAAGATCTACCTTGCCTTAGTGAAACGTAAGATCATTTTTTTTGTGGCATAGAAGGTTAAGATACTATAATCTTAGGAACCTATGAAAACTCTCTAAGAAAAGACTAGTTAAGGATCTACCAGAGCATAGATTTGATTCTTCAAAAGTTTGTGATCCTTGTCTATATGGAAATAAACCTAAATAAATTTTTAAATCAGTTAGTGAAGTGTCAACCACTGATTCATTACAAATAGTTCATATGGATCATTTTGGTCCAACACAAACTGGAAGAATTGGAGGAAAATATTATGTATTTGTCTTAGTTGATGATTACACTTGATTTACTTGGGTCTATTTTCAAGTTTAGAAACCTGAATCATTTCCTTATTTCAAAAGCTTTAGATCCCAAGATAGAATTGATAAAAACCTACCTTTGATAACTATTAATAGTGATCCTATAGGAGAATTTCAAAATTCATATTTTGAAACTTTTTGTACTTGAAGAGGCATTACTAGTAACTTCTCAGCACCTGGACCACCTCAACAAAATGGCGTTGTTGAAAGAAGAAATAGAATTCTTCCATAGATAACAAGAACCATGTTGAGTGAGTATTATTTTGCCAAATGTTTTTGGGATGAAGCTGTAAGTATTTCTTGTTATACTATAAATCGAGTTTTAATTAGACATTTTCTTAATAAAACTCTTTATGAGCTATGGAATGGTAGAAAACCTTGACTTTCCTATTTCAAGGTTTTTGGTTGCAATGTATTCATTCTGAATACTAAAGATAATCTATAAAAATTCTCACCAAAATATGAAGAATGAATTTTCTTAGGTTACTCCACATCGTGTAAGGCTTATAGAGGTTTGAATAAAAATACATGTACTATTGAAGAAACAATACTTGTCAAATTTGATGAAACTAATCCTTTTGTTTTTTAAAAAATCTCAACCTACATCTTCAGATGTGTTTTAAAAACATATTATAAATCTTTGTTAGAAGTCCATTCTGATAAGGAAAATGTCCAAGAAAATAATTATGAAACATTTACCCTAGAATATTTCTTTCCCTACATTGATGAACAGGTTTTACAAAACCCAATTCATTTGATTCTTAAGAATCATCCTAGTGATAGTATAATTGGTGATGTTAATCAACCTGTATGTACTAGAAGTTCCTTAAGAAATAAAATAGAAAATATAGCATTCCAATAACAATTAGAACAAAAAATCACTGATGAAGCTTTAAGTGATGATGATCGGATGAAAGCTATGCAAGACGAACTAAATGAATTCGAAAGGAATAAAGTCCGGGCCATGGTTAAAAGGCCTAAGGAAACATCTATTATGGGAGTAAAATGGGTATTCAGAAATAAGTGTGATGAAAATGGAATCATTGTAAGAAATAAAGCTATATTAGTTTCTAAAGGCTATAATCAACAAGATGGAGTAGACTATGAAGAAACATATGCTCCAGTAGCTAGACTTGAATCTATTCATATCCTACTTTCCCTTGCATCATTCTTCAATTTCAAACGTTTTTCAAATGGATGTTAAATGTGATTTCCTTAATGGTTATGTTCAAGAGGAAGTTTTTGTTGAACAACCTCCTAGTTTTGAAGATATAAAACATACTGAACATGTTTTTAAACATACCAAAGCTTTGTATGGACTTAAACAAGAACCATGAGCTTGAAATGATAAACTTGCAGGATTTTTTTTCAAAATAACTATGTTAAGGGAAATGCTGAGCCAACAATTTTTATAAATAAAGATAAGAAAAATGTTTTGATTGTTAAAATTTATGTTGATGACAATATATTTGGTTCAACTCATTAATATTTAACTGATTTCTTAGTTGATCTAATGAAACTTGAGCTTGAAATGAGTATCATGGGTGAGATAAAAATTTTCCTTGGTTTTCAAATTTCTCAAAAACCAAAATGAATCTATATATCCCAACATAAGTATATTAAATATCTTCTTAAAAAGTATGGATATGACAATAGTAAGAGTAAAAGTACTCCCATTGGTAACTCAAATTCACTTGATCTTGATGAAGCTGGGAAACCATTAGATCAAACATATTTTAGAGGTATGATAGGAAGACTAATTTACATAATAGCTAGTCATATATACTTAATGTTTTCAGTATGATTATGCACATGATATCAATATAATCCTAAGTAATATCATTTAAAGGTAGTGAAAATAATTTTTCACTACTTAAAGGGAACCATGGATCTTGGACTCTTTTATATGTCTAGAAATGATTTCATTTTTAAAAGTTTTTCGGATGCTGACTTTGGTAGATGTAGAGAGGATAGAAAGAGTACATTTGGAACTTTCCATTTCATAGGAGATTCATTATTTTCTTGGTCATGCAAAAAGCAACACTCAATAGAATTTTCCACTACTAAATCTGAATATGTAGCAGTTGGATGTTGTTGTGCTCAAATGTTATGGATGCAACACACACTCACAGAATATGGTATTATTTTTACCAAAACAAAAAATTTATGTGATAATACTAGTTCCATTTCCTTAAGTAGAAACACTGCATATCACTCTCGTTCAAAGCACATAGATATTAGGCATCACTTTCTTAGGGATCACACACAAAAAAAGGATATCATTATTTAATTTATTGAAATGCAAGATCAACTTGTTTATATTTTCACAAAATATTTACCCTCCAAAAGATTTGAAAATATTATACAGAAGAGAGGAATAGTAACTGTAAGGTAATCTTCCTTGTTAACTTCTTTTAGAAATCAATCTTCTCATAGTAACAAAATCCTTTTCATAGGGGGAGTACATTTATTTGTTTGTCTAGATTATTTTCATATAATAATTTTTTTTCTTATTCTAAATACTTTTTTTAGTTTCTAAATTTTCATAATGAAGTTTTTCTAAATTTTCATAATGAATATTTTCTATATTTTTATAATGAAGATTTTCTAGATTTTCATAATGATGATTTTCTATGTTTTTCATAATGAAGATTTTCTAAATTTTCGTAATGAAGGTTTTCTAAATTTTCGTAATGCAGATTTTCAAAATTTTCATAATGAATATTTTCTATATTTTCATAATGATGATTTGTTAAGTTTTTCTTAATGAATATTTCTAAAATTTTCGTAGTCAATTTTTCAAAATTTTTCGTAATCGAATTTTTGGAATCAAATGTTCTTCGAGAATAATTTTTCCTCATTACGAATAAACTTCCTAGAAATCCAAATGGTGTAGTTCTTTCTTAAATTTTTGTAACCATATTCAACATCATGGTATTTTCATATATTTTTAAATTTTCATTTTCACTCTTTCTTAAATATAAATTTTCTTATTAAAAACCTAAAAATATCAGATTCTATAATGATTTTCTTCCAGCTATCATCTAAACCGTTAGATATGATCACAAGGTTTCTTAATTGTTGGATTGAGTTTGGAAGATGAACGGTCACCCAAAATTCCTATACAATGAACCCCAAATGGTTATCCCAAATCGATTTCAAAGATTTCACGTGTGGAAGTTCGGTCCTTCTACTTATGCCCATTCCAAACTTTTCAGATCCTACTCAAATCCAAATATCTGTCGAAGAATACTCTAAAAAAGACATGTCAATTGTCAATCCAATCTCGGAGAGACAGGTTTATAGAAAATGGTTGGTTCATCCAAACATCTTTTCCAAGTATGATTGCATCATCCCAATGAACATCAAGCTCAATGAATGGGACAATGTTTGTATATCGAAACCAGAAGCTCAAGATTTAGTATATCTAGATTTTATAGTAGAATTTTATGAAACAGTAAGTTTTTTCATGGAAGAAGGAAGAGATTAGTTCTCTTTAAAAAGATATGGAAAGAATAGTTCTCTCTCATACACCAAGGCTGCAAATTTGATTGGAGTTCCGTATGAAGGAGAAAATGAATTTTGTTCTCATAAGTTTCCAGATGTTCAAGGAAGATTTCTTAAGGTGAAATCTATGGAGTGCCGATGTATTATAGATGTTAAGACTCCGATGATTGTTCACCTCACTACAAATTTTTAGATTCTCAAATTATGGGTTCTAGGATTCATCATATCAAGAAATGGTGACAAGGATTCATTAAAGAAGAGTGTTATATATATTTTGGATTTTCTGGTGAACCTAAGAAATATCAACTTGGTTAAGCATATTTTGTTTAGGATCGAGAATATAAAGAATAAAAATCTGAAGGCACAGATCATTATGTATCCAGACATTCTTTCGAAGATGATTGTTCGATGCTTGGAGTCTTTCAAAATTACTTTCAGTTCAAATCCAAGGAATTTCAAATTAATGTTGGTTAGTGATGATACTCTTAGAAGAATGAATGTTGGATTTTCAAGGGAATCTGAATAATTTTTTGACTTTCTTGAGGAAGAAGCTGAAGCTATCTCAAAGAAACAAGAGGCTTTTGAGACCTCTAAGAAGGGTGCCAAGAAGGGGAAAGTGAAGGTAGTGGAAGAAAACTCCAGAGCCTAAGGAAACCCAATCCGCACCTCCAAAACCTAAGAAGGAAAAAGATTTTCCGGATGAGGTAGTAGTTAAATGGAGGGAAGGAAAGAAGAATAAGAAAGTAGGGGAGCCTAGATTTGGTTTGGATCCTGCTAAAGAAAAATCCTTAAAAGGGAAGATTGCTGATGAGCTTGAAAATCAAGCAAAATAAAAGAAACAAAAGAAGAAGATGTATGAATCTGAAATTGTTCAATCACTTCTAAAGGATGTTGAGAAGGCTTCTGGGAAAATTCTAGTACCATAATCATTCTTAGTAGAAGCTTTAACTAAGAATATGGGAAAGGATTATGTGACTCTGAAAAAGGTCAAAGAAAAATAAGTATAATAATAAGAGGAAGAAGAATGCAGTGGTGATAACAAAGATCTCATTAAGAATGTATAGGAGTTTCATGAGAAGGAAATTCCATCTGAGAAACTTTCAATCCGAACTTATAATGTAGAATCTTTAAAAATTACTACCCCTGGGAAAGATGAAAAAGGTGAAGATGACATGGTTGAAGAAGAAGTGAATAAGCTGTCTGAAGAAGAAAGTTTTAATCAACATTTCATCCATCTAGAAGATGCTAAGGCAGGAGCTGAGAAGGAAGAGATAGAGAAAGACAAAATTTTTCATATGTATGATAGTGAACATGAGTCCCCTAATGAGGAATCCATTCTGAAAGATGATAATGGAAAATAGGTACTTTTTGATACACCTAGTAAAGATCTTGTGAAGAAGAAGAAATCAGGTGGATCATCAAAGAAGAAGGCAGTTGAGTTAGAGAACAAGCCCCCACCAGGAAAAGTTTCAGATACAGAATCATCCTCTATGGGACATGATTTCATGGTTTAGTCCTTGAAGAAGCTTATTGGCACCATTATAATACTTCACAGCATTGACTCAAGATTCCAAATGGTTCAACACAAACTAAATCAAAAATCAGATTCAATATCCATGGTGATGGATAAGTGTGTTAAGTTGGAAGTTGATTTGAAATATTTTTTCATAAACTACGAAGCCCATAAAAGATCTTTCAAGAAGATGACCAGCTGGTCAAGGAAAACTATATAATACATGAGAATTATTGATGAGTTCCATGATAGTGTCAAAGATTCCTTTTAAAACAAAGATAGTAAGATCAAGTATCTCACAAATAGCTTTGAGGAGAATATTACTTAGGAACAAAATTCTCGGATTCAAGAAGTGAAAGATCTGAATGGAAAGCTATATTCAGTTTCCCAGAGTTGGAATAGAGAAAGTGATCTCAGGATAGAGATAGAAGAGAAGCTTTCTAGTCAAGAAGAAATCTTGAATGGTCAGGGAGAATCTCTCAAGGATCAGGAAGATAAGATCAAAGACTTAGAGAAGAAAGTAGAGGATCTGAATCAACTTCTTAAGTGAGAAGAGGAAGATCATAAGAAGCTCAAAAAACTAAAAACAATAGGGAAGAAGCTGATTTCCAAGGAAATAAAAGGATAAATTTGTTTAAATACGATATTTTGTTGTATTATTTCCTTGTATAAATATTTCCAATCCTAATGAAATTATTGGGTTTCTCTTTATATATTTTTTTGTCTAGTACTAATATTTCAGGTACCATATTTTCTTTTCAATTCCTGGTCTTCATTTATGAAAATCACAAATGGGGAGAAAGGAAAAATAATAATATGTTAAGAATAAATTCCCTTATCAAAGGGGGAGTTCACAAAAGGGTGTGTTTTCATTATAAAGATTTCCATATTCAAGATAATGTAAAATCTCATTCAAGAAATTAGAATATGACCCTTAGTGGTTCCAAAACCTAAGTGAGAGTTACTTGTATTCTTCATTTCCCATGTGTTAAGGGAGATAAGTTTCACTTTCAAAGTCCAGAAAATTTTTTCTAAGTCGTTATATTCTTTTTCATAACGATGTTAGTGCTTTCCAAAAAGGGGGAGATTGTTTAGTTAATATGTCTTCCTTATTAATTTTCCATTCCTTCTAGTTTGGGGAGATTGTTAAGTCAATAAGGTTTCGTTATGACTTTACCATTACTTCATGTTTTGAAAATCACAAACACCCTATCTTAAGGAAAATTTCATTTTACCCTATGTTTTAATTTCATAAGGAAAATTTCATTTCCCAAGGAATATTATCCTTTCTATGTTTTTCATTGTTCATTTTCCTCTAAGTATAAAATTAGATCTCATATAAAATAACATTATAATATTATAGTACTTAGATATAACGAATTGTTTTTTTAGTATCCAGATTTAGGTTCTGAATCCTAAGAATTCAGATTCTAAACTTTCTGAGTTTTGAATCCGAGTTCTCTGAATTCAGAATCCAAAATCTTATGAGTTTTGACTCAAAGTTATCTGAATTCATACTCCGAACTCTTATGAGTTCAGATTCCTAATTCTCTGAATTCAGGCTCTGAACTTTGTAAGTTCAGACTTCGAACTCTTAAAAATTCTGACTCTAAACTTTTGTAAGCTAATACTACACACTCTTGCTAATTAAGACTCCAAACTTTTGTATTTTTAGACTCCAAAATCTTTTGAATTTAAACTCCTAATTTTACAGAATTCAAGACTCTAAACTTCCTTGAAATTCAAACTCCATAATTCTATAGAATTCAGGTTCCGAATTCTTCTGAATACAGAATCTAAATATCCTTGTATTATAGACACTGAATGAGTTTTTGGTTAGAATCTGATTTTTTATTTCCTAACATTCTTATAATTGATTTTAATTAAGTAACTATATTTTTTCTTAACCATGTTTTGGTTACAAAACAATGTTGTTCTTTCTGTTTCTAACCAACCATTGTTTGAGTGACATGTGTATAGGTCCCTCTGAAATTCAAGGAAGAATATTAACATTGTAGGAGGGAGACAACCATTGGATTTGTGCCTATAAATAGGAGCTAACTTGAAAGAGATCATAAAATTGATGTAATGTTCTATGACTCTACAGATTACATGCTGGTGAAGTGATTTCTAGAGAGAGACTCTCATGCTTAATGTGTACTAAACATCTTGTTCAGATTTGCTTAATGCGATTCTGAATGTTACTGAGTAGATTCAAGGGCTTACGGGGATATGAATACAGAGGTGCTGACTACCTTAAAGTTTGAGGAATTCATTGCTAAGGATGACAGAGGTGCCGACTACCTTGAAGTTGAGGGCTTGCGGGGATAACAAGAAAGACTCCAATAATCGTATCGAGGGCTTACCCTGGTGTGGCTAAGAAATACTTTCTTGAATGTATGAATCAAGGGAACTTTATACAAGGTTGTTGGATACCCTTCTCTTGGGGTTAAAATATTTTCTACTTGTTACATGTATTGTTTCATGTTTTCCTTTGCATTTTGATTGTTGAGGAAATTATAACTATCTTATACTTCCTTATACTTCTACACTCTGATTTAGTAAGATTATATATTCTTTAAGGTAGAATATTTATCTTTGTAATCTTTTTTTATGTTTCATTTCCAGAACCAATTTTCCGGAATTGCATCATCAGAATCATATTTTCAGAATCAACCAATTGTGTAGAACTAGAGGTTTTCTGAATTACCTTGTTTAACCTTGTTAAACATCTTCATCTTTTAAAGTTACAAAGAATTTTTAAAGTATAAAATTCAACCCCTATTTTATATTGAGCATCTACATTATTATTATGATTCTACAATCAGTATCATCTATCATTTCGATCCTACAGATTGTAATGTTATTTAAATGGAATTTGTGTTTACTTATTTACCTATCCATATTGATTATTCATTATCAATTAATTATAGTCATGGAATTTAAATAGAATGTGTTTTAGATATTTATATTTCCATATTAATTGTTTCTTATATAATCATGATAGTCATGTTTTTGATTAAATGTATTATGAGTTCACATATTTACCTTTCCATATAGACTATTCTATCTGAACTATTATTCATTTACTCACAATATCATTCACTTTATATTACTCTTACTAATAATTTTATCTTCCTCTTTTTTTTGTTTTCTTTCCTAGAAATCCATAATGTGAACAATGAATGATATGAATGGATATGCTGGAGTTAATATTGATATTCATGAAAGAAATTATTTTATTATTTGGATATTCAAATTTAATATGGGAATCATCTATATATATTGTTTACCAGAACAAATAAACAATATAGTCTGTAAAGATCTAATTCCATGTATATTTTGAATGTGTAATAAAGTAAACACAAGATCCAGGATACTATGGTCACCCTCGTTACAAAATAAATTCTGTTTTGATATTTATCATGGATATATATTATCCAAAACTAAGTTGACAGTGAAGGGAGACAAATTAATTTTCATAGTTGAATGTTAGGAAAAATTCAAGGAGATAAAATGAAGGATGACCAGTGAACTATTTCCAACATTATAGTGTTTTAAATTTTATTTTTGGAAAATAATGATGCATTGAATAAGTTAAATGGTTTAATACTTATGTATAATAATATGGTTATGGATTATTCCTCACACTAGTTCAATCTTCATATTTTTTATTTCTGGACACATGATTTAGAGATAAAATAAGAAAAAATTTAATTAAATATATTTATCTACTAATTTTATGTTGAAAAATGTGACATATATTCTGATAATAAAATCCTAAAGTATATATTAAGAAACATATATTTAAATATGAGATAATGGATATGGTAAGGGTTCATTAATGATTATGATTTCTCCATAAATTACCAACCTGGAATGGTGTAGAAGGTGGTTAATGCCATAAGTCAGAAATACTATTCCAATTATGGATAGAAACATATATATTATTTATAGATTTATAGAATATGTATCTTGAAATTAAAATGATAGTGGATATGTTATATCTTTTTCAGATGAATGTTCATATATCTATCCATGTGAGGTTGAAAGATGTGTAGAAAGAAGATATAACACTATTGAAGATGTTGAGGAAATTTATTGAGTTTCTTTATGATTATGATTGAATGATAACCTTAAATAATTGAGTTAATATCCCACCAATAAAATATACAATGGTTGATTTATTTAATTATTCACATAGTTCATCATTCTCTACTCATCTTGAAACGATAAAGATTTATACTGATCTGAATAATTATTTTTGATTGAAAAAATTGAAAGGTGATATAATAGAGTATTAATTTTGATGAATGATGGGCTAGATTGATAATGATGAGAGAAATATGTATGAGTGGATTTTTCCATATTTACCCATACTAGAATATAAATGGTAAATCATTTATATTTATTTCATTATCGGACACCTCAAAAAATCTAAAGGAAATATTAATATTCATGTCATTTTCAATATTACTAAAAGACCAGTACATTTCATTCCAATAAAATAAGATTTCACTTATGATATTATTTCCCAGATATACATTATGATGTTTTTAAGGATCCATGTAGTTCCACATTCTGTTGTATCTGATTGAGCAATGAGGGTTACCTTGATGTTTTAGAGATGTCTCCAATATGATAAAAAAATAGAACATAAAAACATCACAAAATATATATAAATAAAGTTATTATAAGAATAATATTCATACCATATAATACATATTTGGATTATATTATATAGATTAATTTTTTTTGATATTAACACCTCTCACTTGTCAAGTTTTCTTACAACAATTGATTTCACTAAATCATTCAAAATATTCTATGTGAATCCCTCTATGGTAGGAAGTTTGGATCTCCAATGGGTTATTGTAAATGTGTATAATTAAATATATTTTTAAATTATATTTCTTAAAAATAGTATTTAGTATAAAATCTATTCAATAGCTCATTAGGGTAGCTCATAGTCAATAGAAAATCAATCCTAATGATAATCCGATAAATCTAGAGTTTGGAGTTGGTGAAATGGTATTATTATGAAAATATATTCGGATAATGGTTTTGATATTTGTAACTAAGATAAAAATATGGCCTATATATATATGTCCCTTATAAATATTAATCACATCGCGACCATTTGATTTTTTGTATATTCAACCAAATCTCACTCGAGTTCATGATGTGTTCTATATATCTCTATTGAGGATGTACATACCAGATCCTTTACTTGTATATAAATCCAATTTTGTATCATTGGATAATGATCGCTATTATGAGGTCTAAATAACATAAATTAATTATGGAATATATTTTTTTTCCAAAAAAGACCACTCAAATGTTCAATGTATTGTGGAAAAACCAAAAAATGGATGTATATATGTGGGTATAAGATAATGTTATGATCCAAATTTTTCTTCAATTTTTTAATTGGGTGATCTATTTTTTATGTAATAATTGTTATGATGTATTAATATTAAAAATCCTATGAATTTCTATTATATATTTATTAAACAAAATTGATGCATCTGATATCTTTCTTCACATTCAATATTGAGTTTAAATTAAATATGACATACTATTTAAATATTATTATTAAATATGATAGTTTTCACCTAGTGATTGGATTGGAGGCCATAAATATGAGTAACTAAATTATAAAAGTTTTATTTTTTACACATGCTGAAAAATGAAATATTTTTTATAAATTTATTAGAAATGAAAATAGATGCATTTGAAATTAAGAAAACTATGTTTTTATTAAAATTTATTTTTATTTGTTAAATGTATTTTTATTAAAATAAATTAATTTAATAATTATTGATGATCTAATTAGGTAAATATAATGATTATATACATAATAAAACATTTTCACATAAATATAATTATTTTTAGTATGAAAGTAATACAAATAAATTTAGTGTGAGGCTTAAAAAATTAATTTTTGTAAAAATTATTTTCATTACATTTTTCAAACATTTTTTGGATGATTTTTATTCCATTAAAAAAATTGATAAAGATAAAATGGTTAATGTATTTTGAATCACTATGTCTAAAACTTTAATGTAGTTAAATTTCATTTTCGTTCATTATGAATACTAATTGAGGTTTAAATTCATTATTATATTAATTTTAAAAGGGTTAATTGGGTTTAATGAAAAGACATAAGTGTAAAAATAATAAAAAAGTATCAATATATTATTTTTTATTTCTATTTTGAAAAAAAAACATTATATTATTTTCTATTGGGTTAATTTATTTAACTTTTAGTTGAATATGAAATTATATTTTAATGTTGTAAGTATTTATAATAGTTTCACTCCTCCCACTTATAAAAAGGAACAACTTCTAATACCATTTACACATAACTTAATCTATTTATCATGAATAATATCTACCCAAATAAACTATAATTATCCTTATTAATTAAATTGATGTTATTTTCATCCCCAAAGTCTAATTCAATAATTCTTAACATGTATTTCAATGGAGAAGGTATGATCATGTGTTGTTATTGATATTTTTAATGAATGTTTCATTATTAACCTTGTAAAAATATTCAACAAAAGTATAAATATTAAATAATAAGTATAATTACAATACTATGATGTTGTTTTGTAATTATTATTCTCATTTTATATCTACTTCTCATCCATTATAAAATGATAATTTCACTCATGAATATGTGTGGACTACCACCTCCATGAAGTGATGTGATCCGTTTTTTCATTTAAAAATTTCATGGAGGCATGGGAAAAATTTTCACAAACATATATGATGTTAATGATATAATTGTTAATATATATTGATGAATTATTATTTATATTTCTATTGTTACAAAAATAAAATAGTGAAAGAATCACTTGTACATATGTATGTACTACAATGTTCACTAAGAAATATAATTCATTATTAATCACTATTTATTACATGATAGTAAAACTATAAATATGAAATAAAAATGACTCATAATATATGATTATTATTTTTTATATAATTAAACTATAGACAAGTTTTAAGGAATAGAACTATTAAATCGAAACATGTAAGGAAAACTGACCAAATTTCACTTGAAATTTCATTTTAAAACAAAATTATTAATAAATTAATTAATAGAAATCATTATGGAATTATTAATAGTTTGTTATATTTGAATATTTTTACATAATATATTTATAATTAATCTTTATTTATTATATATAATGTTTCAATACATATGAATTAATATGGATCCTAAGGCAAGGGTTCATGTTACAGTCTTATTTCATTTCAAGATTGTCTATTTCAAATTTCTAGTGATGGAAATTATATGGTTATTATCATTTAAACCCCATGTATTTTCTTCTCCAATAGCTATTCATGAAATTTTTAACTATTATTACCATTATACAGTTTTCATTATTTAAAAATATTTAGATAATGTTTTTATGAAAAATAAACATTATTTGTTATCTGGAAAAAACTTATTATATGCGCCTCTTCTATAAAATGTTTTTATTGAATTTTATTCGACATGACTAAATTATTATTTACATTTACTCTAATTCATATTTTACATTTTGTTTATTTTTTTAAAAGGGATTTTATGAATTCTTTTTGAATATATTGTTTTTGATTTTTTACAAAAAATAGATAAAGGAATATTTAATTTAACATTTACTGCCAGAATTTATATTCTCATCATCTTGAATATTATTTTATTTAAAGATTCCCTTTTATAGTTGGATGAAAATTTTAGTACTATTTTTTTCCAAATTAAATGAAATTTTAGTTTTTTTTAATTATACCAAAATGAAAGAGATTCATCCATGTCTATAATTAAATAATCAAATGCTATTAAAATTGGGTTTTTCTACCATGTTATATTCCTTTATAGTTTTTTATAAATTATTGTCGATATGATATTGAATGTTAAAACACATTCATTCAATTTATGGTTATGATGACAATGTTTTAAGAATGATTTTTATGAAACATGTTTTTTTCTCATAGGATAATTAATTAATGATGATATATTTATGAAACACATTTCATTTCATTAGGTTAAAATATGATTATATAATTAATTCTATTATGATATTGCAGAACAAACACATATTATTTTAATTAAGGGTTGGGTTGGCCCTAAATTATGCATCCCTATAATTCATTGGTTAATGATTGATATCTAATGAGATAAGTTGTTCTAGAATTTTATTTGAATCCGATTCAGTAATGGACTCTATCTATTATTATAGGCTTGGGATTGAAACATAACTTAGGAAATCTGGAATGATGACTGAACCCAAAATAATATTAATGTCTTAGATGTGATCCTCTACTATATAATTTGTTTTCCATACTTATGTGTATGAAAGAAACCTATGTATTATGCTTGTGATATAATATTATTGATCACTATTGTTATTAATGATTCCTCACACTTATGATTCATATATTATAATGTTATTATTATTTATTTTGTGAATCATAAATTATAATGTATTGTTGATTGGGTATGAAATTCTTAAGCTATAAAGTATTTACAATAAAAATTTTCTTAATGTGTAATCACTTTTGATTAATGATTGAATTAAATGATGTTACAATAACTTAGAATATGTGCACTTCATTTTTTAAATTTAATTTCCCCATGTTATGAAAAATATTATAAATTTGGATATTTATTTGATGTGTACTATGAGATATGATGCTTGTATGATATGATTAAAATATTACATTAAATAATATGATAATCCATATATTCTCCAAAGAAACAATTACTTTATGATCCTTAAGCATGTATTAAATTGAATTTTATTGAATAATCATCAATAAAGATGAAAATGATTTTTTTTTCAGGATTCAATCATCTTAGTGATCCCATTATCTGTGAATATTTTAGTTTTTTGGGTTTGATAAAAAATTCTATAGTAAATAAGTAGTCATTTCAGGGAAGTAAAATAGTGTAGAACTTCTTTATAAAGTTCAGTTTTCAGAGATTTCACGATAAAGTTAATTCAAAAATACTTTTTTGTGATAAAAATTGTTAATTCCACTTTGTAGAAGGAAACTTGTAAGGCTCCATCATAGACAATAACTAAAAAAACATCTTTCTATCGGTAGTTTTAAAATCACTCTCCTTGAACTAGAATCATTAAATGTCATTCAATGTCCATATTATTATCCCACAGAATTATATAGATAATGGTGACGTCCTAATTTAAATTTGAGCCTCATGATATTGGTTTGGGTGAATGAAGAATCTATTCCAAGGATGGTTTGTAACATCAAAATATTGTAAAGAAATAAATTCTTTTAATTAATTAAATTTTTTAATAGATTGTGTTACAGAAAATACATTGTTTATATTTCATCATACTCAACAACATGTTTATATTTTGTTGCACGTAACATCAAGTTACTTTGATTAATTCTATTACACACATGCTTGAGAATTATCAAAAACTAATATTCCATTAATATTATTATTGTATAAACAATATATCCATTGGAATAGATGTAATGAAATACATTTTATAAATTATTAATTATAGTTTACACATGTTTATAATATGAATTCATTGGTTAAAAATTAATTATAAATTAATTTTATGACCAATTGAATATAAAGCATGTAACAGATCATATAATGATAGAATTTGTCTTTTAATGGTTTATTAATATTTATTAATTAGATAATATTTTTTAAATTAAATGAGATTCAATTTTGAAAAGCATATATGATATGAAACTTTCATTTCTTCTAAATCTTATGTTTTATACAAGATTGAGCTAAACTAAACAATAATATAATATAATATAATATTGTAATATTTCCACATTTTTATGGAATTATTTTCATAGAAATAAATTTTTCAATATTATAAATTTTATTTTCCAAAACATAGTAAAATTATGAAATCATAATATGAAAATTTACTTTGAGTGATTTGTTTTCTAGGAAGTTTCTTTTTTATTAACAATGTAAAACACTAAATTCTAATTCAACTATACGGTTTCATCTAATATATTTATATTATTAAATTATATTCTAAATTTGTTTAAAATATTAATTAGAAAAATTTTACAACATGAAATTCTATTTTTTACATCTGAATCAATTTCAAAATGAAATTTGATATAAAAACATTTGGAACTTTTGAAACATTTTTACTTTAAAAACCTGTTGTTTCATCAAATATTTGGGATACTTTTTAAATTAATTTCTTCAACTTATATGTTTTTAGTGTTGAATAAATGATTAAATATTTGGATCTGTATAATTTAAAATATATAGTAATTCCATCTATGTTTTTGACAAAAATGTTAAACGAAATTAAAATTAATTTTAGTGATTAAGGTGAAAATGTGTTTACATAGTGGTTAAAAATTAATATTTTATTTCAAAATGACCTAGAAACATTTCAAATCCCCATTTTAAGGACCTAATTCTACAATATTACATATTTTATATAATTTTGATCTTATTGGGGTCATATAATGTTAGGGAATCTCCCAAAAGTGTTTATATTTTTATGTTTACAAAAATGTCATTCCCCCTACACTATAAAAATGCACTCACCACCCACACTTATTCACATATCTAAATCCCTTAATCATGAAAAACACCTACCCAAAAAATTTCCAAAATCCTTAACCTCACCCTAGAGGCCTAATTTTATGCATAAATCGAACCAATATCTACTTTGTTGCAATGTAATTGGAGTTACCTGATGAAGAGTTAACATTAATATACATAATTTTTTTCCCTTATCCCATCCTTTAATTACAATTTTTATCATGATTATATAATGAAATCAGTATCATAAATATCATATAATTTTTTATGTTAAATTTTATTTTTACACCTACACACACTTTGATCAAATGGGTAACGAAATCACTGTTTTTGTGTACGACTAACTATCGCCTCACAAAATGATGTCATTAATTTTTTATTTACCACCTCTCATGGTTGGGAATTATGATGCGGAAAATATTTTAATATGATATATATATATGGGATATTTATATTTTCTTAATACTTCATGAGTTTTTTATACACATACATTCATGCTTTATATTTTATGGGAATATGATAACATCATTTATTGACGTGTGGACTACTACCTCCTCAGTGAGATGTGATAGATTCACATTTCACATAGAATTTATTAAGGATGAGTTTAATAAAAATATATTACATATATAAAATCTATATTATATTAATTTAATGATTATATTTTTTAATAATAATATATCATTTTCTTTATTACACCATCCACATAATAAAAATGTGATAACATCGTTTGTGGATGTGTGAAATAATTCCTCCTCAATGTGATCTGATTAGTTTTACATCACAATAATTATAGATATAATTTTATATGATTATATTACACGGTAACAATTATATAATGTTAATTATGGAATAATAAATGTTACTTACCTTATTTTTATAATGATCATTGAGAAATGGGAATATTACTCATTCATATGTATGGACTATATAAAACCCAGACCCCTGAAGCCTAATGACGGTGCATTATTTTAATACATCAGAATGATTACAAGGAATCATGACCTGAAGGACCAATCAGTTTAGTAGTATTGGAAATTATAGTAAACACATGAACTTTACAATACAATTTCTAATATAAATCACAACACAGATAATCCTTTATAACAAAACTATTACCATAACATAACCCTACATATAAATCATAAAAAAATTATTGCCATCCCTGGAAAATAATACATAATAAAGTTGTGTTCTAAGATGATTAGTAAAGACAAACAATATACTGGAAGCTATCAGAATTATTCATAAACTCTTAAAAGATGGTTCAAAACTAAAACACAAGCCATTGAATACATTTTCTTCAACACAATATATTGAGAATAAATCAAATAATTTGATTTAAACATTCACTGGGATATTATACTAGTCAAATAATCACATGTAAAATCAATAAATAATCTCCTAATGAGGAAATACATAGGTTTAGGCAACTAAAACATACCATCGATGCCTCAGCCAAGACATCTAAAAATAAATGGTTATGGCATCAACTAAATCCATATCTAAAAATAAATGGGCATAGAATAATCTAAGTCCATATCTAGTTTGTCTTCTGAGACCTACCAATACATCTAGGGGCAATAGAAGGCCTCACTTTTCCATTACTAATTCCAATACATTCATCATATGAAAATGATGAAACATAACATAAATAGTCATATTAAAAATAACATATGAAATGTTAATAAATTAACAATTAACCGTGAATGGAATAAAAATAACACCACCACAGTCAATCATATCACAAAACATTTAGTACAATATGGAATATTGTATCATAATAAATCCATCTCAATTATCATAAAATCCAACAAAGTATTTTGACATAGATGAAAATAATTTAATAAAATCATTAAAACACTTTGAGAGAAATATCTCTTTTTACATTGAAAACATTAAATGTTGTGAAATTTAAAAAATAATACACATAAAATAGAATTTTTAATAAATTTTTCCCATACCAGTTTGAAACTTTTGAATGTGGTTAACATTTAAAAAAATTTAAGTCCATATATATACATCGTTAAAACTTTTTTGAAAAAATGGACATTAAAGAGAATGTTATAGAAGTATAAATATTTAAAACAATTATAAATATGTATTGGTTAAAGAGTCCCTTACATAAAACCATAAAAATATTCATTTTGGAAACATTTTTATGAAACATGGACATGAATTATTAATATTTTCCAGCAAACACTTATACGTCAACAACTTCGTATAATAAAAAGATTTTGAAATTAACCCTTACCTTACGTCCTATACTCCCCATACGTGTCCAAAAGTCATAGATAATGTTTTTAAAATATTATTTACTTATATCAGAATAAAAATAATATTAATGATATCACATATTATTCTATTATGAATTTATATTACCTGTTTATTAATAATTACAACTGAATGTAACATTTCGGGTAATAATATCTTTATTTATTTTACCTGTTTTTACTTGTTATTCTTCATAATATTACATAGATAAATATCTAATTACTTAAAAAAATTATAATATTATTTATATATGACATATATTGATAATATAAATATATATAACAGAGATATATATATATATATATAAGAAATTGATTACACCGTTCATAGAGATGGTACGCCATACGTACGCATTAACACTGCTTCTGTTTTCATATCATATTGAGTTTGAGTAAGTGAATGACATATTTGAACATTTATATATATATTTATATATATTATTCTATTAGACTTATTAATGAATTATACTTCATAATTAATCATAATATATATATTTTTTATAATCATTTTTGGATGGTTGACATGGAAGATGAGTCTCATCACGTCGTGGAGACGTAAGTCGTACATACACACGAGCAAAAAAAATCTTTTCTTTAATTGTTAAATGGTATGGAATTGGATGGAATAATAATTTTATAGAAATTTTATCATGTTGTATTTCTTATTTAAGTCATTTATATTATGCATTATACCTGTCAAAATAAAGTATAGATGAAAAAATAGTTTACACCATGGCATTGAGATGATAAGCCGTACACACGCAAACATGGTGGTACTGTTTTTCATAGGATGGGTAAAAGAAGGAATATTGTTGTACTATAATCATGAAAGAATATAAACATATATTATATTTTACAGTTATTATTTAGTACGGCTAGAATATTGTAAGAGAAAGTTGAAGAAGAAAATAAAATTGAAGGAAGGGATAAAACTATTACCTCTCCCTCGAGTGTCTCCTTTTGATTTTCACAAAAGAACTCCATAACTTGGTTTTCTTCCCAAAGTGAAGACACTAGGATTATTTGATAGATGTTTGGAGAGTAAATGGGTAGGTTTTGGCTGATAAAAAGGGATTTGGATGTTTGAATTAAAGGGATGTAGAAGTTCGATTTTATAAATGAAGTGACAGGCACATTAGGAAAATCGTAAAATATTAATTTAACATGAAATGATTTTCGGATTCTAATTTATGAAAATTGATTTAATTCAATAATAATATTATCATGGGTCTAGATCCTCTGAACCAATAGATTTTAAGCAATTTTAGATCACAAATATAAAATTTTTGTTTGGCTTTAACACTTATTTAAATAAGTTAACTCTTACAACGTCTTCTTGTATATTTAAGCTATATAGTTAATATATTAACTATGAAATACCAATAGAAACTAAAGTGGACCATTAATGAAATTATTATCTCTATATAAGTAGGTTGGATGAATCTTATATTTTTATGACTATTATACCATTTAATAAAACAGTTTTCGTTTTAAAAATTCATTTATATTAATTTTGACAATATTTAGTAATTTATTTTTTAGAGTCATAACAACTTTATTACTTCCAAAAATAAGAATTAAATCATCCCTAAAATGTCAATGATATCCAAAAAATTTGGGTATGGAATCAATGTCATGACCCGTCCTCGATGCTCGTGTCGTGACTACCCCAAGCCCACCTTCCATAGGTCAGGGGCTGGCGACTAGCACCAAAGGCATAAATCCTGATAACTGGGAAGATATTGCCTTTATAAAACATAAACACATCCAACTAGAGTACAAGAGGAGGTAATACACTATGTGAAAAATAAAGTGTAGAAAAGTAAATGGGCCAGAATACAAACCCAATTGAAAAGTACAGCTACAACTAAACGAATGTACAACAGAACAGACAAACAAATGGAAGATAGAAGTAGCTCCTCGGTCATCCACCTCAGATCCTACCTGAAGGGTAGGTACAAATTTCCACCTCAACCCTCACACCTTCCAACCTCCTCCATGTACCATCTCATCATTAAGTCCACCTCTGGGTACTGACTCGTCGTGAGGTCCACCTCCAGGAACTGAATCATCGTGAGGTCCACCTCCGGGTACCGTCCAGTCCTTGTACACTCGATCTCTATCAGCGATGTCTGTCGTCATCATCCAGCACAACGAGGTGTAGGCATAGCCCGTGCAAGGGTGAGTATAACTAAACTCAGTAGGGACCCCGAGACACTCATGGTCTCACTAAATCCAACAAAGATAACCACAAATAAGGAACTCAATAGATAACCATTACTTAGGTATAAGCCCATACTAATACCTAAGTTATCAAGTAACCCATCTCCATCAAGAGGTATTCACAAAGGTTATGAAATAAATGGATAAACACTACTTAGGTATATGCCCATTAATATACCTAAGTTATCAAGTAACCCATCTCAATCATGAGGTAAAGACAATGGTTATGAAATCAATGGATAACCACTAATTAGGTATACACCCATACATGTACCTAAGTTATCAAGTAACCCATCTCAATCATGAGGTAAACGCCAAGGTCATTGACTCAGCTCAAACCAGGATTTTCATTAATGATACCAAAACCACAACTGCCGGAGAACTCCTACTCTATCGAGTACAATAGCCATGTCAAGACTCCGAGGTGCTACTCACTAACCTTAGACTGCTGAGTTACTCCTCCTGTCGAGTACCGCGGGTCCACACCCAAACACAGTAGTACTCCCCACTAGGGGTCTGCCACCCAAACACAGTAGTGGTTTCCCTAATAGCCTACAAAGGTACTCCTCTTATAGAGTACCACGAGTCTGCTGCCAACTAAGAGGTGCTCTGTCCTCCATGGATCTGTCGCTAAATACCAGGCGCTCCGTCCACTGGGCAAGTCGACTCACTCCAATTCGAATCGGTCAAGCAATCGTCAGGTCCACAGCTACTAGGTCTCTACACTCCGTACGCTCGTCTCTGGGAGGATCTGCTCCACGAGTTACGGTTCGATACTCCAAGTATCACAATGTCCTACAAAGAAGTATCACAAAGGAATGCCTTGTCACAGGAGTCTCAACGCAATAGACGATGTGTCAATCGGATGCTCGATCTCTGAGTTATTAGCCTTTTCGTCCCGGGGACCCAGTTGGTTTTGTGTAAGAACCAACCCGACTATATCTCAAATGTACCCCAAACTCTCATAGGGTATACTCAATGGGACCATTTCTCAACGTGATTACCAACACCGCTGATGGTTCGTCAAACGGACGTCCGATCTGAAAGTTATCAGCTTTTCCATTCTAGGGGCTCAGTTTGTTTTCGGGTACAATCCAACTCGGCCTTACTAAAACTATGTTAAAACCACATGTGAATTATTCCAAAAGATCCTTCTCATCAAGAGGAATTCAAAAAAGTCGACGACATGTCATTCGGACGTCCGAAGCTGAGGTTATAAGCGTTTTTTCTCTGAGGTTCCGGTTGGTTTTGTGTTCGAACCAACCCTGCCATACCAAAATTTTCCAAAACCTTTAATTTAATATACTGAAACGACCGTCCCTATCCAAGGAATCCTATGAAATTGACGGTGCGTCGATCGGAGGTTTGTAGCCCAAGATATGAGCATTTAACTAAAGAGGGTCCGAAAATAGGGGGTTTGGGCCCGGTCCGACCCGGACCAATACCTCCTGGGTCGGCCTGGCCCGGGTGGCACAGCCTAGCCCAGCGCTGGCAGCCCAGCCCGGACGAACCTCACGGTTGGCCGTGTGGCTGGCCGACTAGGCAGAGTGGCGGCGCCCAGAGGGGCCTTCCCTAGTTGCAGATTGGGGGGGGGGGGGGGTGTTATACCCCCCAGTTTCAAAGAAATGGACGGCCTTAACGGTCGGCCCCTTGGGTGACCGTGGGACCCCCTTGGGTCCCGCCTCTTGATGGCGCCAGCGGCCGGCCCAGACAGCCACCCTTCCAAGACTTCCGCGGCTTCTTCCACTAGCACAACCCACTCTGGCCACGCCCCTCCGCCGCGGTCCGACTCTATTCCGCAGCCTTCCTCAGCCTCTCTGGTGCGGCACGACGGCGCTGCGCACCACCACTGCCGTGGCCCGCTCCAGCCACAATCCCCTTTATCCCCGCGCAGGGCAACGACATCGTTCCGCCTTCTCCGCGAACTTGCATGGCTGCGGTTCCCAGCCGATCACTGCCCGGTGCAGTGGCACCGTGCACCTCCGCCTCCAACATCATTGAAATTTTACAAAGAAGACGAGAGGAGAATCGGCCGTGTTCGTGCGGTCTGATCTCCTCCCATTACGACGATATCATGTGGCCAATTCCTTAAGTAATTAATAATGATGATAAAGTCTTGAACAAGAAAAGAAAACCCCTATATCGCAAAGACGTCGCACGTCGTGGAGACACGGAAATAGGCAAGCGTCATGATGATCAGACGTCGCGGAAGATCAGTTCTGATTCTATTGACGTCGGAGGGAGGGTCGTCATTGATGAAGACATTCCCCACGGTGGTGTCTCCTCCCTTGACGCGGACGATGAAGAGGAGAAGGTACGTCGTCGGTGACTTCACGTTCTTCGTCGGAGGCGTCCTTTGACGGAGGCGTTCTTCGTCGAAGGCGTTCTTCATCGAAGAGGTGTTGTTCTTCTTCATGAACGTTTTTCATTGTAAGGAGGGAGCTCTTCTAAATTCTCCAAGAATTTCCCACACAATATTTGGCCAACCAAATATTAAAATGAGGTTTCTCCCATTTTAACAACTTTCCAAGCTAATTAAATTTAATTCAAACTTATGAATTAATTGAATGGTCAGAAAAATATTAAGTGGTATGAGAGAGATACAATGTGGAGAGGATCCACTCCAGTAAATGAGTGGAGTTGTCATGCATTAAACAAGGGGTGAGTTATGGGGAATTCAAAGGGGTTATGGGGAGTTCAAAGAGAGTTAAGGGAATGTGAAAGGTTTGGGATCGTGTGGGCCCCACCTCACAAATATCCTTACATGGGTAGTTAGAAGCTTGTGGGTCCCTCCCCAACTCCCCCATATAGGATAAAACCACCTTTGAGATAAAAATAAAATTGTTCCACAATTTTATTCACTTCTCATTTAATCCACAAATTTTAACTTCTCTTCCTGCACAAACGCAACTGCAGTAAAGGTCCCCTTAAGCAATTACTGATGCTGCGAGTTCATCTGTGCCCTCAAGTTTCAATTCCGAGCACCGGTTCAAAAGATAGAAAAATCCATTTGTTCGTTTACTGAACGTACCCGAGCTAAACTTCAGAAATTAATTCCAGGCACACCTAGCCTCAAAATCAGGTGCCGTCAGAAGCCACCGACTCGAAAAATTCCAAATAATTAAGAAAACATTTTCCTTGAAATTTTCGGGTCTTTACAATCAAAAATCTGAAATTACATTTATTTTGGTAATTATAATATCATTTATTTCAATTATTGATTAATATAGTAATTAATGTACCATCATTGTTTTATAAATAGATTTATTTATATAATGTATATAAATAATATACCATGATATAAGAAATACTTTTATATTTCTAATGAATATTTATAGTTTAAGTGGTTATTTTTATAAAAAATTAAAATTGTTTTGGTTATGACATACGTGTTTATGTTATCTTTTCCTTTTCATTAAATTAAAAATTATAAAAGGTCATTATCACACCCAACTGGCTCTATGGGGTCTTAAAATAGACCTAAAAATGCTCATGGTCAGAAATATATGATCCAATAGGATTATAACATGTGTTAGTGTAGTTTTATTTTCTTATAATATTATTTTTAACCTTATTTACCTGAATTACCCTTTGACTATGGTAAATAAAAAAATTACTGATGTTATTATTCACAGTGTCCAAATATAAAAGATACATATTTAAAAAATTTGGAACTTATAATTCCATATATGGAATAATTGTTTCAAAGTTAAAAACAAATAATTGGTAGAAAATGATTTAAAATAAATTCATATTGCCAAAACTCTAAATTGAGTTTTTAAGAAGTCAAAACTATTAAAATATTGACATGTGTTTATATTAAATTTCAATGTGAAATTACTTACAATGACCACAGTTTTACTAAAATATAAAAACTTAATCCAATTACACTTTAAAACCAATTAAAAATACAATATATATATATATATATATAATTTAGATGAAAAAGCAGTTTGGAATTAAATTATAGTAATTTTCATTATTCATTAAAACAGAAATATTATAAAAAAACAAAAAATATTTATACAAACTAAATTTTATGCCCCTAATATAAAGATAATAGATATCTTATCAAATAGAATATATAAAAGTGTCAACTTTTGGATTTAAAAATGGTTCTCCATTAAAAGGCGATAAAACTGCATTTTTGAAAAATACATCTTTTATCTGAAAATAGAATTTTTTCTTATATTATGTTGAATAACCACATAAAATGAATGATAAAATTATATGTAATATATATAAAATTAAATTTTTGGTTAATACTATTCATACCATATTCTAAAATGGCTAGTTTGATAGGTTGTGGTTTTTTAGAACTCAGTATTGCGTGCAACACAAGCTACTAAAATATTTAAAAAGAAGCATAACATGGAAGCTTGGGGTGTTAAATTATCCCCTAATTCAACAAATTAGGTACTTTCAATTTTCAATTTTAGGTTCAGTAACTATTGTTTTATTATTCAAAATCCCTTTATTGTTATCCCACGTCAAGAAAAACGGTTGATAAAACTTCCAGATTAAAATAAAGGGAAGTAAGAAGGTTTCTAGAAATAACACATACTATGGTTATGTGTATGAAAACATGGACATGAGAGAAAATATAACCATAATGAATTTATGGAGAGTGATAGCGAACATTATAATGAGAAATTTAACAACCAGAAAGCTATAAATCTATGATGATCAAAGGGACCATTTGTTTCATCGAAAAAGAAATTACTAGGAATTCATTTTGGGTTATATGATAATTTACCTAGTAGTGTATAATTAATTTATTTCACACTCTATGAAAACAAGTAATCATACATAATTTAAATTTAGAGTTTCATACTTTAATTAATTCATACCACAAAATCATCTTTCTGTTAAGAAGAAAATAATGCACAAAAATATTCTATTTATATTTATCGTATATAGTTCCAAATATAAACATATACATTTAAATAAACAAAACTATGTTATACTAACAAGGAAATAAAATATTCCAATGTTAGGTGATGCACCCTTATCACTTTTCAATTTTTCGGTTCAAGTCTCATGGCCCTACCGGACGAGACAGGTTGTTTCCTGACCAGTGGGTTGTCCTTTTCTTAACAGTATAACATTCCAAAAAAATTTCTTAAGAAATTTATTAACCCTGAACAATAGTGTCGAATTTATAACTTAATCCATTAAAAATTTTAAGTTAATCAAAAATACTTTTCTCCAAACTCATAGTCTAAAAATTTATAAACGAGGTTTCAAAACAGACATGTGAATACTTTCGTCATGTATTCTCTTAAAACATGTTAATAATATGAATTACCTGAAAACCTTATTGAACAAGTTTATTATTCATTATTCCACATGTAAAACATAGAATACTAGATATACACCTTAAATCCAAAAATGTTGAAAACTCCCAATAATGATTGTATAATACTTTTCTTAAAGATACCATTAATCTGTTCCAAGTATATAAATAATATCCAATCTACTCTATCCAAATCAATTATCTATTTTTTCAGAAATCATTATCTGAGTATTAGAAACATATTAAGGGGTTTATTTCCCCCAACAATATATTTTCCAAAATTATTCACTTGAAACTATATATCTTTACTTAATACTATACTATCTAAAATACTTAATTAAATGGTACTATAATACAATCCTAATATACTCTATAATTATTATAACTAGTACATCATTACTAAAATTCTCAAATGACACAATTCATAAAAAAAACATAAGAACAGTAATCACTCCTATTTATCTGTGGTAGTATCATAACTTTACTATTATCCAAGATAATCATTTTGAGTATACACTAATGATTGAGACATTTATTCGCGTAGTGTCCCAACTCTTTACTGATGAATCATTGTACATTTGAAACTATTTTTTACACTTGAAATCACAAATGTGGTGTCCTTTTTCTCCACACTTATAACAAACTCTCATTCCCTTCAATAAATTACCAATATGATTCATTCCATAGTTATCACATGTGGGAAAATCCTTCTTTCCCTTATTCCCTTTATCCATCCTTTTCTATGCCATCCCCTTATTCTCATGATTTCCTTCAAAGACATTTGACTCAGAGAATGATTTTCTTATCTTATTAATACATGATATTTTTTCTTCATATGATGAGAATACATGGGAGACTATTTCACTTACAAATGTTTTCCTAAGAACATGAAATCTATTATCTTTCTTACTCATTGGATCATACTTTTGGTTGGATTTCTCATTCTTTTTATAGGGCGCCATTTAAAAATGAAAACATATACTAGGATAGATCATATCATAATGAATAATCCAAAAAATAAAAAATGCTCATAATTAATTACATATTTACACATATCTAGTATCATAATCATAAAAATGGTTTCTTTGGGGACATATTTACTCATAAATCCTTCATAACAGTTTGTAATGAAAATATAAATTATTCTAAGAATATCACTCAGGAGTGTAAAAACCAGTGCATAGTAAGGATCATAGTCGTATACCAGGTTGCCTTGAGTTATGCCTAGAACACCATTTTGGAGCTGTTACTCCTAGGTACATCTCCGCCAGAACCACACCCACTTTTTGTAACAATATAGGGATTTATTTTCTTGGAATACCCACATAATATCTACAATACTGAAATTTTATGATGTTCTTAAATACTTATCCTCATATTCTATCTTATGGTAATATTCAATGAGCAAGGTTTTTCTAATTATAACATAAAATATTGGGGCTAAACATCCTTTGATACCAACTGTGATGCCATAAACCTAGAATCCTAGAGCCGGTTCATTATTTTAATACATTGGAAAGAAAACAAGGAATTATCTCCCTAAGGACAGATTAATTTACAAGTCTTGGAAATTAGATTACATAATTGAATTTTATATTATAATTTCTAACATAAAATAAAACATAGATAATCCATTAAGAATAACATTGTTCTCCAAGAATAACACTACATATCAATCATAAAACACTTCTTAGAATCATTGGAAATGAAAACCTAATAAAGGGGTGAGCTCAGATGATCTGAAAGGATAAAATATATCATGGAATCTATCAAAAATAAGCATGAATGTTTAAGGTAATGTAAAAAACTAAAACACAAGCCTTTTAAAATGCTATATTTAGTATATTATAAAAAGAATAAATCAAATAGTTCTATTTAAATATTCACTGGGATAGTCTAATAGTTGAATAATCACATTTAAAATCAATAACTAATCCTATAATGAGGGAATCCATATTGTCATGCATCTAAAACATACCATCAAGGTCTTGACCAAGACATGTAGAAATAAATGATTATGGCCTATTCCAAACCAATATCTTAAAATAAATGGGAATTGCCTTAGAAAAGTCTATATCTATTTTGTCTAATGAAACCTATCGATGCATCGAGGTGCTATAGCGGGACCCACCCATCACTTATTAAGTCCAATGTATTCCTCATATGAAAATGTCGAAATATAACAAAAAAATTCATATTAAAACTAGAAAACTAAATATTGACACTTTATCCATAAACAATGTATGTTATAAAAATAACACATACATAGTCAAACATTTAATAAAACATTAAATACGATATGTATTATTTTAACATAATAAATCAATTTCAATTAAGAATAAAATTCAACAAAGGATGTTGAAAAACATGAAAATAATATAATAAAATAATTAAAACTCATATAGAGAAATATCCCTTTTTACATTGAAAAAAATCAAATGTCACGCAATTTATAAAAGAATATATTTAAAATATATTTCTGAATAAAATTGTTTTATACCTCTTTGAATCTTTTGAAAAAAATATCATTTTAAAACATTTATGCCCATATAAATTAATTGTTAAATGTTTTTGGAAAACATGAAAATTATAGAGAAGGTTTTAAAAGTATAAATCTTTAAAACATTCAAAACAATGTTTTCCTTAAAGAGTAACTTGCATAAAACCTTTACAATATTCCTTTGGATTTTTATAACAAACATTTATAGGAGTGATTAATATTTCCCAGTAAACACTTATACATAAATAATCTCTGATAATAATAATATTTCAAAATTAAACCTTACCTTAGGTCTGATACTCTCCGTACATGAATGCACTCCTGTGTAATGTTTTTAAACATATTAATAAATTATATCAGAATCATATAAATATATATGATATCATATATTATTATTTTATTACTTTATATTATCTATTTATTAATAATTCCAATTTAATGAAACATTTTGGATAATAATCACACTATTTATTGTATGTGTTTTGACAGGATATTTTTTATCATATTACTTATTTCATGATTTAATTACTTCAAAAATGTATAATATGATTTATATATCATATATATTCATTATATTAATATATATAATAGATATATATATGAAATAGAATGCACCATTTATTGAGATGGCAGGCTGTACGTACACTTGAACGTTGTTTCTGTTTTCTTATCGTATTGAATGGAAGTATCTGAATGAATTATATGTATGTATATATAGATATATATATTATTCGAGTATACTTGTTATGAAAAATATTTCATAATTATTCATAATAGATGTATTTTTTTACAACCATTTGTTAATGGTGAACATAGAAGATGTGTCTCATCGCCCTGTGGAGACGGTAAGCCGAATATACGCATGAGAGACAGTATCATTTCATAAATTTTTAAATGATATGGTAATATATGTAATATGAATTGAAAATAAACAATATAATGTTATATTTATTATTTATTTAAATTATATTCATCATTATAACTTTTAAAATAAAATATAGATGAAAATAGTTTACACCACATCATGGAGACGGTAAGCCGTACATACGCACACATAGTGATATTGTTTTTCATAGGATGGGTAAAAGGGGAATATGGTTGTACCATGATCATAAAAAAATATCAACATATAGTATAATTGGATTTATAATTTTATTATGCTAACAACTCAGGAATAGAATGTAGAAGAAGAAAAATAACATTGAAATAATGGATAAAATGATTACCTCTTCTTCAGGTGTCTCGTTTTGATTTGCACACAGGGACTGCATAAGATGGTTTTACTCCCAAAGGGTTACCTCTACAATGATTTAAGAAAACATGAGAGAGTAAATGGGTAGGTTTTGTTCGATCAAAAGGTATTTTAAGGTGTGAATTAAAGAGAAGTAGAAGTTCCATTTTATAAGAGAGGTGAGGTACACTTTAGGAAAATCTTGAAATATTAATTTTTTATAAAATTATTTTTGATTTATAATAGGTCCAAATTAATTTAATTTGAGGATCATAATTTTACAGGTACAAATTCTCTCAATCAATAGGTTTTGGACATTTTTAGGTCACAAATATAACATTAACTTTTCGCATTAACCAATAGTTAAATAAGTTAACTCTTACCATGTCTTATTGTATCTTTATACTATATAGTTAATATAGTTACTATAAAATGACATCATAACCTCAAGGAGACCATTGATGTTATTTTTAACACTTTATATGTCATTTAGAAGTATCTTATATTTTTATGACGGTTATATCATTTATGAAAATAGAGTTTTTTAAAAAATTCATTTATGTCAATTTTGACACTTATTGTGAAATAAATATTTTATATGAACTTAATTAAATTTTTTTAGTTATAAGATACATGTTTAAGTTATAGTTCTCTTTTAATTAAATTATACATTATAAAAGGTCATTATCAAACACAAGTGGCTCAATGGGATCATAAAATAATATAATGATGCTCTTGGTCAGAAATATATCATCAAATAAGATTATAAAACATGTTTGTGTAGTTTTATATTAATATAATATTAGTTTTAACCTTATTTACCAGATTTACCCTTCAACCATATTAAACAAAAATAATTTATGAAGTTATTATACATAATTTTAAAAAACAAAAAAGGGACCTATTTAAAAAATATAGACCTTATGGTTCCAAATATGGAATCGATTTTTCAAAATTAAAAACACATAATTGTCATATATAAATTTAAAATTAATTTATTTTGTCAAAAATATAATGTGGGTTTTTAAGAAGTAAAAACTATCAAAACAATGACATGTGTTTATGTCCAATTTCAAAGTGAAATTAGTTATAATGAAAAAACATGGATTAAAAGATAAAAATATAATACAATTAAAATTAAAAATAATAAAAATATAATATAACTATATAACTAATTTATTTGAAAAATCAGTTTTGAAATAAAATGCAGTATTTATCACTACTTATTAAAATATTAATGTTATAAAAAAACACCAAAAAAATTTCTTAACTAATTTTTTATGCATTATATAGAATATTTTCATTAGGAAAAATCAAATGTATTAATGTGTCGAATATTTTATTCAAAAATGATTCTACATTGAAGGTAGAAAAACTACATCTTTGAAAAACAATTTGTTTATCTGAAAAAGAGAATTTGTTCTAATATTATGTCTACGAAGTACATAAGATGAATAGTAAAATTATTTAAAATATATCCAATATTCAATATTTGGTTAATAATATTCATGAAATATTCTTAAAAGTATATATTTATAGGTCTAGGTGTGCGCAAACTTAGTGTGTCGTGTGAAACACACTATTACATTATTTAAAAAGAAGTATATCGTGGAAGATTGGGGCATGGCATCCTACTGTCCCCATGATTATAATTTTGTTTCATTAATAATAATAATAAATAAGGATCCATTTTAAATGTATAATTGATGTATAAATATGGTAATTATTTCATTATTATTATTCTGGTGATGTTTTAATGATAAAACTTTTGACTATAGTTGACCTACCAACGCCATTTTTGACATATAAACCGAATATGGTTAAATCACCTGGCGTAACCATAATTGTTTTGAGAGTTGTTTACAATATTTTAATAAGTGAAATAATATTATTTATAAACCTAAAAAATATTATTAATCAATTGAATATGTAAAACATGTTTATTATTCAGGAAGATAAAGACAGACGTGACATGTTAAACTCATGGTAAGGGACTTTGTCTCAATATCCTTTCATGGAGACATATCTTGGTGTTATGAAACTTTATTGTTTTATATTTAGTATATACAGACCCTTTTATGTGTTATATCAATATGTTTCACTATTATTGTGAAATTTAAATTTATTTTTTAATGTTAGCCTTTAATTAGCGTTATAATTCAAATATTTCAATTTGTTTTAGCACACATTGATATAAAAATATCTTCTAAAGCGTTGTAAGATTTAATTTCAAAATACTTTCTTCCATAATGATATTCATGATATTATTTTATGTTCATATTTATATAAAAGTATGATAAAAAAACATTATATGCTTATTTTTCATTTCTATTAATTTATTTAAAAAAGAGATTCTTTTTTACAAGTTATATACGAAACTTTTTTTAAAAAACAAAAAAATAAATGTCTTATTATAAAAATATATGGATAAAAGGACTATTCTTCCACCATGGCCAATATTAATATTTTTGGGTTCCATTTTATCATTTAATTTTTACTTAAATGCAACAACCTATTTATCATTTTTTGTATTTTTGTATTGAAAATGGGGTTTTAAAGAAAAGTTGAATTTTTTTTTGTTGAAAATGGGATTTTGAAAGAAAATGGTATTTAAATATATAAAAGTGTTTTTCATATGATTTTAAAAGTGTTTTTAAAATGAATAAATTTTTATTTTTTGTTTTGGTTCTTAGACATTATAAATTATGGGTGTTCTTAGATAACACCAGGTGATCCTGTTATAGGTTAAATGATAGGTGTGCCTAGATAGAGCTCAAAAGAAATGGGTAATGATTATATTATCTGGGTAATTATTCTATAAGTTGGTTGAAGGATTATATACATCTTTAAGGGTAATTTATGGGTTATTTAAGGGTTCTATCTGATAATGTCCTAAGATACCTACATGAAGTTTCAATTTTTTCGGATTGGGTTTCATAGAAATCATATGTTTTCAAAATTAAAAATAAATTTTATTTTCTAAAGTTATGATATATACCTTTTGCGTAATGTGTCATGTTTTCATGAAAGGGGTTTTTTTCCTGGTTTTAATGATTTTTAATGGAATAATTGTTTCCCTTTTTATCCCTTACCAGGCTTCTCATGCTCATCCCAATTTTTTTAATATTTTTTCACATCATTAAATGAAGTGTGAGGGATTGGAAGTGGTCAAGTTGAAAGTCGTGATGAGTTTTCATAAAAAATATCATTCTTTATGTTAAAAGTTTTATATTATGGTAAAATGGATTCAAATTATATTTTTAAACTTTAAATTTTATTATTTTTTGTATGACTTATGGCATAATATAATACTCAAAACTAGAAAAGTTACTCCCTGTGAAAGAATGGAATTTATTGAATAAAACCAAAGATTATTTAATTTTTTAGGTTTGGGACTTATAGTTGGTATCAAAGGTCCATTTAGGTAAATGTAGAGTTAGGGGTAATATTAATAAATATCCCATTAAATATTTTACCTTATGGTAAAGTTAAAATGTTATAGGATTTTGTGATTACCATATTTATTCATCAAACAATATATGTTTAGAATGGTTTTCTGTAGAGGAAACATGGATACAATTGTGGTAAGAATATTATTATAAGATATCCATTCAAATTTACATCCAAATATTGTGAGAATCATAGTAGAATAGTTTATTATAGTGATGGATCTGCTGACTCTGATGATAAATGTTGGTGGCATCCATTGGAGGGAGGAAACTGATCTACCATGAAGGAAAATTTTGTTTTGTGGAAACTTTAATGAGTCAAAATCCCCAATAATTCAATGGATAATCTGATCCAATTGTATCAATATGATAGATCAATGATCTGGTAACCATATTTTAAGTCATGGGATGTGTATAACATCAAAAGGAAACCCTTAATGTTTATCATTTTGAAGGTGATGTTGATCGATGGTTGTCTTTCATTAATAATACTAGAGAGAAATATAGGCATGATTCCATGGAATGGAAAACATTCAATGAAATTTTCCATGAGAATCATTTCAAAAATGTTGTTCAACTCCAAATGGAAAAATAATTAAAATAATTTATGAAAAAATATTAAGATTTTGTAGCTTCATATAAAAGAATATTCACAATATTGTCTTGGTTTGTTCTGAATTTTATTTAATACATTAAATTTAAGATTAAAAGCTTTTACTCAAGACTGAATCATTGAATATGTTGATATATTTCCCTTGAATAATATAAAAGTTATAATAAATTTTTTCATTATGCTGAGAAGGTTGTGATGGGGTTTTCTGATAGTAATTTTCCACAAGATGAAAATAGTAAAAAATGTTTAATATGGAATAAAATTGAGAAGAAACAAACCATTCATTCTGGAGGTATGACCAAAACATGTTCAAAGTTTGTTAAAATACAATTTTTGGAATGTATGTATGGATTTGGATAGCGTTAAAAATGTTGAATGATTGGTCACAAGGTTTATGACTCTAATTAAAGGAATAATAAGCCATAAAAAAGATAATAAATATCCTGTCAAAGGAGAGGTGTTTTATATTCAAGGATTTGGGCCATTATGAAAATTTGTGCACAAATTTTCTTATATATGATGGAAATAATCATGATCAAAATCATAAATGTGTGGAAAACAAATTTTACACTACTACCGTTGATGTTCGGACTTCTGGTGAAGTGATCAATTCTCCAGTGAGCTTGGCAATTTCGAAGGTTAACCCTATGTTTAAGGTTTTAGACACTCCTTATGAGGTTTTAAGTGACATGACCAGAATATGATTATAGAATTTTGGGGATATTTTTTGTTGGGTTTATTTTTATTTAAGGATTTAGTTCAAGGATTATTATGCCTTTACTTTTGATATTTTTATGTTAATTTATTATCTCCTCACATGTTTGTTTTAATTAACTTACTAAGTGAAGACTATTTTTTCTTTGGATAATATCTAAAGATATGAGGATATTATCATGTTATGATATTAAGTATTATGAGATCTTTTAGAATATGAATTTAGCACTTTATTCATGAAAACTCATCCTAGATAATCTTTTTTTGGAGAAAGATATGAGTCTATGGTGGAAATTTATTAATGAAAAAATCCTTAGTCTTCATGTAAATATATTTATTCATTTATTAGATATGTTAAAGGAATCCATCAAATATAGGAAAAGGATTTGGGAATAAAATTTGATCCTATTACCATTTTTCTTATGATTTAAATGACCTTTTACACATATAACTTTATTCTAGTTTTTCATCACTCACTTCCTATCAAAAATATTTCCTATCCGTCTTTATTAGTCCATGAGAATATGTTTTCCCTTCCAAATCCATATTTAAATTTCCCACACATGTTATCTAAAATTCGAATACTAGTCATCTGTATCATTTGGTGACCATTATTCCTCCCACTTTCCCTTTTTAAGGGGATGTTAAATTCAACCTTTGTATAGTGTGGTATTTCATAAATGAATTATATATATGTCAATAAATTTATAAACAAGAATAATTTTGTGGGACAAATTATTTTTAAGGGGTGTAGGATGTAACATTACATGATTTTTATGTAATATATTAATTCAAATTAATATAAATTATTTAATATATTGTGTTATATGTAATATATATTTTTGATTGCATAAAAAAACACTATGTTTTTTTAATTTTCACACAACATTGAGTTCCTTTGATGGCTTGTGTTACACAGAAACTAGATTCTTACCAAACTATAATATAATATTAATATTATTATGATAGTTATCACCTATTCATTGGAATGGTGGATATTAAATAGATTAACTTAATTATGAAATTAATATTAAAACATGTTTATAAGATGAAATCATTGGTTACGAATTATCTTTAAATAAAAATAAAAACCAACTAAATATAAATGATGAAATAGCCGAGGTAATAATAGAATTTGATTTTTTATATTCACTAAAATTTATGGGTTTGGTAGCAATTTTACAATAAAAAGGGAATCTATTTTGAATAGGTTACATGAAAAAGAACATTAGATTCTTTAAAATATCATCTTTCACATAGAAGAGAGTTATACTTAACATTAGTATATTATAATTTAATATGGTATTTTTTACACATTTTAATGGAATAAATGTTTCCAAAATAAATTTTACCAATTTTACGAATTTTATTTGAAATAATATAATTCACTATTGTATGAATGATATCAAAATTTAATTTTGGTGGTCTTTTTGTAATTTTCTGAGAAGTTTCATTATTTGATGAGATGTGTACAATACTAATTTTTAATTGAGAACTTATTTTTTCTATATTATTTATAAAGTTAAATTATATTTTATATTCTTTTTAAAGCTTAATTATATAAATTATACATATATAAACCTAATTTATTTCATTTTAATCAATTTATCATTGAAATTGGATATAAAGACATTTCAATATTTTGTAAAAAATTTCCATTAAAAATATGTTGTTTCGTCCCATCTACAGGATTAATTTTAAATTAATTTTTTCCACTTATGTTATTTGAATTATAAAAAATGAATTTTTTATTTATAATCAAAATAATTTATAATTTCTAGAATTTTAAATGTATATTCCAACAATATAATATTAGTTAATGAAATTAAAATTAATTTCTTCGATTATGGTAAAAATGGGTTTACTTAGTGGTTAAAAAATAATCTTAAGTTTAAAAATTACCTAGAAACTAGTCCAAAACTCATTATGTATAAATATTATAGCATATAACATATTTTATCAAACCTTTATCAATATTGGAGTCACATGATGTAAGATAGACCTCTCAATTGTGTTTACTTTTTAATATTTACAAGAATATCACTCCCCCTCGACTATGAAAATGAACTCACCCCTCAATTATTCACATATCTAAAAGAATTTGGTTTTCTATAACCTACCAAAATAATCTATTAAAATCCCTAAACTCTGTAATGCCGCAACCCCAATTGCCCAGTGTCGGTGCATTTGTACATAACATTAGCATGATCACAAGAAATATCAAGTCTCCAAAGACCGATTAGTTTAGTAGTCTTGGAAACACTAGATACATTAATAAAGTTTACATTCCATCATAAAGTGAAAACTACTACAACAACATATTTTCTTCATACCCCCTCATACTATCCCTGTAGCTAATTTATAAATTACTTTTTCGCATCCTGTGAAAAATAAATCATTGAAAGGGGTAAGATCAGATGCTCAGTAAGGATAAAAATATAGTAGAAACTTTCATAAATAAGCATAATCATTTAATGCAATATATAACTAAAACAAAATCCTTTTAAACTTGAACATCAGCATAATATGGAAAAGATAAAAAGAAAATAATGCCATTTACTTATTCAAATGGATATTCTACTAGTCGAATAATCACAAACAATATCAATAACCACTTTCATAATGATGGAATGCATAATGCCAGACTATCATAACCACATTGCCAAGGCCTCGTGCCAAGACTAAAAAAAAGATTTTGTCAAGGGCTTATTCCAAGACAATATTTTGTCTCATGAGACCTACCAATGCATTGGGGATTTATAGCGGGCTCCACTCATCACTTATTAAGTCCAATGCATTCCTCATATGAACAGGTTTCAACATAACATAAACATTTGTATTAAAACTAGCATACAAAATGTCAATACATTCTCCATAAACCATGAATGGTATAAAAATAACACATCCATAGTCAAACATATCACAAAGCCTTCAATACAATATGAAAGTTTTGTATCATAATAAATCAACTTCAAATAAGCTTAAAATCCATCAAAGGATGTTGACAGAGATGAAATCCAAACTATTCGAGAGAAATATCTATTTTTTTTGAAATCATTTAAAAGTCACATAATTATAAAATAAAACATTTTCTTTAAAAATATTCTTATAAGCTTTTAAGAGAAGCTTCAAAGATTTAATAACGGTGGAAAATAGCTGCACCCACCGTATAAGTTAAAAAAGACATTCTTACCTTAATTCTGTTGAAAAGGATAAAAATGACCTTGTTTGGAAAATGACGGAAAGATTACTTTATAAACCTATTATAAAATGTAAAACAAGGGTATAAATTACTTTAACCCATATTCTTTAAAATAGAAAGAATTTTTTGAAATACATTTTTAAGAAACATGGATGTGGATGATAAAGAGGTCCTAGTAGATAATTACGTATAAACAACCTCGGATAATGAAGAGATTGTAAAATAACCCTTACCTTCTACTTTTCCTTAGTCGATGGTATGTTAGACTCCAATATAATAGTTAAAAAAATATTATTAAATTATACAAGCACCATATACATAATTATGATATGTTTTGTTACATAAGTTGTGTTTTTTATGGATAGGTTGTATCTTATTCATATCAAGAATGATATAAAGTTCTTAAACATTACTTTTAATCATCCAATGATAATTATTCTTGAATGGATATGATGGGGAATGAATCTCATCGCGTTCGTGGAGACGGTAGTCCGTACGTACGCACGAGCGACAATATCATCCTTTTGATATTAAAATAATAAAAAATTGGATGGTAAATCATATATACAGAATCTTTATAATGTTATATTTATTATTTACATGAATTACACATCATTATTATACCCATACAAATAATAATATATTGAATAACAATTACACCACGACGTGGAGACGGTAAGTCGTACGTATGCACGTATGGTGACATGTCATTCAAAGGATGGATAGAATACTGAATATGGTTGTACCATATTTATAATAATATCACAGTATAAATGAGATTCTGGAGTTATTATTTTATATTTGGAATAACAAATAAAGAATAAGTTGAAGAAGAAAGGAACTTGAAAGAGGGTGGTGAAAACGTTACCTCTTCTTCGGGTTCTTCCTTTTGATTTGATCAAAAGGGAACCTTAGGTTGTCTTTCTGATCAAAATAAGGATGCTAGGTTGAATTGAGGGGAGTGTAGAGAGTATTTTGTCAGGGTTTGGGCGAACCAAAAGTATTTGAAAGTGTGAAGAATTGGTTATAAGTGGTGTCTTTTTATAAGGGGGGAAGGGTCACCTTAAGAAAATCTAGAAATATTATTTTATAATAAATTCATATTCAATTTCTAATGGCTACAAAGTGGATTATTTAAAGGTTAAGGTAGGTATGGGTCTAAAAACACTCAACCAATAGAATTTAGATAGTTTTGGTCATTATATTAACCTTATCTTTTAGTTTTAACTCTTAGTTAATTAGTTTGACACTTACCATGTCACTTTGTATTTTTATATTATATAGTTAATAAACATACAATATACCTCCAAGAGACCCCCACGTGGTCCATTAATGATACACCTATAATGATATAAGCCTCTTGGAAGAAACTTAGATTTTTAGGAATTGAATATAAATTAATAATATAATACTTGTTTTAAAAACTCTTTTATGTCAATTCTGACACTATTGGGTATTTTGTTCATGATAAATTTATAACAGCATTATTACTTCGAAATAAATTTAAATAAACAATCCAAATATGTCATAGTGAGCTATAAAATTATTGGAATTTATAAAAAGTCTCAAATTACATTTATTTGGGTATTTATAATATCATTTATCTTAATCATTCATTAATACGGTAATTACTACATCATCATTGTGTCATAAATAAATTAAATAAGTCTAAAAATTATAAATAAATTATCATTATATAGGAAATATTTTTATATTTCTAATTAATATTTATAGTAGAAAATATAACATATATAACCATATCTAAAAATTGTTTTTCTATAGGATATCTGCTTGTGTCAATTTTGTATTTACTTTAACTTAATCAATATAAAGCGTCCATATCACCTACAAGTGGCTCCATGGGATCCCAAAATCGACACAAAGATGCCCATGGTCAGAAATATATCCACCAATAAGGTTAAGACATGTTTTAGGGTAATTTATTATTATTAACATATTATTTGTTTACCCTTATTTACCGGATTTACCCTTTAACCATAGGAAATACAATATTTACCGAAGTAATTATTCAAAATGTCTAAAAATGAAAGTTACCTTTTTACAAAATTTGGAAATCCTGATTCAAAATATGGAATCCATTTTTCCAAATTCAAAACACAAAAGTGGCAGAAATTAACTTAAAATTAATTACCACTGTCAAAACAAAGTGTGTTTTTAAGAAATAATAACTATCAAAAGATTGATACTTGTTTATATACGGTTTAATTGTGAAATTATGTCCCATGACCAACATTGTATTAAATGGTAAAAATATATTGTAAATATACTTTAAAACCACTCAAATTCATAATTTATCAGAACTAATTTTTTCATTTAAAAAAGTTGTTTTTAATAAAATCTTAGTAATTTTCACTATTCATCAAAATATAAAAGTTATCCGAAAAGTACCAAAATTTCATCCTAGGATAATTTTGATATTAAGAATACAAAAATGAAGTCTATTTTGAAATATAAAATGTATAAAATTTCAAGAAGTGGGTTTTACTATTCATAATAGCTACTTTGATTTGTCGTAGTGTGTTAGAATCTCGAAGTTGCGTACAACACACGCTATTGTATTATTCAAAGGGAAGTGTACTGTGGAAGATTGGGGTGTTACATTCTACCATACTTCAAATAATTTTGTCCTGGAAATTTCTAGAATATTACTGCATAAAAATACTTGGGTGGTTCTTCATCATAAGTTTCTCGGGTTCCCACATTCCCTCTTACATTTTATGGTTTCTCCATAGAACTTTTACCAGACGAGTCGCCTGGTTTCTCAGCACTTGTTCTCTTGTATCAAGAATCCTGACAGATGCTTCCCAATAAGAGAGATCGAGTCCCAGTTCTAATTCCTCATAGGTGAGTACATGCGTTGGGTCAGGCATGTATTTTCTCAACAGTGATACGTGGAACACATCGTGAACTTTGGAGAGATTTGGCGGCATTGCCAAACAGTAAGCTACATCCCCAATTCATTATAGAATTTTGAAAGGACTGATGTACCTGTGACTCAATTTACATTTCTTGCCAAAACATATAACTCTCTTCCATGGAGATACCTTCAAGAAAACATGATTTCTCACATGAAATTCCAAATCATTTCTTCGGTTTTCAGAATAGCTCTTCTGCCTACATTGAGCTGCTTTGATGTGGTTTTGGATTACCTTCAATTTTTCCATCGTTTCCTCCACCGGTTCTAGGCCTACATGTCTTCTTTCACCAATGTCATCCCAAAAGGTTGGTCTGAGACATCTCTTTCCGTATAACGCTTCATATGGTTCCATCCGAATACTTGAATGGAAGCTATTATTATAGGAAAATTCTACCAGTGGTAAATATTGATCCCACATACCCTGAAAGTCAAGTGATCAAGATCTCAACACGTCTTCTAAGGTTTGAATAGTCTATTCTGATTGTCCATCTATTTGAGGGTGGTAAGCAGTTCTCAAATAAAGTTCAGTATCCAAGGGCTTCTGAAGAATCTTCCAGAATCTCGAAGTAAAATGTGGATCTCGATCCGAAACAAATGATAGGGGTACTCCATGAAGTCTCACAACTTCATTAATATATAGTCTTTCTAGACGTTCTAGTGGTAAATCTTCCCTTATAACAAGAAAATTTGCTGACTTGGTAAGACGATCAATAATGACCCATATTGAATTGTTCCTTCTAGGTGTCTTTGGTAGTCCCATGACAAAGTCCATAGTGATATTATCCCATTTCCACTAAGGTATGGGAAGTGGTTTCATGACTCCTCCATGCTGTTGCCTTCTAGCTTTCACTTGTTAACAAACCATACATCTTGACACAACATCGGAAATCTCCCTATTCATATTGTCCCACCAAAAATGTTCCTTTAAATATCTATACATTTTGGTGCTCCCAGATTTTATAGATCAATTGTAACTATGAGCATCGTATAACAATTCCCTTTTTAAATCAGGTATATCGGGAACACAAAGTCTCTTCCCGAATTTCAAAATTCCTTCTTCATACACAAACTCCCTAAATCTCCCATCATTGACAACTTTAATCTTCTTTTGAAATTATTCATCATCGGTCTGAGAACTCTTAATCTTTTATTGTAAAGATGGTTTGGAAACCATTTGAAAAAGCACTGATGTTTCACCTTCCATGGTTATTCCCATGTCCATCTTCACTAGATCCATGAAAATTAGATCCCTTTCAATTATCATATTGTTCAAAACTCTATGCTCTTTCCTTCTCAAAGAATATTCCACCTTATTTTCCTTCCCCGGGTGGTAGTTTATCTAACAATCATAATCCTTGTGTAATTCAATCCATCTTCTTTGCCTCATGTTGAGTTCTTTTTGTGAGAAAATATACTTCAAAATCTTGTGATCAGTATAAATCTCACATTTTTTACCATACAGGTAATGTCTCCATATCTTCAATGCAAAGATCACAGCTGCTAACTCGAGATCATGAGTAGGATAGTTTTGATCATGAATTTTCAACTGTCGTGATGCATAGGAAATAACCCTATCATTCTGCATAAGGAAACAACCAAGTCCTTTCTTCGATGCATCACTATAAATAACAAACCCATAATTCCTCGATGGTAGAGTCAATATAGGATCATTGACTAATATTCTCTTCAGTTCTTCAAAACATTTTTCACACTCTTTTTTCCAAACAAATTTAACCCAATTACGTGTGAGATTTGTTAATGGGTTATCCAATTAGGAAAAATTCTGGAAAAAACTTCGATAATAACCTGCTAAACCAATAAAAATGCGTACCTGAGTTATACTTATAGGTGTTGGCCATTCTTGGATTACCTTGGTCTTAGAAGGATCAATAGAGATTCCATATTTAGAGACAATGTAGCCAAGAAAGAAATCTCCTGAAGCCATAATTCACACTTGCTAAACTTCCCATATAATTCATGTATTCTCAGAGTCTTCAGGATAATGGGAATCTGATTTTCATGATCTTTGTAGCTTTTGGAGTACACCAAGATATCATCAATAAATACCACCACAAAATCCTAGAGATATTCCTTGAAACCTCTATTCATTAGATCCATGAATACAGAGGGTGCATTAGTCAGCCCAAAATGCATTACTGTAAACTCATAATGCCTGTACCTAGTTTGAAATGCTGCCTTCAGAATGTCTTCCTTCTTCAAACACAACTGATGGTATCTAGACAGAAGTTCAATCTTTTAAAATTATTGAGATCCATGCAGTTGGTCAAATAAATCATCAATGCGAGGTAGGAGATACTTGTTCTTTATTATTATAGCATTGATCTCCCTGTAGTCGATACATAACCTCATAGATCCATCTTTCTTTTTAACAAAAAGAACAAGGGCTCCCCATGGAGAAACACTAGGGAAGATAAATCCCTTATTACTCAATTCCTCTAGTTGTTTATTTTGTTCCACTAATTCTACAGTGTCCATTCTATAAGGGGTCTTCGATATAGGCCTTGATCTAGGAATTAAATCAATGGAAAACTCAAATTCTCATTTTTCAGGATGTCCAGGTAAATCTTTCGGAAACACATCTACATATTCTCTCACAATAGGTACATCCACTATTTAAACATTCCTTTCCTCACACACAGTTATTTCAGTCTCTTCCACACCAATAATTGAATTTAGTTGGGCTACTGGGTGTGGATCTAGATAAGAATTAGGTGGTGACGATTCTTCTCTAAAAATAAGGTTTTCTTTATCATCATCATAAAAAATCGTTACCTTTTTTTTCGTACAATAAATCTTCGCATCATGGTCCAAAATCCAATCCATATTGAGGATTAAATCAAACTCAATCATAAGTATGACAATGAGATCAATAGATGAAGAACATTTATGTGCTCTAATGGGGACTGATTCACAAAACATTGTTGTAATGATACTTCCCATTGGATTTTTAACTGAAAACTCCTTTGTTAAATCAAATTGGAAATATCTAATTTTCATGGCAAACTAGGATGATATGAAACAATGCGATGATCTAGAATCAAATAAAGAATTTTCTAAACATGAGGAAACCATTAAATTACCTTCCACCACATCTTTCGGAGCTTCTACCTCAGCAGTAGTGATAGCATAAGCTTGGCCTTGATCCATTTTCCTTTTCTGAGGCAAGTTCATCTGACTCTTAGGACATTTATTTGTATAATTTCCCATTTCTCTACAATTATAACATTCCACTTCGACAGGAACTCTCTTTCCCTTGCAATCATGAGCTTGGTGGCCTTTTTCACCACACTTGTAACAAACTCCCATTTATTTTAAGCAAGTACCGGGGTGTTTCTTCCCACATTTACTGCATGATGGATTTTCAGATTTTCCCTTATTCCCCTTATTTCCATTTCCAGATTGGTTATTAGATCTCTTCTTCTCTTGATTTTCTTTAATGTCAGAAGACATAGATAATTCCTTTTCTGTTTTGATAGCACATGAGACAATGTCTTCGTACGATGAAAAGGATTGTGAGACTAATGCTTGATGAGGAAATGGTTTTAACACATCAAAGAAACAATCAATATTACTTCTTGGGTTACATATAAAATCTCCAGCATACCTTTCCAACCTTGTAACGTTAGCCTCATACTTTGCGACATTCTCATCCTCCCTTTGCCTCAGACTCAAAAATTGTCTTTCCATATCTGCTCGATGGTCACGAGGAAATTATTTTTATAAAAATGGATATTTGAACTCCCTCCATTCCATACTTGATACTTCATCATCTTCCTTTGTATTTTGAATCAATGACCACCATTTATCAGCATCTCTAGTGGGGTGATAAACTGCCATGATAACTTTTTGCCCTTTCACCACTCCCAAAAGCCTGAAATATTTTATCTAGGGAACTTACCCATTGCTCCGCTACCAATAGATTTGTACTCACATTTAATGTTGGTGGTTGTTTCCACATGAAGCGATCTAACATTGATCCTCCACACTATGGATTAGGGTTCTCCATACAGGTAATGTTATTATTCATAACCCGAGTGAGTTGTCCCAGTATGGTGATAAGTTGATCAGCACCAGTTAAATCACCAGCTCCACTATAATTATCTTGAACAGGGGGGAAATCCCTACATGGAGTTCGTGCATTGATATGGTTTCCATTTCTTACACTAAGTGACATTTCTAAACAATGGCATAAACTAGATCAGTTTATGAATCAAAATACATAATTCCATACTTGTAAAACACTTAACATAAATTGAAATGTTTATGGATATAAACCATAATTATAAAAATGTTTTATTTGAGGAAGTATATACTTATAAACCCTTCATAATGGTTTGTAAAGGAAATGAAAATTATCCTAAGCATATCCCCCGGGAGTGTCGTATCCAAGAGTGCAGCAAGGCCCGTGGTCGTGCACCAGTTCCCGTTCGAGTCTAGCTCAAAGCGGTGTTTTAGAGTTTTACCTCTAGGTACATCTGTGCTAGAGCCGCCTCTACCTGCTCGTATACAGACATGGATGTATTTCTCGGAAAACTCACAAAATCTCTACAATACCAAAATTCTAGGATGTTCTTCTATACTAATCTGCAAAGTCTATCTTAGGACTATGTTCCCTAATCCGAGTTTATCTAAATCTAGCTTCCATGGTTTGTACTAAACATCCTATGATACCAACTGTAATGCCCCGACACCAGTTTCCCAGAGTCGGTGCATTAATACATAACATTGACATGATGACAAGAAAGATCAAGTCTCGAAATACATATTAGTTTAGTAGTCTTGTAAACACTAGATACATTCATAAAGAATACATTGCATCATAAAGTAAAAACTACTACAACAACATCTTCTCTTCATATCCCCTCATACTATCCCTACAGGTCATTCATAAATTACTTCTTCAAATCCTGGGAAAAATAAAAATTGAAAGGGGTGAGCTCAGATGCTCAATAAGGATAACAATATAGCAGAAACTTTCATAAATAAGCCAAATCATTTAAGGTAGTATATAACTTAAACATAAGCCTTATAAAACTTGAACATCGGTATAATATGGAAAATATAAAATGAAATAATTCCATTTACTTATTCACATGGACATTCTACTAGTCGAATAATCACATGCAATATCAATAATCACTTTCATAATGATAGAATGCATAATGACAGACTATCATAACCACGTACCCAAGGCCTCATGCCAAGACTACAAATACGATTTTTTGAAGGCCTTGTGCCATGACACTAGTTTGTCTCATGAGACCTACTGATGAATCAAGGGGCTATAGCGAGCTCCACCCATCACTTATTAAGTCCAATGCATTCCTCATAGGAACAAGTTTCAGCATAACATAAACATTCATATTAAAACTAACATATGAAATGTAAATACTTTCACCATAAACCATGAATGGTATAAAAATAACACATCCACATTCAAACATATCAAAACACCTTCAATACAATATGGAAGTTTTGTATCATAATAAATCAACTTCAAATAATCTTTAAATCCATGAAAGGATGTTGACATAGATGAAATCAAAACTATTTGATAGAAATATATATTTTTTGTAATCATTTAAAAGTCACATAATTATAAAATAAAATATTTACTTTGAAAATATTCTTATAATCTTGTAAGGGAAGCTTCAAAGATTTTATAATGGCGGAAAATAGCCACACCCTCCGTATATGTTAAAAAAGAAATTCTTACCTTAATTCTCTTGAAAAGGTTAAAAATGACCTTGTTTGGAAAACGACAAAATGATTACTTTATAAACCTCTTATAAAAAGTTAAACAATGGTATAAATGACTTTAACCCATATTCTGTAAAATACCAACAATATTTTGAGACAAATTTTTAAGAAACATGGATGTGGATGACAAAGAGGTCCTAATAGATAATTATGTATAATCAACCTCGGATAATGAAGAGATTGTGAAATAACCCTTACCTTGTACTTTTCCTTAGTCTATGTTATGTTAACCTCTTATATATTTGTTAAAAAATTGTTATTAAATTATAAAAGAACCATATACATAATTATTATATCATATATGATCTTCTAATAATTCTTTGTTAATAATACTTTAGTATTATCGTCGTTTCAGGTGTTAATTCACTTGTTTTATTTTATATGTTTTGTTACATAAGTCGTGTTTGTTATGGATTGGTTGTATCTTATTAATATTCAGAATGATATAAAGTATTTATACATTAATTTTAATCATCAAATGAGAATTAGTGTTGAATGGATACGATGGGGAATGAATCGCATCGCGTTCGTGGAGACGGTAGTCCGTACGTACGCACGAGCGACAATATCAACCTTTGGATATAAAAATAATATATAATTGGATGGTATATCATATATAAAGAATTATTATCATGTTATATTTATTATTTACATGAATTACATATCATTATTATACCCATCCAAATAATAATATATTGAATAACAATTACACCACGACGTGGAGACGGTAAGCCGTACGTACACACGTATGGTGACATGTCATTAAAGGATGGATAGAATACTGAATATGGTTGTACCATATTTATAATAATATCAAAATATATTGGAGATACTGGAGTTATTAGTTTATAATGGTAATAACAATGAACGAAGAAGTTGATGAAGAAAGGAACTTGAAAGAGGGTGGTGAAAACATTACCTTTTCTTCGGGTTCTTCATTTTGATTTGATCAAAAGTGCTCCTTAGGATAGATTTATAATCAAAATAAGGTCTCTAGGTTGAAGTGAGGGAAGTTTAGAGAGTATTATGTCAGGTTTTGGCCGAACCAAAAGGCTTTGAAAGTGTAAAGAATTGGTTAGAAGTGGTGTCCTTTCATAAGGGGGAGGAGGGGCACCTTATGAAAATCGAGAAATATTATTTTATAATAAATTCAAATTCGGGTTTTAATGGCTCCAAAGTATATTATGTAAAGTTTAAGGTCGGTATAGGTCTAAAAACACTCAACCAATAGAATTTAGACAGGTTTGGGTCATTATATTAACCTTATCTTTTAGTTTTAACAGTTAGTTAATTAGTTTTACACTAACCATGTCACTTTGTATTTTTATGTTATATAGTTAATAAACTTACTATATACCTCCATGATACCCCCAAGTGGTCCATTAATGACACACCTATGATTTTATAAGTCTTTTGGCTGAACCTTATATTTTTAGGAATTGAATATAAATTAATAATATAATATTTGTTTTAAAAACGTTTTTTTGTCAATTTTGACACTATTGGGTATTTTGTTCTTGATAAATTTATAACAGAATTATTACTTCGAACAAAATTTATATAAATTTTTTTAATATGTCATAGTAATCTATAAAATTATTTTAATTTTTAAAAAGTCTCAAATTACATTTATTTGGGTATTTAAAATATCAATTGTCTTAATCTTTCATTAATACGGTAATTACTGCATCATCATTGTGTCATAAATAAATTAAATTATTTAATGTCTAAAAATTATAAATAAAGTACCATTATGTAGGAAATATTTTTATCTTTCTAATTTATATTTATAGTCGAAAAAATAACATATATAACCCTATGTAAAAATTATTTTTCTAAAAGATATATGCTTATGTCATATTTGTATTTACATTAACTTAATTAATATAAAGTGTCCCTATCAACTTCAAGTGGCTCCATGGGGTCCCAAAATCGACCCAAAGAAGACCATGGTCGGAAATAAATCCACCAATAAGGTTAGGACACGTATTATGGTAATATATTATTATTATAATATTATTTGTTTACCCTTATTTACTGGATTTACCCTTTAACCATTGCAAAAAAATATATACCGAAGTAATTATTCAAAATGTCTGAAAATTAAAGTTACCTATTTACAAAATTTTTCATCCTGATTCCAAATATGCAATCAATTTTTCGAAATTCAAAACACAGAAGTTGTAGGAATTAATTTAAAATTAATTCCCGCTGTCAAAACAAAAAGCGTGTTTTTAAGAAATAATAACTATCAAAATATTGATACTTTTTTATGTCCGATTTAGTGGTGAAATTATGTCCAATGACCAAAATTTTATTAAATGGTAAAAATATATTCAAAATATACTTTAAAAAGACTAAAATTCATAATTCATCACTATTAATTTTTTTGATTAAAAAAGTTGTTCTTAAAAAAAAAATTAGTAATTATCACTATTCATCAAAATATAAAAGCTTTCAGAAAAGTACCAAAATTTTATCCTAGGATAATTTCGATATTCTGAATCCAAAAATGAATTCCATTTTAAATGATAAAATGTAGAAATTTTCAAAAAGTTGGTATTACTATTCATAACGTCTACTTTGATTGGTCGTAGTGTGTTAGAATCTCGAAGTTGCGTACAACACACACTACTGTATTATTCAAAGGGAAGAGTACCGTGGAAGCTTGGGGTGTTACAAAATCACCTTATATTCCTAAATTTGGTATTAAAGATAACCTATAAGTCATTTGATGTAAACCGAAATGATTTACCAGAAGAAGAGGCAACGTTCATCAAAGAGAATTTTTATTTTGATTATTTATAAAAAATAATAATTTAATTTTGTATGATGATTGTATAGTTATATTAGTATATTAAATATAATTATATTTTTTATTTTATTTTTTTGACCTAAACCTATAAACACTTCAATCAAACGAATAATGAAATCACCATTCATGTGTAGTGAAGACTACTCCCTTGTGAAATGATGTCGTTCATTTTTACTTTACCGCCACATATTGTTGGGAACTATGATGGAAACATTATTTTTATATTATATATATATGTATATTATTTATGATTTATTTTTATTTATAATTTTCTTATTTTCACATACCTTCTTACTTTCCATTTTGATGGTATTATGATAACATTATTTTTGGACTTGTGGACTATACCCTCCTCAATGTAATGTGATACATTCCCACCTTACGTGGAATATAATAAGGATGGGTTTAATAAAAAATGTGACATAAATAAACTATATATTATAATAATGAAATAATTATCATTCTATAAATATAATATATCATTTTTGTTTTTACTATTTTCCCAAACTAAAAATGTGTAACGTCGTTCGTGAATGTGTGGACTTCCACCTCCTCGATGTGATGTGATTATTTTAAATCAAAAGAGTTATATATATATCTGTATATATGATTATATAACATGTTATTTAGGATATAATGATCATTATAGAAAGATAAATGTTACTAACCTTCTTTTCATAATATTCATTGAGAAATGGGAACATTACCCATGCATACGTGCAACATAATATCTCCAAGATTGTATTATTGGTTTATTTTTCATGTCAATATTACATGATTATTTTTTAAATTATAATTTATTTTTAAATATGATATGTTTTTAATAATTATTATTCTGGATATGTTTTATTGATGAACCCTTTGACCAGTGTTGACCTACCAAAGTCATTTTTGATACATAAACCGAATATGGTCAAAACACCTAATGTAAAATATATTGTTTAAGTAGTTGTTTAAAACATTTTAATGAGGGAAATAAATTTAATTATAAACTTTATAAAGGTTCATGTTAAATTAAATAATTAATATACTTTAATTATTCATGAAGATGGAGATAGACATGAAAAGTGAAACTCAATGTATGGTACTTCATCTCAATATCCTTTCATTAAAGCATTTCTGGATGTTACACACCTTTATTATTTTATAAGATGATTATAAAACCCATTTTAAATTTTATAAAATAACATTTTTATATTCTAAGGTTATATATTGCTTTTTAAAGTTATTTAATGAGTTTTTTTGAAACAAATATTTCAAAGTGGTATGGGACACTCTGATTTACAGATCACTTTTTAAATGCTGTATGATTTAATTTCAAAAACATTTCCTCCACATAAATGTTATTGATAATATATTATAAGGTTATTCATATAAAATTAATATAAATGTAATTTTATTTCCATTTTTAATTTCATTCAAATTTTTTCAAAAAGGAATCTTTTGACATGTTTTATATAGAATGTTTTGACCAACAATTAAAAGAATGTTCTATTCATAACATACATGGTGACAAGGAAATTTATACCATCCAAGCCATTATTTTTATTTTTATACTCATTTTTAATATTCCATATATACTTAAATGACACCCGCTATTTATCATTATCAATATTCTGTTATTTTAAATGGGGTTTCAATAGAAATGTGTATTTTGTGTTGAAAATGGGATTTTGAAAGAAAATTAAATTTTAATATCTAAAATTGATTTTCATAAGAGTTTACAAGAATATTAAAAATGAATTTTTATTTCATGTTGTTTTTCATTAACATTATAAATGAGGTGTGGGCCCAAAAACTATCGGTTGAGCCCGTTATAACTTAATTGATGGGTGAACCTAGATAGCGCCCCCATGCATTGGGTAATGATTACATTCTTTGAATGAATATATTGGATGTTTCCCATATGGTTATTCCAATCCACAAAGGGTTTTATATGGGTTTAGTAAGGTTCCTATGTGATGTTGTACCAAGGTAAGTTATTAAATTTTATATCTCTTCTAATGAGTGTTCATGGAAAACATATATTCTCAAAAGGTTAAATAAATTATCATTTTTTAAGGTATGATATTTACTATTTTAGGATAAATGATAATTATTCAAGAAATGGGTTTTCATAGGGTTTAATGTTTATCAATAGACTAATGGTTTCCTTCACATTGTATCCCATACTATGATTTTTATGCTCATCTAAATTTTTTTATTTTTTTTCAAAGGGTTTAATGTTTACTAATATATTGGAAGAGATCAAGTTGAAAGTTAGGAAGAGTTTCCATAAATGATATCATTCCATATTTTAATAGTTTTATATTATAGAGAAAATTGATATTTATTAGTTGTGTACACTTTTTATTTTATGTTTTTATTTATTCATGAGTTATGGAATAATTATCTAAAAGACTAAAACATAAAAGATACTTATTGTGAAAGAAATTATTTTATTAACCAAAAATAAAGATTATGTAATGTTTATGGATTTGAAATTTAATGTTTCCTTCATAAAATAGTCAAAGTATTGTAAATAGGGCCTATATTTTATCCCTTAAATTCCTCATATAACCTATATATGATTAATCAAGTGATATTCACATTAGAGAATACTATATCCATGTTTAATACACAAAAAATATATTATTTTATGTATTATTCCAAAACTGTTATTGTATTTTCAATTTTTTTCTGTAATGTGAACGTATTAAATCATGATTTTCCTCGATAATGAGTCTTTACCTATTATCCTATATAACTAATGGGGTCCTTATCAGTTTCACAATGATATATCCCCTTGATAATGATGGTTCTTATACTGAGTAAACATTTGAAACCTTATAGGGATCTTGGTAATCAACCTAACTTCAATTATAAACGTTAAATTCCATATGAAGAATTGGACATCCTCCATATTTGTAGTCCCTAAACATGATATAATTGTTTATCAAATCCAATATCTATAGATAATGAGATATTGATATATAATTAGGGAATAATACAACATGTAAACCCCACAATCCAACAATTATATAAGTATCCTACTAGTTGGGGAATATTTTTGAAGCACTTATTTCTATTAATCATATGCATAGGTTGGATAACCTATGGGTAACCAAAAAATAACTATTATAATGACATATGATGTAGGTATTTAGTAACCATTCCATATCCCACCATCAATTAGTTTTAATTAGATTCATATATTGGCCACCTACTAGGTCTATGCCCAACCTCCATCCTCACTAAGATATATTCCCAATGAGACGAGTTATCCTTCCACATTTAGTTAGTAATAGAACCCTCCATAAGCCCAAAATCCCATTGATGAGGCCATATCATCTATGAAAAATATATTTAATGATATATATTCTACAAGTAACATGCTACCTCATTGGTTCATATTCCCTGTAATAAGTATTTATAAAGGGAAATTCATAATAAGTCCAACACTAAACATTCTTGGAATCATTCACCAAGATCATATAATTTAAATAATTTAAAATATATAGTATACATCCTCACAACATGATATTAAATTGTATTGATCGGTCCGTTAATACAATCTTAATCTATGAATATGTGAAATATGTGTACTTTGATTCTACTTAAACAAGAAACCTAGGAAACCCCTTATGATCTTCATTCCCAATATAACATATGTCTGAGATGTATGACTATAATAGGTACTAAATTTTCTCTTGGATTCATGCACCTAAAATAAACCACTATACTCCTCATCACATGACATTAAAATGGAATTTGTGTCTAGTTTTTTGGAACCATTATATTTGGGTTCGGGTTCCGCTCATTGGGATACATAGGAATCCTGTCACATAAGTTGGGTCCTAAATTTACAACTCCTTTTACCTCCCTCAATGGTGATAATATTCAGATAACCCATCTTTAATGAATTAATAATATAAAAATAACCTATAAAATTTTCCTAGATAACCCAAAATACATACATATGGGCCCACTAATTGATAACATCAAATATATACTGATAATATAATCAATGGAGATGCACAAATATAGAGAGATGTTTATATTGATTCATATATATGATATATATCTATAATTGTGGTAACATATCTCATAATAGGATTTCATAATGGTTCATTAAAATTCCATAAATATACGAGAGATATAAAATAAGAAATAATTTCACATAAGAGGGTCTAATGAGTTAAAAATCAAATTAATATTACTATTATGTAAAAAATGTTTCACAGGTAATGTCCCATAAACCAGATTCTTATGTGATGTAGGTTCATGCTGAATCAAAAACATTTCAAACATGTTTTACATCTGAGGTATATCAAAATATTTGAAATCTTGTATACATGAATATTTAATTAATATATATTGTTATACATTGTAATTTTAAGGATAAACCCATTTGTCATCTCATAAAAATACATATATAAAGGTCTCCATGTGCCCAATGGGTGATTAATAAGGGTCCCCAACTTTACTAGAAATTATATATATTTTTGATGAATAAAATTAATTACATAAATAAGGGTCTAGAATTGTTCATAATTTTTAAATGTGATGTTCATCACCCTATGGTAGGTAAAAGACCACAAGTTCCCAAAGAAAGATATAAAACTGTGACCATTTTCATAAATTTATAATTTTTTGGAGTATTATATGATTTGAAACGATTCTAGAATTTCAAAAATAGTAATCATTATTTATATTAGCTAATATATGTTGGATTTAAACTTTGAAAATTTGAAATTTGAAATTATATTTTCTAGGACTAATGGAAGAGTGGAACCAATTTTTTAAACATATTTTCAAATTCATTTTTTCTGAATGGATAATTTATAACAAATTAAACAAAAACAATAATTTATGTATATTGATGGATGATTAGTAGAGTTCTATTCCTTAGGTTACCCTTATTTGGAAGAAATGTTTATCTATTTGAATCACCTTGTAATTAAAAATGGCATTAAGGAGAGGTATTTAAAGTTCAAACAATATGATTGGGTCCCAATATTAGTAAAAAATAAAATGTGATTAGTTTTCTACATAATCATTATAATATAAATAAATTGAAAAAAATAAATTTAAAATTAATTTTCTACTAGTTTTTAAAAATACTGTCAACACACACTACCTCTCTTCTCACTCATACCCTTCCTTAATAGGTGATATATTCTTCGATTGTTGTTAGATAATCATTTCATTTATTAAGGTGAATAAATGTAGTTATGTATAATTCAAAATTAGTATATTTTATCCCTTACTATTTATATGTTTTTAATTTTTTCCCCAAACTAGGTATTTCTTCTTATTATTGTGTTTCATCCAATCAAAACAGAATCTATCGTCATTTCGTAGTGAGTCATGTTTTACTAATAATTAATGATATATGTTTACATTAAATCCCTATGAAATTCTCTAATTTGGTTTTTTATATTTTTTTCCTATAATTATATATATTTATAGAATGATTCATTATTTATATATTATAAACACATATATTATAATGGTCTTGTATCTTCATTATAGTCAATATAGTGTTCATCGATTGTATAATTGTTTTGGATGATCCATGGTTCAACTACTATGTATAGACATCCTTATGCGTTTTTATGTGGAATAAGTTTGATATAAAATGTAATTCAGATTTATTTTTATAATGGTAATTTTAAAATAGGGTTTTGAAAAAAATTGACTTCTTAATGAAATGGATTAAGATGGAATTTCATAATGAATATGATTATTTTAGGAAATGGCATCGAAATAACATATCAAAATTGTTTAACTATTTTTGATAGATTTTTTTGTGATTTTCTATACAGAACTAGCATGAGTAATTATGTAATGTGGTGCCTTTTAAAAAAATTATGAATGGTATTTGACAAGAATTTTGTGGAAATTATTCAAGGGATTTGATGTGAATAGTTGTTTCAATTTAACATCATTTGTGATACATGATATTTTCTTATTATTTTATAATTATGTTTCTTCTAGATTAAATTTTACTAGTCTACTATTCCAATTACATGACTATGTATAATGTTTTAGGAGTATCTTATAAATTTATGGAATTTATATGTTCTTGTACAGACTCGTGTGCATGCAGTTGCATATTTCATCCCAATAATATCCCTCTTTAAGAATTATAGTGTCCAAGTTGGTTTCTAATGTTCATAACAACCCTTTATAGGATAGATATGTGTTAAATGGATGGGGGTTAATGGGACCATTCCTAATACCATAAATGTGGTAGGGTTGTTTTCTTGTGTAGATCAGGGTTGGAGTGAGCTATTTAGACAAAGTTGATGACTAATAGATCTAATGGTTGGGAATAAGGATTTGAAATATAAATCATTAAATTATGAAGTTTCATGGTGTGGGAACATACTTGATGCGATAAACCTTGAATGGTTGGTAATGGTGAAACCATGGTTTTTCCTTAGGGTGATTCTATTCAGGGGATGTGTCTATTTTCAATCGTTGGATTCTTTGCACTAATTATTTAATTATTTTTATTCCCTATTATGTGATGTGATGAGAATAATTTGAATGATACCATGAACAAAGGAACAATTTGTGATCAGTAATGTCATTGGATTATCTATAGGAACCACCTATTGATGATGTGATTTTACTTATATAATGATAACTGTATCATAGGAGATGGTTTGACATATACAATTGGTTGGCTGTTGAGAATCCATCCTCCAATTTCATATTGATTATTTTGTATGTAATATTTTCTATAGTACCCACATAGAGATTGTGTTTCTTATCATTAACCATGGGACACATATTTTGGGGAAAGATTTACTTTGTGTATGTTTTTTCCTATTGAGATACCCTCCTTAGATCACATATTATTATGTTGACATATAATTTTAGCAATAGAACCCACCTATTATTGTTTTGTTTTTTTGTAATATGAGAGGTTTTCTATAAAGATTCCATCATAATATCGCTTTTTATTATATCGAATGTATAATTAGACATGGTACCCAACCACTAATGGTGTTGTTTATCTTTTTTAATTAGCCCAACCTTGAGAGGAAATTTTTTTAATTATGTGATAGGTATGATATTGATATCACCTCCTTATGTAAATTTATATGATGTTTATATAGACAATTAATAATCAATTCAAACTAATGTCGGTCTTTTTGGTCATGTGTGGTATGTTAGTTAGTGTTATTCTCCCTTAGAAATCACTTAAGGTAAACTTCCCATTATATATGAGACGTGTCTATAGGATCATAACATTAGTGAATGATTAATCTTATGTTATAAGTTTAAAATAGTGATTCCATTTTCGTTGATTTTATGGTATGTGATGAGTTTTCTATACATTGAAAGAGAGTTATGTGATTCCATTAAATGAAAAGTTTCTTTTATACCCATGATTGGATTTGGAGATTCCTTTCCCTAGTGGGATTTCTTATGATTTGAAATTTAATGAAATATAACTAGAATTTGAAAAATAAGATGTGGTTAGATGTCATGGAGACATGATTAAAAAATTTTAACCTAGAGATTAGGTATATGTATTATTTTTTTTATTCATTTCTATGGATGTGTTTCATAACCATGCCATTTACCAATGATATGTGTCTCATGAACATCAATTTCATTACATAAACATTACATATTTTGAGAAAACAATGATTTCTATATGGTCATCATAATCACCTATTAACTGCATATGTATAATGGGATACTATATATGAGGGTATATATTATTCTTTTATCTCAGGTGTAGGTATTATATAGAGTTGGAAACTTTTTTAGGTCCTATATGTTTGGGAGTTCAAGGATTAAACATGATAATTATGTGTGTTAGGTTTGAGTCCAACGTAGTTACATTTCATTTAGTGTACTTCATGTATCCTAGATAATGTGATGCAATTTTATTTATATTCATGATATTTTTCATTTTTATCCACAATTTAGTTGTAATATTTCATGAATTATCTAATTGTTTACGACATTACTATTATAGAATATGGGGGACATCATAGATATTAGTTTTTTATCCCATCGTTTTTTGGATATTTATTATATAGATGGGTCCTGAAAAAATATTTCATTTACTAGACCATGATCCTAATGATTTATTTAGATGTAATATTCTCCCCATAATTTTTATATGACCACTCTAATAGTAATAAAACACTTTTTTAAATTGACACATACCTGAGTTCTTGGGATGATCCTCATCTGCATACAATTCAGGTTATTTATGATTGGGAATTACACAATGGTTTTATACCATGTGTTTTAGGATGATACATTACCATAAATGGGTGATATTGGTTTTAGGTTCTAGAGAACTAGATGATTAGAATCCATGTCCATAACAGATTTAATTAGTGCCCAAGTTATAAATGCATTTCTACTATTTGTACAATGAATTCTAAAATGGGTTTGATTTTGGACAGAGAATCCCAATGCTGGATGAATAGGTTAGTGTATGATCCATTTCCTTAAACTAATACATAATTATTTATTTATTATTCATGATATTTTTATTCATATTACTTGATAGAAAAACATATGGGTGGTTTTGTAAGAATTTTTTCATCATAATAACCCTCAATTAAAATATGAATCTTATAATATATTTTATGGATTCTCAAATACATTGTAAGGGGTGACTGAATTAAAATAGAATGTAGGATATTTTTTATTAATTTTGTATTATGATAGTTTGGCATCCAAAATGGAGTGATTTTTCGGATCTATTGTTCTTTATAAAACCCTATTTTTATTAGGAAGGAAATATGATGGAATGGGGGGTGCATGAAATGGTTTTCGGACCCAATAATTTTGATATGGGTAATAATTTTTGAGTTTAGGGAAATCCTATGAAAAAATGTTATTTTTTGAAATTGGGGTTCAAACATACTTTTTAAAAAATGATACATCTTTTGGAAAATAAAGAAGAAGCAAGATAATGGAATTTTGAAGACCCAATTTATATGGAAATCCATTGGATTGAATGGGATTATTTGGAAACATGGAAGAGTATTTATTTTCATTACATTATTTTATTATATAATCATTATCTATGAAAACCAGGATTCATTGATTTTGGATGATTTTTATTACAGTTTTTGGTATTATTGTCTTTCAATCTCATTTAGTGTTTCATGTATTTTTGGAATAATCCTAGTGAAATCAGAATATATTGATTATTTTATTTTGATGTGGGTAAAAATAAATCATTTCATATATATACATAATTTTTATGGTTTTCATACATATTTTGATGATAGTCTTAGGGTTGTAATTTGGTATTAAGAGGGTATACTAATGTTTCACAATGTGATATGTAAGTTTTAGGTTTATTAGATGTATGATTAATGTTAGTACAAAGTATCTAGATGCGAGTATTGATGGTTTCAAATATTGGGAATATTGATTCTATTTTTGAAAGAGAATTCCTATAATTTTTTGAACCATTACCTGGAATTGCAAATTAAGGGAGGACTCTTAATGTGGGGAGTATCATAATTGTATTAATGAATTTTTAATTATAAAATTGTTTTCTTTAAATTAGTGGGTAAGATTGAGAACATTTTAGGTGTTTGGTGATGGGTTGAGTGGGGTGTCTGTGTCCAATCATTACAATAATAAAGTTATAGGATAGGGACTACGGATATCAACTGTTTTTTTAGTGGAGTAATGAAAAATCTACTATTATAGCAAGGAGATTGAAATCAATCATGGGTCAATATACGTAATATAATAAGGTTTGATGATATAGTTGAAACCATTTGGTTGTTTTATGAGATGGAACCATAATTCTAATGAGTATATTGCTGTAATTTATTTTTTTCTATTTTGAATAAAATATTATTAATTTAGATAGTATTATATAGATTATGTGTGTTACCTATAGTATAAGGGTGAAATTTTATAAAATATATTGGGTGATTCTTATCATATATGTTTCAGTAAACATGTGTAATGACTTATTATGGGTTTGGTTAGTTGAAGATCCAATATTGGATTAGATCCTAGTGTTAGGATTATACATTAGTATGTGTATTCATATGATTATTTAATTTCTTTGATAATTAATACATATTATTGGGAGATTTAAATATGTGTTGAAAGGGAGGGTTGTGTATTTTGATGAAAATATAGCTAGATAAGGATAAATATATATTATTTAATTTAATTGAATGTTGTGTGGAGGATGAAACTATGAAGTTATTATTTGGAATGTGGCCAACATATTTTAGATATCAACCATGTATTTTTTTAGAAATTTTGATTGTATTCCCGTTTGGTCCATGTATAGTTGAGCCACATCTACTCTAATTAAGAACATAGAATAAAGAAGGGATATAAATTAAATTAGTGGACATGAATTCTATAAATTTTCTAGGATACCTCTTAGGGATGACAAGCCCTATAGGTAACATATATAATTTTTCAAAGGTAGCACAATATTCAATAGCATCCAAGAGACTCCACATTGAGCTTATACGAACGACTAAATATAATTTTTTTAAATATAAAAGTTATAAAATAACCATTGAATTAGTGGGTATAAATTAAAAAAATGATTTATGGAATAAATATAAACGGAAATCTAAATATTAATTTATAGGAAATTTCTTATAAACTAATTATAAAAGGTTTGTTTATTAAATCAATTTTGTTCTTTAAAATTGTGTTGTCTTAAAAAGTGATTATTTACTCTTTTTAAGAGTGAATATCATAATTTATAGAATTTATAGACAAAATATTTGATAATATTAATTTAATTTTTTAATTCATCATTTAAATATTATAATGAAATGAATTTTCTAAAATTTTATAAAAATATTGATTTTATGGAATAGTAAAAAATTATGTTTTCTGTGAAAACAGATTTTTTAAAATTATTTACAAGATAAAATTGTATTTTTGATTAATTATAAATTATTATTATATTTTTATTTAAAACAATCCAAATATTTTTTTTGAAATGGACTTTATAATGTTTTTTTGTTAAAAATAATTTAATATTTTAAAATGGAATTGTTTTTGGAAAAAACATGATTTTGTTAATTTTTTCTATTTAATTATAAAGTCAATTTTATAAATTTTTTGTTTTTGATTTTGAAAAATGGATTATATTTTTTGAATAATTTATTACAAATTTAATAAATAGTATCATTTTATTTTTTGGGTCAATATTAATTATAACATTATTAATTTTGGTAACAAGAGTAAGACATAAATCAGTTAATTTTGGTTACAAATAAAATGATAATAACATTAAAATGGCACAAGAAGATACATAAATAATATAGGATATGTTTATATTGATAAAAAAATAAAATGTAAGAATTTATGACCTTTTGGGGATCTTTTATAAAATTATGACTTTTAGAGCAGTTTATTTACAGAAAATCCTTACATGTCACACTATTTTTTAAGAAGTATAATATTTTAAATATTATGTATATAAAATACTTTTATAGAATAAATATATATTTAAAAATCTAATTGATTTAATTTAATTATTATAATTTTTTTAAATAATTTAGGGATTAAACAATTACTTTAAATTCTTGCACAACATGCCTACAAAAATAATTAAATTATGGAAAATCATATATATGATATTAAATCTATTAAAATAATTATAATTTAAGATAATTAATTTGATAAAATAATTTTAAATATTACCATTACATATTAAGGATATTATAAAATATTATTCTCTAATTATAGGTTTTATCTTGATGTAATAAAAGTCAATGTCATGAATTGTTCGAAAAATTGACATTATTGATTTTTTATAATAAATATTGATTTATTTAATGATTTAAAATTCCTAAAAATAATATATTCTTCCATGTTATTATGATATGGTTGAAAATATCCATCATGTTATATTATCCCACACAAAGTAAAAAATTCATGTTGTTAGAGTAACAGTTGAAGGGGTTAAATCGGGGTTAAAACCAAGAGATAAGGATATAAATAATGTCAATACATGTATAAATTTTTATGAGATTATTTCATTTTAAAATAAAATTATCTTCTAAATAAAAAACATCTTAGCCATTTTTAATTGAAAATTAATTTGTATTAGGTTAATATTTTGAGAAATACAAAGAGTGCCCCTCCCCTCTCTTGAAAAATGAGACCTCTTCTTATCCTTTCTACAAACATAAACACTATTTTATATTGAAAAATATGTACCCAAATACATTATTATGATCCTTAATAACTTTATATAGATATTTTTTAGGCATAATACTATACATATATGTCATAAGGTGTCATTCAAATGTGGTTTTCCAAATAAAAGGCATAGTTTTCAATTCCATGTTTTAGTAATTATTCTTCTTTCACTTATATAAAATCTTCTTAAAAATTTATAAAATATTAAATCCATTGTTATCCATATACTTATGTAATTTTATTTTTATGTTATTACACATATCCATCTCTTATTTATCAAATATGAAAATATTTAATCATCCGTGTGTGTGGTGTACTACCACATCCCAAACTGATGTAATTTGTTTTCCATAACCATATCTCAGTAATGTTTATAATGATGTAATTGATATAAAAATATGATATTCATGAAATATTTATCAATATTAAATGATAATGTATCATATAAATTATTACCATTCCATACATTGAAAAATGAAAATGTCGTTCGTGCGTATTTCTCCACTGCTACCTCCATGAAGCATTGTGATTTGTTAATCCTCAGAACATAACACGAATGATATATATTTGTATATTTAAGGAAATAATATTATATATATATATATATATGATATTATTCTTATTTTGAAAAGATAAAAAATATATAACTTCTTCCCATAATACGATTTGAAATATCAAAACATTACTCTTGTTTGCATATAACCTATCGTCTCATTGATTGTAATGTATCTGACTTTCCATAATGATCTTTAATTTATGGAATTAAAATTATAAATAGGGTTTAAAAATTATACATATATAATAATTATTATTATAAATGTGATGTAATTATATCATTTTTACCATAGTCATATTACCAAAGTCATTTCAAACTTATGAATCCATTATCATCAAAACATCCGACATAAACTTAAATAGTTAATTAATTTTTATAACATGGTTAAAAGAAATATAAAAGGAATGATAAACAATAAAAATATTCCTGTGGAAGTAAATAATATAATTTTTTTATTCAGGGTCATAAAAACATACATGATGATTTCGATTAAAGGTACGTTAATTTCTGTTAAAAATATTCTTTAAATGTTCTGCTTTCAAATCTTTTTACAAATGTCTAAATGAATGATTTCTTAACTTATACGACATGAGATTATTTTGAAACCATCACGAAGCCAAAATGATTTTATTTTGTTTCATTTATAATATTCCAAGGATATTATCACAAAAAATTTCATCATTTTGTGCGTAGTTTATGAATTTTAAAAGTGATTTTCAAGGGAATATGCATTTTTATATCAGATAAGGATTTTTACATGTGAATAAAATATTTTTAGGGGTTTTATTCAAGATATATGACATGTACATTATTTATGAAAGGATAAGACTCATTTAATCTCATGGGTGAGCCAATTATAGCTTTTTTTTGTACCCAAATAGCACTCAAATGCATTATGTAATGATTTTATTCTTTAGGGATCTATATTGAATGTTAGTTATATAGTTATTACAATTTATAAAGCTTTTTTAAGTTTTATTATAAGGGTTCTGTAGGGGTTCTATCATAATGATTCCCAAAGTCACCTACATGAAATTTATAGGGCTTCTATATATTTTTCATAGAAATTTATTGATCTCAAAAGGAAAGACAATCATTATTTTAAAGAAAAATTATTATATATTCAGAAGAAAAGATATGTTTTTAAGAATATGTTTTTCATGGTTTTTTAGGTATTCCATTGATAAATGTTTTCCTATTTTTTCTCCCAGACAATGTTTTTTTCTAATCCCATGTTTTTAATATGTTTTCACCATGGTTTAAGGATGTGTAATAAAAATCATGAGGATAAAATGAAAATTGGGAATATTTATCATAAAAAGAAACCATATTATATTTTTTAATGTTTTATTTGTTTGACAAAATTGATATTGAGTATAATTTTACACCAATAATATATAGGTAAACCATTTATGATTTTTTCAAAATTTTTTCAATCTATCAATGAAAAAGATCCCTAAAATATTTTTTAATTGAACCCTAGTTAAAAATAATATATTATACATCATTTAAGGGTTAAACATTTCATTATTGTAGAGTGTTTTTAATCACATACAATTTTAATGATTTTGGTTTTTAGTTAAAATTATATTTTTACGTTCTTGGGTTGGGTATCGGTAGATTATTGGTATTTATATAAAAATTATGAGAGTTATAATATCTTCAAAGGATGTTTTGGGTTTTATTGGGGAACAAGAGGTGTTTGATGTTCTTAGGAGATAGTTTGAAAAGGTTCGAGTGGACTAGATGAGAATTCCAATTCCATGTAGTAGGTCACAATAGGACAAGGGGCTATAATGTGGGGATTTTTCATTTTTTATAATTAAAGTGTTATATTTTGAGATATGTGATACCTAATAATAAATTAAAATTAGATTAGAAGATAATTATTTTAAAGTAGAATGTCCTATAAAGATCATATTATATTTAATTGTTTAAATTATGACAAACCATCATGCATACCCTAGTACCCCGATAACCATGATGGTCCTTAGTAATCCCAAAGGGAGTTCCCAATCCCTATAGGTTGGAGACTATCACCTCGCATTATATTTAATGGAAGTGGGAACAAATTTTCCACAAAAAGGTCCCCACTGGACCCAAGCTGGGGGCATGAGCCACAACTCCCCAAGCCCACCTCCATAGGATTTGGGTTGGCGAAAAGCACCAATAGGACAACTAGCTCAGGGATGCCTTTTCCTAAGAACCTACACACACACACACACCAACTCGATGAACAAGTGGAGAGGAAAAGTAAAAAAAGATACAACTATTGTAAAGTAATTTAATCATGCATGAACCTCTAGACAATACAAAGGTATGATATCCATCACAGAAAGGTAATGGGGGAAAATACACACCCAAACCAAAAATCAGTCCCAACTAGATGATAAATGGAAAAGAGTATATGCTGAGAGAGCCTAGCTCATTTATCCCAACATTGACCATCATACTCGGTCCACACATACTGTCACCATGTGCTCCTCATTAGTCATGATTGACCTGTCCACCGACTACAAAGGACACAACACGTTTTGGGAAAATCTTATATAGGGGTGGGTATATACATACCCAGTAGAACACCCCCAAAAGGTGATGGGGGATTAGTCAGTGACACAACTAAAGATAAGTAGTTAATGGTACAAGGAATAGTAAATAGAATAGAAAGAGTACATCTCTTCCCAACAAGAGTGTGAAAGTAGTCTAATACAAACTAATGGAGCACAAGATGATGAGGATGTGAACCCCTCATCGAGTCGTCATACCTATAGCCGAAGTTTAGACCCTTCCAACCAATGAGAAACTACACATGGAACACACGTGGCATACCCCACACATCTTCACCTCCCCAAAAAGGGTAACCAAGACACAAGGGGTTGGTACTTTAATAGGATAGTTATATATGTTTAGTCAAAGAAGCCCAAATGATATAGTTATGGGATCTGCATCTTAGAGCATATCACAAAAAAGAGAGTATCCATTTGTTCCAAGTAAATCCGTCTGTAATCCCCAACACCTAATCACATCTTCCTAGGAGGCCAAAGTCAAAGGGGCTGAAATCACCACACCTCAATACTATCTAACTTGGGTGGAACTAAATCACTATCACCATTTTAGGTCACATCACCAGGATGTGTATTGGTGTGGAAGACACCCCTCTTTCTTGCGGGTCCTTTGGTAAGTCGAACCACACCATGCCCTTATTTCTGCACAATTGATGGTCTGTTCTAAATCAGTAGGTACTACGCTACCTAGACCTACTAATGGGTCATCCTGATATATGCTTGTTGGTGACTACTATACCCAGACATGCTGAGGGTACATCCTAGTATCTTCTCCTCGAGGACATAGATACCTAGCCCTGCTAAGGGGTTTGCCTGATGTCTTCTCGTCGAGGAATAAGCTACCTAGCCCTACTGAGGCATTATCCTTGTATTTTTTTATCAGGGACTACACTACCCATCCCTACTGAGGGGTTATCTCATTATCTACTCATTGGAGACTATATTATGCATCCCCACTTAGGGTTCAAATCGATATCTATTCTTTAGTGACGACACTACCTTTCCATGGTGAAAGGTCAGCCCATTAGCTGGTCATAAGGTGTCATCTCAATGTGTGCCACCTCAGAATGACCCCATTGTATCTTGAAATCTGCTCTTGAGGGCACCATATCATTCTACATGAAAAAACATAGGATAGGAATCATGTGGGATAAAATATGAGTTTAAATTAAGGATATATGAAGGATTTAAAAATGATGAGTAGAGATCAAGAATTTCACTGAGTGTGATGGGGCCCACATGATGTGTGGTTTCTATTAACTTCTTGGTTGTGTCCTTCGCCAGACATGGGTCACATCCCGTATAGGGGAACACTATGTAGATATGGTCTACATGATGTGTCCTACCTATATGAGGATTGGTCTGTTTATTCTAGTCATGTCCATGTACTCAGACCCCGAGTCCATGTATGTCAATACATAATGTATTCGTCCACTCGGGGTGCTTCCTGTGCAACCAAGATGTGTCCGTGTGCTCAGTAAAAAGCCTGTGCCTAGCCATGTTCCCTTTACAAGGATCATCCCATGTATAAAGATGGTGAAATATGTTTCAAAGGGAGTACACACAATTACATCGTTAACTTTACCTAGAACTCTAGCGCCACTACTAAGGGAGGCTACACGTCATGTGATATTCAATAACACGGTGTGTAGTCATGATTTTCTCCAAAATATCCAAAATATCTGAAATCATCACCCACACCTCAAAATTTCTCTAACTATGCTCAATTTCACCTAATTTAACCCTTAAATCAGTGGATCAAGTCAAAGAACACATGATTGATCCAATATTCGTTGTGATTCATCCCCATTTAAAATTAAGGGTTTGGCCAGATCATCCAAGCATCATCGTAGTTTTGATTTTCATCAGATCTATATGAATCCATTGTATTGTTCATCCTCAGGAAGTGTTTTTTATATATTCTTTCCTAACTCATAATTCTATCAATTTTTAGAAACTCTACATTATTTCTAGCATTCGATCAATCTCAGTGCACACAAAAATCATCAAACTAGGATCCATAAAGATTCCATGGGGATAACAATTAAGAAAAAAGATGTAATGGAACCAAAATAACAATTTTTTTATTCGAAACTAGCCAATCATTCTTGGATGGTGATTTAGAATAGGGAATCTGTATTAGAACTCCTGATAATCAATATGAATCTGGTATATAGGCACTTGCAATGTTTAAAATAAACGTTCATAGGTAGAAGAAAAAAATAAAAACATTATCAAATTTTAATCCAAGGCATGAAAACATGGAATATGAGTCATAACTTAATTAGATCACTCATTGTTGAAATTGAAATTGTTGGTCAACAGAGGAGGGGGTTTCTATTCACTTTGATCCGTTTATGTCTAGAGGGTTGTCATCATGCTTCTTTCGTCATTCGTCAACTAGAAGGAGAGGATATGGGGTTATCATCATTGAAAAAATAGGATTATTAGGGAATTCATCAAAAATGATTATTTATAACCCTCAATTAGGTTTATGAATTTTTAATTATTTAATAGACATTATTAATTAAATAACTTAAAATGATTATCCAATGAGCTGGAGATATGAACATCCTAGGGCGACTCATTTTAAGTTGCACCGTGGGGAAATAACACAATCTCGACCCAAACGTGGTCACATATTTGCTATCTAATCAACTGTTTAGGAGTAGTCATATGTTTTTTAATTAACCATGTTAAAGTAATATAAAATATATTTAATATTTTTATAAAATTAATTCTTGGCACATTGGGCCTTGGAATCACATGTTGTCTCAGAACCTAGCTATGCAATAATATTTAGAAACATTTCAATGCCTTATTAGGGTCAAAGAAAGTCTCTACATCATTTCATCCTTCAAAAATTTAATCCCCAAAAAATCCAAACTAATCAAACCACTCAAGATAATATGAATGTATGTAGATCTCCTACTCCAATGAACTCTCCTACACATGTCTGTTCTAGCATAACACGCGATCTAGGGGTATGGATCCTAATCGTAGTGTTTTCTCATGTTGGTCCTTGATCTCCTTTGGGTGCTCTACAATGGTGGATCCATCCCTAATGTACATATTGCACTAGTCTATAATGTGTGTGGGGTCTTGTAGAGACCCGAAGCTTAGCGTACATGGACATTACATTACATTTGCGGAATACTTAGTACATAACAAAAACACACACACAAGGATCGTAATAGTTTAGTGTCTTTGGAAACTCGGAACGTAATCTTCTAATAGTGGTGAAAGATCTTCAATATCTCCCATAAATATCTTCCCCTTTTTTTTACCTAAAACCTTTCTTTATATCCTGGGGAAAATAAAACATAAAAGGGTGAGCTCAAATGCTCAGTAAGGGTAAACAAAAGAAAAATCAATCACATCATATTCATAAGAACATAACTTTTTTAAATCTTAACCTGCAAAAGAGAGCATAATTTCATAACATGGGATAAATCATAGTAGTGAAATGAAATCACAATAATCATAACTTAAAACATGAAACTTTGTGGCATTCACACATAATCATAGAGAATCATTTCTTGTTAGTCAAGACTCATTTCCAAGACTATCTTAGTGGACAAAGTCCCTTTCAGAATCGAGTAACCCTCGTTTCAGTCCAGTTTCACTGAACCGGTATAACCTACCGTTCCATCCCTGTCTATATCATGAGATATAAAATCTTTACCCAATGCATTGGAGGGAGATATAGGTCCCACCCATCTTATAATGAATCCTTTCTTATGTGTGCCACATAATCATAAATCATACATCATCGCATAACCCATGTAATAAAAATGGGATTCTTAAACAACATGACGTCATAAAACAATTCATATAAGATAAAGGAATTCATAAAAATGTTTCCATCACAACATAATCAAATACATGTAATAATAGGGATAAAAACAGAACCCTTTTATTATCTTAGATGGAAAATAATTTTTATAAAATACTTGAACTTCATTCTTGAGGAAAATATCCTTTCTACTTCAAAAACACTTTTCCTTTCTTAACATGTCATACAATTTTAAACTAAAATAAGTTGATTAAAAATAAACTTGAATACTTGTAAAGGAAACTTCTTGGAAATAATGTTTTAGAAATCCATTCATGCCGTATAAGTTAAAAAAAACATTGTTCGTACTTTTGTCGGAAAAGTCAAAAAGTACCTCGTACGAAAAACGACAAAAGATTCCTTTCATTTATTTTACTAAAAACTCACCGAAGGGTAAAAATGGATTTAAAAAATTGTAGGTGGATGGAAATAATATTATATATTTATGAGACTTGGATGTGGATGATAAAATACACCCCAGTAAATACTAAAGTATAAACAACCTCAGATAAAAATGAGATTGTGATATTTCCCTTACCTTAGGTCCGATTTTCTTTGTACGTGTCTGAAGCTCCTGTATAATGGTTTAAATAATGTTATTGACTTATTCCAGAATCATACATATTGATATGATATCATATATGGTCATATTCTTAGCTTCTTGTTAGTAATATTTCATTGTTACTTGTTACTCGGGTCTTTATTTCCTTTTGTTCTTATGCGTGTTTTGCAGAATAAATTCTTATTCTTCTTTTAAGGTTATAGATACATTATATCCAGAATGGTATTAGTGTAACATATATCATATTTATTCATTCAATTCATTTATATAATTATTATGTAATGATGATCATGTAGAATGAGTCGCTTCACATCGTGGAGACGGTATTCCGTACGTACGCACGAGTGATGATATCGTTCCTATGATCATGGAATTGTATTGGAGTATATATATATATTATTTCAGTATCAATATTACTTAATAATAATCATAAATGGTTACTCATTACACCATTATACCCATCCTTGTAAGGTGGTGGTGGAAAATAGATTACACCACGACGTGGAGACGGTATTCCGTACGTACGCACGCGCGGTGAATTCATTTTTCCGTAGGATGGATAGAAGGTGAATTAGGGTTGTTTCATAATTATAATAACATATCAGTATGTAAGTAATACTGATGTTATTACTTTATCATGAAACAAATAAAGGAGAAGAAGTTGAAGAAGAAATAAATTGAAAAGATCGGTAATGGATATTACCTCTTCTTTGGAACGCTTCTTTGAATCCTCCACTTAGGGAGCTAATATTGGTCTTTGAAGAAGACCAGGACCTCTAGGATTATTCTAGGGAAGTGGAGAGGAGAACATGGCAGGGGTTGGTCGAGCTTGAGTGCTCAATTTGGTGTGAGGAGGAGGGGGAGGAGGTGCCCTTTTATAAGGGAGGAGAGGGGCACCTTAGGATTATCTCAAAATATTATTTTATATTAAAGTAAAAATCGGTTTATGATGGTTAAAAAGGGTCTTATTTCGAATCTAAAGTGGGGATGGGTCAAAATCCTATCAACCAATAGGAGTTAGACAAGTTTGGGATATTATTTTAACCTTATCAATTAGATTTAACTCTAAGTTAAATAATTTAACTTTTACCATGTCTTTTTGTTTTCTTTCACTATATGGTTAATACACTTACTATAACATGCCAAACGAACCCCAAATTGTTTATTATTAATATATATATCCTTATCTAAGTCATTTGGCCGAACCTTAGATTTTTATGAATAAAATAACAATTAATAATATAATATTTGATTTAAAAACTATTTTGTGTCAATTTTGACACTATTTGATATATGATTTTTGTGAAAGTCATAACAGAATTATATGTTCGAACCAAGTTGATTAAATCAACAATAATATATCATAGTAACCTAGAAAATTAGTGGAATTCATAAAAAGTCTCAAATTACATTCATTTGAGCATTTATAACATCAATTATGTTAATATTTCCTTAAAAGGGTAATTACTGCATCATCGTTGTATCATAAATAAATTAATTTATTTAAAGTCTAAAAATTATAAATAAAATATCATTATGTAGGAAATCTTTTTCTATTTATAATTAATATTTATAGTCGAATTTATCTTATGTATAACCCAATATTAAAAATGATTTACTTATTAAACTTTGATTTTAACTACTTTAATCATTCTTAAAATAAATTAATAATAAATGTCCCATGTGGGCCTAAATGGTCATATTTTATTCCTAAGTTTTTTTTTGGTCGAATTAAACTTATCCAATAGAATTAGGACATTTGTTAGGGTAATATTAATATCATTTTTACCCTTAGTTACCCTATTTACTATTAACCGTTGTAAAAAAAAGTAAAAAGTTACTATTCACCAAAAAATTATTTTTATCTCATTGAACCACATTTTACTTACTGATATCAACCGTGTCTGTCGGATTTTCGAAATTCCATTCACAGAAGCGGTAAAATTAAGTTTTATGCAAAATTCAGTTTTTAACCTACCACTTAGTGGTTTCACTCTTCATCAAAAATCGAAAGTTTTCAGAAAAATACCAAAATTTCATCCTAAGCTATATTTCATATTCCGAATTCAAAAAATGAAGTCTATTTTACCAAATTCATAACATAGAAGTTGCATTAATTAATTTTATAATTAAATCCCGTTGTTAAAACAAATAGCGTGTTTTTAAGAAACAATATCTATCAAAAGATTGACACTTGTTTATGTCTGGTTTAAATGTGAAATTACATCCAATGACCAACATTGTATTAAATTGTAAAAATATATTCTAAATATACTTTAAAACAACTCAAATTAATAATTTATCACTATTAATTATTTTGATTAAAAAAGTTGTTTTTAATTATAATTTAGTAATTTTCACTATTCATCAGAATATGAAAGTTATCCGAAAAGTACCAAAATTTCACCTTAGGCTAAATTTGATACTCCGAATCCAAAAATGAAGTCCATTTTGAGAGCTAAAAATTTCTAAAAATTTAAAAGGTGGTTATTACTATTTATAATGGCTAGTTATAATAATATTTTAATAGCATATCGTTGTTTAGTGAAACTCGGTATTGCGTACTACACACGCTATCGTGGAAGGTCGCGATTGCGTGTAATGCAAGGCAAGTCAAGGATGCGTGTTGTGCAAGCTCCTTTTGGTGTAGCGTAGAACACAAGACATTAGTGAAATAAAAAAGAATATTTTTCATAAAATCTCGGGCTGTTACATTCTACCCCCCTTAAAATGAATTTCGCCCTCGAAATTCGTCGGGGTTATAAATGGTTTACTATTCGAAAGTTTCTTTAATAGAAACCCACATCGTAAAAAGGAATACAAAAACTTGGCTTTAAAAACTAAAGTATGAAATGTAACGATTACCCAAATAAACTAATCACTGGGTTTCCACATAGGTGAAAATATGGATATGGAAGAGAAATCTAACCATCATGTTCTGATGGAGAGTGGAAGAGAACATGGCTATGGAAAATCCAGTAATCACAAATCCATACATTTGTGACGATCTAAGGTACCATCTGATTCATCAGGTATAAGATCACTAGGACAACATTTTTGGTTTTCAAGATCATTTCCCTAAAGTTGAAAATTTGAATTAGAATAAATAATTTCTTTATTTTGGTACAATCTCACTGTTGTTCATGCCTTGAACAATTTCCACTTCATCTCTTAAATAAATGAAGTTGAATTTGTTATTCGTGAAGTGTTAGTATGACAGGTCATTCCATCTGTCTCAAACAAAAGGTTAGAAAAAATTATATACATAAGTCGATCTATAGTGAGATTAATCACATATGGTTCCTAAAATGGACTTATACTTCATATATCATACTGCTTAACATAATGAAACTAGTTTCTACTAAACAAGGACTTCCTGTAGGCCAGTGGTAGGCGATAAAGGCCATTCGCACTTCGGTTGTGGGTTCGATTCCCACAGCCTTGTCCGAAGCGATGGGCTGTCGCCCGTCCTGCAGGTTGTCCTTTTTCTAAAACTATATTACTATAACATCCCATCAATAATATCGAAAAAACTTATATCCATAAACAATACTAAGTTATGTCCAACATAATCCATTCCAATCTTTAGGATTATCCATAATACTGCAGTCCACTCTCATAACATAGTGAAAACGATTACCAGAGATTTAATACCATCGTTGATCCCCATATATCATAAGATATATCTTGTTGGTCACATTACAAACATTCAAAGGCCTTAATCTTGTACTCTCTTGAATACCCATTGAACCTTATTGAAAACATGAATTCTATTAAAAGTTAACTCTTTCCACATACCAAAATCCTCAAAATTCTATATACTCAAACCATGATATCACTTAGTCCTTATATTAATCATGAGATCATGAATACTATCAAACATTTAATTTTCTCCTTATCCCTTCATTATGCGCATATCATCTACATTCCAAAAATATCTGAATAACCTTTCATGGATACTCGTAACATTAATCAGACAACAGTGTAACAATCCTTACATGTCTCTTTATTCTACAGTACCATGAGATTACTTATACAACATTACACATGATAAACATGTAATCATTCCACTACATTCTTAAACCATTGACCGAGCTTCAACAATTCTTTCATCTCACATATCATTTGTAGTCTCTTCATCATCATCCACATAAATACTTTCCATACGACCATACTGATTATCTTCATGAGACTTTCCCTTAGGGTATTGGTTTGCATAATGCCCGCACATTCCACATTTAAAACATTTAACCATTGTTGATGTCATAGCAATACCATTATCCTCATCCATGTTGTTAACTGAACCTTTTCCTTTGCATTTACTTGCTTTGTGTCCTTCTTTTCCACACCCAAAGCATCTTCCAGTTCCTTTGAAACATTCTCCTTGATGCCTCTTCCCACATGATTTACATAGGGGAAATTTAACTTTCTTTCCTCTATGATCATCATGAAACTCCATCTTTCTCTTATTAGCCGAGTCAGGAAACTTACCAAATTTTACTTTATTGATCATATTATGAGATTGCTGATTCGGCATAATAATGATGTTTGGACTTCGAAATCCCATTTCATTATGAAGAATATCATTCCATTGTCCATCATATCCTCCATTATCGTGAATCATCTTGTTTCCAGCCATTTTCTAAAACCCAAAAAAAAATAGTGTGAGAGGAAAAAATCATGCTAGGGAAAACAACATAATAAAGGGGGAGTACCTTCAATATCTAACATCTTAGGTTTAATTCTATGATCGTTAGAGTAGTTCTAGTACTATAACCTATACGTATACTTAACCTTAGGGACATCCCTAGACATACCGTAGAAATATCTCTAGGGATCTCAATAACGTTTTCGCATCCTAGTTTCCAAAGGTTGACTAAACCTTTCCTCTGATACCAACTGTAGAGACCCGAAGCTTAACGTACATGGACATTACATTACATTTGCGGAATACTTAGTACATAACAAAAACACACACACAAGGATCGTAATAGTTTAGTGTCTTTGGAAACTCGGAACGTAATCTTCTAATCGTGGTGAAAGATCTTCAATATATCCCATAAAGATCTTCCCCTTTTTTTTACCTAAAACCATTCTTTATATCCTGGGGAAAATAAAACATAAAAGGGTGAGCTCAAATTCTCAGTAAGGGTAAACAAAAGAAAAATCAATCACATCATATTCATAAGAACATAACTTTTGGAAATCTTAACCTGCAAAAGAGAGCATAATTTCATAACATGGGATAAATCATAGTAGTGAAATGAAATCACAATAATCATAACATAAAACATGAAACTTTTTGGCATTCACAAATAATCATAGAGAATCATTTCTTGTTAGTCAAGACTCATTGCCAAGACTATCTTAGTGGATAAAGTTCCTTTCTAAATCGAGTAACCCTCGTTTCAGTCCTGTTTCACTGAACCGGTATAACCTACCGTTCCAGCCCTGTCTATCTCATGAGATATAAAATTTTTACCCAATTCATTGGAGGGAGATATAGGTCCCACACATCTTATAATGAATCCTTTCTTATGTGTGCCACATAATCATAAATCATACATCATCGCATAACCCATGTAATAAAAATGGGATTCTTAAACAACATGACATCATAAAACAATTCATATAAGATAAAGGAATTTATAAAAATGTTTCCATCACAACATAATCAAATCCATGTAATAATAGGGATAAAAACAGAACCCTTTTATTATCTTAGATGGAGAATAATTTTTATAAAATACTTGAACTTCATTCTTGAGGAAAATATCCTTTCTACTTCAAAAACACTTTTCCTTTCTTAACATGTCATACAATTTTAAACTAAAAGAAGTTGATTAAAAATAAACTTGAATACTTGTAAAGGAAACTTCTTGGAAATAATGTTTTATAAATCCATTCATGCCGTATAAGTTAAAAAAAACCTTGTTCGTACTTTTGTCGGAAAAGTCAAAAAGTACCTCGTACGAAAAACGACAAAAGATTCCTTTCATTTCTTTTACTAAAAACTCACCGAAGGGTAAAAATGGATTTAAACAATTGTAGGTGGATGTAAATAATATTATATATTTATGAAACATGGATGTGGATGATAAAATACACCCCAGTAAATACTAAAGTATAAACAACCTCAGATAAAAATGAGATTGTGATATTTCCCTTACCTTAGGTCCGATTTGCTTTGTACGTGTCCGAAGCTCCTGTATAATGGTTTAAATAATGTTATTGACTTATTCCAGAATCATACATATTGATATGATATTATATATGGTCATATTCTTAGCTTCTTGTTAGTAATATTTCATTGTTACTTGTTACTCGGGTCTTTATTGCCTTTTGTTCTTATGCGTGTTTTGCCAAATAAATTCTTATTCTTCTTTTAAGGTTATAGATACCTTATATCCAGAATGGTATTAGTGTAACATATATCATATTTATTCATTCATTTCATTTATATAATTATTATGTTATGATGATCATGTAGAACGAGTCGCTTCACATCGTGGAGACGGTATTCCGTACGTACGCACGAGTGATGATATCGTTCCTATGATCGTGGAATTGTATTGGAGTATATATATATATTATTTCAGTATCAATATTACTTAATAATAATCATAAATGGTTACTCATTACACCATAATACCCATCCTTGTAAGGTGGTGGTGGAAAATAGATTACACCACGGCGTGGAGACGGTATTCCGTACGTACGCACGCGAGGTGATTTCATTTTTCCGTAGGATGGATAGAAGGTGAATTAGGGTTTTTTCATAATTATAATAACATATCATTATGTAAGTAATACTTATGTTATTACTTTATCATGAAACAAATAAAGAAGAAGAAGTTGAAGAAGAAAGAAATTGAAAAGATCGGTAATGGATATTACCTCTTCTTTGGAACGCTTCTTTGAATCCTCCACTTAGGGAACTAATATTGGTCTTTGAAGAAGACCAGGACCTCTAGGATTATTCTAGGGAAGTGGAGAGGATAAAATGTAAGGGGTTGGCCGAGCTTGAGTGCTCAATTTGGTGTGAGGAGGAGGGGGAGGAGGTGCCCTTTTATAAGGGAGGAGAGGGGCACCTTAGGAATATCTCAAAATATTATTTTATATTAAAGTAAAAATCGGTTTATAATGGTTCCAAAGGGTCTTATTTCGAAGCTAAAGTGGGGATGGGTCGCAATCCTATCAACCAATAGTATTTAGACAAGTTTGGGATATTATTTTAACCTTATCAATTAGATTTAACTCTAAGTTAAATAATTTAACTTTTACCATGTCTTTTTGTTTTCTTTCACTATATGGTTAATACACTTACTATAACATGCCAAACGAACCCCAAATTGTTTATTATTAATATATATATCCTTATCTAAGTCATTTGGACGAACCTTAGATTTTTAGGAATAAAATAACAATTAATAATATAATATTTGATTTAAAAACTATTTTGTGTCAATTTTGACACTATTTGATATATGATTTTTTTGAAAGTCATAACAGAATTATATGTTCGAACCAAGTTGATTAAATCAACACTAATATATAATAGTACCCTAGAAAATTAGTGGAATTCATAAAAAGTCTCAAATTACATTCATTTGAGCATTTATAACATGAATTATGTTAACATTTCCTTAAAAGGGTAATTACTGCATCATCGTTGTATCATAAATAAATTAATTAATTTAAAGTCTAAAAATTATAAATAAAATATAGTTATGTGGGAAATCTATTTAGCTTTCTAATTAATATTTATAGTCGAATTTATCTTATGTATAACCCCATATTAAAAATGATTTACTTATTAAACTTTGATTTTAACTATTTTAACCCTTCTTTAAATAAATTAATAATAAATGTCCCATGTGGGCCTAAATGGTCATATTTTATTCCTAAGTTTGTTTTTGGTCGAATTAAACTTATCCAATAGAATTAGGACATGTGTTAGGGTAATAGTAATATCATTTTTACCCTTAGTTACCCTATTTACTATTAACCGCGGTAAAAAAAAGTAAAAAGTTACTATTCACCAAAAAATTATTTTTATCTCATTGAACCACATTTTACTTACTGATATCAACCGTGTCTGTCGGATTTTCGAAATTCCATTCACAGAAGCGGTAAAATTAAGTTTTATGCAAAATTCAGTTTTTAACCTACCACTTAGTGGTTTCACTATTCATCAAAAATCGAAAGTTTTCAGAAAAATACCAAAATTTCATCCTAAGCTATATTTCATATTCCGAATTCAAAAAATGAAGTCTATTTTACCAAATTCATAACATAGAAGTTGAATTAATTAATTTTATAATTAAATCCCGCTGTTAAAACAAATAGCGTGTTTTTAAGAAACAATATCTATCAAAAGATTGACACTTGTTTATGTCTGGTTTAAATGTGAAATTACAACCAATGACCAACATTGTATTAAATTGTAAAAATATATTCTAAATATACTTTAAAACAACTCAAATTAATAATTTATCACTATTAATTATTTTGATTAAAAAAGTTGTTTTTAATTATAATTTAGTAATTTTCACTATTCATCAGAATATGAAAGTTATCCGAAAAGTACCAAAATTTCACCTTAGGCTAAATTTGATACTCCGAATCCAAAAATGAAGTCCATTTTGAGAGCTAAAAATTTCTAAAATTTTAAAAGGTGGTTATTACTATTCATAATGGCTAGTTATAATAATATTTTAATAGCATATCGTTGTTTAGTGAAACTCGGTATTGCGTACTACACACGCTATCGAGGAAGGTCACGATTGTGTGTAATGCAAGGCAAGTCAAGGATGCGTGTTGTGCAAGCTCCTTTTGGTGTAGCGTACAACAAAAGACATTAGTGAAATAAAAAAAGAATATTTTTCCTAAAATCTCGTGCTGTTACAGGTCTTGCACATATCTCCTCGTTTATGAAATGTGGAAGAATTCATGGACGATCTTCAGCTATGTGGTTCGATGAGGCGGTAGGAAACCTCACCGATCCTATGAAAAATTTAGAATAGACCAATGAACCACGGTGACAGCTTGATCCCCTGGGAAAAATTCCACATTCCAAGTAATGGTGATACTCTCAAGAATGTGTGATCTCCTAGCTCAAACTTGAAGGACCTATGATGGTAATCTGCATATGACATCTGTCAGGCTCTAGGGGGTCTTCATCCATTCACAAATGACCTTTACTTTTTATGTCCTCACATGCACCTACTCTTGGACCATAATAGACGACTCTCCAATCTCTGTCCATCATAAGGGTGAACTAAAGGGTTTCCTATATAGGGACTCAAAATGTGCCATGCTGATGGTGTAGTTGTAGCTGTTTTATTTTCGTGAACTCCAACAAAGGTGGGTGATCCTCATAGCTCCAGAAAAAATCCAGCATGCCCACCCTCAGCATATCCTCTATCACCTGGATAATGCGCGTATTCTTCCCATCATTCAGGGGGATGAAGACTATACTCATCCATAATTGGGTCTTGAATTCCTCCTGTAGACCTATCCACACTAGTTATTTAATCTACGTGTCATTATCAGAGACAATCATTGATGGTACCACATAATGTCGGATGATCTTTTGTACATAGAGCCACCCCAAAATCTCCACTGAACTCTTCTACAAGATAGATAATATTTGTTCCAACATCATGAGTCGACCTACTATCACCGACATGGATTCATTTCCATTCTACTTGTGTGGGATCCTTGTAAAGAATTATATGGGTATATCAATCCACTTCAATTTCCAGATATCAAGAAGCTCTAACAAACCAGCTAGTACCTGATTCTCAACCATAACCCACTAACAGGTAAGGCATCATGAGACGAACTCAACTACACTCTATCTCATGCCATACCACCAAAACGATTTCTAAATAACCCTAAACATCTTCCCACCATTGGATGTACAACTAAGGGAGAATTATGAAACACCCATGTCACCTCATCCCACATCACAACTAGAATAACTATTTTCCACTGGAATAAGATCTCATGATTCCCTCCTTTAGAATATTCATCGAGTGCATCACCTATTGAAATCTGATCACATAGAACCTCAAAGTCAATAACTCCCAGTGGGGACTCTTTCACACATGGAAGGTGTGTGGGAGTCAACACCATCGACTTAAGAAATACTATACCCTCCGACTCCATCAGGGTCACCTACAAGGAAGCTAACTACTCTGAATCATTCCGCAAAAATTGAGCCCGAGATTTCATATTAAGGGCATATGAAATAATATTTACTTTCACTAGAGTATAGACTATTTCAATTTCATATTCCTACAAGAACTCAAACTATCATCGTTTCCTTAGGCTAAGGTATCTCTGAGTGAAAATGTTGATGAGAATCTGGTGTTCTGAGTAAACCAAAAAGTTCTCCCCCATGAGGTAGTGCATCCGTATCCTAAATGATAAATCCACAACTACCAACTCCATATCAGGATTCAAGAGATTCTGCTCATGAGGTCTCAACTGGCTCGACCCATATGTGATGACCACCTATCGCTACATCAACACACAACTGAGCCCATCTCCTGAGGCATCTCAAAAAATCATGAACTCAAATCCCTCCTTAGGTAGCCTCAACAAGGTACTGCTCTTCTTTCCCTTCCTAAACTCCTTGAAGGCCCTCTAGAACTACTCATACCATGTAAAAAATTGTCTCTTTTGGGTTCGAGCAGTCAAAGGGGATGTGGTAGTGGATATTTTTTCCACAAATCTCTGGTGGTACCTCACCTTGACAATGAAGCTTCGAACCTCCAACATGTTCTTGGGTGTCTCCCAAGAAAGCACTTATTTGACCTTCAATGGATCTGTGACTAAACCCTTATCATAAATGATGTTCCCTAGAATGTAAACCTACTATATCCAGAACTCAAATTTCTATATCTTTCCATAAATTTGGTCCTATCTAAGTAAATCAAGGACCCTCCTCAGGTTCTATTCATGCTTGTCTTCCATGGAAGAGTAGTTGAGGATGAATTCAATGAGGAAAACATTGAACTAGTACAAGTAAAACTGGAAGACATGGTTCATCAAATCCATCAAAATGGTGGGGTCATTCTTCATGCTGATGGGAATCACTAAGAACTCATATAGTCCATAGAGACAATGAAAGGCCATATTTGGAAAATCTTCATCTAAAACCCAAAACTATTGGTATCCACACCTCACATCGATCATGGAGAGCCATCTAACCCCTCACAATTGATCGAAGATGCATTAATAACTTGAAAAGGGGCACTTATTCTTTATTGTGGCCTAATTTAGGAAACAATATTCCTAGAGAATCTGTAAGCTCAAGTCTTACTTCTTCACAAATAGAACCAGATCCTCATAGGGGGAAACATTGGGTCTAATGAAACATTTATAAAAAACAACCTATAATTATAAACACATCGCATAGATCTTAGTGGGTTCTATCAGATATGATGTAGAACATATTGAGAAATTCCCTAGCTGTAAGTCGATGCAAAACTCTAACTCCTACATAAGAGATATCCCTAGACGTCTTCAGGAAAGTCATCCTTGTAATCCTCTACCACTTAAGGGATCCATATTTCCTAAGTTTCTACTTCTCCAAGGGCCATGCTCACAAGTTGATCGGTGATAGGCTGTAACATCATGGTAACTTTTCCAACATGTCCCACAATTATTCCTCTCTTACCAAAAAAAGAACCTCTCCCCCTCAGTGCGTCGATATATGACAAACCTATGGTGAAATTAAATCTGGGATCAAACTAGGGATATCCATTCCATGCCCAGGATGACCTCAAAGGGTTCCATCATGATGACCAATAGGTCACATGTTAACCAATCTCACCAAAGTGAGAGATTTCTCTACAGCAAGTTAAAAGTTACAGAGGAACATTCAATATTAGAAGGTCATGGAATAGTAGTTGTAATATTGTATTTACTGTAAGCTATAGATCCTTCAAAAATATTAGAGAGATAAAAGAATGGTTATCCCCTATATCTAATAGTACTAATAAAAGAGTAGATTAAATATAGACAGTAACTCAAATCATCTCGTGTGCCGGTGGGTCATAGAAATCTATAACGTGTAACTATTCGCATCCCCGACCGCAAGCTACCTACGAATTATGTGGTCCATATGGTGGTGGTGGTGGGAGAACCTCATACAGTTTTCCACCACTTGAACATCCTTCCACTCTTATGCCAGCATGGCCTCATTGGGGACTGACATATCCCCATTTGGGAGATTCCAAATCACTCTGCAGTGTCTACTGTGGCTGTCTGTCTTCTGCATACATGGGGTGCTCGGTACACATAGTCAGGTCATCCTGGGCCATAGGAACTCACCCATCAGAAGACTATCATTATCCATCCTAGGGTTTCCCTAATGATATGCATTATCCCTCACCTGCACGACCACAACCTTGAGTCTTATGAAAAAATAGTATTCTACCCTGAGACCTTTGGCACATGACTGCACATAAGATGACTCTACACTATCATGCCTTCTACTAGACCCAACCACCTGGTATCCCTCTAGAAGGATACCATCTATGAAAAGATCTCACTCCAGCACCCTGGCATATGTGGGTATGCACAAGGACACTACACGGGCCGAGATCTCCCTTCAGATTCCCTGTAAAAACTTCCCTGTATGGAAGTAGCCGTCTATAATCATGTCATGTGAGTATCATGTAAGGTCAGTGAACCTCAAAATGTAATCAACCACAGTCATCCCTCTCTGTTGTAGCTCCATAGGATCCCAAATATATATAGTGTGTAAGAAGCAGGTGTAATACTCTTTGGGAAAAAACTATTGAATGTTTTCCCATGTGGGTGTTGCCTCATCACTCATCTGGGTAACCAAGTGACACCAATTCCCTATTTTCCATGAAAAGGCTGGATTCCAAAGCCACTTTCTTGTTTGTCGAGGTCTACAACAGTCTAAACATGTAGAAAAAAAACTCTTACCAAATATCTTCTACCTGAGGATCTATCTTGCTGTCGAACCATAATGGTCGCCGTTGCTGGAACTAAAAAAGTGCACTCAGACTTCCCATACACTCATCCTATCGTATTGGGAAACATTGCTACGCAATGGGAGTATTCAATGCCAGCTATCAACCAAGAGGAAGGGGATCAGATGATGGACCCTGAACTGAGACCTCATCACTAATAGGGTCTTCTTCCTGATCTATAGCTTCTATAATGTCTGGTTGTCATCATGGAGGAATCATGAAAATTGGCAAGGAGTACCATGATCAGATGAACATATACACATATCTACTAAATAATGGGGAGATGACTCAAGAAGGATAGTTAATGAATCGATTATATATGATTCACCTAACATTATTCCCTGCAACAAATGTCTTAGGGTGATGAGTCTACAAGTGGGTAATCAGGGTCCTGGTGAATCGCTACGTCAGTCGCCCATACAAACAATAGAATCCCTAGCTAGAGAGCCCCTTTTGAGACAATTTGACGTTGTTTCCACAAAAAACCAATCCTTTTTATGAGGAAAAGTCCAAACAACATCCCATTAAATGAAATTTCTCTAATATCACTTTTTGCATGACTTGACATAAGCTAAGGCTCATGCTACAACTACCCCAATCTTGCATCCATTGGCTAGGGGTTGGACGCAAGCGCCGAAGGCACAAATAACCGAAGGATGAATTTTACTAAGAACCTGTAAAAACACACACACACCAACTCAATGAAAACTTCTAGATGGATATTTGAAAAAGATGAAACTGTAGTAATGTAAGATAAACATGCATGAAATTAGAGACAATTAAAATGTACAGTATCCAACACTTAAGTGTAAAGGGGAATAATACATGCCCAAATTAGAAATTGGTCACTACCTGAAGACAACTAGAAAAGAGTATATTCCATGAGAGCCCAAATATTATATCCTAACTATGACCACCATACTTATAAGGCCCCAGCCTTAAACCTTACATAATCTTGGGTTATTACAAGATTACACGTTGAGGATATTTTTGGGTTTAGAGTTTTAGAGAATTAGATCATAAAACTTGCATTACATTCCACATATAAACAAAGTGGTTACAGAAAGATAGTATTATTCAGTCCCATCAATGGAAACACATTTAAAATAAAACATGGATTATTTCTTGACACATCCTTGACTCTATCATCTTATCATGTACCTTTTCCTTGACCTGTGAAAAACATTTCAAAAACATGGGATGAGCATAAAAACTCAGTATGGGTTATAAAAAAAACATGGAAAGGAAACATGATTTCATATATACATAAGAATGAAATCATACTTTACCCATAAAACATAGGCACTTTAACATACCTCATAAAATCATGAATAAATCATATAAATCATAAGACATAAAGGTAACTTGAGGCATTCATAACATTCTTACGTAGGGAGTAACCCTCTTGGTTACATTTCGAATACCCATCACAGTATATTCCCTAAAATCTCTTCGGAGAAACCTTAACGTTTCACTCCTTCGCATTACCCAATGCATTGGAGAGCTATAACGGGCTCACCTGCCCTTAGTTTATCACGGAACCACCCGTCTTCATAATAATGCCCAAGAACCATAACATAATCGTATCACATAAAACATGCATAAAGGAAACATAACATTTCCACATTTCAATCACAAGATATCAATACAACACAATAACATTTTGAAAACTATTTTCAATACCAAAATAAAAGAAAAGTAAAACATGGTATTTATTTTTCTTTTAAAAAGAAGGTATGTCTTGTAGAGGAAGCCGAAACTCAAATAACGGTTACGACGGCGGAGAAGTCATTGTCGCCGCATACGTACGACAAAAACATTCCATTTTTGTCGTTTAGTAAACGCTTCGTATAAAAAAAGATTCCTTTTGAATAAACGCAAAAGTCAAAGTGGTTTATACATCGTATAAAAGAAAGTTGTGTATAAAAAAAATATGCCTCAACGAAAGGAGATTGAGACGAAGTCCCATACCTCGTATCCGACTTGACCCGACCATTCTTTAATATCCTTAATAATAAACTTGAGTTAATCTCTACTTTCTTATGAATCTTTTTCAAGTTCATTATTCCTTTTATACCATGTTATGAACATCATGTAATCAGTTAAGTTAATAATGTTCATTTTGTCGGTATTTGGTTCTTAAGTCAAAAATAGACTTCTTACACTTACATATTGTTAATTTGGTCAAATGTTCATTATATCCAGAATGGTATTCATGATGTAGATATCATATATGTCATATATATCCAGTACATACATGAATTTATAATATTACATCACATTTAGAGGTAAGAAATGAAATGCACCGTTCATGGAGACGGTAAGCCGTACGTACGCATGAACGCTACTTCAATTTCTATTTAATATTTTCTAGAATGGAATCATAATGATGTAAGAGTATATTATAATTCCAGTATAATAACATATATAATATCATTAACTTTATCCTTTACACATCCCACATATGGTATTAATGAATCAAATCACTTTTAGGGGGCGGTAGTCCGTACTTCCTAAAATGAAGATATCGTGTTTACCCATAATGGAAACCATAAAGGTATGCCCAAAATGAAAAAAAACAGAAGCTTAAGGAAACCATAAACATATTATATATCATATATAAAAATAGTGACATCATAATGGCCCCTTTTGAAGGTGTTAAATGAGTATTGAACAATCATCGTTTCGGGAGGCAGAATTTCGCCGTCCACGGAAACCGTATGTTCTTTAACCATTTGATGTAGTTGTGTGAGAGTGTAGCTCAAATAAATCTAAAAAAACATCCTAGTATATTTAATATACTGTTGTTGTTACAAAATGAGTAAATAAAAAGAGTTTAGGGGGTTGGAGAAGCAAAATAAAACAAATGAACATGAGAGAATGAATTACCTTAAAAAGTGTAACTCCTTTTGATTTGAGCCTAAAGGCTTCCTTTAAAAGGATTCTGCCCAAAGGGAATCCTCTAGGATGTGGATAGGGATGTGGAGAGAGTAAATGGGCAGGGGTTGGCCGAGCCAAAGGCTTTAGGAGTGTGTGAAATGAGGTAGAGGTGGGGGCCTTTTATAAGAGGAGAGGAGGGGCACTTTTGAAAAGTAAAGAAATATTACTTTATTTGAAAATGTGTTTCGGTTTTAAAAGGTCCCACATTGATATAATTCGTGGATAAGGAGATAAGGGTTCGAAATCCACTCATCCAATTGGTTTTGGCCATGTGTAGTTCATAGATTTTACATTGTCTTTCCATTTTATTTAAATCGTCAAATAATGATGTCATCGCTGCATCATTATTATGTCATAAATATTTTAATTTATTTAATGTCTAAAAATCATAAAAAAATACTATTATGTAGGAAATCTTTTTATATTTCCAATGAATATTTATAATCAAATATCTGATCTTTATAACCCCATGTAAAAATTGTTTTCGTAAAACATATTATGTTTGTGTCATTTTTACTTTTACATTAAATAAAAAGTTATTTATGTCATTTCCCAACCAAAATGTCTCCATGGGGTCCCCAAGTTGACCCATTGCTTGTCTTGGTCGTCCATGACACAACCAATAAGGTTGGGACATGTGTCTAGGTCATTTCATATTATTAATGCATTATTTATACCTTAAACTACACTAATTACCACTAATCGCGATTAAAAACTTAATAAGTTACTATTCACCAAAAAAATTATTTTAATCTCATTGAACCACATTTTACTTCTTAATGACAACCATGTATGTCGGATTTTCAAAATTCAATACACATTAGTGGTAAAATTTCATTTAACTGAAAAATCAGTTTGCTTGATTACCACTTAGTGGTTTCACTATTCATCAAAAATTGAAGTTTTTCTGAAAATTACCAAAAATTCACCCTAAGCTATATTTGATATTCCGAATTCAAAAATGAAGTCTATTTTACAAAATTCAAATCATATAAGTCACATTAATTAATTTAATAATTAATTCCTGCTGCCAGAGCAAATAGCGTGTTTTTACAAAATAATAAGTATCAAAAGATTGACACCAGTTTAAGTCTAATTTCAAAGTGAAATTGATTCCAATGACCACCATTGGATAAAATGGTAAAAATATATTCAAATTTCACTTCAAAACCAATTAAAAACATAATATAATCATATAAATAAATTAGATTAAAAAGCAGTTTTGATGTAAAATGCAGTATTTTTCACTATTCATTAAAAAAATGAACATTGTCAGAAAAATACCAAAAATTCACACAAGGTAAATTTTGATGTCCCAATCATAAAGGATAAGTTCATTTTGACAAACATAGTTTATAAAATTGTCAAAATATAGATTCAAAAATGGTTTTCCATCAAAAGGCACTAAAACAATCTTTTAAGAATATTAGTGTATTCCATGCATAAGATTGTATTTATTTTCATTTTAAGACTCTATAACACTATCTTAATCATTAATAGACATAGATAAAAATATCTATTATTAATTACTTAATTGGGATGTTACATCCTTCCCACCTTTAGAAAATTGCGTCCCCGCAATTTATTTACTTATCGAATAAATGGGGGTACTTATCCCTAATTTCATTTTCAGATTCCCATGTTGCATCTTCAATCATGTGGTTTTTCCACAAAACCTTTACCTGGTGAATCACCTTATTCCGTAACACTTGCTCCCTGTGGTCAAGAATCTGGTCCGGTTGTTCCTCATAAGATTGGTTCTTTTCCAGCTGAACTACCTCTGGACTCAAAACATGAGATGGATCTGACATATACTTTCTCAACATCGAAACGTGAAAAACATTGTGTACCTGAGATAAACTCGGAGGTAAAGCCACTCGGTATGCAACTGATCCAACTCTCTCCAGAATTTCGTATGGTCCAACAAACCTTGGACTCAACATTCCTTTCTTACCAAATCTCATCACACTTTTCCGAGGAGAAACCTTGAGAAAAACATGATCACCTACCTCGAAAGATAGATCCTTCCTCCGGTTATCCGCATAACTCTTCTGCCTGCTCTGAGCTGTTCTCATGTGTTTCTGAATCAGCTGAACTTTTTATGCCATCTCTTCTACCAATTCTGGTCCCATCAACTTCCTTTCACCCACTTCATCCCAGAAAGCTGGAGTTCGACACCGCTTCCCATATAATGCCTGAAATGGTGCCATCTGTATACTGGAATGGAAACTGTTATTATATGAAAATTCAACCAAAGAAAGATGTTGGTCCCAACTTCCCTGATAATCCATAGAACAAGCTCGTAGCATATCCTCCAATGTCTGAATTGTTCGTTCTGACTGCCCATCTGATTGAGGATGAAAAGCTGTACTAAAATTTAATTCAGTACCCAACGACTTCTGAAGGCCTTTACAAAAGTTAGAAGTAAACCTGGGATCATGATCCGATACAATGGAGAGAGGAACTCCATGTAACCTGACTATCTCTTTAAGATACAAACGGGAAAGTTTATCAAGAGAGAAAGTATCTCGTATAGCAAGGAAATGAGAAGATTTGGTCAAGCGATCAAAAATAACCCAGATTGCATTATTACCTCGAGATGTCTTCGGTAGTCCAACAACAAAGTCCATGGATATATTCTCCCATTTCCACTCTGGCACTGGTAAAGGCTGAAGCATCCCTTTTGGTAACTGCCGCTCTGCTTTAACCTGCTGACAAATCAAACACTTCACAGTAAAATCAGCAATATCTCTTTTCATTTCATCCCACCAGTAATACTCCCGTAGATCTCTATGCAACTTAGTACTGCCCGGATGAACTGAAAACGGAGAACTATGAGCTTCACATAACAATTCTCTCTTCAAATGTGAATCACAAGGAACACAGAATCTCTTCCCAAATCGCAAAAAACAATCACTATCAATGTTGAATTCAGGCAACTTACCTTTCTGAACCAGCTCTACCTTTTTCTGCAACTCACTGTCTTGCTTCTGTGCTTGCTTGATTCTATCTGATAGAGAAGATCTCACTGATACCTGAAACAAAACAGAAGGACTTCCTGCCCCAACAACTTCTATGCCAAAGTTCATCAAATCGTTAACCAAAGGATCACGTTCCAACCACAAAATTGTTAATGAAGCATTACTTTTTTGACTCAAAGCATCAACCACTTTATTTGCTTTTCCCGGATGGTAATGAATTGTAAAATCATAATCCTTGATTAATTCTAGCCATCTCCTCTGTCTCATGTTTAACTCTTTCTGAGTGAATATATACTTTAAACTTTTGTGATTAGTATATATTTCACACTTTACTCCATACAAATGATGCCTCCAAATTTTTAAAGCAAAAACAACAACAGCTAATTCCAAATCATGTGTAGGGTAATTTACCTCATGAGTTTTCAACTGTCGTTAAGCATAAGCAATTACCTGATCATTCTGCATTAGGACGCAACAAATTCCTTTCAATGAAGCATCACTGTATATAACAAACTCACCATTCCTGGAAGGTAGTGCCAAAACTGGAGCATTCACCAATATTCTTTTCAATTCCTGAAAACAATCATCACATTCTTTTGTCCAGATAAACTTAACACCCTTCCGAGTTAGCTTAGTCATTGGACTAGATAACCGTGAAAAATTTCTAACAAACCTTCGGTAATAGCCCGCCAAACCAAGGAAGCTACGAATCTCGGTTACATTTGTGGGTCTTGGCCATTCTTCCACAACTTTTGTTTTTGCAGGATCAACAGTTATTCCATCTTTAGAAACAATGTGACCAAGGAAAGAAATTTGTTGCAACCAAAACTCACACTTGCTGAATTTCCAATACAGTTTCTTTTCTTTTAAGGTTTGCAAGATATCCCTTAAATGTTTTTCATGCTCCTCTTTACTTTTAGAAAACACCAAAATATCATCAATGAAAACCACCACAAACTTATCCAAGAACTCATGGAAAATTCTATTCATTAAGTCCATGAATACAGCAGGTGCATTGGTTAGCCCAAAAGGCATTACTACAAATTCATAATGGCCATATCTCGTACGGAACGCGGTCTTCAGATTATTTGCCTCCTTTACCTTCAGCTGATGGTACCCCGATCTCAAGTCAATCTTTGAAAAAAACTGAGCTCCCTGGAGCTGATCAAACAAATCATCGATATGAGGAAAAGGATATTTGTTCTTAATAATGATATTATTCAAGGCTCTATAATCAATGCAAAGTCTCATATAACCATCTTTCTTTTTAACAAATAAAACAGGATCACCCCATGGTGATGTGCTAGGTCTAATGAAACTTTTCTCTAATAAATCTTGCAATTTCTCCTTCAACTCTAAAAGTTCAATTTGTGCCATTCGATAAGGGGGTTTTGAAATTGGCTTAGCATCAGGAACTAAGTCAACAGTAAACTCAACTTCCCAATCTGGTATTATTCTAGGAAACTCATCAGGAAAAACATCAGGATACTCATTTACCACTGGCACATCATTAATCTGAACAGTTCCTTTATTTTCAACGACGTGTGCAAGGTAACATTCATTTCCATCTTTTACAAGTTTCTCGGCCTCTTGATATGTTACCAAAAGTAAGGGTTCATTCTTGTAAACAAACTGAAAGTCTTTCTGAAAAGAAACTTCTTTAGCTCTACAGTCAATCTTAGCATGGTAAATAGAGAGCCAATCCATACCCAGGATAACGTCAAACTCTACTAGAGGTAGAACAATAAGGTTTGCAAGTAGGTTATTTCCACAGATAAGGATAGGAAGATTCTTATAAATTCTTTTTGCCTCAACATTTCCCCCAGGTGATTTTACTAAAAGTTCAGGAGTCATTTCTTGAGATGGTATTCCCATTTTACTAGAAAAGGTTTCAGAGATGAAAGAATTTGTAGACCCCGAATCAAACAACACACTGGCATAATCCGAAAAAACAAACAAAGTACCTGATACAACTTCATTTGATGGCCCGACATCTGCTGAAGTAGTTGCAAAGGATTTCACCACCCCTTTCTGCTTGTAGTATAACTGCTTCCCATCACTCGAGCTCTTTGTCAGACACTCGTTTGCATAGTGACCCATCTCATTGCATTTATAACATTTCACTAACTGTAAATCAAATTTGTTCTTACCTTCACCTTGATCCTTTTCAGTGCAATCACGAGCCTTATGTCCCATCTTACCACATTGGTAGCACTTTCCAGAATTCAGAAGACATTCCCCAGCATGCCTTTTGCCACATCTATCACAAACTGGAAACTTAGTTCTCTTACCATCATACTTTTCTGAAGAATTATTACCTTTCTCCTGCCACCTCGGTCTCTTCTTCTGCTGGTTGTTATAGAACACTTGGTCATCGGAAAACTCTATTTCCACCTTCTCAGCACGTCGAACAAGATTTTCATAACTTTTAAACTCATAAGAAGCTAATGCCCTTCAATACTTTGGCTTTAATCCTGAGTAAAAACGATTGATTTTACTATCAAGGTCCCGGATAAAATTTGGAGCATACCTTGCCAATCGAGTGAACCTTTCTTCATATGCAGCCACTGAGTCTTCCTCTTGCCTCAATTCCAAGAATTGTGTTTCCATCCTAAGTCGAACAGCCTTAGGAAAATACTTCTCAAGAAACATACCTTTTAATTCATCCCAGTCAAGAGCATCAATCTCATCGGCATCCCTGATATTTTTAACCATAGACCACCACTGATCTGCTTCACCCTCCAAACGGTAAATAGAAAGACTAACCTTTTGGTTGTCTGAACACCCCATGAAATCAAAAATCTTCTCTAGTGCTTTAATCCACCCTTCAGCTAGCACAGGGTCAGATGATCCTCTGAATGATGGTGGATGTTGCCTCATGAAATGTTCCACCACTGACATGTTCCTCTGTGGTTGATCTGGCTAATCTCGTGCATGGATACCACCGCCATTTATCGCTTGAGTCAACTGCGCCATCACTGCAACAAACTGTTCAGTTCCAATTCCGACCATTTCTGGATGCTAATTCGGAAGGTTATTTCCTTCTGTATGCCTTCCTAGCACTGCTTCCTTGTTTCCTCTGCGGAAAACCATTCTGAACAAACATGTCTTAGATGAAGCAACATGGTAATCTTTAAATGCTATATCATTTAGAAAAAAAATATTTTTGGATAATCATTTAATAGAATTCTAACTCCTAAAGTTATCTAAACCGACCTTTGATACCAACTATAAGGCCCCAGCCTTAAACCTTACTTAATCTTGGGTTATTACAAGATTACACATTGAGGATCTTTTCGGGTTTAGAGTTTTAGAGAATTAGATCATAAAACTTGCATTACATTCCACATATAAACAAAGTGGTTACAGAAAGATAGTATTCTTCAATCTCATCAATGGAAACACATTTAAAATTAAACATGGATTATTTCTTTACACATCCTTGACTTTATCATCTTATCATGTACCTTTCCCTTGACCTGTGAAAAAAATTTCAAAAACTTGGGATGAGCATAAAAACTCAGTATGGGTTATAAAAAAAACATGGAAAGGAAACATGATTTCATATATACATAAGAATGAAATCATACTTTACCCATAAAACATAGGCACTTTAACATACCTCATAAAATCATGAATAAATCATAGAAATCATAAGACATAAAGGTAACTTGAGGCATTCATAACATTCTTACGTAGGGAGTAACCCTCTTGGCTACATTTGGAATACCCATCACAGTATATTCCCTAAAATCTCTTCGGAGAAACCTTAACGTTTCACTCCTTCGCGTTACCCAATGCATCGGAGAGCTATAACTGGCTCACCCGCCCTTAGTTTATCACGGAACCACCCGTCTTCATAATAATGCCCAAGAACCATAACATAATCGTATCACATAAAACATGCATAAAGGAAACATAAAATTTCCACATTTCAATCACAAGATATCAATACAACACAAAAACATTGTGAAAACCATTTTCAATACCAAAATAAAATAAAAGTAAAACATGGTATTTATTTTTCTTTTAAAAAGAAGGTATGGCTTGTAGAGGAAGCCGGAACTCAAATAACGGTTACGACGGTGGAGAAGTCGTTGTCGCCGCATACGTACGACAAAAACATTCCCTTTTTGTCGTTTAGTAAACGCTTCGTATAAAAAAAGATTCCATTTGAATAAACGACAAAGTAAAAGTGGTTTATACATCGTATAAAACAAAGTTGTGTATAAAATAAAATATGCCTCAACGAAAGGAGATTGAGACAAAGTCCCATACCTCGTATCCGACATGACCCGACCGTTCTTTAATCTCCTGAATAATAAACTTGAGTTAATCTCTACATTCTTATGAATCTTTTTCAAGTTCATTATTCTTTTTATACCATGTTATGAACATCATGTAATCAGTTAAATTAATAATGTTCATTTTGTCGGTATTTGGTTCTTAAGTCAAAAATAGACTTCTTACACTTACATGTTGTTAATTTGGTCAAAGTTTCATTATATCCAGAATGGTATTCATGATTTAGATATCATATATGTCATATATATCCAGTACATACATGCATTTATAATATTACATCACATTTAGAGGTAAGAAATGAAATGCACCGTTCATGGAGACGGTAAGCCGTACGTACGCATGAACGCTACTTCCATTTCTATTTCATATTTTCTGGAATGGAATCATAATGATATAAGAGTATATTATAATTCCAATATAATAACATATATAATATCATTAACTTTATCCTTTACACATCCCACATATGGTATTAACGAATCAAATCACTTTTAGGGGGCGGTAGTCCACACTTCCTAAAATGAAGATATCGTGTTTACCCATAATGGAAACCATAAAGGTATGCCCAAAATGAAAAAAAAGAAGATTAAGGAAAACATAAACATATTATATATCATATATAAAAATAGTGACATCATAATGGCCCCTTTTTAAGGTGTTAAATGAGTATTGAACAATCATCATTTCGGGAGGCAGAATTTCGCCATCCACGGAAACCGTATGTTCTTTAACCATTTGATGTAGTTGTGTGAGAGTGTAGCTCAAATAAATCTTATAACAACATCCTAGTATATTGAATATACTGTTGTTGTTACAAAAGGAGTAAATAAAAATAGTTAGGGGGTTGGAGAAGCAAAATAAAACAAATGAACATGAGAGAATGAATTACCTTAAAAAGTGTAACTCCTTTTGATTTGAGCCTAAAGGCTTCCTTTGAAAGGATTCTGCCCAAATGGAATCTTCTAGGATGAGAATAGGGATGTGGAGAGAGTAAATGGGCAGGGGTTGGCCGCGCCAAAGGCTTGAGGAGTGTGTGAAATGAGGTAGAGGTGGGGGCCTTTTATAAGAGTAGAGGAGGGGCACTTTTGAAAAGTAAAGAAATATTACTTTATTTGAAAATGTGTTTCGGTTTTAAAGAGTCCCACATTGATATAATTCGTGGATAAGTTGATAAGGGTTAGAAATCCACTCATCCAATTGGTTTTGGCCATGTGTAGTTCATAGAGTTTACATTGTCTTTCCATTTTATTTAAATCGTCAAATAATGATGTCATCGCTGCAACATTATTATGTCATAAATATTTTAATTTATTTAATGTATAAAAATCATAAACAAATACTATTATGTAGGAAATCTTTTTATCTTTCCAATTAATATTTATAATCAAATATCTGATCTTCATAACCCCATGTAAAAATTGTTTTCGTAAAACATATTATGTTTGTGTCATTTTTACTTTTACATTAAATAAAAAGTTATTTATGTCATTTCCCAACCAAAATGTCTCCATGGGGTCCCCAAGTTGACCCATTGCTTGTCTTGGTCGGCCATGACACAAACAATAAGGTTGGGACATGTGTCTAGGTCATTTCATATTATTAAAGCATTATTTATACCTTAAACTACACTAATTACCACTAATCGCGATTAAAAACTTAATAAGTTACTATTCACCAAAAAAATTATTTTAATCTCATTGAACCACATTTTACTTCTTAATGACAACCATGTATGTCGGATTTTCAAAATTCAATACACATTAGTGGTAAACTTTCATTTAACTGAAAAATCAGTTTGCTTGATTACCACTTAGTGGTTTCACTATTCATCAAAAATTGAAGTTTTTCAGAAAATTACCAAAAATTCACCCTAAGCTATATTTGATATTCCGAATTCAAAAATGAAGTCTATTTTACAAAATTCAAATCATATAAGTCACATTAATTAATTTAATAATTAATTTTTGCTGCCAGTGCAAATAGCGTGTTTTTACAAAACAATAAGTATCAAAAGATTGACACCAGTTTAAGTCTAATTTAAAAGTGAAATTGATTCCAATGACCACCATTGGATAAAATGGTAAAAATATATTCTAATTTCACTTCAAAAACAATTCAAAACATAATCTAATCATATAAATAAATTATATTAAAAAGAAGTTTTGATGTAAAATGCAGTATTTTTCACTATTCATTAAAAAATGAACATTGTCAGAAAAATACCAAAAATTCACACAAGGTAAATTTTGATGTCCCAATCATAAAGGAGAAGTTTATTTTGACAAACATAGTTTATAAAATTGTCAAAATATAGATTCAAAAATGGTTTTCCATCAAAAGGCACTAAAACAATCTTTTAAGAATATTAGTGTATTCCATGCATAAGATTGTATTTATTTTCATTTTAAGCCTCTATAACACTATCTTAATCATTAATATACATAGATTAAAATATCTATTATTCATTACTTACTTTGGATGTTACAATACTGGATCCGAGCAGCTTATCACCTAATGATCCCCAGTAGTCACGATCAACATGTCTGTTGTCTATAAAAGACATGACATGTGTTGTGAAAATCCCAAATATTGGTGAGTATATACATTTCCTATAGAATTACCCGAAAAGGTGTAGGGGGAAGGTAAGTAATAAAACTAAAGAGAAGTAGTAAATGGAACAAGGTATAGTAAAAGGAATATAAATATTTCAACTAAACCAATAAAGTGTATGAATTTAGACTCATCTAAACAATAGGAGTTCGAGATGGTGAGGAAGTGAACCCCTCATCAAGTCACCACTACCTATAACCCGAGATTAGAATTTTCCATTCAATGAGAAACTGAAAATGGAAAGCACATGGCATACCACATGCATATTATTCTCTCCCAGAAGGATGGAAACCAAGACCAAAGTGGTAGGTACATTTACCAGATATATATATGCTCAATCAAAGAATCCCGAACTCAATAGTAAGGGGATATACCTCTCACATATCATCCCAAGAAAGTGAGTAGCAATTAGTTCCTTGAAAATCAAACTACAATTCCCAACACCTCATTACATCTTCCATAGATTCCCCAGTCAAAGGGGATCAAATCACTACACCTCAATACTATCTGGTTTAGGTGGAACTGACATGGCTGTACAATTTTAGGCAGTGTCACAATGACTCATCTCGGTGAGGGTATAGTGAACCTCTTTATTTTTAGTCCTTAGGTAAGTCAAACCATGCCATTCCATTATGCCTAAATAGTCAATGGTCTGCTCAAAATCATTAGGGACTATGCTAATAGTCAGTGTTGAGGGGGCGTCACTGTATCTTCCCATCATGGGCTACACTACCCAGAAAAACTAAGGGATAAGCCTAGTATCTTCTCATCTGGGAATATGCTCCATAGACTTAGAGAGGGGTAAACTTGGTATCTACTTGTCGGGGACTATGATACCTAGCCCTGATGAGGGGTGATCCTGGTATCTAGTCATCGGGGACTATACTACCTAGCACTGTTGAGGGGTCAACCTGGTGTCTACTGGTCGGGGACTATGCTACATAGACTTACTGAGGGGTCATCCCTGTATTTTCTCATCAGGGACTTTGTTGTCCTGATCTCCTAAGGGTTCATCCCAGTATCAACTCGTTGTGGATTTCACTACCCAACCTTCCAGAGGGGTCATCTTGATAGCTACTTTTTGGGTGTGATCTCTATGTCTACCAACTAGGAATGTCCACATTATATCTCGAAAGCCGCTCCCGAAGGAACAATACTTTTATACACACAAAAACATTCATAACATGCATCTCGTGGGAAAATATTGGATCTTAAAAATATATGATAGAAATAGTTAATGATTTATCAGTAGATCTCAAATAGTAAACGACATGTGAGGGGTTCGACATGTCATGTGGTTCCTATTCTCTTCTTGGTAGTGTTCCTATCCAGACACAGTTCCCAGCCCATGTAAGGGAACATGTAGTGTTGGTGGAGTACATGAAATTTCCTACCAAATTGGGGACCAGGTAGGTCTTCTGGCCATGTCTGTGTACTTGGACACTGAGTTAGTGTAAATTAGTACATGGAGTGTCAGTCCACATAGGGTATATCCTGTGTGACCAATCCATGTCTGTGTGCTTAGCACGAAGCTCGTTCCTGACCATTTCTCCATCACATGGCTTATCCCACATAGAGATATGGTACATGCCATGTCAAAGAGGGTACACGTCATGCCATCGTTAACTTTTCCCAAACCCCTAGAGTAAACACTGAGGGATGCTACATGCCGTGTGTGCTCCACTGAATATGAAGGGTAGTCATGATTTTTCCAAAAAATTCAGAAATATCCTAAATAATCTCCCGCCCTTAAAATCTGCTCTAGCCATAGTAAAGGTTGCCTGATTTAGATATAAAATCACCAGATCAAGCTGAAAAATGTGTAATTTCTTCGGTGCACATTTTGAATTAGCCCCATATGAAACTGAGGTTTCAACAAGATCTTAAAAGAACATTCATATATTCTATTCTCATTATAACTATATAGAAACTTCATATTTTTCATCCTTGTGATGTTCTGTTTCTAGTCTCATTCCCCACTCGCAATTCGGTCACCATTTAGAAAATCCACCTTATTTCAGGTGTTCAATTGAGCTTGGAACACTCAAAAATCATCGAACTGAGATCCATGGGGATTCCATGATGATAAGCTCAAATAATAGTGAGGTAAAGGAACCAAAAAACCAATTTTTAAATCATCACCGACCAAGATTTCAAAGTAGGTGAAAGAGAATATGACACTGAAATTATAACATTTGATAAAAAATTTGAATCTATTACAAATTCTCATTCAGAGTTTGAAATCAAGGGGAACATATTGAAGAAAAAATTGACAACATGCTCAAATTTTAATCTAAGACATGAAAATACTGAAGATGAGTCCTACCTGGCTTGGATATCTCACTATTGGCATAGAACAAGTTAGTCAATGATGGAGAAGGGTCCACTACGCATTGATCTATCTATGTCTAGGTGTTCATCATCATTCTCCATTCTTCATTCATTAATGGGAAGGAGAGGAGATGAGGGTGTTGTCATTGAAAAAACATGATTATAAGGTAATTTCACTAAAATGAGAAATTATAAACCTCAATTAGGTTTATGTATTTTTAATTAATTAATAATCATAATTAATAAAATCACATAAAATGATACACCAATGAGCGAGGGTTCTGAATATCCCACAGTGACTCATTTGATGTAGCACTAGGGGGAACCAACACAATTCATACCCTTCCATGTTATCATATTTCTAATCTAATCAACCATTTAAGAGTTGTCCAATTTTTCATTATTTAACCATGTGTGTGTAGTATTAAATATATTACATATTTTTATAAAATTAATTCTAAGAACACGGTCCTCAGAATCACATGTTGTGTCAACGCCTAGATCTGGAATAATATTTAGAAATATTTCAATGTGTTATTATGAAAAACTAGGTCTCTTAAAAACATAATGGAATAATATGATAGAATTCTAAATGCGCAAAACAAAATCTCCAAAGTGAGGACTGTACAAGTCGTTAGAAATTTATAAATAACCCAATGTACATCTGCAATTTCCTTGAAACTAGTATTCCATATTCGATGTATTACATAATTAAATTAGCACTATGAACAAGTTTTCACATCCTAAAGGATATAATATTTTAGTATAATGGGAGAAATAGATGAAAAAAAAAGTTTTATATTACATCTTGTATGGAAGAAACAACATAGGAACTCCATTTTCAACACCCATAAACTTCTATATTATCCCCAAAAGTCATTCCTAATATACTTCTTCACATTTGGAAAAAAATTAAACATATGAAAGGGGTGATATAAGATTCTCACTAAGGGTAAGAAATATTGTAGAATCTATCATAAAAAAATAATTCATGTGGATTGAAAAAAGTTCCATAATCATGAGTATAATATGACATGGATAAAAATGAATAAAAAATGTCATATAAAAAATCACATGAAACATAACCATAGAAATTCTACTAGTCAAATAATAAAATTGATTAAAAATTACTAATATCATAATGAAGGAACGAAAAATGTTATAAATCATTAACATACCATCAATGCATTTTCCAAGACACCATATATAAATTTTTAAAAACATGGTCAATTTTAACTCATTATACCTACCAATGAATCAAGGGGCTATAGAAGCCTCCGACCTCTAGTTACTAAGTATAATTTAATCCTTATACATTGAAAAAATATTAAAAATATATATTTAAATCATATGGTTTCATACCACTTTGATATATTTGAATCATATACATAGATGAAATTACTCTAATAAAATCACTGATAAATTATTGAGAGAAATAGACTTTTATTTACAAAGAAGGGTTTTTTTGTAAAACCATTTATATTTTTCAAAAAGAATAAGATTGTAAAAATGTATTTTTCCAAAAATGATAGAGAAGTAAAATTAATTTTTTTGAGTTATAAATTATAGCCAACTGAAGTGAAATCATTTAATAGGAGTTTTTAAGGGGCTTGAGAAATGGTCTGCTTCAGTGTGGTTTAAGGGAAAATATAAAAGATTCATTAAAATTGAAAAAGTATTATTTTTTATAATGTAAAAAAGATAGTTTTTCATGAAAAAAATATGGATTTTAAAAAATTAATAGTGTTTTAAAACTAATTATAGATGGTAGTTGAAAAAGGGTAAGAAATTAGGATGTTCCCTTCAATATAGATTGGTTAACAGGAATAATTGAAAAGGGAGACTTATAAAACCTATATATACCTAACAAATAATGATTAAATGATATAAATACATGATATTGAATCATATACATTTAATTTAGAATATTTATATTCAAATATTTAATAATTACATTCGGGTAAAGAGAGATATCGTTACACGAATGAAAATGGAGGTTCCAGAATAAACCCTTACCACAATGTAAATAGTCCAACCATATGCTTCATTATGTTAATAATCATCATATGAAACATTTTATATCTTGAATATAAATATATTCATGATATTATTCATCAAAGGTAACTATTCATACACAGAACCCCAAAAATAGGGGTTAATAAGGCCTATCACATGCAAATAAAAGTGAGATAGGAAAACAATTACCGAATTTTCAAATGTGACCAACACTTGAACTTATGGTTCTGGATAATAAAATTAGATTCATTAATAATTTAATTTTGAACATATTCAAAAAAATTTATTTATTATAATTTTATTAAGTTCATTTCTCGACTTTTGATGAGTTATAAGATTTAATTATTTCATTAGGGAGTATTTATTTCCTTGGGATTCATGATTGGTTCACTAGTATACATGTATGAAAGATCATGTGAAATGGTACTAGTTATCCAAAACTAAAATTACTTGTTATTAATTTACTTCCATAATATATAATTGTTTTATATTAAATTTTTTTATATATGTGGATGATTCATAAGATAAAATATTAATGATATCCGTTTGGATTATTTTGGTGTTTTTTTATCACGAGACATTAGTTTTATTTTATTAATTAATATTTTTTATACATTTTTGTTTCATAACACTAAATAAATTTTAACATAAATATTATAATCTTTTTTTACCATAAAAATGGTTTCATAACTATACTTGAATGTGGTATTAGAAAACAGAAGAATCATCATCCCCAAAGGTGTTGAATCGACACCTCATGTACAAATTTTTTCATTTTTTGAACAAAAAGGTGAAGAGAAAATAATTGATGGTGTATATCCAATTCTCATAATAACATTCCAGTCTTTATATCATGAATTTTGGGATAAAGAAGTCATGGAAAGGATAATAGAATAAAGTGAATTCAAATTAAAGTAAAATAATGATAAATGATTTTTTACCTTGAAATCCCCTCCTTGAGAATATATTTATGTACCTTTGAAATGGTCTTTTTGTGAAAATATTAACACATGAATATGATGGATATGTTTGCGAGTTTTATTGGGTAGAAATTGGAATATCATAAAGGATTTTTAGGTGTGAGGAGAAGAGGTTGTGATGTGATGTATTTATAGTAGAGAAGAGGGATGTGTTTTGATTATTATATTCATTAGTTTGTTATTTTGTATCAAGAATATCAATAGTTTGAACATTATCACTAAAAATATTAAAATACTATATATGTGTTTGATATTATGTGCTTACATCATCTATACATAATCTATGACTATATAATTCATGTATTTGATAAATACGATAAATTACCATATTTTAATATTCACAAAAATTCAACAATTTTAAAAAAATCCCAAAAATTAAATCTTACAATTTGTTGACATATAGAATTAAAAAATGGACTCAATTTTTTTAAAAATTTCTAAATATTTCAAATAAACGTTTTAATAAAATCATTATTTACATGAAAAAAAATGTTTTTTTAAAATTAAAAATGATTTTATGACACATTAAAAAAATACATAAGGCCTCATAAAATAATATTATAATAATTAGAAAATAAAATATTAATATAGGAATCTATTTTATGAAAATAAAAATTATTTTTGAACATTTTATTATTCATAAAATTGTAAATAAACATTTATGTTTCAAACAAAATACCAATACTTAATTTATCAATATCAATACATTTATTAACATATTTTATGATAGAAATATATAATATTTTCATTTATAAGAGAACAAAATTTTATATATAATTACATTTTTGTGATAAAATTTGAATCAAAAATAGAAATTTTATATAACAAATTTTATAGTTTTATAAAAATCCATATTTTCACAATTCACTGCAAAATAAATATGTTTAGAAGCATACCAAAAATCTCACTATAAGATAAATTAAAATTTAAAATTTTATTCATGAAGATTATTTTGTTAAATTTAATTTATAAAATTTTCCAAATTTGATTTTGAAACAACTATCCCCTTAAAATTTTATAAAACCACCTTTTGAGAAATACAATCTTGTATGTGTAAAATTTTATTTACTATTATCTAATTCTTGTGAAAATAATATGGATGAATGCAAAAATATTAATACCATAATTTTGTAAGTACAATTCATTTCCTCTAATTTAATGTTTTTGTTATAAGGGCTATTTTAAAATATTGATATTTAATTTTATATTATTATTCATTTAGGTTTGGAGTTCTATGAAACCTATGATGTTGCAGAAATTATATTTCAAAAGAGACATAACATAAAATCATGTGGTGTTAAAAAGTCATCAATGTAGCAGAAACTAAATGATAAACAACCCAGGTCCCCTCATACAAAATAGCTCAAATCCCAATTATTAACATCAACTACCACCTTCAAATGGTGATTTCTCCTTTCTCGAACATGGAAGAAAGAAATATACAAATTCCAAAAGGCATAGGTAGGGTGTGAGTGAAAATCCTAGTAGGGTCTCACCCAAGATTCCAAAATAAGATTCCATGACTAAGTAACCAGTTTATGATTTAAATTTTATACAAATAGAGAGGTCATTTCAAAATAATATTTAAATCAAATCATGCATTACATTTCAATTGATGGAAACATTTCATAAATTTTTTTAATAATCATTTTATATAAGAAACATATAAATTCAATATATATTTTTAAAATAGGTTACAAATAATGGAATATATATCAAATAATCAAAAATGAGCTACATGGTAATCAAAAAAGATGTATAGTAGTTCCGGGTTATAGGAACCTCACACACTTGAGTAGTGATCATAAAAATATGTGTAGACATGTCCCTCAGACCCTGGTCAAAGAGGACTAATCACAATCCCATCTTTGTTGTGAACTTCTAAATATGTATTGTGAGAGTTGTATGGAGTCAAAAGAGTGTTATCTGTAATAACTTATTAACTACATAGGCTTGCGTGTTCTCTAGAAACAATCATCTATAGAAAATTCATTTAAAAAATGTTCTATATAGAATTCAATGCATTTTTTCATTTCAATATTCCAGTTTCCATTTAAAAAACAAAAATGGTTTTTAGTGAAATCGTGCCTTTTCCAGGATAAAACCACCAGGTTTCTATCAAAAACATTTAATTCCTTTTTTTTTCAAATATAACGTTGAAATCAATTTCACAATTAAGTTTAATAATTAAATTTCCCAATTAAAATTCCACAATTAAATTTTTACAATTTAATTTCCTAATTTTTAAATTAATTTCTTTAAACACACCCCAATATATTGGGATTGCGTTATTTCCACAATTTCATGCCAAACCAAATTCTAGTCCCCAATTTTCAAAGAATCATTTTCTCAAAATATAGTTCAAAGTAATGTAATTAATATAAAAAAAATTTAGTGTTAAATAAATTTTCCAATATTAAATGGATCTACCTACCTCAGGTTCACAGGGTCGCGAATCACAAATCCATAAACAAAAAACTCCAATGAAGAACATCATAAATGATTATCCGAGAATCAAACTTAGATCCCTGATCTAAAATAGAATAGTTTAGATCATCCTACAACAGAAATATCAAAAAAATCATAAGGATTAGAGAGGAACAGTCTAGGATTAGTGTAATTGTGAGAGGAAAAGTACAACGAAACGACCGAACAACAATCACCAAGCATTAATCAACCTTGGAAGGGGTTTGGATGAGCCAAACTTGGTCATTGAGAGCTCCAATGACATAGGAAAACATTATTAGTCGATTTAGTCTTGAGTGGGTATTAAAAAGGGGGGTTTGGGATTTTTTAATGAATTTTAGGAATAAAAAAAGTCACACAGATATATTCATGAAAATAGATACACAGTTTGAAAAACTATGAAAACCTACAGGTATTACAACACTATTTCTCTATTGTGGGTGCATGGGTTATAAAACCGTTATCCACCCGTAAGGACCCTCACTTCCTAGGTTTTCATGTATTTCACTAGAAGGGCACACTGTTTTGGAAAACCATTCACCAATTGTTCAAAACATAAAATTCCATCCAAATTTGAAAAATTTCACCTAGAACATTAATAATTGAGACCCAACAAAAGCATGATAAAAATCTTGGTTTAGGTGTACTTGAAAAAATTAACATGATGTAACAAAATCCCCACCATATAAAAATTATATCCCCAGAAATACTATTAAGAAGATTCCATGTAAAAACAATGTGGTCATTGTTGTCTCATCATTTCCTCTCTATGCATGTCTCATGGGTATTAGAACCGTGTTGTGATTGAACTAAAACCAACGTTATATTCCTTACATGGAGAAACCCAGTTTAAGAGTAAAATATCCTCACTATATGCCTTGTCATAGATAAATCTAGATCGACATCAATATCAATCTAACTTATAACATGTAATGGATCAGATAGATACATTCATAGCTGTGATATGTCTCAATGAACATTCTGCTGAATTTTATAAATTTTATGAAAACCAAACCACCTGATAAAAAAATTCAAAAGTTCTAAAAAAATGAGGATCAAGATTCCCTTTCTTTCTTAAGTAGTAAATGACCAAATTGATTTTAAACATTAAAGAACTCTAGAGCACCAACTGAAAATTCCAACAGTCTATGATGATGATAAACGAAAGAAAAATTCATACTATGCATTGTCAATATTCTTAGATGAGTCAATTGAATCTATATTATAGTCTCTTAAACCAGGCTCGGTCTAAATAAGAAACCTTCACTGATCTCTGACCAATAGAACATTGATTTCTAAGGTCAAACATACAATTCCTCAAATGGATCCATTTTAATAGATGAATGACAACTCTAATTATAAAAAAACCCAACCGACCATAAATGATTGTCCCAAGGTCCACAATAGTTTAGAATACAGGCACCAAGAAAATCCATAAGAATATATATAGCTCTTGGGGTTAGTCCATCAGACTAGAAATGGTAGGCCATACTCAACCAGACATGAGCTCCTAGTTCCTACTGAAGGCCTCTACAAAATTGAGAAGTAAACTAGAGATTCTATCAGTGACAATAATAGAAAGAAATTTGGGAAAATGAAAAATCTCTTTCAAAATAGATAATTCCCATATCTTCAAATTTGGTTGTATCATGAATTTCTATATAGTGATCTGATTTAGTCATTTGATCAATCGCAACCCATATCAAATTTGTCTTTCTCTAGGTATGTGGAAACCAAACAAAAAATTCACTAGATATCTCATCACACATCCATGTTGGAACTGTATGTGGGAACAAAATTCGAATATCTCTTATGATCATCCTTGACTTGCTGGTATGTGTAACAATGATAGCCAAATTTAGTAATTCCCCAACTAATACATAGACACCAAATCATCACTACATTTCATAGAACATATTCATGGTTCTTAGGTGCAAAACCCACTAGAAGTTATGGAAATCCACCATAATATATTTTCTTTTAAATAATTTTGTCGCAAATTGATTTCAATAATATAGAATTCCTTCATTGGAGAACATCCACTCGGAAACTGTATCCCCACCATAATGATAGTATCTGATGTTATAGAAATCATTATCATGATTTTGTTTTGGATAAATAATTTTGAGAAAAAAAGATATTAATTGAACATTATCAATTTAAACCTTACCCCCTGGTTCTGAGACACCAATATGAAACTATTCAAAAAGGGAAATCAAGTTCAACTCTACTGATGATTCATCCATAGTATGGGTTCTATTTTTTTCTCTTAAAGTTTTTACAAGGACATTCCATTTCCCAAATGTATAGTTGATGTCAAAGTCAATTTATTTTAGGTATTCCAACCAATACCTCTGGTGTATATTTAGATCTTTTAGATAGACGATTTAACTAAATATCATGTTGTTAGGATATAAGATAAAATTATCTTTGAAAGGATAATACTACCAAACATTAAGGGTTTTCCTCACATCATTGAGTTTATGGTGATGTGTCAGTTAATTATTATTCTGGGGACTATGCGGACGAGATCCATAAGAAATGTCATGACCACCCTACATAAGAACACACCAAAATCCTGAACCTGATACATCCTAGAAGACCACATATCCATGTATGACATCGATAAGAGTCAATACTGAAGTAGTAGTTAAATTAACTTTAATTTTAATAAAAAAATCTAATATTTATCATTCTGAAAAAACATCACTACATTCTAGGTTAGAGAAGTCATCAGATAATCCAACATTGATAAGTCCTTTATAAAGTAATGATAATGTCGAGATAAACAAAAGAATCTCAAAAATTCAAATTTTTTTAGGGTTTCTCCCATGTCATAACAACTTTCAAATTTTTAGGATCAACTAAAATATCTTGTTTTAACACCACATGTCCAAAGAACCTCATTTTCTTAATAAAAAAAATCTTGTTTTCATATCTAAGAATAATTTTAATGGTTTCTCAATAATTCTAGAACTGATCTAACATGACACAAATTATCCTCCTCAAACATAGATAAAATCACGATTTCATCTATAGAGACTAACATGTATGTATCAACATACACATGGAAAATCTTGTTCATTAAATCCATATAGGCTGAAGGAGTGGTGGTTAGAAAAATTGCAATGGAAAGCTACTCATAATGGCCATAAATACTCTTAAATGATTTTTTAAAGTCTTATTATTTTGTTCTTAATTTATGGTAACTAGATCAAAGATAAAACATAATGAACCACATATCCAATTTAAACTGGTCAAATAGATCATTAATATGTTCCATTGATACTTATTCTTTACCTTTTATAATTTACCATTTAGTAATCCACACATAATTGAAGCGACCCATCATTTTTCATATCAAAGAGACCAACACTACCCAAGGAGTCACACTCAGGCATATAAAGCATTTCTAAATAAGGTCATCCAATGAAGTTTTCAAATATTTTATTTCGATTAGTTTCGTGTGGTAAAAAAGAATATATACTGGTTGAGTACCAAGAAATAAATTGATATAATACTCTACCTCCCTAACTAAAGGAAAACCTGAGAAGTGAGAATATTAAACATCGAAAATGTTATAAAAAACTAGGGGGATATCACAGCTCAAGGATTATCTCTAGAGATAAAAATTGAATACTGATATTACATTCCCTATCTATGGATAAGAATGTATGGATCTACATGACCATAGGTCCAACTCTCCCTAAAATACATGGAACACCCTATCAGGGATAATAACAGAGACCTGTCAAAGATAACACTCAATATGTGCTTTATGGGTAATGAGTAACTCCATCCCAAATATATCTTCAAGTGGTTTTATGTTGTGAAATTGAAAATATCAAGAATGATCGATATCTTATAGATAGAATGCATAAGAATAACTATGAAGACCCTCCCCTATATTCATTCTAAGATGAATACTAATATCCATAACCTAGTATTAAATCATCGTAGTAAGATTAATCATATTCACAATACAGTTTGATATAAATGAATGAGATTCACTGGATTAAATAAATCAGTCACTATTGAAGATGTTATAGTTAGTACATCTCACAATCATTGGACCTATATCTGGTTACCCTAGCTAATCTTCCATAATGTGAATAAGCTTCATTGTGAATGCATGTGGAAAAAAGACCATTTCTCATGAACTATGTGGTTTCACCACAGTTTTAGTTGGTTATAGTGATATTATTATACTACAGAGAGTTGAATAGACATTGAGGAACATTTATAAGTGACAACACCTTCTATAAGAACCACATATCTTGGATTCCTTAGTGAAAACCCATTTCGAGTTCCCAAGTTTGATACATTGGTAACTAATTAATGGTCCTATTCATGGTACCATAGTAGGTCTAGAAAAAAACCTACTGTCAAGAAGCACCTTGAGAATCAGAATAATTCCACTTTCCCTTTTTGGAAATCACACCACCACTAATAGAAAAAGGAATTACCATCAACCCTAACATTCCATCCATGTCTATTTCAACCATAAATTCTCTATCCAATAGGTCAAAATATAAAGAAAATTAAGAATGAAATATTGACAATGACTATCATATCGACATCCCATCTAGAACCGTCAAGGAACCATCTTCTCATTCAGTTCAATATCACGTTCATACTTTATAAGCTTATCAAAATGGTTACATATTCTATCCTGGTCATGTCATCTTTCTCTTGTTTGAAAAACACTAAACCCATTTCCAATACCATGAACTTTGGGTTTAACTAGCCCATGAATAGAACATTAATTAATTACACTATAATAGCTCATTCGTGTTCATTATCACTATCATGTCCCACCATCTCTTACTAGGTCCCTCAATATTAAATGTGGCACATTTTAGCTTGATTTCCTCCAGCATCTTCAAGAACGCAAACAAAATTGTGATATTCCATAACCAATATTCAGCATTTTTATAGTCATTAGAGACATGAAATGATGGTGTATTTTGTTGAAGGATATCCTAAGAACCTATCCTGATGTTATCCTTATGAGGTTCTATAACTAAAGACTGGATGAGAATGGGAGTAGGTGCCTATCCAAAAGCATTGATATAAAAAAATAACTTCAACTGAATTCTAGTCCAAGAGAGGATTATCTCACTGTGGTTCATCAGAATCATCCTCCAATATCTTATTAAAATATCTTTTTAGAGGCATGCTTCTACACCACATCATAAAAAAACATAATGGAAAATCATATTAACAATCAAACATTGAAAATATGGAAATTAATCCTAAAAGATAGACTGAAAATGACTTGCATTTCAACCTATCCAAGTGAAAATTAGGGTAAATATTATAACTAATCCTTATGTAAATCATCAGAATTTAAGAAGGTATGAATATCATTATGTAAATCATTAGAGATATAAAAACTAAAAGACTAACAACATATGTCTTGATATATAGAGAAGCTCAAAGCCTAAAGATCAACAGTTGCTACCACCTCCAAGTGGTGCTTTCCCCTAGCTCGATCCTCGAAGGAGGAAATCTACAAATTCTCAATGGAATTGGAAGGGTATGAGATAAAATCCAAGTGTGATCTCACCAAGTATTCCATTATAATATTCAATAATTAAATAACCAAATAAATTATTCATTTTTAAATAAACGGGCATAGATTTTCTAAATCATATTAAAAAAAAATCTTTACATTTCTAATTATGGAATCATTTCAAACAATGTTTTAATAAAAATTTAATTTAATTTTTTTATAAATTCCGAAGACATTTTTAAAATAGTTTACAAATAATGGAATATATATCAAACAATCACAAATGAGCAACATGGTCATCTACCTTGTGGTATGATTGTTCTAGGTTATGAGATCCTCACACACTCGAATAGTAATCAAGGAAATATGTGTACATTCATCCCTAAAACTATAGTCAAATAGGACTCATCACCATTCCATCAAGGATGGTACCTACTATATATGTATTTATAGTGATATAAATGGCCTATAGTGTTTCATCCCAAATAACTCACATACTACAAATGGTTGTGTATCCTATGAAAACAATTAGTAATGGGAAATTTCTATAAAAAATTTTTCATCATAAATTTCATCAAATTTGTTCATCATAATATGCCAATTTCCATTTAAAAACAAAACGGGTTTTTAATAATCTCATTTTGTTTCCAGGATAAAACCACCAGTTTTATTTGAAAACAATTTATGTCATTTTTATCAACATAAAATTCAAAATAAATATCATAAATAAATCTCACAATATAATTTATAAATTTTAATCCCATAACTTAAATTCACAAATTTTGTTTCAATAGTTTTCCATAAAATTACACACTCACACCTCAATTCATTGGAATTATGGGGTTTCCCCAATTTCATTCCAAATCAAAATAAAATCCCCATTTTTTTTAAAATAATGAATTCTTAATATAAATTTAAGAAATCTAATTAAAATAAATAAATTTAGGGCTTAATAAATTAGGAAATCTTGGATGGAACCACCTACCATGGGATCATGGGTTCATGAATCAAAAAGCTATAAATGGGAAAATCAAATGAATATAATTTTCAACGATGATCCAATTATTAGTACTAGATCAATGATATAAATAAACATAGTTTAGATCCTCCAATAACATGGTTATCTAGAAAAACCTAAGGAAGAGAGAGGAAGAGATCATGATAAAACTAACAGGGAGAGATAACTTACCGAGAATAGACCAAACGCAGATCTCTTAGATTCGATTCAACAAGAAAGGTGTTTTGTGGAGCCAAAATAAATCTTTGAGATATCCAATGATATAGGAACATGCTCTTGGTAGAGTTATGTTTGAGTGGGGGAAAAGGGTGTGGATAATTTTAAATGTATTTTTAAAATAAAAATCCACACACACAATTTTATGGGCAAGGCTCACATTTAGAAAAACCATGCACCATAATTGTATTCCTCAACTTTTCAATTTTTACGGTTCCAATATAGCAATCAGATGGTTTCTCGAACCATGAACCAACTATGAAAACCCTCATTGTCATGATTTTCATGGTTTTCACAACCATAATACATGTTTGGGAAAATCATGCACCAACCGTGCATAACCCAAAATCCCTGAAAGTTTTCTAAAAGTTCACCCAAAACATCCCAAATTGATATGAAACTAATAAATGATCAAAATTAGTGATTATATGTACATAAAAATAGTAATAGGATGTTACATGAATAAAAAAATTGAGATAACTCAAATATAGATCTAAAAAACTATATTTAATAAAACATTACATTCTTGAATGAGATATGGATAGTTTAGATCTACTATTTTTTGATCTATTGAATATTAATATTCCCAATGGATATATAATATATGTAAATCAACCAAAAATATGTCTATATAAAATATATCTATTAGATAATATTCCATAAAAATATGAGTCTTCTTGGATGATATATATAATTTATAAAGTGTTGGATATTCTCATGTTGCGTACAAGTAAACCCTATAATAGAAGTGTCTTTACCATATTTTCAAAATATACTATTTGGGGAAAGGCCACTATGTTATATTAATATCACAATATAAAAAAATTGTGTAATTTAATGGTCATATACATATTAATAAATTATCTACATGTCATATTCCAAATGACCATCAGATACATAAGGATCATTATTTATTTGAAATTATCTATGTGATAGGTGTCCTGATATGATATATAAAGGTAACCTTATATGCAATGGATGAATCATAAGGATCATTTTATTTGTAAAATTATTTTAGTGTTATTACATCCTATTACATAATAGGGTTTGAATAATTAAAAAATATTTACAATTTTTCAGAGTACCCATTGCTAAATAAGTGTCTCGAAATTATGGTATTTGGAAATGTGTTGAGCTTCCCTAAGAATGAAATAGTTATTATGGGAGTTAAAAAAAGGTAAAATATGATTTTTGGATATTATATATTATTAAATCTAGAATATTTTTATTGTTATTCTTAAAGGGTGGAATAGAATGAATAATTTATAGAATATAAATTTTAATCCATTCTATTTGGATATTAATGGCTGATATGTAATATTTTATAGTTGAGGGTGTAACTATTTTAAAAACTTAACTATGTATTAAATTTCCTAGTGATATGAAATGTTCCTATGTAGTGATACATAATGGTCACCCCATATGTAATGTTACCTCTAATAATCAAATGATGAGTTTCTTCCAGAATTTAGAAAATAATGATAAAATGATAAAATTAAATGAATCTTTAAAAACTTTTAATCTATAAGGCAATGAACAAACCATAGACCTCTACACTATCATTCTCTTCTTGAGTGAGATCATATGAAATTATTGTTGAATCTCATTTTCATATATTCCAGGGATTGGACATGGGAAAGAATAAATGACCTTAACTATTTTCTTCTATATATATATATATATATATTCCTTTTTTAGTTTTGAAATAGATTTTTAATTTTGTAACGCCCCGACCCCAGTTGCCCAGATTCATTGCATTAGTACATAACATTGGCATGATCACAAGAAAGATCAAGTCTCGAAGGACCGATTAGTTTAGTAGTCTAGGAAACACTAGATATATTCATAAAGTTTACATTACATTCCTAAAGTGAAAACTACTACTACAACATCTTGTCTTCATATCCCCTCATACTATCCCTACAGGTCATTCATAAATTACTTCTTCACATCCAGGGAAAAATAAGACATTGAAAGGGGTGAGCTCTGATGCTCAGTAAGGATAACAATATAGCGAAAACTTTCATAAATAAGCATAATCATTTAAGGCAGTATATAAATAAAACAAAATCCTTTTAAACTTGAACTTCAGTATAATATGGCAAAGATAAAATGAAATAATGCCATTTACTTATTCACATGGAAATTATACGAGTCAAATAATCACATTCAATATCAATAACCACTTTCATAATGATGGAATGCATAATTCCATACTATCTTAACCACGTAGCCAAGGCCTCATGCCAAGAATACAAATATGATTTTGTCAAGGCCTCATTCAAAGACACTAGTTTGTCTCATGAGACCTACCGATTCATCGAGGAGCTATAGCGGGCTCCACCCATCACTTATTAAGTCCAATGCATTTCTCATATGAACATGTTTCAATATAACATAAACATTTGTATTAAAACTAGCATATGAAATGTCAATACTTTCACCATAAACCATGAATTGTATAAAAATAACATATCCACAGTCAAACATATCAAAAAAACTTAAATAAAATAGGGATGTTTTGTATCATAATAATCAACTTCAAATAAGCTTAAAATCTATCAAAGGATGTTGACATAGATGAAATCAAAACTATTTGAGAGAAATATATATATTTTTGAAATAATTTAAAAGTCACATAATTATAAAAAAAACATTTACTTTGAAAATATTCTTATAATAATTTAAGGGAAGCTTCAAAGATTTTATAATGGTGGAAAATAGCCGCACCCGCCGTATAAGTTAAAAAAGACATTCTTACCTTAATTCTGTCGAAAATGTTAAAAAGGTCCTTGTTTGGAAAACGATGGAAAGATTCCTTTATAAACCTCTTATAAAAATTCAAACAAGGGGCTAAATGACTTTAACAAATATTCTATAAAATAGCAAGAATGTTTTGAAATAAATTTTTAAGAAACATGGATGTGGATGATAAAGAGGTCCCAGTAGATAATTACGTATAAACAACCCCGGATAATGAAGAGATTATGAAATAACCCTTACCTTGTACTTTTCCTTAGACGATGGTATGTCAACCTCCTGTATAATAGTAAAAACATTGTTTTTAAATTATAAAAGAACCATATACATAATTATGATATCATATTTGATCTTCTAATAATTCTTTGTTAATACTACTATAGTATTATCGTCATTTAGGGTGTGAATTTACTCATTTTATTTTATATGTTTTGTTACATAAGTCATGTTTGTTATGGGTAAGTTCTATATTATTAATATCTAGAATGATATAAATTTCTTAAACATTACTTTTAATCATCAAATGATAATTAGTCTTGAATGGATACGACGGGGAATGAATCTCATCGCATTCGTGGAGACGGTAGTCCGTACGTACGCACGAGCAAAAATATCATCCTTTTTATATTAAAATAATATATAATTGGATGGTATATCATATATAAAGAATCATTATCATGTTATATTTATTATTTACATGAATTACACATCAATATTATACCCATCCAAATAATAATATATTGAATAACAATTACACCACGATGTGGAGACGGTAAGCCGTACGTACGCATGTATGGTGACATATCATTCAAAGGATGGGTAGAATACTGAATATGGTTGTACCATATTTATAATAATATCAACGTATATAGTAGATACATGATTTATGGCTTTAGAATTGGAATAACAAAGAAAGAAGAAGTTGAATAAGAAAGGAACATGAAAGAGGGTGGTGAAAACTTTACCTCTTCTTTGGGTTCTTCCTTTTGATTTGACCAAAATGGCTCCTTAAGATGGCTTTATGATCAAACCAAGGACTCTATATTGAAGTGAGGGATGTTGAGAGAGTATTTAGGCAGGGGTTGGCCAAACCAAATGGCTTTGAAAGTGCGAAGAATTGGTTAGAAGTGGTTTCCTTTTATAAGGGGGAGGAGGGGCACCTTAGAAAAATCTAGAAATATTATTTTATAATAAATTCATATTCGGTTTCTAATGGTTCCAAAGTAGATTATTTAGTGTTCAAGGTGGGTATGGGTCTAAAACCACTCATCCAATAGAATTTATACAGGTTTGGGTCATTATATTAACCTTATCATTTAGTTTTTACTCTTAGTTAATTAGTTTCAGACTTACCATATCACTTTGTATTTTTATATTATATAGTTAATAAAGTTACTATATAACTTTAAGCGACCCCCAAGTGGTCCATTAATGATACAACTATCATTATATAAGTCTATTGGCCGAACCATAGATTTTTAGGAAATGAATATAAATTAATAATATAGTATTTGTTTTAATAACTCTTTTATGTCAATTTTGACACTATTGGGTATTTTGTTTTTGATAAATTCATAACAGCATTAATACTTCAATGATAATTTATATAAAAAAACATAATATGTCATAGTTACCTAGAAAAGTATTGGAATTTATAAAAAGGATCAAAAATCATTTATTTGGGTATTTATAATATCAATTATCTTAATCTTTCATTAATATGATAATTATTGCATCATCATTGTGTCATAAATAAAATACATTATTTAATTTCTAAACATTAAAAATAAAATACCTTTATGTATTAAATCCTTTTATCTTTCTAATGAATATTTATAGTCGAAAAGATAACATATATAACCCTATGTAAAAATTGTTTTTCTAAAATATATATGCCTATGTAATTTTTGTATTTACTTTAACTTAATTAATATAAAGTGTCCCTATCACCTACAAGTGGCTCCCTGGGGTTCCAAAATCGACCCAAGGATGCCCATGGTCGGACATGTATCCACCAATAAGTTTAGGACACATTTTAGGGTAATTTATTATTATTATATTATTATTTGTTTACCCTTATTTACCGGATTTACACTTTAACCATGGTAAATAAAATATTTACCGAAGTAATTCTTCAGAATGTCAAAAAATGAAAGTTACAAATTTACACAATTTGGAAATCCTGATTACAAACATGGAATCCATTTTTCCAAATTCAAAACATAGAAGTGGCAAAAATTAATTTAAAATTAATTCCTACTGTAAAAAAAAGCGTGTTTTTAAGAAATAATAAATATCAAAAGATTGATACTTGTTTATGTCCGGTTTAATTGTAAAATTATGTCCAATTAACAACATTTTATTAAATGGTAAAAATATATTCTAAATATTCTTTAAAACTTCCCAAATTCATAATGCATCACTATTAATTATTTTGATTAAAAAAAGTTGTTTTTAATAAAAATTTAGTAATTTTCACGATTCATCAAAATATAAAAGTTATCCAAAAAGTACCAAAATTTCATCCTAAAATAATTTCGATATTCTAAATCTAAAAATTAAGTACATTTTTAAAGATAAAATGTATAAAATTTGAAAAATTGGGTATTACTATTCATAACGGCTACTTTGATTGGTCATAGTGTGTTAGAATCTCGAAGTTGTGTACAACACACGCTACTGTATTATTCAAAGGGAAGCGTACCGTGGAAGCTTGGGGTGTTACATTCTCCCCTCGTTCAAATAATTTCGGCCTTGAAATTTCTAGAATATTCCTCCATAAAAAGACTCATGTGGTTCTTCATCATAAGTTCCTCGGGTTCCCACGTTGCCTCTTCCATTTTATGGTTTCTCCATTGGTCTTTTACCAGACGAGCCGTTAGGTTTCTCAGCACTTGTTCTATCATATCAAAAATCCTGACAGGCTCTTCTCAATAAGAGAGATTGGGTTATAGATCTAATTACTCATTGGTGAGTACATATGCTGGGTCAGGCATGTATTTTCTCAACAGTGATACGTGGAACACATCGTGAACATTGGAGAGATTTGGCAGCATTTCCAAATGGTAAGTTACAACCCTAATTCATTCTAGAATTTAGAAAGGACCGATGTACCTGGGACTCGATTTACCTTTCTTGCCAAAACGTATAACTCCCTTCTATGGAGATACCTTCAAGAAAACATGATCTCCCACCTGAAATTCAAAATCCTTTCTTCTATTGTCAGCATAGCTCTTCTTCCTACTTTGAGATTCTTTGATGTGGTTTTGGATTACCTTCACCTTTTCCATCGTTTCCTCCTCCAGTTATGGGCCTGCAATTTTTCATTCGCCAACATCATCCCAACAGGTTGGTGTGAGACATATCTTTCCGTATAACGCTTCATATGGTGCCATCCGAATACTTGAATGGAAGCTATTGTTATAGGAAAATTCTACCAGAGGTAAATATTGATCTCACATACCCTGAAAGTCAAGTGAACAAGATCTCAACATGTCTTTTAAGGTTTGAATAGTCCATTCCGATTGTCCATCTATTTGAGGGTGGTAAGAAGTGCTCAAATGAAGTTTAGTATCCAAGGCCTTCTGAAGAAACTTCAAGAATCTCAAAGTAAAATGGGGATCTTGATTCGAAACAATCGATAGGGGTACTCCATGATGACTTGAAACATCATTAATATATAGTCTTTCTAGACATTCAAGTGGTAAATCTCCCCTTATAGCATGAAAATTTGCTGACTTGGTAATACGATCAACAAAGACCCATATTGCATCGTTCTTTCTAGGAGTTTTTGGTAGTCCCATGACAAAGTCCATAGTGATATTATCCCATTTCCACTAATGTATGAGAAGAGGTTTCATGACTCCTCCAGTCTGTTGCCTTCCAGCTTTCACTTGTTGACAAACCATACATCGTGACACAAAATCAGAAATCTCCCTCTTCATGTCGTCCCACAAAAAAATGTTCCTTTAAATCTCTATACATTTTGGTGGTCGCAGGGTGTATAGGGAAATTTAAACTATGAGCATTGTCTAACAATTCCCTTTCTAATTCCGGTATATCGGGAACATAAAGTCTCTTCCCGAATTTCAAAATTCCTTCTTCATACACAAAGTCTCTCAATCTCCCATCATTCATAGCTTTAATCTTCTTTTGAAATTCTTAATCATCGGTCTGAGAACTCATAATCCTTTCTAGTAAAGATGGTTTGGAAACCATTTGAAAAAGCACTGATGTTTCACCTTACATGGTTATTACCATGTCCATCTTCACTAGATCCATGAAAATTGGATCCCTTTCAATTCTCATATTGTTCACAACTCCATAATCTTTTCTTCTCAAAGCATCTGTCACCTTATTTTCCTTCCCTGGGTTGTAGTGTATCGTACAATCATAATCCTTGAGTAATTAAATCCATCTCCTTTGCCTCATGTTGAGTTCTTTTTCTGAGAAAATATACTTCAAACTTTAGTGATCAGTATAAATATCACATTTTTCACCATAGAGGTAGTGTCTCCATATCTTCAAAGTGAAGATCACAGCTGCTAACTCAAGATCATGAGTAGGATAGTTTTTCTCCTAAATTTTGAACTGTCGTGGTGCATAGGCAATAACCCATTAACAAAACATTATTCATACTATTTTGTCCAAACAAATTTAACCCCTTTACGTGCGATCTTTGTTAATGGGTTAGCCAATCAGGAAAAATTCTGGATGAAACATCGATAATAACCTACTAAACCAATAAAACTGCATAACTCAGTTATAATCGTAGGTGCTGGCCATTCTTGGATTGCCTTGGTCTTAGAAGGATCATCCGAGATTCCATCTTTAAAGACAATATGGCCAAGAAAAGAAATCTCCTGAAGCCAGAATTCTCACCTGCAAAACTTCCCATATAATTCATGTTTTCTCAGAGTCTTCAGGATAATGCGCAAGTGATTTTCATGATCTTCTTCGCTTATGGAGTATACCAAGATATCATCAATAAATACCACTACAAAATCAACGAGATATTACTTGAAAAATCTATTCATTAGATCCATGACTACAGAGGGTGCATTAGTCAGCCCAAAAGGCATTACTGTAAACTCGTAATGCCCGTACCTGGTTTGAAATACTGGCTTCAGAATATCTTCCTTCTTCACACACAACTGCTAGTATCTAGACTGAAGGTCAATCTTTGAAAATTATTGAGCTCCACGCAGTTGGTCAAATAAATCATCAATGCGAGGTAGTGGATACTTTTTCTTTATTGTTATAACATTGATCTCCATGTAGTCAATACATAACCGCATAGATCCATCTTTTTTTTAACAAAAAGAATAGGGGCTCCCCATGGAGAAACACTAGGGAGAATAAATCACTTATTACTCAATTCCTCTAGTTGATTCTTTAGTTATACTGATTATACAGTGGCCATTCTATAAGGGGTCTTCGATATAGGCCTTGATCCAGGAATTAAATCAATGGAAAACTCAACTTCTTGTTCTGGAGGATGTCCAGGTAAATCTTTCAGAAACACATCTACATATTCCCTCACAATAGTTACATAATCTATTTGAACATTCCATTTCTCACCCAAAGTTATTTCATTATCTTCCTCCCTGCTAATTGAATTTAGTTGAGCTACTGGGGGTGGATCTAGATAATAATTAGGTGGTGACGATTCTTCTCTAAAAATAAGGTGTTCTTTATCACCATTATCAAAAATTGTAACCTCCTTATTCTGACAATAAATCTTCGCATCATGGTCCGAAATAAAATCTATACCGAGGATTATATCAAACTCAGTCATAGATATGAAAATGAAATCAGTGGATAAAGAACATTAATATTTTCTAATGGGGACTGATTCACAAAACCTTGTTGCAATGATACTTCCCTTTAGAGTTCTAACTGATAACTCCTTTGTTAAATCAAATTGGAAATATCTAATTTTCTTAGAAAACTGGGAAGATATGAAATAATGTGATGATCCAGAATCAAATAATGAATTTTCTAAACTTGAGTAAACCATTAAATTACATACCACCAAGTCTTTCAGAGCTTCTACCTCATCAGTAGTGATAACATAAGCTTGGCCTTGATCCCTTTGCCTTTTCTGAGGCAAGTTCCCCTGATGCTTAGGAAATTAATTTTAATAATTTCCCATCTCTCTACAATTATAGCATTCTACATTGATAACAACTCTCTATCCCTTGAAATCATGAGCTTGGTGGCCTTTTTCACCACACTTGTAACAGAATCCCTTTCCTTTTAAGCAAGTACCAAGGTGTTTCTTCCAAAATTTATTGTAGGATAGATTTTAAAATTTTCCCTTCTTCCCCTTATTTCCATTTCGAGATTGATCAGCAGATCTCTTTTTCTCTTCCTTTGCTTTAATGTCATATGACATAGAAAATTCTGTTTCTATTTTGATAGCACATGAGACAATGTCTTCGTACAATGAGAAGGATTGTGATACTAATACTCGACAAATAAATGGTTTTAACCCATCAAAGAAACAATCAATCTTACTTCTTGGGTTACATATATAATCTTCAGCATACCTTGCTAACCTTGTAAATTTAGCCTCATACTTTGCGACATTTTCATCCTCCTTTTTCCTCAGACTCAGAAATTGTCTTTCCATATCTGCTCAATGGTCCCGAGGAATGTATTTTTCTAAAAATAGATCTTTGAACTCCCTCCATTCCATATTTGATACTTCATCATATTCCTTAGTGGTTTGAATCAATGACCACCATTGATCAACATCTCTAGTGAGGTGATAAACTGCCATGATATCGTTTTCCATTTCACTACTCCCCAAAGCCTGAAATATTTTCTCTATGGAACTTATCCATTTCTCTGCTACCAATGGATTTGTACTCCCATTTAATGTTGGTGGTTTTTGCCTCATGAAGAGATCTAACATTGATCCTCCACGCTGTGGATTAGGGTGCTCTATACGGGTAAGGTTATTATTCATAACCTGAGTGAGTTGTCCTAGTATGGTGATAAGATGACCAGCACTAGTTACATCACCAGCTCCACTATAATTAACTTGAGAAGGAGGGAAATACCTACATGGAGTACGTGCATTAATACAGTTTCCATTTCTTCCACTAGGCACCATTTCTAAAAAATTTCATAAACTAGATCAGTTTATGAATTAAAATACATAATTCCATACTTGTAAAACACTTAACATAAATTGAACAGTTTATGGATATTATCCATAATCATAAAAATGTTTTCTTTGAGGAAGTATATAATCATAAACCCTTCATAATGGTTCATAAAGAAAATAAAAATTATCCTAAGAATATCCCCCGGGAGTTTCATAACCAAGAGTGCAGCAAGGTCCGTTGTCATGCACCAATTCCCGTTCGAGTCTAGCTCAAAGTGGTGTTTTCGACTTTTACACCTAGGTACATCTGTGCCAGATCCACCTCTACCTACAGTACTGGAATGTGGGGTTTTCCCCACACATACATACCAACAGTTTCATAGAACCATTGGTAAAGGATGGTTTAGAGAAGGTTTTACCAACAGTTATAGTAAACTGTTGGTAATGATGTGTTTAAGGGGATTTTTACCAACAGTTCAATGAGAACCGTTGGGGAAAATATGGTTGGGGGAAATTTTTACCAACAGTTTATTAAACCGTTGGTATAGGTGTGGTTGGGGATCTTTTTCCCAATGGTTCTTTAAAACTGTTGGTATAGGTTTTCCTGAAAGTATATACCAAAGGTTTTTAAAAATCGTTGGCACAAGTTTCCCCCAAATTGCCAGCCGCCCATCCTCTCCCCCATTCGGATACAGAACCCTAAACGGGAGCACCAGCAGCCGATTTAGGCAATTTTGGAGCTCCTTCTGCCGGACCAGTTTGGATCTTCGACCTCCTTCAGGTTCCTCTTCTTCTTTATCTAATATTTCAGTTTTTAGATTTGTAGAATCATTACACTCATTGAAGAGAGTATAACGAGACATAGGATTTTCAACACATGTGAGGATATGAATCCATGTGATGAATCAGTATCAAAATGAGAGTATTTACTAGTAGGGGCTACTTTGATCTTACCTCTCACTATAGACCGTATGCCACCCTTCTCCATGTGGGTAGGATTTACATAATAGATATTTTTGGAACCATGGACATGTAATAAAACCTCATTGTTTGGAATAGGAACACACCGATTTCTCAGTGTAATTACGGCATGGATGACACAACCACAACCACCACATCCAAAACATGATCAAACATCACTTATAGTTGCATGTATTTAAAATTCCAAAACATCACATCATAAATGAAAAATATCATAGTTCGTATCTCAAAATTATAGGACATTTCATTCACACTTTAAACCAGGTCATTAAACACAAACTTCTTCTAAAACTAGAGATGTAATGGAATATAATCATAAAAACAACTCGTGACACTTATTTTTTCCCACTAAAACTATTAATCTGGGTCGAGACTTAATTTAAACATTCAATATTCAAATTCAATTTGTTTTTATTTGATATTTCATTTTAACTTATACACTTTAAATCATATTTCACAATTAATTTTAAATATTTCTACAAATATTTCACTAAATTTATATTTAAATGGGACCCCACACCCTGGACACACCGCTCACCTCCTTGGACAGCTCGTCCACCCCCTGGACTCCCCCTAGCCCATTGGACAGCCTGACCACCCCCGCGAACAGCCCGCCCACCGGGACACCCCGGCCCCTAGACACCCCCTGACCCCCTGGACACCTCCAACCCCCCGGACGACCCCACCACCCCCTAGACACCCCGCACCCCCTGGACACCCCACAACCCCCTTGGACACCATGTACCGCCCTCGGACAGCCCGCCCACCTCTTTGGACAGCCCGCCCACCCCCGGACAGCCCACTCACCTCCTTGGACAGCCCACCCCCTGGACACCTATACCCCCCGGACAGCCCCACCCAACCCCTGGACACCCCGCTCACCTCCTTGGACAGCCCGACCACCCCTGGACACCCCGTACCCTCCTTGGACATCCCAACCACCCCCCTGGACACCCCGCACCCTCCTTGGACACCCTGTACCCCCCCCGGATAGCCCGCTCACCTCCTTGGACAACCCGCCCCCCCGGACAACCCGCTCACCTCCTTGGATAGCCCACCCCCTGGACACCCTGCTCACCTCCTTGGACAACCCCACCCACCCCCTGGACACCCCGCTCACCTCCTTGGACAGCCTGCCCACCCCCTGGACATCCCGCACCCCCCTTGGACACCCTGTACCCCCCCCGGACAGCCCGCTCACCTCCATGGACAGCCCGCCCCCTGGACACCCTGTACCCCCCTGGACAGCCCCACCCAACCCCTGGACACCATGCTCACCTCCTTGGACAGCCCGCCCACCCCCCTGGACTCCACCTACCCAATTGGACAGCCTGACCACCCTTGCAGACAGCCCGCCCACCTGGACACCCCGACCCCCCTAGACACCCCCGGCCCCTTGGACACCTCCGACCCCCCGGATGGCCCCACCCCCCTAGACACCCCGCACCCCTTACTGGGAAATCCTTGAATATATGAATTAGAAATTATGTATCTTATTTTCTTATATACACTGTATTTTGTTGTATTTCTTAATATGATTATCATATAGAGTAATATGTCAGTTATTCTTTTATATAAAGTAAACAATTGTCATTTACCTAAATATTTTTTTTGATTATACTTCAATAATATTGAATTGCTTTGAAATGAATTATTGCAGTTTCTTTAGAAAATGGACAGAAGTTGGATGTACGAAACTGATCGGATTTCAACCGATTTTCAATATAATTTGAACAGCTTTCTAGATTTTGCATTTGACAAGGCTTCAGATAGTTGTCGCATACACTGCCCATGTTTTAATTGTGTTGGAAGACCTTGGTTGAGTCGTGACGCATTTAGCTATCATATAACCAAATATGGTTTCCAAACAAACTATTATGTATGGTATCACAATGGAGAGAAAATGGAATCTCAAAATGTTGATGATCCAAATGATAAAACTGAATTAGAGAGTTTGATATATGATCGTTTTCCATTTATTTGGCATCATGAGAAGGAAAGGATGTCCATCCAACAAGATTTTGATACAAGCACACATGATGCGTCCAATGAAAATGATGATGTTGATAGGGTAAAAAAATTGAATGATGCTGCGACGACTCCAGTATATCAGCAATGTGGTAAAATGAAAAGGTTGGAATTTTTAATCCGATTGTTTCATGGGAAAACTATGTAGGGGATTTCAAATACTACAATTGATTACATTCTTACCTTCTTGAAGGACTTACTTCTAGATGATGCAGATATTCCCTCAAACCACTATATGACATGTATGTTAGTTGATGAACTTGGATTCTCAAAAAAAACTTCATGCTTGCTCGAATGATTGCAGCTTATTTTGGGAGGAAACTGCTGAAATAAATTATTGTATCAAAAATGGAACCTCCCGATGGAAGCCAAAAGATGATGGATCACCATCTCATGTGCCAAAAAAAGTAATGTGGCACTTTCCATTGATACCTAGATTACAGAACGTTTTCATGTCTGATGAAATATCCGAAAAAATGTGATGTCAGGACACCGAGAGAAAAAAGAATAATGAAGAGTTGGTTCACCCTGCAGATGGATTTGCATGGCAGATATTTGATGCTCGATATCCTGAATTTTAAGCTGACGTGCGTAATGTGAGACTGGGTCTTTCATGTGACGGTTTTAATCCATTTGGGCAGATGCTTACTTCACACAACACATGGCCGGTTTTCATACACATTTATAACCTTCCCCCTTGGCTGTGTATGAAAAAGCCTTACACTTTCTTGAGTATACTGATATCTGGACCTTCTGATCCCAGCAATGATATAGATGTATACATGCAACGTTTAATAAAAGAGTTGAAATTTCTTTGGGATGTGGGTGTGCCCACATACGATGCATGTTCGAATGACATATTTCAGATGCGTGCTGCACTTATGTGGACGATCAATGATTTTCCTACTTATGCAATGATGTCTGGATGGAGCACTAAAGGAAAATTGTCATGTCCTGTTTGTATGAAGAATACTCGATCGAGAAGACTGAAATACCATCGTAGTTTTAGTTTTATGGGACATCGGCGATTCTTTCCAATGAACCATCCATATAGAAACAATCGTTAAAGATTTGACAATACTATAGAGAATGACGCTCCAACTTAGCAAATGTCTGGAACTGATGTGCTTAATGAATTGAAAGATTTCAGTTATTCATTTGGGAAGGGTGTAATGAAATATAGAAAGAGGAAAAATGTTTCCAATGATACTTGTTACAATTGGAAGAAGAAAATTATATTCATTGAGTTGCCGTATTGGTCAACCAACATGTTACGTCATTGCTTAGACGTAATGCACATTGAAGAGAATATATGTGAAATGTTTATTTTGATTCTTCTAAATGTCAAGGGGAAGACAAAAGATAATTTACGATCTCGTCATGACTTGGTAGATTGGGGGATCAGACCAGAATTGCATCCTGTCTGTATCAGTGAAAATAAATGGAAAGTTCCATGTGCTTCTTATGTGATGACACATGCTGAAAAAATCAATTTCTGGAAGTACTAGAGACTATTAAAATTCCTGATGGCTATTCAAGCAATATATCAAACCGGGTCAACAGAAAAGAGTTGAAGTTGAAATATTTGAAGACTCATGATTATCACATCCTTTTTCATGAGTTGATTCCAATAACAATCCATCATCTCTTGTACAATAATGTTATAGTCTCAGTTATTCGGTTGTGATATTTGTTTAGATATCTTTGTTCTAAGAGGCTATCCAAATCCTTCTTGCAAAAATTGATGGCAGAGACACCATTAATTTTGTGCGAGTTAGAGAAAATATTCCCTCCATCATTTTTTACATGCATGTTGCATCTGACTGTCCATCTTCCGACAAAAATACTTCTTGGAGGACCCGTTGATTTCCGTTGGATGTATCCAACTGAAAGAAACATGTCAACATTGAAATCATATGTTTGGAACAGGAATTATCCCGAAGGGTCTATTGTGAATTGTTACTTGGCTCAAGAATGTATGGATTTCTGCGCAATTTATTTGTCTAATCTTACTACGAGAGTAAACCGACCAATGAGAAATGAAGAATAATAGTATGGGAAAATTGAACCCAGTTTTCCATCACTTCCTCAGACAGGAGGAATTCCAGGATCATATACATTGACGACATTAAGCCTTGAAGAGCGAGAGATGGCACATCGCACATTGTTGTTCAATTGTGATTTGTTCGATGAGTATATCAAGTAAGTAAATTGTACATTTATCTCTTATCTTATCTCTTGTAATTTTAAATATTTGTTAAACTATTATTATTTTTATCTACAGAGAACATAAAGAATTGATATATAGAAAGCATCGTTCTTTTTCTTTGAGAAGGAAAGAGACTTTGCATTGCAAAGGGTTTTCTGCTTGGTTGAAATTGAAGGTAAAAATATTTCTGTAATAACTAAATAAAAATAATATTTAATTAAGTTTACTATTTGTTTATATTTTAGGTATCGAGTTTGCCTGCTGACTCTGTTTCTGAGGAAACAAGAGCTTTTGATTTTGGTCCTAATACCACGGTTCGTGCTTGTAAATCAATTGTGATTAATGGATACAAATTTATTATCACTGAACGAGAAAGAAACATGATAACACAACATAATGGTGTTATGATAACTGCCACAACAGACTGTTATGCCAGTTCATCGGATACTAGACCTCGTTCTGAAAATGTTGCTTATTATGGAGTCGTGGAGAAAATAATAATTTTGGATTATTACTCACATGGTCGAGTCACGATGATGAAATGTCAATGTTTTGATTCAATGATGAGGCAAGGCACCTTTATTCATGATTGTGGGTTTCGAGTTATTGACATGACTCGCACTCTTGCCACCGATGAACCATATGTATTGGCATCAATGGTGAAACAAGTTTTTTATGTCAAAGATCATCGTTATCCTAAATTAGGTGTAATTATTGAAGTAAATCCCAGACATGTTTTTGATGACGGTGATGATGAAGTTGACACTATCCCTACTGCAATTGGAAGAAATTTGTTTATTACTTATGATGACGCTAATAACTTAATTGTCAGGGTTGATTGTGAACCTGATGTTATGGTGGGAAATATATAGAATCATACAGTCGTGTTCTCACCTACATGTTTCACCTACATCATTCAGAGTGTGTATCCTTGTACTTACCTTCAAACCACCCTAAATCTTATTTTACTTTATGTTTTTTATCAGAATGGTTTTTCTATATTTTTTTTGGGATACACATTAGTTATATGTTTTTAATTACTTTCATATTTGTTTTCATTGCAGGAAATGACACCCATTGAAGAGAGGTGACGAAAAACGATGACAGATAATAATCGTCGCATGATACATATGGGTGTTCCTCCACTCATCCCTGTTGTGAGTATATTATTTAAAATATAAATATTTCAATAACTTATAATATCATGTGTTTACTTATGTGTTAAATTTTTTTCAGGATCAACCCCCTAGACGAATGATATCTGACGAGGAGCCTGATATTGCTCCCAGTAGAGTGGATGGTGATAGGAGGGGGGGTGGTGTCAGAGATGGACGATCATCTAGTGGGCCTGGTACTGAGGCCGGTGGTATGAGAGCTCATGGGGCGAGAGTTAGACGATCCACCGCCAAAGACGTATCTTCTTCACCCCATTTTGATCCTGGTGTGTCTCCAGGGACACACGGGATATTGAGACCTCCGATGTTTATACTACCAGTTGGTCAGACGTCTATGCCATCATCTTTTTCTTATGGTTCATTATCCCCGAGCTATTATATTCCACCTTCTTCGACTGCTGATGCAACACAGTATGCGGATGAGGAGTGCACACTGAGGGACACTCTACCTGTACAGGATATTCCTTTAGCTTCTGCACATCCTGTGACGCCCATTGATCCTACTACCACATGTATATTTATCTGACTCTATCAAAATTTTATACAAAAATTTATTTTATTATAACTTGTAATGATATTATTTTTCTTTAATAACAGATTCATATATAGATAGGAGGTGGGGGAGGGGGCGTACTCACTTGCGTGTGGTATAGAACTGCCAGACACAGTTGATGGTTGAATATAATGCTGATGGACAAATGACTGAGAAATATGGGCAGGAATGTCGGGGGTTTTTGGCGACGCTAGCCAAATACTCCGATATCATTCCAGTCATCTCTCTCTCTTGTAGACAACTGCCACAAGAAGTCAAAGATAATGCGTGGGCACAAATATGGGTAAAAAATCTATTGGATTTAATTTAGTATTTTTTTGTATTTATATGAACTAATCTATTGGGTTTCAGCTTCGGTTTAACTTCCCTGATGGCGAAGGTGCACAACCAGCGCGTTTAAAAGAGTTGGGAGAGCTTTGGAGATCTTATAGGCATGACCTATATGTTGGCTGTTGTGATAGGGTGGGAACGGATTTAGAGACTTTACCTATCGTGGATGACTGCTCGATAGAGAAATATCGCCAAATGATTACCCATTGGGCGAAAACCAAATTTAAGGTATTAATCTCATTTGAGGTATTTAAATCAGAGTTTTCATATATGGATTAATATAATCTTATTTATTATTAAACATTATTTAGGAATATTCTGAGAAAAACAAAAAAAAACCTTGATTGCAAGCAATACCTTCACACTTTGGGGTGCACAACTATATCAGATCATGAGAGGCAGCTGGTACGATTTAGTTGTTATAATTTTTCTTTAGGACTTTCCCTTTTTATTATTTCCTACATAAATTATGTGATTTATTGAATATTGAATATATGATTATACTTGAACTTTATATTGTTTCAATGTCATTACAGAAGCACAAATTGAATATTGAAGGACGTATCCCTCGAGCAAAATTGTTTTGCTCGAGTAGAAGAAAAAATGATGGAACTGCGGTAAATGAATCAACCCAAGAAAAGATTGTATGTTTTAATTTGTTTATTTCAATGTTTAATATCTATTTTGAAATTTATAAATCTATTAATATTTTTAACAGGCTGCTTTAGAGGCTCTTGATGCCTAGGATCCTCACAATTTTGGGCTACACGATCATTTATACCAGGTTTTGGGAGTGGATCACTCTGGTCGAGTACGCTGCCGACCTGGTAAGAATATAGTCCCGACGAGGTATTGGTCCTCTCCAGGTATCCATTCTAGGACGTCTGAGTTGGAACAGGTCAAAGAGCAAGCAAGAAAATCTGATAAAAGGTTCACAGAGTTGGAAGTACAAGTTCAAATGAGGGACATAGAATTTATGAAACTGATGAAAGCTTTATCTTCATCACTTCCACCAGAGGCTAGCACGACTTGTAAGACATTTATGTCGTCGATGGGTGCATTATCCAATGCACCAGGCGACAGATCTGGTGGCGATCGAGATCATGAAGTTCCTGGAGATGACGAGGCTGCTGAAGAGGATGAGGGCGAGGATGAGGATGAGGACGAGGGTGAGGATGGGGCCGAGGGCGAGGATGGGGCCGAGGGTGAGGATGGAGCTGAGGACGAGGATGAGGCCTACGATGAGCATGGGGATGATTACGAGGATGATGACGAGGACAGAGATGGCGGCGAGGATGAGGCCGATGATGATAGTGGTGATGTTGATGGTGATTAGGGGCAGATTGATCCATTTCATTTTGGAATTCTGTATAACTCTTTATTTTTGAACCTGGTTTTCCACTCCGGGGTTTTCCTCTGATTCATAGGAATGTTGTTATCAGATCTCTATTTTTCACTTGATTCTTATTGTATGATTAGTCTAATACCTAGACCTTTAGTATTCCTTGGTACTGTGATTCCCTGTATGATATCTGGTTTGATAAGTTAATATGGACATATTAATATTCAAAAACAATGACTCGAAATTAGGGGTGTCCATGGACAGGGTCGGGTCGGGTCTGGTCATGGGTGTTCTAGGGCCTAAGGACATATGGCCATCCATAAGTAAGATTTAGGGCCTAAGGACATGACATGAAAAATTATGTGTTTTAGATCCATGGGTAATATTGGGGGTTCATTTTAAAAATAATAAAATGAGGGTTTGTGAGGTGGAAAATGATTTATTAGGTGATAAATTCCCTTGGTTAAAAAATATAAATATGTGTGTGTCTTTTTGATTTTGATAAATGGATTTTAATGATAATGAAATATTGGTTAATTTTTTGGTTAAAAATTTTATTTTTAACATTTTTATTCTATATTTTATATATTTTCATTGATTAGGAATATAATTTACAAACAAAAAATATCCAATTACTTATAATATTTATATATATTAAATTGATTAATTTTGAGAAATTTTTATATTGTCATTTGTGACGTGTACGAGTCAACCCCACCTCAATCCGAGGGCTGGTGTGGCCGGGTACCACTAAAAGTGTCTTTCTTTTGTTTAAAATGGATGTGATTTTAATTAAAATAAACGACATACGGAAAACCGACCAAAAGAATTCAAATTATATTGAAACTTTAGTAAAAAGATCCATGGGTCATTTGTGACGTGTACGAGTCAACATCGCCTCAATCCGAGGGCCAGTGTGGCTGGCACCACTCAAAGTGTCTCACTTTTCTTTGAAATGGACAACAGTTTAAGTAAAAACAACAACTAACATACGGGAAATAGACCAAACGCATTCGGATTCTGTTGATACTTTAGGAAAAGTATCCATGGGTCATTTTTGTCTTGTACGAGTCAACCCCGCCTCAATCTGAGGCACGGTGTGGCCGGTACCACTCAAACTGTCTCACTTTTATTTGAAATGGACATGATTTTAAGTGAAAACAACTACCAACATACGGAAAACTGACCAAATGCATTCGAATTTTGTTTAAACTTTAGTAAAATGATCCATGGGTCATTTTTGAAGTGTAAGAGTCAACCCCACCTCAATCCGAGGCGCGGTGTAGCCGGCACCACTCAATGTGTCTCACTTTTCTTTGAAATGGACAATAGTTTAAGTAAAAACAACAACTGACATACGGGAAACGGACCAAATGCATTCAGATTCTGTTGATAATTTAGGAAAAGTATACATGGGTCATTTTTGTTGTGTACGAGTCAACCCCGCCTCAATCTGAGGCACGGTGTGGCTGGTACCACTCAAACAGTCTCACTTTTATTTGAAATGGACAAGATTTTAAGTGAAAACAACTACCGGCATACGGAAAACCGACCAAACGCATTCGGATTCTGTTTAAACTTTAGGAAAACGATCCATGGGTCATTTGTGACGTGTACAAGTCAACCTCGCCTCAATACGAGGGCCGGTGTGGCCGGTACCACTAAAAATGTCTTTCTTTTGTTTAAAATGGATGCGCTTTTAATTAAAATAAACGACATACGAAAAACAGACCAAACACATTCGGATTCTGTTGAAACTTTAGGAAAACGATCCATGGGTCATTTGTGACGTGTATGAGTCAACCCCGCCTCAATCCGAGGGCCGGTGTGGCCAGCACCACTCAAAGTGTCTCACTTTTCTTTGAAATGGACAACAGTTTAAGTAAAAACAAAAACTGACATACGTGAAATGGACCAAATGCATTAGAATTCTATTGATACTTTAGGAAAAGTATCCATGGGTCATTTGTGTAATTTAAAAGTCAACCTCGCCTCAATATGAGGCACGGTGTGGCTGGTACCACTCAAACTGTCTCACTTTTATTTTAAATGGACATGATTTTAAGTGAAAACAACTATCTGCATACGGAAAACCGACCAAACGCATTCGGATTCTGTTGAAAATTTAGGAAAACGATCCATGGGTCATTTATGACGCGTACGAGTCAACCCCGCATCAATCCGAGGCGTGGTGTGGCCGGAACCACTCAAAGTGTCTCACTTTTCTTTGAAATGGACAACAGTTTAAGTAAAAACAACAACTAACATACAGGAAATGGACCAAACACATTTGGATTCTGTTGATACTTCAGGACAAGTATCCGTGGGTAATTTGTGTCATGTACAAGTCAACCCTGCATAAATCTGAGGCACGGTGTGTCCGGTACCACTAAAACAGTCTCAATTTTATTTGAAATGGACATGATTTTATGTGAAAACAACTACCGGCATACAGAAAACTGACCAAACACATTCGGATTCTGTTGAAACTTTAGGAAAATGATACATGGGTCATTTGTGACGTGCATGAGTCACAAATGAAAATGGATTTTTTATTTACATGAAAATGAAAATGGATTTTTCAGTGTAATCTGCTTGGTCCCAAAGCATGAACCAAACAGGTTGTGAGACATAATACCAGTAGGCATCCACCACAAGATTTGTGCCCATATTCTAGTGAATATACATGTATAAAAACAAGGTACAAAAGTAAACATAGTATAAAGAAATCAAAAACCATTAAATATTTAAGTAAAGAATAGCTAAAACATTCCTTGGAGAAATCAATATCTTGCCTAAACGCATGTCACTGTCTTGACCTCAGGAAAAAAACACATCCTCTCCCCCAGGAATCACAGTCTCTCCCTCAGACATATCACAATCTCACCCACGTGTATCATATGTAATTAATCTATTAACAGGTAAAAATAAGTTCCTCATTTAATTTAAATTATTAAATCGCAGACTATTATCAACACACCTCATCTAATCTAACTATTACATGGCATAATAATAATCAAATCACCTCATGTAATCTTACTATCACATCACTTTTTAATAATCAATAATCCATCCTAAACAAAAAAAGTCATGGAAAGCAGTATGCATCTAAGGAATCTTGGGCCAATAGCTCTAACAAATTAATCAAGGGAAACACAACCTTGTGGTTCCCTATCTCAAATAAATAACCTTAATAACCTAATAAACCAATATCATATGATAATCACGGTGTAATTCCAAGTCATGTATACCAAAAAATGGGTATATGAGTTTTAGGCACATATAATTCTTGACAAAATAACTTATAGGCACAACCCACCTACCTCGTAGTCGTGAGAACAATATTGTTGAATATCGGATCTTGATTCATCCTAGATCATTGAAAATCCACAAAAGATTCATAAATTATCAAATCTATATCTATAAAATGAGGAGAGTAATCAGGAGGATAGGATTAAGGTGAAGGGAGAACTCATTGGTGGGATCCCAATGCACCTTCCAGAGTTCTGATTGGACATTGATAGGAGAATCAGTGGCTCAAAGAATAATTGTCGCTCCTGGCCGAACATGGATGAACCAAGGTCAAAAGAAGTTAATTCTGTAAATGAGACATGACCCCTCTCCCTTATATTAAATAAAAAATAAAATACATGACATTTCCTTTAAAAAACAAAATACACGACATTTCATCAGCCCCAAGTAACAGATCAATGATAGATCCGAAGCAATCCAAATTTTTTTATTTCTCTCTTTTTGGTCATTATTTGGCTTGGAATATCTAAATAATGTTTTTTATCATGTTTTATTCAGTCTCGCATTATAATATTTGCACATTCAAGTTTTATTCAGATTCATAATTCATTTTATTATAGATTTTCTCTTTACTAATGACCTCAACTGAAGGTTAATATCTTTAATAATGTGTAAATTATTTGTTCTAACTTTTATTTCTTGTATTAATTAGTTGTTCACATTAAATATATCAATACTTGTTAATATTACATTAAAATTATTTTATACAATATTTCATGCTAAGGATTATTATTGAGGTGATAATATATTGAATGTTGTGTGTTTCGACATTGTCATTTAGTTTAGTGAGTTGGGTTTTAAAATTAGTTTTCAATGATAATACAACATGTTAATTTTGGTTTTGAAAATGTTGGTGCATGGGAGAGCTGAAAAATCCATTTTCATGTAATTTCATAACATGAGATGGTTTCATAATGGGTTTTCATGAAAATGGATTTTTTCATTTACATGAGCTGAAAAATCCATTTTCAAGTCCGTTTCAAGTCTGTATGTAGGTGTACAGTAGAGGGGATACTGGAGGGAGGGGGGCTGCTGTGTACAGTTCTGGAAGAACACTATACCAACGGTTATAAACCGTTGGTATAAGGGTGCTGGGATTTTTGAAAAACACTATACAAACGGTTTAAAACCGTTGGTATAAGTGTTCTGTATTTCTGGAATAACCTATACCAACAGTTTTAAACCATTGGTATAGGTGTCTGAATTTTTTGAAATCCAATACCAATGGTTTATAACCGTTGGTATAGGTGTTGCTGGAAAACCAATACCAACGGTTCAAAACCGTTGGTATAGGTTTTCCTGAAAATCACATTACCAACGGTTTAAAACCATTGGTATAAGACTTCCTAAAATTCATTACCAATGGTTATAAACCATTGGTATACACTGGGTTAAATTTATATAACCCATATACCAACGGTTTGGATCAAACCGTAGGTATAAGGATTTCCTCATGGCTTACTAGCCAATAATTTAGAAAACCGTTGGTATAGGGTATACCAACGGTTTTCCAGCCTATACCAACGGTTTTGAACCGTTGGTATAACCTTCTTTTCCAGTAGTGCTGCTCATATCTAGACAAGTATTTATTTCTCGGAAAACTCACAAAATCTCTACAATACCAAAATTGTAGGAATTTCATCTATACTAATCCTCAAAGTCCATCTTTGGTCTATGTGCTCTAATCAGAGTTTATCTAAATATTGCAGAAACTTTCATAAATACGCATAATCATTAAAGGCAGTATATAACTAAAACAAAAGCCTTTTAAACTTGAACTTCAGCATAATATGGAAAAGATAAAATTAAATAATTCCATTTAATTATTCACATGGATATTCTACTAGTCGAATAATCACATGCAATATCAATAACCACTTTCATAATGATGGAATTCATAATGCCAGAATATCATAACCATGTATCCAAGGCCTCATGCCAGGAATACAAATAAGATTTTGTCAAGGCTTCATTACAAGACACTAGTTTGTCTCATGAGACCTACCAATGCATCGAGGAGCTATAGCGGGCTCCACTCGTCACTTATTAAGTCCAATGCATTCCTCATATGAACAGGTTTTAACATAACATAAACATTCGTATTAAAACTAGCATAAAAAATGTCAATACTTTCACCATAAACCATGAATGGTATAAAAATAACACATCCACAGTCAAACATATCACAAATCCTTCAATATATTATGGATGTTTTGTATCATAATAAATCAACTTCAAATAATCTTAATATCCATCAAAGGATGTTGACATAGATGAAATCAAAACTATTTGAGAGAAATATATATTTTTTTGTAATCATTTAGAAGTTACATAATTATAAAATAAAACATTTACCTTGAAAATATTCTTGTAAGCTTGTAAGGGAAGCTTCAATGATTTTGTAATGTTGGAAAATAGCTGCACCCGCCGTATAAGTTAAAAAATACATTCTTACCTTAATTCTGTCGAAAAGGTTAAAAAGGACCTTGTTTGGAAAATGACGGAAAGATTCCTTTATAAACATCTTATAAAAATCCCAAAAGGGTATAAATGACTTTAACCCATATTCTATCAAATATAAAGAATGTTTTGAAATACATTTTTAAGAAATATGGGTGTGGATGATAAAGAGGTCCTAGTAGATAATTACGTATAAACAACCTCGGATAATGAAGAGATTGTGAAATAACCCTAACCTTGTATTTTTCCTTAGTCGATGGTATGTTAAACTCCTGTATAATAGTTAAAACATTTTTATTAAATTATACAAGGACCATATACATAATTATGATATCATATATGATCTTCTAATAATGCTTTGTTAATAATACTTTAGTATTATCATCATTTCGGGTGTTAATTTACTCGTTTTCTTTTATATGTTTTGTTACATAAGTCGTGTATGATATGGATAGGTTGAATCTTCTTCAAATAAATAATTATATAAAGTTATTAAACATTTTTTAATCATAAAATTCGAATTAGTCTTGAATGGATACGATGGGGAATGAATCTCATCGCATTCGTGGAGACGGTAGTCTGTACGTACGTACGAGCGACAATATCATCATTTTTATATTAAAATAATATATAATTGGATGGTATATCATATATACTGAATCTTTATCATGTTATATTTATTATTTACATGAAGTAAACATCATTATTATACCCATCCAAATAATAATATATTGAATAACAATTACACTATGACATGGAGACGATAATCTGTACGTACGCACGTATGGTGACATGTCATTCAAAGGATGGAAATAATACTGAATATGGTTGTAAAATATTTATAATAATATCATAGTATATAGTAGATAATGGAGTTATTATTTTCTAATTGGAATAACAAAGAAAGAAGAAGTTGAATAAGAAAGGAACTTGAAAGAGGGTGGTCAAAACATTACCTCTTCTTCAGGTTCTTCCTTTTGATTTGATCAAAAGGGCTCCTTAGGTTGGATTTCTGATCCAACTAAGGACTCTAATTTGATGTTATGGAAGATGAGAGAGTATTTTTTCAGGATTTATCAGAACCAAAAGTCTTTTAAAGTGTGAATAATTGGTTAGAAGTGGTGTCCTTGTATAAGCGGGAGGAGGGGCACCATAAGAAAATCTAGAAATATTATTTTATAATAAATTCATATTTGGTTTATAATGGATAAAAAGTGGATTATTTAAAGTCTAAGGTAGGTAGGGGTAGAAAACCACCCAACCAATAAAATTTAGACAGTTTTGGGTCTTTATATTAACCTTATCTTTTAGTTTTAACTCTTAGTTAATTAGTTTGACACTGACCATGTCAGTTTGTATTTTTATATTATATAGTTAATAAACTTACTATATACCACCAAGAGACCCCCAAGTGGTCCATTAATGATACACCTATCATTATATAAGTCTCTTTTCCAAACCTTAGATTTTTAGGAATTTAATATAAATTAATAATATAATATTTGTTTTAAAAACTCTTTTATGTCAATTTTGATACTATTGGGTATTTTGTTTTTGATAAATTAATAACTGCATTATTACTTCAAACTAAATTCATATTAACAATACTAATATTTCAAAGTAACCTAGAAAATTATTTTAATTTATAAAAAGTCTCAAATATCATTTATTTGAGTATTTATAATATCAATTATCTTAATCTTTCATTAATACGGTAATTACTGCTTCATCATTGTGTCTTAAATAAATTAAATTATTTAATGTCTAAAAACTATAAAGAAAATAAAATTATGTATTGAATCGTTTTATATTTCTAAAAAATATTTATACTAAAAAATATAACATATATAACCCTATGTAAAAATTGTTTTTCTAAAAGATATATCATTATGTCATTTTTTGTATTTACATTAACTTTATTAATATAAAGTGTCCCTATCACATAAAAGTGGCTCCATGGGGTCCCAAAATAGACCCAAAGATGCCCATGGTCGGAAATGTATCCACCAATAAGTTTAGGACACGTTTTATGGTAATTTATTATTATTATAATATTATTGTTTTACCCTTATTTACTGGATTTACCCTTTTACCATGGTAAATAAAATATTTACCGAACTAATTATTCAAAATGTCTAAAAATAAAAGTTACCTATTTACACAATTTGGACATCCTGATTCCAAATATGGAATCCATTTTTCCAAATTCAAAACACAGAAGTGGACGAAATTAATTTAAAATTAATTCCTGATGTCAAAACAAAAAATCATGTTTTTATGAAATAATAACTATCAAAAGATTGATACTTGTTTATGTCCGGTTTAATTTTGAAATTATGTCCAATAACATAAATTTTATAAAATGCTAAATATATATTCTAAATACAGTTTAAAACCACCCAAATTCATAATTTATCACTATTAATTATTTCGATTAAAAAAGATGTTTTTAAAAAAATTTAGTAATTTTCACTATTCATCAAAATATAAAAGTTATCCAAAAAGTACCAAAATTTCATCCTAGTATAATTTTGATATTACAAATCCAAAAACGAAGTATATTTTGAAAGATAAAATGTATAATATTTCAAAAAGTGGGTATTACTATTCATACGGACTACTTTGATTGGTCGTAGTGTGTTAGAATCCCGAAGTTACATACAACACATGCTACTATATTATTCAAAGGGAACCGTACCATGGAAGCTTAGGGTGTTACATATTTCTTTTATTATCATATTTATTCTTATAAGATCCAAATCAGACTGAGTTTCTTTATGTGTAGAGTTTTTTTACTCTTAATGATGTATTTAGCCTTCACATAACTGATTCTGTTAATTATATAATCATTTTAAATTTTTTTCTATAGTTACTATTATTCCATGCATGATTCATGATTTGATTGATGCCAAAAAATTAATTAAGGTGGGCCTACAGCAGTCTAACTTTGAAAAAGAACCACAAAAATCTCTAAATGGATCATTGATGGAATCGTTTTCAAATTATTATTAGTGGGAATCATTATATAATTTTTTATCACATGAGTATTATAATCATTTTAAATATTATTTTCTTTTTTATTTGGAACTGTTTTAGGGGATTTGATGAAAAATGATTCCTTGTAGTATTTTTTAAGATGTTATTTGAAGTTGAATGGGATGATTTGAGGTGAATACTTTGAAATTTATTTTCAAAAATATGATGGGATTTATAAAGAATTGTTTTATTGGGATTTTAGGATTTTTCTATAGTAAGTGAATAAGATATGTGATGTGTTATATAAAATAATTAAGAAGGTTATTTGATATGTTATTTATTGGAAATCGTAAATTTCTCACTTGAGAATGATTTGGTATATCTTACCTCATCTTGGAATTTCTTATTTTTGAAATCATATTTTATTTTTTGAATTCCCATTTATGTGTTCTTATAATGTTATTATAATTTAATTTTTATTCATGATTATATATGGATCCTTTCAAATTTTTTAACATTTAAATTTAGTTTTTTTAACTATTGTGCATGTGGATGCTTGAGTTGCCCTGATGATGTAACTATTTTAATATCAATTTAGCAAGGTTTGTGCTTATTTATATTTTAAACAAATTATGGTGTAGAAATGGGTAAAATTGAATTAATATTACAGAGAAATTCCTAACACAATTATAATAGGTAGTGAAATCATCATGGGAATATTTGATCTAGAGTGAGTTATTCAGTCCAGATTAAGTCTTCAGAGAACTAGTGGTCTAAAAAAATATTTTCCATGATAAATCCTTTAATTTTAATGGTGTAGTTTTTTTAAATTCATTAATAGTTTTATCATTTTTAGGTTGAAAATGGATAATTCAACGGTTGTACTTCTTATTCTTTAATTATTAATTTTTTATTTTATGCTAGTGTATTATTCTTTCTCTTATTTATTTAACTATTATTGTTATATAAAATGTGATGTTATGATACAAATGTTTATGGGACCCAACCTTGAGTTAGGTGGATCAGATTATCTCATGGTATCGACATCAACGGGGTTAGTTCAACATGTGTGAGAGGTTGGTTGTTGAGATATATTCCCCATATTAATTATTATTTATTCTGAATATATGATTCAATATATAACCCACTTAATAAAAGTGTGGATTGGATTATACCTTGAGATATATATAAGAGGATGCTTTTAATTGTTTGAGAGTTTGGACATTGAGATTACCTATTTATATTACTTCTGATTATATCAAGATATAGATTTATCATTGGTACCAACCATGTGTTGGTACAGTTTATCTTGTGTGATATGGTTTCTATCAAGATTACCTCCTCAAATCACTTATTAATTTTTTTGGATGTATAATTATCCATTAAACCCACCTAGTGATGATTTGGTTTGGATTACAACATGGGATCTACCATGAGGAAGATGGTTAATCCTCTGTAGTTGGTTGTATATTGAGATTTTTTCTTTATATTTCATCATATAATGTTTTGATATATGATAATCCATGTGACGTACCTCATGGTGATGTGGTTTATATTTTTCTAAAAATATTTCTATTAATATTCTCACATAGATTTCATATCGTATATTGAATAGTAGATATGAAACATGGCCATTAGAAAATTCCCTAAGTGAAAACATCATCATGTGTGAGATGATGGAAATTGATATACCCTCATCACATAACAGTTCCCGTATAATGATTAATTATATAAACCTATAATTTCATTTTTGATAACTTTTCATGATAATTATTCTTAATTCTCAATACTATATATTGACATTTTTTTACCTATCTGCCTTTTTTATGTAACTTTGGTTGATAAAAATAAAAAAACATTCAAAACAAAATTGATGGCATGATTGTGGTGTCCTGGTTAGTACTGGATGACCTGACCTATATGCATGTATGTGCATTTATTATTATGATTTCAAATGGGTTTATTTCATAAGAATAATATATAGATCGTATATATATATATACTAGATATCAATTCGAAGAAAGCATTATTCAGGATATTGAGGTGATTATGATTCCTATAAGGTATTGGGACAAACCCCCTACACACCTCATGGAATATGACCTAATTTATATCATTAGAACATAATGTTATCAATCTTCTCAAGGTATCTATTAGAGATGGAGACATGGCAAAGGTATAATATGTTGTGGGGAATGGGGATTCAGTAGGATTACTACGTGAGTTAGGTTAGAGTCTAGTACAGTTCCTTTACAGTCATTATTATCATGTATATTGGATAGTGTGCAATAGTTTTAATTTTAAATGATACCTTACATGTGTATGTAATTGTTATCTATTTTGTTTTAGTTACCACATAGTTGATTACTAAATTTTTATTTTGGAGTGTATGGAACCACTTAGATCCTAATTTTTTAATCCCATGGGTTTGGAATGTCCTTTTTATGAACTGTTCATGCTGATATTCAGAAAAATCGGCATGACCATAGGGGATTATTTAAAGGTAATATCCTATATATAATTATCTTAGGACCTCACTTATGTTATTAAGAATTTAATTAATGTTTTGGTGTTATTGATTCCATGTGGATAACCAATTATTATGTGTCATTTGAGTGATCTTCCTTAGGTGAAATGGAAAACCCCAATTGAAAAATAATTATGAGTAATGAATTTCTAAATTCAATACATTCAAAATTTAAATATCATGAAATATGACTAATAACCCCAATTTATTCCCAAATAGAGTGAAATAAATAAAAACTTCATTCCCTCCACACTAGAATGACCATTGTTTCTTGGTCCATGTTATTTGATTGATTGAATTATACCTTTCTAAAGATGAGTTTTATAATCTAAAATAATAAAACACCATTTATAAGAAAAAATAGATATAGGGGGAGACTTATCAATGGCCTCTCTAGGAGTCATGAGGATGCACTAGATTATATCATTCACAATTCTAAAACAAATAGCATATTGATTTAAAAAATGAGTTCATAGAAACAGTCTAATCCAATGACTTCCTATGATTACTCATGTCAAATATATCTAGTATAATGGGTTTCTATATCATAATAAAATATCAATTTATAAACCCTATAGAAACCAAATATTTCATAAACCATGACACTTAATCACTATCAAATATGACTCTAGAGGATGTTCTAGCATAATCCATCAATCCCTTAACACCTCATGAATAATAATATGTTCTTGGTTAGATAACTAGAACCATGGATATAAAGTATAATTTTTTGAAACATATTTTTATTCTAATTTGAATATTTATTTTTAATGATCTATAGTTATCAAATGAACTCATACAATATCTTATCAAATACAAGGAAATTATATAGGATTTTTAGTCTTTATAAAATTTAATGGATGTGTACCATACCAAGAATGAATTTTGATAATGCCAAAAACACATTAATTTCATCCAGATAAAATAGATAGTAGTGGTAAAATTACACATCATGGCCCTATATATGTATAAAGCATAAATTATCAATATATATTATGTTTTTGTGGTTTATAGTTATGTGTCTAATTTCATCTCACATGAGGAATTCCTTTAAATAATATTTGGGTATTATGATCTAACTGTATCAAACATTATAATAAAGGACTAAAAAATGAAAATATAAAACTTTAGGAATGGACATGTTGAGATCATATTTCATGTATCTTCATTATATCCATAAATTCATAGTAATGATTTATGAAAATGCATTAAATCCGATGTAAAAAGTTCATTTAATTAATCACACATATACATACTATCATATTATAAATAATTTGTCATGTACACTATTAAAATTCTTATATGAGTATTATTTGGTGATAGTTATTCCTTCTACATAATAAAATTCATTATATAGAAAACAAGTTTTACAACAGAGAGGTTAAATACACTCCATTAAATAAAACAGTATAGGAATTCACACTAAGTAGATTATATATTTCACCATCCATTAGATATAATCATATAAATGAGGGAATTCTGATTTTAATGTGTTATACACATCTCCTAATCACAATGAGGATTAGAAAAATAAATCAAATGAAATATAGTATAGTAGAACATTATATTGTCTCCAAGGAAGGGTGTAATTTTAATTTTATTACTATTATCTTTTTAAAAATGGGTGGAATTTATTTTGGATTAAATCATGTACAATTTTAGGAATATTAGAGTGGTAAAATAGTGTCAAAATAAAATTTGAGAGTTCAGATTGATACAAGGTTAGATGTACCAATGTGATTTTATCAAAATTTTAAACCATGTACTACCCTCACACTTCTATCCAATGAGATAATAATATCATGAATCTCCGAACTATAGTTTAATTAAATGTTATTTTTTGTACATTAATCATTACTATAGGATGATCCTCATTCATGTATTTAAACTCAAATGATAAAAACATCTAAAAAAATTTCTAGTCAAAAATTTTCATCCATAATATATTGTGATGATTGAGTAGAGTAATATAATGAGTTTATAATTAAATCAATGAAAAAATTTATTAAAATCCAAATGGAATAAGATGAAATTTAAAATGAATAACTCTAACATTAATTCTTGAATAGTAGTTGAATAGTATGTTCATGGAATATAAATTTAATATTATTATAATTACAATTTTCTTTGTAATAAATAGAATCACACTATATATTTTAAACACTACATACCTAAGCATTTTCCAATACATATTCTATATAAGTCCCAACATTTTAGCATTAGATAATTTTTTGATAATTACAGAATTCACATTGGGAATATTTTTAGGTTTATATCATTATATAATGAGGAAAAAACTGCTAAATAACAAAAAAAATATAAATACAATGTTGACACTTCCAAATGTATCTCTTTCTTCCATAACATAAAAATATTTAAAAAGAAACAAGGTTTTCTTCATGTGTAATCATCATAACTTTTACCTGATTCCATCCATAACTATATTTTCCCTTGAATCCTTTGAAAACATTTAAAAAATTGGAATGATAACAAAATGATAATTAAGGTACATACAAATAAATTAAAATCCTTAGTCTAATGAAAAACTAATAAACCATTCAATGTTTGTTTATAGGATGAACGAAAACTTTTTCACATGAATAACACTCATACTTTATCCTTAATGAAAAAATCTAAAACCAATAGCAATAAATTAAAACTATTTTTGGTTACTTATAGAATCATATACATATAACCCTTTGAAAATTATTTTAATTAGAATAACCATATGATTGACTTCCAAATTGGAGATCTATAATTGGGATTACCCTTCACATAAGCTATATCGGGATCAACTAGGAGCTATAATGGTCCTTTACCCATCGTATATGTTGTGTCACGCTTAACTATGAGCTATAATGGGTCTCAACCCTTTATATAAGCTATATAGAGCTCATCTGTTTCATATAATGCTTATGTACTATTTCATTAATAAAACACATTCATCACAAAACCCCTATTTTGAAAGCTTCATCTGATCCCATATGAATAAAATTTCTATATAAAAATATATTTTTCATTTAAGAACCCATTATCAATACCATGATACTCAAGTAAATGACTAAGGTACTTATTTTCACTTTAAAAGTCATTAAGTATTTTAATGAAATCCCAAAATCAAATAACAATACGGAGATAGAGAAGTCGTTATCACCGTATATGATAAAAAAACATTCCTTTTATCATTTTGTAAAAAAAATAAAATTCTTCATATAAAAAGATTAATTTTTGAAAACATTGTATGAAATTCAATATTTACATCATGTTTTCTTTATATTCCTTATATATATATATATAAATAAATATGTAATTTTATATAATGTAGAATAAGATTTGATAATTAAATCATTAAATGATAATGATGCACAATAACACATTGAACATTTAAATATTATTCTCCATGACATAATAAATAACATTATTATAGATAAAATATGGATATAAAATGTCATAGTGGCTATATATACGTCTTATAAATGAATAAAGGAGTATATTATCAAGAAATTCCTCAAAAAAAGGAGATTTAGATGAAGTCCCTTACCTTGAGCCCGACTTGTCTCATTCATTCTATAATTTCCTGAATAATAAACATTGGTTAATTTCATTAATCATTAGATCATTTTTAAATTTTATTATTCATTTTATATCACTTATTACCATGGAATATCAATTAGTTAATTATGTGAGTTTATATCAGATGTTTTGTCGATCTTTGTTATTTGATTAAAAAATGATCTTGTATTGATGAAAATTATCCATGTGTTCAAAATTACACTATCTCTAGAATATTATTCATGATTTACATATCATATATATCCTCTATATATATATTTAGAATAATCCATAACATTTGGAGATAAGAAAAGAAATGCACTGTTACTGGAGATGGTAGGTTGTACGTACACGTGAATGCTACATTCATTTCATTATCATATTAAAGGAATAAAAAAATACACATAGAAATATTATAATTCCAATATAATATGTATTTTATATTTGTTACATATGTTCATTAACACCATCCTTTATACATTTAATGTGTGGAGTGAATGATTCACTTCACTTTGAGGGGGCGATAGTCCACACTTCCCCAAATGAAATTATTGTGTTTACACATTATAGAAAAAATAAAGGTATATTTTAAATAAAAATTAAATAAGCATAGATAAAATAAATATACAACATATATCATATATAAATATTTTTCCACCATAATATCCACCATGAGAGGTGGTAGATATTTTTTGAAAAATCATCATTTCATGAGGTAGTAGTTCACCGTACACAGAAATAGTATGTTCAATATCCATTAGATTGAGGTGTCTATTAGTGAAGGTATATTAATTAGAATAAAACAATTATAGTATATTTTGGATACTGGTTTTTTTATAAAATATTTTAATAAATATAGGTTTTTGTGTAGGATGTGGAAAATTAACGAAAGGAGCTTGAGAGAAGATGTCAACTTTAAATTAGGTAACTCCTTTTGATTTAATCCAAAAGGATTTCTAGAATTTCCATCCTCACAAGTTAAGTATTTTAGAAGGAATGTAGGGTTGTTTTGATATTTTTTGAGATGCATTTTGATGACTCAAGGTGCTTGATAGGTGTGAGTAAGTGGGTAGAGGTGGTGGCTTTTAATAATAGGGAGGAGGGGTACTTTCGAAAAGTCTTGAAATATTATTTTATTAAAAATTAATTTTCAAATTAAAATAGTTCTAAAGTGATATATTTCAAGTATAGGATATGTATAGGTCTAAATCCTCTTAACCAATTGGTTTTAGGAAAGTTTATTTCATAAAAATAACCTTATCTTTGAGCATTAACCCTTAGTTAAAAATCTTAACTCTTACCAAGTCTTCTTGTATTTTCATAATATATAGTTACTATAGTTACGATAAAATGAGAAGGGAACAAAAAGTGAATCATTAATTAATATTTTAACATTTTATATATTATTTTTTCCAATGTTATATATTTATGACTGTTATATCATTTAATTAATTAGTATTTGTTTTAAAAAATCAATTATGTCAATTTTGACACTATTTTGAAAATGATTTTTTTCTTTGTCATAAAAAAATGATTTCTTCAAAACCGAGGAATTTACTCATCCATAACATGTCAATGGAATCCCAATAAATCTTGTAATCCATAAAACTTATAAAATTACATTTATTTTAGTATTTATAATATCATTTATTTGAATATTTCAATAATAAGGTAATTGTTACATCATCATTGTGTAATAAATATATTTATTTATTTAATGTATAAAATTTATAAATAAATTACCATTATGATGGAAGTATTTTCATTTTTAAGATGAAAATTTATATTCTAATATATTATTTATATAAACCAAATTCAAATTATTTTATTTAGGATATACATGTTTATGTTATATTTCACTTTTCATTAAATTGAATATTATAAAAGGTCTTTATCACACCCGAGTGGCTCCATGGGGTTTTAAATTCAACCCAAGGATGTTCATGGTCTGACGTATATCATAAAATTTTATTATAACACATTTTAGGGTAGTTTTATGTTATTATAATATTTTTTACCCTTATTTACCCATTTTATCATTTAACCATGGTAAATAAAAATAATACTGAAGTTACCATTCATAATGTCGGGAAATAAAAGGCAGACATTGACATAGTTTGTACATTTTAATTAATAATATGGAATCCACTTTTCAAAATTAAAAATAGAGCCTTGGTCGAAATTAATTTAAAATTATTCCGTATTGTCAAAACCAGAAAACCGGTTTTAAGAAGTAAATACTATCGAAAGAGTGACATGTGTTTATGTCCAATTTAAATGAGAAATTACATGTAATGACCAAAATTGGATTTAATAATAAAAAATAGTCCAATTAAATTTTAAAAACAATTTAAATGATAAATTAACTATATAAAAAATTATATGAAAAGTATGTTTTGAATTAAAATATAGTATTTTTCATTATTAATTAAAATATGAATTTTATCAGAAAAATACCAAAAATTCATGTAAAGTATATCTTGATGTCCCAATTCTAAAATATAATTTTATTACGTCACATATAACTGATAAAATTGTCAAAAAACATGATTTAAAACGTATTTTCAATCAAAAGGCGGTAAAACAACCTTCTAAAAAATGTTAGAGTATTTTTTGCTTAAAATTTGATATATAAATGTAAAACATTTAACAAATATGTGTAATCATAATTACCTAGTTCTTTCAATTATTTCCAATATAAAGGCTAGATATTAACTATCATTTAAAATAATAATAATAATAATAATCTATTATTTTTCAATATAACTCAGTCTTGTGTGCAACGTAAGATTTTAGAGAAACCCATTATTGAACGTTGAGTATAATATTGTACATTGTGTCCTTTTAAAATTAAAATTAATGTCTAATTAAAAAATATTAATAGGTATGGAAAAATATTATTATATAATTACTTGGGATGTTACATCATTCCCACTTTTGGAAATTTCATCCTCGTAATTTTAATTTTGTGCTTGATAACTAAGGTTTTACTTTAAAAAATTATTTTATTGAAATACCACATCAGAAAAATAGTCAGTACAACCTATACATTAAATTAAATAAAGTACAATACAAAATTAACCTGATATATCATATTATAGGGTTTCTTGTAGGAAAACATGGACATGGGTGATAATAATAACTCTGAAATACTAGAACATGGACATGGATGAGAACATTGTTATAGAAAGGATATCAATCAAAAACCCAAAATTTTGATTTTGGTAAAAATACCATTGAGAAATTTTGACCAATAATGTTTTTTATCCTTTTCATAGAGTTGAGGAATTAATTTAAATCTTAGAATAATAACATAAGGAAACAAAATTACTTGATGTATTTATATTTTATAAGCACAATTTCATCCTCAGAATATTCCATGAATATGATGTACATCCCTAAGAATAACCTTAAGTATAAAATATCACACAATACACAAAGGATATCAATATCATAAAACTGAGTTCCTAAAGTAAAGGAATACTTACAGATTAAAAAAATCCAAACCTAAACATATCCCTAAAAAACATCTCCCAAGAAGGTCCTTAAAAACTTACTATCACATCACATAAAACATTATAAGGTGTGTCTAAAATTGTGAGCATGTGTTTATCCATCGAAAAGTAACTGTCTCTTAGGATCTTCCATCACTTCACTAGACGTATCAACATCAACATCAGTAACAACAAAATATTTTCCCAATCATTTTTGTTTCTAATCATATTGATGTCCAACATGTGTAATTAATTTCGGACACTTATTTACATAATGTACCATATCATTACAACTAAAGAATCTTACTATAGAATGGCAATCAGTTATCTAATTATTAGACATTTCAGGACCCTTTTATATTCCAGTCATGAGCCTTGTGACCAAACTTACCACACTAGTAACATGTCACATACCCTGACATACATTCCCCAAAATGAATTTTTCCACACTTGAAATAAGTATTGGTCTATAATGACCCATACTTTACAGACATGGTTAATAATTCAAAATTGAAGCACACTTATTACAACATATGACAACACCACAAAGGACCGTATAGGTATAGTGTCTTTAGAAACTGGGAAACATAAACAACTGGTTCATAAATCTTCTACACTGTCTCCCATTTATTTCATCATATCTAGGGTCCCTTTTAGCATATTCTAATTAATATCCATCTTCCTGACCTGGGGAAAAGAAAACATACAAAAAAGGGTGAGCTCAAATGCTCTGCAAGGGCAAATAAAGGAAATAAAAATCATATCATATCTTTTTGAAAATCATAACCTGCCAAAGAGATCATAATATCTTAACATGGAATAAATCATAGAAGTGAAAATGAGATCCCCATAATCATAACAAAAAAACATGAAACTTTGTGGCATGCACACATAATCATAGAGAATCATTTCTTGTTAGTCAAGACTCATTTCCAAAACTATCTTAGTGGACAAATTCCCTTTCTGAACCGAGTCACCCTCGTTTCAGTCCTGTTTCACTGAACCGGTATAACCTACCGTTCCAGCCATGTCTATCTCATGAGATATAAAATCTTTACCCAATGCATTGGAGGGAGATATAGGTCCCACCCATCCCATAATGATACCATTCTTATGTGTGCCACAAAATCATAAATCATAAATTATTGTATAACCCATGTAATAAAAATGGGATTCTTAAACAACATGACATCATAAAAAAATTCATATAAAATAAAGGAATTCATAAAAATAATTTCATCACAACATAATCAATGTAATAATAGGGATAAAAACAGAACCCGTTTTTATGTTAGATGGAAAATAATTTTGATAAAACACTTGAACTCCATTCTTGAGGAAAATATCCTTTCAAATTCAAAAACATTTTCCTTTATTAACATGTCATACAATTTTAAACTAGAAGAAGTTGATTAAAAGTAAACTTGAAAACTTGTAATGGAAAGTTCTTGGAAATAATGTTTTAAAAATCCATTCATTCCGTATAAGTTATAAACAAACATTCTTCGTACTTTTGTCGGAAAAGTAAAAAAGTACCTCGTACGAAAAACGACAAAAGATTCCTTTCATATCTTTTACTAAAAACTCACCGAAGGGTAAAATTGGATTTAAACAATTGTAGTTGGATGGAAATAATATTACATATTGAGGAAACATGGATGTGGATGATAAAATACACCCCAGTAAATACCAATGTATAAACAATCTCGGATAAAAATGAGATTGTGATATTTCCCATACCTTAGGTCCGATATGCTTTGTATGTGTCCGAACCTCCTCTTCTTTGAAACGCATCTTTGAATCCTCCACTTAGGGAACTAAGATTGGTATTTGAAGAAGACCAGGACCTCTAGGATTATTATAGGGAAGTGGAGAAGGGATTTTGGCAGGGGTTGGCCGAGCTTGAGTGCTCAAATTGGTGTGAGGAGGAGGGGGAGGAGGTGCCCTTTTATAAGGGAGGAGAGGGGCACCTTAGGAATATCTCAAAATATTATTTTATATTAAAGTCAAAATCAGTTTATAATGGTTACAAAGGGTCTTATTTCGAAGTTAAAGTGGGGATGGGTCGAAATCCTATCAACCAATAGGATTTAGAAAAGTTTAGGTTATTATTTTAACCTTATCAATTAGATTTAACTCTAAGTTAAATAATTTAACTTTTACCGTGACTTTTTGTTTTCTTACACTATATGGTTAATAAACATACTATAACATGACAAAGGAACCCCAAATTGTTTATTATTAATATATATATCCTTATCTAAGTCATTTGTGCGAGCATTATATTTTTAGTAATAAAATAACAATTAATAATATAATATTTGATTTAAAAACTATTTTGGGTCAATTTTGACACTATTTGATATATGATTTTTGTGAAAGTCATAACAGAATTATATGTTCGATCCATGTTTATTAAATCAACACTAATATATCATAGTATCCTAAAAAATTATTGTAATTCATAAAAAGTCTCAAATTACATTTATTTGAGCATTTATAACATCAATTATGTTAACATTTCCTTAAAAGGGTAATTACTGCATCATCGTTGTGTCATAGATAAATTAATTTATTTAAAGTATAAAAATTATAAATAAAATATCATTATGTAGGAAATCTATTTATCTTTCTAATGAATATTTATAGTCTAATTTATCTTATGTATAACCCCATATAAAAATTGTTTTAGTTATTAAACTTTGATTTTAACTATTTAACTATTCATTAAATAAAATAATATTAAATGTCATAATCTAATCCAAGTGGACCTAAATGGTCATATTATATTCATAAGGTTTTTTTTGGTCGAATTACACTTATCCAATATAATTAGGACATGTGTTAGGGTAATAGTAATATCATATTTACCCTTAGTTACCCTATTTATTATTAACCGCGGTAAAAAAAAGTAAAAAGTTACTATTCACCAAAAAATTATTTTTATCTCATTGAACCACATTTTACTTACTTATATCAACCGTGTCTGTCGGATTTTCAAAATTCCATTCACAGAAGAGGTAAAATTAAGTTTTATGCAAAATCCAGTTTTTAACCTACCACATAGTTGTTTCACTATTCATCAAAAATTGAAAGTTTTCAGAAAAATACCAAAATTTCACCCTAGGCTAATTTCGGTATTCCGAATCCCAAAATGAGGTCCATTTTGAAAGATAAAATTTCAAAAAGTGGTTATTACTATTCATAACGACTATTTTAAATAATATTTTAATAGCATATCGTCGTTTAGTGAAACTCGGTATTGCGTACAACACAAGCTATCGAGGAAGGTCGTGATTGCGTGTAAAGTAAGCCAAGCTAGTGTGTAGTGAATGATTCCTTTGATGATATATATATAACATAAAAACAAAATATTACTCATAAAAATCTCGGGTGTTACATTCTACCCCACTTAAAAAGAATTTCGCCCTTGAAATTCATCACTTTGTAACAAACAGATGAGGATACTTCTCCCTCATCATATCCTCATGCTCCCATGTAGCTTCTTCAAGATGGTGGTTCCTCCATAAAACTTTCACCAATCGAGTGGTCTTGTTTCGTAGAACTTTTTCGCTACGATCCAGAATCTTTATCGGTTGTTCTTCATAAAAAAGATCTTGCTCCAGCGGTACAACTTTTGAGCTGAGTACATGTGAAGGATCAGGTATGTACTTTCTCAGGAGAGATACATGGAACACATCGTGAAGTTGAGAGAGATTCGGTGGAAGCACCAATCAGTAAGCTACCTTCCCAACACGATCCAGTATTTCGAAAGGACCGATATATCTAGGGCTCAACTTCCCCTTCTTTCCAAATCTCATAACCCTCTTCCAGGGAGATATTCGTAAGAACACTTTATCACCCACTTCAAACTCTAGGTATTTTCTTCGGTTGTCGGCATAACTTTTCTGTCGACTCTGAGTTGCTCTTATGTGTTGTTGAATAGATCTGACCTTTTCTTCCATTTCATCAACGAGATCAGGTCCTAATAGATTTCTTTCCCCAACTTCATCCCAGCAAGTTGGAGTCCTGCATTTCTTTCCACAGAGAGCTTCATAAGGAGCCATCTGAATACTGGAGTGAAGGATATTATTATAAGAAAATTCCACCAAAGGTAGGTGTTGATCCCAACCTCCTTTGAAATCCATAGAGCAAGCTCTCAACATATCTTCTAGGGTTTGAATTGTTCTTTCAGACTGACCGTATGTCTGAGGATGATAAGCAGTGCTGAAACTCAACTCTGTATCCAGAGTATGCTGAAGACTTCGCCAGAACTTCGAGGTAAATCTCGGATCCCAATCAGATATAATAGAAAGTGGTACTCCATGCAATCTTACCACTTTACATATATCCTGGCAAGCTGATCCAGAGAAAAATCCTCTCTAATAGCAATGAAGTGTGCAGACATTGTAAGACGATCAACTATGACCCAGATAGAATTATTGCCTTTGGATGTTTTAGGAAGTCCTGGGACAAATTCCATAGTGATGTTTTCCCATTTCCATTCGGGTATGGGTAATGGTTGTAACATCCCCTTAGACTTCTGTCTCTCAGCTTTAACTTGTTGACAAACCAAGAATCGAGAGACATATTCAGCAACATCTCTTTTCATGCCATCCCACCAGAAGTACTCTTTCAGGTCCCTATACATCTTCGTGCTTCCCGGATGAATAGAGAATGAATAACTATGAGCCTCATCCAGCAGCTCCTTCTTTAATTCGGGGATGGGAGGAACACAAACCCGATTCCTGAACATTATTATCCCATCACAATCAAGGTTGAATTCAGGAACATTTTTCACCTTCTTTTGTAACTCGACATCTTCTTTCTGTGCCTATTTAATCTTCACTTGTATAGATGGTTGAACATTCATTTGAGAAAGATACGATTTTTCCCCTTCCATTATAATTCCAAGATCCATCCTTTGTAAATCCATAAATATTGGATCTTTTGTGATCCTCATCATGGATAAACTAGCATGGTCTTGTCGAATTAATGCATCTGCCACCTTGTTTGCTTTCCCAGGGTTGTAATGGATTGAGCAGTCATAATCCTTAATCAGCTCCAACCAACTTCTTTGACTCATATTCATCTCCTTTTGTGTGAAAATATACTTTAAACTTTTATGATCAGTATAAATATCACACCTTTCACCATATAGGTAATGCCTCCAAATATTTAATGCAAAGATTACCGCAGCTAACTCCAAATCATGTGTTGGGTAATTTTTCTCATGGATTTTCAACTGTCGTGAGGCATAAGCTATCACCATATCATTTTTCATAAGAACACACCCCAATACCTTCTTGGATGCATCACTGTAGATCACAAACCTTTCTCCACCACAAGGCAGTGTGAGAACAGGTGCACTGGATAACCTTCTTTTCAACTCCTTGAAATTATCTTCACATTCCTCTGTCCAAACAAACTTAACTCCTTTCCGAGTCAACTTGGTGAGTGGATTATATAATCGTGAAAAATATCTTACAAAACTTCGATAATATCCAGCCAAACCAAGAAAACTTCGGATCTCAGTTACTGTTGTTGGTCTCGACCATCTTTCGATAACCTCTGTTTTTGCTGGATCCACAGATATCCCCTCTTTTGAGATTATGTGTCACGACCCGTCCTCGGGGCCCGTGCCGTGACTACCCCAAGCCCGCCTTCCATAGGCCAGGGGCTGGCGACTAGCACCAAAGGCGTAAAATCCCGATAACTGGGAAGGCATTGCCTTTATAAAAGAAAACAAGCACCACAGAGTACAAGCGGAAGTAAAACACTAAGTACAAAGAAGAGCTGAAAAGTAAAAAGGGGCCGGAAATACAAGCCCAACTGTAAAGTACAACTCGAAAGGGAAAACAGCAACTGAAAAGTAAAGCTGCTACGCTGAGATGTCCACAGGAAATCCCACCTGAAGGGTGGGTACAGATAGCTCCTTTGCTCCTCGGGTCCCGCCATCCGCTCCGAGTATGTCCCGCCCAGTGTCCACCTCCGCTTACCGCCTCGTCGTATAGTCCACCTCCAGGTACCGTCCAGTCCTTGAATCTTCGGCTTCTGTCAGCACTGTCCGTCGTCTGCAACCAACACAACGAGGTGCGGGCATAGCCCGTGCAGGGGTGAGTATAACGATACTCAGTCGGGACCCCGAGACCCTCAAGGTCTCACTAAAACCAACAAGGATAAACACAAGAAGATCTCAACAGATAAACCCTACTTAGGTATATGCCCAAACATATACCTAAGTTAACAAGTAACCCATCTCAATCATGAGGAAACACAAGGATTGTGAAATCGACGGATAACCACTACCCGGGTATATGCCCATACATATACCAAAGTTAGCAAATGACCCATCTCAATCATGAAGTAAACACAAGGTCAAAAGTCTCAGCTCAAACCAGGATTTTCATTATCGAAACCGTAACTGCTGAAGAGCTCCGTCTCTACAGTGTACAGTGGTCCTGTCACGACTCCGAGGCTGCCGCTCACTAACCTAGGACTGCTGAAGTACTCCTCCTGTCGAGTACTGCGGGTTTGCGGCCAACTACCTGGCGCTCCGTCCGCTGAGGGTCTGTCGCCAAATACCGGGCGCTACCCAGATAGCCTACTGAGGTACTCCTCCTGATGAGTACCGCGGGTCTGCTGCCAACTACCAGGCGCTCCGTCCGTCGTGGGTCTGCCGCCAAATACCGGGCGCTCCGTCCACTGGGCTAGTCGACTCACTCCAAGTCGAGTCGGTCAAGCAGTCGTCAGGTCTCAGCCGGCTACACGGTCTCCGTACTCTGCACGCTCGTCTCCACCGTCGCGGGTCTGTCGCTACAACCAAGCGCACACACTCCGTAGAGTATCGCGGGTCCGCCGCTACAACCAAGCGCTCCACCGCCAAGGATCTGCTGCTGCATCCAAGCGCACCACCACTGTCAAGTACCACGGGTCCGCTCCATGAGCTACTGGTCGATACTCCAAGTATCACAAGGTCCCGCGAAGAAGTGTCTCAAAGAACCGTCTCGTCACAGGGGTCTCAACGCAACAGACGGCGCGTCGATCGGACGCCCGGTCTGTGAGTTATTAGCCTTTTCGTCCCAGGGGCCCGGTTGGTTTCGTGAGCGAAACCAATCCCGGCCGTATCTCAACTGTACCCCGAACTCCCATAGGGTATACTCAAGGGACCGTTACTCAACGTAACCACCAACGCCGCTGACGGCTCGTCAAGCGGACGTCCTGTCTGTAAGATATCAGCTTTCCCGATCCAGGGGCCCGGTTGGATTTCGAGTACAATCCAACCCGGCCATACTCCGACTGTATCCAAAACTCGGGCGGAGTATGTCAAAAGTTCCGTCTCATCAAGAGGAAGTCAATGAAACAGACGGCGCGTCAATCGGACGCCCGGTCTGTGAGTTATTGGCATTTTCGTCTCCGGGGCCCGGTTGGTTTTTAAGGCAAAACCAATCCGACCGTACTCCACCTGCGTCCAAACCTCGGGCGGAGTATGCCAAAAGATCTAACTCACTAAAAGGAACACAACGCGACTGACGGCGCGTCAATCGGACGTTCGTGGCTCAAGATATGAGCGTTTCCGCTCCGAAGGCCCGGTTGGTTTCGTGAACGAACCAACCCGGCCGAACTCAAAGTAATCCGAAACCTTGAGTGCGATATACCGAAACGACCGTCCTGATCCAAGGATCGCGTTGCCGCTGACGGTTCGTCGATCGGAGGTCCGAGGCTCAAGTTATGAGCGAAAAACCAAATCTGGTTCGAAACGGGGGGTCCGGGTCCGGGCCGACCCGGCCCGACCCCCCCTGGGCGGCGCGGTGGCCGGCGGCGGCGGACGGCGGCCGGCGGCGACGCGGCGGCGGGCCGCGGTGGTGGCGGCGGCGGGCCGCGGTGGCGGCGGCGGCGGGCCGCGGTGGCGGCGGCGGCGGGCCGCGGCGGCGGCGCTTGGCGCCACACGGGGTGGCAGCACGCGGGGCTCAGCCCCGCGGTTCCTTCAAAAAAAATGGCGCGGCAACTGCCGCGCCCCTGTTTGAAACCGCCCCACGAGGGGCCGGTTTATTTAAGAGAGCCAGGGGGGCCGGCTGCCCCCCTCCTTCAAGAACCGCCCCCCCCCTTTAAGAGGGGGGTTTTTAAGGGAAAGCCGGGGAATTACTTTCCCCGGTTTTTAAGTTATCCGGCCGGCCAGCTGGCCGGCCGGTTTTCTCAAACGGGACCGGAATTTCCGGTCCCCTTCTTCGGCTTCCGACGCCGGCGGCCCGGCCGCCGGTCTTCCCTTCCGCCGCGGCCCGGAACCGGCCGTAGTCTCCTCGTCCCGCCGCGGCCCGGAACCGGCCGCGGCGTTCGTCATCCGGCGCGGTGCGACGGCACCGCGCCCCTTTCGCCGTGCCATGAATCCTTCCAACGCGGCGCGACGGCGTCGCGTTCTTGAAGACTCTCCTCGGTGTAGCGCGACGGCGTTGCGTAAATAAACGCACGGTAATCCGCGTGGTGCGACGGCACCACGCCACTTTGCTTCCATCGCAAGAATTAAACATGAACGATGGAGGGGGTTCGACCGTGTTCATGCGGTCCGGCCCCCTCACGTTAAGCAAATAACTCAACTTAAACATTCAAGTCTCATGTTAGACATGCGAGATCCATGTTCAAGAAATGGAATAAATAAAGAATAAATCAACAACCCCTACCTCAGGTATAAGTTCGAGGATTTGACTATGTCCGCGGAAGTCGACGTCGCGGAGATCGGGCGTCGCGGTAGTCGTTCGTCAATTCCGTTGACGAAGAGACGCGTCCGAAGAGGCACGTCGTTGGCGAATCCTTGTACGCCGACGAAGGTTGTCCGAGGAAGGTGCGGTGTTCTCTCTCGTTGACACCGAAGACGAAGAAGAGCGGTGCGGCGTTCTTCGTCGGAAAAAGGGCGTTCCTCGTCAAGTCTTGAGGAAAGTCAAATTATAAAGAGAACAACGAATTCAAGAATCTCTACCTCGATAGTCGCACGGTGACGGAGTCGTGGAATATTGGTGTCGATTCCTTTGACGTCGGAGGAAGAGTCGTTATCGAAGGCGTTCGTCGCGGAAAACCGTCGCGGAAGAGATGACGCGGAAGAAGTACGTCGCGTCGCGGACACGGCGTCGCGGAGATCGTGTTCTTCGGCGGAGAAGTTCTTCGTTGAAGAACGACGTTCTTCGCGTTCTTCGTTGAGTTGAAGAAGAAGAAGAAAAGCTTCCAAAGCTCTCAAGAAATCCTCCCAAGGGTAAAAGAAACTCCTAGAATAATATAAGCTTTAACTTATATTATTTCATAACTTAACCACAATAATTTCAAAGGTTTGAAATTCAAAATGGATAACTCCAAAATTAACTCACTTATTTAATATACATGAATTGTATAATTAAATATAAGTTAACTTGTCAAGCCATTAAGAGGGAGAGTGGGGAGTTGAAAAGGTGGGTGTTCGTGTGGGCCCCACCACTCTTAATCCTCCCAAGGGAGGTTAAGTGGGTGTGGGTCCCACTTCCAACCTCCTTTGAGAGGTTTTAAGAAGTTATAAATAAAATTTGTCTTACACAATTTTATTTAACTTAACTGAAAAACCCAAAAACTAACTTCCAACTCGCAACAAACGCAACTCCCGAAAAGGTCTCTTTAAACGAATATCGGCGCTGCGAGTTCATCGGTGCCCTCGGATTTCAATTCCGAGCACCGGATCAAAAGTTAGGAATTCCCGCTCGTTCGTTCACTGAACGTACCCGAGCCAAACTTCGGAAATTAATTCCGGGCACTCCGGGCCTCGGAATCAGCTACCGTCTGAAACCGCGTTCTTGTAAAATTCTAAAGAAAATTAAGAAAAAATTTTCCTTGAATTTTACGGGTCTTTACATTACTCCCACCTCAGGGCTTTACGTCCCCGTAAAGCTACATCTAAAACTAGGGAAACAAAAGAGGGTACTGAGCACACATCTGAGCCTCCCTCTCCCATGTGCTCTCCTGGAGATTTCCGTGCCGCCATCTGTTGCGCACAAGAGGAATCGATCGCCCATGTAGGACCCGCTCCTGTCGGTCCTCTATCTCCACCGGGACCTCCGTAAAAGTCACCCCATCGTCAACGTCAAGCTTCCCATGGTCAATGATGTGCGTCGGGTCGTGCACGTATCTCCTCAGCTGAGATACGTGGAAGACGTCGTGCACCCGGTGCAACTGAGGTGGTAGAGCCAGGCGATAAGCCACCTCACCAACCCTGCTGAGGACCTGGAAGGGTCCGATGAAGCGCGGAGATAACTTGTCGCCTCGGCCAAATCTCCGAATACCACGTCGAGGTGAGATCCACAAGAAGACGTGGTCGCCATCCTCGAACTCTAGTGGCCTCCGCCTCCTGTCAGCGTATGACTTCTGCCGGCTCTGTGCTGTCCTCATCCGCTCCTGGATGACATGGACCTCTTCTGACGTGGCCCGGACCATCTCTGGTCTCATAAGAGCTGCGAGATTTCTTCTTTGCCGATAAGAGAAACCTGGTCTCATCCCCTGGATGAACCACATTCTTTGCCTAAAACAGTCAATCCTAACATGGATGATACTAATCCATACCAAGGATGACGTCGTAAGGCCTCGACGCTACTACTAAGAGATCCAACCGTTACTCTCGCCTCCAAGGGTTGAGTCACACTGTCGGCATCAGTGTGAGGTAACTGGTCTCCTCCAGTAGATGTCTCACAAGTGAGGGTCAAGTCAACAGTCAACTGGAACCTCTTAGTAACATCACAAAAGAGGACAGGAATGAAAACATCACAAAGGTATGCGTCTTTTATTATTGCAGCTCATAAAACAAGGCGATAAACAAAAGCAACATCAACATGGAACTAGAAGTATAAAAGACGTATCCACTAGTTCCTCCCCTGTCCACCTCCTCCCAGAGCTCCAGCATTTGTCGCTGCCTCAACCTCGGTGGCTCCCTTCAAGCCTGCGGATCGAGGAGTCGGACAGTCACGTGCCAGGTGACCCTTTCCGCGGCATGAGTAACACAACCTGCTCCTTGCACGGCTAGCTCTGTTCCCACTCCGGGTGCCCTGCACCACCGGTCCTAAAACCCGAGATCGCCCAACTGCTGGTCTGGTCCTCCTGGACCTCTGCATCATCTGTCTACTGCCCACAGATGACTCGGCTTCTGATCGAAAAACACGAGGCAAAGGCAGAATCTCCTGTACACGCTCGGGGTGTAGAGATACTGGCACAAACTCCACCCTGAAGAAGGTCTCGAAGTCTTCCCATGCGAAGTTCATCTCATCGCAAAACTGAAACAAGTGGCTCCACCACCTACCTGCTGCTGCGTGTAGTAGGCTCGCAGCGAGGATCACCATGAGGTCTGCTGGTGTCCTCACTAGCCTAAACACTCGTACCACTGCCTCCAGCCAGTCCTTTGCAGCCTGGGGGTCCGTCTCCCCGCGAAACCTGGGCGGTCGCTGGCGCTGAAACTCATGCAGTGCGCTGAGGCGACGTGCATCGTCAGCGGCTGCTGCTGGAAGCATCGGGGGCTCGGCGGGTAGAGCTACCGCCGGTGCCACTGCTGACAAAGGGCCCCGCACCGAGGCCTCGTCGCTCGGTGGACTGTCGTCACGTTCGATTCTCGGAACCCTAGCTGGCTGCCGTCGTGGGGCCATCCTGAAAGAAACAACGTAACACGATCAAACAATTATACCTGGTGAGCTGACCTGGTTTGAGCTGTTTTAAGGGGAAAAACTTTTGAAAACACACACGCAATCAGTGTTTTCGTGCACAAAGTCGGAAATCAGTTGTCAGGGTCCTGGTGTATGGATACATCGGCCGCCCGCACCAACACTGGACTCCCTGAACTGAAAACCACACTCGGTACCCTTAACACTATTGCTTCACAGAAAGAAAGATCAGAGTCTGCGGTAGAACCGACCACCTCTGATACCAATTTGTCACGACCCGTCCTCGGGGCCCGTGCCGTGACTACCCCAAGCCCGCCTTCCATAGGCCAGGGGCTGGCGACTAGCACCAAAGGCGTAAAATCCCGATAACTGGGAAGGCATTGCCTTTATAAAAGAAAACAAGCACCACAGAGTACAAGCGGAAGTAAAACACTAAGTACAAAGAAGAGCTGAAAAGTAAAAAGGGGCCGGAAATACAAGCCCAACTGTAAAGTACAACTCGAAAGGGAAAACAGCAACTGAAAAGTAAAGCTGCTACGCTGAGATGTCCACAGGAAATCCCACCTGAAGGGTGGGTACAGATAGCTCCTCTGCTCCTCGGGTCCCTCCATCCGCTCTGAGTATGTCCCGCCCAGTGTCCACCTCCGGTTACCGCCTCGTCGTATAGTCCACCTCCAGGTACCGTCCAGTCCTTGAATCTTCGGCTTCTGTCAGCACTGTCCGTCGTCTGCAACCAACACAACGAGGTGCGGGCATAGCCCGTGCAGGGGTGAGTATAACGATACTCAGTAGGGACCCCGAGACCCTCAAGGTCTCACTAAAACCAACAAGGATAAACACAAGAAGATCTCAACAGATAAACCCTACTTAGGTATATGCCCAAACATATACCTAAGTTAACAAGTAACCCATCTCAATCATGAGGAAACACAAGGATTGTGAAATCGACGGATAACCACTACCCGGGTATATGCCCATACATATACCAAAGTTAGCAAATGACCCATCTCAATCATGAAGTAAACACAAGGTCAAAAGTCTCAGCTCAAACCAGGATTTTCATTATCGAAACCGTAACTGCTGAAGAGCTCCGTCTCTAGAGTGTACAGTGGTCCTGTCACGACTCCGAGGCTGCCGCTCACTAACCTAGGACTGCTGAAGTACTCCTCCTGTCGAGTACTGCGGGTTTGCGGCCAACTACCTGGCGCTCCGTCCGCTGAGGGTCTGTCGCCAAATACCGGGCGCTACCCAGATAGCCTACTGAGGTACTCCTCCTGATGAGTACCGCGGGTCTGCTGCCAACTACCAGGCGCTCCGTCCGCCGTGGGTCTGCCGCCAAATACCGGGCGCTCCATCCACTGGGCTAGTCGACTCACTCCAAGTCGAGTCGGTCAAGCAGTCGTCAGGTCTCAGCCGGCTACACGGTCTCCGTACTCTGCACGCTCGTCTCCACCGTCGCGGGTCTGTCGCTACAACCAAGCGCACACACTCCGTAGAGTATCGCGGGTCCGCCGCTACAACCAAGCGCTCCACCGCCAAGGATCTGCTGCTGCATCCAAGCGCACCACCACTGTCAAGTACCACGGGTCCGCTCCATGAGCTACTGGTCGATACTCCAAGTATCACAAGGTCCCGCGAAGAAGTGTCTCAAAGAACCATCTCGTCACAGGGGTCTCAACGCAACAGACGGTGCGTCGATCGGACGCCCGGTCTGTGAGTTATTAGCCTTTTCGTCCCAGGGGCCCGGTTGGTTTCGTGAGCGAAACCAATCCCGGCCGTATCTCAACTGTACCCCGAACTCCCATAGGGTATACTCAAGGGACCGTTACTCAACGTAACCACCAACGCCGCTGACGGCTCGTCAAGCGGACGTCCTGTCTGTAAGATATCAGCTTTCCCGATCCAGGGGCCCGGTTGGATTTCGAGTACAATCCTACCCGGCCATACTCCGACTGTATCCAAAACTCGGGCGGAGTATGTCAAAAGTTCCGTCTCATCAAGAGGAAGTCAATGAAACAGACGGCGCGTCAATCGGACGCCCGGTCTGTGAGTTATTGGCATTTTCGTCTCCGGGGCCCGGTTGGTTTTTAAGGCAAAACCAATCCGACCGTACTCCACCTGCGTCCAAACGTCGGGCGGAGTATGCCAAAAGATCTAACTCACTAAAAGGAACACAACGCGACTGACGGCGCGTCAATCGGACGTTCGTGGCTCAAGATATGAGCGTTTCCGCTCCGAAGGCCCGGTTGGTTTCGTGAACGAACCAACCCGGCCGAACTCAAAGTAATCCGAAACCTTGAGTGCGATATACCGAAACGACCGTCTCGATCCAAGGATCGCGTTGCCGCTGACGGTTCGTCGATCGGAGGTCCGAGGCTCAAGTTATGAGCGAAAAACCAAATCTGGTTCGAAACGGGGGGTCCGGGTCCGGGCCGACCCGGCCCGACCCCCCCTGGGCGGCGCGGTGGCCGGCGGCGGCGGACGGCGGCCGGCGGCGACGCGGCGGCGGGCCGCGGTGGCGGCGGCGGCGGGCCGCGGCGGCGGCGGCGGCGGGCCGCGGCGGCGGCGCTTGGCGCCGCACGGGGTGGCAGCACGCGGGGCTCAGCCCCGCGGTTCCTTCAAAAAAAAAATGGCGCGGCAACTGCCGCGCCCCTGTTTGAAACCGCCCCACGAGGGGCCGGTTTATTTAAGAGAGCCAGGGGGGCCGGCTGCCCCCCTCCTTCAAGAACCGCCCCCCCCTTTAAGAGGGGGGTTTTTAAGGGAAAGCCGGGGAATTAATTTCCCCGGTTTTTAAGATATCCGGCCGGCCAGCTGGCCGGCCGGTTTTCTCAAACGGGACCGGAATTTCCGGTCCCCTTCTTCGGCTTCCGACGCCGGCGGCCCGGCCGCCGGTCTTCCCTTCCGCCGCGGCCCGGAACCGGCCGTGGTCTCCTCGTCCCGCCGCGGCCCGGAACCGGCCGCGGCGTTCGTCATCCGGCGCGGTGCGACGGCACCGCGCCCCTTTCGCCGTGCCATGAATCCTTCCAACGCGGCGCGACGGCGTCGCGTTCTTGAAGACTCTCCTCGGTGTAGCGCGACGGTGTTGCGTAAATAAACGCACGGTAATCCGCGTGGTGCGACGGCACCACGCCACTTTGCTTCCATCGCAAGAATTAAACATGAACGATGGAGGGGGTTCGGCCGTGTTCATGCGGTCCGGCCCCCTCACGTTAAGCAAATAACTCAACTTAAACATTCAAGTCTCATGTTAGACATGCGAGATCCATGTTCAAGAAATGGAATAAATAAAGAATAAATCAACAACCCCTACGTCGGGTATAAGTTCGAGGATTTGACTATGTCCGCGGAAGTCGACGTCGCGGAGATCGGGCGTCGCGGTAGTCGTTCGTCAATTCCGTTGACGAAGAGACGCGTCCTAAGAGGCACGTCGTTGGCGAATCCTTGTACGCCGATGAAGGTTGTCCGAGGAAGGTGCGGTGTTCTCTCTCGTTGACACCGAAGACGAAGAAGAGCGGTGCGGCGTTCTTCGTCAGAAAAAGGGCGTTCCTCGTCAAGTCTTGAGGAAAGTCAAATTATAAAGAGAACAACGAATTCAAGAATCTCTACCTCGATAGTCGCACGGTGACGGAGTCGTGGAATATCGGTGTCGATTCCTTTGACGTTGGAGGAAGAGTCGTTATCGAAGGCGTTCGTCGCGGAAAACCGTCGCGGAAGAGATGACGCGGAAGAAGTACGTCGCGTCGCGGACACGGCGTCGCGGAGATCGTGTTCTTCGGCGGAGAAGTTCTTCGTTGAAGAACGACGTTCTTCGCGTTCTTCGTTGAGTTGAAGAAGAAGAAGAAAAGCTTCCAAAGCTCTCAAGAAATCCTCCCAAGGGTAAAAGAAACTCCTAGAATAATATAAGCTTTAACTTATATTATTTCATAACTTAACCACAAGAATTTCAAAGGTTTGAAATTCAAAATGGATAACTCCAAAATTAACTCACTTATTTAATATACATGAATTGTATAATTAAATATAAGTTAACTTGTCAAGCCATTAAGAGGGAGAGTGGGGAGTTGAAACGGTGGGGGTTCGTGTGGGCCCCACCACTCTTAATCCTCCCAAGGGAGGTTAAGTTGGTGTGGGTCCCACTTCCAACCTCCTTTGAGAGGTTTTAAGAAGTTATAAATAAAATTTGTCTTACAAAATTTTATTTAACTTAACTGAAAAACCCAAAAACTAACTTCCAACTCGCAACAAACGCAACTCCCGAAAAGGTCTCTTTAAACGAATATCGGCGCTGCGAGTTCATCGGTGCCCTCGGATTTCAATTCCGAGCACCGGATCAAAAGTTAGGAATTCCCGCTCGTTCGTTCACTGAACGTACCCGAGCCAAACTTCGGAAATTAATTCCGGGCACTCCGGGCCTCGGAATCAGCTACCGTCTGAAACCGCGTTCTTGTAAAATTCTAAAGAAAATTAAGAAAAAATTTTCCTTGAATTTTACGGGTCTTTACATTATGTGACCCAAAAATGCAACTTTTTGAATCCAAAATTCACACTTGGTAAATTTGGCATAAAACTTCTCCTTTATCAGGGTCTTCAATATAATTCTCAAGTGATCTTCATGCTCTTCCTTTCTCTTTGAATCGACAAGAATATCGTCTATAAAGACTACCACAAATTTATCAAGATAGTCTCTAAAGACTCTATTCATTAGATCCATAGCAGGGGCATTAGTAAGACCAAATGGCATCACTATAAATTCATAGTGTCCATACCTTGTACGGAAAGCCTTCTTTGGTATATCCTCCCTTTTGACCCTTAATTGATGATACCCCGAAAGAAGATCAATCTTGGAAAAGTATTGAGCTCCGCGTAGTTGGTCAAATAAGTCATCAATGCGTGGGAGAGGATATTTTTTTTTGATAGTGATCTTGTTAAGTTCTCGATAATCAATGCAGAGTCTCATTGATCCATCTTTCTTCTTAACAAATAGAACAGGTGCTCCCCAAGGTGACGCACTAGGCCGTATGAATCCCTTATCAAGATTCTCTTGGAGTTGCTTCTTCAATTCCTACAACTCAATTGGGGCCATTCTATAAGGTGTCTTTGAAATAGGCAAAGAAGCCTGTACGAGTTCTATTGAAAACTCAAGTTCACGATTTGGTGGAAGACTCGGTAATTCCACCGGAAAGACATCACCAAACTCCCGTACGATGGGCATATTCTTAATCACGAGTTTCTCACCAACCATTTGAGATAAATAACCTTCATTTAGTGGAATCAATACCCATAAAATGGAAGAAATTTCCACTGGAAGGTTATGTTCATCCTTGCATTGATAGACGATCATAGATTGATCTGGAATATGAAATGTGACTTCCCTTCTTTGGAAATTGATATGAGCTCCATATAAAGAAGGCCAATCCATGCCAAGAATCACATAAAATTCCACTATAGGAAGGATCACAAGACTTGTAGGAAGCACTTTCCCACAAACTTTCATTGGAGAAGAATTATAAACTTTTGATGCGACTGTTGTGCCATTAGGTGTTGTCACAACTAACTCAACATCTAACTGTTGAGGTAATACGGCGATACCCTTAGAAAATTCTTCAGAAATAAAAGAGTGGGTGGATCCAGAATCAAATAAAACATTTTCTAATTTAGAGTGGATGGTAAGTGTACCTTTCACCACATCATTATCGTACTCCACATCGCTGATAGAAATTGCATGTGACTTTCCTTTGTCTTTATCCTTAAGAGATTGTTGACATCGACCATCATCATCAACCCTTGGATTAGGTAATTTATTGGCATAATGTCCCATCTCCTTGTACTTGAAACATTGAAGTGTAGTAGGTTCATTATGTGTATCCCTTCCTTTGTTTGCATCATTAGACATCTTCTTCCCATTATCACGACATTCAAATGCCCTATGACCTTCCTTTCCACATTTGAATCATTTACTTGTCCCTTTAAGACAACTCCCTCCATGTTTCTTTCCACACTTTGAGCATAAGGGAAAGCTCATCTTCTTTTCAGTGTGCTCTTTAAATTTTCCTTTGAATTCCATTTTCCTCTTCTTATAAAACCCATATGACTGATGGGTTACTCCAATCTCCATCTCGACTTTGAGAGCACATCAAACGATTTCCACGTAGCTATTGAAGTCCCTTATGGCTAACTCCCTTCGAAGACTTGGTTTTAAGCCACTAAAGAATCGATCGATCTTACTCTCAGGTTGGATAATAATACCCGAAGCGTACCTTGCAAGTCTTGTAAAAGTTTTTTCATAGGTACCAACAGATTCATCATCCCTTTGCTTCAGTTCAAGAAACTCTTTCTCCATCTTTGTTCGGAGAATACGAGGGAAGTACTTATTGAAAAATAAGTTCTTGAACTCGTCCCATTCCATGGACTCAATTTCATCCCTTTGCCTCGTATTCTTAATAAGATTCCACAATTGATCAGCATCTCCTTCGAAACAATACACTGCTAGAATGACTTTATCATCTTCAGAACATTGAAGAACTGAAAATATCTTTTCAGTAGTACTAATCCATTGTTCAGCAACTAATGGATCAGTAGACCCACTGAAAGAAGGTGGACGCTTCCTCATGAAGGATTCAATAGAATGTTGCTCCTTACTTTGCTCGTTTGGAAGTCCTGCATGATTCATAGCTTGAGAAAGTTGTGGGAGAATGGCCACAAGATTTTGCATTCCAGCTCCCATAACGTTTGGTTGATCAGGGGGAAAATCATTGCATTGCCCGTCGCATTCCGCATTAACACGGTTCCATCGGGTTCCATCCATTGACTAAAACCAAGAATAATAGTGTGAGAAACACTAATTATAATAGGAAAACCACATAATCAAGAATAAAATTTCACACTTAAGGTCTTATCCTAGGTTATTCATGGCCATTTCTAAAACACTAATATTGTGTTCTATGCTTAGACATATCCTTAGGGTTCTTACTAAGGCTTTCACATCCTAGTTTCCAAAGGTTGACTATACCTTTCCTCTGATACCAACTATAATGACCCATACTTTACATACATGGTTAATACTTCAAAATTGAAGCACACTTATTACAACATATGACAAAACCACAAAGGACCGTATAGGTATAGTGTCTTTAGAAACTGGGAAACATAAACAACTGGTTCATAAATCTTCTACAATGTCTCCCATTTATTTCATCATATCTAGGGTCCCTTTTAGCATATTCTACTTAATATCCATCTTCCTAACCTGGGGAAAAGAAAACATACAAAAAAGGGTGAGCTCAAATGCTCAGCAAGGGAAAATAAAGGAAATAAAAATCATATCATATCTTTTTGAAAATCATAACCTGCAAAAGAGATCATAATATCTTAACATGGAATAAATCATAGAAGTGAAAATGAGATCCCCATAATCATAACAAAAAAAACATTAAACTTTTTGGCATGCACACATAATCATAGAGAATCATTTCTTGTTAGTAAAAACTCATTGCCAAGACTATATTAGTGGACACAGTCCCTTTCTGAACCGAGTCACCCTCGTTTCAGTCCTGTTTCACTGAACCGGTATAACCTACCGTTCCAGCCATGTCTATCTCATGAGATATAAAATCTTTACCCAACGCATTGGAGGAAGATATAGGTCCCACCCATCTCATAATGATACCATTTTTATGTGTGCCACAAAATCATAAATCATACATCATTGCATAACCCATGTAATAAAAATGGGATTCTTAAACAACATGACATCATAAAATAATTCATATAAAATAAAGGAATTAATAAAAATAATTCCATCACAACATAATCAATGTAATAATAGGGATAAAAACAGAACCCTTTTTTATCTTAGATGGAAAATAATTTTGATAAAACACTTGAACTCCATTATTGAGGAAAATATCCTTTCAAATTCAAAAAATTTTTCCTTTATTAACATGTCATACAATTTTAAACTAGAAGAAGTTGATTAAAAGTAAACTTGAAAACTTGTAAAGGAAGATTCTTGGAAATAATGTTTTAAAAATCCATTCATGTCGTATAAGTTAAAAAAAACATTCTTCGTACTTTTGTCGGAAAATTCAAAAAGTACCTCATATGAAAAACGACAAAAGATTCCTTTCATATCTTTTACTAAAAACTCACCGAAGGGTAAAATTGGATTTAAAAAATTGTAGTTGGATGGAAATAATATAACATATTGAGGAAACATGGATGTGGATGATAAAATACACCCCAGTAAATACCAAAGTATAAACAATCTCGGATAAAAATGAGATTGTGATATTTCCCTTACCTTAGGTCTAATATGCTTTGTACGTGTCCAAACCTCCTCTTCTTTGAAACACCTCTTTGAATCCTCCACTTAGGGAACTAATATTGGTCTTTGAAGAAGACCAGGACCTCTAGGATTATTCTAGGGAAGTGGAGAACGGATTTTGGCAGGGGTTGGCCGAGCTTGAGTGCTCAAATTGGTGTGAGGAGGAGGGAGAGGAGGTGCCCTTTTATAAGGGAGGAGAGGGGAACCTTAGGAATATCTCAAAATATTATTTTATATTAAAGTCAAAATCAGTTTATAATGGTTCCAAAGGGTCTTATTTTGAAGGTAAAGTGGGGATGGGTCGGAATCCTATCAACCAATAGGATTTATACAAGTTTAGGTTATTATTTTAACCTTATCAATTATATTTAACTCTAAGTTAAATAATTTAACTTTTACCGTGACTTTTTGTTTTATTACACTATATGGTTAATACACTTACTATAACATTCCAAACGAACCCAAAGTTGTTTATTATTAATATATATATCCTTATCTAAGTCATTTGGAGAAACATTAGATTTTTAGGAATAAAATAACAATTAATAATATAATATTTGATTTAAAAACTATTTTGTGTCAATTTTGACCCTATTTGATATATGATTTTTGTGAAAGTCGTAACAGAATTATATGTTCGAACAAAGTTGATTAAATCAACACTAATATATCATTGTAACCTAGAAAATTAGTGTAATTCATAAAAAGTCTCAAATTACATTTATTTGAGCATTTATAACATCAATTATGTTAACATTTCCTTAAAAGGGTAATTAGTGCATCATCGTTGTGTCATAAATAAATTAATTTATATAAAGTTTAAAAATTATAAATAAAATATCATTATGTAGGAAATCTTATTATCTTTCTAATGAATATTTCTAGTTGAATTTATCTTATGTATAATCCCATATTAAAAATGTTTTAGTTATTAAACTTTGTTTTTAACTATTTAACTATTCATTAAATAGAATAATATTAAATGCCATAATCTAATCCAAGTGGACCTAAATGGTCATATTATATTAATAAGGTTGTTTTTGGTCGAATTAAACTTATCTAATAGAATTAGGACATGTGTTAGGGTAATAGTAATATCATATTTACCCTTAGTTACCCTATTTACTATTAACCGTGGTAAAAAAAAGTAAAAAGTTACTATTCACCAAAAAATTATTTTTATCTCATTGAACCACATTTTACTTACTGATATCAACTGTGTCTGTCGGATTTTTGGAATTCCATTCACAGAAGCGGTAAAAATAAGTTTTATGCAAAATTCAGTTTTTAACCTACGACTTAGTGGTTTCACTATTCATAAAAAATTTAAAGTTTTCAGAAAAATACCAAAATTTCACCCTAGGCTAATTTCAGTTTTCCGAATCCAAAAATGAGGTCCATTTTGAAAGATAAAATTTCAAAAAGTGGTTATTACTATTCATAACGGCTATTTTAAATAATATTTTAATAGCATATCGTCGTTTAGTGAAACTCGGTATTGCGTACAACGCAAGCTATCGAGGAAGATCGCGATTGCGTGTAAAGTAAGCCAAGCTAGTGTGTAGTGAAAGATTTCTTTGATGATATATATAACATAAAAACAAAATATTACTCATAAAAATCTCGGGTGTTACATGGTCTTACCTTCATATTTATTAGTTGGTTGGTTCTATATTTCTTAGAAACATGGCCATTTCATACTCTTATAATCTCAGGGAATATAAGTATTGAAAAACTCTACTTCAACCTTATGAGAACAATGAACCAATTTGACATTGCTTCTAAATCTTGGGAAGATAAAGCTCTTTATAGACCTAGTTTCAATATTGAGTAAAATATATTATTTTTACTATCAATGTCTTGAATAAAATCCAAAACATACATGTAAAATATTTTGAAGTCATTTTGATATGCGGAAACTAAATAATCATTATTTTTCATTAATTAAAATAACTATTTCTCTATCTTAATCCAAATAACCTTAGGGAAATATTTCTCAAGGAAAATATCATAAATTTATTACCATTCCATGGCATTAAAAACAATTTTATCTGGTATTCATAACCAATGACCACCATTGATTACCTTCACCTTCAAAATGATAGATGGAAAGAGTTACATTTTTATGTTCTAAACATCCCATGAATTTAAATTCTTCTCCAGAGTATTGATCCATCATTCAACCACCACTAGGTTAGATTAACTATGAATGATGGGGGATGTTTCCTCATAAAATGTTTCACTACTAACATATTCCGCTATGGTTTATTGGGATGATCTCAGGCATGGATACTACTACCATTTATATCCTAAGTCAATTACTCCATCACACAAAAAAAACTATTATGTACTAATTCATAGCAGATCAGGTTGTTGATTTGAAAGGTTGTTTTCCACTCGATGGCTTCCCAATATAGCTTTCCCATTTACTCTGTGGAAAACCTTTCTAAAAAGACATAGTTTAGATGAATAAATAATGTAATTTTAAAATTCTACATCATTTCAACATAACCATAAAGTAAAATCCTTTAATGGAATAAAATTAACAACATATTAACCCTTAATGTCATCTAAACTGACCTTTGATACATACTATAATTTCCCAGCCTTAAACATTACATAATCTGGAGTTATGTCAAGAATTTACATTGAGGATCTTATCAGGTTTATAGAATTATAAAATTAATCCATAACTATTACATAATAAAATTGAAATAAAAAGTGGACACTTCCAAAAGTATCCATTTCATCCATAACATAAAATAATTTAAAATAAAAACATTTAAAAATAAAAATGGTTTGTATTCATGTTTAATAATCATATACGTTCCTTGATTCCATCCTTGACTCTATTCTACCTTAAATCATGAAAAAACATTTAAAAACAAGGTATGAGCACAAAAAGCCCAATAAGGGACACAAAAATAAAGAAAAATCCATATTCTAGTTAAAAACTTACAACCCCTTCAATGTTCATTAAGAAGATTAAAAAAAACATTTTCATATGAATAAAACTCATACTTTTTGCTCAATGAAAATCACTAAAACCAATATCAAGTAATTAAAGTTTTTTTTGTTACTTAGAGCATCATATATATAAAAATCTTTGAAAAATTTTCCAATTGGAAGAATAATATTGTGGACTTCCAAATCAGAGATCTATAATGGGGATCACCATTCGTATAAGCTATCTCGGGATCCCCTATGAGCTATAATAGTGATCAAACCTTCATATAAGATGTTTTTGGATCTCCCATGGTCAATAATGTGGCTAAAACCATTATAAAATCTATTCTGGGATCACCCATGAGCTACAATGGTGCTCAACCATTTATATAAGCTATATCAAGCTCAACCATTTCATATAATGCTCATGTGCCATTTCATGAATAAAAACCATTCATTACAAAACCCTTTTTTTGAAAGCTTATTCTAATCCCATATAAAAAAACATTTCAATATAAAAATAATATTTCCATTTAAGAACCCATTTTACATACCAAGATACCCAAATAAATGAATAAGGGATTTATTTTCATTTTAAAAGACTTTAATGATTATAGAGGATGCCAAATTGCAAATAACTGTTACGGTGGTAGATAATCTATTGTCGTCGTATACGATTAAAAAACATTCCTTTTGTAATTTTGTAAATAATGTAAAACAATTTGTATAAAAATATTCATTTTTATAACATAGAATGAAATTCATGATTGATATAAAAATTCATGTATATTCCATTGATACCTATATAAATAAATATGTAATTTAATATCATGAATAAAAGGATTTGATAATTAAATAATTAAATGTTTATGGTGTCCCCTAACACTTTGAATATTTAAAAATATTAATTTAAATGATTTAATAAATAAAATTATTATAGATTAAATATGGATATGAAATTTTCTATTGTCTGTATATGCACATTATAAAATAATAAAGGTGAATATTATCATGAAATGCCTAAATAAAAGTATATTGAGACGAAGTCCCTTACCTTGAGTCCGATATGTCTTGTTCATAATTTAATTTCGTGAATAATAAACATAGGTTAATTTATAATTTCTTTAGAATGTTTCTAAATTTTATTATTCATTTTATATCAATTATAACCATTTTATAACAATTATTAAATTATTTTAGTTCATATCAAACGCTTTTTCGATGTTCGGTATTTCAGTAAAAAATGAACCTGTTTAGATGAAAATAATCCATGTGGTCATAAGTCCATTATCTATATAAAATTATTCATGATTTTAATATAATATATATCTATTATATATGTATTCAGAATAGTCCCTAACATTTAGACATAAGAAATTTAATGTACCATTCATCGATACAGTCAGTCGTACGTACACATGAACACTACTTTCATTTTCATATCATTTTAAGAGAATAACAAAAAAAGATATGTAGTTATATTATAATTACAGTATAATATATATGTTATATATGTTAGATATGTTCTTTAATGTAATTGTTTATACATTCCATGTATGGCATGAACGAGTCATATCACTTTGAGGGGGTGATAATCCACACTTTCTCAAATGAAATTATCATATATACACATTATAGAAAACAAAAAGGTATGTTGTAAAATAAAATTACAGTAGAATAGAGAATATATATATATATATATCATATATATCATATATAAATACAGTTCCATCATAATGGCCACCATGATAGATGGTAGGAGGAAATTTAACAATCATTGTTTCGGGAGGTAGTTGTTCACCGTACACATAAATAGTACGTTTTATGTCGATTTGATGGAGGTGTGTGTATGACTAGGTCGAACAAATAGAATAAAAACATCCTAGTATATTTAGGATAGTTTATTTATTATAAAATAACTGAATAATGATATTTTTTGGGGTTGGATGAGAAAAACTAATGAAATTATCTTGAGAGAAGACATTGCCTCTAAATCGGGTAACTTATATTGCTTTTAGCCAAACGGATTTCATGAATTTCATTCTAACCATGTTAAGGCATATAAGTGGAATAGATGGATGTTGTTATATTATTTAATTAGGATTTAGATGATCCAAGTGTATTAATAGGAGTGACTAAATAGGTTCATGTGTTGGCCATTTATAAGAGAAAGGAGGGGCTCCATAGGAATTCCTTGAAATATTATTTTATTATAAATTGATTTTTGAATTATAATTGTTAAAAAGTAATAAATTTAGAGGGAAAGATTAGTATGAGTCTAAATCCTATCAAATAATAGGTTTTTTAGATTTTTAGGTCACAGAATTAACATAATCTTTTAACTTTGACCCTCAGTTAAAAACATAAACGTTTACCATGTCTTCATGTATTTTCATAATATATGGTAACTATATTTACCATAAAATTCCAAGAGAACCAAAATTTGATCATTAATGTAATTTTTGGCATTATATAATTCATTTGGATGAATAATATATTTTAAGGACTATTATTACCTTTAATAAAATATTATTTGTTTTAAAAACTCATTTATGTCAATTTTTACACTATTTATAAATTGATTTTTTTGAAGTCATAAAAAACTTTATTCCTTAGAAAAAATGGATTTTAATCATACTTATCATATAAATATCCTCCAAAAAATTATTTAAATATATAAACAGTTTCAAATTTTATTTATATTAATATTTATAATATCATTTATTTGAACATTTCATTAATAAGTTAATCGACGTATCATCATTATGTCATAAATTTATTTATTTATCAAATGTATAAAAAATAAAATTAAAATAACAATATCTATGGTATATGTTTAGATTTATAATGACTATTTTTAGCCTAAGATATAATTTATATGAACCAAATAATTTTTTTGTTATGCAATACATGTTTATGTTATATAACCCTTTTCATTAAATTAAATAACATAAGAGATCATTATGGCATCAAAGTGGCTTCATGGAGTCCTAAATTCGACAAAAATATTCTCATGGTCAGAAATAGTACATAAAATACGATTATAATGCATTTTAGGGAAGTTTTATATTATTATAATAACATTTTGTACCTTTATTTACATGATTTACCCATTAACCATGGAAAATGAAAATAATTACTGAAATTACTATTCCGAATGTCAAAATATTTAAGTTACCTATTTATATAATTTAGACCCAAAGATTGCAAAAATGGGATACAATTTTCCCAATTCAAAACACAGAATTTGAAGAAACTAATTTAAAATTAATTCACATTGTCAAAACAAGAAAACCAATTTTGAAGTATTAAACACTCTCAAAATATGGACATGTGTTTATGTCCAATTTAAATGTGAAATTAAAAAAATGATAAAAATTATATTAAATAATAAAAATATAATACATTTATAACTTAAAACATATAAAATAGATGATTTAACTATATAACAAATTTAGACAAAAATGTACTTTTGAAATAAAATGTAGTGTTTTCACTATTCATTAAAAGGTAAATTTTATCAACAGATAACAAAAATTAAACCAATGTATATTTTGATGTTGTTATTATAAATAATAAGTATATTATGTCACATATAACTTATAAAATTGTCAAAAAAACTATTTAAAAAAGTGTTCTCTATCAAAATGTGGTAAAACAACCTTTTAAAAAATGTTAGACTATTTTATTCTTAAAATTGGATTTATAATTGTAAAAAATTTATCCAACATGTGTAAACATAATATAGTTAGTTCTTTTCATTTCCTCTAATATAAAATAATGGTGTTAATAATCATTTAAAATAATTATATTAATAGTGTATTATTTTTCTGCATAAACCAGTCTTATGTGCAATGTAAGATTTTGGAGAAACCCAATACTTAATGTCTTGTATGTTATAACACATAGCCTCCCCTTCAAAATTAAATTTATTTATAATTCATAAATATTAATAACTATGGATATATATTATATATATAATTTCATGGTACGTTACATTTTGTTATGTTATCATTATAAAAAAATATTAATTATTTGTTAAAAAATAAAATATATAAATTCTCAAATTTTAATATGAAGATATGATAATCATTTTTATGTTTCATAATTATAATTTATCTTAGATTGATTTTTTTTATTTTGAAATATTTTTTTATTGAGTAAAATGAAAAAAATATGATTTAAAAAATAATATCAATTTTATTACCTAATTATGATATAATAATGTATACAATGTTTTAAAACTTTTTTCGATATATAAGATATATATTAAATAATAAAACTAACCAAAATAAATATAATATGTTGAATAAAGAATCTTATGATTGGAAATCTATAACCAATGTGTAATTTTTATCTAATAAAATAACTATTTTTATGCTTTTCCACAATTAATTAATTTAATTCATAAATTCAGTATTCGATTGTTTTTAGAGTAACATAACTATTTTATATTTATTAATATACAAATATGTTCTATAGTAATGGAACATATAATTTTTTTAGTAAACTATTTTTTATAAATAAAAAAAACTTTTACAAAAATAACAATTTTATTTGTCTTTTTCACACATAAAATAAGAATTAACTATTACCACCTCCTGAAGATTTATAATATAATATGGGTTCCATATTTATCTTTATAATAATATAAATTATGTAATAAATTCTATTTATTTATTATTAAGTAATTGTTCCATGTTAAAAGGTCATCACCCCAATTATTGGAAAAGGGTAAAACATATGTTAAAATAAAATATAATTTTTAAAATCTCTATAAAACATGAATAATTATGATTTATTGATTATATTGAAACAAAAAGTAGTCATAAATTTTAAAATAGACTATGTTTAACTAAATTTTCATTAGAAATACATTTATTATCTTTTACTTTTCTAAATATATACGAGGGCTTTGTAACTCTAACTTATAAAAGGGTTCATCCTCCCCTCAAAACTAAACACACATAAAGAAAATCATATCTAACACAATCTTCCAAAATATCTTCCTAGAAACCTTATCCATGACCTAGTGGTTATTGTGTTCTTAAAAGACCCACCCAAGAAACTTTAATTTGTGTTGTAATGTTGATTATACAAGAATGTGTTTTATGTTCACACATTCGATTATTAGGTTCCATTATTCATAAACATACTCCAAATAATATATAACATTCTTCTCATGATGAAATCTATTTATATGTTATTCCATAATTATCTGATAATGGATAAACCATTTTCTAGCTCATATTCATGTAATTGGAAACCAAAATATCACCCACTCATATGTACATGCTACCACCTCTATAGAGAAATGTATTTCATTTTTGATCACCACCACTCATGTCAGTTAATATAAAAGGAATTAATTAAAATATAAAATATGTGTAACCTAATTATTAATCTTTAATTATAATTTTTTTTCTCATTTTGTATCCTCCCATTTATTAGAACATTGAAACATCACTCGTGTGTATATGCGGACTAACACCTTTAGGATGTGATGGATTAATTATCAATAAATATCGTACATTGATAGTTCTAAAATGGAACATGATTTATAAATATAATATATATTACATGATCATATTACGTTTCTAATGAAATCATTTTTATTTTTTATAGACCAGAATCACCAAATCAAATCATTCCAAAGAAAACTAACTACTAGGAAATAAATTATTTCATTAAAAAAATGATGTGTAAATGAGATAAAAGATGTCAAAAATAAATTATATCAAAATATGGATATAAATAAGTATTTGATATAGATAAATAGTAAATTTGATTTGATTTTATATAAATTTGTAACATGTCTACTCAAGAGGTAATTCTTTCTAAGTTTTAATTCTGTAATCTATTTTTTATTTCGGATAATTTATTTTTAAATTAAATTTCCCATAATTATAATATCTTTCTTTATTATTCCTGATATATGTTATTCATTTTAGTTTATTATTTGGGTTTTAATTTATTTATATTATTTTCCATAGTGATGGTTGAAAATATATTAGACAGAATATATAGAAAAATATTTGTCCATATTTTTCATCTATGGTTGTAAATAATTTTCATGAATGTCTATATTATATCATGTTTCTAATAATTTTCTACAACAAATTCAAATTTTTATTCAAGTTCATCTTCATATATTTATTTCCTTTAAAGAAGTATTTGAAAATTTATTATTTTTTCTTTTCATGTACATTTTATATATGTATTTTTATAGAAAAAGTGATATAAAATTAATTTAATATATATGTATTGAACAATGTTCACATAATAATAGATATTATTCATTATCAATGCACTCCATGATTTTTTAAAGAAAATAAAATTCCAATTATTGTGTTAAATTGTATTTTCAAAATCTTTTGAACATAAAAGTATTTTTATAATTATTTTTTAAATGAATTTATAATGTATTTATAAGAGTGTTTCTCTTCTATGATAACATCCATTAAATAATAATTTACATAGTCAGTTATATTATATAATGATACCATCTACCTTATTTCTATATATGTTATTCATTATGATGTTGTATTTCTATTCTAAGGAAAATAATTACATTATTTATTCTAGTTTTAAATAAGGATTTCAATGAAAAAGGACTGTTGATTATGTATTAATTTCTTATTGAATCCTTTAATTTTATAATTAATAAGAAAAAAGAATATAGAGGGTAGGGCCTAATATTAGGAATCCCCTCAATGCATTGATAAGATATATGAGATAAACTAACATTGATATTTGGTTCATAACATTCCCATTTATGTACAATGTATTAGAATGAAGACATGGTGATAATATTATGATGCTCACCATTATACAATTTATTATCATCAAACCAGTTATTTCTATAAATGTGGTTATCCTATGTGTATATGTCACATATGAATATGATTCTCTTTCATGGTATTTTATATATAGAATATTTTATTAATATTTATCTCTTATATATTATTCATGTTTTGGTAATTCCATTTATATTTTAATGTTTGATTTCCATTTTATAGAATTTAATCTCATACTTGTATTTTTTTCTTCTATACTTGTAACTAAAACGTTAACATTCATTGATTTTAAAGGATATACTAGAATAATTATTAAATTTCTCAACCAAATATATATTTTCTTTTATTTTTTTCAATGTAGTGTACAAATAATGTATATATCTAATATATAAAGGTTGCTAACCTGTTCAATATCATGGGTTTTGGTAAGATGTCTCTTCTTCCAATGTAATATACCAACTACCAACATAGGAGTACTAGATTTGGGTTGTTACAGTTAGAAATATATTATTTCTAATATAATCATTGGGAAATATATATATAATGTCATAGTAAACGATTTTTGGAGCATTATTAAAGGAATTGAGATATTTAATAAACCATTATAGAATATTTTAAGTGCATTAGAAATGGATTTGATAATTTAATATTTATGATTTCAGTAGATAATTCTGTATATTCAATTCTTTCAAAATTCCAATAATAAGACGTAATGTAAAATGTACGAACATATTTATCTTACCTAGGAGTTCCACTCATGATCAATTCAATGATGTGAATGGGGGGATATTTTAATGATGACCAGATTATAACTATATTAGGACAATTGACTCATGTTTGGACATGCAACCATGCATTTTTGGAGAAAACTACTAATCAATAATCTGGAGTAATAATTTTAGGCCAATTATTGAAAAAAAGAAAGATCATTTAATTGGACAAAAAATATATTAGAATTCGTGATTTGAATCACACCCATAGAAATGGTATTCCATATTTTGAAAATTACTGAACGGTAGAAGGTAATCAAGGATGTTTATTTTCAATCTGAATGCGAGGATCATTCATTATAATTGGTCCAAAATAAAAATGATTTAAGATTTATATAATATAGATAATTGAATAATTTAAATGAACAATTCAGTAATTTTTTTTCCTTATGATAAATGAAATTATATAAAAATAAAATTCCTCAATCTAAGGAAAATTGAAAAGAAATATTTTGATTAATATGATGAAAACATTACATGTTTTGAAACTCATGAAGCAAATTATGTATATATTATAAGGAGTAGTATTGATCACCTCTTTGATAGGTTAATGTATATCATTTTAGGGGTATTAGTATCTCAATCATTTAATATATAAGAAGATATAATACCCAGTTCTATCATTAAAGACAAATAATGATCCATGACATTTTCTTACAGGGAAATCAAGAAAATATGTGGCTTGTAAAGAATTCTATAAAAAGATACATGATAGAAGGGGAGAAGGGAAGGATATAATATATGACTTGTAATAGTTGAGGAAAGAAGCACACTACACCATTAATAAATGTAATGAGAGGATTATTTTTGCACATAGTTAATGTTAATCATATTAAAGAATGAAACGAGTAGAAAGAAACTAGAAAAATACAATTCAGTAATTTTGTAGTGTTAGGGATATATTCAAATTAATAACCCATGAATCAAGGGAATTAACTGTAGAAAATTCATGGAAGTAATTCTATGATGATGTGATCACTAGATATGAGTTTTAATTATGAAATAACATGACTCTACATACCCATTTAATAAACTCAACATTAGAAAATTATTTAATTGACTTTCAATCTGCTTACTTTTATAGGCTGTATGTTTTATGATAAATAAATATTCACCAACATCACTAAGGAATGTTTTTTCAATCATGAAACCTAGGGGTAATCTAATTAAAGTAAGGTTATAACGGGATGTATTTATTTTAATGAATAAGTATTCCTTAAGTATGGACGTTTTTGTCGATAATATTATTGAGTGTTTCATAATCCACATATTGGATTGTGTTTCAAATTATAATGAAACAATTTATTACTGAGATAAAGGCATTACGATTTATAAAGGGGGAATATAATCCCTCTTTAAAAATGGAATTCATCATTATATGAATCTCATATGGATCCACCAAAAGTATCTCACCTTAATGAAATTATAGGAGAAGTGGAGGTGAAATTACATTCTATGTATGGTAAAGACATTCTAATGAGAGAAGATGTACATGTTATTCAAGTATACATTGATGTATTTATAGATCATTTATTGGGGCCTCCACAAATTTATAAAGATGAGCTTTTATATACTAATTCATGATACAAAACCTATATAAAACACTTTTTATGGAATAAAACATGTGGGATTAGTAGTGTTTAAGAACTACTAGGGTTTCAAGTTATCCCCAACATCGATGGGCCTCTCCTCCTTCTTCTCCAGGTTTTCATCCTTCTTTTTCTTGGTTGTTTTCCCCATCTGAGTTTTATATTTCCTTGTTTCTCTAAATGTCACACTGTCTCCGCTACCACACTTTCTCTACCATTCTGGATTGACACGCTCGACTCCAAATTAGTCAGATGTGTTGTTTTTTATATATTTTTGGAACTATGGCGGTGGGAGTAGGGGTAACGCGAAAATATCCATCCGTCGACTTCTTTCTAGGGAATCTCTCTCCCCTGGTTATTGTTCGTTATTTTATGGTTTCATCCCCCGTTATCACTTTCTTGCTTTATGGTGATTCTCTTATGGTTTTATCCCTAGGTTTTCCCTTTTTTCATTATTATTTTAACAAATAATTCCTATAATCCCCTTTTTTGATACACGGTGGTTTATGCTTCATGGATTTGTGTATTTTATCTTGGGGTTTCATCTATTGGTTTTTTACAACCCCTACTTTTCCACTCTTCTCTACTATGGCTTCTGGGTTATTTTCTCCCTCCCAGGTCGGTTGGGTGTGATGTTTACCGAATGATGTTTTGGGATGTGTATGGGGAGCATCATGATGTTCCACATGGTGCAACCTTTGGTGGATCTATCCAGTTATGTTGGCTCTTGTGATGGTGTATGTGGTGTAAGTCAGAGTCATCTTTCCAGAATGACTGATGATTTTGATTTTGATAGTACGTGGTGATGGTGTTTCAAAATGGAGATGATGGTTTTCTATTAGCACTGATGATGGTTTTTGGTGGTGGTTAACAGTTACAGTGATAGTGTTTGTTTCTCAGGACGGTGTTGAGGGCCTCAATGGAAGTTTATGATATGACAGCGATGAAGGTTTTCCTTGGTGATGACGACCAAGGCATGTTGATGGCTGATGTCTTTGGTGTCAGTTGAGACAATGATGACTGAGGTGTGATAATAAACTAACAGTCTTTCGGTTTTCAAAATTTTAAATGGTTTTTTTTCTTCACGACATTGTGGAGGCATGAACGGCATGAAAATGGTTTTTTCATGACCAGATTAGGTGGGTACGTCACATGAGTTCTATATGGATTTTGAAATTATATTTTTAATTGATGATATGTTTGTTTTTTGGATTTTTATGTTGGTGGATTATGGTGGTTTTAATTCTCTTGAATGTTTAATCTGGTTGGATCTATTTTAAGGTTCACAAATCTCCTTTGAAAGTGTTTTTTTGAAAGAAAAATGTGGATTAATATAAAAATAATTTTCATTCAATAATCCAGATGTATCTTTATGAATATTTTTATGGTATTAGATGATGTACTCTATCATAATCAGTATAATCTTGGTAAAGGATGTAAGTAGTTTCATAAAATTTTTATGAGGAAAATTTGAAGGTATGACGTGTTGGGAATTATATCAATTAATCTCAAATAATAAAAAAATTATATGAAGATAATTAATAAAAATAAATGGAATTTCAAGTGTGGGATAATGTGTTATTAATTGTTTCCCCATGTATGGGAGTTTTATGATTTGTTGAAAATGGGAATTTCAGTAGAAGGTATGTTGGGCCTTTTGTTATTTTTGAATTAGTTTGATTTGTTGATTACATATTTTATTTTTTATCTAACTTGTCAAAAATATATGGAATCATCCATGTTATTTTTTCGATGAGATTTTATCGTGGTCAAGTTCATTTACTCACTTATGAGAGAATAGAGTCATAACCGGAATTATATTATAATGATGACTTAATTAGAATTCTTAAAACTATAGGTCAGTTGTTTCAGAATCGAACGATTCAGCTGGTGAAAGTATTTAAGATAAATTAGAAACTTGAGGTAGAAACATTGGTGATTGAAGAAACTAAATAGAAGGATTACCCACATTTAATAATGGTTATACATATATCCATATTTTGAAGATAAAATTATTTAAGGGGGGATAATGTAATACCCAGGACCCCACTATTCTTGGTAAATACTACATCCCTATATTTTTTCCCAATATATGTTTTATTACATTATAATTATAATAGAAATAGTTCATGGAAACATTTAAAGGTAAAATTTATATTTTTTAGTATTTAATTTTACAGAAAATCTCTTATTTTTTATTTAAGATATTTGAATTTTTTCAAAGGTAAATTATAGGAATTTTTTTAAAATAAGGGATTTTTGGGAGAATAGTGTAAAATACATCTATAACAAATACTAATACTTTTATGAAATAATTAGTGAATAAGAATGCCCGTAGTGTTTTTTTATCCTTTTTTACAGAAAATATAAATATTTATTAACTAAAATAAATCAATTAATAATAGTATTTTGAATTTGTAAACTTAATTTTAATATTTTAAAATCAATGTACTATTTTATTACAATAATAGTAAAATTTTGATACTTTCCCAAAATAATAAAAACATTAACAAATTTTTGGCAGTATAGTTTATTAAGATAAAAAACACTCCTATATTTATTATTAAAATAATATGTATCATAATAATAAATTATATATATAGTATAAGTTTGAAATTATTTTTGTACTTAAAAGTCATTTGTCATAAAATACAACTTTTTCTATTCTGCATACATAAATATAAAGTAGTTTATATCACTTATAAAAATAATAAAGGTAAATGGATTCTATATCATTAATTCTAGTAACCAATATTTTGTAATAAGTTCAAGATAATTTTTGGACATAATAAATAGTTACCATGATAAATTTTTGTCACTATGAGTATAGGTAAAAGAGTAAATAGAGGGGTTAAACTAAGAGATGAGGAATCAAATATCACAAATATGAGTCTTAATTATATTCCATTAGTGTATTTATAAATTAAATTATCATATAATATAAATGTGACAAAATTTATCTTGTTTACTTGATAATGAAATGTATTGTATCTTAATGTAAAAAATATTTGAAATAGTGTCACTCCTCTAAATTATTAAATAGAACCACCCCAAATGATTTATCCACTCATTTTGATCCAATTATACTTCCCAATATCTAACCGAATAGATTAATAAAAATCATTAATATAATATTCTTGTTATTATCTTCCAAAAAAATCCAATCCGATAAGCCTCTAGTTATTTTCCATTTGACTGTATCTAATAAAGATGTATATGTAATTACAAATATTTTTCTAGATTATGAATTCATAAATATATTAAAATTATTATATAACCATTCAAAAATAATTAAATCAGTATATTTACTATAACGATATTTTGTATATTTTATAACCATGTTCATTCTATATTCCAACTAGTTGAAAATCTATGAGTTGTTCATTTGTACATGCTGAATAAAGACACTATGAAGTGATGTATTTCAATATTCATAACCACCATTCATAGATGGTGATATACATGTTTTTAATTAATTGATTTTATATTTGTGACATAATTATGTTTCTATAATGATATACCATGATCGATTTGGTTTCCATAACTTCCACTAGAAAATACATACATCAGTCATGTGTACATGCGGATTACAAACTCCATGAAGTGATGCTATTCATTTTACATAACTACCTTGAATGTGAATTTTAAAAATAATATATTATTTATAATTATTATATTTATTTATATATTAAATTTTAAACATTTTTGATTTTATAGAACCATTACCATTATTTTACGACCAAAACTTTTGAATCAAATCTTGTATAAGAAACCAAATAGTTTTCACCTAGAGAAATTTCATTAACCTATAATTTTGAGTATATTGGTTAAGTTAATTTACAGTTAAATAATATTCAGTAAGAGATAAATAAACATGTATATTATATATAAGAATAATAAAAATAAATTTATAATATAAGTATAAGGAATGTGTCTGATTAAGTTGGAATTCTAGGTATGAGATTAAATGTTCATTTTCTTATTTATCATAGTTTGTTTATGATAAGATTTACATTTGGTAATTATATACACTTTCACTCTTTACAATATCTATTTTTGTCTACATCATTTATTTTATGTTTTTTATTTTATTTTAACAATATTCACAACTTTTGGTTAAAATGTTAATTAAAAAAATGTTTATAAAAAATATGACTCTCTATTTCGTCTTTGGAAAGAAATATTTTTCATAGATATATATAATGTCAATTTTATTTCATGAATTTTATTAATTAATTCGAAAAAATTAGGATATTTTGAAAATATAATTTTATTGGTTTACACTAGTTTATAAAGGAATGGTTTTATCATTTAAATTAATTTTCAAATTTGAAATAAAATGTATAAAAATGATAATTTAATGTTTTTGGATCGATCATATTTTCCATTATCATATTTATTATTTTTTTTATAAATATTTTTATATATGACATCATGGATTTCCAATGAAAATCCATTGAAACTATTTGTAAAATTTTTTATATAAAAAAATATTAAAAATAAAATAATATTTCTTCTTATTTTCATGTTAAATTTATTTAGTATTTATAATTGTATTTCTCATCTATTTAAACATCCTTTAAATAATATTATTCTTGTCTTAATATTATATAGTGACATCATAAACATTAATTTTCCAAATTTCTAATGATAATGTTGTTCTATGTTTTGACTGTGGAAAATATTAAAATTTCTTATGTTAGTCTTCAAAAAAAGATGTATTGTATTAAGGCATGTTGATTTAATATTCAATTAATAATTAAATAAATTTATCTAATGATTAATTATATAATATAATTAATGCATTGTAATTGATATTAGATAAATCCCCAATTCATAATTAGGTCTCATGAGATAAACTTCCATGTGAATTTGGCGTAAGAATTACATATTTATGTTTGATGTCATAACATGATGCCATAACTATAATGTTATGATGTCTAAAATTGACCATTTTATCATTATGGATATAGTTATTTCTATCCTCTAAAATATAATATTTCATTATTTCATCCATATATATATATATATTCAACTATCATCATATTAGTTATAATATACATTTGATTATTTTTATCTATTTCAAATTAAACAGGCATTGGTTATTCTAGGATAACTTTTATTGAGAACGTTACCATAATTACAATTTGATATCAATATTAAATTTTATTCCTTCTCTCTGGGTTACCCATAAGTTAACATTGAATTATTTTCCAGGATATAAAAAATTAAAAACAAAACTATATAATTTATGTTTTACATCATGTTTTTTAATGTAATGTGATAATCTAATATGTATCTAGTATCTAAATTATACTAAACTATTTAAACCCATAAAATTTATACCTTACATCTTCTTTCAATGTAATACATTATCCACTAGATCTAAGATACTATATTATGGGATTTAACAGTCTCCCATGATGGGTCAATCACTGGTGAGGGGGTTATTTGTCAATTAGTAAGATCATAGCCATGAACGTAAACTTAAAAATGTAATGGACTAATATGGAAATTACATGTTTTCAAATAGTTAACTCCCTTAACATCTCTATATAATTATTTTACCCACCATTTATCTATTATAAGAATTTCTCATATTTTTCATGTTTCCTTGATGTGATCTTGTGTTACACTATAGAGTCGTTACGATTAACCTTTTATTGGATGAGAGATGGTTTCACTGTCACTACGAAATACAATTACACTCCCTTGATAATTATGTGTCACCATTTGTATTCATTGTTTCATTTCTTGATTCAATTAAATAACTTCATTGGTATAATATTTTACTTCCCAAATACATTACATGACTTCCATGTATGATACTTCCTTGGTCAATGGTCCACAAATATCGATAAAACTTGCATTCTTCTATAATGGTGAATTAATACCCTTGGAGAGTGGTGTGGTGACACCAGAACTCATATGAAGAAAATTTGGTACTAAATTATTTGAACTAGTGTATATCTAAAAAAATTAGTTTAATGGTTCTATTTTCTATAATTGATCTTATTTTATAACGTGAATGTGTTTTCAATAAAGTGGATCTAATAGTGAATATTAACACTATGGTGGATAGTGGTATTATATTTGATATGATAAAAATGATGTGGTGGTATCTAGGAAATGCCATCAGGTATAGAATAACATATTTAAATCAAAGTATTGTATATTATATTTGGAATTATACTATGACATATATGAAATATTTCATTATTATGCTATTAAATTCTTGGAGAAAGATACCAGAAGTAGTTGATTATTTGGGAGATTCATAAGCATGTGAGGTGTATTATTTTTAAAAATAGATATTAAAAATTCCAATTACTATACTTAATGATAATTTTTAATACAATTCACTCTAAAAAAATATTGCTTGGACAGATTGTATTACACTTAACACTATGTTTAATAAAACTACAATATAATTTTAAAATAACTATTTAATGTGACATATATATTCTAGGCATTAGATTGGTGGGTATTAATTAGAATAAATAAATTATAAAAATAATTTTTTTCGCATTTTTTAAAAATAAATTCTTTATTTATCAATTAATTTAATATTAAAATAAAAATATTCTAAAAATAATGGATATGTTTTATGAATAAAATATTGTGGTGCCAGTAATATGATTTTTTATAATAACGAATTAAATTAATATTCATTGGTGGATAATATAAAATAAATTTATATATTATATATTAAAAAAATTATTTTAGGTTAATCTAATGTTTTTCTTTGGCATGAGATAAGAATAAGTCCAATTTTATGCATAAAAATGTATTTTTCTGAAAAACAATTTCCATTTTTTTATGAAAACATAGTTTAAAATGAATTTATTTCACTTCAAGAAATCATATTATGAATAATGGATTATATATTTCTAATAATAATGTATAAATTTGGTAAACATTCCCCTTTTATTTTTTGGCATTATGAATAGTGACTCTCATAAAATTTATCACCATGGTCAAGGATAAATCTCATTACCCTAAAATAAAACTAAAAGTTATGTTCATAATTATTCAACACAATAAATATAATATTATGCTGAATCTAAAATTTTTATCTTTGGATCTAGAATTATATTTTAATGGGATTATAATTCTTTAAAATCATCTATCTAATATTTAAAGGAACAATACATTAAAAATGTCACTCTCTTAAATTTAAATATATATTATCTGTTCACATAGTGAAAAAATGATTTTTTGATGGTACAGTAATGATTATTTTTAAAATTATGAAATTAATTTCTTGGTTTTAATTTATTTATTTTTTTAGTTATTATATAATTACCTTAAATTCTTACTTAACATCGATACTATATTTATTCCATTAATAGAAAAATAAAATAAAATATCTAACATATTGAGTTTAATATAATTTTACTGAATAATATTTTTATACTCATTTTTAAGATTCATATAAAATATTGGTTTTATTTTAAGGGATTTTTTATCAATTCCATCTTTTTTGGTGTATTAGGTTTAAAATAAAATGGACATTTTTAAAAAACAAATTAATACTATTTTATAAAAATAATATTTTAATAATTTGTTTAATTTTTATAAAATTTATTTGGGATATATTTTTAGAAAATATATGGCATAAAAATTTAATAATTTTCCATTTATAATACAATTTCTTCTTTGTGAGTAAAATTATATCCCATTTTATGTGAAAAGGTTGTTACTGTAGTTAATATTAAAAAAGTTTAACTAAGGGGTTAAACCAAATGATAAGGTTAAAAACCCAACATAAAAACCATAAAAATATTATTGGTGAAATGGATTTTATAAAATAATAAATTATAATTGAATATATATTCATTTAGAATCATTTCTAAATAGAATGTATTTGTTATATTATAATCTTTTATGAAATTCTTATAATTTCCCAACCCCAATTTATATAATGGAACCCTTCGTTTCCATTTTTTACACAAATTTTCGCCTTATATTACAACCAAAACCTACTAAATTATCTATAAAAAGTCTAATAAACATTCTATATGTTCTTCTATTCCTAACATAAAATACCTATGATCCTTATGTGGTTGTCTAAAGGGGACAATTCAAACAGTAGGTAATCACTATAACCGATCACCATATTATTTCCCTACATATTTTCCCACATATAAATATTTTATATTTACCTGAAAATAATATCTTAAATCACCTAAATATACTTAAATGTAATTATTTTTACGAAGAATCCATTATTCACCCACTATTTATTCTTGTGTGGAGTGAAACTATCGGTTATGTGTATGTAAAACATTTCATATGCATATAGTGATAAAATTCTTTTGTCATCTTCAAATTTTATAGATATCTATCACAATGGGTTTAAACTCTATAAATTGTATTTAACAAGTAATTATTATTATATGAATATAATATCATTTCTAGCATCTTACCTTCAAATCCATTTGAAAATGACATCGTCGTTCAAGTCTATGTGGTAACTACAACCTCAATGAGGTTTTGTGATTATTATTTCATTTATGATATTGATGGTTGGTAATAACGATTTATTTTTTGAACATATATATTTTTATGTTAAAATAATTACTCTATAAGGGTGAATTTTTTAATATATTTCTTTCTATTCATCCATTGAAAGGTGAAAGAATCATTCAGGCTTATATACAACATACTATCTCTATCAACTGTGTACTACATTTTTTTATCCCTAAATTTTATAAATTAATATATATATATATATATTATATTATATTTATTTTATGGTTTATAATCCTGATATGATTGACCCATGATCAATGCACAAGGAACAAATCTACCAAAAAAGAATTCATATGATAAAACCAAAAGGTTAGCACCTGGAAAAAAAGATTTAAATAATATAATTTGACATTTTATATAGGGATAAAATATGATATTATATTTATGTATGTTATTATTATATTTATTTACAATAAATTAATACTTGTATACATGATGATAAATGAAATTTAAATCATGTGGAACTCAATGTAAGAGTTTTTCCTTATAATCACATTGTTTATTAGTCAGGTTTATTGTTATGATTTTGATTATAAAAGTTTATTATATACCTCTAAAATAATATAATTATATTTATTAAAATATGAATATTTCTATAGAATAAATTTTTGATATCACTTTTCTATGTTTATTTAGTTAATAGGTTGAATGATTTTTTATGAACCAACATATTTATTTTTCTCTTTGATCAAAATCATATTTCTTTCATGTACACGATTAAAATAAAAATTATCAATATTTATTTATATTATAATATTATTCTTTAAATCTATTTCATCACTTTTCTAATATTTACAAAAAAATAAAACAAATATTCTTTTCATTTTACAAATGATTTATTTTTTTAACTTTTTATAGAAATTATGAGAGGAACATTTGTATTAATTTACAAGGAATGATTAGAATGACCCAACATCATGGCCATTAAATATTTTTAAGATTCATTTAAATGTTTTCATTATTCATATCAATGAAAATTTTTAATTATCTTTTATAAAAATTAATATGTTATTAAGTGATATCTATATAAAAATGGATTTTTTCTCATGAAATATTTTATGCCATATTTTAATGTACTTTTATACTATGATGATATCCTTTGATGTTAAGTTTTATATACTAGGTATATGATACAACTATTCACTACATATTGTTTCCCTGGATGTTTTATGACTATGATGAATAGATCATTATAAAACACATTCCCTATACAACGGAAATAATATTAATAATGGATGAAATGTTCCAAAACACCAATTCTTTTTAATGGTTCATTCCATTAAAAAATATTTATGAACCCAATTTATTTTGAAGAAAATATTATATGATTAATTTTCTATGATCTTATGTAACACCGCTATATTATTTTCATTATTCTAGGGGTGGTATCATAATTATATAACCCTTTAATTCATTGGATAATGATGGTAATCTCATTAGATAAATAGGATTGGAATGGAGAGTTACCAAATTCATTTTGGGACTATATCCACTATGATAGTTGAGTGTTTAATCCTTAAAAAATATAATGGATTTCGGAGTGAACCAAAACCACTATGAAATTAATTAAGGTATTGTTTTAAAAATAAGGAAACAATTGTATTTTATTATGTGTATTCCACAAACTTATTTCATATTACAATGTTATACTCACAGGGATTATGATATTTAATTTCATTATGATAAATGTCATATAAATTTTCATAATTTATACCATTAATCAAAATTATGATCCATTATTTAGAGGGTATAGTTCCAAAATGATATTTTCATGTCCTAATAATGATATTCACAATTTATGTCTTTATGGTCAGTGATATCTCCCTCTTTATCCATATTGAGCATCATCTCTCACACATTATTTTATTTCCCTTTTCTCAGGTTATATGGAATGGTATTTTGTATGAAATTTATATTTAGGGTGATATTTTTGATCAAATTAGTGGTATGTGACATAGTTCACTAATAAAACATTTGTTTATATATCCATGTTTCTAATGGGATTAGACCTATATAAATCTTGTTTATATTTTATGTTATGTTATTATTATTCATTTAAAAAGATATAAAATCTTGGTATGAAAATTATAGGTTGATATTATTTTTTTAGAGAGTGGTTCCAGTAAATTTGGAAGCTAGAATGTTAATAAATTACTGAGAACCCTTAGGATAATCCTAATAATTAGAGAATGTAATATTTTATGGTTATAAATTTAGTGTGTCTTTCCAAAAAAGAAATTAATGTATGTATACTACATGTTTAAATATTTCTCAAATAGATTAATTTAGGAGTAATAACCCTAAATAGAGTTGTTCAAGAATATCTCATCCATCATTCTAGTGCACAGTTAGGATGCTCTTTCTGTGAACCTGGTTTAACACTCCTCTTGAATTTAGTTGGGATACTTCATATATTATTTACAAACCATTAAAATGGATTGGAATATTTAATTTCAAGTAACTAACTATGTTAAACCTAGGGTATCATTTATTGAATAAAATGCATCTTTATATAGACATAAAATAACTGTTTTTCATGATTATGTGCTTCCCCACTATGATTATTGTTTCTCACACTATGATTTATTGTTTTATTCAATGGGTTGAACTAGAATAGATTATGTTAGTGATAAATTTGATATAATAGGTTATTAATTTGTCACTTGAGAAACCAAATGATGTGATATTTGAAATGAAAAATTCTATTTCTATTCATACACAGTGTTATCATGTTATGAGACATTCTTAGAATCCAAATTAAGAATAGATGGAATAATAATTTATTTACTCTTTATTGAGGAACCAACTGTTATCTACCATAGGTCTACCAACACACTAGTTATTGAAAAATAAATTAGAACCCTTAAAATATAGTATATATTCTAAAATGTTTGATAGAAACTATTTTCTATTCTTAATATTTCTATGGAGAAGAATATAAATGTTGGAATATTATGAAGAACACTATAAAACATGATTAAATTTACCCAATTGTGTGGGCTTTATTTAAGATCTTATTTTTCAAAAAGTATATTCCTATTTATACACATATAAAAATGGATAAATAATTTCTTGAGGTGAAATTTTGAGATAATGAACCAGTTAGTATGTATGCGGAAAATTTTAAAAAACTTTTGAGGTATTTTAATGGTATTGAAATCCAACATAAAATTATGTTTGATTAGTTCATTAGTAGATTACAACAAATTATATGAAGGTAATTATAAAGAAAATCCTTTTAGTATCTATGTAGAAACTATTAAATGTTTTATCATGATGTAATTATAAATTATCAATACTCATAAATCACATGGATTTAATAGGAACTAAAGGATATATTTCAAGTGAAACACACAAAAAAATGGAGAGAAGAAGTTGATACTTTCAATATGCTGGATTTGTTGAAAGAAACCTAGATGAAATTATATAAATGGGGCAGATAAATTTTTTATTAATGGAAATGAAGGTAATTAGGTAATTTATTGAAGTAGTGATTTCATGTTAGTAGTAAACTAAATGAACAAACAAAAAGTACATCCGAACAAACTACCAATAGTCTAGTGATTCAAGGTCTTGTAGAATGGGAATTATCCAAACCAATTCCCAACCATGAAGGATAATGATGATTATTGACAATATAATATGCTTAATCCTATAAGAAAAATTAAATTTCATGTGATCCCTATTTTTGATGTGGATTATGATAACTATTTGGTGAAACAAACACTTACCATCCACTAAAGAACTCTAACGGTCTAATTTGATTACAAACCTATCCATTGTTTTATTTCTGAAAATTAAATTAATTGTATAATATAACCACCTCACTGATTCTTATATTAATTAGTAATAAAGACCCAAAATATTATGATAATCACATCACAATTCTATTATTCTTCTCCTAATTAATTTTTGTGGGAATGTGAATAATTGAAATCAAGTATTTTTTCTTATAGTTTAATAAGATGTAATATATGAATGGATTTGATTTATTTATATAAATCCCACATTAATTTATGATCAATAAAAGTAATTATTGATATTCTAAACCATCTCATTATACTAAATTATGGTTATTATAGTAATGAACTTCGAAATTAAATTATGGAAATTATATGGGTCTGGATTCCAATCCGATAGGGGTGTTTATCTCGTATGTGTGGAGAGAAACCCAATAAAATATATCCCAACTGTGTATGAGTTTTTTTAATGTCTTTGTAAAAGAATTTCCTAGTATTCAACTAAATGGAAATGTTTATTTTTTAGTATAAATCAACCTCATAGAACACCTATTTCAAAGAATACTTTTATATTATACCCAATTGATCTATAAGAATTGAATAATCTACTCCATGATAGTCCTAATAATAAAATCATTCCACCATGTGTGTCACTATGGGGTTCACCTATTTTTTCCATTAAGAAGAAATTTGGTCAATGATAATCTACATTTATTTTTTGGAACATAACTATATCACAATCAAGAATAAATATTTTCAACCCTAAATAGATGTATTTTTTTGATGAAATAAAAAGATCTCATTAATTTGACAAGGTTAACCATTATCCTGGATATCAATAATTGGGTGTAAGGATAGAGGATATACCCATTACTACATTCTGTACATGGTATGGGACTATGAGAATATATTAATTCCATTTTTATTAGTTATTTCTATCTTATCTTCAGGAATTTAATGAATATGTACTTTATATTTACCATCATAAGTTTTTAGTTGCCTTCATAACTTTAATTATATTATATTAAAATATAATTCAAGAGCCTGAATATCACTTGAGGATTATTCAAAAGACCCTAATGAAGGATAAGTTGAATTAATATTATACAATGTGTGGTTTTTTTATTAAAAAGATTAAATTTCTGGTTAGATAATGTAAAGTATCAATATATCAATATATATATCAATGATAGGGGTTATTGAATACTGTCCTAGACCAACCACAATGAAAAAAATATGATGTTTTATTGGTTTGGATAGATATTATCGGTTCTTTGTAGAGAACATATCACAAATTCCCAATTGTTCACCAAGTTAACTCATAAGGGAACTAAATTCATTTTTATAAATAAATATTCTGAGAATTTCAAGGAACTAAATATAAGGTACTCATCCCACCAGTTCTTTCATTACCTTACATAGAATAAGGGAATATAATATCTAGTTTTTCATCAATGAATTGACTAGGATACGTTTTAACGAACAATGGTATGATGACATCTGACACATCATGAATATTGATGTATCATGTGAGAGAATATCCAACCCATGCTTTAGAGTTAGTTGTAGTAATGGTTTATTTACCTTTATATTTATATCAAAACTCTGGGGTTGGTGATTATAAGTAAGATTAAATAAAATATTAAAATGTATGGTTTATATATGTACAAAATTAATTTATTGGTTATCGGTTATTTTGAAATTAACATGAAAAATATTTTAAAATAAAGGATATATTCTTATGAAAATCACCATTAAAGCATTGAATTTGTTTTATGGATCTAAAAATTTAATTAATCATTTCTGGTGAAGGACTTTTATTATATTAATATATTATTATTTTATCTAATTTTCTAAAAATCATCTAATTTCTTCCATTTCATGGGATATGAATAAATCAATGTATTTTATTAATATTATTTGTTCAAAAATGGTTTTCATTAATTTATTCACACCTATATAAAATTAAACATATATAGCTTATAGAAATATAATTTGGAAAAATAGATTCCATATTTGAAATTAGGATTGATTTTTTTAAATAGACCCCTTTTGTTTTTAAACATTATGAATAGTAACCATGGTAATATTTATAACATCGGTAATGGGTAAATCATATTACCTTAAAATAAAACTAAATATTTTTGTCACCATTATTCATCTAAATTATTCATTTATAAAACAAAATCGACCCTGATCACCTTAGTCTTTAAAAATAACTGGTTAGGAGACAATTTTTAATGAAATAGTTTGTATAATATTTAATGTAAATAAATTTACCAAAGGTGACTCTATTATATGTATATATATATATATCCTACATGTTCACTTAAGGAAAAAAATTTGGTTTTGATTTAATAATAACAGTTATTTTATGAATAATAATATATTTTTTATTGTAATTTATTTCTATTATTTGTTATTTTATAATTACCTTAAAATATTACCGAATGCTGACATAATTTTTTTTATATTATTAAAAAAATAAAATAAATGATTTTAAGAATAAAGATATTTTTATAATTTGAGTGAGATATATTATTTCATGAATTTTATATAGGATTATAATATATTAGTTATCTTTTAAAGGATTATTTTCAAATTACAAATTTTTCGTTGTGTATTTAGTGTCTAATAAAATTAATAGTATATAAAATATCAGAATGATATTTTATTAAAAAAAAATTATTAATTTTTTAAATAATCTTATTAATATTGAATGAAAATTGGGGTTATGATATGGTCTAAAATTGTATTCATTTCTCATGTGAGAAAATTTTAACCACATAAGTAAAATTATAACACTTTCAGAGTATAAAAATGAGTTACTATTATTAAGGTTAAAATATATTAAATAAGGGGCCAATCCGAAAGATAAGGGTTAAAACAAAACATAAACATGTCTAGATTTAAATGTTTGATTGGATTTTAAACTTATGTAGTTGTATCTTCAAATATAATTTATTTTGGAATACATTTTATAGATAATTAAACTTTATTTTATCGTTTATGAAATTTCAAGAGTGCTCCTCCATCAACCTATAAAATGGAACCTCCCATTTCTCCTCAGTTCACCACATTCAGCCTTATTGATCAACAAACCCCAAAATAATTATAAAATCAATCCTTAACAAAAATTTAGTGGTTTTATAATTCCAAAAATTTGAAACCATAAATACTTAAGATAAGTAATGTCGGAGTTCATAAAAATGTGAGGTAATCACTTAAAATAATCACATTTTTCATAATTCTTCTCTTTTTACCTCAAAATCTGCACTCTTTGTCGAAAAGTAATAAATTTTGTAGGTTTAATATACATAAATATTATTATATTATTAAACCACTATTTTCCTCCTTATATTTCCATCAAATAAGAGGTGAATGTAGTGTTTATGCGTACGTACATCTTACCATCTCCATATAGTTATACAATTCATTTTTTAGCCCTAATTTAAAAATTTGAAAAAATATAGGTATAATATTTATATATTATATGTGTTAAATAATTAAGATTCTGTAATGATAATATTATTTATTCCCTCTTACCTTCATGTTAGTTGGAAAACAACAACATTACTCATGGATATATATGGACTACCACATCCAAGAAGCGATGCGATTTGTTTTTCATTTATCAATTACAAGCATGGTAATATGGATTTATTTAATGAATATATATGAATAATATGATATAATAAGTATTAATCAAAGGTTAATTAATATTTGCCTTTCGATCCTTCCATTATGGGAAAAGAAAAATGACCGTTTGTAGGTGTATACGGTCCACCATCTCACGGAATGATATAATTCATTTTTCTAGCTCTATAATACATAGATGAATGAAAAATTATATAATTAAAATAGATTTTATTTAAATTTATATATAAATCAAAATTTACATAAATAGACAAAATATTTGACAACTTGAAATGTTGGTTTTAATAAGTGATTGTTAATGAAAGGGAATTGAAATTTTACTAATGGAGTATATAAGGCATTATAAGTATGAGCATGATCATGGAATGACATTCTAAAAAATTTAAATTTATTATATAGGATGATAGATAATAAAAGAATTTTTAACTCAAGGTATGGGTTATATGTGAAAATGTCATTATTTATTAGGATTGTTTATTAATATATTTTTAATGACAAAATTTAATGATCTGATTTTAAAAAATGCCTTGATTATTATTATCCTTTGACAAATTCAAGTGAATAAACATTGTACTATTATTTTTACTAATTAAATAAAAAATATAAAAAGATAATATTTTTAGTGAATGTTAACTTTATTTCGCTCTTAATTAAAAAATTATTTTTCATCCATATCCATGTTTTCACTAAACTTTTTTCAAATATTTTTTACTATTATTATATGATTTTTAATTGAATTTTACCCATTATTTATTCTTTATAAGATTAATGAAAATGAATGTTGATTTTAATTTTCAATTCAGGAATTATTTTATTTTTTTAATGTAAAATAGGTTATGTTTTTTATAAACACAACATGAACAAAATGTCACACTGTCACCCCCTTTATATGTTTTAAATATTCTATTAAATGATTAAAAGTTAATTTTCAATGAATTGTTTTTCATTATATTTTAATCAAATTGTATTTAGAAGATGTAAATTCAAAATGAAATGTACATTTTTCTCAATAAATAGTCATCGTGATTTTTTAAGGTCTTTTCACCTAATATGAAGTCATTTGATATTTCTTTTTAAATTCAAGGGATATTATCCAATAATACCATCCATATTATTTATATGTATTATTTACCATTATGATGATATGATTATTATAAAATATATTCCTTCTCTATGGGTTATGATATAATATATTAATGGAATTTTATTGAAACCTATTACTTTTACACATGTTATGAAATTGAAAAATGTTTATAAATACAATTTATTTTTAATAGGTTATGATATGATGAATATTTTATGATATTGTCTCAAAAATATTTATGTTTTTTATTATGTGTTGGTGGGTAATGAATTATATATCCCTCAAATTCATTGTGTAATGTTGTATATTTGATAAGATAAATAGGAAAAAAATGTGGTGTGAACCATTTTTAGTAAGGGAATCGATATTCAATGAATGTATTTGGAGTGAAACTTGAATACTAAAAGGGATTGGAGAGTGAATCGATTCCACTATGAGAGTCTTTCTAATTATCATTAACTTCTATGTAAATGATATTCTTTACCTATCCATATTCCATAAACATATGTATTCTGCTAATGTCATAGTATCATGGATTTTGTTCTTGGATTACATTATCATTCATGTATAATGAACTTAAAAACCTTATTTCATGACACAATATGACTATCGTTGATATTCCTTGTATAGATCTAAAATTTCATTCTTATGTTTTCATAACCTTATTCTCATGTTATGTTTAAGTGTTCATTGTTATCTTCAAAGTATACACTTACTAAAAATCATAGGATATCATTTCTTATGCTTAATTTCAAAAATTTATGTTAAATGGTATTATATATGATATGAATAAAATGGGTTCTAGTTATAAAGGGAACAATGGAATATCAATTAGTTCACTTGTGAACCAAATATTTATGTATATATGATTCTAAGGGCACTATACCAATATGATTCCAACATGTATTATTAATATATTTAATGAATATTTTTTATATAAGATGTGATATATATTTGTGAAAGGTATGGGTCACTATAGTTGTTATTATATGAAGTATTATTTACAACAAGAATATAGGGGAAAATATTATTCAGAACCCTCAGGATAATCTAATGTATAGGACAATTTATTATGATATGACAAATATAGAAGTGTGATTTTCCTAGAAAAAACCATGTCTGGATATTACAAGGAGATGTGGTATTAAAATAGATGTATCTCGGCTTAATAATACAAAACAGGCCTGGTTGATTGTATCATATCCATCATTCTATGACATGATTAGTGTTCATGGTATTCATAAAATAATACATTTTCATTTCTATTTATATTTTTGAATTTAATATTAATTTTAATTTAAATGGGACACTATGTATGAAAGCGTACTCGACACACAAAACATGTTTCTTAGAAATGTTTCACTGCACACAACATTGAGTTACACCAAAAAATAATACAATAATAATAATATTATTATTTTAAATGGTAGTTGACAATAAGTCATTGTATTGGAATAAATTAACTGAATTAACTATATCATAATTTTAAATATTTTTGAATTGTTTTCAAATTTATCCAATTAATTTTTGAGGCATAAAATGAGAATGGATCCAATTATAATCATAAAATACTATAATATTTTTAAAAGTTTGTTTTAACACCTTTTTATGGCCTAGACTTTTTAAAAATAATTTTGTTCAATTTTATATGATAACTTTTATAAAATAAAAAAGTTTTTTTTAATAGTGTCATCAAAATTTTCTTTGGATTATTTTTGGTATTTTTATGATAAAATTCATTTATAATGAATAGTGAAAAATACTAATTTTTTTTTCAAAAATATCGTTTCATATAATTTATTTATATTGTTAGATTGACCTTTTATTTATTTATAATGTGTATTATGAATAAGTATATACTATTTAATCCAATGATAGGAATTGGATGTAATTTTACTTATAAATTGGATATAAACACATTTTAGTCTTTTGATAGATTTGTACTTCTTAAAAACTCACTTTCTGGTTTTGACAACAAGATTTTTTTTTTATTAATTACTAAAATTTTGGTGTTTTGAATTTGGAAAATGGATTCAAAATATGGAATTAAACTGTTCAAATAGTGTAAATAGTTACATTTTATTTTTGGAGATTATTAGTAGTAACTTTAGTAATTATATTTATTAACCCTAGTTAAAGGGTAAATTAAGTAAATAATGGTAAAAAAATATTATAATGATATAAAACTACCCATACAGGTGTCCTAATATTATTTTATTAGTTATTGAAGAAACAAACAATCCATACTCTAAAATTGTGATAGTTTGGAGGCATTGGGGTGAGAAAATGGCATTTTATAATATTTAATTTAAATAAAATAGAAATATAACATAAAATTTTTTCTTTTACCAAATCAATTTTAATATAGGGTTATAAAACTGATCACTGTGAATATAAATAGTCATTATAATTATAAAAATATTTCCCACATCATGATGTATTATTTAATATTTTTAGAAATTATTTTAGTAAATTTACTTACTACACAATGTTGATTCAATGATTACCTTATTAAAGAAATATTAAAATAAATTATATTATAAATATTAAAGTAAATGTAATTTGAATTTTGGATTCCACTAATGAATTTTCTAAATGATCAAGAAATATTATCTTTGAGTTAATAATTTTGGTTCAATGGAATATTTATTTTATTAATTTAATAAAAATCAATTACTAAATCGTGTCAAAATTGACATAAATGAGTTTTTAAACCAAATACAATTTTATTAAATGATATAATTGTCTTAAAATATAATATTTAATCAACAGACTTATATAATGTTATAAATATCAATAATTATCCAATTTTGGATTGATTTAGATTATATGTTATCTATAGTAACCATATAATAAGAAAATACAAGAAGATAGGGTAAGAGTTAATGTTTTTAAATAAGGGTTAATGCCAAAAGAGAAGGATAATTTTATGACCTAAACTTGACTAAAAGATATTGGTTGAGAGGATTTCGACCCAGAATTATCTTATAATCTCAATATATCACATTTGAACTATTAAAATATGAAAATCAATTTATAATAAAATAATATTTGAAGAAATTCCTAAAGTGCCCCTCCTTCTTATTATAAAAGAGAACTACCTATACCCACTTAACCACACCTCTCAATACCCTTGGTTGATCTCAATTATTCTCAAATAAGATCCCAACATCCATCTATTCCTACTAGAATACTTACCTTGGGCAGAAGACAATTCAAGAAATCCTTTTGGCTCAAATCAAATGAAGTTACCCGATTTGGAGGCAACGTCTTCTAGAAAGTTCCATCCCTTTATTTTTTTCCTCTCACTATGCTACTTTAATTATATGATTACATAACGAAACCAGTATGCTCAATAATCTAAGATTATGTTTTGTGAATTATTATAACTTCACTCACACACCGCTTCATTAAATGGATAGGAACATATTGTTTCTGTGTACGACAAACTTTTGTCTCACGAAACAGTGATTGTTCAATTTTCTCATACCACCTCTAATAGTAGAAATTCTGATGGAACTGTATATATAAATTAAATATATTATATTTATATTGTCTCATTTATTCAGTAATTTTTATTTACAATATACCTTTATTCTTTCCATAATTTGTAAATACGATAATATATTTGAGGAAGTATGAACTACCGCCCCCTCAAAGTGATATAACTTGTTCATGCCATACATGGAAAAAAATAAAGTATTTCATTAAAGAAAATATATATAATATATAACATACATATTATGATGTAATTTCAATATACCTATATATATTTTAGTTCTCATTCTTTTAATATGAGAAAGAAATGAAAGTGTTGTTCATGTGCACATATGACTTACCGTCTCCATGAACAGTGAATTTCATTTCATATATTAAAATATTATAGATATAATAAATACATATACACTATATATTTACAATATTTATATCATGAATAAAAATATTTTTGATATTATGGAATTTAGACCCTATGTACAATTTACATAAAAAACATTTTTTATTCAAGTACAGAATATCGACAAAATGATCGATATGATCATAAATAATTTTGTCATTTTCCTAACATGGTAATAAATTATCTAAAAGTAATAATAAACATAAATAATGTTCTCATGAACGTAGAAATTATCATATGTTTAATATTCAGGAACATAAATATTGTACATGTCGAGTCAGACTCAAGGTAAGAGAATTTCTAAACTCAACTTCCCCTCATTGGGTTTTATGATTACTTCATTGATTACATTTTGCCAAGATCATGTGCGGATTCACTGTTTATTTTTTTTATGTTTCAATTTCCACTTTATATTTTTTGGATATACTATTTCTACACATAATCACTTCATTGATAAATTCATACATCATTTACATGAACTTTCTAAGGTAAATCTTAACTCAATTTCCATTCATTGAGTTAAATATCAATTTAATTGGTTTTTTTCAAAGAATATTTTTGAATGACCTATGATTGTTTTACAATGAATATCAAATTATATCGGGTGCATTAATATTTTTCACACATTATTATGTCAATGATTTATCCATAATCTGAGGATATGATCTTTGTACGGTATTACGTCTCAATTGACATTACATAGAGAATTATTTGTCTTTATGCACCATTTCCTATTTATATGGTGTATATACTTCCCTTAAACATATTATATTATGAATTTCCCAATTTTAAGGATATTATATTTTTTTTAATGTTATTATTTATCAATTTTTATTCATGTATTTTCATAAGTGGTAGGTGACTCTTTTCACTAAAATATTATTTTAATTTTTTTTAGATTTATTATTCTAAATCATTCTCATTATACTAAATGTTTTCAAAATGGTTTTATGTATTTATTTATACTTAAATTAGGGTTGTAATTATGTTTATTCCTTTCACGTGTTTTAATTTGGTGTAGTAATGTTTGATTCAAAAATATTCTTTTTAAATGTTTTAAATATGTTTTGAAATTGGATTAATTATTTAAATTACATGTAATGTTTTATTTAACATATACATCATGAATTGAATTTATCTATTTTATATGAATATTATGCATTGATGTTGACATTACAATTTTACCATTTTATTCTAAAATAATTTCATTCCAATTATTAGTATGGAAATTTAAAAGATTAAATGTGATTTCAAAGTGGAAATGTTATTTTTACTTTATTCCTAGATTGTGTGTTATGATTATATTATGTTTCTCGGTAATTTTATAAGTATATGGGTTGTACCATAATAAACCATTGGCATGTGATACCATGATATATCTCCATTTACTTGCGTAAAATAACTGAGTTAAACGTTAATATTTCTCCAAAGATATATAGGTAATATACTATGGTGAGTATTTCAAATGTATTCATGAAGGTTACTTCCTATATAGATATAAAATCTAAAATGTAAATATTATATAGATTCAATAAGTTGACATTATGTTTTATGACTTCTATTTTGATTTTATGAATATTATGATTGCATGATTTAAGATATATAGTTTCTGTTTTATGGGTGAAAAGTATGATTATGTGAAAATGTTTAATAGGTTTTAAATATTCATGTAAAAACAGTTCTATTAATTATTTTATATTCTTTTATGATATTTTTATGCTCATCCTATGTTTTTAAAATGATTTCCACTGGGTATAATGATGTTTAAGAAAAAGGAAAAAGACCTGATGATTTTGATCACAAAAAATTAGTCATGTTTTGTTTCAAACAGTTAATTTTTTTTTGAAAAAATGGATATTGAGTAGATTTTATAACATTGTCAATGTTCAGTTTTTATGTAATAGTTATGGCCTAATTCTCTTATACTATTAACTTGAAAATACCTTCAGTGTGAATTCTTGACTTAAATCATCATTATGTATTGTTTTAGGTTGATGAATTACTTTTTTATTCAAATGATGGTTCATACAACTATAGAGATTAGGATTTTTTCTTAAGGGTTAGGGATATCATCATGGGTTTATAATTCTAATGTATATTATATGTATAATGACGTAAAACCCATTTTAATGATTATATTATGACATTTCAAGGCGATTAATTGTATTTTTTGATACATTAAGCTTTGAGAAAATTATGGATTATTAGTTTATAGGATGAAAAATGTGATGTATGAAATAATCATTGAGTTTTATACATGTAATGGTTATTTTTTATGAAACTTATCAAAATTTGACAATGTTATTAGAATTATATACTTTTTTGAAAAAGGGAAACACACATACCATTTGACAAGCCGTTTTGTCGGACAAAGTTGTGGGTATTTAACCCACAACCGATTTGCAATTGGGATTTATCGCCAACCACTAGGCTACACGAAGTCCCTTATTATTGTGAATTATTATTATTATTTTAATGATTTTACAAATTTAGAATAAGTTGATTTTGGGAACTTATGTTTTATCAAATTTATATCCTTAGTATAAGAAAATGATTTTGCGATTAAGTGATAAATATTATTTTAGAAGAAGTTCTCTATTTTTGGGAACATTATATGCCTAAGGAAAATAGAATACTATTGGATTTAATTTGAAGAGCAATGGGTGAATAGTATTTTTGGAAGAATATATGTTTTTATTGTGGATAAATGGTGGCTAGGTTTATTTGTTGAAATTATTAACCTATTATTGAGAAACTTTTGTTAGGTTAATTACTTTTTTTGTTATTAGACATTAAGAGTGGTAGATGTTGTTTGAAGATAAATGTTAAAATTATCTTGGATAACTATGTGATCAAATCTATCTGAGTATTGGGATTCAATCTTTTTTGGATAATTTTGAGGAATTTTAATTAATTTTGACCTTCCAATGGTCTATGTAGAACAAGGGTGTTACTATTTAATTTTGGAGATTAAAAGTAGTCCTTATCCATACGAAGGATAATTATTTTTGGGGGATCATCTGATCTTTTACTATCCATTTAATTGGTTAATCTGCAAGAATTGGTAAATATATAGTTTATATTTTTTGGATTATATTATTCTCTCTATGTTTACTCTATCACTTAAAGTGTGACCAAGTCATCATGAATAATCATCATTTGGAGAAAATATTACTTTGTGGTAGATATTTACTAAATTATCAAACTATATATGACAAGTAAGTATTTCTTTTCTTTGTCAAGATCATATATAAATTCCCCAAAATTATGAAAATGAACTTAAAACAAAATTATTTTCCGTTTAGTTTTTTATAATTTTAAATAAAAGATAGTTTAACCCATCACAAATTTGTTGTTTTTTGTTTGTTAACTTTATCCAAATTATATTTTCTCTTACTCTTCATCAGAACAGGATGGTTAGTTTTCCATCCATATGCATGTTTTCATATATGTAATCCTAATATGTCTTATATGGGGTGACCTTTGTACTTCTCTATCATTCTTTTGAAGTGCTTGTTTTATTAACCCTTTTTCTAATGTGGTTTGTTTAATGAAGTTACTGATCCAAATTATAAAATTTTGATGCCATAATTTCAAAAAGGGTGAATGATGTAACAATTGGGTATTTATGGAAAAACAATTTTTAATATGTATTATTATTTTTAATTTAATATTAATTTTATGTTAAATGGGACACTATGTATGAATGTGTACTCAATATGGAGCCACAAGTTTCATCAAAATCATACATTGCACACAAAATTGAGTTTTACCAAAAGTTAATACAATAAAAAAATTATTATTTTAAAATATAGTTAACACCGAGTTTGTGTATTGGTAGAAATGAAAAGAATTATCTATATTATGATTTTACATATTTTATATATTTTTTACATTTATCTAATGAATTTTAGTGTCTGATAATGAGAATCAACCAAATTTTAAGCATAAAACACACTAATAATTTTAAAATGTTTTTTACCACCTTTCAATGGAGAAATGTTTTTAAAAATAGTTTTTATATCATTTATATGTCCCATTTGAAAAAATAAACTTCTTATTTATAAGAGGGGAAAAAAATTACTTCGGTTTTATTTTTGTATATTTATGATAAAATTTATTTTTTATTGAATAGTGAGAAATACTACATTTTAATTCAAAAATGACATTTCATATAATCTATTTATACAGTAAGATAGTCCATTTAATTAATTTTAATGTCTAATGGGATTAGTTTGTTTATCATTTAATAACATTTCAATTGGACATAAACACATGTCAATCTTTTGATTGTTTTTACTTCTTAAAAACCTGCTTTTTGGTTTTGACAAAGAGAGTTAATTTTAAATTATATACTACATTTCCTATATTTTTAATTTTAATATTTGAATTCCATATTTGGAATCTTATGGTCCAAATTGTGTAAATAGGCACTTTTTATTTCTGAACATTATGAATAGTAACATCAGTAATTATTTTTATTTATTATTGTTAAAGGGTAAATTTCGTACATAAGTTTAAAAATAATAATATAACAATACAAAAACACACTAAAATGTGTCCTAATATTATTTTATTAGTCATGGGTGAAAAACCATCCTTAGGCCTAAATTTTGGATTTTGTGAGCCACATGGGTGTGAAAATGACATTTTATAATATTTAATTTAAGGAAAATGGAAATATTAAATAAACATTTATCTTTTACTACAAAAACTTTTTATATATGGTTATGTAATTGATGTATATGACTATAAATAGTCATTATAAATGGAATAATATTTCATAAATCATGGTTTTTTATTTACAATATGTGGATATTAAATAAATAAATTTAGTTATGACACAATGATGATGTAGTGAATACCTTATTAATGAATGATTCAAATAAATGATATTATAAATACTAAAATTGATGTAATTTGAACATTTTTATTCCATAAAAGAATTTTATAGGTTATTATGACATATTTTATTTGACATAATGATTTTTTAGGTGGAATCATGTTCGTTAGACTTTAACAAAAATTAATTATTAAATAGTGTCAAAATTGACATAAATGTGTTTTTAAAACAAATACAATTTAATTAAATGATTGAAGAGTCCTAAAAGTATAATATTATTACACATGAAATATATAATGTAAAAAATTTCATTAATTATACACTTGTATTTTTCATGTACTTTTATAGTAACTATAGGAATAATATATTATAAAGATACAAGAAAACATGGTATGAGTTAATGTTTTTAAGAAAATCTTAAATACAAAAGATAACATTAATTTTTTAACCTAAAATTATATAAAACCTAATTATTGAGAGGATTTATACCCATAAAAATCTTATCCACAAAATATATCACTTTGTAACAATTATAATTCTAAAATCAATTTTTAATAAAATAATATTGGAAGACTTTTCTAAAGGGCCCCTCCTCCCTCTTATAAAAGGGAATAAAGTCTACACACTTACTCACACATCTCAAGCACCATGTCTCATAAAAATTATTATTAAATAATTTAATAAAATCCATCCCTTCCACTTATAATCCTTACCTTGGGAACAAAGAAAATCAAGAAATCCTTTTGGCTGGAATCAAAAGAGGTTACCCGATTTAGATGTAATATCTCTCTCGAGTTCATTTCCTTTATTTTGTTTCTCCACTACCTATGAAATTATTATTCTATGATTATATAAAAACCCCAATATATTCAATATACTAGTATTTTTTTTATGAAAATGATAAAAATACACTCACACACACCTCCATCTAACGGATAGAGAGATACTGTTTCTATGTACTGTGAATTACTTCCTCACGAAACGATAATTGTTCAATTTTCTCCTAATACCTCTCTTGGTGGATTTGATGATGTAAATTTATTTATATATTAAATATATTATATTTATATTTTATTTATGATTTTTTAATTTTTATTTTCAACATATATTTATACTATCCATAATGTGTAAATATGATAATTTCATTTGAGGAGGTACGGACTACCACCCCCTCAAAGTAATATGACTCATTCATTCCATACGTGGAACATAGAGAGGATTTATTTAATGATAATATATAAAATATATAACATATAGTAATTAAAATATACCAATTTATTATTTAGTTTTCATTATGATAATATGGCAAGGAAATTAAACTAGTTTTCACGTGTACGTAGAACTACAGTCCCCATGAACGGTGCATTTCATTTACTATATCAAAAAATATAGATATAATAAATACATATATTATGAATATATATTATATTTAAATCATGAATAATAATATTTTGTAGTTGATGGAATTTTTACTACATGGTAAATTTACATCAAAATAATTTCATTTTCAACACAAGTACCAAATATCGATAAAATGACTTATATGAACAAAAATAATTATGTAATTTTTATAACATGGAAATTAGTGATATAAAAGGAATAATAATCATGAGAAATTCTTGGAATAATGAAGAAATAAACATATGTTTATTATTCATGAACATAACAATTCTACGTGATTAGTCAGACTCAAGTTATGGTAATTTCTAAATTTAATTTCCCCTCATTAGGTATTATACATACTTATTTGATTATATCATGCCATGATTATGTGTGGAATCATAGATTATTTATTTATATATTAATTTACAATTAACTTTGTGTTGATATACTATTTATACACATAATTATTCCATTTATAAATTCATAGGTCATTTATACAAACATTGTATGGGAAATCATTACTCAATTTCCACTCTTTGAGTTAAATATCCATATCATTGGTTTTTTTAAAAAAAAAATTTGTGTGAATGACCTATGATTGATTTATATGTAATATTAACATATATTTGGTGTATTAATATTTTTCACTTATAATTATTTCATTCATTTATCCTTAATCTAAGGATACGATTGTTGTAAGGCTTTTCGTCTCAATTTACATTCCATTGAGTCTTATTTATTATTATAAACCAATTAGATTTTATATGGTGTATATAATTACATTTGACATACTATATCATGAATATCATTATTATCATGATATTATATGTTTTTTAATTTTATTCTATATTTATTTTTATTCAGGTATTTTCTCTAGTGTTAAGTGACTCTTTACCAAAAACACCATTTTAAATATTTTTAATATTTATTATTTCAAAATTTCACATAAATGTCCATGTTTTCAAAACGGTTTTAAAGATTTATTTATACGAAAGTTATTTTTTAAAAATTTTATTTCCTTTCAAATGATTCAACTTGGAAAGAGACACTTTCATTAAGAAAGCATCGTTTTAAATTTTTTAAATGTGTTTTAAAATTGGATTGATTATTTCAATTACTTGGAATGTTTTATTTAACATATAATTCATAAATGAAATTAATCTCTTTTATGTCACTATTATGTAATTTTGTTTACTTTACATGTATACTATTTTTATTAAATAATGTGTTTTCACTTATTTGGGTGCTACTAGTAAAGATGAAATGTGATTTCAAAGTTGAAATGTTATTTTTCCTTTATGCCTGGTATATATCTTGTGATTATGTTATGGTTCATGGTAATTACATAAGTATATGGGTGGTTATATGATAAACCAGGGGATGGTGATCCCCTGATATCTCTCTAATGTATTGAGTAACATTATGGTAGTAAACGTTGTGGTTTCTCCAAAGAGATTTAGGGAATATATTTTGATGGGTATTCGAAACGTAACCATGAAGGTTACAAACTATGTACATTTGAAAGATAAAGTGTAATTATTATTTTGATTCCAAAATTTACCTTTATGTTTTATGATTTATATGATGTTTTTATCAATCTTATGATCTTATTATGTAGGAAAAAGGTTTTATTTTCTGTTGGTGAAAAGTATGATTTTGTGAAAAGGTTTTAAGGGGTTTTAAATATTCATGGACTAATGGTTTTAATCCATATTTTATATTCCTTACTAAGATTTTTATTCTCATACCATGTTTTTGAAATTATTTCCACATGGTTTAATGGTGGGTTATAGAGTGAATGAAGTATAGAAAATTTTTATCAAGAAAAAGAAGTCATGTTTTACATTAAACAGTTTCATTTTTTAAAAACACTTGATAGTTAGTAGATTTGACTACTTTGTAATTTATGAGTTGTTATGTAATATTTATAGCCTAATTATATAATACCTTAAACCAAAAAATATCCTTACTGTGAATTATTCAATTAAATAATGATTATGTAATGTTTAATGTTGGGACCTTACAGTTCCCTTACTATATATATGGTTTGGCATTCCAGGTGAATATTTTAGTGATAATTAACATTTTGATTATAAACTAGTATAACCTATTTTAATCAATAATGACCATGAATAACCTAATTTAAACCAAATATATCATATATATAGAATAATTTAACATGATTTAATCACCAAAAATAATTTTATAATATTATGTGGTTTCCAACTATGATTATTGTTTCTCACACTATGATTTTTGGTTTTAGTAAATGACATGAACCTAATGGAGTCACATTAATATTGAATCTAGTGGAAATTGAAATTATTTACAACAAAATAAACCATAAATTATGGTATCTTGATTGAAAATATCTTTTATATACTTATGAAAAATTCTAAATCAATGAGTCATGGTTTGATTTTAAATGAGTAATTGAGGGAAAATTTTTTTGTTGAGTCCTCTATAAGGAAAAACTACCTTCTGTAAGAGGATCATTTGATCTCCAAGTTCATGAGTAATGGATCTGTTCAACAATAAAAATATATTCTATTTTTAGTCTATATAACATTGAAATTTTATTTTTTATTTTAATAATTTTAAATTTTAAGCAGATCAATGGTACAATATTGTTTAGATTCCTGAGGAAATGAAGAGAAATTAGATCCACAATGTGTGATGAGGTTAAGTGAATATTTTTCAATAAGTTATTTCATCATACTATTAATATGAATATGGATATAAATTCCATGTTCTAATATGGAGGGTTTATGAATCTTTTATTACAAATGATGAATAATTTAGATGATTTTCCAGATACACTTATTCTATAATGTGAAAGTAATGTAGATCAATTCATCAGTTGTTTTAACGAATTATCTAAAGAGATAAATCCATAAGATACTTCCTTTTATATATAAACATTATTTCATGTACTATAATGGTGTAAATAGAGATTGTAGTTACCCATCGTTCATATGGGTTTGATATGAAAAGATATATGGAATTTAATAGAAACATTATAAACCGGGGGGAGAAGAATATGATCCTTTCAATATGCTACATGTGTGGAAGGAAACAGATACATAATTTTCATAATAGGAAGGCTAAATTTATTTATTTTATGAATGAATGTCATTGGGAAATAAAATTTAATGTGATGTGAAGTGATTAGTCAAATAAATAAACAATGAAAAAATCTAAATAAAATAGACCACCACACTCTTCTCTTTCAAATAAAAGGGGTATGGAAAATTTTAAAACCAGTGCCTAAATATGAAGGTTAATGATGAAAAATGATGTTTGAAAATACATATTCCCATAGAAAATGGATACTAATATGTTATCATTATATCTTATGTCATGAAAGATAATAAAGAGGGGATAGTTTCACCTATTATCTATTCTATAACGGCTAATATACTATTTTATTCTTAATCTACATTCTCATTTATTACAAAAACAATTTACTGAGGCTATCATAGAAAAAACTCGGCGATTATATTTTTTATTAGTTTAAAAGACCTAAAAGGTTATCATAATAACATATCTTATATATGGATCTTCCTAGATTGAAGATTGTTGGTATTATCTTCCTATAGATATCATTATTCTACTACAAATTGAATTTAATATAGTATTTGGAATGGATTTGATTTATTTATATAAATTCCACATTATTTGTTGAATAAATTAATCAGTGTATAATATTATGAACCAATATATGATCATCTATTAGAGATATGACAATTATGAACTTCAAATAGTAATTTTATCCAATTTTTTGTTCTGGATTCCTATTCAAAATGGGTGTTTATATTATATGGTTAGAGAGAATGTAAATAAGTAAAAAATTCATAATGTATGAGAGTTTTGAAATAATTTTAAAACTAGTATACTAGTCTTACACTTAATTATAAAGATCATTTATCAGAAGAACAAACCCAAGGTTCTACACCAATCACAAAGACCCTATATCGAATAGACAATTTTGAGTTGTTGTAATTAATTTAGAAACTATAAGAGAATATATAAAGGGGAATATGTTTTAAATGTTCATCACCATGTGGTGAACCAAATTTATTTCTATGGAAAATGTTGGAACAATTAGAATCTATATTTATTATCCAGAACATAACAATATAATAATTAAGAAAAGGTATCATTTTTTTATATTGATGAATTGTTTTTTATCAGATACATATAGATAATTATATTTTCCAAATTCAACATCATTCTATCTATCATCAATTGAGGTTTATGATGATGGATATACCCACAAAAATATTCTAAACTAGGTATCGAAACTATGAATATATAGTAATATTATTTTTTCTTTCTAATTCCCCAACTATCTTTATAGATTAAATGAAATGAAACTTTAGAGATCAGCCTGATAAGTTTATAAAATATTTTATTGATTATTTTTAAACATATTCAAAGAGAAATAAATATCATAATGGCTAATTAAGGATTATAATGAAGACCATAAGGAATGAGAATTGGTGTGTTGTATTTACAAAGTGTGAATTTTTTCTATAAATTTTTTTATTTATGGGCCATATAATCTCAAATTAGGGTGTATCGGGGGATCCAGCAAAGAATAATGTTATTAAAAATTGTCATGGACCAATGAATGTTAGTGAGATTTAATGTTTCTTTACATTGCAATGATATTTTTGGGACTTTTTCCTAAATTCTTCATCACTGTATAATCCACTCACCATATTAACTATTATGGGACCCAAGTTCATTTAGATAGATGAATAAGATAATAATTTCACGAAACTAAAGATAATATTACTTAGAAAACTTTTTCATACATAACCCAACATTACAGTAGTCTTTGTAATCCATAGTGATTCTTTTATAATGGGACATAGATGTATACTCATGAAATTGAATATAGTGATAGGTTATTCCAAACAACAACTAATGGTTCAATAAAAAAGTTACCTAACTCATTATTTCGATTTTATAATTCGCATTTGGGAATTAATGATATGAAGGGATTATATTTATGGATAATGTTGAGATATATATACATACTCATAATTAACATTTAAAGTTTATATTCACTGAATAAGAGTAAAATATTCACAATATAAAATGCTTGGATTTGAATAAAAATATTTAATACTTAATAAATTATAACCCTATTAATGAAAATTAGGTGGAAATACTATGAGTCAAAAGGGTCGTGCAAGATTCTCTATGATAATGTTCCCAAAAGATAAAAAAGTATTTTATTTCCAAATTATAAATATTGAAATATTGATATAATTGGAGAATTATATATTTATCTTATGAGTTTATAACCATCTATCCAATTTAGTATTAAAATGATATAGAAGGAAGTCATGGAACTAAAAAATATGGTGAGAATTGTTCCTATGTTAAATAGTGATTTTGATTGAATGGTATGGTTTGGAGACTATGAATCTATTCCATCTATAGTAGATTTGAAGATGGAGCTATAGGTTTAATATCATAGCTCAATGTTCTCTATTCAACTTGTAAGTATGAAGATGAAAAAGATTTAAATGTTTATTTATTAAGGGATGACATGAAAATAGATATTTTTGAGTATGTGGTGGGGTTCTTGGTATGTAAACAATATGAGGATGAAATATAGATGTCCAAATTGATGTTCAAAAAATTACTCATACTATAATTGAAATGGGATAACATTACAATTGATTATTTCATCTGAGTCCAAAAAATATCAAAAGGATACAATGGTATTTTAATTGTAATCGATCACTATAAGAAGTTATTATAATTTTTTCTATCAAATAATATTTATATTTTGATAAAATTTCAAAAATATATATCATGTAAGTGGTAAGGTTTCATGGATTACAAATTTTTTTTTTAATATTGTACAAAGGTTTATCTCGATGTTCTTATGATGTGTTCTCCGAGAAATGGATACGTAATTGATTTTTAATAATTAATATCATCCCCAAAAATATTTCCAGTCTAAGAGAACCATTAAAAAAATAGTTTATATTATATGGTATTGTTTTATGGATTTCAGTTTTGATTGGGATCACCACCAACTTCAAGATGAATTTGTTTAAATCAAAACCATTAAATAGATACTTATAATGGATCCTTATGAAGACCTCTATTAAAAAAATAAATCAACTCAACCATGATAGATTAAGTTTAGAGAAATTAATACATTTAGAATAAATATAGATGAGTAATTTGAAATAAATATTTATTTACTAACATATTAAGGTAGATCATATTTGGGAAAAATGGTGTGTTGAAAATCAACGAAAAGATCTAGAATTTAATGTTTCTGAAATGTTATTTCAATTTATTTCTCCATGAAATAAGGTAATGAGAATCAAAATTATTGGAAAACCACTACCTATGTATATTGGCCCCTTATTTATTATTGGTCATGTAGATATTTTATTTTATCTATTGGATCCTCCACTCTAGCTCTCTCATTTTCACAATGTGTTTTATATATCCCTCTAGGGGATGTATATACCAGATTTATCACATTTACTAATTTTTTTTATAAAACTAGAGAATGATATAAAATATGAATAAAACCCAATAGAAATATAGTATTGGATATATAAAGGGCTCTGTAACAATATTACTCACTATTTTAAAGTTATCTAGATGAATAAATAATTATAAAGAGATACATCGGCACATGACGATGTAATTAAACAAAGACATCCTCATCTGTTTTATGTGAAAGCATTCATTACACGTAACTCTGAGTTTAAGAAAACCACAATATAATTTTGAAATAAAATTATTTAATTTCATAGATAATTACTAGCTACAAAATTAGATGGTTTTACTATGACTAAATAAGTTATGAAAAAACTATGGTTCACATATATATATAAAATTTGTTCATGGTTTATTAATTAATTATAAATAAAAATAAAAATATTTTTAAATAGAAGGATATGTTTTTCTGGAAACTATTTTCATACATGCAATGTGTTTTTATGATAGGAAAATAAATTAATCTCTAATTGTGACTTATTATATTGAATTTATTTATTACAAGCTCAATAATATGTTTTTAAATTCATCAATTTCTTTCTATCCCTGGGATAGGAATTAATGATGATTAATGCAAAAAAATGAAATTAAAAAATCATTTTCATCAAATTTTTCATAGTAATTTTAAAATTAATTTCATCTCCTAAATGAAATAGAATTTTTAAGAATGGATTATTGATTTGGAATCAAGATGGGACATATTTTAAATACATGTCTTTAATTTTTAGACATTGTGAATAATTACCATGGTAAAATATATTACCTCAAGAAAGGGTGAATTGATTTTCTATATGTTAAAGTGAATATATGTTCACCATTTTTGATCTAAACAATTATTTTATGATGTAATATATACTCATAATACATTATTAATGAAATTTTAATTTAAAGGGACATATTTCCATTAAAATTACTTATAAAATATTTTATCAAAATAAAAAAAATTACTCAATTACTTTTAAATGTATATTATGTGTTAATATTGAAAAATAAAATGCCGTAATGAAATATTAACTATGATATGGAGAATAATGAAATTATTATCTAGATGGTTATTTATTTCTAATTTTTATTTATTATATAATTAAGTTTAATTCTTACACATCATCGACATAATATTACTTTAGTAAATATAAAAATAAATTTAATTACATTAAATTATTAAATATAATTTAACTTGAGTTTTTTATAGTGTTACATGAAATCTATAGATTAATATAACATATGTTATTTTTGTTAAAGGATTATATTTTATTTATATCTATCTCTTGGTGTTTTATTTTCAAATAAAATAAAAAGTTTCAAAATTGTATTAATGTTATTTTATGAAAATAATATTTTATAATATTATATAGAAATCCTAAAAAACCTGAATGTGAACAAAGTTGATACGATTTCATTGAAAATTTAACCCAATTGTAATTTATGATCCACGTTTCACCTTATACATAAAATTATCAACTAGTACAAGCCAAAAAAAGAAATTTTAGTGGTTACCGTTAAAATAGATAAACTAATGGGATAAACAAAAATATAATGATTAAAATTATACATGAAACGATACATATTTTATTGGTTGGAGAGATTTCAATAGAAATTTACATTATATTCAAATATTAACCCATTTGGATTCATTTTTCTAGAGAATTGTTTTTATATATTAAACTATTACAAAATTACAATAGTCACCCTCCTCCACATATAAAAGATTACCTAACATTTCTATTATTTAAACCTAATATAACCCTATATCTCCACAAAAAACTTAAAAAAAAGTTTCTAAAAATCACTATACACATTATAGAGGTTCCTTTCATCCAGAAATTTCAACCCTCTAATCCTTATGTGAAGATCATAAGGATTTGTTTTATATGGGAGGTAATTCCCTTAACCTAACACTTTCATTTTACATATTGTTTTACCACCTTAAAATAAAGGTAATTTATCATGATATAATAATTTTTTTACCCAAATTATAATTAAAGGTTATTCTGATTATGAAACTACCATTATCAACCCTATTTTCCATAATAGGGGAATTGAGTGTATCATTCATGCGTAGGTATAGTTTACCACATCCATGTATCGATACAAGTCATTATTCATCCCCATATATATTATGGATTGGTATTATTATTGGGTAAAAATATATTTTTTATATTTATTTTATATGTATTCATATATAATAATAATATCATATATACCTTCTTACATTTCAATATATTAGAAAATGATAATGTCGCTTATTTGTAAGTGTGGACTAGCACCTCCAAAAATCTATTTGATTAATTTTTAATTTCCAATTTAGTTTTATGGTAATAAGGATTTATATGAATAATATATATATGTTTTAATTTATTTTTTAATTATTATCTATTCTTTAATTATTATTTATCTTTATTTATTCCATCCATTAAAATTTTAACACATCATTGATGTGTACATACAACCAATTATCTCCATGAGTGATCTAATTATTATTTTCCATTATAATTTATAGATTAATATATATATTTAATTAATATTATATACATATGTGTATATATATATATATTACTTAAATTATATATATAAGATGGAACCATAATCAAGTATAATGATAAGATCAATCGAATGGTTGTTCATAGAAAGAAAGAAATATTTAACCTGAAACATTAATTTTATTGTGGGTTTTTTAATAAATGGGTGTTCAAATGTTTTAAATGGGCCATATTTGAATTTAAAAATATTTACATTCGATACCCATGATTAACAATCATGGATATTACATCTTTTTATATGAATATTCATTACATTATACATGCATACACCTGAGGACTATAATAGTTTTATTCTTTTGGAAACAAGGTACAAATTTTTACAATTTTGTGGAATATCATAAACATATCCCATAAAGATAACCCCCTTTATTACACCTACATAATATGTTTAATCATAAACAGGGGAAATGAAACATTATATTGGGTGATTTCAAATTCTCATTAAGGGTAAATAATGGAGATTCATAATCATAACATGAACATAAGGGTATAAGAACATGGGATTAACATTTGAAAAGAATAACCTACATATAAAAGATCATAATATCAAATAATGGAAATATTATTTGTTATTATAATATAATTAATAGTAAGAAAATCAAATAACATGATCAATGAGTGTATAACAAAGGCACAAGACATGAAATTTGTGGCATACACATAATCTAAGAAAATATTATGCTCAGACTACCTATCAAGACATATATAACATGTTAGGATTGAGTTAATCAGCAATGTACCTACTTTAGGCTTGATATGAACTCTCATGTACCCATTTTTTATTCTTAGTATGACCTCTCGCGTGCCCTCTTGTAGCAGGATTGGGATAACCTCTAGTGTAACCAACTGTTGTGGTCTTGGGATCACCTCTCACATACCCTCTTGTTGATGGCTTGGGATGACCGACTGTGTACCCTTTGATCTCATATAAAAATTATCATTCCCCAATTTAATGTAGGTATTTCTAGGGACCACTCTTCATATAATTAAATAATACATATTATACCACATGATAAGAAAACATTCATCACATCATGACCAATAAAAATAGATGGGTTCCATAAACATCGTATCATAACTAGTGAAATGAAATGGTTTTCACAAACATTTCATCATATCACAACATATGGAAGTGATATAGGTTACACAATAATTCCAACATAGAATAACATATTAAAGGAAGCAGGCTTCATAATCATCTTATCATGGAATAACCCACGGAAAATTAAAAGGTTACATATATAATTTTTCATCTTAAACATTAACCATTAAATGAAAGAATAATAATGGTGCACTTGGATCACATCTATAGTAAATCATAAAATATATCATACAATGTAATATTATTTAGAAAATTATTTTGATCGATCATTTAATTTTTTTAAAGAAAATATTATTTATTCATTGAAAAATACTTCTGAAATCCTAAAATTTTTTTGAAAGTCTTTTACTTTCAAAATAAAAAAAAACATATAAAAGAGTATTTCTAAAACTTTTTTATCACTATTTAAAATATAAAAAGATTAAACCACATTTACCTTGAAAATGAGCATAAAATATCATTTAAAATTTTTTTATTAAATTTTTTGAAAACATTTTTTTTAAAGAACCCAAATTTCATACATAAGAGAGAAATAATTAAGATTATAATAAAAACATGTTTTAATTGTATTATGTACCAAAGAGTTGATAAATGGTAATATTACATTATGATATAATGAATAACCAAAGGATAACATTTTTTTTTGAATTTCTGAGATATGGAACATAATAATTCATCAATGGATGCATAAACATAAAAAATATTGATATGATGAGATTGTAGAAATAAACTGTTACAACTTTGGTACCATCGAATCATAAAACCCATGAAATAATTTAATTAAATAAATCCTAAAATATCATGAAAATAAGAACATAAATGATTTAAAATTTCAAAGGGGTAATATATACACCTCTTAAATGAATATAGATGCATAATATAACATGTGTCAACAAGAAGGTAAATTAAGATATAATTTATGTATTGTGTTGTTAATTTGAAATAGAAATCCCATAAAGTAGAGATCCTAAAATTGATATATAACCACCGTAAATTATATATATAGAAATCATGAAACACATATATGTCATGACCCGACTCGTATCGGGGCACGAGCCACAACTACCCCAAGCTCGCCTCCATAGGCCAAGAGCTGGCGACCAGCTCCGAAGGAACAAAAAACTAGGGGCGACCTTTTCCCAGGAAACTGTACACACACATGCAGCTAACTCAATACCAAAGTGTAGAGAAAAGAAAGCAAGATACCACAATACTACAAAAAGGGAAACCAACATACATGCATCGACCTCTACATAGTACAAGTAATGTTCCGACAAGATAACTGAACAGAAAAAGGGGAAAAACACATGCCCAACTAGAAAGGTGCCACAAATCAACAACAGGTAAATGAAAGTAAAAAGCTAGTGAGTCTCACAACCGTGAGTCCCCCTACATCCACTGAACGCAGCCCAAGTTCTTGTGTGCTCCACGCTCCTACGTAGTCTCAGTCGACCTATCTGTCATCTACAATGGCACACCATGTGTGGGAAAAGCCCAAGTAGGGGTGAGTATAAACATTATCAGTAGGATGCCCGAAAATCTTGAGGGGGCAAAAAAGGAGACACTAAAATGGTAATCATTAGACAGATCAAGAATAGTGTAAGAGTACAAAAGATAGAGTGCAGCTAAACCCAACAAAAGGAAGGAAGTAGACTCATGCAATCCATGAGGATCTAGACACAGAAAGCATGTGGCATACCCCAGGAATCTTCACCCCTCCTAGAATGAGAGTAACTGAACCCAAGGAGTGGGATCAAAAGTAGGGTGTATATATTTGCTCGACAAGAAACCCGAACGAGTGTTTAAAAGGGTCTCTATCTCTATGCTCAGCCTAAGAGAATCCACCAACAGTTCTAATGATTTCCCTCACTGATGCCCAACAATCACGCAAGTCAAAGTGGTCTCATCATGAAACCGTACAACCAATGGTCCCGCTCCGGTAACCACAGAAAAAGGTCACTGACTAGCCACATCGAAAGAGATGAGTCTAAAAGAAGTCATTGGGTAACCCACTACCTAGCCCTACTGAAGGGTAAACCCTAATAAGTCAACGGTGACCCACTACCTAGCCCCTATGAAGGGTAGATCATAATAACTAATTGGGTGACCCACTGCCCAGCCCTGTTGGAGGGTAAACCCTAAATAAGTTGATAGTGACCCATTGCCCTGCCCCGCTAGAGGGTAAACTATAATAAAACCTCAGGTGACCCACTGCCTTGCCCCACTGGTGGGTAAACCATAAGGTCAATGGGTATCCCACTACCCAGCCTCGCTGGAGGGAAAGCCCAAAGGTCAAAGGGTATCCCACTACCCAGCCTCGCTGGTGGGTAAACCCAGAACTGGTCCAATATTTCAGCACTACCTGTTCCATCACTGGGTGTCACAAACACCACTACCGTTTGAAGGTTCAGAGTGCGTCAAAGGAACCTCCAACCAACACCCGTTCGTGTTTCCACATTTAATGAGATCTCGAAATAGGCTTGACATGCAGAAAAAGATTACACCATTGTAATCCACGGGAAAAAACACTCAAGATAGACTACTTACTCGCTTGAAATGGGCTCCCGGGGGGAAATTTATTCAACACCACTTTATGCCCATACAACACCTTGTGGGGCCCGCACCTCGGTCCTGAAAGAGGTCGGGCGAAATGCGCCACTGAGATGCTCATAAAAAACACCCCAAATTGACCATTTATACGCCCCAAATAGACGACTGATGAAAAGGTTGTAGTACGCTGCACACAACTCAATACACGGCCCTTAGGGCCCACACCTCAAGTCTAGCTTCAACGACTGAAACCAACCTAGTCAACTTCTTCTTGATGCAAGGGTCACAACGCCACTGACAGTGCCTAAAACGGACTTCGAATGCAGAAGCTGTAACTCCCCGCGTTATATACAATCGCGGTCTGGTGGGGCCCACACCTCGACCCCGAAACACGTCACGCAGATTATACCTTTTCGTTTCTTGCAGATAACCACTCAACATAGGCTATTCATTTTCCCTGAATAGATTAATGAAGCATAAGTTGTAAAAACACAACATACGTCTGAAAGCCACCTCAGGGGGCCATGCCTCGGGCCCGAATTTAGGCGGGCAGATTGCGTCATTGCAATCCTCTTGGAAAAAAACATGGAAACGTGTACTCAAACACCCTAAATGGATGTCAGAAGAAAAAGTGGGATGTCACCGTAAAACGTGCGAACCAGGCCCTATGGGTCCCACACCTTGTCTCTAACCCGAACACTACTGAAAGCATCTCAAAAAGTCAGCATGAGGACTCAGGGCACGCTTCCACTTATGGCGCGTCAATCGGACATCCCAAGCAGGAGTTAGGTACGACACAACAATTAATTAATTAATTAACTATTCACATTTAGAGTTTCGTGCCACCGAGCAATAAAACCAACTCACAAAGGTTCCGAACCAACTTGGAAGGACCGTCTTAGCTCCAGGGCCACCACATCTCTAACGACACCACAAACGGACGTCTGGCTCGCGATCCACGTTTGTCGCAACTTTAATAATAATATCTTATTAATAAATTAAAGCTCCTTGGCACACCTGTCATCAAGAACAGAACCCAAAAACCTCAAAACTGACTTTAAAATGTTCATCTCAAAGAGATGAACCCACAGCTGTAGACAGCGCATCAAATGAACGCGCTCTTTAGATAATGCAGCCCCCCGAATGCAAGGGGGCCTGACTGGGTAGGTTAACCACGACCAAAACCACTGTGGCCCACTGGCCGCGGCCTGCTCCACAAACACCATACCCCTCAGGTCCAATCCTCCATTTAGACCGACCAACTGGACGGTCTCCATTTGCACCGCCCATCAGGACTCATGTCATGCAGGTCCTTGTCACCGCCAAACACCCTGTGTCACGACCTCGGGGTCCTCCTCCGCTGTTCATGACCGGGCGGCATCGGTTCCCTCGGCTCCTCGCTCCTCTGCGCTCTGCCACATCACCACCCGTGCTACCTGCTCGCGGCCGGATCCGTACCTCGCCGCGGCCCGTGCCACCCGACGCTGCTGCCACCCAGGCTTCCCCGCGCTCCGCCTCCGTCCTCGACCAGCCGAGGATACTGCCTCCTTCCACTGTACTTACCACCACACACCGGCCAACTGAACGCCGTGACCACCTCAAATCATCGTGCCTGAGGCCACACCTCCATCCTCCGCTCGACCGCTCGACATCGCCCATGCCGCCACACACCTCAGCTCTTCCCAGAGATACCCCGGCTGCCGCACAACAGTCGGCTCTGGCTCGACCTCCAGCCGCTGGCTCTTTCCAGAGCTGAACCATCTTCTAGTACCCCCGACCACTCTGGTGATAGGAAAAATTATCCGACACCAGTTTTGGGATCCTCGGGACCGGATCTTCACAATGTTTCCCCTTGCACATCGATCTGTCAGGATTTGTGCGCGTTCAAAAATTGGAATGAAGAACGCCCATGAACGAGGAGTAAAAACTGGGACCATACGATGGCCGTGTTCATTCGGCCATCATCCAAATTCCAAAATTATAGAAATTAGACGACAAAATTAACAAAGGTGTGGAAATTAACAATAATCCTACCTTGTTTTCAATGCATGTAGTAGGTGATGCCTCTGTGAGGCTCCAGCCTTGATTCGCCAATGTTATAGTGAAGACTGCACCTCAATCCGTTGAATAATGATGTAGAACATTGAATAATGGATGAGAGAGAGAGTGGAAGAAATAGAGAGAGATATAGAGAGAGAGAGAGGAAGAAATGGTTTTCCACCAATTCCACATTTTTATATTTATAGAAAAACCACTTACTGCGGAATCCGAAATCACTGCTCCTTCTCATTTTATATCACACCAAGGCAAAAAGCCACATTTAGAACTCAACGGAAGTCTTGGATTTCCATTCCGAGGCTTTGTTCGAAATGTTTTCTAAATGATCGTCAGTGATAAAAATCACCAAGTCATTATTTCAAAATGATGATTTTTCCCCAGGGTGACATCTCTCACAGTAGGCCCACACTCACAACTTTTACACCCCGCCTAGGGTAAATGGCATGCTCCGGACACAACCATGGCCTCAGATTTATGATCTGTGCTACCATTTAGGAGTTATTCTAGATGATATTTTAAACGAATAATTTGATAATTTAATTATCCATTTCACACATCACCAACGAGCGAGGTGTCTGAACGTCCCGCACTGACTCATTTTATGTCGCGCCTTGGGTAAACACCGCATTCCTGATGCAACCGTGGTCTCATATTTCTGATCCGATCAACCATCTAAGATATATCACATTTTCATTAGTTAACCATGCCTGTGTAATATAAACACACTAACATTTTTATATAATTAATTTCGGGCACACCGGGCCACGAAATTGCATGTCGTCTGAATGTCGTGCGGTGGAATGACATCAAGGAATTTTTAAAAGTCTAAAAGTACCAAAACATGGCTTATTACATCATTCCCTCCTTCAATATTTTCATCCCAGAAAAGAAAAACTAGGAAAACCAACTCGGTATATAGAGCTCACACCTAGATCTCCCACTCCTAAGAAAACATTCACAACACCATGCTGGCACAACACATGAACCAAAGGGATGATTTGTACTTATAAGGTCTACTTCTCTAGAGTAATTTCATAGGAATTCACAAGCACCTCATCATCTGTGACACATGGAAGGCAACATGTGCCTACTCCAACTATGGGGAGGTTAGAACAAGATGGTAGGAAACCTCTCAACTACTTGTATGATTCCCGAACGGCCCAATGAAACTCGGGGGACTTCCCCGGCTGAACCTCTGCATTCTACATCGTCACTTAAATCACGATTTGTTCCTCGAACATGGTCCTATGATTCCCTCATTCAAAATACCCATCTGGTGAAACACCCAAGGATATCTGGTCACACATGTTTTCATAGTCGGTGCATCACAACTGGTACTCTTTGTGTGAGGACGCACTAGAGACACTGGTGGTCTGAGAAAACCACAAAGCGCTCTCCAAGAAGATAGTGTCTCCACATTCTCAAGGAAAATACTACCACTACCAGTAACACATAGTAAATCTTGTAGTTCTGTTTATGGGGTGTCCATCAACTTGAACTGTGCTTGATAGTTGTATCAAGGTTGACGTTGAGCATGCGAGGTACCAACAAATAGGGCAGGTGAGAAAACTCATCCAACTGCCATATGCTAGACATAGAATGCTTGTGGAATACACCACGTGTCTTTTCCCCTCTTGGAAGGAGAGTAATCCCCAAAATATGCACTCTTCCAAACCTACTAGTGGAACCTCAAGAAAAGGGAGGTCAAGCAGAAAAGCCCCACTGGAAAATCCAGAACCTGCTCTGATGCTCCACTGCAAAACCCTGCCATGAATGCACATGTCGGAGGGACTCATCCACCACACCTCAGTACTATCTGCTTTGGGTGGTACTGACTCTCCCTCGCAGTGTTGATCCCATTAAAAAAATGAATCTCATTGGGGGAAGAACACCTCGTTCCCATGCATTCAAATCTATGTCGGTAAACACCAACGCAGGGTTACACTGACGCCCGGTGTCACCCTCAATAACCCCTCAAACAAGGATCTAGATGAAAATAATACCTCACACATTATCTAACAATTTCTACTGAGAAAAGTAGAAAAGACACAAAGCATACCTCCTATCATCTCTTGTGCTGTAGGATTGTAGATATCCATAGCACACAGCCACTCGAGGGCCTGTCTGTCAGCTCCCTGAGCCTAACATGGGCCACCTAGTGGTGGTGGAAGGACCTTCAAATGTCGTCTTCCACCCAAAGTTTTTCTTTCCTTTCTGCCAACACTGCCTCCCTGGGCACCACCCTGTCCTCACCTGGGATTTTTCTGATCAAGAAACTACCTCTTCTGCAGCGGCACATCTACCAAATACCTAGAAGACTCAGCACATTAGGTTCGATAGTCTCACGCCACGTGACCTCACACCTCACAAACATAGTACAAGTCCCCAATACGGTATCTAGGTACTCTACGCTGTCCCTGACCATGTGCCTGAGTCTCATCAAGGGGAGACTTCCGGCTTCGTGGCCCTACCAATCGATGTCCCTCTGCAACAAATTTCTCTGTCACTAGTGCCTCCTCCAGCACTCTGAGATGGGTGAGGATGCACAAGGGCACTATGCTAGTGTGAATCCCCACTACAGGGACCTCTATCAAACTTCTGTGCTCTGAAGTTACCATCATGGACCACATCCAATGAGTACCGTGTAAGGTCTGTGAACCCAGTTGTGTACACAGCCACTTCCATCACTCCCCACTGAAGCTCAAGTAGCTCTCAAAACCATAAAAATCTTAAGCAAGAGAGGTATTTCTCCTCACAAAACAGCTGCTAGAAGTCATCCCATGAGATTATCGACTCATCGTGTATCTGAGTAACTCTGTCTCTACTAACGCCAAACTGCTCGGTGGAAAAACTGGCTATCAAAGCCACCATCTAACATGGCAGTGTCTGAACAAGCCTGAAGAGGCGAACCACCAATTCTAGCCAACCCTTCACTATTTGAGGGTATGTCTCACTGTAGAACCGCAGCGGTCTCTGACATTGAAACTCACGTAGAGCGCCCAAAAAGCGCTTATCATTAGCCATTGCTGCTGGTACTATCTGCAACTCCACAGGTGGAGGTGCTACTGCCTGTCCTCCTAGAGAAAGGGTAACCGTATGATGGATCTTGAACTGAGGCATCGTCGCTCATGAAATCCTAACCACGAAATAGAGCTAGTATTCTGGATGGATATCATCATGGAGACATCCTGAATCCGATCAAGGAGTATCGTGGTCAAATGAGATTATAAATATTAATAACGATGGGGAGATTACTCAAGAAGGACAATCAAAGACATAATCCTATATGATGCACGAACCAAATTCCATACAACAAGTTTCATAGTGTGCCGAGTTGACAAGTGGGTTATCAGGGTCCTGGTGAATTGATACGTTGGCTTCTGCACCATCATTGGACTCCCTGGCCTGAGAGACACTCTCGAGACACGTTGACACAATTGCCCCAAAACTCAACCAATTCCTTTTAGGGATGTCCGAACAACACCCCAAAGAATGGACCACCCCTGAGACCACTTTGTCACGACCCGACCCATACCGGGGCTCAAGCCGCAACTACCCCAAGCCCGCCTCCATAGGCCAGGGGCTGGATACCAGTGCCGAAGGCAAAAAAAACTAGGGGTGGCCTTTGCCCATGAAACTATACACACACGCAGCTAACTCAATGCAAAAGTGCAGTGAAAAGAAATCAAGATACCACACTGCTACAAAAAGGGAAACCAGCATACATGCATCGACCTCTACACAGTACAAGTAAAGTGCTGACAAAATAACTGAACATAAAAAGGGAAAAAACACTCACCCAACTAGAAAGGTGCCACAACCTGCCAATATGTAAATAGAAGTAAATAGTTGGTGAGTCTCCCACCTGGGAATCCTCCTACGTCCACTGAACACAGACCAAGCTATTGTGTGCTCTATGCTCCCCCGTAGTCTCAATCGACCTGCCTGTTGTTTTCTAGGGTACACCAAGTGCAGGAAAAGCCCAAGTAGGGGTGAGTATAAAGTTACTCAGTATGTTTCCCCGATGGCTCGAGGGAGAAACAAAGGAGACACTAAAACAGTGAGCAGTAGACAGATGAGGAATAATGTAAGAGTACAAAAAACGAGTGTAGCTCAACCCAATATAAAGAAGGAATTAGACTCACCCAATCCAAGAGGATCTTGTCATGGAATGAACATGGCATACTCCGCGCGTCTTCGCCCTTACTAGAAGGAGAGTAACCGAACCGAAGGAGTGGGAAAAAAAGTAGGGTGTATATAAATGCTTAAAAAACTGAACGAGTGCGTAAGGGGATCTCTATCTCCAAGATCAACCCAAGAGAAATTGGCAATAGTTATAAGGATAGCCCTCACTGATGACCAAAAATCCTACACGTCAAAGCGGTCTCATAACGAAACCGTACAACCAAGGGTCCTGCTCCGGTAACCACAGAGAAGAGTCACTAAATAGCCACATCAAAAGGGATGAGTATGAAAGAAGTCGTCAGGTAACCAACCACCCTGCCCCGTTGGAGGGTAAACCCCAATAAGTCAATGGTGACCCACTGCCCAGCCCCACTGGAGGGAAGACCATAATAAATCATTGAGTGACCCACTGCCCAGCCCTGCTAGAGGGTAAACCCTAAATAAGCCGATAGTGACCCACTTCCCAGCCCCGTTGGAGGGTAAACCATAATAAAACATCAGGTGACCCACTGCCCAGCCCTGATAGAGGGTAAACCCAAAAAAGTCAATGGTGACCCACTGCCCAGCCCCACTAGAGGGTAAAGCGTAAGGGAAATGGGTATCCCACTACCTAGCCTCACTAGAGGGTAAACCCTAACGTCAATAGGTATCCAACTACCAAGCCTCGCTGGAGGGTAAACCCGGAACTGGTCTGATATCTCCGCACTACATGTGTCATCACTCGGTGTCACAAACAATGCTACCGTGGGTAGGTTCAGAGTGTTTTAAAGGTACCTCCGACCAACCACCTTTCATGTTTCCACACTTAATGAGATCTCGAAAGAGGATTTGCACGCCCAAACTGATTACACCGTTATAATCCTAGTAGAAAAACACACGAGATAGACTACTTACTCGCTGGAAACGGGCTCTCGGTGGAAAAGTTATTCAACACCGCTTTATGCCTATACGACGTCTCGTGGAGCCCACACCTCATTCCCGAAATAAGTTCGGAGAACTGCGCCATCCAGAATCTCTCGAAAAAATACGCTGAATGGCCTATTCATATGCCCCAAATGGATGCATGATGAAAAAGTCACAGTACGCTACACACAGCTCAAAAGATGCCCAATAGGGCCCACACCACAAGTCTGGCATCAATGCCTGAAACCACTCTGGTCAACTTCGTCTCGATTCCAGGGTCCCAACACTGCTGACAGCACGTAAAATGGATTCTAGATGCAGATTCTACAACCACCGCGTTATATGCAAACAGGGCCCTATGGGGCCTTGCACCTCGACCCTGAAACACGTCACACAAATCATACCGTTGCGTTCTTTGTAGATAACCATTAGACGTAGGCTATTCATTTTCCCTAAATGAACATATGAAGCATAATTCGTAAAATTGCAACATACATCCGAAAGCCGCCTCATGTGGCCCACTCCTCAGGCCTCAATTTAGGCAGGCGGATTGCGTCATTGCAATCTCCTTTGAAAAACACTCGGAAACGAGTACTCAAACACCCTAAAAAGATATCGGGTGAAAAGGTGGTGTTTCACCATAAAACGTGCGAACCAGGGCCTGTGGGGCCCGCACCTTGTCTCCAACCTGAATGCTTTGGAAAGCTTCTCAAAACGTCAGCACGAGGACTTGGGTTACACTGCCGCTGATGGCGCATCAATCAGACATCCCAAGCAGGAGTTAGGTCTGACGCAACAATTAATTAATTAATTAATTAATTATTCACATTTATCGTTTCGTTCCACCAAGCAATGAAACCAACCCATAAAGGTTCCGAACCAACTTGGAAGGACCTCTCAGCTCTGGGGCCACCGCGTCTCTGACGGCAGCTTAAACGGACGTCTGGCTCATGAGCCACGTTTGACGCAACTTTAATAATAATTTATTATTATTAAATTAAATCTCCTCGGGTCTCCTGTCTTCGAACACAGAACCCAAAAACCCCTAAAATCACTTTAAAAGGTTTTTCTTGAAGAGACAAACCCACAGCCGCAGAGGGCGCGTCAAACAGACGTTCCGTTTAGAAAATACGGCCCCCCGAATGCAAGGGGGCCTGATCGGTCCGGTTCTCCCCAGCCGGCCCGAACCAAACCACCGACCCATGGTCCAGCCGCTGGTCCGGCCCGAACTACTGCGGCCTGCCGGCCGCAGCCTTCTTCACGAACACCGGACCCCTCGGGTCTGGTCCTCCAAAGCAGACCGGCCACTGGCCGGCCTCCGCCCGCATCGCCTAGCAGGACCTGCGACATGAGGGTCCTTGTCACCGCCACACACCTTGAGGTGAAAACTCGGGGTCCTCCTCCACTGACCGTGAACGGATGGAACTGGTTCCATTGGCTCGCCGCTCCTCCATGCTCCGCGATGCCTCTAGCCGGACTACCTGCTCGCCACCGGCTCCGCACCTCACCGCGGCCCGCGCCGCCCGATGCTTCTACCGCCCAGTCTTCCCCGCGCTCCGCCTTTGGCCTCGACCAGCCGATGTCGCCGCCTCCTTCTGCAGTACGCACCGCCACATGCCGAAACACCGAATGTCATGGAGGCCTCATCTCGCTGCACCCAAGGCTGGACCTCCGGCCTCCGCTCGACCGCTCGACACCGCCAATGCCGCTGCCCACCTCGGCTCCTCCCAGAGCTACCCCGGCCGCCGCATGACAGCCGACTCCGGCTCGACCTCTGGCCGCTGGCTCCTGCCGAAGCCAAACCTTCGGACAGTCCCCCCGACCAATATGGTGATCAGAAATATTATCTGACACCATTTTCTAGATCCTTGGGACCGGATCTTCACAACACTGCCCTTTGCTCATCGATCCATCAGGATTTGCGTGCGTCTGAGAATTGGGATGACGAACGCCCAAGAACGTGGAGTAAAAACGAGGATTGTAAGATGGTAGTGTTCCTTCGGCCATCATCCCAATTCCAAAAATATAGAAAAGAAATGACAAAATTGACAAATGTGCAGAAATTAACCAAATTCCTACCACGTTTTTGATGCACATCATAGGCGATGTGTCAGTGAGGTTCCTTCCTTAATTCGACAATGTTTTGGAGAAGACTGCACCTCGATCCGACGAAAAAAGATGAAGAACACTGAAGAAAGGATTAGGGAGATAGATAGATAGATGAAGAAAGAGAGAGAGAGAGATTGAGAGAGAGAGAGAGAGGAAGAAATGGGTTTCCCACAATTCCACATTTTTCTATTTATAGAAACACCACTTAGCGCGGAATCTGAAATCACCGTGCCCTCAAATTTTATACCGCTCCTAGAAAAACTGAAACATTTCGAACTCAAAGGAGGTCTCAGATTTCCATTTTGAGGCTTCGTTCGAATGTTATTCGAAAGTATCTTCAGTGATAAAAATTACCAAGTCATTATTTCAAGATGATGATTTTGCCTCTAGGTGACATCTCTCACAGCAGGCCCGCACCCGCAACTTTGTCACCCCGAGTAGGGTAAAGAGAATGCTCCAGACAAGACCGTGCTCTCGGATTTACTATCCGAGATACCTTTTATGAGTTATTTAGGAAGATATATTAAATGAATAATTTGATAATTTAATTATCCATTTAACACACCGCCAATGAGGGAGGGGTCCAACCGTCACGCACCGACTCATTTTATGTTGCGCCTAGGGTAAAGAACGCGTTCCTGACCTAACCATCATCTCAGATTTCAGATTTGATCAACCGTATAAGAGATGTCAAATTTTCATTAGTTAACCACGTGTGGATAATATAAAAACACTAACATTTTTATAAAATAAATTCGTGGAACATCGGGCCTTGGAATTGCACACCGTCTGAATTCCCTGCTCTAGAATGACATCAATTTTTTTTTCAAAGTCTCAGAGTCCCAAAACCTAGGTTCTTACAATTCATGGGAGTTTTATACACCACATGAATGAATGATCGGGTGAATATATCATGTGTCTCGTGAAAGTAAAAAGTGAGATGAAAATAACTTATCTTAAGTCCTGAATTTTAATATACTAGTTCAATCCTCATGTAAAATAAATATTATTTTATTATAAAAATAATTCATAATAATATTATTTTTAAATCATACCTTTTTATATTATTATTAATATTTATTAAACATTTACAAAAAATTCCTTGTTAATGTGGGGTTTTGGGTAACAACTTATTTGTTTTTGTTTATGTTTTGATTTTATTATAGGTTTGGTTCCCTAAAATAAATCATGATTTCATCATATCAAGAATGATAAAAATGATATAAATATCATATATATTCATTATAATTTTATTTATAATAATATATAAAATATATAAATTGGAAACTAAATACACCGTTAATGGAGAGGGGTATGAATATTGTTTTAATTTTCCCTTCAGATTTAAATAATGAAATGTATATGCGATATTATCATATCAGAATATTTTTATTTCGTATGTTTCAAATATTTTTATTAAACCTATAATAACCCTGACCCTAATAGACTATATTCAAGGGGTTTTTATTATAATGAAATCTATACAAGTGATTACATCACCAATGATCAATTAGATTAGTAGTCATCAAAAAGAAGATACATAAAAGGATCCCTTATCACACTGGTAATTAAAAATAGAACATAAAAAAGGAAAGCAAACTGCATCCTTGAAACATATTCAAAAATTAAATATTCATCACATGGGGAAGCTAAAATGATAAAATGTTGAGCTCAAATACTAATTAAGTGTTAAATGAATCAATAATAAGTGAAACAAAGTCAATAAGGCATAATCATTATGATAAGGTAACTAAATAGAAAACACATTACATCAATATTCTAATAATTAAAATGAATCCATATATTTTATCATAGTGAAAATGTCATGGAATTTAATAAATAAATACTTAATGAAGAAAATTCTAGTTTTTTGGACACCATGCAACTGGAACATGAAACACTATAATCAAGACAATTCAGTTTAGGTCTGTGGGTAGAAACCTGTCTGATTCTTCTTAGAAATGAAAAAGAATTATATTTCTAAGAATGTTTTGTCTCATGAGAAATTTCTATGCATTGAGGGGATTTCTATAACTGGACCTCACCCATCACTACCTGTCCAAATCATTCTTCACATATTGATTTAATTCATGAACACAATGACTTATCAAATTATCCATATTGATTAAAAACAATTTATCAATATTTCTCCAATTAAAACAACATTAAAAGAAAATAATATATAAAAAATGGTAGATCGATAATACAATAATCATATCAATGATAAAATAAATATTTTTATTTAATGAAATATTCAATTAATGATGATTTAAATAAAATGGAAGTATACATACACCACACACAAGGAATAAGTGGTCAATAAGGCATAACAAAAGGGAATGCAATACTTGTGTCCGTAAAATAATGTATTTAAATTACACATGGACATTTATAAGGTAGCATAGTCATAAATAATGATAAATGTTTTCAAACATAAGTTAGAACTTGTAATATGAATTTTTAATAAACATTATAAATTAGCCACATTAGTGTGGTTTAAGTAAAAATATTAAAGAGTATTTAAATTGGAAAAAATAAGAACTATTTAAATAAAAACATAAATAAAATATGATAAAATTTCATGATGAAAATATTGATTTTATAAAAAAATTATGTTTTAAAATATACTATAAAATGTATTTAAATATGGGTATAAAATTGGGAACTACCCTTAAATATGTCTTTCTTATCAGAAGGAATTGAAATGGGGGCCTTTATAAAACATTTATTTTCCATTGGAATAAAGATGAATTGATATAGGTTCATAGTATTGGATCATATAAATATAATTTAATAGGATTACATAATATTAATTAATAATTACATTTGGGTAAATATAGATTATGTATAACTCGAAGGAAAAATGGAGGGTTGGAAAGAATCCCTTACCGTAAGTCCAAAAGTTTTATGCACTAGAACTTATGTCCTGGATAATTAAATTAGATTCATTAATAATTTAATTTAGATCCTCTTAAAGAATTATTTTAATTTTTTGGATTTTTATTGAGTTCATTTATGTATTTTCATATGAGTTATAAAATTCAATTTTGTTGTTCTAGAGTGTTTGTTTCCTTAGTTTTCATGATTTGTTCACTTATATACATGTATTAAAGATCATGTAAAATTTGAATAGTTATCAAAAATTTAAATTATAAGTTATTAATGAACATATAGAATATTAAATGTTATTATATATCATTTTTTTCGATATTTTTATGAATCATTATATAATATGTTAATAACAAACATTTAGATTATTTTGGTGTTTTTTATCATCACCAACTAGATTTTTTTATAAATAATATTTTGAATATAAACATGTTATATATGAATAAATAAAGTTTTAATATAAATTTTAATATCTATTTTAACAACTTAAATGGTTTCATGACTAGTCTTGAAGGTGGTATTAGAAAATGAAATACCATGATCCACGAATCTGTTGAATAGAAACCTCTAGGACAATGTTTTCATTTTTTGACAGAAAGGGGGAGAGAAGGGAAGTTATAGAGGGTATAGAATAAATAAACATTAAATTTTATATAATATATAGGATTTGTGATGTTATATCATATAGGGGTGGTGAGTGAAGGATAATGAAAGAAAATAAATAGAAAGAGGGAGAGTGAAAGTTTTACTTCTTGAGTGTCATCTCCTCGAGAAACTCATTAAGAGAATTGTAAATAGACTTTTGGTGAGATCAGATATACAAGAACCCAGGGAATATTTTTTCATTGTAATTGGGTGTAATATTAGTGAGTTCCATGTCTTCTAAGGTGTGAAGATATTCGGTGGAGGGGGGGGGGTATTTATAGTTTTAAGAGAGGGGTGTTGTTAATTATTTTATTGATTAGTTTATTACATTAACTCAATAGAATCCATAGTATGGATTTTTGTGACTAAATTTAGTACATAGAGTATATGGTTTTCAAATAGTGCCTACTTACTTCATTCATGTCTCAAAAATTCATGTACATGTCTTTAATAATTAAACATATTACCATATTTCACTATTCAACAAAAATGAAAACGTATTATAAAAATTCCAAAAATTCACTCTATTTTTTTATACATGTAAATTAATAAATGGACTCCATTCTATTGAAATTATATTCTAAATATGGGAAATTTAATTTTTAATTAAAATCATCATTTATTTAAACATTTATGATTTTGAAATTATAACAAATTTTATGACCCTCTGAAAAATCAATTAAAATCCCATAAAAATAACATATGATCATAATAAAAAATATTAATTTATCAATATATACTGTGAAAAAAAAATACTTTTAAAACATCATATTATTTATCATATGGTAAATAAACATTTACACTTTACAAAATTCCAAAACATAATTAATCATTTTTAATATAATTATTTATTTATTATATGATATAAATATTTCTTGATTTCAATTATGAGATACCTAAATTATATTTATAATTTCTTAAGTGATTTTATTAATCTAATAGACACATTATAATATCTAGAAATTACATTAGTATTCCAATGTTCAGGTTAATATTAAATAGTATATCATTGTTTATTTTTTGTAACAAAAAATAATGAATAGATTGAATTTATTTAAGAAACAAACATACCATATAATCTTTGGGTGTTATATTGTTCCCTCCATCAGAAATTTGATTATCAAAATTATTCATGAATATTTCCTTCTAAGTAGTTGTGGGTGGTTCTTTTTAATAACATCTTCAGGTTCCAACATTTCTTATTCCATTTTATCATTTCTCTTAAATAACATTTTCTATTTGAGTAATCCAATTTCTAAATACTTTCTATCTTATATAATGAATCACAATAGGATATTCACATTATAAAAAACAAGGTTCCAATTATGTTTCTTCATAGATGAGTACATTTTTTTGGGTCTAGCATTTACATCATTAATAATGATATGTCGAACACATCAGGAACATTGGGGGATACCTGGTCGTATTTCCAATAACTAAGCTACAAATACAATTATTTAGAGAATTTAAAATGGTCTAATTTACATGGGTCTCAGTGTCCCTTTCTTACCAAACATTTTTACAAACTTCCATACAGATATTTTTCGAAATATGTGATCAACCACTTAAAATTCCAAACCATTTCTTTGATTATCAGCATAACACTTTTTCCTACATTGATCTACTTTAATATGAGTGTAATTTTTCTATAATTTTGTTATTGTATCTTCAATATGTTATAGTCCTATAATTTTCTACTCACCAACTTCATCCCAAAAAGATGTAGTTCGGCATCTATTTCTATATAGTGATTTATTTAGCACCATGTTAATACTTTAATGGAAAATAATATTATAGAAAAATTCTACCAAAGATAAATATTTATATAAAATTACTTGAATGTAAAGAGAGAAATATCTAAAAATGTGTTTTGATATTTGAATAGTCTTTTCAGACTATCCATCTGTTATATGGTGATAAGAAATACTCAAATGAAGCTCAATATCAAAATCCCTCTAAATAGAGTTACATAATATTGTGGTAAAATGGGGAACTTTATAAGAAAAAATCAATAGAGGTGGACCATACACTCTTATGAATTCATTAATATAGTTTCCTTCTAGGAATTAAAGATGTAAATAATCTCTTATACCAAGAATATTTGATAAATGTTTATGTTGATCAACAATAACCCATATTGCATCATTCATTCTGGGGGTATTTGGTAATTAAATAATGAAGTCCAGAGTAATCTCAACCCACTACCACATAATAATTGGTAGAGGTTGCATGAATTATCTATAATTATTTCTCTCATCCTTCAATTTTTGACAAAATAGATATATTGACACATAGTTTTCAATTTCCTACTTCTTGTTTTCCCACCAAAAATTTTCCTTCATATCTCTTTACATATTGGAACTACCAAGGTGTATGAAGAAATTTCATCTCTGAGAATCATCTAATAGTTCAATTTTTATTCTATGTATTGATGGAAAACATAACCTCATTACATATTTCATAATTTTATCCTCATACAAGAAGTCTTCTATCTTCAATCCTTAATAACATTAATTTGTTTTAAATTATAATCATGATATTGATAAATTTTTATCTTCTCCGGTAAATATGGTTTAGAAATAAATTTAAAAAGTAGTGATTTCTCCCTTAAAAATTATCATATGAATATTTAATAAATTGAGGATAATTATATAATTCTCAATACACATTTTGATTAGTATTCCATTATTTATCCTACATAATGCATGTGCTACCTTATTTTCTTTTTCTTGGATGGTAGTGTATTGATCAATCATAATATTTGTGTAACTCAAGTTACTTTATTTCCACAATGTTTATTTCATATAATGTAATGGTTTATTTTAAACACTTGTTATCTATATAAATATCACATATTTAACCATAGAGATAGTGTCTCTATATCATTATAGAAACGATTGTGGCTGCTAACTCAATATCAACAGTTGGATAATTTTGTACATGAATCTCCAAATGGATTGATGTATATGCAATATATTTATCATTTTTAAGAATTAAAAACCCAATATTATGTTATATTCATCACTATATATTACAAACCCATCAGTTCCTAATGGTTAAGTCAAAATTGGAGCATTGAGTATGATTATTTTCATTTATTTTAAAAATTATGTATATTATTTTCTCTCTATGAACATTATCTATACACAAGAAAGTTTAGTTAACAGGTTCTGCAATCATGTGAAATAATGAAAAAAACATAGATAGTAACCTAATAATTCAATGAAATTACATAACTTAGATATGTTATTTGGAGGATGACATTGTTGGTTTTCTTTTGTATTCAAAGGATCAACTGAGATTTCATCCTTAGAGATAACATGTTCGAAAAAAAGAAATTCCCAAGAAGAAAAATTGAAACTTTCAAAATTTAACATATAAATCATTCCTTCATGGAGTCTCAAGAATAACCTACAAGTGATTATCATGGTTTGGATAACTTTTAAAATACACCAAAATTTAGAAAATTATTATTACAAAAAATCATAAAGATATAACATAAAAACTCAGTCCATTAGATCAATGAAAAAAGAGGGTTCATTAGTCAACCCAAATTGTGTTACTCTTACCTTATAATGTTCATACCTCATCTGAAATGGTTTCTTTATAATATCTTCCTTCATTAGTCACACGTAATGATACCAAAAATCAATGAAAATCTATGAGAATATTCAGCTTTGTGATCGTGATTAAATAAATCATCAATATGAGGTACATGATAGCTCTTTATTATTTTAATAGAATTTATTTCTCTATAGTCAATGTTTTACCTCCAGGATCAATATTTATTTTTAAAAATGTGAATAGTAGATTCCCATGAAGAAACATTTTGGTGAATAAATACCTTATTACTCAACTACCCTAGTTGTTTCTTCAAATCCAATGATGTTCTTGTATCAGGGATAAAATCAATGGTAAAATCAACTTCCCACTCTGGGGAGTGTCCACATAATTAAATAAGAAAAAAATTATATTTATTCTTATAAAATTGGTACATCCTCTATTTGAATATTACTTTCCTCACCCCATGATTAATTTGTATCTTCCTCCCTAAGAATTTTATTCTTCAGTATTACCGGTGGTGGATTTAGATAATAATCAAATTATTAAGTTACTTCTCTAAATATAAGTGATTATATATCTTCTTCACATATCGTAATATCCTTATAAATATTCTAGATCAATGACCACCATTTATCATCATTTCCCTTGAAAACATATACTACTAGTACTACCTTTTCATTCTAATATCATCCCTATTTTAGAAATATATTTTCAAGGGACTTGATCCACTACTCAAAGAAGATTGGATTAGTAGTCCCACTAAAATATGGGGGTTTCTTTAATATCAATTGAACTAATATATGTATAGTATTGGTTTTCATCATAACCTAAGTATATAGTCCTAATATGGTCATGATCTTCTTAACACCAACACTTACTTTAATGACTTTCTTAGTGGGGAAATCCCTACATTTTCCGCAAGTATTGGTTCTCTTTCTTCTATTAGGATCCATAACAATATAATGGAACACAATATTTAAGATCATAATTATGATTAATATGGTGCCATAAATTCATTATAATGAATTATTATAATTATCATGTTTTTTAACATCTAGTTTCCAGGGATTCTATTAAAACTTCTCTAATACCCACCGTAAAAACCTCAACCCCGATATCCTAGAGTTAGTGGTTATTTTAATAAAATGGAATATATATGATAGATAAAATAACCCATGATTTATTAGATTAGCAGTCTTGAAGAACTAGATTCACACATGGTTCCCCTATTACATTAGTAATTAAAAATAGAACATAACAAAGGAAAATAAACTCCTTACTTAAATCTTATTAAAATATTTCATCTTTATATCATTTAGTATGAGAAAGAAACAAATATCTGATCTCAAATGATCATTATGGGTTACATGAATCAATAAAACTGAAGCAGTGTCACTAAGGAAAAGAAATTATCGAAAGGTAAATAAATGAAAAAAACATTCCCTCAATAAATTGAGAATGAAATTTCACTCATTTATTTTTTTCATAGGGAAAATATCATGGAATTTAGTAACTGAGTACCGAATGAATAAAATTCATATTTGTTTGGACATAATGTATCTAGCACTTGAACCATAACCATCAAGACAATATTCATTATGTCTGATTGTAGAAACCTGTCTCATTCAACATGGAAGCAAACAAAAAGTATTCTCGCTAACTATTTTGTATGATGAGCCATGTTGATGAAATGAGGGGATATCTATAATTGGTAAAAATTGGTAACTCTATGTCGAAATAATATTTCATACATATATTTAGTTTATGATCAATAAGACTTATCAAAATATCCTTATTGAATAGAAAATGAAAATCTATCAATATTTTATATGTTAAAAGAATATTCGAAGAAAAAACATTATGAAAAAATGGTATATGGATAAGAAAATAATCATATCATTATTATAATAAATATGGATATTTAATGAAATCCTTAATGAATTATGATCATAAATTAAAGGGAAGTATACATACACCACACACATTGAATAAGTGGTGAATAATGCATAACCAAAGGGAATATCATAGTGGTCCGCATAAAAGAATAGATTTAAATCATTCATGAAAATTCAAAAAGGAAAATAGAAATATATCATCACAAATTATTTCCAACTGAAGTGAAAACATGTAAAAATATTGTTTAAGAAACATTATTAATGATCCACTTTAGTGCATTTTAAAGGGAAATATTAAACAGACTTGAAAGAGAATGAAAGAGTAATTTTTTTTTAGAAAACAAAAATTAACTAATATAGATTTTCATGATAAAAATATTGATTTTAGAAAAATATTAATGTCATAAAATATATTATGGAGTTTATTGAAAATTGGTAATAAATTTGGAAGTTCCCTTAAATTGAGCTTGCTAATCGGGAGGAATAGAAAAAAAGAAACTTTTATAAAACATCCATTTCAACATGGAAGAAAAAATAATATAGATAAGTATATATGTTTTGAGTATACACATATAATTTTGGAGGATTGAATAATATGAATTAATAATTACAGTTGGGAAAGTGAAGTAAAGCATAACCCGAAGGAAAAAATGGTGGTTCAGAAATAATCCCTTACCTTATGACCGAATGTGTTTTGATCATGATATTAATAACATGGATAATGAAAATATATTCCTTAAAAATTTAATTCACAGAATATTAAACATTTATTTTCATTATTATAATTTTATAATGTTTTAGTGGCCTTTTTGATGAGTTATATTATTAAATTTATCATTCAGGAGAGTTTGTTTTCATGAATTTCATGATTTGTTAACTTGTATACATATATTAAAGATCATGTAAAATGTGAATAGATTAATAGAATTGATATTATATGTTACTAATGAATGTATTAAATTTTAAATGATATAATATATCATTTTTGTGATATGATAATTATTCATAAGATAAAACCTTATTAATAACTATTATGATTATATTGGCATTTTTTCGATCATCATAGAGTAGTTATGTTTTATTAGAAAATATTATATATCTATTGTATTAAAAGAACAATAAATATTTTATAATATAAATTTTAAAACCCAGTTTTACATTTATAATGGATTTATGACCATATTTTAAGGTGGTATTATAAAATAAAAAAGCATCTTTCATGACAGTGGTGAATCAACACCTCTTGGATGATGTTTACATTTTTTTTAAAAAAAGGGGGTGAGAAAAGAATTAATGGTCGAAATACCACTAATATAATTACATTACATTATATGTACCATATTGGATTTATGATGTCACTTTCTAATAGGGAAGGTGAGGGAAGGATAACACATGAGCCTCAGCCCGGTTGGTGAGGACTCCTTAAGTGCATCCAGGCGACACGAGATCAAATCCAGGAAGAGGCATATTTTCGGGGGTATTGTAGCATTAATGTAGAAGGTAATGTAGTTGAAACTATAGTAGGTACTATAGAAGCCGAAAGTATTCCTTCATTTGGGTCTTCGGGCCACCGATTTGGTCCATGAGTCCTTTAAGGCCATCAGCCCACCCCAGGCCTATGGTTTAGTAAGGCCTTCGGGCCTCCTCAAGGACTTTAGGCCACCTTAAGTACTTCAGGAAACCTTATAGACTTCAGGACAACATAAGTGCAGATGAAAACCAGAAAACCAATAAGGAACAAGCTCTTGAAAGAGGATAATCAAGGAGATTTCACTATTGCATAAGATAAACTGGTTGTAAGAATGATAGGGTATGTCACCTACTATCGGGACAAGCTTGTTCATGCATGGGAATGCCTAGCTGAGTAGCCATGCGAAGGTAGAGAGTTGATTTCACGATAAAGATGCTAGGGAGGAGTAGTTCCAAATAGTTAGCCTGGGTTGCCTGTAATGTTTGAAGCTTACGGGTAATGAATTCCTCTAAGGCCTACAGGCCATGTAATACATACACCTACGGGCATTATAAGGATTCCACCTCACCCCTTGATATGTGGATTATCAAAAATCAATAAAAAAACGAAGGTCTTCCGGTCATTGTAGGTGAGGGAAGGTTAATAAAAGAAATGAAATTCAAAGAGAGAGAAGGAATGTTTTACCTCTTGTTTTTTATCTCCATGATAACTTCCTTAAAGGGATATTGAAATGGCCTCTCGGTGAGACGAAAAATAAAAAAACATGGGGAATAGGTTTGGTATGGGAAGTGAGAAAAATATTAGCAACCTACATGTCTTATATGTTTTGAGAAGAATATGTAATGAGGTGATGTATTTATAATAGAAAGATATGGGTGTTTCTGATTATTTTAATCATTAGTTTATTTCAATACAATCAATATTATTGATTCTTGAGAGAAAATATAGTAACCAGAGCATGTGAGTTTGTGATAATGGCCACATACATCATCTATGACTCAATCCTAACTCAAACATTTATGTATTTGGCTGAATTGTTAGATACCATAAATTTTTGTATATCACTGTTCACCAAAAATTCAACTATCATATAAAAATAAAAACACTCAACCTATAAATTTTTTGATGTATGAAATAAAATTATGGACTCATTTTATAAAAATAATTATTTAAAAATGAGAAATTTAATGATAAATTAAAATATCCATTTTGTTAGAAAATTTATGATTTCCAAATTACCACTAATTTATGAAAAATTAAAAAATAAATTAAGGCCCCATAAAATTATATTATAATAATATGAAAATAAAATATTATTTTATGAATCCATTTTTTGAAAATATATTTTATATTAAAACATTATATTAACTGTAAAATTGTAAAAAATCATTTACACTTTAAAAAATTTGATCACTTAATTTATCAATTTAAAACACATAATTACATATTATATGATATAAATATATCCTATTTTCATTTATGAGGTACATAAATTTTATTTATAATTTTATTGTGTGGTTATTATTCAAATGGCTAGATTATTATTCATAATAGTTACAATAATGTTCTAACAGTCATGTTAATATTTAATTGTATATCGTGTTTTATTTGTAAAACATAAAATATTTAATGGAATTAATTTCTTTAATAACACACATACCATATTATCATGTGGTTTTATAAAACCCATCCTTAATACATTACATGTAAGGCTTGAATGAATCACATCGCTTGGGGGGCGGTAGTCTTTCGTACATAGAACAAATTTATAGTATTCCAACAAAATGGAACGAATGAATGTATTTTTTATATAATAATTAAAAAGAATAAATTTATCATTTTTATGATATATATTATATATAAATAATATTATATCTATATTCCCAACAATGAAAGGTGGTAATGGAAAAATAAATGACATCGGTTTCTGAGGTAGTAGTCTTCCATTCACACAAATAATGATTTAGTAACCCATTTGATGGATGTGTGTGTGTTTTTAGGCTATTACATTAACATATAAAAAATATATTTTTCAGATACTGGGGTTATTATATAACCATTATATAAATATATATTAATGTTATCAAGGAATAAATAAAACGAAAACTTTTATTAATGATCATTACCTATTATGTATGTATCTCTTTTTTGTTTATACCAATGGCCTTCTTGGGTTGGATATATATCCAAATTAATGAATATAACATGAGAGGAGGGATTTTGAGAAGTGTTTTGGGAAGTTATTGTCTAAAAGAATTTGATTTTAACGTGCGAAGAGAGGTGAAGAGTTATGGCCTTTTATAGGTGAAGTGAGTGATAAACTGGTTTATTTTTGAAAGAGATAATTCAACCCAAATTTTTCAATGTCAAGTGGATCCAATAAAATAAATATATCGATAAATTAAGTAATAATTACAATATATTTACATCCTATTATTTTTTTACAATTTTCTAGGTCATTGTACCTTTAATATTCAAATTTTGTTGTTTAGTAAACATGTTATTCTCTTAATCTCCATGATATATTTGTACTGTTTTATCTATAAATGTAGTAATAAATTAATCTGTACACATTATAAATTAGATATTATTCTTATTATAAATATTTAATCCATTTTTCTAAATTAAATTAATAAATTCTGTTGAAATTTATTTAAAATTTATTCATGTATATGAGACGAGAGAATCTATATGTTCATTGGTTTAAAATGTCTCCATACCATATTTCAAATATCAATTTTCTCCAATGACCTAAAATTATGTAATTCACTAAACATCAAAAAATGAAAATTCTCAAGAAAATAGTAAACATTATTCCCCTTCAGATAATTTTGATATTCAAATTTCATAAAATGTGTCTATTTTGTCAAATTTAATTTTTAAATGTCTAAAAAATATATACATAATTATTTCTCTATTAAAATACTGTAAAACTACCTTTTAGAAAAATACATCGTTTTATACATACAATTCTATTAATATTTATATTTTGACTAGAAAAAACATAAGAAAAATTTGAAATAGTTGAAGTAATATAATAATATATATATATATATATCATTTAAATCAATCAAACTTTTTTGGTTTAATTTATTTAGATAAAGCATGAATATGCATAGAAAAGTAGTTTTATTATAATAATAATTTATTTATTTTAAAATATTTCTTAAATTAATTTATAATTAATTATTTAAGAAATAATTCATACGGAAACCATGAATAAAAAATTTAGATATTTGTTTAATCATTTTTCATTGATATAATCTTAATTTATAGGTGATAACTATACTAATATTTTATTAATATGACATGTTTTCTTTAAACTAGTTTTTGCATGTAACACAAAATTAGATCTTTGTTGTGAGTAGAACAATCTAAAAATGGTATTTCCTTTAACAAAAGAAAAAAAATCCATGTTCATGGGCCTAAATAAAAACCATGTGTTACATTTAGCAAAAAATTAAATAGGTGTTGCAGATAAAGACATATTAACATAGTAAATCATGAAATGAATTCTATGAATGTATATTAATTTATTTGAAAAATAATTATTTAAAAAAAATTTGGGGAGTTAAATTATACCCCCGGTTAAAATTAATGTCTCCCATGAAATTCATCCAGACAATCAATGTTTTAATAATTGAATGTTCCATTCCATGAAAAACACGTCACAATAATGAATACTAAAACTACCATTAAAAAGGGAATGTTATAAACATAATGATTACCAATGTAACTCATTACTAGTTTTCCACATTGTAGATATATTTGGGATCTGAAAACATAGACATATATGTCAAAAATAAAACCCCGCTATTGATAGATAGTGATAGAAAACATTTTGAGGATAAAGTTGATGATCAAAAATCCATAAAACAGAGAGGCCTAAAAATGTTCATTTATATCATAAAAATGGATGATAAGAGGACAAAATTTTATTTCAAGGAATTTTTCTAAAATTTAAATAAAGATCAATATAATATATACTTGATTTCATTTCATAAACACTGTCACAACCTATATTTAATCATTGATCAACCACCAATCTATATATTATTCCATGTAATAAAGGTGATTTTTTATTCCTAAATTATAAATAGATCATAATATCCTTAATAGAATGACAAGACATTCCTTCTCTCTCAATTTAATAAAAATGAAAATTGTTATCGAAATATGGATAAATATTTATATTGTGAAAAATCAATCTCTAAAAAAATATTCAAAATTCAACCTAAACCATTTCATGAATGGATAACACAATTTACCCATCAGAAATATGAAAATGAAAAAATTTAGAATGAAGGTCACTAAATTTCTCAAAATCACGTTAATATTGATCCCCTATGCGTCATAATGTATTTCTTGGTTGTCAAATACCAAAAATGTGAATAGATCCATTATCTTGAAACATGGTAATAACAAAAATTATCATCATTATTTATTCAAAAATTCATGATTAATCATTATTTATATAGATTATTGGATATTTTCCTTAAATCCAAAAAATTGATTTAATGTTCATCAATGATTAAAAAACCACTTTTTTGGAAAATCCATTATTTGTTCTAATGTCATAAATACTATCCAATTTAATTTTTTACTTTCCATCGTCTGTTTATCCAAATTAAACACCATTTTCTCAGCATAAGTAACATATTAAGGTCTACCTTCCCTCAATAATGATTTTCCATAAAATATTACATTATCATTAAATCACTATTCTATGTCATCAACAATATTCAAATCATTAATTCAAATCATTAACAAAAATATAATATTGAACAATCCATAAATGTTTCAAAACATATATAACATTATACTTGAATAAAAATATATAAGAAATGTTATTGTTCCACATAATCTTTAAACCATTAATTTGGATGCCTCATTTTATTTGGTTATACCTATTCTTGTAATATGTCATTTTTACTCACTGATTTGTCAGTAGTATAACCTTTACCAATACAACATTTCCTATTCCCATCATTATCATTCCCTATGGGACATCAATTTATATAATGCTCAAACTCCTAACATTCGAAAAACTATATTATGGGAGGTTCATTTTGTTGACCTTTATATTTATTCCCATTAAATAATCATTCAACCTCTTGATAACATCTCTATACACACTTAAATACTTTTTTAGTCACCTTATTACGATTCTATCCATCTTTTTACCCGTATATTGGGGAGAAAAGAAAATCACATCTTCTATTATCCATGGTTTTTTGAGTTACCTTTGATTTCTGTCTTTATTTTCTTATCAAAACCTTGAGAATGGTTGGAAACTCCAGTCTAACTTTTTTCAAGAATAATACGAGGAAGGAACCTTCTGAAAATATGTTCTTTAAATCATACCAATCCATAGAGTCAATTTCATCATGTTGCCCTGTATTCCTAATAAATGTACTACATTTATTCTCTTAACCATCCAAGCAACAAGCGGCCAAAAAAACATTTACATGTACTAAGAATAATATCTATTTCTAAAAAACTAGTGAATCATTCATTCAAATACGAGATGGTGGATGTTTACTTATAAAGAATTCATGAAATAGTTATTCCCTCTATTGATATTTTGGAATCTCTAAATAATTTAGGGAATTAAAATGTATAGTGTTCATATAAAAAATATTTTTAATTCCTTCTACAATTAAATTTGGTTACTCAAGAGGGATGTCAATTAATTATCCAATATATTCCTAGTAAATCAAGTTCTGTTGGGTTCCATCAACCAACTATAACTTAAATCATAGTTTGAGAAACACTAATCACTATTTGAAACCACAATATAATTAAAAATAACTTATATGGTTTCTAAATCACAGCACCTTCTTATTTAATCTATGACACCATATTTTTATCAAATATTATACATAGTATTCTTATATTTTAACCATTCGTTATGGTTTGTAATGATTTTGTAGGTTTACAAATAATATCCACCAAGTGTGTAAAACTAGTTCTGAAGAATGTCTCGTTGTCGAGTACTTGTTCCATATTGAGTCTAGCTGAATTTGGTGTTTCTGGTGGTTGTCACCCCTACATAGACTAGTTCCGAAACCACATTAACTTATAATATATACAAAGGTATGTATATCATAGAAACAATTAAATATATCTTTTACCGATATTTCAGAACAGTTTTCAACATATTTAATCATCCTTAGATTTATCCTTAGACACATCCCTAGACATATCCTTAGAAATATCCATTGGTATAACACTAAATTTGACTAATCATATATTCAAATGGATGACTAAAACATTCATTTGATACCATATATAGTGACCCAAGGTTTACATAAATGGATACTACATCATATTTTGGGCTTTGGATCACAAGTTTTTGATCAATCCATTCCAATCAAACAAAGGAAGAAGAAAACAGACTAAAATCACCCTCATCCTTAACCAGTTGCACAGTTTCATCTCAAACCCTATACACAAACCGCTCATAGTTTCCAAAACACACATGAAACCACCAAAACTCATAAAGTTCCAATAAAAACTCAACTCAAACCTCCCAAAAATATCCAACATAAAGAAAAGAATAAAATAAAAGAAAAATTGGGTTTTGGGGTGAAAATTATCCCCAATAAAATAACATTCCACCTCCATAAAATCACCATGTCTAATGAGAGAAAAAAAATCAAGATAAAAAATTGAATGAGTTCAAAAAAAACCACGAGCCTCATTGTAACATATCTCTCCACAAGTCACACCTGGACAAATCTAAGAGTAAACAAATTACGATAACCACAAATAATGAAAAGGAGGGGGTTCTCCCCACCACATGAAACCCACTAACATCACAACACCCATATGGTAACCCCAAAAGGAATAAATATATGGACTTAACACACTGACCTATTAGCACAACCACATGGATCATGCAACCTGAACCCAAGCCCCTGAAATTAAATGGAAAACTGTGAGAGGAAGTCAAACCAAAAGGAGAAAAAAAATATAATTCATCCTTTCCATAAGACATTAGTGTTTCCAAAATGAGTTCAACTGAAAACCAAAACTAATCTAAAAAAGTATAACATCAACAATTCCACATCACCAGCACAAATAAAAAATTTACAAATAAATAAATCCACAAAGAATTTTTATAAAATATAATAACATGAAAAAAGAAATAAAATCCCAACAAATAGTTTTAAACCAACTCCATTAAAACATTGGAGACAATTTCTAGACTAAGGATCCCCATACTCCCAGTGATTCCTAACTATGTAGAGATATTTAGTATAGGGCCTATGGCTAGTGACCCAATGTATGGTTACCCAAATTTTGGATTAGAAAAACCCCACATGAGACTTCCAATTCTAGGAACATCACTTACAAAACATCTCTACCTGACCCAAATGACCATATCGATGAAATGACATGAGAGGATTCAACAAGATTGTTTTGAACACTCAGACTAGAGACACTGGAAGAACCTGAGAAAATGATTTGTAGAATAAGAAGTCATAATTAGAAAGGAATACTCCTCAGGGAATGGATCCTCTGGCATACACCTCTCACCAGATAGAAATACATCAAAAATTCCATAAGACACCATATTTCATACTGCTATAGATTGTGCTTCAGAAACCAAATCAGATGAAAAGACATCATCTGCATGATTCCCAAATAAGGCTTCACATGTTGAGAGAAATAGATATTTAATATCTTGATGAAGACCACAAATGAAGAGAGGATCATTCAGCTAATCCTATGAGAATATATGTAGATAATTGGAAACCAACTTCTTGAAGTGGTCAAAATAAGCCTCTACTGGCCACCAACATTGATGAACAACCAATAGATCTGCCACATCCTCCATCTCCACATCCTCATGTTAAACCATCGAATAAAGGTGTCCTCCATCACATGCTATTAAATCCAACCATTCAACAAGGACAGTACGATCACCATATCCATAGATCCAAAAGAGAACATTCAAAAAAAGAACATCTAACACTCTCACAACTTTTAAAGATTCCAATGACTTGAAAAAACCATCAACATCATCAAGCCCCTTCGTATCTTCTAAAAGACATCAATAACCATGGAAAACAGAAAACATCTTAGAAGTGTTGGACTCAGTCGCCCAACTAGGAGTCTGGGTAGGACCAAAAATTAGAGGGGACCCACCAAAAAATATTTGTGACCATTCTAGGAGGCATACTATTGTTAACATACAGACATAGAATGCAATCAATATCCAATACAAATGAACAACTCAAACCCAAACACTAATTTCATGAACCAAATATCAAAAAAAAAACAAAATATGTTTTCCCAAATTCCCCTTTCTATACAAATTTCAAAACCACCTTAATTTAATGATTCTTTTTAAATTTATATATTACCTTTAAAATCAGTTTAAAAAACTCAAACCCACTTCTCAAACCACCCAATCTTTTTTCAAATATAAATCCATAAAAAAAATCCACCATTCTCAATAAATAAAATTCCTCAAAATCATTTTCCTTTTAAGAACCTTTTTCCAAAAATCATTTTCCATTTTCATAATCCACTCATACTACAGGAAGAAAACCAAAACACAAATGACAATAAAAAACAAGAAATAAGGGAACTATAGGTCATTTATAGTTTGACTACATATTTTATGAAACCATTCTCTAATTAAGATAAAACCATTGTATATATCTTGAACTATGTACTCAGGCTCTACATGGATTGTTACTCCATTCAATATCACCCCACAGTACTGAATAACATCTATTATTCTCCCAAAAAACCACACAATCCAAAACAAAATGAATAGAATAAACCCAAAATCCAACGTAAAAGACTCATTTCCCAAATGAACCCTTATAATATGATGGTCAAAATGAGAAAGGGTTCATGAAATAAATCCCCTATCAACCTCTTGATTCATTCCAGTCCTAATCTCTAGTCCTTGTGAAACCAAAAAAAAAAGGTTACTCTAATACCAATTTTTCATGAAACTAGTCGATTTTTCATCCAACCTGACACATGATCTAGCCCGAGGAAAGGCCCAAGAGGTATTCCTGATCCTTATAACTAGGTGACTAGTTTTGAACATCAAATATATCATAGTTCAGTTCAATTATCCCCATAATAACAAGGTCCAAATAACCAAACATGAGAACACATCACAAAACAATAATAAATAAACATAAATAAATTCAAAATACATCCAAACCCATATTAAAAAAAACAAGAAAACAAAAGAAGACTAAAACCAAACTAGATACTTACCAAATCCCTCTATGACCTCTAGGTAATCCCCCACCATAAAACCCACCTGCTCCAAGGGAAGACCTGAACCTGCAAAATAGATCAGGTCTACCAACACCATGAGAAACAAGTATGTTGTAGGAAAAAAAATTAATTAGGAAAGAACCATAGAATCCATACATTTTCATTCTATAAATATTACATAAATTGTAGTTTGAAATACATATATAAAATAGGTTTTTTTATTTTTATATCCAAAAACACAATCAAGAAATCTACTTTATAAAAAAACCCACAATATATTATTTTCATTAAAACAGAATTCTATTTTCAAACATTATAGTTTCAAAACCAACGATAATGAATAATCTATACCAGGTAATCAAAATACCATGCTTAAAATAAGGGAAATCACATAATCCTGAAAATACCTTCAGTGCAGTTACAAAGTGTATCATGATAAAACTGAACATACATATCATAATATTGGGATGTTTCTAAACAAATATTGAATAAATAAAATAATATATATATATATATAAATTAATATCATCTTTTAGAATATGTTTTATCTCCATAATCTATAACCATCAGGTTCTCCAATCTAACCTCATTAGTTCAAACACCCCTCTGGCTACTCAACAAATCCATGGGGTACTGAACATTCTATTCTGGGTCAGCAATAATTTATCACTCAACCCCTAGAATAATCCTTCGAATTCTATGATAATAGAACATAAGGAATCATGAGTTACTCATATTTTGTTAAATAAACCAATAAACCATAAATTCCACCATGATTTTCAATCCTAAACTGTGACAACCCCGATACAATGAACGTCTCCCCATAGGGACTACCATAGAGGTTCTGATCACACATCAAACCATTTCAAATTACCAATATAAAAAACACATCACATGATTTTCTAAATCACTTTGTTAATGTCACATGTTACCAACAATCCCTTTACATTTACAATCAAAATCTATTTACTAAACCATTTCAAAAAAATACATAAAAAATAAAACATTATTGAAAGGTTCCAAATTGGGGATTTATATAATATAGTTACCATTTTTATACCATGATTCAAAAAATCCAATGATTTAGAAAAAAAATATTTAGAAACCACTTTTGATTTCATTTGGAAAACTAATAAAATATAATGGTCCATTTGAGAAATGGGGTGGATGAAAGAGAAGAAGGAATATGGGAAATGTGTTTTGAAATATGGGGTTTATGATTAACATAATTTTATAAATCCATTATTATTTGTGTGACTACCCATATGTGAAATCCATTCACATATAGATATTCCCACATCCAACTGAATGTCAATGATAAACAATAAAATGATTTTTTTCTATTTATGAATCAAAATATACATTTAAATTAAAAACAAGAGCCCACATAGAAATAAAAATCCCTAATGTTCACCAAAATCCACACAGAAGACTCAATTAAAAAACCAACCAAGCTTCAATGACTTAAATATGGCCACACATAAACTAATAGAACCAATTTCACTTTTAAAATACAATTTACATTTAAAAAGTACTTTTCATAATTATATATATTGGAGTAAATAGGAAACCTGTTTAGAACCAATTTATATCATATTTCAAACATATAAAAAAATCAGAAATTTCATACAAACACAAAACAAAATAAAGAAAAAAACATTTAAAATTTATTTAGAAACACCCAAGAATCAAATGGAATTTTATAGAAAAGAAAATGGACAGAAACACCAACCTCAATAACATATGTTTGAAATGAAATAATTGGAGAAGGAATAACTAATCCTGATGAATGATCCACACACCATAAAATTGAAGGATTATAATCCAAACATCAACACTAGCCTCTAGGGTTCATCTATTTTATATCTCACCGAAGGGAAAAAAAGAACCCAAAAGTAGGAGAGAAAGAAAGGAGTAAAATAAACACAAAACACAAAAAAAAAACATATATCCTTTAGGAATGATCCCAAAGGGGGGTGGGAGAGAAAAAGAGTATTTGTTTCACTAGCCCCTAGTGTTCCTAGGACATACAATTTCTGTGAAACTCGAAATGGGTTAAAAAGACGGATCGTAAAAAGAGGAATATAAACTGTCTAATAAACATAAGAAAGTATCATAGTTTGTCTGCAAGGTTTGTAAAATAATGTGAACCTTATTATAAGATAAGGAAAACCACATGGTATGGTTACATAGTTTGGGAAACTATGATCCAATAATTATATTCATCTCTATCTTTTTTACAGATACAAATCGCATAGCTATCACACTATTTCCTCTAATCATGCACTTTGTACCACAAACCCACAACATGTTGCATGGTATCTTCCTTGGATCACATGTTTTGAATCAAACTGATTCATTATGATAGTGTAAGAATAAATAAAACTAAAAACACACTCATACTTAACCATCCAAATAGTTTCCTCTTAAATAATGCAGTAAAACTGGGCACGTGGCCCAAATACAACCGATAGCTCCCAAACATGAAACTTTTCATGAATAACATGATGCAAAATTCAACTAAAAGATCCAAAATTAGGAATATAATAGAATAAAATAAAAACTAAGATCTAGGTCTAACCAAATTCTTTCTTTTGTAAAATGGTCAAGAAATTCATAATTGAAATAAATCTAAAAAAATAATGCATGAAAAAATGGATATTGTGGTTTATAAAATTTAGGATGATCAATATATTTCTATGCCACTAGAAAATAAAACCACATAATATGATAATGAATGCATATAATAATAATTAATTTCATCATAGTTTCAAAATCATAACATAAAACACACTTATGAATTCATAAGACATTAAAATTATCATTTTCAATAAGAAATCCTTATGAATAACGTATATATAGGGATCAAAATGTTAGTTCAGGAACGAAATATGCAATTGGTAAATAAATTTTAAAATACAAATGATTTCACAAAATCATTCAAAAATATTGAAGTGAAAATTTCAACAAAGACGCTGTTGAAATGTAAAAAATAATTTTGAAAACCTTAGTATAAGAATTTCTAAATAAATAATCCCTTTAAATAATTTTTTAAAAAAAAGGATAAGTTAAAATAGATTTAAAACTTTTAATTATTAATTTAATCATTAATAAAGAATACTTGAAAATTTTATAAACTAAAAAAATATAACTAAAATAATGAAAACATTCAATTATAAAAAATAATATTTAAAATTTCATCTTTGAAATAAAATTAATGATTTAAATATAAAATATATATAGGATGAGAAAGATTTATTTTTAAAGGATAGAAAACCCATTGGATCATTTTAAAATAACATTATTTAAAACCAAAATTTTTAAAATGATAATGAAACCACAACATTAAAATAAAATATGGGGAATAATAATATAATAAGAGATAAAAACAAATTTATTTTCCCACCAGTGAATAGATAACACTTATGGGGATTAAAAATGTGTTTATAGAAGAAAAAATTATTAAATGTAAATTGAATTATTATTAACAAAATGAATTTTAAATAAATAATATATTTCTTACGGAGAAATTATTTGGTGGGGAACAAAATATTTTTATTAAATAAGGTTTAATAACTCCTAAAGTCATATTATGATATTATTTATAAATCATGAAAGATAATAGAAAAAATGATTGATTATGACCTTGTGATAAGAATTCAGTAATGTAAAAAATTATAGACTTTTTATTATTTCAATCAAATCCCCATGCGAAGTAAAACAATAAATAGTTCATTGAATATAATAAATAATATTATTATTATGATACAAAATATCAATATCATATTATTTACACCTTGTAAAAGGAACCATGGGGTGAAATATAAAAATGTATTAAGCTATTCAGTATTGCGACAAAGACACCCTTATGACATTAGTAGTTTTTCAATCACAATTCATAAGAAGATTTAAATTCCCATTGTTCATTAAATCTCATGAATTAAACCATGGAGTATGGTAAAACAATTATTGGTAACTATATAAACCATAAAAATAAAGAAATTGTGTATAGAAATATAACATGTCTCAATGGAGAGGAACTGAGAAAGGAAAACTATTACTAGTTAAAGAAACTCTATAAAACTCTTTTTAAATATGGGTATATTTATGTGGGTGTTAAAATACACAAAATAATAATAATAATAATAAATTTTTAGAAAATAAATATGGGTCCACACAATTTTTTATTAAAACATTGAATCTCATTTTTTTGTAATGGGATACCCATTAAATGGACCATAGACCCAAATAATTTTAAATATACCACTATTAGTATATAAAAAATTTAAAATAAATTAGGTGTATAAATGAACTTGTGTCTCAAAGAAGGATGTTTTGTGACGAACAACACTACATATGTCTGAAATAATTTTTTCTCATTAACAAAGGAACCTAAATAATAAAATTAAGGTCATTTTCTATATATACCCATGATCCTTATTCACATGTATTTAATTTTATAATAATAATTCATTATCATTCGGTAATGTTTCAAATGTACATCATGCTTACATCGGTCACATCGAATCATCAAGTTAATTTCATTATAATACATTAGGTGTGTTGAATGTGGTCAAATGTGTTTCAAAAGAGTTTAATAATACATAGAATTAAAAATTATTATTTATTTTAATATTCAATTTGATATTTATTTATACCATTACATATGATCTCCATTAATGGACTCAATTTAGAAATGTAACATCAATATGTCCTTTTTGTGGATAAATTTTCTATGAATGGTTATTGCTTATATTACTTTTCCAATATAAAATATAATAATTAGATAATGTTAAAGGTTTTTAAATGAACCTTTTTCAAATATTATATACTTTTCTATGTTATTTTATGTAATTTCATTTTAAAATCCAATGAAAAAAATCATCTTATGTAGGTAGTAGAATGAAAACTATGTTATTAGCATTTTCATTTGTCAACAAATGTTAGGGATGAATGTCAGTGTAAGTGATCATTTCAGAATCATAAATAAATTATTTAATTTATATTTATTCACAAATAGAATCTTTTTAAATATCCATGAGTGGTGTGTATGAAAAACTGAAACCGTTTCTTCATTGATTATATAATCCATGTATATACACTAACAAAGATTCATGTTTTTCATTGAAAGTAGAAGAGAATAAATAATGGTTGTTCCATTATTAGAATAACATATCAACACACTAATTATGAATTTATTATTATTATAATAATTTTCTAGTTTTTATAAAGTATTGAATAAAAAAGAAATGATAAGAATGATGTATTTTCTGTGTGGAGACATTGAACATCCTCTTGGTGACTGAATTATATTTGATGGACATAAGATAGTGTTTTTTGACTAATAGAAATATGGAATGTAATGGAATTCAGTGGTAGTATATTTGGGAAAGGGTTTTATTAAATTTCAAAATAGTAGTGGTTTATAGAAATTGTGGAAGTTATCCACATTTTATATGTGTTGATGGGGGACTTTTCTAAGGATAAGAATTCAAAGAGGTAAGAATCAAATAGAGTGAGTGTAAATTATGTTCGTTTAAGGAAGTTTTGTAAATATAAGTAAGAATTAAAAAACAAAATAATTATTCCAAAAGGTTTAATGTTCATGTTGATTTAAGAAAATTTTGACCCCCCTTATATTATACAATTAAATACTAATTACTTTAAAATAATTATTAATCATATAAATTGTTTTATTAAAAAAAATTATGATTTCCCTTCATAAAAATATTTTAAATGATAAGTCCTAATCAAGCTCCATAAAAACATATTATGTTTCAAAATACTTGGAAATATCTTTTAAATGAAATCATACAATGTATTGGAAAATTTTTTTTGCAGAAACATTTTGTTTTAATCATTAGGTTTTCTTAATCTTAGGTAACATATTATACCTATTAAATGAATGTTAATTAATGTTATATAGTTTTATAACCCATTTTAGGGGTTTAATATAAAAACTATTCATATAATTTAAAATTTTCACTATAATTAGAAAATTAGTATTCATTAAAAAATTACCTTTTTACTAGGGTAACTAATATTTACCCAAGGTAACATAATCATTGTGCCAAAAAAATATAGTGTCACTTATTATAGAAATCCAACCCACCAATTTTAAATTTAAAATCGATTTCAATTGACCTAATAAATAAAAATTTATTTTAAATTAAATGTATATAATGTACTTCAAATAATTGTTTACAAATATTAATTTTACCATAAAATATAAAATATAGGTTTTTAATTAAAAATTGATATTTAAAAATATATAATTTTACTTTAAATACATATATTTTTTCTACAAAATGGTTTAATAAGTTTCATTTTATGCTTATAACTATGTGATGTATGAAAAGAACCATTTTTTTAAAAATGTTATTTTTCATTATCAAACTAAAATCCAATTACATTAGAAACAATTAAAAAAAATGATCATATGATTATATAGACATGGTAAATCCAAAAATTTATTAAATATATGAAATTATAATTATGAATTTTTTGAATTAAATATTTAAGTATATTACCAAAATATAATGGAAATTCATTCATATTGATAAATAGATTTTTTTTATATTATAAATATTTTTTATTATTATTTATTGTAATGGATTATATATATATATAATGAATGATTCTTTAATTTTTTTATTTAGATATAGATGTCATATAGGTTCATTTTAATGTAGGAATTCAAAAACAAGGTTTAAATCTTGAAATTAATTTTATATTAACATTCTAAATCTATTCTATAGAAAAAGACTACATGTTTATATCATACTAAATTATATACAAAAATCCATATATAAACTTCTGCATAAGATATACTGGTAATGTAAGAATTAGTGGCAGTTTTGGGAGGGGATTTAGATGAACAATATTTTTCAGCATGTTTTGCAAGCTTAAGAATTTACTACGAGTTATTTTTCTCATGTTTGAAATTTTCATGTTAGGACTTGGATTTTTCAATGGAAATTCCTTGAAAAGATACATAAAATTCATGTTCAGTTAATTGGGATTCATTATGGAAGACTTATTATTCTTAAAAAAATTATTAATAATTTCATAATTTATTTTCTGATTTGGTTACATTTATTAATAAAAGTGTGTTAAAATCAATTTTTTAATGGTAGTATTAAATATTAAAATATATCAAAGTTTTTTCATAGTAATTTAATATCATTTTTAAAAAAATGTATTTAATAAATCATTTATATAAGAATAATATATACAAAAATCATTGGTGAATACATTTAACTACTTAAATTAATTTCATCATCATAATATATTTATCATTTCCTTACAGGAATAAGTAATGGTGGTGAAATTATTGACTTGCCAAAAGATATTATCTCTATTGATATATGATCCTTAATATCGCAGAAAAGACTAGAAAATAGATATTTCCCCAAACCCTTCTATAGAAATGTATCTCATAACTTGTTATTAAGTTCGATGTGAAGGAATAAATATTATTATTAGATAACTCATAGTTGGCCTTCAAATAAAACAAGTAAAAATTTGATTTGGAATATATTTTACATAATCTAGAATTCATTGTTGAGTCAAATTAAATATAACCATTCTATTTTAAAAATTGAATAATGTTTCATAGGAATATTAATCTTCGAAAAGTTTTATTTACACATGTACAATAATTAGACCACTACCTACATTCCTTAAAATACAAATCTCTAAGGGTGGTAAATTTATGTTTGAAGGTAACACCAATGATACAATATAGTAGATAGAACTAGAACACATTAACTCATTTAGGGTGTATTGTAAGTAAAATTTAATCACCAATATAACATGGGTTACTGTTTTCAACCAAGGTCTTTGAGGTTATGGATTCCAATAATCCCCACCAGTCACTGCATAATGATGTTGTCTTGGATAATTCTTGAGTTCTCTCCAGAGATATCATTGAATAGTTAGTTGAAAAATTGGATGTGTTTTATATTCATTTCTTGTATTAACATCAAAATATATTTTCCCTCAATTTTATAATGCTAAATAGACACCATTTCCAAAATTAAACCATATTCTAATTCTCATGAGGCAATTCCATTGATGATTCATCCCAAAGTTTTGACATATTTTTGGTTTGATATCCTTTCATGAATCATCTGCATTGCAAAATTTTTCCTATGTTTCCATCCTTATCTTCATTAGTGAACTCAATATTTGAACTATAGTTATATAGTTATTCATGATTGATTATATTTCCTTTGGAATTATCACAACATTTTTTTATCTATCTCATATTCTAGTGGATTGATTATATATTAATCATCACATTATCTTTCACACATATGGTTATCACTATTTCTTCCTGTTATATCCATTACATAATCCTATAATGGTTTAACTTGAGTGATAAAAAATTATCATTATAATATAATTATTATACATAATCACAAGAAATATCACATGAAGATATCTCACATTATAATACAATCATGTTTCAAAATAATTTATTTATTTCAACACATATAACTCTTTATTTAACCAAAATAATTAATATTTTAAGTTGTATTATTCTTAGATAAACATATATCACCCTCGGATCAATTTATATCATTCATTATAATAACTACTTTACCTTATGTTTATTAATATTATAACATTATACTTTTTCCATAAATGTGAGTATGAAATGAATCTATTTATGTTGTTCATAAAGTGAATATGACTAAAAAATGCATATCCTATAGGAGTTTCAAATGATCTGTGATGTTAGGCCTATTTTTTGTGTAGCAGATGATGATTGATTTAATAGCCCACCTAATCTTTTTAGTGTCTTCACCCCTATGTACATCAGTTACCATGAAAAAATCCACTTAGAGTATCCAAGGAAAGATATATTTAATGTGAGAACCATAAACTAATGATTTTACAAATATTGTATTATATCAACCTATATATAGACTCATCTCTAGGGTTATATATATGGTTCACTAAACTAATACCTAAAATAGTTAAACTATTCTTTAAAAATATATATACTCTTATTTGATACCATCAATATAGAACCAATATAAAAATTATGTAAATAATATATTTTTCATATGATTTAAATAATATATATCTCAAATAGTCAGACATACCAATTTTTTATTTTTTTATTTTTTTAGTTGTTAACTAAAAAAATTAATTTACTGTACTTGTAAACATTTCTTCAAGTCATGCTCCTCTAGATCCTTCTTTATATATCTCATATTATATAATCATATTCATAACTTGTGGAATATAATCATATGAAAGGATTGATCTAAGCATCTCATTAATGGAAATCATATAATAATATGGCATATCAAAAATATAATATAGTATATGAGAATATATTTAATAACATTATAATTAATTATAAGACAATATATGATAATACTAGAACCTAATAAATCATAAAAAATATCATAAAAAATATTAAATATCATTATAAGTCATGACATGGCTCCAAATACATATCAATGACCCAAAATCTTGTGAACATTATATAAAAGTGAGGAAAATGATAAAAATAAGATGTTATCATGAAATAATTGTGTACACTGGTAAACTATATGAAATTTTGTCACAATAATTAAAAAGGATATCATATCATAGTGAAACTATCTACTTAACAACCTATTCACTCATAGCATCATGAGTAGCGCTCTATGAAAAAACTCTCACCATTAATAAACCAAGAAACATTCTAACACTTTTACATAATATTTGTTTCTCATAATATAAAATCATTTCAAAAATTAATTAGAGTGATATATAAGTTTCTTCGATATCATATTTTTTATATTTTTTTCACATGAAAATCCTACATTCACAATATCATAATGAACCCATATGAAAATAATGTGTTTAGATCAAAAACACCAAATATCAAGAACCAATGAAATCATAAGATAAAAAATAATTTTATAAAAGGAATAATATTTTACCAAAATTCATTCAGTGATAAAATTACAAATTTATAAAAGATAAAAATTTAGGAAAATAGATTTTAGTATAAAAAAGTTATCAGAAATCCATTGAAAACATTTAAGTGAAAATTACATTTAAAAATATTTTTGGTAATGGAAAAAACAAATATTGAAACCCATAGTAAAAAGATTTCAAACTAAACCATCATTTAAAAAGAAATAAATTGTAAATAAATGAACCCCAATATCCTAGATCTGATGTCTACATTATTACATTGGCATAGGATATAAGGACTCACATATCAGAGGAAGAAATAGTTAAGTAGCCTTGGTAAACTAGATACATAATTGAGTCTTGTAAATCGTATGAATTAAAAAATTAAAACATAATTTTTTCTTGAGAATATCATTACTCACAATATAATATTCTTGAATATCATTCATAGTAATCTTTTTGAATTCCTAATAATGAACCAAAATAATAATGAGATTATATGCTCCGTAAGAGTTATGTAATGCAGAGGATATCCAAAATCAATAAGCCTAATCAACAGTGAATGGTTAATATCTGAAGACAAATGCCAATTAACCAATAACATGAATAGTTTTATCAGATATAGAATAATCAATATGTCATGATAAATAAATACAAATACTTTATTATTAAATAACTTAATATTCATGAATAGATAAAGAGTAATACATCTGGAAAGGTAAATAACCTAAAACACATGACATTTAACTAACCTGAAAATAATGAATAGATAAAGAGTAATTAATATTTAATGGTAAATAATTAAATACACATTCCATTTTCATAACGTGATTATGAAAAATATATAAATAACACTCTATATGGAAAGGTAAATAATTGAAAATAGATTTAATTTATTCAATAACTATGAAGGAAATTAATCTATAAATAATATCATTGATAAAATATCATGGAAAACAATAAATTAATTATTAGAAAACAAGATTCTTAATTAATTTATTTCATGATATCATGCTTCACAATAACTCTACTATAAAGACCAATCATAAGAGAGTTTATAACTATGGGTAAACCCCAATTTTATGTAAGATTACTAATTCACCTCCTGAGACTCCCATTGAATTTATGGGATATATAATTTATGACTCCACCCATTACTTCATGTACAAATCATTCCACATATATTGAATAATGAATTTTATTCATGAACAATGTGTGTTGTCATTAAATATCTATATTGGGTGAAAGATAATGTTTTTTTTCATATTTCCCCAAACAAAATATATAAATTTCAATTTAAAACACTATATATAGAAATTATATATGGTTTATGTAATAAACCTATCCATGGTAAATAATAATGATATTTATGTGAAATTCAATGTTCAGTGATCAATGGAAAGTGAATATTTCAACATAAACATAATGACATCAAATATGAATCAATAATGTGAATATAAATACATCTCTTTTTTAAAATTATCATCAACCATCAATAGAATTAATAAGGATGTTATCAATATAACATATCCATATTTTAGTAGATGTAAAAAAGAGGGTTGTTTTCATTGAATAATATAAAAATCATATTTTTTTAAAAACATTCTTGTGGAAAATATAATTTTTATGTTGCAAATATTTTTCAAAAAAAATGTCACAAAATATTTTGGAATTAATTTTCATTGCATATTAACATTGAAAGATATAATAAATTATTTATAGCATTCAATGGTCATGATAGTTAGAAATGTTGATTGTTATGTACATGTTATATCAAATATTCTGTTCACTTTTCAATAAAATACAATACATACATTTATGTGAAAAGACATGAATATTACATTAAAAAAATTAAAATGTAAGATATGGGTGTTTCCTTGAAATGATAATGAATGGTATGGATAAAATGGTCTAACGGGAATGGGTAGTTTATTATTTGTAGACCATGGAAGAGATAACATAGTTAAATTATTTCACATTGGGTTCAGCATTTCATTTCCTTTTTTGTGTATATTATGGGGGTACATGTATGGTTTCATAATCAGTTATGCCTGTTTCACCATTTCACATATTAAAAACTTCTAATTTTTTGCTCTTCCATAATAAAGTACTTACATTCTTTCAAAAATCATATATCCATTTAGGGTATGATTCCCAATAGAACATAGGTTCTCACATTGGTCGAGAGGATTGTAGGTTAGTCTCATCACACCCTTTTTGTGGTAATTATTATGTGTTACAGTTCTCTCATATATATTTAATATATAATGAAGAATATATTTACAATCTTGATACGAGTTTCATAATCCTAAAAAAATTTCTAAGTGGGGAATCTGATTTCACATAATGGGGGGGGGGGGGTTCTATCAATGAGCATACCAATTTATATCTAAGGTTATTCACATATTTTTTATAATTTTCAGAAATGAGATGTTTCTTATACATTGATGTCATATAACCATAAATTTTGGAATTTATTGCTATCTAGAGAGGTTATGGGTGTACCTGGGATGGTATTGAACCAATATGAAGAATCATATGCACCCTATTTATATCAGGAATCAAAACCTTTACATTTAATTTATATTCAAGCCATGTAGTTTAACATCACAAAGAATTGACATATATAAGGGCACATATGCACTATGTATTATGATCGATCTTTATGAATGTTTCCAATGTATCATATTTAAAATAGAAATTATAGTCATCATAGTATGATCTATATTCAAAATAATAATGGGTGGTGATATATAATTATTTCATGTTAGGGTTATATCACTGGTCGTTTCAAATATTCCAGTGTCATCGGAACATACCTTGAGGCATACACTCTGGTATGGGAGAAGTCATATCATGCAACTAAATGGATATTACATGATGATTATATACTGAAAGAGGATAAAATTCATTTTTATAAAATATCATTTACATGTTATTCATTATTCTCTAACACTATTTTTAGTGAATTTAAAATTTTAACATTATTTAAGATTATGATTTTAATTATTTAATATAATGTACTATTATAGGTACATTGTTTACCCCTCTTAAAACACCCAATGATCTTGATTTTATATTCATATTTCAATTTTTTTTCCCATTATCTAGGGAACATACTATATTTTTGGGGATATTAGAGATTCATTTGGGATGATGACTAATGTGGCACATAAACCAAGGAAATTATGAGTGAAGCGAACGAAAAAACTACCCAATAAAAACTATAGTAGACATGATACAATGCCAACATTGAAAAAAAGGAATTTATAATAGATAAATTCCTGGGAAAAATTTAATTAAATAGATTCATATCTAATTAGGATGTTTGGAGGGACTTCATGGTGACCCATGTTGAAGAAGAAATTATGTGTGAGATTCTATGGCCTAGAATGAAATCCCATAGTTTCGATCATATATCTGTGAAAAATTTCAAATTGGAATGAAATGTTTCATTATGTAAGGAAAAATAATTTTCCTAAATTTATTATTCTATTTCCTACTACAGTTAATCCATATGAAAACTCATTTCAAACCTTCTTTTGGATGAATGCAATATGGCTTGGATTTCATTCAAATGTGGAAATGTATATTCTACATTAAGTTGTATCCCACCTATGCCTATCCTAATTAATAATTATTACATGGAACATTGTGCACTCAACAAGTAGATTAAAAATATTCTATTAGAGTTATTGGTGGGGGATTTGAATGCAATTTCTGTTTGTTTTTCTTGTAATGTTATATTTTAAGTTTTCTTTATATTTCTTGCCTTTCTCATGTAAGATTTTCAAATTTAATGTGTATTTTTAATAAAGCTACTAATTCATAAATTTTTTTTGTTATTTTTGGTAATAAATTAATATAGTTTCATTAATCTACAGACTTATTCACACACAAAAGACATAAATCCTTTATAAAATTGTGGAGTGTTTGTTGTTTTATTGTTTTTACTTCTTCAATTCTGCCCTCATCATTCTACTTCCTTCTTCCATTGATAGCATTGAATTAATGGAGGGAAAAAAAGTATTATGATTTAATCCATGGGAGATGAAATAGATTGTAATTTATGTTATTTGTGACTCTATAGGTGTTTAATAATTATTTTATTTGTGTTTTTTTCATTCAATGTTTTTCTTTCTTCCACATCATCTTGAATTTTTAGCCACACTTTTGATGATCTAATTATATCCTTTATATTGGAGTGATGATGAAATTAATCTTCTAAGTGAATAGATTATTATCATGTGTATGTGAAGTTGTTTAACTAGTATGTGATGAGGTTATCTTGAATTCATTGAATGAATCCATCCCGATTTAATGAAACTAAAGAAATTCATCCCATCAACCCTTTATCATATCCTAGGATCAACTGATTCTAATAAATTGAACACAATTAGTTATTTTAGTTCTCTAGTAATAAAATAGAAATCAACCCCAATGATGGACACATTATTTAAAAAATATATCTATATGTAATGTGTTTCTAAAGGTGTTTCTTAGGTCTATAAGGATTCGAGAACCTATGCTGCACTACAAGTGACCAATTCAATAATGAAAACATGGGTAAAGATAAGATATACCAAATATTCGTTCTCTATCCAGGGACCCAAGTATGTCATATCGACACTCATTCAATTCTACCCAAATTCACTTTTCTCAACCCATTTTTTCTTAGATTTTCTCCTTCCCATTTTATCATTTATTGGTGCATGCCTTCCTATACCCATCAATAATAAAATCACCTAGTTAGGGTGGATAGTACTAGGTTGGTGAGTAAAGCACACAAAATGTCCTATTACCATTAGATCATAATCTTATTAATACTCTATAATAAAAAATTGAGCACATTCCAATAATGTGTATTGTTTGAAACCAATTCATAAACCAGGGTGGGAACAAGAATGGAAAAACAAATGAGGCATTACCTAACATTGGGAAAATAAATATATATCATGAATCACTAACTCACACCTACATATGCACCATAATGCATTATATATTCTTCCCATGATAATTCGATAATTTAATTAAACCTAATTTCAAAAAACACATTCCAACCTTTCATTGGTTTGAGTCAGAAATAATGTACCTTCATGTTAAAAAATTCAATGACATTATTGAAACCATGTTCCCCCCCCACATCAAATTCCATTATCTAAGATGATGCTATTTAATTTCTCAATAATGGATCAATAAAATAATATGATAAATAATCTTATAATAAAATAATCCATTCTTGGGGCCTATTTTAAATATAATTCTAACAAAAATACTCCCCCCATCAGAAATAATAAAATGTAAAAACAGTAACCCAAAATATTTTGAAAAATAATTGGAGTCATCTTATGAAACATGGGAAAGGGTCAATGACACACAAAATATGGTTCCTCGCCATGTATTTGTAATCCTATTTTTTTAATAATATGTGAAGTGTTGGGTCTAGGAAATACAAAATTTATTTATATGATGTGTAATGTAACCTTCAAAAACAATGCCACAAATGATGTTGACGAGTATGTAGATGGTATGGCTAAAACAATAACCACACATGGAGAAAATAAATTTACAATAATAATCCACCCAAATCGTGTAAAATTCGCACCCTTTGGGAAGAGGAAAGCATTAGGTAAAAACATATTGTACCCATTTTGTATCTCAAGAAGATTGATCTTAGGAAGTTCCAAGAAATACAAACTAAGGAATATGTTTTCAAAATTTGTTACAAACATCACCACAAGACCGAAAACTAGAAAAAAATACCTTTAATAAATGATATTCTTTTAGAGGACCACATGTGGAGGTCATGGTTTTGAATGTTAAAAATATATAGAATGAATATAATTTGTATACATTGTATAATGACTATCGAGGATTCTATTTAAAATTCAACGAAGAATCCATCCAAAAAATCAGATAGCTAGAAGGACCAATCCCCTACCATCCATATAATTCCCAAACCCCTAATAAGATCAAAAAACAACTAGTCCAATACCAACATCCTCTAGTATAATAACAACTAACCGTCCTAAAACCCATTCAACAGCCAATACAACTACCAATGTATCCTCCCAGGATAAACCAACAATCACAATACCCTGCACTATAGGTCCCTCTCCAAATCCTTGAAAGATAATTTAAATGAAAGAAAAAATGACTTATGATGTTTCAACACATAAACATGACCTTGAAGCCATTAAAAATTTCAATTCACCAATGTGGAACCAAGATTACCCAACCTGAAGGGGAGAATTAGGATATACACAATCATGACGTGAATAACTAAAAGTAGAGAAAACATTAAGAAGTAGTAAATCTATTGAAATCATGAAGAAATTTTCAGAGAACCATTAAAAGCTTCAAAATAACATGGAAATGATGAATAACCACCCTCATATTCAGAAAAATAAATTGATAATGTTAATGAAACACAAAAACTATAATCAATAAAATAATATGCTCCTCTACCTTAATGAATGAGAGGAAAAACATACCCTGAACTAAATGAAAAATTAAGGGAAATATTCTCTTAAGTTAATTTGAACATTATCATTCTAAATTCAATCCGAATGTTTCATGTGTACTAAATGTATCTTAATGATTTTTCCCTATTAAAGGTATTTTTTCACATAAAATCCAATTCATTTTGGTTTCTAAAGTGATTGTTGCCTTTCAAAGGATTATTCATTCATTATTGAATGACCAAGGAGGTCCATACATAAATGTTTCAATAAGAGATTAAACATTTCAATTAAAAATGTGATCTATGAGCTAGTGTGAACCTTATTCCATAATCCATGTATTGTCAGTTAAAGATTACAGAACTCCAACCCACATCTATTACACTTCATCTAGCTAATCACAGGGTTTGAGTTCATAAGGGGATATTAAAGTATATTTTAGTGAATGTTTAGATTCTAATTCACAGTTCCAACTTTAATTTCCATCACAATCACTAAATTTTAGTTCGTAGTGAGAAAACCCAATCATTCATGGACACCCCTACTTAGAATGAACCGACTCCGTTATCCGAGTTAGAAATGAGGATGTGATAATAACCACTAGAAACATGATCCTTTGTCTGAATATTTATAATTTCAAATCTCAAATTGGGGATGATTTAGAGATCTATGAGGTTATATCCATAGGTTGTTTTTATAATAAACTAGAAGAACATCAAGAAAGTTTTCAATATTTTTAAGTCAAGATGATATTTATTTCTTTTGAACACATGATCAAAATCTGTCTCTTTGGAATGAATCTCCTTAAGGATGTTACTTTCATGATTTAGAAAAGTTTAAATTATATATAATTTGATGAAAATTATAAAACATTGATTTCATACCAATTTATCGTAATGATCTGGCCAATGTGGTTGGTGAAAAAAATTTTTAGAAGGAACCAATTTTGTTAAGAAATTTTTAAAAGGGAACCGAGTACAATGTAATGACTCATACATATATTGAAAGTGTTAATGATCCTGACAATGAATTTATGGTCCTACCTTCATCACACAAGTATGAATTCTTAAGAGAAAATTTAACCTTCCCTATTTTCATTTCTTATTATCATGAAGAAAATCATGAGAGTATTCTTCTGTATATCTAGGACAATAACAAGAAATAATTTGAAATACATTGTCCGATATCACTTAGATTAAAACACTAACAGTAACTCATATGATTATTCAATAATTTTACTCCAAACCATGTCATGAACCTCAATAGAGACTCAATCCCAATGTTATGAATTTGGTATGGAAATAACAGATAATGTTTTTAAAATCAGGTATCATCTACCCCACTACTTAGTATTATTAGTTAATAACCTTTCAATTTGTCCTAATTATGGGTGGAATTACTATTATTACCAATGATGTTGGTTATCTTCTCCCCATTAGGGTTAGTAGTGTATGGAGTGTGTTCATTTACTATTAGAAGCTAATCCCGTGTACTAATAAAGACCATTTCTCTATTACCATCATTGATAAAGTCCTTGAGGGAGTGGTGGGTCTTCAGTTCTATTATTTCTAAGATACAGACATAGGGTCTAATAAAATTATGTTCTCCTTATAAGATCAATAAAAAAATATTAACCAATATATTCAACACAATTTTCTTTAAGTTCATTATGATTTGGTTATGTCATTCACCTGGTACTTTCAAGAGGTGCAGGATGGGAATATTCTATAAAATGGTGGGTGTTATTTAAAGGTATACATAGATTACTTATTAATTTTTTTTGGATAAATTTTCTAGATGAGCTTTAAATGCTGAAAAGGTTTTCTCAATATGTGTGAACAATAATATCATCCTAATCATTAAAAAAATTCCATTTTAGGGTAATGGATGGGTTAGTTTTGATCCATTTTTCCTCTAGTACACATATTGATATTGATAAAGATAGGTATTCTATAATTCATCGCATTCTCTATGAACAAATTATCAATAATGTGAGGTCTTTCTTAATACATATTGGTTTCTATAAAAGATTGTTTACCAATGTCAGGTCCATTTCCCAACTAATTTGTTCTCTTCTAATGAAATATTATCTATTTATCTTGATATAAAGTTATGATTAATACTTATAGACACTCAATCCATCTCTTATCTTTCCACAAATCATTAAATCTACAAATTTTAATCCTCTATGGAAATCATGTGTGATGAGAGTGACTTTTTTATAGGAGTTTTATAATGAAAATGTTGTGATAAAACATCATGTAGAATTTCTTATTCACATAAATCTTTAAATGATGCACAAATAAATTACACAACCACCAATAAGGAGTTTAGTTATGGTGTCTTTAACATATAAAAATTCATATCTTATCCCTTAGTATCCCCTATCATTATATTCAAAAATAGTTTCATCTATGAAATAATATTACCAAATACAAGACACTAAGGAAATATAAATTAGGTTGGTGCTTCTACATTAGTAGTTTGGTATAAAGAATAAGGATAAAAATTATGATTGATTTTCTGATGAGAGCCTCTATTCTGTGGTTGATTTTTCATGCTATGCTGACATAGAAACCCCCTTGGTTATGAGAGTCATTACAAAATCCATTGGTACCCATGATAAGAAAACAATTACGTTCTATTGCAGAAAACTATATGTTTGATGATCTATACATCTTTATGTTTTTTCAAAGTCAATTTTTCTGGTGATCTATTCCCGATTCTGAGGAAGCGTCAATTATTAAATTAAGTAATTGGGAGGCATGTTGATGATACTTTTCCATTAAAAACCCACAACCACCATCCTCTAAATTGGTTTCTTCTAGACTACCCTCAAGAAGGATTCTTACACATTCTACCAATTTATTCCCTAGTTTTAACAACTAGGATCCATAACCAAATGAAATCAAAATATCCTTACTCACATTTGTGTTGTTGAAGTATTTTATTTTGGGGTAATTGATTTCCTAAGACACTTACAAATCTCTAATGTATATGAATGAATCCTATTTCATTTTGATTGTGTCTCAAATTGTATAGATTCCATTACAAAAATGTATAATTACCATCACGTTGTGATCTTGTTCCAAAAAGAACACGACTTTTGTATATTTTGAATTCTTAGGGGTATCATCAGTGATTTTTGATCCCATTTCAATAAAAATAACATCTTCAAACTCATGTCTATGTATGGAATATCTCACAAATATTTCAACTCCTTCCATCATGAAATGAATGTCCAAGAATATTTTTAAAATATGAAAATTTTTTAAATTCTAAAAAACACTCAATACCTCTAAAAAAGATTGGTCTGAGAAACTATTGGATTCCCTTCAGTCATATTATAGTACACTTAGAACAGTCATATACATGTCATCATAAAGGCAAGTTTATAAAAAATTATTCCATTTACCTATTCAAAATGAACATAAGGCCATTTGTGAATTTAAAAAAATGAAATTTTAAATTTCATTATCCGAAACAAAGATTAAATTAAACCTTAACAATCATTAGGAACTTAGGATGGAGGCATATGAAAATTAAAGGATCAATAAAGATTGAGATCAAACCTACAAATCTAATAATAACAAATTCAAACACCTTTTTTTAGAAAAATATATCCTATTTTATATTTCTAAACAGCATTTAAACCTATAAAATGTTAATATCTATATTTTCAGGTATATACATAGTGAAACATGTCTACCAACATGGGGAAGTAGAGATTCAAGATCCCACTACTGGTCATGGCTTCAAAGATAATTGTCATAGATTAAAAACCTTAATTGAATCCAAGAATAAATAATAAATATTGGATGAGTTAACATAGACCACCTATGAACTCAAAGATATATTTATTTTCTATGTCATGTTGACTAAATTAAAAAATAAATATACGCGTGGAAACCCAACTTTTACCAATACATTGACTTAGAAATTTTAGTTCCCAAATAAATAGTTATATTTTTTATCAAAAAATTTGTTTGTTTTTATTTAATGGATCCTCAAGGGGATTTTATCTTTTATAATTATGTTGGTTTGTAAGATTAATGGGATGCAAAGCTTGATGCATTTTCAGTGAAATCATTTTTCTACCAAAAATTCAAACATAATATTTTTCCATTAATGATAGGTCTCTGAGTGACATATACCTCAAATGAGTAATCAAGTGAATCATTAAATTCAACATCAACTAGTAAGTGACTTATTTAAATGTTTCTTATTTCAATTTCCTTTTATAAATCATTATATCTACCTCAACCCCTTTATTAATTTTCATTTCACTAAAAACTGGGGATTGTTTAATTCTAGGTTGGGGTGAATATAATGGTTTTTTTCTCAATTTATATTTTTAATTCCTAAATATAAAAAATTTATTTTAATATTTACTTAATAATATAATTTTCATAAATTAAAACTAAAAATAAAATTATTTTTAATAACTTAATTCGTATTGTAATGAATTTTTATGTTCAGGAGCATATAATTTTGAATGTTGGTTGTTGTATGTGATCTTTCTCTGTTAATATTATCATTATATTTAATCAAAATATAAATTTTCACGCCCTTTGGATTGTGTGGTTTTAGTTTATGTTCATGGGGTCCCTTATTAAATATAATATGCATAGTGTTCCTTTTTATTTTAAAATTACCACTAAAAAATAATAAAAAATATATAAAAATAATAAACCCTAAATTTTTATACACAGTCAGGAATTTACCCAATGTGTGGATTTAGACACTTTGGAATAGAGAATCCATAGTTCTATGTCCTAAATATGGAAATTTTATGCCTATTTGTATTAATTTTATATTGTTTCTGATTGAGTTAACTCAAGATGATGTCTATGTATAGGATATTTTATTGTTTCCCTAAGGCCATTGATCCTTGGAGTCATAAAAAATGTATAACTAAAGGGGTTGAATTGATTGAGTGTAATTATAATTACCATGGATAAATTATAAATAAAAACAAAAAAACTAGAATAATCCTCTTGTGGTCAGTATGTGATTACACATATCTCTTCCATATTTTCTCCCATGAATAAAAATGAACCCTTTGTGTTTATTGTGAGGAAAAACACATCACCCCTATTTATTTAAATGGGATAAAATATGGTGAAGCATTTGAACAAATAAATGGTCTTGGTATTGGGATATCATTATGAACCTATATTATGTTGAATTATTTTGATGGTTTTCATAATTTTTTTGTATGTGGTCTTTTGGAAAATATTGTATATTAAAATGTTTTTGGAAAGGGGAATTAAATTATATATTTTTTAGATGTCTTTTTCTAAGGACTAAAAAAACTCAAGATGGTGGGTGTTACTAGCCATTGAAAGAGGTCAATATTAAATTTTATAATGTATATTTTACATCTTATTTGTTATTCAAAAATTTAATTTTTAGTTCATTTAGAATTTGAACATTAGTTTACAATATGATTGTATTTCCCTCTTAAAATTTATTATTAAATGGTAAATTTTTTAACATATATTTAAAAACTGATAGTCTTGATTTTATTTTCAAATTTGATTTCACGTATACCTTTACATATGGAACATTCTATCCTTCTTGAGATTTTGGTGATTCATTTGTGATGATGATAAAATTGGTCCTTAAACCTAGTAAATTATAAGCCAAGTGAACTCGAAAATGGAGTAATAAAATAATTTCAAATGATGAAATAAAATCCCAATGAAACAAAAATTTGAACTCTAGATATAGTAAACAATGAGTAACATTTAATTAGTTAGTTTACAGATCTAATTAAGATGTTTTAAGGGATTTCCATGTGGCCTAAGCTGAGGATGAAATAATGGGCCAGATTCAGTGGCCCAGAATAACGACACACCATTTCTTTCATATCACTAAAAAACATCCAATTGAAATGAATTTTTATTAATTTTAGGGGACATTATAATATTAAATATATTATTCTATGTGATACTCTAATTCAGTACTATATAATTTCATCCCAGTTCCTTTTTTGGGTGGAAGCAAGCTGGATCAGTTTTTTGTCAAAGGTGGAAAATTCTAACATCCCTTATCTTCTAACCCACCAATCCCTATACACATTAATTTAGAAGACATAGACTATTGGTTTATTAATCCACAACTTCCAAAAATCATATTTAAGTTAGTTTTTGTGGTGTAGTTTGGGGTAGGTTATGTTTATTTTCATTATAATGTAATACCACCGTATTGTCTTTGTAACATCTATATTTATCACCTATGTTATTATAATTCACCATAGATTCTAAATAAAACATCATTTTATACACATTTTATTTTATTTTTTAAATATGTAGATACTATTTAATTAATTTTGTAATTTTTCCACTAAAATAAGAATTAAATCCTTCACACAATGGTGGGGTGTTTTTTATTTGTTTCTTTTTACTTCATAAAGTTGTTCCTCATATTCTAAAACACACAACCATTGAGAGCATAAAATCAATATAGGGATAAAACTATTATGTTTTGATCTAATTAAGTAGTAAGGGAAAATATTTTATTTTATTTATCAATCTAAAAATGTTAAATAAAATTTTAATTTGAGTTTTTCATTCAATTATTTTCATTCTTCCTCATCTATGTTGATTTTTATCTCCAAATTGTTAATGTTTAAATAAGATAATTTACCTTAGAATGCTCATTAAAATGATCCTCAAATTTTATAAGTGATTATCATGTTTATGTAATGTTTTTAAACTAGTAGGTGATGATGTTATCTATACTTCATTGAATGTATTCTTCTCGAGTTAATAAAATTGAAAAAAAAATTTTAAAAAATACATCCAATAAACCCCTTGAAATATCCTTTAATCAAACCATTCTTATAAACTAAACTCTATTTCTTCAATTAGTTCTTTTTTAATCCTACTAAAATAATTCCAAAATTATTCCACATTATATACAAAACTCATATCTATATAATGTGTTTCCTTAGGTTTTTATTTGGTCTCTGAGGAATCTACAATGCATGGTACACTAAAAGCATCATATTCATCCCTATACACATGAGAAAATTTGGGAAAGAACACTTACTATGGTTTAATGGGATGGGGATATTTATGATGGGTATGATATGAACTTTGAAAATATGTAATCCCACGTAAGACATGATCGGCGTGAGAAACAAAGGAAAAAAGTGGTTCAGTGTCACTGAATATGAATACAAGACTTAAGAACTTGGGTGACCATAATGGGTTATTTGACATGGATTTAGGGCCATAGGAAAGTATATTATGAATCTTGTTTATAGTAGGACTCAGATTCCCCATGGTTCAATAATATTCTCAATCTGATGATGGATGGGAATTTATGTTTAGTCCATAAAATAGTTTGGTTCCCATGGGATAAAGTGTTTGATATATTAATAGAATTATAGTAATATGGATTCCCACTAGAGAGTTTTCCGTAGAAGTGAATTCTATGTATCCTTTTTAGAAAACAATCAGATTTTTCATGGATCAATTCATAGTATATATTAATAATTATAATATAAAAGGTTATTATGTACTGAGGGGTCTGCTTGAAATTCATGAAATGTTTGATGATCTATGCCTAACATAGATGGGATGCTTTTGATGTCAGCTACATGTGTCATAGTTGTCTGATTGACATGTTTGAGGATGCATATACATTTACTATGTGTTATTTAAATTATATTACAAACTTTTCATTGGGGAACCGCATGACAAAGATGAAAGGTCCAAGGTGTGTTTTATGATTGAAGTACACATGTTACAGTGTTTCTTAATTACCTTCCAATCATGTATGGAAGACTGTCACATGACTTGGATGACACATATATGTTTCTACATGTGATCATTTTAGACATGTACAAGGGTTTCAATTGATCACGGTTGAAAATTAATAATAATTTTAATTGTCCTAGATTACAGATCATGAGGACTTCTCAAAACATGAGAGACATGCATGAAGGACTTCATGAGACATGGGTGACATATCTGCTAGACATCACCAAAATAAGAGATATGTACCAAGGACTTTGAAAAACATGGGAGACATGTTCAAAGGACTTCAGAAATACCTAGGAGACATATCTGCGGGACATCACCAGACTTAGAAAACATGTCCAGAGAAGTTCACATGACTTGAGGGATATGTACATAGGATATAAAAAGACTTGGGAAATTGGTCCGGAGGACTTTTATTAACTTAGAAGTCATGTCGGGAGGAAAGTTAATGTCTTGAGATATATATATTATTCTATTTTTCATGATCTATATAGGTCTTGTAAAGAATATTATTCCTCAGAATGAATTCAATAATATCCATCTTCACATAAGTTTTTTTGTACATTTCATTCTTCAATGAATATGTTCCTCACATTTATCAAGAATTATCATTTTTTGGATGATTATGATATGTACAAATTCCTTCAAATGACATAATTGGCCCACTATAAGTCATTCTCATGTTGTATAGGGAGATAACACGAAGTACATATTCAATCATCATGATCCCTTAGGTAGTGGACTAGATTTGAACTAGTGGAAGACCATTGAGATTGGGTTGATTTTGGCTCTGAGAATTCTTCTCTTATGATTTTTTTTGGTTATTACTTGCATCTGCTATGTATTTTTTGTTCCAAGGGGGATGGGAATTTTTAGGACTCTCTTCACCAGTTATAGAATTCCTTGTATGGAACTTATATCATAGATGTGATATGCACTTTACGGAGATAGTATATCACTATGAAATTCGTATGAATATATTGTGGGTCATATAAAGCATCACATTATAAACAATGAACATGATAATTCTCTATCATTCATACATTTGTTGGACCTAGGCTCCTCAAATAGAATTTGAAAAATCATGCTAACATGTTAGATTACATTTTCATCATAGATTCAACCTGCTTGATAGTTGTTATAAGATAAAGATGCATGTGTGGAGGATTTATCGTTATCAATGTATACATGTTTGGGGAATTTCATGATATCAAGATGGTTTCCTAGGGCCCTCTCAATATACTATTATATAATTGCAAAGAGTCTTCATATGATGAAGGATGATCACACTAATTTCATAACCCCTGTGAACGAATATCAATGTATTTTCCCTTTACGAGATGCTTCCACATATTTCCCACATTTACCTATAATATTCCATTAGCTTTTAATTGGGTTTATATTAGGTTTTCCCATGATCAATTAAATTTATTGTGATGAAATATAAGCATTGTCATGGAATTTCACTTTACTAATATGTTATCTATCACATGATAAAATAGATATGTCGAAGTGATTTTTCACGAATAGGTATACATGTCCAAGAGATATTATAGGACCATGTCCCCTATTAATGAGGATTTGAATGAATAAATGATACTTTTATAGGTCCCTCCATGAGGTCAAGATTGCTTGTCAGAGAGATTTCATGAGATCATGGATTCATGAAAAAGGACCTCCATGTGAATGTTTATGATCATAAGAGGTGCATAACCCATTTAGATAAAGATCTTAATAACTTATAATGAATGATTCCTCCTCCTTTTCAAGTTTATTATTTTTTTATAATGGTATTTTGGTGATTTCCCGGAATATGTTTCCAAATGTTTCTCAGGATCGGAGGAGCTTATCAGTCAGCCTCTATAATATCATCTAAAAAACTTGTCATGAATATGATGAAAAATCTGAGGGGATTTTTATAATTACAGAGACTCACCAAAAAGTCTACATGAGATCAGCTATAAATCATGTGTAGTGAATTTGTTTTATGTTTTTCCTTCCAAGGGGCTTGCGATCACATATCCTCCCATGTATTACATGATTTCTCTGATCTAGAAACATGATCTAATGTATCTATGTTTGCCCTTTGTTTCTTAGGGAAAATAATACACATTATTTGGGTATTTCTACAACTCTATAATTTCTAAATTCTCATTTTGAATGAGTCAACAAATTTGTCCCCCACAGTATCATAGTCCCTAGGGGAAATGACTTAGTTCCAATGATAGTAAATGATTTCATGTGTCATTGAGGATTCTAATGACTGATGTATCTGGTAGTGTTTAGTCTTCTAGATGATCTTTAGTATTATTAAGGGCATGAAATTACGTAGGGTAGTGTTGGGTGGGTGTGTAGGCTCATTTAACCAATGACATCAGCTAACATAGCTCATGTGATTTGTTTTATCGTTTGACTACTTCAAAGAAATTCTCCCGAAGAACCATTTTGAAAGACCTATTTGGGAGATCTACTTCACAATACCAGTGAACTATATTTGATCATGTGATATCTATATACGACATATTCATGTGATATCACTCCATGACTTTATCACGTGAAATAATCATTATTCAAAATTTCATAAACAATTTTTGAATCAACTCATGGTAATTTTATTGAGCCTAACCATATGTATCATTTTCATTCCTATTCTTCAGGATTCAAATGATCTTATGGATTGAATTTGTGATTTATTGATCAATGTGACATTCATGAACACCTCTTAGCCACATGATAATGATCATTTAAATTTTTCATTTGATTCCAATATAATCATTATGTCATGGGATTCATGAGAGCTGTGAGGGGTCATGAAATCTTGAACCCTTATGTATTTTATGTTATTCACATGATTTTATCTATGTCTTGACCTTATTTTGGAGGGGTTTGAAATGTTTCTAAAAATTTATTCTTACATTCTATATACGGCTTCCAGATCTCCAAAATAATCCAAAATAACCATCTAGTGGGCTAGATCACCGAGAATCATAATATTGACCCCATGATTCGAGTTTTCTATAAAAATAGGATTTGAAAGGGATTTTATCACCTCAATATCAGTTTTATATTCTATCCCATTTACTTCCTTTTTAAATATTCATTCTCTTATATGTTTTTTCTATTTCTCCACCTCATTGCTATTTCTATCTAACTGGGTATCATATTCTATTGACTGTTTTCAAAAAAGAATATTTTTGTACAATAAACTGATTTGGGAACCTCTCTAGTTGTTTTATTATATGTTGGACAACAATCTTAGATGTATATATGGTTTTGATATCAATCGTTAATAAATTAAAATAAAATATTTAAGTATAACTATGTGATATCTGAATAATCAGAGATGTGGTTGGAGCTCAATGTTTGACATGCAACCTAGAGATAATTTTTCTAATTAATGGGAACAATTGTTGTAGTTTAGGTTGATCTAGTCATATTTCTCAATCATGTAATATTCTATTCATCTTTATTCGGTGATATTGACTTATTATTTTTTCATGTATCATCTGTCAGAAATTAACAATGTGATAAGTATTCATTAGGATTTTGGAACTAAACACATCCATCTATCTCATGGATACATTGGGATCATCTATTAGGGTAATTTAAATCAGGGAGGAATATCACTTCTTGGGGGGATTTATGAATATTTTTCTAACAACTTATGATTTTGGGAAATATTGTTTTTGAATTAATTTATCTTTTTGATATTATCATTTCACGTTACATTGGAAAAAGTTATATATATATATATATATATTAAAACACAAATTAAAACTTAAATTTTACATGAAACCAAATTGAAATTTTCTATGCGAAATGCTAACTAGGATTGTACTACATGCAACGCATTTATTGAGATACACGTGACACCGACTTTGCATACATTATACACAGTACCAGGTTTATAAAAAACAAAATTTAATTGTTATAATTATTTAAATTAGTTAGTTATAACATGGTCGTTAATTCATCTTAATATAACTATTAATAACTAATTTTAATTTTTTATAAACATTTGATATTAATAAAACATATTGACAATGAGATGTAAATTTATTTGTAAAGACATTAGTTGTTTAAAAATAAAATTTTCTTGAATGAACTAAATTTCATGTCCTTTGTTGAAGAACAAAAAAATAATTAATTTTAGACACATCAAGAAATTTATATTTGATAAAAACATCATTTTTAAATTTATAATTCATAAATAATCTTAGTGTTAATTTTTTTTAATTTTTATGAGAAACTTCATTTTTTTTATGTATCATGTATACTATTACATTTAAGTTAATAAATAAATTTCTGTTTAAATAATTAATAATGTTAAATTATACTTTAATCTTTGAAGAAAGGTAAATGTGGACAAATTATACATATATTGATTCAATTTAGGTCCTTATAATTTATTTCACTTTGAAATTGAATATAAAACCTTAACAAACATGGGTACATTTCTCTACTTTAAAAACAAGTTATTTCATCCCATCTGCAGGATTTTCAATAATCTTAATGTATCTTATTCAATGAATTGAATTTATAAAAATGGAAATAAACCATTTTAATATGTATAATATTTATTTTTTAATTAGACCATGTAATGTTTTTTATTAACTTGATTATTAAAAGTGTTTAAACTTAATCACAATGATTAAAGTCAAAAAAATATTCATTAGGGATTAAATCATAATCATATAGCCAAAATGAACTATTCCCTGTTATACACACATTTGATATCCATATGTATGATATAATATTTCAAGTGATCATTTTTTATGATTCTTTATGATTTTTTACGTAATATCATGTGTAAACCTAACTTGTTTTTAAAAATTCCAAGTGACTCCATTTCCTTAAATATAAAGGGTCACCTGATATCCCACATACTTACACCTCTAAATCCATGTATTTTTAGAAAAGATATTCCCAATACACTTATAAAATCTATCTCTTCCTCTTAGAAGTCTCCCCTTTGGAATAAATCAATCCATGTAAGCTTATTTGGCACAAACCAAAAAGAGTTACCCGATTAAGAGGTTGTGTCCTATCTCAGACTCTTTTCATTTATTTTCTTTTTCCACCCTCCACTATCTAAATTCAATGATTTTATAAAAAAGGTATCTTAAATATAATAATATTATGTTATGATAATTTTTATAACTACACATACACACAAATCCATCTAATGGGTAAATAACATATTATTTATGAGTATGGTGAACTACAACCTCACTAAACAATGATTGTTTATTTTTCCTTCATCGCCTATTATGGTGGAAATAATGATAGACACTATATTTATATATTTAATATATTATTTTTATTATGTTTTTAATATTCTATATTATTTTTACAAAACATATATTGTTACATTCCATTTGGTGTAAATACAATAATTTTGTTTCAGGAAGTGTGGACTACTGCACAGTCAAAACGTTGTGATTCATTCACACACTACATGGAATGAATTATGGATGGGTATAGTGATATTATTTGACATATAATATATAATAAGGGTAATAGAATAATTATTTTAATATATATATATATATATATATATATAAATTAAATGTAATTTTATCTTTCTATACGAAAATAAAAAAAGGAAAAAGCATCCATGCATACGTACAGATTACCATATCCATGAACAGTGTATTCCATTCCATACATATATATTATATAGATTATTATAATAATAATATAATTAATCTAAGAGGTATTTATACAATATTTTACATTATGTAAATAATGATATAATTGAAAGGAACAATGATATAACATATTAAGACATAAGTGAAAACCAAAGAAAATTTTACCTGAAGCGTAACCTTGACATGAAATTGATAAAAAGAGGGTAATATTAAGTTATTATAAATTAAAATATGGTATTTTATATAATCATATGGTTATTTAAAATATTTACAAAAAATTAATAATTATTATACTGGAGGTTTCAATGAGTTAGATGAGAGTAAAGACACAGGGTAAGGGAATTTCATCTCACTTTTTATTTCCATGAAGTATATTCTTTATTCACCACACATTCCTTTTGTGTGGTGTTTATACATACCATATATGTATTATATTATTATTATATTTAATTTTATATTTATTTACATATCCATTTATGATATTTCTTTTATGGGATTAATTTTTCAAAAGATACCAAATCAGCAAAGTACTTTTGTCTCAAATTGCATTCTTTGAGTCAAATGTTTTTTATTCACATATGTTAGTTAAAAAGGTGTATATGGTTCCAATTCACATGTTATATAATGAATATTAATATTTTCATGATATTTAATCATTCATGTAATTTCAATTTCTTACATAAAGAGTATGATCCCAAGCAACCCTGTTGTAAGAGTTTATTGAAATTGTATCATGGATTTTCGATATTGTTAATTATTTTGCTTCATTTGATGAACACATATGATACATATCTCAAGAAAACTCATGATATTACTTATCTAATGTTTATTCAAGATTTATTCATTTATTACTAATATTTTTATACTCTTTAGAACTTAATATAAATAATTAACATTTTAATAAAAATCTGATTGTGTCTCTCTATTCAATCAGAAATATATTTTATTTCAAAACTGTGTTTTTAAAAATGTATTTATAAATTTTTTAAAATTATATTTGAAGATAAATTTCAAGTAAGAAGTTTTTTAAAAAAATTAATGGTTTTAAAAGTATTCTTTATATGTTTTCAATGTAATTTTTAAATAAATGTTTTTAATTTTTTTGAATATTTCTATATATTTTTTCATTGTATCTTCAATAAAATTGTTATTGAAACTTTTTAATATTTATTCATATATTTGAAATGGTTTTAATGAAAAGTGTTTTGAAAAATGTTTTGAGGGTTATTTTATATTTTTCAAGGAAGAAGTTCTTCAAAAGGGTTCCAATTTTCTTTCATAATATTTCTAGGGTAATGGTTTTCAAAATGTTTTAAATCCTTATTTATATGTTTTAAATGTATTTTAAAAGGAAATTATCTTTAAATTTTTCAAATTTTTGAAACAATTTTTTGAAAGATGAAAGATTATTTTTCACAAAAATTGTTTTCAAGATATATTTCCTTGTTATTTCCTATCTACGATGAAATTCTTTCACATTAATCAATCCCTTAAGGGAAATTAAAAAAAGGTTCTAAAAATATTTTTTCATTAATGGTCTATGTTTTTACAGAATAATTTTTTTGTAACCCATTTCACTTCCAGAGGTTATATTCTTTTGAAACCTGCTTCTCTATACTAGGTATTCTTTAACGAAATGATTATGGAACCTATATCTTTTTTATAAGTTATTATGTGATAAAATGTTAATGATAAAAATTTCATTTACAAGGTTACAATTTGATTAAAACAACCTTCTCTTTTCATGGGTGATTATATAATGAATTTTTATTTAAAAAAATCATGTATGATTTAATTATTTGATTGGTGGGACCTATATCTACCTCTAATGCTTTAGGTAATTATAAATGTTTTATAAGCTCAAAGGGTATAATTGAAGATATGTAATGCCCGAAACAAGAGGTTATATATGGAAGAAATCCCATGCCTGAAACAAGAGGGTATACATGAGGAAATCCTAAGCCAGAAACAATAGGGAAAATGGGAGGACATCTGAAGACTCAAACAAGATGGTAAATGAGATGAATCCCAATCTTGAAACAATAGGGTACATATGAGGACATATCGTTGCCAAAATAAGAGGGTATATGTGAGTGAATTCCAAACCTAAAGTTGGTGCATGGGAAATTAACCCAATCCCAATATGTTACAAAGGCCTTGGTAGGATTCCATAACATATGGTTTTTTATATTTTTATGTTTTTTTGCACAATTCCTTGTTCTATTCATCATTTATTATTTCATGAATTATGTTCATTATTTCCTTATGATTCATGTCTTATGAACTGAAAGTATTTATTATGATATCTAATTTTAAGGGTATGAGAATCAAGTGTTATTCTAATGTTCCATACATGTTAGTTCATTTTATGATTACTCATTTATGTTATTCAAACTTAATGATCTTATGATCTCTTTGTTATGTTTCCTTTCCCCAGGCTATAAAGAGTTTTTTAGGTTGATATACTATAGGTCTAGATCTTTAGGGGAGATGTTGAAGATCTTCCACCATGTTATAAGATATTGTTTCCTAATTTTCAACTCCACTAAAATACTACAATCTCTAGGCATATATTTTGGTAATGTACTAAATATTCATCTCAAATGATGTAATATCCATGTATATTAATTCTGAGTCACTATATTCGATATAAAATCAATGGTTTAGCTTTACTATATAAACAAGGATTAGAAAATATTCGTGAGATCCCTAGGTATATTTAAAAGTATATATCTTTGTATGTCTCTAAAGAAAATTTTAAGGATGAGTTAACATCAAAGAAAATGTCTTCGAATCTTGGTAAATTGTAGAGTGAGTGGTTTCCATGAAATACATCCCTATCTAAATACTACAAGTGGATTTGGCTATGGCACATAAGTACCTAGGGGTATGAACTCTAAAAAGATGTTCCAGGACTGACTTGGGGTAATCTAGTAAATGACAATAGGCCTTGCTGCACATATATTTTGACACTCCACCGGGATATTCATTGTGAATTCGCAAACTATTCATGAAGAAACATAAAGTATTTAAATAGAATTTGGATATGAATAAGTTAGGATAAAACTAAGGTTTTATATTTTAATAATGTTTACATAATTTAGACATCATATAACTAGATATCTGGATTATGTGGTCCCTCAATGTGATAAATGATTATTTATCTGTTATTTTGATTTTAGTCAATGGATTGAACCCAAAGGAAATAGGATTTTGATTATTGAAATGGAAAATGAATTTATTTTCCTCCTAAGAAACCAAATGATATGGGAGCATGAATGTAATGTTTCATTTCTATACTCACTAGGAATTCTTAAGCTATAAACCATAATGGATTCCCAAACGAGTGAAGGATGGAACAACGTTTTCTTGAGTCCTTCATGAGGTAACATACAACTTCTTTCATTGGGTCTTCTAATCCACATGTTTCTAAAGAACAGATCAATACTGCTTAAAATATATTTTCCATTATTCAATGTTTGGAACAATACAAATTTATTCTTACTATATATTAGTTGGATTATGAAAAATATTAGTGGTGGACCCAAATCAAGAATACAAGACAGAAAAAACAAATTGACTCAATAGATTAGGAAGAGTTCAAGAACTTATATTTTAATATATATTTTTCTTGGATTATTCAGAATAATATGTTAAAGTAATTCATAGTGCTTAATGAGAAGGATGATGAATCTATTCATGCTTGTAAAGTAACATTTTCCAGTCTTATGAGGAACTCTTCGAGTATTATTATTCAACCTGAAAGAAAAATTTAATTATTATTTAGTGGTATAAAATATATTATATAAAAGGCCGTAGATATAATATAATTTAGTTTGTATGAATAATTGGTTCAATGTGTGATGAAGGTGTAAATGGAGGTCATATATTTTAATCAATCTCATGGTTTTGACAATAAAAGGAAGATAGAGTTCAATAGAAAATTTAACGACAACGGAGAAATGAAAATGAGAATATATAATTTAGAAATTATTGGAAGAAACTTGGAGGGAATTTTCATAAGGGTACTACTAAATGTTTTATGTGGGGAAGGGGAGTTCATCATGTTTTTATTGTCCAATTGTTGGATGGATGTTAGATAATGTTACAAATAATAAGAAATCTGTATATAATACACCTCCCACACATTTCTGTTTCAATTGCATGGTGTTTGGACACAACACTTACAAGTTCATCAATCTAGTGACTAATGTTAATGACAAGACCCAAAAACATCTGAATTCAAATGACAAAGGGAAATATTATGCAAATATAATAGATGAATTTAACCAAAAGAATTAAAAATTACTTATCCTTCCTTATATGGGAATTTCAAGGTTTATTTTGTATGAATAATACCTATGAAAGTATTATTTTTCATCATTTAGTGATATTTAATGTCATTTCCTTTCTATACATAGATTATTGAATAATAAAATCACATTTGATATTCTATCAGTACAAGGATGGACCAATATTTCAATTAAAAATGTTTTTTTTGTTTAAGAGTTTAGGTTATTTAAGGAATAAATGGTGGATTATATTTTTTAATGGTTAAAAGGTTATCCATTAATGGAATTATTATATTATGCTTCAGATGATATTAGTACAATTAAATTATTATCTTTCTATATGAGGATTTATGAATACTGGATATCCTATTCAAACTACATTTATTATGATAACTAATGATATGGAATATCTTCTATCTTGTGATATGTTAGTTCCTAAGGAATTAAAAAGTCACATTTATTTTTAGACAATAGGTGAAGTGGATCCATGAAATAAAAAGAGTGATGTTGTCCTGAAATCATGAAAGTATAACTTTTCATGAAATTTATTTAGTTTTATAAAAATGGATCTTTAAAATAAAAATGAAATCATCGTACCTCCATTTCAAATGAATCAAATGGTCCATTAGTTCATTGAAGATTTATGGATTTCTGATTGATATGATTCTCCTGACATTTTTCTCTATCACTCTCTATCAGAACTGGATTGTTACTTTTTGCTAGCATGTCCATGTTTTTATTTTCCAACTATGTTCTTCCATGTGGAAACCTAGTTATATAATACTTAGGTTAACCTTTATGGTTCCAAATGTATGTTTTAAATGATGTTTTGATATTCATTTTTAGGATGAGGGTTTCTATGAAGTTAAAATTCAAGTATTAAATCTTTTATAATCGAGATAAATTTCAAGGGAGAAATTCATTTTAAGGGTGGTATAATGTAACAGCCTGGGATTTTGTAAAATATTTTTTTTACAAAATAATTTTTCTTTATTATATTTTATACTTCATGTGACACTATAAATACTAATATATATATATATATGAATTAAAACACTCTGTCAAACATTCCATTCACATGGTAAAAAAATGTATTGTGCTACACCTGACACTATCTTGTCCTTCTCTACAAGTAAAACTGACTTGGTTTGTGCTACCTGCAGCACTAACTTTGCATATGTTACATGGAATAACTAGATTCTATGAAACATAATATTATTACTATAATTATTTAAACTAGTTAGTTATAACATATATAATAAAATATATTAAATTTAATATTAATAACTACTTTTAAAATATGTTTATAAAGTTTTTATATGAATAGAACATTTTGATAATGAAAAATATCATTTTTTGGTAAATTATTTATTTGATTAAAAATATATTTCTCCCAAATGAACTGCTTTTTATGTCTTTTTGTGAAGAAAATAAAATTAATTTTAGACAAAAATAAAAATTTAATTTGATAAAATAAACCTTTTTTATGAATTTCTAATTCTAATATTATCTTAGGATGATTTGTTTTGATTTTTCAAAGAAACATCATTCGTTGAATAATATTGAAAAACAATGGATTTTACTTCACAAATTCATTTTATATTAAATAATTATTAATTTTAAATAGTACTTTAAATGTGTTTTAAGGTCACTATAGATCAATTGCAAATATATAAATATAACTTATTTTATAATAATTAATTTTACATTTAAATTGAATATAAAAACCAAACAAACTTTTGAACATATTTTTACTTTCAAAAACATGTTATTTCAACCCTTCTTTGGGATTAACATTAATCTTAACTTGCTTATTATATGAATTTAATTTTGGAACAATGTACATAAACCATATTAATCTGAATACTATCTAGATTCTATATATATCATGTTTATGTTTTGACCTAAAATATCAGTAAAAGTGTTTAAAACTAATTAGAGAGATTTAGTTAAAATTAAGATTAATTAGTGAGTAAACATTAATATTAGGGGAACAAGGGTCCAATCCACTTGAAAAAAACCCTTTTATGGCCATATTTTGGCCATGAATCATCTATTATTTATTTATTATGGTTTTATGACTTTTTATGTATGGAAATTGATACACTTAAACTGTTTTCTAAAATTCCAAGTGAGTCCCTTTCTTTACCTATAAAAGGCCACCCCCTCTCTTACTTTCCCACACATCTCATCCCATATATTATCAAAAAATATCTCCCCAATACACTTATCAACATCCTTAAACTACTTCTAGAATCCTACTCTTGGGAAAAAATAAATCCCTATAATTGTTTTTGCATTAACAAAAATGAGTTTTCCGATTAAGAGGTAACATATACTCTCAAATTCCTTTCTATTATTTTATTTCTCCACAAACTACTCTATATATATTTATAGATTGTATAAAAAATCATTATATTATATATAATATGATTTTTTTTCAAATGGTTGAATCAACACTTACACACACCTCTATAAAATGGATAACGAACATAATGTTTTTGTATACGGCAAATTATCACCTTAATAAATGATGATTGTTCATTTTTCATTTATTACCTCTAATGGTAGACATTATGATGAAAAATGTAATTATATATGTCATATATTATATTTATTATTTACTTAATATTCTATATTCCTTTTCAAAAACATATCTTATTTACTTTCCATTTAGTTTAAATACGATAATTATGTTTGAGGAAGTGTGGACTACCGCACCCTCAATGTGATTTGATTCGTTCACACACTACATGAAATGCATTAAGGATAGGTTTAGTGAAAATATATAATAAATATTATATAATAATTCTAGTGTAAAATTGATATATATATATATATACATATATTTTATTTACATTTTTTCTTTCAATACGAAAATAAAAAAACAGAAACTGGACTTATGCGTAATTACGACTTACCATCTCCATGAATGGTGTATTCTATTTCATACTAGTACATTATATAGATAATAAAAATAATACGAATATAATTAAAATAATTTATATTTATATTGTGGTTTACATTATAGAAATCATGGTATTAATATAAGGACCAACGATATAACAAATTAAGACACTGGGAAAAGTGAATATTACATGAAGCGACATCATAACATGAAATTTTTAAAAATAGGGTTCTATAATGAAATAATGAATCTATATATGGTATTATATATAATAATATGGTTAATAAAAATATTTATAATAAATTTATATCTATTATAAATTTTTTTTAAACTATTACGATTAGAGAAAAGATACATGGTAAGGGAATTTCATATAACTTTTTTATTTCTATGTGATACATACTTTATTCACCAAAAATTACTTTTGTGTGGTGTGTATAAAACCCCTTTATGTATTATATGATTATTATTTTCAAATTTATTCTATTTACATATCCATTATATAATAGTTATTTCATGGGGTTAATGTTTCAAAATTCACGAAATCGGTAGTGTAGCTTTTTCTCAAATTGGCTACTTTGAGACACATGTTTTTTATAAACCTATCATATTTAATGTGGTATATATGATTTTAATTTACATTATATATATTCAATATACTTATTTTATTGATATTTGTTTCTTCATGTAATTTCACTTTCTTCAGTGAAGTGTATGATCCCAAGTAGTAATGTGGTAAAAGTTTATTGAAACAGTCTGAACACTTTTCGAGATTGTTAATAATTATGCATCTTTTAATGATATATTATGAAAAATATCTAAATAAAACTCATGAACATATTTATCCTAGGTTTATTAAATATATATCCATTTATCAGTACCATTCTCCAAGTATTTTGTACTTAATATAATTAACAAAAATGTTTTAAGAAAAATCTTAACATATATCTCTCTTTGGTTGGAAGTATAATTTATATCAAAACCATGTTTTAAAAAAAATTTCAAAGATGTTTGGAAATTATATTTGAAGATAAATTTACATGAAATATTATTTTTTAAATTTTTATATGGTTATAAAATATATCTTTATAAGTTATTAATATTATTTTCTAAGAAATTATTATAAAAAAAATTCAATATTTATTTTATGTTTTCAAAGTATCTTAAATGAAATGGTGTCCAAAACATAATACATTTTTAATTATATGTTTTCAAAGTTTTCTCAAATAAAAATTTTTCTAACAATTTTATGAATCTTATTTTATATGTTTTCATGGGAAAAATATATTCAAAACGATTTCAATGAAAAATATTTCTGAATGATTTTAATATATATTTATAGGTTTTCAATGTATTTTAAAAGGAAATGGATTTAAAAATGTTACATTTTTTAGAAAGAAATTTTAAAAAATAAAAAAAAATTCCTACTGAAATTATTTCAAATTATATTCCCAAGTAATTTTCTATCTTCGATGACATATTTTTTATGTTCAGAAAATCCATCCTGGAAATTTTCGAATGGTTCCATTATTATTATTTATTAAATGGTCTATGTTTTTATGGAATAATTATAATGAAACCAGTTCTACTTCAATGGGTTATATTCTTTTGAACCCCACTTCTATTTAAGCAATATGCTTTGATGAAATGATTTTGTAACCTTTCTCTTTATCATATATTATGATGGGATGAAATGATAATGATACCAATTTAATTTAGTGGGTTCTGAATTTATGTTTATAAAATAAATATCATTTCATGGGTCATAATATTATGAATGATTATTTGGAACCACCATGTTTGATTTCATTATGTGGAGGGTGGTATCTACATCTCCCTCTAACGAATTTGGTAATTGTAAATGTTTTTTCAGCTCAAAGGGAAAACATCAGGGTATCCCAAACCCTAAACAAGAGGTTATATAAGAGGGAATCCCAAGGCCAAAACTAAAGGGTATAAAAAAGGAAATACCATGCTTGAAACAAGAGGGTAAATGGGGAGAGATCGCAAGACAAAAAAAAAGAGGGTAAATGGAAGGACATACCAAGCCCAAAATAATATAATACATGGGAGGGCATCATAAGACTGAATCAAGAGGTTACATGGGAGGATATTCCATGCCCGAAGATGGTACACGAGTGCTTAACCCAAGGCCAACATGTTATAGAGGCCTCGGTATTCCACCGTTAAATAGATTTTTTATATGCTTATGTGCTTTCCAAAATTCCATGTTTAAATCCAATGTTATGCTTTCATGTCTTCGGTAAATCATTTACTTGTGATTCATGTATTATAAACTAACAATATGTATTATGTTATCTGATATGTATGGTATAATCTTCAAATGTTATGCTCATGTTCCATACCCTTTTACTCATATTATACATATACATTTCCTTTATTTACCCTTATTGAATATTTGAGATCATCCAACTATTAGGTTTCCTATCCCAATGTTATGAAGAATTGTTTTATGCAGAAGTACTAAAGGTGGAGATATTTATGGGAAATATTGAAAATATTTCACTGGGATATAATATTTATTTCCATGTTTCCAAAGTAAGTAAACTATTATGTTCCTTGGGTTTGTAGTTTTTTTCATGTACTGAACATTCATCTAAAATAATTTGATATCCATATATGTTAAGCCTGGTTCACTATTAGTTTCTTCCTACTACAGTCATTTGGGATGAACCCATATAATATTAAACCATGTTGAGGGACATGATCTCTATCATGAAGTTGAAGTTATGGAATGATTTGAACCTATGCTCTTTTGTTTCCATGGAGTACTATATCAACATCTTTTTCTACCATAGTTGGTCTCATCCAACCATTATACTACCTCATTGGTGACCTTTACAATAATATTTCGATAGTGTTTGATCTTATTGGGATATCATGGAAGATATGTAGGATTCCTAATGAGGATACCTAGTGAGAGCATAGGTATCCCCAACCCCTCAACTATTGAGGTTTCAGCCATGTTTTTTAACATATGTATTTCCCAATCTAGGGACACACGCATATAAATTTGATTAGGTATGTTGGTGATGGAAGACCTATTAGTATAGTGATTACCTAGAAACATATTAGTGCATAAAATTTCTCCCCTTTATCATCGCATTGGTCATATATAGTAAGGAAACAATCCTTAATGAATTTTTAGACCCATTTTACTTCTAATTTTCCTTGATTGGATAACATTTTTTGTGTTCAAAATATCATAACACTACTAGAAAAACTAATTCATAACTCATTCCCATTCATTTAAATGTTTTTTTGGTTTTATCCACACCAATATGTCCTAATGAGGTTATTAATTTATTGAGAAGGTACAATGATTTAAATTTCATGCCATATCTTTCAATGATCATGATACATTTTTTATAGTGGAAGTGGCACTCTCAATGAGATACCATAAAAAATATATCTTTATGATGGGGCTGTTTTAGTCTGTATAGAAAAAATAGTTATCTAAGATTCATATAAATTTTAATAGTTCACTCTCCATTTTGGATTTATTCAAAACAAGTTATCCCATCACTTTCTCAGGTATGATGGGATAACGATATCCTAGAAATATTTTCTAATTTTAGATTATGTTGTCATGCATAGTCACAAATGAAGAGATTATTCACTAATTTATAGACGAATTTTCTTCCTATCTTATAAATATTCCAAGGCATGGGTTGGAGCCTACCTTGGTGGTGTACTAAATAGATTTGTCTTTTAGGAGGACAAGGCTTGTGACACAATGAACCTATTATTGGTATTAGTGAAGGAGTTCATTCAGGATTTTTGGGATCCTCCAAAAAAAATTCATCATACTATGTGACTTCCAATTAGTGGGATAAGTTATTTTTAGGAGGAAAAACATTTTATACTAGAGACAGATGGTGCAATGATTTAGAGGACAGTATTGAATAATTTATCTCTTGATTATTCATTTTCTAAACCAACAATTCTAGCATCTAAATAACATCCCACAAGAAACTCTTCCATCTAGAATACCCAATCAAGCAGTTCTGGATGATTAAGAACCACAAAGTCTAATATGGTATAAAATACATTATCTATTCACCATGAATCCCCTATAATAGCTTCATGGAAAATAAGAGCATATTTACTTAATCTTTCATGACTTTGGGATAGGTGGATTTAACTATCATCAATTTTATTATATCACGCTATAGATTATCCTAGCCTAACCAAAAACAATCAATAGTGAGTATGAGCTTCATAGATATTAAAATAAAAAATAATTGACCTAGGTTATAAGGGATGATTTGACGATTCTTGACCAGAGTCATCGATTAGTCATTGAGATACATTCTAAATTAGGTGACTTGACTAAAACATTTATATAATATAAATAGTGAGTTTCTAGCACAAGATCATATATTTTGGAATCTTTATATATACTAGAGACTAATCATAAAGGAGTATAATATGGATTCTCATTAATTATAATATTCATTCTTAGGTGGCAATAAAAGAGATGAAGGGTGAAGTGATTCAGTGTTCAATTGAAACCTCTCTTCAGACTTTGGATGATCTGGGAAAAAAATCTAATGAGTATCCTCAATGACCCATCTATGTGAATATATATTTTTGGCTCTTTCTTCTTCTATTTGTTAACATTATGAGATACTACATACAATCAAGAATCGTTCTTTTACATTTATCATTGAATAACCCTATTGAACATTACATGTAATTGGCTAAGGAATTGTATTCCAAATGTACATTAAATTGCATTGATCTGATAAGAATTCACATCCTTTGTATAATACAATGTAAAAACAAATTCCAAGATTTGAAATCTGGAATCACAGTAAATTTTTCTTGATAATTTTTAATGAACAACCACAAACATGATATTCCTCACCTATATGCCTTCTATAGTAATCATGAGATCACCCGGTTTAGAAAGATAATTTAGGTGGAATATATGTCTGAGAGGGAGAATTAATTAGTTTTTCCCATATTCAGTGGAATTAAGGAGTATATATTTTTTTATTCTGGGATAAATAATGACCCCTAAAGTGTTTTATCCCTTTTTTATATCTTTGTATCTTTATCCTATGTATCATATTGGGTAAATCATAAATGATGTGGAAATATTATTTTTTCTCAAGTCCCACTTTAAATAGTTTTCAATGTGATGACTTTTGTGACTTTATATTCTATGAGTACTTAATATTTACTTGATAATGCAATTTTCATTTCCAATTATAAGATATAGAACATTTTCTATTGGTTACATTTTTGGGATATCACCCTAGAGAGTATTGTTTCTCATAAAATTGGTTATTTTAAGGTCTTGAAAAAAAAACCATCGATGTGTTTCAGTTTATGGTCTTCCATCTCAAAAATTATTTTTCTATAGTTGATGTTATTCTAGATCAAAACAACTGCTATTATTGTGCATGATCCTCTAGTTTTCACCATATAATATTGTAGTGTAGGGAAGTTTATATTTGGGATTCTATTGGTGTTCATTCTGGGGTAACCATGAAGGGTTTGAAAACACATAGTCATGAGGAATGATTATTTATGATGGTTTATGACAACCTTCAATATTAATTTTTATTCTGATGAGTAATTTCTCATGAACGGTTTTAGAACCCATTGTTCTTATTGAAAATGAATAGGATTAATATTTATGAATGGTTTTGGAACCCTAAATCCTCAATATGATGGCCATTGTGGGATATTTTAAAATACAAGGGAATCTAAGTCCACGTGGATAGTTTGAAAATGGTTTGCGTAAATCATAACCTAAAAACATTAATCAATAAATATAGAATGGGGCAGAAAACCCAAGAGTGACCCAAAACACCCTAAGGTTCTGATTTCCTCCACGGTATTATCAGGTATCATAGGATTAGAGTTCCTTCCTATAAGTATGAAATTCCCCATGTTGGTAGGTAAGTATAACTTATTCATGGGTCCATAAAAAATAAATTTATATTTATATAGAGTTTTCCAAACCCCTTTCTAAGGGGCATGAAATATTCTGCAGAATCAAACATTTGGATGATAAAATTGGGTATAGGGAAAACGTTTTTCCAAGTTAGGATACATAAAACTCGAGATATTTATATTTTTATGGAGTTTTGGGACATATAACATGTTTTTTTGAGCCATGTAATTTGGTCCAACAAAATGATCAAGAATACAGTGTCACATTCTAAAATTTATAGAGGGTACATTACATGATGATGTAACATTGAGTATGTTAAGTCAAATTATACAGTGTGGTAATAGAGATTGTAAATCATGGTTTATAAATATATGAGCTAACTAGATGTTGAAACTAGTGGGTAGTGGTCAACCATTAGAAGTGAAGGAAGTCCACATTTCACGTGGTCAATATAATAAATCTGAGATCTAAGGGGTCCATATATGGGACCAGGAATGCCCTAGAAACAAGATCTTTCTTAGGGTATAATTCTACAACAAATCATAGTGATCTCTTTCAAGACTAGTCATTCTATGTTATGTTTTCACTATAGGTAAAAACAAATAATAAGGGAAACTGTGGTCCATGAGTTCTAATTGAGGGATATAAACTCAAGGAATTGGTATTGTCAGCATAAACTTCAACTATATAACGGTATTTTATGGAAAATGTAATATTTAAGAATCGTTCGAGCAATCTAAAATTTATTCTTCCACCAAGTGAACACATTATAATGAACAGAAGATTTTAAAAATCTTTTCAATGAAATTTTCAAAAACTAAGGGGTCTAGAGGGAATAGATAGGCTTTTTCAAGTGCCAAAAATGGGCCTTATGAGAATTATTCCTTGTGTATTTAAGCATTATATTTTTCAAAACTTCAGGGATGAAGAATTTTGAAAGTAGAGCCAAGAATATTTCTCAGGAAAACTTTCGTGGGTTTTTAAATTAACATTTTATATATATTTCACTACTTATTTTAGGGTAATTTAATTACTAAAATGAAAGGAGAAATTGTATGTTTTTTTAGCATTAATCAAAGTGAAACCATATTATTATTTTGATGCACACGGATCTGGTATGAGGGGAATGTTTCAGAAAATCATTATTAGGATACCTAAGGTCAAGCATACTACAACATCCTTTTTAGTGGGAGATAAAAATGTTGTAAAATAGGGATCATGGTTCTTGGGGCATGAGTAATGGTATCCAAAATATATGTTTGTTACAAACCAAAACACCCTAAGGTGATAAGTTTTTCTACTATTATGTTATACTCTAATGGATTAAATAACGCTTCTTAATGGGACACCATATCTCTAGTTTTTTTTAGTCAAATACCCTCTGAAGATCCACTTATCTTATGAACTAATATAAATATATCTTATAATATACGTGTGTCATGAATGTTTTATGGAAATAATGAGGTGATCGTGGAATTCAATGTGATTTATGGGTCGATGTTTTCAAAATACGATGGATAAACCCCATACTACAATTGACTAGTGTAATGAACCAAATATTTCTAATGATAATTCATTCCTAAAAATGTGTGTAATATTATTAATATATATATATATATCATTAATAAATAAATAAGTATATTTTATTGTTACCATCGAGTTTCAACTGTTATATGACTGTTATTCAGATATGACCATTGGTAAATTATGACTGTTGGAAACTATACCCATAACGTTATGATTATCATTTATAAATAGAAATGATAATGGTTAATTAATAAAGAATGAAGTTTCGATGGCCTCAACAAGTATAATGGGTCCATAAAATGCCCATTGGTTAGAGATTTAGAAGGAAATAACATCATTGGTATTTACTGTGGACCAATCCCTAGATGAGCTTCAACATGATATTCTTGAAAGAAATCACATACGGGAAAAGTTCATGTTAGTGAAGATTACCACATTAGAGATGTTATCTGTAATGCCCTAAGAGTTCATCACCATAAAAAATATTACCCTTTTTTCATAGGAAGGTGTAAAAAATGTTTATGTGTCAAGGCCTTATAAACATAATATATAATCTCTTTGTGTACATAAAATTGGTCTTCTATCATTTATGTTTTACGAATTGTTTTTCTTAATAAAATAAAATTTTATAAATTGATTGTTTTTTATTTTTTTACTATCCTGAAAAGATATAAATGATTATAATGAAAAAGTGTATTATGAATAAAATTTATTATATTAAAAACTTATTATAAAAACAATCATGTTTAATTACAAATGATAAAATAATTTCATTTTTTCGAAAATTTTGCTATACATTTTACTGTGCATTTTATCTTTGCTATTATTATTTATAATTAAGTATTTTAGATTTAAATGTTAAATTTATCATATTTGGAGAATTATTATGATAAAATAAAAAGAAAATATTTAATTTAAATGGCCGATATTAGGTTGTAGTGAATTTTTGATACTTTTATAAAATATTTTTTTCAGTGAAAAGTAAAAATATCTTTATGAATTATTGGAATGTTTAACGAAATAATTAATTATGTAATAATGATTTAATAATTATGTTACACTATTGATGATAAAAATATTATATTAATTGCCCCATGTGGACAATACAACGGTCAGACCCATTGTTTTCAAATATAACTAATGTGGTTTCCTCGCAAATTAATAAAATATTCCTTCTCATTAGCAATAAATTCCCACCCATTCCCTTAATTATTTTCATTACAAAATACTCCCCTATAATATTTGATATTATTACCTCCCAATAAGTCCTCATAAGGTTTCCTCAATCCAACAAGTCCCAGATATTAGAGTTTTAGAAGTGACTCTTCAAGGTAATGGAATTCTCAACTTGTATTTTTTTCATTCATGTTCTATTTTATGTTTTACGTATTTCAAATTTTCATACCATGTACTTATTTAATTTATATTATGTCCCTATACAATATTATTATTCTTTTATGAATTTTTTGTCCTTTTAGACTGTATTTTTAATGTTTTATAAAACCTTGTTTTACACCCATTATGCATCCATAATTTCAATTCAAAATCTCTCTCTTTATCTAATGAAATTCAATTATTTTCATTATGTGAATAAAAAAATGTCATTAATTTCCATGGGATATCATCCAGATATAATAATCATTTATTTTATTCAAGATTTTAAATACATAAAACAATAATTCCCACTCTTTGGGTTATAAATGACATAATAATATTTTTTAAGTACTTTTTAATATTCCATGAGTTTGATTTGAAACCCATTTCTTTTATTCTCTATAGTTTATTAATGAAACATTTTATTATGATCTTTTTTGATGACATGAAAATAAATTAATATTATGTGATATCCCTGATAGCACTCCAATTTATTGGGAAAAGGATTTAATCTCTAGATATGACATGTTTTTAATATATTGGTTACTAACTTTGGTAATTTGTATGACTCCTTGGGGATGGACCATGGTGATATGCTAATGAATGTATAAATTAAATATTGTATACATGTTTTAATGTTATTAATCAGGTTATTATTTTTATTATATGACTATTTTTCATGACTTTATGAAATTAATCATGTTATTATTGATATCTCTTACATTTACATGTAATTGTTTCCCTTGCTAGGCATTATTCCCACCCTTTCCTTTGATGTATGTCCCCATGTTTTGAGTTGGTGTAAATATACTTATAATAAACAAATTAAGAATCATTTCTAGTGTATTAGAAGAATTTTTTAATGTTTTAATGTATTAATTACATTATTTCCATGACACTAAGCTTTAATGATCCTCTGTTTGTAAATGTAATGAAAAGTTATGTAATTAAAATATGGTAAGCCATAACCAAGGTCATGACATTTCATTCAAATGATAATGAATGATGAATGTCGATGGTCTGTACATTTTAACCTCATGTAAGGGGGAAATATCTATCATTAATTTTAATACCATGTGACATGGGAGTTTTTCATAAAGATTAACATCACTTATTAAGGATATTGTTACCTGTATGAAATTGTGAAAGATACCCTTGGGGACACATTGGACTTGTTGGGAGATTTAGATATAGGAAACTTATTTTTTCTATTAATGGTAATATTAATGGATATCCATATACTGGATCCATACTTGTTCATTTTTACCATTATTCTCAAGAATGTCGTATGTATACATAATTGTTTTATAGACATTGATATTTTATATGAGTTAACCCAATTTAAATATTGGTATATGCTACATTTATGTATGGGTTTTCAAGGGTTCCATAATCTATGTTGTAATGGAAATAATCATGTTATAATCAGCTCCTCCAAGGAGAATCCTCATTGAATATCTAAATCATATGAATGATATGTGATTGGGAATGATGAAAACTCATTGTTGGGCTATAAATAGGAGATTATAGGATTACTGTGTATCCTCTCATGGAAGGAATCACATCACTAAATTTATTTATATTGGAAACTCTCCACCCATGTCCGACCCATACTCAGTGGTGGTAATTTTTTCTATTGATATTTTTGATTAACCATGGTTCGAGATCTGGTAGTCACTACATATCTAACGATGACAGGAATCAATACACACAAATTTATTGAATTGGAAACCTTCCATGTAGGTCTAAAATATATATTGTGGGGGAGATTTTTTCTATTGATTATTTTAGTAAGATCGAGGATAGGAGATCAATGAATCACTATGCAACCTTTAATGGAACAAATAAATCCACACATAGTTCATAAATAGGAAACTCCCAATGTAGGTCTGACACATATATAGAGGGGTGAATTGGCCCCATTGATTATTATAGTTAGACACTTGATTGGAGATTTGGGTTCCACTACTTTTTCTTTGATGGAAAGAATCAATCCACATGTATTCCACAAATTGGAAATAATCTATGTATTTATGACCCATATGAAGAGAGGGTTATTTTCCCCATTAATTATTGCAGATGGACCAAGGATTGTAGATATGATAATCCCTATTTATCTTCTAATGTAAATAATATATCCATGTGAAATTATTGACTGGGAAACTCTCAACATAGGTCTAACCAATACATAAAGGAGGAATTCTTCCAATAAATTATTATTGATAGACCAAGGATTTGAGATCCTAGTGATATTATTTATCTGGTGATAAAAAAAAATAAATCCATGCATTATTCATTAATAAATATATGGTGTGAGAATACCAATCGGGATAGAGGTACTCTCGGGTGAGGATCAAAGTAATATATAGTTTTATGTCATTTTGGTGACATAAACCATATACTGTACTATCATGTGTAAAGGGATTATGGTTTTTCTTTTATGATCTTTAATCCAAGACTATGATAACCCTATTATGAACTGATATTTATTGACAATATGAGAAATCCTTTATTAGAACTCCAAAGATCACATGAGATTTGATCAGTGTGAGAAATAATGAGTGGAATATATTTCTTTCATCACGTAGAAATAATTAATGGAAAGGGTACTGGAATTTTAATGAAGTATTGGATGGGCTAAGATATAGAATCTATATGTCACTATTTATCTCATTGGAATAAGAATCAAACCATGTATAGTTTTAGAAAACCATGATGTATAATATCATGTGTCATGGATATTTTTTGACTGATGTGAAAATGATGGCTTGAAGACCAATAAACATTGACCACGATTTTGGGAAGTCATCTCATTAGAGGCATCCATTGTTTGTGACATTATACATCCCAAGATGGTTTATCAAGGATTTTGATACTTAGTACATATCCTAAGAATAAATTTCAACTTCTTTTCATAAGTTTTCTTATGTTTAATGTCTTGTGACTGGGATAGTGCGATGTATTTTCATTTTAGATCATACAATTAGGCCCAAAGTGGTTGTGGTATTTAAATAATTGATGTCTGGACTACTTCTATGTAGTTTAACATCATACAGAAAGGAATGTTTTTGTAGTTAACATCATGAGATCAGAACACTATCATTTTAATTTAATTTATGTTGTAATGTTTTTTCCATGTAGTTAATCATCATGCACAAAGTACATAGAATGGTTGACAGAATCTATAAAAATAATTTCTTGAGAAAGGTTGTATTGGTGGGGGTGTGACTCATTCCCAATATATTATTTCCACTAAGTAAGCTCTATTGGAATATAAATTATGTATAATATAAGTTTATTAAAATTTGAGTTCGATAATTGAAGGATTACTTCTTATTATCATTGTAGTTCTGAGATAAAATGCATGTTCTCATTGAAGCAATTAGTATTGGTGAATATTTTCCATGAAGGCTTGTATGATCTGATTATGATGGGTATAATGGTTATGCAGTGTATATATCCATTTATCATCAATCCATTATAACTCAAAAATTTTATTTTACTATTTATCATTGTTTTATAGTTATTTAAGCATAGTTATTTAAAGGAAGGGAATCACGATTTCTATGTGAAAAACTACCTCAGTTTTGTATACTAATTAATATGGGGTTTCCTCTGTCACAGTGCACATGGTGGTATAATAGGACCATAACGCATTAAAGACCTGAAATTCATGTCCTTAACCACATTCTTATGATGTATATTTATATTATTTTTATTAGAGACCTATATTTTTATATTTTCCACCTTCTGATAGCATAGTGAATAGTTAGATTCAATTTTGAACTCCTTGTACATTTTATACAATTTGGTAGAAAAGAAGTTGGAATAATTTTCTATCCATATAATGTGAGGGACAGTAAATCATGTGATAATAAAGTAGTTTATGTTGAAAATGATATTCTATTTCCCAGCGTCTTAGATGTGTATTTCCTTTACCCATTTGGAAAATAATTTTGTATTAGTAGAGATATACTTAAATTTCTTATTTGGGGTTAGGAGATACATCCCTATAACATCCATCCCCCAAATGGAAAATAGTCAGGTATATTTAGCTATATGTATCAATTATTGGGGATAACAGATCAATTTCTAGTAAATCTATAATTCATGAAATTTCTTAAGGAATTCTAAAAATTCATGTTCCATCATTTTTTACTAGTAAACAATCCTCCCGATTTAATGGGAGATCGTGGTCCTATAATGTTGAGTTTCGTAGGATCCTACAAGGAATTCTTCTTTTATAGTGGGAATATCTCATTTTTCGATTCATCTATGGATTACATCATAAAATCCATATTTATAATTGCATATTTCCCCATTTATCCTTTATCGAAGGATACATCTCACTAATTGGAATCAATTTTGATACCTTTCATGTCAATATAACAATAGGGTTCCATTTTAAAGATAATTGACATTGTGATCCATCTATCCATGGGTGGACATCAGTTTATAATGTTATTTGGATGTTTTGATCAGATTGATTTTCTTTATGCCCCAAATGATGAATAATGAGAGAATCCTTGGGTACATGACAAAGAAGACTATATCATCCTGGTCGAGCTCATCAAAGAATGTGTATACATTATCCGCTCCTTCAGTATAATAAAGTTTTGATCAAGGTTCATGATACAATGTTTGATAAAAATGGAACTATTCCATCATCATATGATATAACTGATGCTAGAATCCCACTATTCCATTTTTATGTCATTCTCACCCATATTCTGTTGTAAAACTTGCTCTAAATACCCTTTTATATTCAGGTAGGATTTCTATAGATATATCTCTTGGTCCGTTCTAGCAACATGGTCTTGGTATTCTATATCTTTATTAGTACATCCTTAGATCAATGAAAAATTATATGAAAAAATTGATTTGTTTGGTGAAAATAATACATTACCTAGGAGAATCTAATATACTTTCAGGCTTTTCATCCTCATTCCAATATATATTTTTGAGGAACTAAAAAATAAATCTATCAGTTTGATATAGTGTTATGGTTGTAGAAAAACTGTTATTCTAGATGTTCAGTGTCTACTAGTGTGCTTTCCTGGGTGTGATGTTCTATACAGAAATCATCTATGGGATTCTTTCTAATTTCCATTGGTGACATGAACTGGATACCATATTTCTATAGAATATCTACCTATCGGGCCAAGCCAACAGTCAAAATTCATATACCAATTATGTGACTGATAGGGTCAATATGAGATACCATGTGGACATAATGATGTTGAATGTAATCCATCATACTTTTCACTAAAAATAATAGCGTGGGGAAGTTCTTCAAAACATCATAATACTTGTTATCACTACATAGCATTATCTGATTTATTTAATTGAGATTTGTTTCATTCCCCACAACATTTTTCATTACATGGAGAGTGCCAAGAAGTTTTGAAATAGAGGCCACATATATGATAAGTGTCTTTCATTCTACCTACCTCATCAAGATCAGTGGGTGAAATAAGTACTACTTGATACACTCAAATGAATTTTAGAAGTCTTTATCCCTTCAGTAGGAAATCCCCTTCTTCCTTAACATGGTGATGATGTGGTATTTTCTAGCTATCTTAGCTATAAAATATATGACGTAATCAAGGTTACCTTGGATACCTAATTGTTCATTCAGATTCTGGGGGGGGGTGATATTCCTAGGATTGGATTGGAATATTCTATTATAATATTAATACTGCATTGGTATTCCATAAATATAATAAATTTCACAGACATTACCCTAAATGTGTTCTTTAATAGATTCATCTTCAAATTATGTTGTCACAACTCGATAAATATTTTTGGAAGATCCACAGGATTGTCACATAACCATATATATTTGACTACTATGTCATTGAGGTAACATTCAGATATATATACGAATAAGGTATTAAACATATGACTCATTGTGAATTGGTATGTAGCAAAATAATTCTTCATTCAAAATTCTATACCATGATAGAAATATATCCCACATGGTGCTTTGAATGTGGTGGTTTCCACGTTGTGAGGGGCGATATTTATTTGATTATACCCTAAAAATCTATTCATAAAGGAATGTTCAAGGAATTCACCTATTTCATTGATAAAGATTTCTATGATTGGAAGATATAAATCATCCTCTGCGTATTATTAATTGAGATCTCTCAAACTGTTGAAGACCATGATATTTCTATTCTTTTTAATGACTTGTATGATTTTGGAAATCCATATTGGGTATTGCTCCTCTAAAAAAGTTATTTTTGTTCAATTTTTGAATTTCTTATTCTAAATTAGTAGCATGGGTGGGGTGAATTTTTCAGGCTTCCTAATTGAAGCATCAATGGTAATAGTGTAATACTAGATTATGTGCTTCCATATAAAGGTTCAACATAGTAATTTCCTTATATTAACAAGAGAACATGTATTGATGATGATTTAGAAATTAAGTATACATCTATTTCTCCTTGAGATGAGTGGTTGAACTAATATATATAGGTCCCATGCCTTCTTTATTCCCAATATTTACCAACTTGAGCTCATCAATGGTTGTGAATACACCTTCCTAAAATTTTTGACAACAATTCTGAAGGACATATACTTAATTTTCCATATCTAATTTGTTGGGGTAATTTTTAGACATTGCAGGAAATATTGGGGATCAATATCACTATTAATGTAATAGATTAGATGAGAAGAAACATTTTCATCCATAACCACTAGTGTAATTTTAGAGATAATCGGATGCCTATTGTTTTCTTTAACGCAGTTATCAAGGACACATGAGCTTAAACAACTATTTTTATGTCTACTGCCTCAATCAAGTTTTCAGGAAGCACATAATTATTGTTGGTGATAGTCCTAAGATTCACAATTTAGGTCCTTAAGCCATTATTGGATGAAACATTTATATTTTAATACACTATTTTTGTTTCTCACACCTATTCTAAAAACAGACCTTAGCATAGATAGATTCTCAATAATTATAGGGTGAAATCTCACTATTGATTTTGACCATCCCATCAATTACGTTTTTCAAACATTAATGAAATGTTGACGGTATTTCTACATGGTTTTAAAGGAATTTTTTTACTTTAGACATTATATGTTGTTTCTTTATAGATAAAAATGAACATAGTATTAAATTTGAGATCCCCAAACTGACACTTGAGATTGTTCTTCTTATGATATATTTTCTCTTTCTTATCATATCATTTAAATGATATATTTGTATGTGATAAAAACCCTTCTTTATATCCAAAATTTCAAAGGGTCTGATATGGGATAAGGTTGGTCCAAAAAAACATTATCATTTATAGCCCTTAAAATTTAGACATTCCTAAGATTTTTAGAAACATATAGAGGCATGAAATTTCCCTCGAAGACTTCTCCCATATCATGTTCCATGACTGAGATGGAGACATTAAATTATGATAGAATAGTATCCACTTGATAAACCTCAGTTATAGATACTTCGGTCTTGAACCAAGTGTGATCATGAAGGATTTGATGAGTTCCTCTACCTATTCTTTTTTAAGGGGAAGAGAATCCGTTATTGAAATATTGGCTACAATAGTTGTCTACTGTTTTATAATGTCATAATTTAGTTCAAGTTATCTGTGTATCCTATGATAGGGATTTAGCTTATTACATGGCTTATGAGTTTCAGTATTTGTGGTCGACTAGCTGAGTTTTTGAGTAGAGGATGAAGGATTATCCATTACCGGTGGCATGATCACATTATCCAACCCCATTTTCTGGGATGATCAGACAATCACACCCCTTCCAGCTGATCATTTAAGGTGAATAGGCATGGATGGGTATCAGAGGTCTCAAAGGCATATCAATGTTTCTATTATGCGAGTTGGACTGATCTCCCATGTTTTTTAACTGTATAATCTATTGTTTTGATATTTAATCCAACTATGACCCCATTATCCCCTGTATCCTTGTCTCCAGGGCCTTCATCCTCTACCTCCCCATTCAGGTATAGGGGAATATACAGGAAGTTGCATTTTACATCAGTGAAGGGGTATGTTAAGTAACTATATTAAAATAACAAAATATGAGATCATTATTATATAAGGATTCCATTTTTTGTGGGGGTTTCCACTATCCAGATGTAAAATGAAAGAAGTCTGCAAGAGTCTAATCTGTCAAAAGATATAAATATGAATCTTCCTTATCTTTATATTTTTGTGTCTAGAGTTTTTATCCTCCATGAGGGATGTGTATCCTATATAATCTCCTAATGTGATAGGATCAATATGGGTTTGCGGTCATGTGCTCTCAAGGTTGAATGATCTCAGTCACCTATATTTTGAGCCATCTAATTATTGATTTTCTTTCAACACCCTACTAGATATTCATACAAGTCATTCGCTACTTATCTTAGCGAGATTTTTTAAATAGGTAAATTTTACCATGGTAGTATCTAGCACCATATCTCTAGAATCTACTATGATTTAGTGAACGTATTTGATGAAGAATCAATCTTTGATGTTGTGTCCCAGCCACTTATGAAAAGAGAAGTGTTTATGAAATTAATTGATCATGAAATCATTATGTCTCAAGGGATGTTTTATCGTTAATATGTTATTTATTATGGCATTAAATAAATAATTGGGACCTTCTCATTTCCTAAGGAGTATGTTTTATTCATTTATACAATGAATCCCAAAAACCTTATTCTCCCTATGATTCTGTTCAAGGGTGATTTTTTGTTTCCTCCACTAAATGGGTGGATTCTAAAGACTTGGTACCTACCTTGGTGCATTAATTGCAATTACGTTTGGATTCAGAGTAATATCATGGTTCTATGAAATACCTATATTTTTTCCCCTATTCAATGGGTAGGGTATGAAACATATATCATGTTTGATGAATGGTATATTCTAGGTTTTTCATCATTTCTAAAAATTCATGGAATCAAAATAGATATTTCATTAGTAATAGAGGTGTTTTCAATAGATCCTTATGTTTTGTATCGCATATTTCCCATAATTTTTCTTATGAGAGAGGGATAATGAGTGGATAGATTAAAATTTTCAATCTAGTCATGATGTTGGAAACCCTCCCATTTTTTGTTACATTCTATATGGTAGGTCAAGAATTTCTATTTTCATTAATTTATATCTAGAACGATAAAGTAATTGATGACGAAGATAATCTCATATCAAAATGCATCGAGGTGGAAGGCTATTATAGAAAAGGTAGGTGGTCCCAATCATAGTCTTTATAAAACATCTCAGCTTGGTCTCCTCTAATGGGTCTTGAGGGACTATAATTAGACCACATCAGATATGAATTGTGTGATATGATCTTTTGGATTGGATATTCCATCAAATTTTAAGAAGTTGTTATTTTCCAAATTGGGTTGGGGGAAGTTTCATACACCCAGTCGAGATGTGGAATATTCTTAGGCTACCCGGGTATAAGGTCGTAGCCTTAAAACATTACATAATCTTGAATTTAGTTAATAATTCACATTGAGGATCTATTCAGGTTTATATTTTTAGAGAATTAGGTCATAATATATACATACCATCATGAATATTACAAGTAGACACATCAACTCATTATCCATTTTTTTCATAAAATAAAAACTCTAAAAAACTTTCATAGTTACATGTTTTAGATAACATAACTTTTCCTTAGTCCCATTCTTGACCTTATTCATCTTTATGTCTTGTAGAAAACGTTTAAAAAACATGTCATGATCACAAATAGAATAGTAATGGTTATAAAAAAAAGGAAACAAAACATTAGTCCATAAATACATTCAAATTAATAAAATCATACTTTTCAAAAATAAAAATATAATATCTTTAAAATACCTCCTGAAATAATAGGATTTATGAATAACACATAGAAATCAAAAATCATAAAGGTAAATTGTGGCATCCATATCATACTTACATTGTTTCTTTAACATCTACACATGGAGTTAAATTTGGAATACCCATAAAATTATATTTAATAAATATATTAGGATAAACATTGACATTTACCTACATTACATTACTCAATGCATTGATTATCTATATCGGGATCACCAACCCAAGGATTATCATAGAACCACCCAAATGTGTAATCAATTCCCAATAACCCAAACATAATCATAACACATAAACAAGCACAAAGGAAATATAACATTTCCACATTGAAATCACAGTATAAAATATCGAGATATTGATATAATCAATCAATTATCAAAACCATTTTCAATAAAAAAATACATAAAAACAGTATATGGTTTTATTTTCCATTTTAAAACATTAAATCTTTTTAAGGGAGACAAATCTAAAAATAATGCTTCCAGTGGTAGAATGGTTGTTGTCACTGAATATATTAAAAATGAAAAATAATTTTATAATTTGAAAAAAATATTCTTAGAAAAAATATTACTTTTGAATAAATGTAAATTTCAATGGTTATATACACCATATAAAGGAATGTTGTGTATAAATCAAAGTATACCTCAATGAAAAGAGATTGAGACGAAGCCCCTTAAAAAATATGGAAGCCTAGTGACATCACATTAAAATTTAGAAAATGATTTTATGGGAGAGAATATGGTATCTTTTCACGTAGACATAAAATTTATATCAACAAGGATATAGAAGAACATATCATAATATAAGAAAATGAAAATTAAAAGACATGACATAAAAAAAATCTTTGACTAAAAGGGGAGGGTGAAGGGTTCCCTTACAATGATCATTTTGTAAAGAAAATAGATTGATTATATGTATTCTATATAAATACACATAAATCAAGTATAAATACAATATATGACATAAAATATTATTTATCACATAATCATCGAACGACATAATCAATAATTAGTAGATCAACCCAATGAATGGAAATTGGGTTACGAAGTTCCATTACCTTGTGTCCAACTTATCTTATTTGTTCTTTATCTCACTAAATAATGAAAATAAATTTATTATACTTATTTAAAAACCTTTTCTATGTTTATTATTCCTTTTATATCACTTATTACATTGCTATAACAATTATTTAATTATTTGAGTTTATATCGGATATTTTTTTGATGTTCTGAACATGTTATAATTATAAATTGTCTATGAGGTCAAAATTCCATTATATAAAGAATAATATTCATGATTTATATATCATATATATCATATATATCTAGTATATATATATTTACAATATTCTATAGAATTTTGATATAAGAAAATTAAATTCATTGTTCACGGAGACAGTAAGCCGTACGTACGCATGAACGATACATTCATTTCTTTTATTTATTTTAAAGGAATAAAAACCAAATGATACATAGGAATATAATAATTCTAGTGTAATATAAAATTTTATATATGTTACATAAGTTCATTAATTCCATCCTTTATACATTCAATGTATAGTGTGAACGAGTCATATCACATTGAGGGGGTTGTAGTGTGCACTTCCTCAAATGAAATTATCATATTTATACAATATGAAAGGAATACAGGTATGTTATAAATGATAATTACTGAATAATATAGATAATATAATTATAATATATATCATATATTATTATAGTTCCATCATAATGGCCACCATGATAGGTGGTAAGAGAATTTTGAACAATCATCGTTTTGTGAGGCTGTAATTCTCCGTCCACAGAAATAGTATGTTCTATACCCATTAGATGGAGTTGTGTGTAAGTTTAGTTAGAATAATTATCATAACAAAGACATGGTATATTGAGTATATTGGTGTAGTTATGTAAAATAATAATAATAATATCATAGGGAGTGTAGAAGAAGAATAGAAGAAAAGAACTTGAGAGAAGATATTACCATTAAATCGGATAACTCCATTTGGTTTGAACCAAAAGGCAGTCTGGAATTTTCTTATTCCTAGTGGAAGGAGTATAAGAGGAATATAGAAATTTTTTGAGATTATTGGAGTAGAATATGGATGATCCAAGAGGCTTTAGAGTTGTTAGTAATGGGTTAGATGTAGTGGCCTTTTATAAGAGGGCGGAGGAGCACTTTAGGAATGTTTGAATGTTTTATTTTATTATAAACTGAATTTAAATATAAAAAGGTCCCAAAATCATTTAATTATAATATAAGGTGATTTTTTTTCAGAATCCTCTCATAAAATGTCGTTTATAAATGTTTATGGAATAAAATTAATCATATCATTTATATTTAACTTTTAGTTAACTAATTTATCTTTTATGATGCCCCCTTGTATATTATTATTATATGGTTAATATATTTAATATAAAATGATAAGAGCCAAGAAAATTGATCATTAGTGACTTTGGTAATATAATCAATGTAATTTGGCATAATTGTATATTTTTAGGATTATTTTGTTATTTAATAAATTATTATTTATTTTAAAAACTCATTTATGTCAATTTATAAAATATTCATATAAAGACTTTTAAAAAATCATTAATAACATGATTAATTATAAAAACACACATTAATAAAATGATAATAATTTATAAGAATACATAAAAGTTTATGATGGAATAAAAACATTCAAAATAAATTTATCTTAATAATTATAATCTGATTTATTTAAATCTGTCATTAATAAGGTAATCACCACATCAAAATTCTGTCATTAATAATTTTCTTTATTTGATGTATATATATGATAAAGAATATAACATGATTTAGGAAATATTTTTCTTATTTCTAATGAATATTTATATTCTAAAATATCTCTTATATAACCCCATATAAAAATTGTTTTACTAATAGATATATGTTTATGTTACATTTTCATTAACATTAAAATAATTTTTATAAAATGTTAGTTTCACTTACAAGTGGATCCATGGGGTCTCAAAGTCAAACTAAGGATGATAATGGTCTAAAATGTATCATCCAATAGGGTTATGACATGTGTTAGAACAATTTAATATTACTATAATATCAGTTTTTTACCATCATTTACTAGATTTACCCTTTATCTATGGTAAATAAAATATTTACTAAAGTTTCAATTCAAAATGTATAAAAATAAAAGATACATACTTAAAAAATTTATACCTCATGATTGAAAATATGGAATCTATTTTTCTCAATTAAAAACACAAAAGTTACATAAATTAATATTAAATTAATTCCCATTGTCAAAACTGAAGGGCGTGTTTTTATGAAATAATAACTATCAAATGATTGACATGTGTTTATGTCTAATTAAAAAGTGAAATTAATTAAAATTTCCAAAATTGGAATAAATGGTAAAATTATAATCTAATAATACATTAAAACCAATTAAAAATATATTCTAGTCATATAAATAAATTTTATTAAAAGGCAATTTAGAATTAAAATGGAGTATTTTTCAATATTCATAAAAAATGAAATTTATTAGAAAAATAAAAAACACAAAAAAAATTATTATTTCCAAATTATAAATAAACATTTTATTCTGTCAACTGGAGTGTATAAAAGTGATAAAAACTATATTTAAAAAATGGTTCTCAATCAAAAGGCGGTAAAACAACTTTTTAAAAATATTAGTGTTTTTCATGCTTAAAATTGGATTAATTATTATTTTTAGTCTCTAAAATTTATTGGATAAAAGTGAAAACATATAACAGACATGTGTAATAATATTGTAGTTAGTTCTGTTCATTACCTCCATTATAATGGCTAGGTGTTCACTACTATTTATAATAATAATAATATTATATAATTTTTCGGTATAACTCACTGTTGTGTGCAATGTAAGATTTGAAAGAAACCCATTGTTTTGTGTTGAGTATGCTATCAGACATAACATACCCTTAAAATTGAAAATAAAATTTAATTCACAAATATTTATAAAAATAAAAATTTTATATTCTTTATTTACCTAGGATGAAACATCCTTCCCCCTTTTGGAAATTATGTCCTCACAATTTTAAAATTTGGTTCAAAAACATCATTTAATGTCCCACATCAGAGAAAGAGTCAATAAAACTATCATTTTAAAAGAAAGAAAGATAAGTAAAAAGGTTACCCACGATAAAACATATTAAGATTACATGTAGGAAAACATGGATATAGAAGATAAAAAATTTGTTAAGTTCTGGTGGATAGTGTTAGAAAACATGATCAGGAGAAAGTTAACAATAAGAAAACCACAATCTTGTGATGGGTTAAACATTCAATGGTTTCCAAGTAGGAAAAGTAAATGGACAACATTTTTTAATAGTCATTTTCAGAATTTTGAGGAATTTATTTATGATATTTACTATGAAAATAAGGAAATGTAATTACTATTCATATAGAGTTTCATCCTTTAATAAGTTTCTAGAAAAAAACCATATTTTCTCTATATGATTAGTATTCAAGATGACATGGTCACACCTGATGTGCTAGAATCAACTTCTAGAGAATAACAGGATGCAAAAAAGTTTAACTATATATTTCCCCCATATTTAAACATTAACCAAAACCAAAAAGGTTAGTATAAGATGTAATAACCCACAAAATTATAATCTTTTATAAATAAGAAATAATACACTTAATCTAAAAAATTGAACAAACAATACCCAAAGAATAATAAAGACCATTCAATACAAAATGGTCATTAAAATTGTTCAAAGTAATCCAAACTAATATTGAATCCAAAACTCATATGGATTTGATCTTGTAGTCTTCCATGGTAAATCAAAACATTTATCTCCAAATAACATCAATTACTCATAAAATCTCTTACTGAAATATAAGTAACTTAATCACATATTATCAATTATATGTTAATCATTTCCATAAATAACCCAAATCTCTATAAGTCCACAATAAAAACCTAAATTATTCCAAAATAATATTTCAATCATTACTCCACAAATGATATCCCATAGTATTCTATTTTACTTAAGTATATAGTGTTCCCAAAAGAGAGAATGTATTACAAAATTACCTTAATCAATTAATCACCAAATCATTTTCCTATATTATGGATATCCATTTGATAAAACATATGATCCCAAATGAACTTGTTCTTGATCAACAAAATCATTTAACTAAAATGAATTAATCATACTTACCATGGACTTCTTGTAGTCTAATGGTAGGGGATAAATCCTAATTGCACTTTGGTTGTAAGTTTAACTCCCATAGCTTTGTCTGACAAGATTGGTTGTTACATGGCCTTCGTGTTTCCATTTTTCATAAATTATATAATTTTATAAGATTCCCAAAAATGAGACAAATTCCTCAAAAATAACCATAATATATTTTAACCACAAATGTTATCTCAAACCTCTCAATTTCATCCCAAAATGTAATTACTTGTAATTACCTCAAAAACAAAATTAAATATGAACCCCTAAGGTTATCCATTATGTCCACAAAATAAAAGATAATTCTTTCTGGAATAAAATGTTCACATATCAAACTTCAGGTTTACACATACTAGAAAAAGTATTCCTAAGTAATCCTATCATAAATACAATTAAACATATAATCATCCATAGATCCAACATAACCCTTCAATTCCTAAAATTTAGACATCATAATCATCAAACACTCTTCCTAATCCTTTATCCATGTTTTTCTATACTATTCTATTATACTTATTTCCTACAAAAAATTCAAGCATAATGTCTGAATATTTTAGTAATGTCAAAACATGAGCTATGCAAATTCATACCTTTCATCATTCATTTTTAGTTTCCTCATCTTAAATTAGAATGGCATTAGGAATTGGTAAACATATATTTGTACTATCCTATTGATCCCATTCTCAATTATTCTTTGTAAAACAACTATTTGTATAATGACCATGAACACAACATTTAAAACAATCAACTAGTCCCCTAGAAAGATCTTCTTTTCATTTCCGTGAGTCAACTAGATGCATCCTTTTTTCCATCGAAGGGTCATTATTTTGGACCATGATTGCCAAATCTATAGAAACTTACCATCCCTTTGAATCATTATCCTACATGTTTAATTCCATATCATTGACACATAGGTTTTTGAACATACATACCATTATGGTTATTTCCGAAACTCCCATTGGGATTCGTTTCTCACATATACGATGCCTTATAAAAATCACCAAGGTTCAGGTGGTAAATCATGACTCCATATAGATTGTTGATAATAACCATAGGAGTTCTTATTGGAGCTCCTATTTCATTCGGTTTCTTAATTAGAAATCCATCACAATTTTCTTTACATCTATTGTACCTTTGGTGCCTACTAGATCGAGCCATTTAGTAAATCCAAAAAGGCCAGTGTGAGTGTATTTGTAAAATCATCATATAATATATTATGAGGAGGGTAAACACTAAGATATACTTATTAATTTTATCTTAAATCCATTCAAATTATCTAAAATTACTATGACTCTTTCTAATTTTCTAACAATTATAGGTGTGTCATTTATTCTTAAATAACACCATAACCGCTAAAGTTATCTAAATAGGCCTCTGATACCAACTATAAGGCCCCATCCTTAAAACAATACTTAATCCTGATTTAAGTTGATAATTAACATTGAGTATATTTTCAGGTTATGAGTTTTATAGAATTATGTCATAACTTATACATAACTTTTTGAATACTACACGTAGACACTTCAACTCAGTATCCATTTTTTTCATAAAATAAAAAATCTAAAAAAATAAACAAGTATTGTTCCATGTTTTAGATAACATGAATTTCCCTAGATCCCATCCTTGAACCTATTCATCTTTATTTCTTTTGTAACACATTTAAAAAACTATGGATGAGCATAAAAAGACCAGTAATGGTTATAAAACCAGGAAAGAAAACATTAGTCCATCAATACATAAAAATCAATAAAATCATAACATTCAATCCTAAAACATAATATCTTTAACATACCTCATGAAATAATATGATTTATTAATTACACATAGTTATCATAAATCATAAAGGTAAATTGTGGCATCCATATTATACTTACATTGTACCTTTCAACACTACATAAGAAGTTACATTAGAAAAAGCCAACATAATATATTCCTTAAATATATTAGGAGAAACATTAATGTTTACCTCCATAATGTTACCAAATTAATTGGAGATCTATCTCATGATCACGCACTCAGGTTTCTCATGAAACCACCTATATGCTTAAATAATCCCAAGAACCATAACATAATCCTAACACATGAACAATCATAAAGGAAAACTAATATTTCCACATTGCAGTCACAATATAACATTTTAAAATATTAACATAATCAATACATTATAAAAATCATTTTAAATACAAAATATGTAAAAATAGTATATGGTATTTATTATCATTTTAAAAACATTACAACTTGTTAAATATGTCAAATATAAAAATAATGCTTGTAGTGTCAGAAAGTTCATTTTCACCGCTTGCATTAAAAAGGAATAATCATTTTTTCATTTAGAAAAACACTTCATAGAAAAACGATTCATTTTGAATAAAAGTAATATTCAAAGGGTTTTATACATTGTATAACAAAAATTCATGTATAAATCAATGTATTCCTCAATGAAAAGAGATTGAGATGAAGTCCCTTACAAAATTTTGGCAGCCTAATGGCGTCGCATAAAAATTATGAAAATGAGTTTATGGGAGAAGAAATGGTTTCTCATCACCTGGAAATAAATTTTACACTAATAAGAACTTTTAAGAACATATCCCTACATAAGAAAATAGAAATTAAAATACATAATAGAAAATAAGTCTTTGACCAAAAGGGGAGGGTGAAAGGTTCCCTTACAGAAATCATTTTACAAATAAAATAGATCGTTTATTTGTTTTAACTATAAATACATATAAATAATGTATAAATAAAATATAGGGCATAAAATTTTATTTTTCACATAATCATATAACGACATAAACAAGAAGTGAAAGATCAACCCAATGAATGGAAATTGGGTAACAAAGTTCCCTTACCTTGTGTCCGACTTATCTTGTTCATTCCTTGTCTCCTTGAATAGTAAACATAAGTTAATTCTATTTTAGTCAGATGTTTTTTGAATTTTATTATTCCAATTATATTACTTATTAACTTTCTATAACAACTAGTTTATTAGAAGAGTTTATATAGGATATTTTGGCAATACTCATTAGTTGAGTAAAAAATAAACTTTTTATAATTATAAATTGTTCATGTTGTCAAAATTCTATTATATACAGAATTATATTCATGATTTAGATATCATATATTTAATATATATCTATTATATATTTATTTAGAATATTCCATATCATTTGGATATAACAAAATGAAATGCAACGTTCAAGGAGACGATAAGCAGTATGTACACACGAACGCTACTTTCATTTATATTTCTTCATTTTTGAAGGAATTAAAAAAAAATTATACATTTGAATATTATAATTCCACTATAAAATAAAATTTTATATACATAACATATTTTTATTAATTACATCTTCTATATATTCCATGTATACCATGAACGATTCATATCACTTTGAGGGGGCGGTAGCACACACTTCCTGAAATGAAATTATCATATTTATACAATATGAAAATCTTAAAGGTATGTTATAAATGAGAATTATAGAAGAATAATGATAATATAAATATCATATATATCATATATAATTATTTTTATATCCTAATGGCCACCATCAGAGGTGGTAGGAGAATATTTAACTATTATCGTTTCGTGAGGTAGTAGTTCACCGTCAACAAAATAGTCTGTTTTATACCCATTAGATGGAGTTGTGCATAAGTGTAGTTAGAATAATTATTATAAAAACAAACTATTATATTTCTGGTACTGTAGTTGTTATGAAAACAAAGAATAATTAGAGCATAGGGAGTGGATAAGGAGAATAGCCAAAAAGAACTTTAGAGAAGACATTACCTTTAAATAGAGTAACTCTCTTTGGTTAGAACCAAAAGGCATTCTTGAATTGCATTATGCCTAAGGGGAGTTTTATATAAGGAAGAAAGGGATGTTTTGAGATTATTGGAGAATATTTTGGATGATCCATGTTGATTGAGAGTTGTTAGTAATGGGTAAGAAGTTGGGGCCTTTTATCAAAGGGAGGAGTGGAACTTTAAGAATGTTGGAAATTATTATTTTATTATAAACTGAATTTTGATTTAAAAAGGTTCCCAACACATTTATTCGAAGATAAGTTAGGAATTTTTGAAATCCTCTTAGCCAATCAGTTTTAGACAATTTTAGGGAATAATACTAACATTAACTTTTACCTTTAACATTTAGTTAACTAATTTAACTTTTACCATGTCTTATTGTATATTCAAACTATTTGCTTAATATATTTAATATAAAATGCCAAGTGACCCAAAAATGGATAATTAATGACATTTTTAAAATCATATATGTTTTTTGGACAAATATTATATTTTTAGGATTATCTTATTATTTAATTAGATGGTATTAATTTAAACAACTCATTTTTGTCAATTTATAAACTATTCAAATGATGACTTCAAAAAAATCTATAAAGACGTTATTATTTCAAAAAAACAAAATTAATTCTAATATAAAAAGTTATACTCATCCATAAAATTCATTTATGTCACAAAAAGTTTAAAAATAAATTTAATTTAATATTTATAATCTCATTTATTTAACTCTTTCATTAATAAAGTAATCACCACATCACCATTGTGTCATAAAAAAATATTTATTTGATGACTAGAAATTATAGATAAAATAAAATGTCACAGGAAATTCTTTTAAATTTAAATGACTATTTGTAGTCGAAAATATCACTTATATAACCACATATAGAAATTGTTTTACTAATAAATATATGTTTATGTTACATTTTATATAACATTAAATTAATTTTTATAAAATGTAATTTTCACATAAAAGTTGCTCCATGGGGTCCCAAAATCAACCAAAGAATGACCACGTTGGAACATGTATAATACAGTTAGGTTAGTACATGTGTTATGGAAATTTGATATTATTATTATATTATTTTCTACCCTTATTTACCAGATTTATCTTTTAATCATGGTAAAAAAAATATTTTCTGAAGTTATTTTTGATAATGTCTAAAAATAAAAGATACATATTTACACAATATAGATCTCCTGATTCCAAATATGGAATATATTTTTCCTAAATCAAAACACAGATGTTTCGAAAATTATTTTAAAATTAATTCATGTTGTCAAAACCAAAAAATCTGTTATCATGGAATAATAACTATGAAAAGATTGACATGTTTTTATGTCTAATTAAAAATTCAAATTACTTCCAATAAGAAAAATTAGATTAAATGGTAAAAATATAATCTAATTAAACTATAAAAAAATTAAAAAAATTCTAATCATATACATAAATTAGATTAAAAGGCATTTTTGATTTAAAATGTCATATTTTTCACTATTCAAAAAAATGAACTTTATCTGAAAAATAGAAAAATTTTAGCCGAGGAAAATTTTGATGTCCGGATTCTAAATAATATGTTTATTTTATAAAACGGATCATTTAAAAGTGATAAAAAGTATATTTAAAAATCATTCTCCATCAAAAGAAGATAAAACAACTTTTTAAAAGTATTAAAGTTTTTCATGCTTAAAATTAGATTCATTCTTATATTAATCCCCTAAAATTTATTGGATAAAATTAAAAACATTTAACAATCATGTTTAAAAATATTCCATTTAGTTTATATTCACTCCTACCAATAAAATTGATAAGCATTAAATGCCATTTAAAATAATAATAATAATATATTAGTTTTCAGTATATCTCAAAGTTGTGTGCAACATAAGATTTCAAAGAAACACGTTAGTGCGTGTTGAGCATGCAATCGGACATAGAATCCACTTCAAGGTAAAATTAATATTTAATTAAAATATATTAATAAATATGAAAATGTCATATTCTTTGTTTACATGGGATGTTACAACACGTGCCTTCCTCTGTTCTATGGATTCCATTATTACAGCCATGGATTCATTTGAATTGATATGTTATAGAGGTACCACAACATTGGATTCCTCCACACTATAGGGAATGAGTGGGTCTTGATACGGATCTGATAGTTTCATATCCTGATGATTTTATATCCATTCTAGGACTAAACGATCATTTAAGAGAGGGATATGTTGTTGTTGAGAAGAGGGAAGTCATGATAATATTAAAATTCCTAATTTATATGAAATTGAAACAATGATATAGAGAGAGATATAATCTAATATTCCTTATTTGTAGGTGTATTATCTCTTTCCTAACATGTGGGAGAATATATACCCATTTTTTAAGAAAATAGCTAGTGGGAATGTTTCCCTAAGTATATAATCATTTTGTTTTTAAGATTTTGTATCTCTTTATCATATTATTCCATTCATTCCACCATAGAGTGAATTTTGGCCCTTCTGGGTGGTGAGTTTGATTTAGAAACATACTTCAATTCATTCTTAGTAGTATTCCAGAATATTGGTGGAAACTCATAATTCAGAGGTGCTAGGTTTTGTCTCTTCCTCTGATTCAGCATACGTGCAACCTAATTTCATGCATTTAGATCACCCTCCTATAATGGTATACAATATTTATTAAGTCTATTTGAATTTACATCATGATACATATAATCATTTTTTTGTTGATATTCACAACATTCACTAAGGTGTATTGAGAAATGGTAGTTATCCCTTTACTCTCTATGTAATAGGCTAATTTCCCACCGCTTAATCTTCCTATAGTGTTTCGTTAGGTTCATTTCTACAAAACCTATATAAATTGGACAATTTTTTCATATAACCCAAATAAGGTTATATTTACTTCAACATACAGTCCTCTTGTCGTAGTCTGTGAATTTTGTCCTTGAAAGGGTTTCTCGTCTTGTTTATCGAACATTCCCCAAGATGAAAAGGGGTTTCCTATGGAAGAAGGAAGTTATTGGATACTAACCATCAATATTTTTCTTTAAACCAAGAGGAGACTTATTCCATCTATGGAGGTGATATTTATAAAAACATCCCCATACCTATGAGATGGGAATAATTTTGGGCCACTATTTTCACTTGTCGAACCTATTATTGTGGATTTAATGACCCAAGTTGATGAATTGATGATTTCTAATATAGAGATTGAGATATAAATTCCCCCATCCTGACTTACTAGGGTTGATCTAAACCCACCTCTAATTTTTTCCACGACCCTCTTAGAGTATGATGAACATGGTGATGCTGATTGAGGTAAATATTCCCCGAGATTTGTAGGATGGGGTTGGTTGGAAGCTTCAACTATTTTTTCCAAGATCTTCTCAGGGATTGATGACAGATAGGGTAGAGGTGGTGGAAAATAATCCCACAACGTTGTGGTTTTGGTTTACTTCTAGATTACTAATGTGGAAAATATTATTATGACCCTTTTGATTTGGTGAAATCGTTCCCATGCATAAAATGGTTCTAATTGGATTCCATGATGGGAGTTATTCTCTACAGAATGTTGTCAGGATATAAATTTATTGGGCTTCCATGTTTGAAATATACTCCTATTTTCATGATGGACTAAGATTAATGGTTTTTTGGAAATCCTCTCCCGCTATTTATGATTTATTTTTATCTTTAATGATGAGTCATTTCATCATATTGCCAAACTAGAATATTAATTACTTAGTCCCCACATTTATCGTAATTTTATGACATTACATGATGTTGTAATTGTGGGGTTTTGTTATTATAGAGACAAAGTGGAATGAAATGATCTATATTTTCTCCATCCTTATATACATTTGTCTGAAAATGAATTAGAAAATCATAAATGGTGATTTTCCTTGACATGTAGACAAAAAACATAGGTGTTTTCATGATCATAAGTTCATGGGTTTTAGGATATGAATAATGTGGCCATGTCCAGTTGATAATAAGTTGTATTGATGGTCTAAATGTAACCCTCATATCCTGGATAAGGGAGGTTTCTAGCTTTTATCCTTTGATTATTTCCCTACATATTATGGCCTATGTAAGGAGTAAACTACTTATCTCTCTCATCTAAAATATAATAATAATAATTGGTTAGGGGAAAACATTATTGGGATGTTTTTTAAGGAGAACACTCTCCATATATCCATATATTCATTATCCTCATCAAATTTATATGCCTCCACCTATTTAGATCATATGGGTAACTTCTCTAGGTTTTATATTGACCACAGTGATGTGCTGTTGACAGAATGTGGGAAATTATATATGTTAACCCATGTGTTTCTATAACCTACCTATATGTTGGGGTCTGAATTTTAAAAACCCCACTTTATGGGGGTTTTTAGAAAAGGGGGTGTTTTTTTTCTGAGAGAGATATCAGCACAGAATGGATGGCCACAATTGTTTTTAGCTGTATTGTCCCTAAAATCAATCTACTTAATAACATTATGTGGAATATGAAGTTAATTATTGTATTATTTCTCATTTGAATATTTGTAAGACCATTGAGGTATTGTGGATATCCATCAGAAAGCCTCAAGTACTCTAGAATTCAGTAGGTTAGAGTAATGAGCCTTTTTTTTCATCATGTATGAAATATTATGGTCTGTATTTTAGAGATATTTGGGGTTATAGGATTCTGGAATGATGGATACTAGAATGTGTTGATATATATCAAGTGTTTGGGGAATATAAGTATGTTTCTACGAATCTGCTGTAGTTTACTGGTGAGATTCTATATTATCGATCAGAATATGAGCTAAAATATGGGCAGATGCTAGAATATACCAGTTAATCCTAGATGAATCAAGGAAATGGGATCAATTTAAATATGAATTCCCTATTTTTATATGACGAAGGACCTCCAAAATGTGAGAATGAGTACAATAATCCTCCAAAATAGCCTTTATAGGATGATGGAGCATTGGTTCATCAACAAAATTAGGGATATAAGCACATCTCCCATGATATTATAGAGTATGTTGAGTAGATTCTCTGATAGGGATATGATCCTACTCTAAAGTGATGTACATATTTTTCGTATATAATTAGTTGGGAAAAGTATATAAACAAGTTATTAAGCCTTTATAGCATGTCATAATTATTTTTGTAGCAATAAGTTCCTATACTAAGTAATGTGTTTCTCCAACTTGGAGAGACCCAGACAAAATAGGGATATGATCCCAATCCTATGACTTTGTTTTATTCTACTATTTTTTTCAGTTTTAATGTTCAAATTTCCCAAGGCATGTTCCAAACTATGTCGGTGATCCACATTCAGAATAGGGATATGAGCCCATTCATGGCCCTTTGTAGTATGCCACCAGTTTGTTTAATAGTAATGTCCACATTTCCCAAGTCATTTTCCATACTATGATGGTGAGACAAAGTTAAATTGATAATTAGATCCCAGTATTATGCCACATCTATTAATGAAATATGCTGATAATACCCTTTTATGGGAGATTGATAATAATCTTGCTCAGGAGTATCCAGCAGCTCATATAGATCATTGTGGTATGATACTATGGATTTCAGGGTAGATATATGTTTCTGTCCCAATATTTGTGCTAGTTTTGTAATACTTTTGTGGGTTTCATCAGTTTTTTTAGAATATAGTGGCAGTTTAGAAATATGTGTAGAGGAATGTAGGATTTCATTTTATAAGACTTTAAAATATGGTGTCATATATCATCAATATATGTGGTAATATAATCCCACTCCATTACTCATTTTTCCACGATGGTCTTCATGCACAGGGGTAGAAATATTCACCTCTCCAAGCCATTTTCAACAATATGCGAGCATAAATGATATGATTAAGAAGGGATATGAGCCTTAAAACTGTCTATCACTAGAGTTTATCAATAATAATCATCAATAGAAGTTGGGATATACACCCAAACCAATTTATCTTCATCACTATAAAACCTAATATACTTGTTTGGTACACATGAATGATTTTAAAACATATAAATTTTTCCCTGATTTTCCACAGTAGGTGACTGAGGGGCACTGAAGTATTTATTTTAGTGATGGAGGTTAAAATAATTGATCCATAATCTCTCTAGAAATATAATAGAGTCATAGTAGACTCCTTGATCCACCATCCAATGATCTGGAATGTATAGATTTCCACACTTTATGTATTTTCTTCTTAAATGATTTTTGGTGGAAATTATATGCCATGGATTCACTTTATTTTACCTCAAATGTGATAAAATCATTGTCTTCAGCTTATGGAGATATTTATATGTAGCCTCACAGGTTAGTATTGCACCATATTTTTTGTATTCCCAAACCAATATGTTCACCATATAAAGATGAAGGTGGCAGGTGGGTGAGGTTGTTTTGAGATCCTATGAGGTTTCTAATGTGGATGAGGTTCCATAACATTTTCTCAGTAATTACATATAAGGACCCGGAAATTTCATGGTAATTTTGTTTCTTAAATTCTTTGGAATTTTACGAGCATGCGGTTTCTGACGGCACCTAATTCTGAGGTCCAGGTGGCTGGAATCAATTTCTGAAATTTAGCTCGGGTATGTTCAGTGAATGAACGAGTGGGTTTTTCTAACTTTTGAATCAGTGCTCGGAATTGAAATCTGAGGGCACTGATGAACTTGTAGTGCTGCTAATTTCTTAAGAAGACCTTTTCCGAAGGTGCATTTGCTTGGGAGGAGTTGTTTAAAATTTTAGGTTTAAGTGAAGAATAAAATAAAATTGTATTCCAGTTTTATTTTTCTTATAATTAGTTTTACCCTTTGTGTGGAAGTTGGGTTGCTAATATCCCTTGGGAGAATAAAGGAGATATGGGGCCCACATTAGCCCCCACCCTTTCACATTCACCATAACCCCTTGAAACTCCTCTTAATATCTTCCTTGTAATTAATGTTGTGTCTTTACCTCTCCTCTCTTTTAGTTAAACCAACTCCTTAATTAAATTAATTGAATTGACTTTTTAAATATTAAACTCTTGGAATGACTTAATAAAATAAGTGGAGATTATTTTATTATTATGTTAGTTTTGTGGTGTTAAGGTTTGGGAGAGAATACTCAAAACCTAGAGGAATATTCATCATCTTCGTTGGAGAATGTGAAGAACGTCAAGACCTCGATGAAGAACGCTGTCACCACAAGAAGAGATCATCGTGCCTTTCTTCTTCTCTTCGTAGCCGGTGTGAGATGCTGATCCACCTCGGACGATCTCCTTCAAGCGCATACGGAGCTTTACCTCGCAAGGACATTTCCATGAAGCTCTTCGATTGTCAACTCGTTATGGAGGTAGGGGGTTTTCATATATAATGTTTATGTGAATTATACCCTTGTGTGTTGGTATTAAATTGCAAGGTATTCGTATAACGTATACTTGAATAAATTATATCCTCGTCAATGATTAAAAGAATGTGATTAAATTTTTGTCATTTGATAACACCTAACGCGGAGGGCACGGGCCGAACAAACATGGCCCGACAACCCTCTACAGTTTTTTATTGATATGCGGATTGAAAAAGATGATGGAATGGGACCGCAACAGTGATTTGAGGCCCTCACAGTAAAGTACGGGAACCGAGATGAGCATCGACACAGTCGGAATTGAAAACAGACCACCGAAGCAACTCCGGCGGCCCGCAGACATCACCGGGGCGGCGGCGGGCACCGGCCGGCCGCCCGGAGACGGCGGCGCCCCGGCGAACTGCTAGGAGGAACCACCGTGGCTGAAGCCATGGTGGTAGGCAGCCAGATCCTATGGCTGTGTGGGATCCGGGGAAGCAGGACACGGCGCTCGCCGCGTCCGCGGAGCGCAAGGGCCACAGGCGACCGCCTCCCCCGGTCGGGTCGCTGGCCGAGCCAGCGTGCCACCCGGTCGTACCGCGCCCAGACCCAGACCCGGGTCAGGTCGACTCAGTCCGGGCTGACCCGGGGGGGGGGGGGGGTGGGCCGGGTCTGACCGGGCCCAGATCCCCAATTTTCGGATCACTTCCTCTCTTTTGCCCATATCATGGGCTACAGACCTCCGATTGACGCACCTTTAGTTGAATAGAGATCCTTGGATCGAGACGGTCGTTTTGGTATATTAAAATCAAGGTTTTTGAGAACTTTGGGTATGGTCAGGTTGGTTTGAACCCAAAACCAATCGGGCCCTCGGAGCGGAAACGCTTATAACTTGAGCTCTGGACATCCGATTGACGTGTCGTCGACTTTGTTGGATTCCTATTTATGAGACAAAACTTTTGGCATATTTCGCCTGAGGTTTGGATAAGGTTGAGATATGGTCATGTTGGTTTGTACATGAAACCAACCGGACCCCTCAGACGAAAAGGCTAATAACTCAGAGACCGGGCGTCCGATTGACGTGTCGTCTGTTGCGTTGAGACCCCTATCACGAGGAGGACCTTTGAGATACTTCTTCATGGAACTTTGTGATATTTGGAGTATCAACCTATAGCCCGTGGAGTGGACCCTCCCGGAGATGAGCGTACAGAGTATGGATACCGTGTAGCCGGCTGAGACCTAACGACTGCTTGACCGACTCGACTTGGAGTGAGTCCACTAGCCCAGTGGACGGAGCGCTCGGTATTTGGCGACAGACCCACAGTGGACAGAGAACCCGTTAGTTGGCCGCAGACCCGTGATACTCGATAGAAGGAGTAACTCTGTAGGCTATTAGAGGGTGCGCCCGGTATTTGGCGATAGACCCACAGTGGACTGAGCTCCCGGTATTTGGTAGCAGACCCGCGGTACTCGACAGGAGGAGTACCTCAGCAGTCATTGGTTAGTGAGCAGTACCTTGGAGTCATGAAAGGATCACTGTACTCAATAGAGATAGATCTCTTCAGCAGTTACAGTTTCGATAATAAAAATTCTGGTTTGGGCTGAGTCTATGACCTATGTGTTTACATCATGATTGAGATGGGTCACTTGATTACTTTAGTATATGTATGGGCATATATCTAAGTAGTGGTTATCTGTTGATTTCATAACCATTCTGTTTCCTCATGATTGAGAGGGTTAATTGATAACTTAGGTATAAGTATGGGCTTATACCTAAGTAAGGGTTATCTGTTGAGTTTCTGCTTTGTGGTTATCCTTGTTGGATTTAGAGAGACCTTGAGGGTCTCGAGGTCCCTACTGAGTATCATTATACTCACCCCTATACGGGTTATTCCCGCACCTCATTGTGTTGGATGCAGATGACGGACATCGCTGACGGAGGCCGAGTATTTTAGGATTGGATGGTACCCGGAGGTGGATCTCACGACGAGTCGGTACACGAAGGAGACAGACGGATGGACGATCAGATGTGGAGTGCTGAGGAGGACATCTGTACCTACCCATCTGGTAGGATCCATGGTGGACAATCCAGGATTTACGTTTCATCTTCCAGCTGCTTGTATTTTCCGTTGTACTTTACTTTCAGTTGTAGTTGTACCTATCTGTTGGGATTGTATTTCCGGCCCCTTTGTACTTTCAGCACTTTTGTTACTAATGTAATTAGTGTTTTATTCCGCTTGGACTCTGGTTGCGTTTTTGTTTCTGTTTATAAAGTCAATGCCTTCCCAATTGTAGGGATTTATGCCTTTGGGGATAGTCACCAGCCACTGGCCTATGGAAGGCGGGCTTAGGGTAGTTACCACATGGGCCCCGGGGGACGGGTCGTGACAAATTGGTATCAGATGAGTCGGTTCAACCACAGAACTCATAGCTATGATATTTTATTTCTTTGAAACAATAGTGTTAAGGGTACCGAGTGTGGTTTTCAATTCAGGGAGTCCAGTGTTGGTGAGGGCGGCCGACGTATCCATACACCAGGACCCTAACAACTGATTTCTGACTTTGTGCACGAAAACAGTAACTGCGTGTGTGTTACCAAAAGTTTTTAAAAGTCAGATCAAACCAGGTCAGCTAACCAGGTATTAATCGTTTGACCATGTCACCTTTGTTTCTTTCATGATGACTTTCTATGGAAAACCAGCTAAAGCCCTGATAGTTGTACATACTGACAGCCCACCGAGCGACGAGGCCTCAGTACAGGGCCCTCTTCCAATTGAGGCACTAGCGGAGGCACCAACGGTACTACCACCCGTTGGGCCACCGATGCCACCAGCCCCAGCAGAAGAGAGTGCACGTCTCTTGAGCGCACTTCATGAGTTCTAGCGGCATAGGACACCCAGGTTCAGGGGATAGATGGACCCCCAGGCAGCTGAGGATTGGATGGAGGTTGTGGTGATAGTCTTCAGGCTAGTAGGGATGCCAACAGACTTCATGGTGATCTTTGCTTCCAACCTCCATCAGGCAACGACTGAGAAATGGTGGAGCCACTTGTTCCAGTTTTGTGATGGTATGACCTTCACCTGGGTGGACTTCGAGACCTTCTTTAGGGTGGAGTTTATACCAGTGACTCTACACCCTGAGCGTATTCAGGAGCCGCTGCCATTGCCGTAGGATTTTCGATCAGTAGCCGAGTCATCTGTAGGAAGAAGACAGATGATGCATGGGTCCAAGAGGACCAGACCAGCAGATGGGTGATCTCAGGTTTTAGGTTCAGTAGTGCAGGGCACCCGGGGTGGAGTTAGAGCCAGGCGTTCCAGAAATGGACAGTGTTTCTCTAGCAGTAGGAAGGGTCACATGGCACGTGATTGTCCGACTCCCCACACAGTTGATTTGAAGGCATTGGAGGAGCCACCGAGGAAAAAGCAGTGGCGAGTTCTTGAGCGACATCTGAGTGGTTTAAAAGGTAGTAGAGCTCCGGAAGCATGTGGACAGGAGCGGAACTAGTGGATTTCTTTTGTCCGTAGAACTTCTAGTTCCATGTGTTGTTGTTGTATTTGTGTCTTTGTAATTCGAGATGCATTAATGAAAGACACTTATCTTTGTGATGTTTTCTTTCCTATCCTTTTGTTTGGTTGATACTGAGAGGTTCCAGTTTAAACTGTTGACTTGACCCTCACTTTTGGGGTTCTTACTAGAGGAGACCCAGTGACCACACACTGATACCAACAGTGTAACTCAACCCTTGGAGGAGAGAGTAACAGTTGGATCTCTTTGTAGTAGCGTCGAGGCCTTATGATGTCATCCATGTAATGGATTAGTAGAATACATGACAGGATTGACTGTTTTAGGCAAAGAACATGGTTCATCTAGGGGATGAGACCATATTTCTCTTATTGGCAAAGAAGAAATCTTAGCAGCTCTTGTGGGACCATAGATGGTCTAGGCCACGACGGAGAAGCTGTAGATCATCCAGGAGCGGATGAAGACTACACAGAGCAGGCAGAAATCATATGTTGATAGGTGACAGGACCACTGGAATTTGAGGATGGCGACCACATTTTCTTACGGGTCTCACCTCAACGAGGTCAATGGAGATGTGGCCGAGGTGGCAAGAAATCTTTGAGGTTCAGTGGACCTTTTCAGGTCCTCCGCAGGGTAAGAGAGGTGGCTTACTGTTTGAACCATCCACCTAAGTTGCACCAGCTGCAAAACTACTTCCACGTATCTCAACTGGGGAGATACGTGCTTGACCCGATGCATATCATCGAATATGGGGAGCTGGACATTGGAGATGGGGTGACATTTTCAGGGTTCCAATAGAGGTTGAGGATCGACAGGATCGGGTCCTACGAGGAAGGTCGATTCCTCTTGTGCTCTTTCGTTGGTAGCACGGGAACCTACAGGTGAAAAAATGGGAGTGGAAGGCTCAGATGCGTGCTCAGTACCACTTTTGTTTCCCTATTTTGTGTTAAATCTTTAAGAGGACGTAAAGCCCTGTGGTGGGAGTATTATAAAGACTTGTAAATTTTGAGATTTTTTTCCTTAATTTATTTGGAATTTTACGAGTATACGGTTTCTGACGGCGCCTGATTCCAAGGTCCGGTGTGCCCGGAATCAATTCCCAAAGATTAGCTCGGGTACGTTCAGTGAACGAATGAGCGGGTTTTTCTAACTTTTGAATTGGTGCTTAGAATTGAAATCTGAGGGCACCGATGAACTCGCATCGCCAGTAATTGCTTAAGAAGACCTTTTCCGAAGGTTCATTTTCTTGGGAGGAGTTGTTTAAAATTTGATGTTTAAGTGAAGAATAAAATAAAATTGTATTTCAATTTTGTTTTTCTTCTAAGTAGTTTTATTTTTTGTGTGGAAGTTGGGTTGCTAACATCCCTTGGGAGAATAAAGGAGAGGTGGGGCCCACACGATCCCCCACCTTTTCACAATCCACATAACCCCTTGAAACTCCTATTAATATATTCCTTGTAATTAATGTTGGGACTTTCCCTCTCCTCTATTTTACTTATTCCAAATCCTTAATTCAATTAATTGAATTGAGATTTTAAAATTTAAACTCTTGGCATGACTTGATAAAATAAGTGGAGCTAATTTTATTCTTCGGTTAGTTTTGTGGTGTTATGGTTTGCGGGAGAATACTCGAAACCTAGAGAAATATTCATCTTCTTCATTGGAGAATGCGAAGAACGTCAAGACCCCGATGAAGAATGTCGTCACCACAAGGAGTGATTTTCGTGCCTTTCGTCTCCTCTCTGCAGGTGTTGTGAGACGCCCCTCCACCTCGGACGATCTTAGTCAAGCACATAGGGAGCTTTACATCGGGACGTCATTTCCGCGACGCTCTTTGATCGTCAACTCGTTATCGAGGTAGGGGGTTTTCATATATAATGTGTATGTGAATTATACCCTCATGTGTGGGTATTAAATTTCTGGGTATTCATATAACTTATACATGAATAAATTATATCCTCGATGATGATTAAAAGCATGTGATTAAATGTTTGTCATTTGATAACACCTAATGCGGAGGGTGCGGGCTGAACAAACACGGCCTGACAACACTCTGTAGTTTTTTTATTGATATACAGATTGACGACGATAATAGAATGAGACCGCAACAGTGATTTGAGGCCCTCGCAGTAAAGTACGGGACCCGAGATGAGCACCGGCGCAGACGGAACTGAAAACGGACCACCGGAGCAAATTTGATGGTCCCCGGGAATCACCAGTAGTGCGGGTCGCCAGCGCGGCGGCACCCCAGTGCGCCGCCAGGAGGAACCGCCCTGGCTATAGCCGCGGCGGCAGGCGACCAGATCCCGCGACCGCACGGGATCCGGAGAAGCACGATGCGGCGCTCGCCGCGTCCGCGGAGCACAAGGGCCGTGGGGGACCGTGTCCCCCGATCGTCCCGCTAGCCATGCTAGTATGCCACCTGGCCGAGCCAGGCCGGGTTGCGCCCATCCGGGCCAGGCCACTCACAGCCGGGCCTGGTCGCGCCCTGCCGCGCCCTGCCGGGTCGGACCGGGCCCAAACCCCCCATTTTCGGATCACTTCCGGTATTTTGCCCATATCATGGGCTACAGACCACGGTCGATGTACTGTCAGTTGCGTAGTGATCCTTGGATCAAGACAGTCGTTTCGGTATATTACACACAATGTTTCAGAGAGCTTTGGGTATGGTCGGGTTGGTTCAAACCCGAAACCAACCAGGCCCTCGGAGCGGAAACGCTTATAACTTGAGCTACGGACGTCCGATTGACGTGCCGTCAACTTTGTTGGATTCCTCTTGATGATACGGAACATTTGGAATACTTCACCTGAGGTTTGAATACGGTTGAGATATGGTCAGGTTGGTTCGTACACGAAACCAACCGGCCCCTTAGGACGAAAAGGCTAGTAACTCACTGACCAGGCGTCTGATTGACGCACCGTCTGTTGCGTTGAGACCCCTATGACGATGCGGTACTTTGAGATACTTATTTGTGGAACATTGGGATACTTTGAGTATCTAACTTTACCTCATGGAGCATACCCTCTCGGAGACGAGCGTACGGAGTACGGAGACCGTGTAGCCGGCTGAGACCTGACGACTGCTTGACCGACTCGACTTGGAGTGAGTCGAATAGCCAAGTGGAAGGAGCCCCCGGTATTTGGTGATAGACCTGCGACAGATGGAGCACCCGGTAGTTGGCCGCAGACCTGCGGTACTCGATCGGAGGATTACCTCTATAGGCTATTAGGGGGAGCACCCGATATTTGGCGACAGACCCACAGTAGACAGAGCGCCCGATATTTGGTAGCAGAACCGTGGTACTCGACAAGAGGAGTACCTCAGTAGTCTTAAGTTAGTGAGTAGTACCTCGGAGTCATGACAGGATCACTGTACTCGACAGAGATGGATCTCTTCCGCAGTTACGATTTCGATAATAAAAATCCTGGTTTGAGCTGAGTCTAGGACCTATGTGTTTACCTCATGATTGAGATGGGTCACTTGATAACTTTGGTATATGTATGGGAATATATCTAAGTAGTGGTTATCCATTGATTTCATAACCATTGTGTTTCCTCATGATTGATATGGGTTACTTGATAACTTAGGTATAAGTATGGGCTTATACATAAGTAAGGGTTATCTGTTGAGTTTCTGCTTTTTGGTTATCCTTGTTGGATTTAGAGAGACCTTTAGGGTCTTGGGGTCCCTACAAAGTATCGTTATACTCATCCCTACACGGGATATGCCCGTACCTCATTGTGTTGGATGCAGACGACGGACAGCGCTGACGGAGGCCGAGCGTTCGAGGACTGGACGGTACCTGGAGGTGGATCTCACGACGAGTCGGTACCCGGAGGAGACAGACGGACAGACGATCGGACATGGAGTGCTGAGGAGGACATCTATACCTACCCTTTAGGTAGGATCCGTGATGGACGATCCTGGAGCTGCGTGTCATCTTACAGCTGCTTTTCTTTTCTGTTGTACTTTACTTTCAGTTGTAGTTGTACATATATGTTGGGCTTGTATTTATGTCCCCTTTTTACTTTCAACACTTTTTTTACTTTTGTACTTAGTGTTTTCTTCCTCTTGTACTCTGGTTGTGTTTTTGTTTATGTTTATAAAGGAAATGCCTTCCTAATTATAGGGATTTACGCCTTTGGTGCTAGTCGCCAGCCCCTGGCCTATAGAAGGAAGGCATGGGGTAGTTATGACACGAGCCCTGGGGGATGGGTCGTGATATTACATGATATCTGATTAAGGTGTTTTTTATGAGAGTTGTATCTCTTGTCACAAAAAATACAAGGAAAACTATCAATGATCAGTGCATCATTGCATGTTTGAAACATTTTTAATAAAGTATGCCCCTATAAAAAAATTGTCCTTTCTTTTCTATGGTTTGACCTTTTTCTACTTGCATGGGATTTCTATCATGATAATATAGTCATTTTTTCAATCCATGGTTGTCTAGGACTTGATGTCTGGAATACCACTTTCATTTGTGTATGTGGTGCAAAAAATGGCCAAATATATGGTCAACCAATTGTTTTATTAATTAGAGACATTCATGTTGGTTTCCCCATTTTGTTTCCCTCAAAATAAGTTGAATTGATGGAACGAAATGGTTTTATGGGAATGGATAGTTTATCCTTTTTATCCCATGAAGTGTATACATTGTTAAATGATTTCACATTTGGTCCAACATTTATTCAATTTTTATGGTTGATTGTTGGGGTTCATGTATTTTTTAAAAATATTTTTTTACGGGTTCACCATTTTCATCTCTAAGAAACTACGAAAAGTTCTAACATCCATAACAAGGAATATTAATTATTTCTAAAAAGGAAGAAATTGAGGTTCCAATCCCAATGACACATAATAACTCCAATTGGATGACATGACTGGAGGTCGGTCTCATCACACACTTTAGGGGGAATTATTTCCAATTTCTATACTTTCAAATAGATTTTATATATATTATAGATTATATTACAAATCAAAATAGATGTCATGATACCATAATAAAATTATTTGGTTTTGAATCGTTTTTCATGAAATATTGGCTTCTATCAATGTGAACATATGTGTGTATCTAATGTTCTTCATATATTTCTCATAATTGTTTATAAATTGGTAGCTTATTATATTTTGAATCCATATGGGTAGATTATTGCATAGCCTAATGTGTATACATATGGGCAACCAAGTGTTTACTACCAACTAGGGTAGAAATTTATGTTTAGAGGCTAGGATTAAACATTTATTTGGTATCTTATATATCTTATTTATTATTGGAATTGAAACCCACATTTCAATTTTAAGTCAAAGACATGATATTGATTGTCATTTGAAAATAATATATATGTGGGAACCTAGTAACCATTTATTGAGATCATGCCTTAGAAAGGATAATTAGATATCTTATTTATAATAGGAATAAGATTCATTGTAGTTTGATTGATGTTCAACCCAGTGATGGGTGTCGAAAGATAAATCATGCATGTGAGGGATGTTTCCCCAGGGTTTACTAATTTGGATGTGTCTTATAGACATACACCATGATAGAGGCTCATTTTTGGGGGTAGTCATATCATATCCGTAAATAGCTCTTACATACTGAGGTTTCCATAGCTAGGGGATATTTAGGATGTGAATTATATGATTATTGAAAATTCACAAGCCCATGTGAGCCATGATTGGTTTGATAAATTGGGGAGATAAATTTACCAATATCACTACATATGAATATAGAACATATGCATTCAAAAGGTCCTAATGCAGTTTTTGATATGAACATCAGGCTATATGATGGTTTCTATATACCCATTTTATATAAATAATCATCTTCCTCGTATTTTGATCAAATTATAAATCCTTTGATAAATGAGAATTAATAATAAACCCATATGAGTGTTTGGGCCACATTGGATGGAGTTTCTATGATGAGGAGGGATGTACAATGAGGTGGATTCTAAATGGAGCTAAGTCCTTTAGATTGAATCATACATATTCTATATCGACCTGAATAAGATTTATCACATTTTAGTTTTTGGTACATCCAAATATACAAAATAGACAAGGTTATCATATCTTGTGGTGTATATCTAACATTATTGACATTTCAGAAGACATATTACTAACATTTTTGACATTCTAGGGATGCATATTAGATGTTTCATCGATGTGTTCTTGACATTTATTAGGATGTCTAGACATGTCATTGGTGTACGCAACAAGATTTGACTGACTTTTATGGGGGCCACTACATGTCATGGCTGACATGTCTATGGTGATTCATATGGTTGAATCATAAATGTCAGAGGACTATCTAATTACAGGGATAGAATGTATGGAGTATTGATACATGAGAAATTTGACATGTTTGAGGTTCTTCGCATGATTAATGATGACATGTCCAAGGGTATCATGTGATCGATTATGGAATATCAGAAGGATGTTGGATAACTTATTTAACACGCCCCGATGACTTCCCATGACATCTGAGACATTTTAAGAGAACTTTGTCACACTTGGGAAACATTTCTAGAGGACTTCTCTAGACATGGATAACATGTCTGGAGGAAATATCCAGACAAGGGAGACATGTATTCGAGAATTCATTATATTTGGGTGAAAACTATGAATATCTTCTCCACACATGGGTATAATGTCTGAAAAAATTTATAATTCTTGGGTGAAATGTCTAGAATAATTATAAATACTTGGATGACATATCTAGAAGACATCAAAATACTTTCGAGACATGTTCAAAGGACACAATAAGACTTGGGCGACATGTCTTAAGGACTTTCCAGAACATGGGAGACATGTCAGGAGGACTATACAAGACTTGGTAGACATATTTTGGAGCTTCTTGATGATCATGATAAGACATCAAAAGAATATTATGCATTCAAATGAATTTCACCGTATTTGATTTCACATAATTATTATTATTTATTTATTCATTACTACATATGTGCTTCATGTTTTTTTTAATTTTGATCGTGTTTAGGCTTTATTTGATAATTTCAACCCATAGAAATTTAATTGTTTAAGCTGGGTTAAGAGTAGGATGTCCATCATGTAATCTACAGGATGATCAATCCAAGTGAATATTCATGACATGTGATGTCGTTGGTTGTTCCCCAAGTTTTACAAGGTGGAAGGCCCTTGTGAATAGATTTATTTCTTCTTTGTGAAGTCTTCTCTTTTTCACTCTCACAGTTATTCCTCAAATTCCATGTGTTTCTTTATGTTGAGGGGGGAGGATGTTATTGGCCTTTACACCCTGGTTATATGCCTCCTTATATTATGTATATATCATAGATATAAGGTAGAGTTTATGGAGGCATAATCACTTCAAATATTTCTCATGATCCTACCTACGGTCATCCAAGGCATCTCATAAAAAATCGAAACTATGATAAAAAAATCATTTCCAGATTTATTGGAAAATAGACCATCAAAGGAATTTCGAATAATTTTATCGATGTGTCAAATGTTCTTTTTACCATTTAACTGTCAATTTTTATTGTTTTCATGATATCATGATTCCTATAAAAATGATTTTTTGGGGTCAAATAAAATTTTTCTAGGGTACTTAAAGAGATCATGCTGTATTTCTTAGGGAATCTCATGAGATCAAGTTTTCTATTCGATGGGTCATTGCATGGTTGGTGGTTGTCACATGAGGTACATAACCCCTTCAACTGAAAACAATATATTTTACATTTTTTATTGGTTTATTCCTTTTCCACCATCTAATCTCCTATATTCCATGAAATTCTCATAAAGTGTTTATTAAGGTGTATCGTGATCAGTAATAAACATTAAAATGATGTATGATCATTTTCTTGTATAATTGATCTCCTCATTTGAGATTCGTCACATTATGAAATCAATATGTTAATGGGACTTATTAGGAACATTCTGACATGTCCGAGAGTCTTCTTGAGACCAGGTCTCCTCTTAATGAGGATTTTACATGATCAATGATACAATTATGGGAGTCTTCATTAGATCCTGTTAGATTTTAAAAGTGAATACATGAGACTAACTTATCATCTTAAGGACCTTTATGTGATCACTAATAATCCTAAAAGGTGTATAGTCTATTTACATATAGATTAATGTAAATTGGACTAAATGTATCCTCTTAATTTTTTCAGATTTATTTATTTATATTATTAAGAGATTTGGTTATATTTCATGAATCTATCATCCAATGTGTCCCATTATAAGAGGAACTCATTGGGAATCTTCTGCATGATCATCTACACATTCCCAGATGCCTTCATAAGAACAGGAGGGCCCATCTTAGGGGATTATTTTAATCATATGGAATCATAGAAAGGTATTTTCTTGATAATATATTGATCATGAGAAATGGTTGATTCTATTACATGTCCCTCCTAGGGTCATGTGATCATGTGTCGTCTAAGGAATTACATGAGTTTCTTAATCTAGCCTCCAAATCATTATGTAATCATGATTTTCCATCTTTTTTGTAGAGAAAATAATAACCCTGTTTTTGGTTCCTCTAAAATTCCATAATAACTGATGACTATTTTTTAGGAATAATAAACGATTAAAAATAATCTTAATACATTGTTGGGATAATGTTAGAAATATTTTTAAATATTTTTAAAATAACTGGTTTCTGATGAATAATTAATTTTTACAAAAGAGTGAAATGAAGTTGGATATTATTTGAAAACATTATCAATAATTTTATGTGTTAGTGAGTAGAAAATGGTACTATTATATGATTAATTCATAAATAGACCTAGGAAAAATTTATTTGTGTTTATTATCCAATGATAAAATAATTTTATTTAATGAACACTCATGAATTGAAATCCTGTTTAAAATGAGACTGTAAAATAATCCTTTACCATGATCATAACATTAATATTTGAATTGACAAATCAATCTGTTATGTGTATTCAAATGGAAAATTATTAACAATTAGATTTTATTATATTGAATTATGTCCATATAATGGGAATTAGAATAGTTTTTATGTAATTTTAACCACTATCATTTAGTTTATCCTCGTGGTAAATCGATTTTTAACTTTACCATGGTAATATATTTTTTCTGATTATACTGTTAATAATGTTAAAACATCTTTTTGATTTATTATATTATATATATTTTTCATATTCCAAATATGAAATTATTTTTTTCAAATTCAATTTAGAGAGGTGGCATGATCCAAATCAAAATTATAATCATAGATTCAATAAGAAAACATATTTCAAAAGTGAAAATTCTCATATGTACTGAGTGTTTTATAATTATAATTCAATATTAAATTGATGAAAATTAGTCAAATTATTTATATTTTAATTTAATTTGACTTATTTTACTTTTAATCTAATTGAAAATATAATTAAACCTTCTATATTATTAAATTTAAAATAAATATTTTCAATAAAATTAGAATTTTCTCTATAAACTGAAAAATGAGGCTTTTTAAAAAAATACCAAAACATCACAATAAGATAATTTTGATACGAAGATATGAAAAATTAGTTTTATTTTATAAAATTAATTTTTTGAATGTAGTGAATATAAGTAAAATTTATTATGAAAATCAAAACTATTATGTTTTTTAGAAATTTGTTTTGAAAACATTTATTATTCTATTTAATGATTCCTATTTTTTTATAACCAACAGGAAACCATAATTTTTATAATTTATTTACTATTATTCAAACCCTCTTATTTAATTACTGTGTTATAATGTAATATTAAATTATAATTCATTTAGGCTGGGGGTTTCATGTTCTCTAAGCTATTAAAAAGATTAAATTTAAAGAAATATATTTTTGGCCTATTATTGCTCAGTGTTGAGTTTCATATATGATATTGACCCCAATTTCATTCTTATATAATATTAGAGTCTTAAATATTGAATTTATTAAATAAATTTTCTCATAACAATTTAAACTCGACCATAGTAATAAAAGGTTTTTTATTTGAAAATTCCTTTGCTAAAATCTGACATTGTAAAATGGATTAAAAATACATAATCTCAATAAAAGTCAAATAAAAGTACACCCATCATATGAAATAACACGTAACTAGGTTTTTATGTAAGATAAAATTGGTTTCAAATAAATTTATGGACATGAATTAAATGTGTACATAATAATATGGAGTTATAAAGGTTAGTGATCACAAGAATTTTAATGGTCAATAGAATTTAAGGACCTCAAATCCATAAAAATAATATGATTTAAAAGGAAAATATTTTCATTAGATAGTATTTTAATAAGATAACATTATTTTCAATATCATTTTACAAATATTAGGGAATTATTTTACTATTTAGGAATATGAGGAGATATATTTACTAGATATCTTTAAAATTCATAAGACCAATTTCATCCTTTTATTATGTGTCGATTAATTTTCAATTCATTACTTACTCAACAAAATAAATATCCAAAAACATATGTTTTATTATTGATGCTCTAAAATTATCTATTAATCGATTATAATATCTCTAAAACAGTGACAATTCATTCAATGTATCACAAACTATTTCTTAAAACCTATATGGTTGACAAAAGTTATCTAATATAATACATTAATCTCAAAACATCAATAGTAAGACTACTAGTTTGACATTAATATTTATCTGTAAAGTCATTTAATTAAGAAAAATGTCACATTAAACAAACTATCACATAGGCTAGTGGTAGGCATAGCGCCCTTGTAGCAGTTTGGTTGTGTGTTCTCGTATTAAGGCCATATAGGATGTGACAGGTTGTCACCCGACATGTGGTATGTGCATTTAATAAGAACTATATTAATATAATTTCTATAATGTTTACAAAGTGTAAAAATACCTAATTACCTCAACATCAAGACAAGATAAACTCAAATTATTACAAATACCATAAATTTATTTCCTAAAAAAATTTGGGAAATATTCTTCAAATAAAATTTTCAATAAAAATATACTAAATTTGTGGGTTGTGTTTTCATATATGTATCTAAAAATACTCTCAATCATGGTAGTCTCCCATAAAATAAAACCTAAAAAATCAGTTTTTAAAACATTGAACATATGACCTACCATAAAATCCAAAAACCATGATGGTATCTATAACTATTTTTTAATAAATACATATATGCTTATAATATTTAACACAATCCTTACGTGTTTCGATATTATTATAACCAAAATCCCATTAGTTAAAATATATATAAAATTTAATTTTGGAATCCTAATAAATAAATACATAAACCATTTTATTTCAACAAGGATCCTTCCTTGGTATAGGGGTTAGCCATTCCAAGAGGGCATTGAATTAGATAATGCCATGTTTCTAGATAATTATGAAGATAAATTATAAATGGATCGCTATGATGGAATTTATTTTCATCTATCACACTCTTAATTGTTCCTCTTGTAATTTATTTCATTATTTTTCCCCTTTTCCATAATAAAAATCTTTATCATTCCATTGACACACTTTCCTAGGTGCCTGATTCTAAATTTTTGACATAATGGAAATCAAACCTCTTTTCCTCAAAAATATACATTACTTTATCTCTTAGTGAATTCCATCATCAGCTTATTTGGTGAGTTTTATATGTAGTTTAGGAACATTTTTTTATTCTTGTTTTAATATAACTAGAATAATTATGATATCTTTAACTACAGTCATCATTCTATTTGGTTTCTCAAATCCATTAACATTCAATTATATTAAATGTCAACATGATTCCATTATATTCCATCCATTGAATAAAAACTAAAAAATATAATATGAGAAACAAAATCATAGTGTAAATCCACATAATATTTTATTTGATGTTGAAATCATGAAACATTCTTTTCAATCTATGAAACCTTTGATTTAACCTAGGTCATATATTATCATAAACTATTTTGATCATTCATAACGGTGTTCAAATAAATTTTTAATTATCAATACATATTCTGTAGGAGATTCAAACTAGGTTTGTTGTATGGTTTTTTTTCATATACAAGGTAATTATCAAGTAATTCATGAGGCACATGTTTTATTGTTATGTACCTAGGAACATCTGTTAAAAAACAATACCCACTTGTTTCATATAGCCAATTATGTGTTTCTAATAAAAACTTATAATCTATTACTTTCAAGACATTTAGGATGTTCTTGTATATTTATCCTGATAGTCTATCATATTATTTTGTTCATAAATCAATTATTTCATTAATATCATTCCTGAGGATTATAATAAATTTCTTCTAATAACAACTTTAATGACCCCAACCCTAGTAGCCTGAAACCTATGTATACTTAATTACATTAGAATATGATAAAAGGAATCACATTATGAATGATTGTATATATTTTTGTATTTGTAAACTAGATACAATAATGATTATATAATTTAATTTGAATAGAATAATCATAACATAAATTTTCTAGTTAATATAATTATTCCCTATATGATATCCTTATATATGATTCATATTACACTCATAGGATTCCTATGAATGGAAAAAATATTTGTGAGCTTGTCTGATCAGTATGAGTTGTGCAAAGAAGAAGATTTAATAAATCAATAATCATAATAAAGTTAGAAAGTTAAATATATAAAGACCCATTCTATTTGATAAACAATGTGACTATCACTATTAGATAATAAATAAACAATATAGTAATGTAAATAACTGATCACCCCATCAATTTAAATAACTTGGTTGTCATGAATAGATAAGCTGTAATAAATATGGAAAAGTAAATAATTGAACCCACATGCCATTTAATTAACTTAAATATCATGAATAGATTTGTAATAATAAATTTTTAATGGTAAATAATGAAACAATTGTTCTTTTTAATTTACATTACCATGATGAATATAATATTCCTAGTCACTATGATGAGGTAAATAACTAAAAATTCATTCCATTTAATCATTAACTAAAATGAAATTCATTTATATATAATATCATAGAGAAAATATCATAGATAATAATAACTGAACTCTTAGTAATAGTAAAACTTAATTATTCGACATTATGATGAGAGGCATAATGATAACTTTTCAGGATATACCTATAACAAGATAGTTTAAAACTACATGTAAAACCTATGTTAATTATAGTGTAGTAATTATATTAAAGAGACTATTGATACATCAAAGGTATATATAATTTCTCTCCCCAAATTTCTATAAATTTCTGTATAATTCATAACATATCAAATACTCAATATAAGTTTTGAGCAATTTTAATTGTCATCATATATTCTTATTGTGTAATGGATGATAATTTATTAATATTTCTTTAAATAAAAAAATAAATTTCTATTTATAACACCGTATAGAGAAATTATATGTGGATAATGAAATTATCACATCCATTGAAAATAATTTGGATATTATGTAGAAATTTAAGGTTTAATGATCAATGGAGAGTCAACAATTTGAGTGAAATTTAATTACTAAAAAGGAATCAAGAAAGTGAATTTCAATACATTACTTGGTGAAAACATTTATAAAACATTGATAAAATAAATAAATATACTATTATTACCAGGTATCCATAGTGGATTATAAGTAAAATAAATATTTATTTTCATTGAAAAAATAGAAACTCCATAAAAATTTTATTAAAAACATTATTGAGGTAAATAACCATTTATGTTAAAAATATTCTAAAACTAAATGTTCCAAGAATATATCAAAGAAAAATTTATTTTAAATTAAAATTTAAAACATATAATTTAATCTCCAAAACATTTTGTGTTCATGATAGATAAATATAATCTTTATCATGTACACGTTTAAACAATGTGTTCTTTCACTCTTTTTCTAAAATTGAAATGAGGCTTATCTTGGAAATGAAATTTAGATTAATTTATAAAAAATATGTGTAATAATATAATTAATAAATTAGTTTTATTATGTTAACAAAATTTCCTAGACTTTTAATAAAAACCAAATCCTAGATGAAAAATGAATTTTTATCGAATGAGAAATGACGTTAGATTTTCATTAATATATTTTGTAAATTACTTTTAGTACTAAAGAGAAGAAAAAATGTTCTATTTAATTGAAAATTAATAAATAAACAATGCAGGAGAAAATTAAAAAGGTTTATTATCTAGTGATTAAATCATTTCTATCAATGGAAATTCTATTGAAAAAAATCTTGATTAAAATGAGATTGTGAAAAAACCATACAATGACTATAACATTGATGAAATAATTTAACAATTAATTGATTATGTGTATAAAATTTAAATCCACATAAAACTTGTGTAAATTAATTTTAATATAATCAAAATTTAGTACAAACATAATCATTTGATATAAAGTATAGTAAAAAAGTAATATAACCCAATGAAAATAAATTATGTTATGAAATTATTTACCACTTGGTAAAAATAAATTCAGATCCCGTTATATGAAATAATTAGAATTGAAAGTTAAAATTTAATGAATTATAAATTAATCATAATATTACATGTCAATTGGGTAACATATACACAATATAAAAATAAATTAGGTGCATAACAGTACAATATTCCGCAATGAAGTGAAATAAAGACAAATTACCTTACCTCATGCTTGTTTAAGGATAAACGTTCATTATAAACCTCTATAAATATTTTTATATATTATAAAATTATAACATAACCATATTTATGAATATAATATCATATATAAACCTATTATAATATTTTACCACTAGTTTGTTAATAATATTTCATTGTTTTTATTATTTCAGTTGTTCACAGCCTAGTTTTCTCATTTGTGTTTTTCATGAATGTTCAGGTTGTTTCACATGTTGTGTAGTTCCATAATATACTAAATGATATGAAATTTTTCAATATAATATTATTCATTACATACATTTATATAATCATTTTATAAATTTGAATATTGATATTGGATCACATCTCTTCATGGAAACGGTAGGTCATACATACGAACGAGATAAATTTTAAATTCCTTAATGATTATTAGGGATTAATAAAGTGTTATATATCAATTTTCAAGAATAAATATTATTCAATATATATATAACATAATAATTAAATTAATACATGTGAACATACAATAAAAGAATAATTGAAAAATGATTCACATCACTTCCTCAGGTCGTAGTCTACCACATACACGAGTGATGTCCGTATATTTTTAAATTTCTTGGATGGTTAAAAGTTATTTTTGATATTTTATTTATAATAATACACTAATATCATAAATATAATATATAAATTTTTAATTCAATCATTAAATAAATTCCCTAAATTCTTTTTTGGAGAAATAATTACATTCTTTCGTGAGGAGGTAGTCCATTGTAAAAACGATCATTGACATTGTTTCTAATTTGATGGAAGAGGAAAATGATATATGCCATGGAAATAAGATAAAAATATCTCAATATATTCAATATACTAAAGTTATTAAATAATAATTATACATTAATATTCAGTTGACATTGAGAAGAAAAAAATAAAAACACTCTTTTAAGAATGTTACCAATTCTTCGGAAAATTTCATTTTATTTCCAAAAAAATCCTTATTAGGATGGATTTATGATCAAACCAATTTATATATGATGATTTAATGAGAGTAATTATTTTATTTTAATGGACTTGAAAAATATCAATTGATTTGGAAGTGTGAAGAGCAGAGGGGATGTGTGACCTTTTATAAGTGGTTGAGAGGACACATAAGGAATAATTTAAAAGACAAAATTACACCGATATTGTTATCATGATATACTCCTAAAACAATTATCATTATTGACCATTATATGAGATAAGGTAAAAATATTTAAATAAAATGGGTGTTGGACAAGTTGGTAGGCCCTTTTAACACAAGTATTTTTAGTTTAACCCCACAATAAATCAGTATTTACCTTAACCATGGTTATTTATTTTCAATACTTTTACTATTTATAATGGTATAAATTTATGTTGAAATCATTTGGTAACATAAATAATATTTATTTAAAATACAGAATCCATTTTTCAAATTGAATTCACAAAAGTGAAATAATTATTTTTAAATTTATTTCTGCAGATGCAACGAGAAAGTGCGTTCCCAAAGAGAAACATATCATATATATAAATATTTTTAGTATAAAAATCAGTAAGAAATTGATTAAAAAGAAAAAAATTGTTAAATTGTAATATAATAGAAATAATTTAATATAAATATATATGAAAATAAAATTTAACCGTATAAACTTTTTTAATGAAAGGCAGTCTTCAATAAAATCTGATTTTCAAAATTCATCGAAAAATTAATTCTTTCATAAAAATGCAAAAACATCTCTCTAGTATTTTTATAATATGATTATTTAAAAATAAATTTCATTTTATATAATAAATTTTCTAAAATGGTCCATAATTATTTATAAATTATGTGTGTCAAGCATGACTATTTAATTTTTTAGAAAAATACTATTTTTAGAAAGAATTTATTTGTATATTAAATGATTCATAGATTATTTATTATCTAAATGAAAACATAATTTTTATAATATTTTCATTAATATTCGTAACAACTAATTTAATAGATAAGTTTAATAGTATTCAATATTAAGGTTCATTTAGGCTTAGGGTTATGTGTTCTATAAACAATCAAAGGGATTAAACTTAGAGAAATATATTTTATGGGTGGATCAAGATAAATGGTGTGTGTTATATATTCTATGAAAGAAAATTTTATTCATTTAAAATTAATTTTTTTATAGAAATATTATAAAAAATTATAATTTATATTAAATAGAGAACCTTTCATATTTAAAATAATCTTTTATAAAGGAATCATGAAGTTGAAAAACGTCATAAAAAAACTAGATTAAATACCGTAAAAACATTTACTAATTAAATATTATATTGGATATAATAATAATTAATATTTAATAGATTTTATAATAATAATGTTTGTTGAGGATAATAAAATGTTTTATCTCGAAAATATAGGAATACCATTTGAAAATGTTTAAATATTATTTTTTAAAATGAACATCGTTAAAACGTATGTTGGATGTTTTTTGTTAAAATTAATTAAGTGGAATAAAAGGAACATTGGGGATAAAAAACATTATGTTGCCTCTAGGTAACTAAATTTTTTTTGGAAGTAAACATATTCATGTAATAAAAAATATTTCAGTCCTTAAGACCCATTTAGGACTCTGAAATTTTTATTAAAAACAACATTTTATGTATATAGAATATTTAATATTATGATGTGTAAGAGGATCATCCTAAAAAAATTAATATTATATTATTTACACTATTTAAATAGAAACATGGTCTGTAACATAAACTTATATCACTGGAATGGAATTTCAGATAATGAAACACCTAAGAGTTTACAAATTATTGAATTTAAATTCAATGGAATCTAAAATTTATTATGGTTCAATAAATTAAAATAATCATATTATGGATTATTAAAAAATTTATTCATATTATTTATATACACAATATAAATATGAAAAATTTTCATAATATAAAAACAAGCCTCAATAAATAAGAATTAATCAGAAAACCCCTTATGACTAAAGAACCATTCAAAAATAACCTCATTGAAAGAAGTATTGCATAGCTTGGAAGTTTAAATAAAAATAAAAATAATAAATTATATTAAATATCTAATAAATCATATAATCAAAATTTATATTAAATAGGTTTCATAAATGAATAAATTTCTCAAAGAAGGATATTTTAGACCAAACAACTTCCTATGTCCAAAATCATTTCTTACTTTAACTCTACATCCATAATAATTACACATTCATAATTACATATATATCCCAGAAACTTATTCACATATTCAAAATTTTCAAATATCTATTTATTCATTTTGGTTACTTATTTTTATTATAGTTTCTCTTTATGTTAGTCAGTTTGTGTTTTTCAGTAAATTTCTACATAACGACATCTGATTGTTTTCTATGGTCAAAGGTATAATAAAATTGTTTCATAATAATACTATTTGAATATTATTTTGTCCGATAATACTATATTATCAAAAAAATTATACCGTGAAATATATTCTTCAAGAATATACTAAATCTATAGAAGTTACAATAATACATCATTTTTAGAGGTTATGTCTACTATAATCATTTATTGCTAATAATATATGTAGAATTTGTAATTTTAAAAGTATAAAATATAATAATATATTAAAAATTCATTTTTTACATCATATCTTTGATTATATCCATCCATTTTAGATCATATGAGAAAATAAATAAATACATCATCTTGTGGAGGTACTACTCAGCACAATGCATGATTAGCATTTCTATTACACAATGAATGAGTGGATGTAGATGGATGTTAATATATAGTTTTAAAAAAATAAATATATAATATAAATATTATACATGCATAAAAATAATCCTAAATGAAATAAATGATGGGTGGTGATGAAATCCAAAAATTGTCTGTTTGTAGAGTTCGTAATCTCGGCACATGCACAAATAACGATTCATGTTTTTTCAGTATATAGAAGAGAATAAATATTTTTTAAAAAATTATTATATAATAATTTAACACATTAATTATTTTTATTTCATTTTTTTAATTTTTAAATAGATTTTATGAACTTAAAATAATAAGGAAGAGACATTACGAAATTTGTTACCAACGATGAGACCATGACTATCCTCTTGATGAGAACCATAGATTTTTTGAACCTAGGATTATTATCTGTGACCAAGGGAAATAGTGTGTTTGATATAATTAATGGATATGAAATTTTGTTAGGGGTCAAAATATGTTTTTTAATAGGGTAGAATATTCTGAGGGATGATATAATCCCCCTTTTATTGGGAAAGATTATAGACTTTAACATTGAGAGGAATGTAAAGTAACTAGAAACAATGGAATGGAATTAATTTTAGGACTATTTAGTGAGATATGGTTTGTAATATATTTTTTTCATAATTTAAATCCTAATTTATTTATAAGGCTAGAAGTCGATGTCAATTTAGAAAATTTCAACCACTGTATATTAGTCATTTAAATACTTATTACACTTAATTAAATATTAATAATGTAAAAAATAATATTACTATAAATATAATATTACTATTATTACCAAATTTTATGCGATGAATTACAATTTGGGATATATTTAACCAAATTAAATTCCTATAGTGGGGAAAATGAACAGTAAAGTCAAATAATATAATGTGTAGAAAATTTTTTTTTTCTAAAAAATATATTTTTATTCATTAATTGTTGTAAAAATTTTATTACATTGATTAAAAATTAGATGATTATTAGTTAATTTATATAGATGTATAAATATAGTATTAGAGTTTAAATTTAAAATTTATTCATTTAATTTAAAAAATATACAATATTTAGAAAACTATTATACATTTAAAAATAATTATCTGTCTAAGGTAACAAATATTTATCCAATTTAACATTATATTTATATCTAAATACAAAGTGAAAAATATTATATAATTTTTACCTCCTAATTTTTTTTAAAATCCATTTCATTTTATTTAATTGATAAAAACAAATTTTATAATACTAGTGTAATATATTTAAAAAAAATTATAAAGATTATATATGTTCTAAAATATAAAATATAGGTTTTTAATAAAATCATGATATTTTAAATTAAATAATTTTAAATACAAAACTTATGTGTATTCATGAAAAATGTTTCATAAGTTTTATGTTATAATTATATCCATGTTATGTACTGAAATCGGTGGTATTTTCAGAAATAATAATTTTAAATATTCACATAAATATCAATTATTCTAGAAAAATACCAAAAAATAATCATAACATAATATGAGCATGATAAATACATAAATTATTTTAATTTTATGAAATAAAAATTATAAAATTTGATAGCTGAATATTTATATAAATCAAAAAATAAAAAGATAAATTGTTCATATTGATAAATAACTTTTTAATGAGAATTATTCATTATTCTACATTATTTTAAAGGAAATTCTATATACAATGAATGATAATATGTTATTTTTTATATTCATTTATAAAATTTATATATGTTCATTTGAATATAGTGAGGAAAATATATGGTTTTATGCTTCAAAAAACTTTTATATTTATACCACTTAATATATTTTTTTACAAAAACAATATGTATATATAATAAAAATTTATAATGAAAAAAACCCTTATATTCTTAGAATATGATATAAGGGTAAGATGATATATAGTAGTAGTTATTGGTAGTGATCCCAGTATCAGGGATTTCATTGTGAGTTATGAAAACCTTTACTTTTCCCATAAGTGATGTTTCTATAGTAATTATTGCTCCAATAATGATTATACATGTTCTAGGAAAAACTCTATTGAAGAAAACTCACTCTTGAGCACACAAAAGAGATATTCTTATTGAACAAATATAAATATGAATTCTTTTTATTCCTACTATATTTATTGAATTTTTGATAATTTTACTTCAATTTATACCATCTAAGATAATAGTTATGTTTTAAAGGTAATAATTAATATTAAAAATATATCTCGGTTTTTTCATTTTAAACTGTTATACTACTTTGATCATGAAATTTAATATATGTTTTATTTATAGAGAATATATAGTGAAATCATGGGTCTTTATTGATGTCTTTTGGGAAATGACCTTACACGGGGTCTTAAATTATTTTTCTAAATATAACAAACACTCTAAAACAATAATGTAATATCCCCTACATCAATTAATTTTATTGATTCTCTACGATGGTTAGTCTGGATTTCTTCTTCATAATTATAATGGTACCACACTTCTTGGAGTAATAAATTATGTTAATAATTTCACCATCTAAAATTTTTTTATTTTCCTTTTTAACTATCTCCATCATTGTTTGGTTTGGTCTCATTTTTGGTACTCTCACTTGATTGGAATCATTTTCAATATATAATTTGTGATTAAATTTTCTAAAAATAATTCAAATAATATGATGTTTAATTCATCTGATTTCCTTCGATAGTTCTCTTAAATGGTCACAGAGTTTTACTTCCTCATTACATGATATGTTAATCGATATATATAAAGGAAATATATATTAACCCATTAGGAAAATGAATTTTTATTACTGCGATATTAGATTCAATTAGTTTTGGGGTGGAATAATTTTAAATTAGAGATAATGGTTTTACTCACCTAATCAATAATTAGTTTTTTTAGAAAATCAAGAATATTAGTTTTATAATTTCCAATTTAAAAAAATAATTTAAATAATTTAGAGGACTAAACATTTTTGACTTAGAGTAAATTGATATTCAACATCTTATATTCATTTTTAATTAATTTCGAAACCATGTCTTATTACTATTATTTAAAATCTCTTTCAATTGATCTATTTACTCTTCTATAATAGAGTTATTATAATGTGTATGTGTGAAAAGTGAATGTTTCTCTTTTGGGTATGACATTAAATCAAAATTATTATAGTTAACAATGTTCTTAATAAATTTTATTGATAATATACCTTCATAGACATTGATTATGGTTCTTGTTTTCTTATAAAATGGTCTTTGTATAATGATTGGGAATTTAAATGGTTCCCTCTCATCATACATTTTAAATATAAATAATTCAATGAGAAAAATCCTATTATAGACACCTAATATTACATCCTTAAGATATATTTCTAGAAATTATATAGAATAGTTAGAAATATAGATAACCAATATAGTGTTCATGGATTAATAAATATTCAAGTATACAATATAAAGAATTTTGTATATTAAGGATCCATGATAACATAATTAAAAATTGAAAATCATGGATCCAATATTATAAAGAATAGATAATATTAATAGATAATGGAATTTATCTTGTAATAAGGTTTTTATCTATTTTTACGCATTTCTTCCTACGCTAACCTTGTAATTTCATTTCCCCCCATATTTATAGTTAATAGTTCCATAAGGAACATTGTATATTTGGCATTTTTTTTAACATCTTCCAATAATTTTATATTTATTTCAACCATTATAAATGAGTTTAGGATTGTTTTTATGAACTTCTTTATATTGAGTTATCCTTGATCAAAATTGTAGTAAAATGATTTCACAATCACATAATTGTTCCTTGGATTTAATTCAAAAATCTTTTATATTTTTTTCAGAGTTATAATTTACTTTTTCAATGGCGAACCTATGATGTTCTAGTTTTAGATTTATATTTGGTTGTTTTACATTTCCAATATAATTAATGAAAGAGATTATATTCCTTTTTTGGATTTGTTAGTGTATGAGAATGTAATTTTTATAAGGTTTTAGTCATTATTTCCATTTGAATTCCTAACATATTCTTTAATTCCTTAGTAAAATTTAAATTATCATTTATATTTTAGTGTCTATAGTTATAATCATGTGGTTAAGAAATAGAGTAATGATAATAAATGGATTTTATTCATTAAATTAATATTTTTGTAAATTTATTACTATATATTCATAAAATATTATTAGAATAGTGAGGTATAATTAAAATATTGTTTAAAAGGTGTGATGGTTTGATTTTATTTATTTATTTTTTTATGTTTTTGTAAATATCCATCAATACATGATTGGGTTTTTGAGATAGTATTTTGTAATAGGAAGTATCCTATCACTTTGTTTCCATCACATCTGTTGATTCTTTTTTCCATCACAGAGTCTAAATGACTGAAAAATGGGAATAACTTAGCATAAAGTGATTCATCCTTTGAATAAACATCAAAAATTGAAAAAGGAATGAATAAGTATTTTCTTCAGCATGGGCCGCGCAGGTTCCAAGACTATCACGCAGGGTACCTACGTGACCTACTTGATTTTCTCCCAGGGTCTTCAGTATCCTATAAATACCCCTTTTGGGCCCCCCATTTCGAGAACGAAAAAATCCAGAAACTCATATTTCAGCTCTCGGCTCCCTTGTCTCTTCTTGAAGTCTTCCGAACACTTCTAATGTAATTTATTACCTAGAATGGAAGATCTATAGAGGGGGAACAAGTCCTAAGTGTTGAAGTTCATCAACACCTGCACGCCTAAGTGTCAAACCCTTAAGGGAAATGAAGACACTTGTGTACCGCCTTATTCCTTCAATAGAACTTGTACTCCACTCATTTAAAAGCCTTTAAGAGTAATACCAAGGGCTTGAGCCAAGTCTCACCCAAGTATTACCCTATGGGTTGACCGTCGTGCATGTACATATGGGTCGCGCATGTATACCTGCGTGACCAGGACCTGCGTGCCCAACCAAGACCTACGTGCCTACCTTCTTTTGGGTGCCCCTCCTTTCCATTCATCTATTTTCTTCAAATAAACCTCTCCTCTTCAATATTTAGCCTTCAAAACCCTATTCAATGTCATTTATGACATGGTTCTTTTGTTGGCTTCCTTACCTGAAAGGGATTCTTTGGAACATCTCTCAAAACCTAGTGGTTTACATATCTTTATGTCACTATGGTTAGATATTTCATTCATTCAACCTCATCCTTTAAGATGAGGGGTTCTTTAACCTGGGCCTCCTTTTCAGGAGTATACCCCAATCATAATTCTCAAATATGGGCATCCTCCTTAGGAGTAAGCCCCATTAGTCCCCTAACCTGGGCCTCCTTTTCAGGATTAAGCCCAAGTCTTCAAGTTCCCTTAATTTTGGGCATCCTCTTTAGGAGTAAGCCCCAAACCAAGTTTCCCTAATTTGGGTATCCTCCTTAGGAGTAAGACCCAAGTTCCCAAATATGGTATTCCTCCTTAGGATTAAGCCCCAAATTCTAAATTCCCTTAACATGGGCCTCCTCCTCAGGAGTAAGCCCCAGTTCTAATTTCTCTTAACTAGTCTTAATTTCTTTTGATTTGGACCTCCTTCTTAGGAGTAAGCCCCAAGTGCCCTCCTAATTTGGGCATCTTCCTTAGGTGTAAGCCCCAAGTTAGAGTATCCAAAATATCTATAAAATAACACATACCTTTATGGACCATGTTCCCAGAATTCTTCTCTGAAATAATTCCTGATCTCTACCTATTTGGCCAGTCATACATACATAAGCCCCACATTATTTCTTATGATTGCATCTTTCATGGTACAATTTTCAGGTTTTACTGATACCTCTTGTTTCTCACACCAAGCCTGACTCACGGGAGGTTAGAGTGTAAAAGTAATTATGAAATATTTTTTTGAGCCATTAATCATACGTAAATCTCATGTTTTTTATCTCAAACTACATGCACTTTGATCTCTACCTTAAAAGTAGAGTGCGTAGGAAGCCTTTCTATGGTTCAAGCCCATCACCCATTAAATCTCATCCGTCCCATGTGATGTCAAACTATATTTTAATTCCCGAACTATGTGGATTCTGATTCCTTTTCTAAACAAAGATACATAGGTAGCCCCTCTTTGGGTACGATCCCAACTCTGAAATAATCTATGTCCTTCTGTATGACAATAAACTTCAAGTGCCCCGCTGAGTGGATTTAAAACCAGTATGGTTATCATAATGACCAAGAGATCTTTATATAATGTGTTTCAGGATACCATTGACTAATAATATCTAACAAATACAGATGATTCTCTATCGATGAAGAACCTCAAATACATATAATGATTCTCTAATGCTTATACTCATTAATCATTGACTTTCATATCTAACTGAAAGCTCATATTCATACTTGGTAATGTAATAAGGTTTCACGAACATAACTTAAATCTATAAACAAAGTCCCGGAGTAGTCAGTAATTCCTCCCAAATTGGTTTGATGAGTCCGAACTCCCATATTCTCGACCAATTCAAATTCTTAAGCCTCATCAGTCCACAAATAATAAGCACCTACCTTTGGAAAGTAGGTCCAAATGGATATATAATCATTGAATGTTTCCGATTCTACGAATAAACCCGTTAGAAACCGATTGAATGTTTTAACCTTAAACAAGTAAGGTCATCCCCAATTCTAGAGGAAACAATAAATGGTGAACCCGACATGAATTTTTAACCAAGTGAAAATGATGTTTTACTTATTTGTTAGGCCCCTATTTAAAATCAATGAGAGGGATAACAAAACAATAAATAACATATGTGCTCATCCAATAGATTTAGTGGCCATATTTATCTTCACTATATCTATTATATCAAATAGGTACTCTTTTCCATGATCTTCTACGTTATAGAAATGGATTCTCTTAAGTTCACACATGTGAATACCTCTACCGTGAATACCTCTGCTGCTACTCCTACTTGATCGTCATCCGCTCTGAGGACGACATCACTTACTCAGCATCTTCAACCCTGGGTATCAAATGCACTGGTTAAGGAATACCTTCAACACGGTACAATTATGACTCTGGAGGCTTCTCGACAAGCCCTCCATGTCAATAATTTACCCTGGTCATCTGGACAGCAACAACCAGCAATCAAGAAGTAGGTGTTTCCAACCACCGTCTCCAACCGTTTCAGGTTGTTATCCTCGGAGCGCAATCACCAGTACCTCCCATATTATGAGGAGGTGAATGAGAAGGTCACTCAATGAATTAATTCAAGGAGTCATGAGTCATTTCCGAGGGCTACCACCAACAATCACTGCCAGACTCATGCGACAGTGCACCCTCAAAATGATGATGGTGTCATATCCAGGTGTTCGACTCATATTCCTCGAACCCGAGTAGGCAAGAAGAAATGCCAGAGGTGAAGATCAGTCAACAGTGAGTATGTTCTTATCTCTGCCATTTTCGGAGAAGTCCACCAACCTAACTTGGTGTAAAGCAACGTGCGGGCACACACAACCATCCATTTTAATTCCATTGTCTAGCAGACTTGTCTGGTAGCAACATGCCATTCCAGCTAGGCAATTCCAGCGGAGTACTATAGAAAAAAACATAAACCTGTTTATAAATCAATATCTAGTTAGCAGGCTCATATGACTACATACAATGTAGCCCGCCAAACCAATGTCTTGACAACTAGAAAACATGCACATACATATGCTTACACTCATTAATCCTGCCAGCAGCCTTGTCTGCCAGTATTGAAGGATGTTCATCAACCACGTTTGGTGGAGTGAAATCAGCAGGAACATACACCTACTAGTATTGATCAATCCTACCAACAGCCTCATTTGGTAGCACTCGGAGAAGTCAATTGGAAGGCCCCAATGAAAAACAGTAGGAAGACTCAACTCTCTGCACCCACACATGAGTACTGTCAGAATTCCCTGGTAGGAAAAGGAGGACAAGAGCAGAAACACACAACTACTTCAAGAACGGAATGGACGTATATTCCCGTTCCGGTAGCTGAAGTCACCAACCACATTCTGATGATGGTGAATGAGCAGAAGAAAATTCCTTCTCATATTCTAGATGCCTGCCATGATATTATAACAGCTTCAGCAACAACACAGGGAAAGTCATGAAAATCTATCCCTACTAGTGGAGTGACAAATCAATAGTTCACTCTGTAACAGACACACACCTCGGTTCCAGTCTAAGAGGGTTGTGGGGAATACTACCCCATGTCATACGGACAACCAAGTTAGGCACATACACCTGATTTGAGTGGAGATAATCAGCCTAACCTAACTATTTCTTCTGAGCAGGCACATACACAAGCCCATAATAACAACTTTCATCAACAAGTGGGTCCCAAAGTGAGTAAGAAGGCGTATAAGAAAAAGACTCATCCAGCACATTCACGAAATCGAAGGTCAATATGTAATAATTCCTTACTCAATACTGGAGTTCTTAATGCACTCAAAAAATTATCTATTGCAACTCAAGATTCAATTATCTCAGTTCTCCATCGTGGGAACATTAATTCTGAAGGTTTTCATCAGACACTTTCTCATGAAGTCTTGCTTCAAGAGAGTTCGGTCGATCTCGAAGTATCATCTTCAGATGAGATCCACGATAATCCTCTACGTGTCTAGAAGAATATTGAGAAATATGTTTTGTCTTTTGATGTAACCCACCATGGTGGTCCTCCCCATGATGATGGATTTATCTGTGAAGGTCCTATCTGCAGTAATAATTCGCATTTCCTGGAAAATTCTTCAAAGGACAATGCAGTGAAGCCAGTCATGACTAATACTTTACCATTAGTAGGTGAAATATGTTCTCAATCAGAAGATATCCCGGGGTGTAGGTCATTCTCTGAACCACCAATGGGTCATTTATCTTCTAGTTTGTTAAGTAAATTCTCTACCAATCTTGTTGAATATGATGAAGCAACTAGGAAGCACCAGCTCTAGTCTAATCAGGTATACAAATATTCATTGAATGATAAAGAGGAAGTGCTGAATATAGGAAAACAACTGAAAAAAGGTGAATTGCCATTCAAGGTTTGGCCTTTGGCTGACTATCAGTATTACATTCCAGAGATGTTGACAGAAGATTGTATTCAAGATATTTTTCTCAACATGGGGAAAACTCTTTTTCAATTGAAAAATAAAATATTATCTTATGATGAATATGAAAATAATGTCAAGATAATAGAAGGGTTACAATGCCAAATTGATTTGGCATATCTCTCAGTTTCTTGATATCCGAAGGCGGAAAATCAGCAGAGAGCCCTTCAACGTTCATGCCTTGGCACACAAAGAAGATTGTGCATGTTAATTGCCAATGACCCATATGGTATTCATATTAGGAGATGGGGTGTCCATGGAGAACTACATTTCACTTTACTCTCTAGCCAACAAAGCTCTCTGAAAATGGTCTCATGCAATGTTATTTCCCATGGATGGCCACAACCAATTGGCTTTGTTTTTAATCAAAAGATCGCTCATGAATTGGCCTCAACTAGTTCTTCTCAAAACCAGGATTACAGAGAAAAAGTTGTCGGATTACTCTTGCATCAGGAAAATGAGAATATCGAATAGGATTTACTTTTAGAGCATGCACATCATCAAGTGGAAGAAGTGCCAGAAATAATCCAGCGTTCATTTGAGCCAGGTGATTTGAGTGGATGTAGGTTAATGCATCCAGCCAATTTCCGGACTAAAGTCCGCAAGATCAGGAGAGCCTTTTAAAAAGTCTCATATATAGCCACTCAAGAGCCACCCCATCTTGCCAGACTGGGGACTCTTTTAACCCAACCCTTTGAATCAACAAATAGGATTCGGGGAATTGATAAGTAATAACAAGAACAGCCCCAGTCCACCGGACTGGGGAATTTTTAAAATCCTCAATCTCTTCCTTAGAGAAAGTTAGTCTTATCTCTATAAGGGAAGATTCCCCAAGGGTAACGAAGAGGCAAATTATCAAGAGATTCCCTCCAGATTATGGTTCGTTAAGATGTTCCTGGGGGATAAAATCAACAAAAGGCAATGTCCCATCAAGGACATGAAAGAAGACAATATCGCAGAAGTGCTGATAGAAGGGATTCAATGCGTTATGCATCAATTAATGTCATCAATGTCATTGTTTCTGATCCCCCAGATGAGTCTCACTCAGAGGGATCAGATGAAGAAGTTACTGCTCAAGAGACTGTGCACACAGAAGGAAATGAAGAAGGTGTGCACACATAAAACCAAATGATTATTCAGAATCTAGGTATTCCTTAAAATAACCAAATACCCCCTACCTGAAAGGCATAAAATAAGGGGAAAGGAATGAATCTGGCTACATTCCACCCTTCCTCTATAAAAGGCCAATCACTCTCACTAGAGAAAAAGATATTCACAATAGGAATAAGAAATGAAGGAATTAAGGAGGTTGAATGCAGAACTACTTCAAGGTAGTCTTCCTCCTAAGTGTACTGGAGTCAGTTAGCCAAGGGAATTTTTTGCAGCTACTGAGATGGATCAAGAGTATCCTCCTTTACCAATACACCCTCACATGTCTAGTCCTATGGGTCATGGACAACTTCAAATCGGTGGTGCTACCATCGGTTGCAGTACCTACCACCACACCTGTCCAAGCTCCAGTTATTGCACCTGCTCAAGTCCAAGCTCAAAAAGATGTTCCTCCAAAGTTACTAACTACCATTGAGTCATTAACAACTTGGTTGGAAGCTATGGATGGAAAACATGAATATGTTAAACTAGAAAAAAGATCTTACCCTAAATGGGTTGATGCAATTCATCTCCCATCGAATTTTGCAAGTACCACATTCCCAATCATTAACAGTTCATGAGACCCAGAGCAATACTTAACACATTTTGTTTCTCGTTGAGATCCTATGATGGGAACCCTTCAGCAACAAGAAGTAGTTAAGCTCAGGTGTTTTGTACAGTCATTACAAGGGCCTGCTTTTGTTTGGTATACAATCTTGCAATATCTGTCAATTACTAAGTGGGAGGATCTTCTTCAATGATTCCTTCTTCAATTCAGCTCAACTTTTCCAAAGACAATAGTTTTTGATCTTACAAATTGTATGAAAAGGTAGAATAAAAGGGTTTCAGATTTCATTACTCTCTGGAAGGTATTAGCATATTCCCTAAGCTTAGCACTCCCTCAAGAGGAATTTTTTCCAATCTATTTGGAAAATTTGCATGATGAATTACGCACACCGTTGATCCCTGGGAAATACACAGGAGAGATTCGAGACCTTACTTTGATCGCTCAGCAGATTGAAGATTCTCTTATGAAGACTAAGTATAAAACTCATGTAATTCCATCAGCTCCTGGAATTAGAATGGGTAAACTAGAGACTGCTACAATTATTCTTAAACAAGATCCTATACCTGCTTCTACTTCAAAAAATTCATCATATTGATGGGATCCACCTCATAAGAGTCAACAACAGAGGCCGTTTCGTCAAGATGATAAAAGAAATCAAGAACGGAAACAATTTGAGGATTTGAAGAGAAAAGTTTACTCTTTCCGAAATGAAAAAGTTCTTAGTTACATAATTTCGGTTCTAAAAATAATTTGGTTCAATTCCCAAGGCCCAAAAGGCCAAATAAGGAAGGAGATGAAGACCATCCCAATTATTTCCCATTTAATAATATGTTGGTGCATCCCATTCATGAGTTTTTTTGCCTTCTAAGACCTCCTCCAAAAGATAGTGGACTCGGGACAAGTAAAATTGAAACATTCTTCAGCTAAGGTAGCATGTGTTACTGCTACAAATCCAGAGGAAGAAGGCGAGTTGAAAGAAGTCAAAAGAAAAAATGTACAGAAATATGATGATTGGATGGTCAGAAAAAATGATCAAACGAAATCACACCATTTTTCAAACGTAATTAGAGAATCCAATTGTGTCTTCTTCTATGAATTCCACAGCAAAACCCTCTTCATCAGAGTTAAAATCCTCGAAAAAACTGGATAATTCAAAGAAAGAGGAAGAGTCAGAAGATGATGAGACAGTGTCAATGACCAAGTTGTCTTTGACTTTGGAAGATTTTATGCCATCTACTTCAAAGCCTCAGGAATCGTCCCACCAAACGGAACAAACTAAATTGTCCAATCAGGTAGAGTCTTCCTCAACAGAAGAATTGATCTTTTGTTCTGTTAACATGATTCACTTAACAGATCCTTATGTCAGTCACATTTTTGATTTTGATGAGCCTGATTTCCCTATATCAAACAGAGGAATTAGAGGGAGTTTTAGAGGACTGGGATACAGAGGAAGACGTGGATATCCCAAAAGCCACTATTCCAATCCTACCCATGCTAGAACTATATATATAGTAGAAACTCATGGAAGATCCCTTCAATGGGATCAACAAAAATGAGCAAATTCTTCCACCAATATTAGATTCAGTCCTAGTACAATTATTCTATAGGATCGGTTAGAGGTTCCACCTTCTTCCTCTCATCAAGTAAATAGACCTATTCAGTCTAATCTTCCAAATCCATGAGTATTGCAAACTCCTACCTTGGTACAACATGCATATACATTCAAAGCATCAACTTCTAAGGCACCTGTGAAACCACATGTTCCTGTTGGGAAACGAAGACCTTTGGACCAGAAGTATGATGTCTTGAAACATTTGGCCCAAGTTCTATCCAAGTTATCAATTCTGGATGCCTTGAATCTATCAAAGGATCTTCAGGAGGCACTCATCGAGGCTTTGTCAAGTCCTTAGGAATTTTCAATTGAAATTGCTGCAGCCAAAGTCTACCATGTAGAGAATGATCATTAAGAATGCCATGTAGTGATATTTTTACAGATGAAGATGAGGATGATGTTGTGGATGGACATATTAGACCTTTGTATTTATCTGGAAAGGTCAACAGTGTGGACATCCGAAGAGATTTCATTGATAATGGTTTAGGAGTCAACCTCATCCCCATTCATACACTTCGTCGATTGGGCCTCACAGAATCTGATTTATCTCCATCTACTCTAATGTTTCAAGGATATGATAAAATTGAACAAGAACCACTGGGTGAGATTACACTCGGATCTTAGTTTGGAGATCTTGCATCCAATTCAGATTTCATGGTTGCTGATCATGATACAACCTTCAACATTTTTCTTGGAAGACCTTGGCTACATCAACATGTGGCTATTCCTTCATCATACCATCAATGCCTCAAATATTGTTTTTATGGTCAAATTGGGACATTTTATGGCAATAAGGCCCCCTTAAAAACATGGGAATCTCAATACATTGAGGAAGAATTCTATCACATGAAGGGTAAGGAGAAATCCACAACAGAGGAGTTTACCAAAGTTAATGCTCCATTTGGTTTGGAAAAGATTCCAGTAAACCCATTCATACATGTGAGTACAGATTATGTGTTTCCTATCAATCAAATTTATAGGATAGACCCAAATCCAAATAAACTTATGGAAACTTCTATAATTCCAATTACAGCAATCAAGACAGACAACATGAGAGAAATTGGTTATTCACAAAGAAATGGTGAAAGCTCAAATAGAGATGTCTTCATTTCATCCGCTAAAATCCAGCAACTCAATACTTTTCCAACCAGGCCTGAAGAAGTTATAGAAATGTCAGAGGTGAACGTTGATGTTGATTCTTAATCCATCATCTCCTCTTTATTACCCAAGAAAGTCCCTTCATCTTCAATAGGGTCAGAAATGGAAGCCTCCTCTTCACGATGTTCAAATTTTAACATCTCTTCTCATCATGGAAATTTTTCTTCTTCATCTACTATGAAAGTAGAAATAGAAGAAATAACTCATGTTGAAGAAAAAGAGTAAGATCTCTGGGATTCTCCTCCAGCATTTGAAAAGGGTATCTCTACTATTGTGGATAAACTCAGAGAAATAAATCTAGGTCCAAAAGAAGATCCACACCCCACTTTAATTAGTGCAGCAATGACTCTTAAATAGTAGGAAATGTATATTTCATTTTTAATGAAAAATTGAGATATATTTTATTGGAACTATACAAAGATTACAGGACTTGATCCTGATGTTGCTACTCATCCTTTGGGTTTTCCAGAAGAACATCGGGGATTTAAGAAAGCCGCAAGAAGAACACACCCAACTTATGCTTCCAAAATTGAAGTTGAAGTGGATAAGATTATCAAAACTAACTTCATCAGGCAAGTTCAGTATCCCAAATGGTTGGCTAATATTGTCCTTGTGAAAAATAATAACAGAAAAATTAGAGTTTTCATTGATTTCCGAGATCATAAACGGCATTTTCCTACGGATGATTTTCCAGTTCCGATAACAGAACTCTTAATTGATGAAACAGCTGGCTATGAAGAACTTTCATTTATGGATGGATATTCAGGATCTAATCAAATCCTAATGGCTCAAGAAGGTGAATAATCTAATGCCTTCAGAGCCCCTCAAGGTGATTTTTTCTATAGGGTAATTCCATTTGGCCTGAAGAATGCAGGAGCAACATATCAGTGTGCCATGCATCTTATCTTGAAACCCTTTTAGGGAAGTTTTTTAAATGTTATGTTGGCGATTTGGTGGTTAAATAAAAAAAAAGTTCTAATCACTTGGCTGATTTGGATGTCATATTCCACAAACATTGGAAACATAATTTGAAGATGAACCCCTTAAAATGTGCTTTTTGGGTAACCTCAGGAAAAAAATTCGGCCTTGTTGTATGCCATCATGGTATCGAAGTCAATCTTGAGAAGGAAAAGTCAATACTTGGTATGTAACCTCCTTATAATTTGAAATAATTGAGAGGACTTCAAGGACACTTGGACTATATTCAGCGTTTCATCACCAATTTGGAATGTAAAAGTTTGCGCTTCACCAAATTGATGAAGAGGGGAGTCACTTACCAGTGGACTGAAGAATTTCAAGAAGCATTCAATATTCTCAGGAAATATCTCTTGAGTCCACTGGTATTAATTCCACCTATTGAAGTAAGACCACTTATTCTTTATGTGATAGACTTAGAGAGATCATTGGGTGCCTTCTTTGCCAAGAAGAATGAAGCTGGGAATGAAAACATCCTCTACTATCTCAGTCGCACTATGCTTGAAGGAGAACCCCGATATTCAATTATTGAGAATTTTTGCCTAGCATTAATCTTTGAAGTTTAGAAGTTGAGTCACTACTTGAAACATCATGAGGTCTAATCAGTATCTCACAATAACCCACTCAAATTAATCCTTAGTCCTCCAATGCTTACATGACGTCAAGTAAGGTCGACAATTATTTTGCAGCAATTTGATATCCAATATGTGTCTCAAAAGGAAATAAAGGGCCAAGTTCTGGCTGATTTCCTTATTGAACAACCTTAATTAGAAGATACATCTTCAGATATTGAACTTCCTGATGAGGAAGTATTTTCTATTCATGATAGTCTTAAAACATGGGAAATGTAATTTGATGGTGCTTCCAGAAGTCCAACAGGGAGGAAAATTGAAGATCCTAAATTCAATAAAGTTGGTTTAGGAATTGTGCTCATTTCTCCAGAAAAGGCAGTTATACCCTATTCCTTCTCATTGTTGGGAGCCGAGAAAAATAATGAAAAATAATACCAAGATCTCATTACAGGATTGGAGTTAGCACTTCAGGCACAAGTGAATCACATAAAGGTGAAAGGTGATTCAAACTTGGTAATCAAACAATTCAATGGGGATTTTGCAATCAGAAAAGAAGAGTTAATCACTTTGTATGATTATGTCCGAGATTTAATGGTGGAATTTCTTTCAAAACTGACATTTTCTTATATCCCGGGATCACAAAATGCCCAAGCTGATGCACTGGCTAATATAGCCACAGCTATAGCAGATCCAAATCGGGACGAGACAATCATCAGTATTTCCCACTGTCATAAAATTTCACCTTATGTTGAAATCAAAATAGAGTAAATCAATGAAATTAGTCCCATTCCTGAACCATATGGTCAGACTATAGAATGGATGACACCTATCAGGGATTATCTTCAAAATGGAATACTCCCATCTGATAGATCCGAGAAAGGAAAAATCTGGAAACGTGTGGTCAATTCTACTCTTTATGATGGCCTAGATCACCTAGATAAAATTCTCTACAAAAGTTGTTTTGATGGAATTATCTTCAGATGCATTAACAGTGAAGAGACAATGGATGTCATGAAAGAAGTGCATGGAGGAGTCTGTGGTGCCCATTAGTCCTGACATAGACTATCTGATCAAGTTTGAAGGCTTGGATGCTTTTAGCCTTCAATGATAAAAGATTGTGTTGATTTCACAAAGAAGTGTCATTCTTGCCAAGTACACGCCAATTTCATTCATCAACCCCTAGAATTTCTTCATACAGCTAAATACTTCTAGCCATTTGCCACATGGGGAATGAATGTAGTACGACCTTATCCTTCAGCTACATCCATGTTGTTATGTACATTCTTACTACTACTGACTTATTTTACAAATGGGAAGAGGCAATACCTCTCAACAAAGTCAGTTCTAAAAGCTTTGTTAGCTTCATAAATTCTAACATCATTACTAGATTTTGTGTCCCCCATACCATATTGATGGACAATGACACCCAATTTTTTTCATCCGAGGTAAGGAAGTTGTATCAGTAATACAACATCAAATCCAACCATTCCTCCGGTATCATGAAACGACCAATGGACAAATAGAATCCTTCAACAAGACGCTTTCAAACATACTACAAAAGATGGTGGATAAAGATAAGAAATCATGGCCCGATAAACGCTTTCATGCTTTATGGGCTTATCGGACCACCACCTGCACTACAACACAGTCAGCTCCATATTCATTAGTATATGGAAAAGAAGTTGTCCTGCCCATTGAGGTTCAATTACCCTCACTCAGGGAAGCAATTTTTGATCAGTCATCTATAGATGAACAATCTCAAAAGTGATTGGATTAATTAGAAAGATTAGATGAGAAACGACTGTGCACCTTACACCACTTGTAAGTCTATAAAAATCGAATAGCACGAGATTTCATCAAAAACGTTCATCTTTATTCATTCATTCAGGGAGAATTGGTATTGGTTCTAAGAACTCCAATGATACCAGGAAAGAAACCTCCCAATCTGGAGCCAAAATGGGAAGGACCTTATTCAATACATAAGGTTTACTCTAATAGAGCTTATTATTTAATATCAATAGATAGGGAAATCATCACGACTCTAACTAATGCTAGATTTATGGAGAAGTATTTTGTGTAACACAAATACTAATACGTCCAGCAAGATGTTAAACTGCATAAATGTCCAACATGACGTTATACTATGCCATCGTCCAACATGATGTTAAACTGTGAAAAAGTCCCTAATACATCCAACATGACGTTAAACTGTATCCTATTTTGTCCTTACTACATGACATTAATGTAAAGAACCGTAAAATTCAAGGGAACTTTTTTCTTAATTTTCTTTGGAATTTTACAAGAGCGCGGTTTCTGACGGCACCTGATTCCGAGGCACGGAGTGCCCGAAATTAATTTCCGAAGTTGGGATCGGGTACGTTCAGTGAACGAACGAGCGAGAATTTCTAACTTCTGATCCGGTGCTCGGAATTGAAATCCGAGGACACCGATGAACTCGCAGCGCCGATATTCGCTTAAGGAGACCTTTTCCGAAGTTGCGTTTATTGCGGGATGAAAGTTAGTTTTTGGGAGAATTATAAGAAGTTAAATAAAAATGTGGAACACATTTTATTTTTCTTACTTGTTTGTTAACTCCTCTCAAAGGAAGTTAAAGGTGGGACCCACATCCACTTAACCTCCCTTGGGAGGATTAAGTGTGGTGGGGCCCACACGAAACCCAACTTTCCATATCCTCTCAAAACTCCCTTAACTCCCCTTTTAAATGAAATTGACAACTTAGCGTATTAATTGGGTTGAGTTGTTTAAACTTTTTCAAACCTTTGAAATTCAAAAAAAGTTTGGTTGAGTAAATAAAATAAGCTCTTAGCTTATTTTATTTGGTTATCATTCTCTAGCCTCTTGAGAGTTTTGAAGCCTTCTCCTTCTCCTTCTTCTTCTTCTTCTTCTTCTTCAAGCTTGACGAAGAACGCGAAGAACCTTCGAGCTCCGACGAAGAACGCCTCTCCTCTCTTCTTCGTAGCCGATTGTATCCGAAGATCGACGACGCCTTCCGTGTCAACGAAAGGGAACGCCGCTTCCTCCTGGGACTTACTTCGTCGGCTTACGAAGATTCACCAACGACGTACCTCTTCGGACTTACCTCTTCGTCAACGGATTTGACGAACGATTACCGTGACGCCCGACCTCCGCGACGTTGTCTTCCGCGAGTCGTTGACGATCATCGATCTCGAACCAAGGTAGGGGTTGTTGTTGGTTATTATTTATTCTCGTTCTTGGTTCTAGCTTGACAATTTTTTAGGTTTATTTTTAAGTGTTATCGACTAACGAGAGTGGGGCCGGACCGCACAAACATGGCCGAATTCCCCCTCCTCTGTTCTTGAATATTATTTTCCTTGAGGATGTACGAGATGGCGTGGTACCGTCGCACCACGCGGGAATCGCAAGGCTATAATCGCATGGCGCCGTCGCGCCGCGCCACGGGAAGTTTATCATGAACGCGACGCCGTCGCGCCGCGTCGAAGGGAATCGAAGGCGCCGCGGCTGGAGCGGGGCCGCGGCGGAGGGGCACGGTGCCGTCACACCGTGCCGGATGACGAACACCGCGGCCGGTTCCAGGCCGCGGCGAGACGGGAAGACCGGCGGCTCGCCGGGCTGCCGGTGTCGGAAGCTGGAAGGGGACCGGCCTTGCCGGTCTGTTGAAGAAGAACCGGCCAGCCAGGTGGGCCGGCCGGAAGGTCAAAGACCGGGGGAATTTAATTCCCCCGGACAAGTCAAATGCCCCCCCCCATTTATGAGGGGGGGGGGGGGGGCGGTTTCATTAAGGGGGCAGGTGGCCCCCCAGTTTCCCTCAAGCAGGCCCCCACGAAGGGGGCCGGTTCTCAAAAAGGCGCGGCTTAAGCCGCGCCGCCAGCTGGAAGTGGGGGCCATGCCCCTGGCGCGTGGCACCCAGCGGCGCCAGGCCGCGCCGCCGCGCCGGACCGCGCCGCCACGCCGGTCCGCGCCGCCGCGCCGGACCGCCGCCGGCTGGGCCGGGTCGGCCCGGACCCGGACCCCCCGTTTTTGAATCGTTTTCGGTCTTTTGGACATAACATGAGCCACACAGCTCCGATTGACGAACCGTCTCTGGAAACGCGATCCTTGGATTGAGACGGTCGTTTCAGTATATTACACTCAGGGTTTCGGAACACTTTGAGTTCGGCCGGGTTGGTTCGTACACGAAACCAACCGGGCCTTCGGAGCGGAAACGCTCATATCTTGAGCTACGGACGTCCGATTGACATGCCGTCAGCTTTGTTGTGTTCCTCTTAGTGAGACGGATATTTTGGCATACTCCGCCCAAGGTTTGGACGCAGGTGGAGTACGGTCGGGTTGGTTTTGCCTTAGAAACCAACCGGGCCCCAAGGATGAAAAAGCCAATAACTCTCAGACCGGGCGTCTGATCGACGCGTCTTCTGTTGCATTGAGTTCCTGTTGACGATACAGAACTTTTGGATACATCAACTCTGGACTTTGTGACAGTTGATGTATCAGCCTCTCGGCTCGTGGAGCGGACCCTCCGAACGAGCTTGATGTGTGCGGGAACCCTAGTGCTGGCTGCGACTGTGACTACTACTACTACTGCTACTGCTACTACTACTGTGACTGCGACGACGACAGTACTGAGATCCTGTGTGGATTCGACGACGACTATAGCACTCAGCGATCCTATGTGGATCAGTGCTATAGGTCCTGTGTGGGCCCGATCTTATGTGGGTCCGATCCTATGTGGGTCCTTGCGCTCAGCGGTCCTGAGTGAACCAGCGCCTACAGGTCCTGTGTGGGACCGATCCTGTGTGGGTCTCTTGCGGGGGTTAGTTACCTATCGATCATTTGTGGGTCCGACGACTTAGATGGATCAGAGATCATCTTTATCGTCCTTTGAAGAAGTATACCTATGTGAGCTGAATCATGTTTCTTTCCTGTGTGGATTGTGTTTTGATATCCTGTGTGGATTACGTTTTGCATTCCTGTGTGGAATACGTTTACTTTCCTGTGTGGACTGAGTTGTACTTGGGCTCGGAGGTTGGAGCGTATTTGAAATTGATGACTTAGGTATATGTATGGGCATATACCTAAGCGGTGTCGGTTGTTACTTCGTGATTGTACCTTTCTTTGTGATTTATCCTTTGTGGATTTTGAGAGACCTTCAGGGGTCTCGGGGTCCCTACTGAGTAGCTTATACTCACCCCTGCACGGGCTATGCCCGCACTACGTTGTGTTGGCTGCAGACGACGGACAACGTTGATCTTGGCTGAGGCTTGCAGAGCAGGATGGTACCTGGAGGTGGACCACTAGGCGGGACGTGTTCGGAGCGGACAGCGGGACCCGAGGAGCAGTGGAGCTATCTGTACCCACCCTTCAGGTGGGATTTCCAGTGGACAGCTCGGTGTAGCGGCTTTTACTTTACAGTTGTTGTTTTCCCTTTTGAGTTTTACTTTACTTTCAGTTTGGGTTTGTATACTGGCCCATTTACTTTTCCACACTTTCAGTTGTACTCTATTTTTACTTAGTGTTTACTTTCCGCTTGCTTACTCTGTGGTGTTTGTTTACTTTTCAAAGGTAATGCATTCCCTTTTTGTTGGGATTTACGCCTTGGTGCTAGTCGCCAGCCCCTGGCCTATGGAAGGCGGGCTTGGGGTAGTCACAACATGTACCCCAAGGGCGGTTCATGACAAATTGGTATCAAAGGAGTTCGGTTCTACCGCGAACTCTGATCTTTTCTATGTGAAGCAATAATGTTTAGCATATTGAGTACGATTATCAGTCTAGGGAGTCCAGTGTTGGTGCGGCGGCCGACGTATCCGTACACCAGGACCCTGACTCCTGATTTCCGACTTAATGCCCAAAAACATTGATTGCGTGTGTGTTTCAAAGTTTTCTTTGTGATTACTTATATAAGCTGACCAGGTATACTGTTCTGACCGTGGCGCACCTGTTTCCTTTTCAGGATGGCCCCACGACGGCAGCCAGCTAGGGTTCCGAGAGTCGAGTGTGACGACAGCCCACCGAGCGACGAGGCCTCGGTGCAGGGCCCTTTGTCAGTAGTGGCACCGGTGGTAGCTCTACCCGCCGAGCCCCCGATGCTTCCAGTACTAGCCACTGACGATGGACGTCGCCTCAGTGCACTGCACGAGTTTCAGCGCCAGCGACCACCCAGGTTTCGCGGGGAGACGGATCCCCAGGCAGCTGAGGACTGGCTGGAGGCAGTGGTATGTGTGTTTAGGCTAGTGAGGACACCAGCAGACCTCATGGTGATCCTCGCTGTAAGCCTACTACACGCAGCAGCAGGACGATGGTGGAGCTTGATGCTCCAGGTGCACGATGAGACATCTCTACTTTGGACGGACTTTGAGAGCATCTTCCGCTCGGAGTTCTTCCCAGACACCCTTCGTGCGGTGCGTATCTAGGAGCTTCTTCAGCTGCGGCAGGGCAGCATGACGGTCGCTCAGTACTCGGCGAGATTTACTGATCTCTCGTGCTACTCGACCGACATGGTACGTGACCCATTCTTCCGGGCACGTACCTTCGAGCAGGGTTTGAGACACGAGATCAGGGCATCGCTGATCTCCCTCAGCATACCGACTCAGACAGGAGTACTGGAGCGGGCCCTTCTGATCGAGAGCTTCCTTGCTGAGTCTACACCAGCGCAGCGACCCACCACAGGGCGGAACGTGGCAGAGTCATCTGCAGAAGGAAGTCGACAGATGACTCAGGGGTCCAGACAGACCAGACCCTCAGGCAGATGACCTCAGGACACTGGCTCAGCATTGCGGGGCACACAGCGAGGAGCCAGTCTTTCGAGAGGCAAACAATGCTACTCGTGCGGCGGGAAGGGCCACATGGCTCGTGACTGCCCGACCCACCATGCCGAGGAGCAGCAGACAGTTGAGGGACCACTGAGGCAGAGGCAGAGGGTCGACCGTGGCGGTCCGCAGGGAGGAGGCAGACGAGGTAGAGGAGCTGGAAGAGCGGCCGGTGGTGGGCGACGCTTTGAGGCTCTGCCACCACCACCACCAGGAGGTCCACCCCGACCACAGGGAGCTGGCAGGAAGAGACAGGCACAGCTCCAGGCAGCAGAGGCCTACGACCACGGCGCACCCGAGATGATTCGAGGTACTATCTGTGCCTATTACACCCTTGCTGCAGTTCTTATAGACACAGGAGCGAGTCACTCTTTCATATCTGCTTCCCTTGTTCAGAGCTCGAAGATTCCTACAGAGCCGTTGGCTCGATCCTTACGGCTAGAGACTCATACGGGAGTAGACTCGACGATTACGCACTGGTGTCGGCAGTGTGCGCTCACTCTAGGAGGTGAGAGCTTCGGCTGGGATCTTCTTGTAGCAGCGTCGAGGCCTTACGACATCATCTTGGGCATGGATTGGCTATCTACGGTCCACGCATAGATTGACTGTTTTAGGCGCAAGGTGTGATGTGTACGCACCGACGGGAGAAGGTTCACCTTCACTGGCGAGAAGGGAGCCTTAGCAGCACAGGATGGAATTCCGCGGAGGAGAGGACAACCCATCACTCATCAGTTGGCTAGCCTCATCCTTGGAGCAGTTGACGTGCGGAGTTCTGGTTTTCCTGCAGTGGTGGATCAGTTTGCGGATGTTTTTCCCGACGACGTTCCAGGGCTACCTCCTCGCAGAGAGGTAGACTTTTATATTGAATTGTACCCCGGGAGAGCCCCGATATCCACTCCAGCATATCGGATGGCCCCCGCCGAGGTTCGAGAGCTACGGGTACAGTTGGAGGACTTGCAGGGCAAGGGGTTCATCCGACCCAGTGTTTCACCCTGGACTTCCCCGATATTGTTCGCCAAGAAGGCAGACAGGAGATTGCATCTTTGTGTTGACTATCGTCGCCTGAACCAGGTGACAGTGAGGAACAAGTATCCACTACCAAGGATTGATGACCTCTTTGATCAGCTCAAGGGAGCACGGTGGTTCTCGAAGATAGACCTCATGTCAGGCTATAATCAGCTAAGAGTCAGAGATGAGGATGTGCAGAAGACGGCCTTCAGATGTCGGTATGGCCACTATGAGTTCTTGGTTATGCCTTTCGGCATAACCAATGCTCCAGCAGTGTTCATGGCTCTCATGAACAGGATCTTTTAGCCATACCTTGATCGGTTTGTCGTGGTCTTCATCGACGACATTATGATTTACTCTACGACCAAGGAGGAGCACGCCTATCACTTGCGAGTTGTATTAGACACACTCCGAGAGCACCAGCTTTATGGTAAGCTCTCGAAGTGACAGTTCTGGATACGTGAGGTCCACTTCTTGGGACACGTTATCTCTGAGGCGGGAGTTGTAGTGGATCCTGCGAAGATCGAGGCTGTGTTAGCATGAGAGCCACCCAGGAGCGTGACTGAGGTTCGGAGTTTCTTGGGACTAGCTGGATACTATCAGAGATTCATGCTAGACTTCTCTAGGGTTGCGGCACCACTCACAGCTTTGACGAAGAATGGGAAACCCTTCATGTGGTCAGACAGATGTCAGCAGAGCTTCCAGGAGCTGAGACAGAGATTGACCAGCGCACCTATCTTGAGGTTGCCTGAGGAGGGAATAGGGTATGTAGTCTACTGAGATGCATCAGGGACCAGACTCAGATGTGTTCTGATGCAGGAGCGGGCAGTGATCGCCTATGGATCACGTCAGTTGAGGCCGCATGAGCAGAACTACGCTACCCATGACCTGGAGTTAGCAGCAGTGGTCTTCGCTCTGAAGACATGGAGACACTATCTGATGGGCGAGCACTTTACAGTCTTTTCTGATCATCAGAGTCTCAGGTATATCTTCTCGAAGAAGGACCTGAACCTGAGATAGCGGCGATGACTCGAGTTCCTCCAAGACTATGACTTTGAGATAGTCTATACTCCTGGGAAGGGGAACGTTGTAGCCGATGCCCTCAGCAGGAGGACGGGAATTCAGCTACTTGAGGAGGCAACGAAGCAGCTAGCCTCTTTACAGATATCCTTCGTGGATAGAGATGGAGCAGCCTTCCTTCAGTCTGTCACAGTCACCCCTCCACTACTGCAGCGGGTCAGAGAGGCACAGCGTGAGGATGCTGACTGTGAGACACGGCGTACACAGATATCCTCGGGATAGGCACCTGATGGTTTCTCCATTGGAGCAGAGCACGACATCCTTTTTAGAGGACGTACCATGGTACCAGTCGCTTTGCGAGAGGAAGTGCTGAGAGAGTTTCACACTTCTCCTTTGGCGGTACATCCTGGAGTGGCGAAAATGTACCAGGATCTCAGACGACAGCACTGGTGGCCGGGCATGAAGAAGGCTGTAGCAGAGTTCGTTTCTTGATGCCTCACCTGCCAGCAGGTGATGGCAGAGCATCAGGTACCAGCAGGCTTGGTACAGCCCTTGGAGGTCCCGGAGTGGAAGTGGGACGGGATATCTATGGACTTCGTGACTGGACTTCCACGCACTTCCAGAGGTCACGACTCCATCTGGGTGATTGTTGACCGACTCACCAAGTCGGCACACTTCTTACCCATCAGAGATCAGGGCTCAGTGGAGAGCTTGGGACGTCTCTACGTTCAAGAGATTGTGCGGCTCCACGGCATGCCATCATCTATCGTCTCTGATCGAGATGCTCGCTTTACTTCCCGGCTTTGGAAGGGGTTACAGGAGGCGTTCGGGACGCAGCTACGTCTGAGCACAGCCTTTCACCCTCATACGGATGGTCAGACGGAGAGGACCATTCAGACTCTCGAGGACATGCTCCGCGCATGTGTCCTCGACTTTGGTCGTAGCTGGGAGGACCACCTACCCTTGGTGGAGTTTGCGTACAACAACAACCACCACTCCACCATCGGGATGGCACCTTATGAGGCGTTGTACGACCGACCTTGTAGATCTCCTTTGTGCTGGAAAGACCCTGGGGAGTCAGCACTGGTGGGACCGGAGATGGTCCAGGCCACGACAGAGAAGGTCCAGGTCATCCAGGAGCGGATGAGGACAGCTCAGAGCCAGCAGAAGTCATATGCTGACAGGAGGCGGAGGCCACGAGAGTTCTAGGATGGCGACCACGTCTTCTTGCGGGTCTCACCTCGACGTGGTATTCGGAGATTTGGACGAGGCGGCAAGTTATCTCCGCGCTTCATCGGACCCTTCCAGGTCCTCAGCAGGGTTGGCGAGGTGGCTTATCGCCTGGCTCTGCCACCTCAGTTGCACCGGGTGCACGACGTCTTCCACGTATCCCAGCTGAGGAGATACGTTCACGACCCGACGCACATCATTGACCATGGGGAGCTTGACGTTGACGATTGGGCGACTTTTACGGAGGTCTCGGTGGAGACAGGAGTGGGTCCTATGTGGGTGATCGATTCCTCTTGTGCGCATCAGATGGAAGCACGTGAACCTCCAAGAGAGCACATGGGAGCGGGAGGCTCAGATTCGTGCTCAGTACCCTCATTTGTTTCCCTAGTTTCTGATGTATCTTTATGGGGAAGTAAAGCCCTGAGGTGGGCGTAATGTAAAGACCAGTAAAATTCAAAAGAAATTTTTTCTTAATTTTCTTTGGAATTTTACAAGAGCGCAGTTTCTGACGGCACCTGATTTCGAGGCCCGGAGTGCCCGGAATTAATTTCGGAAGTTTTGCTCGGGTACGTTCAGTGAACGAACGAGCGGGAATTTCTAACTTCTGATCCGGTGCTCGGAATTGAAATCCGAGGAAACCGATGAACTCGCAGCGCCGATATTCTCTTAAGGAGACCTTTTCCAAAGTTGCGTTTATTGCGGGACGAAAGATAGTTTTTGGGAGAATTATAAGAAGTTAAATAAAAATGTGGAACACATTTTATTTTTCTTAATTGTTTGTTAACTCCTCTCAAAGGAAGTTAAAGGTGTGACCCACATCCACTTAACCTCCCTTGGGAGGATTATGTGTGGTGGGGCCCACACGAAACCCAACTTTCCATCTCCTCTCAAAACTCCCTTAACTCCCCTTTTAAATGAAATTGAAAACTTAGCTTATTAATTGGGTTGAGTTGTTTAAACTTTTTCAAACCTTTGAAATTCAAAAAAAGTTTGGTTGAGTAAATAAAATAAGCTCTTAGCTTATTTTATTTGGTTAGAATTCTCTAGCCTCTTGAGAGTTTTGAAGCCTTCTCCTTCTTCTTCTTCTTCTTCTTCTTCTTCTTCAAGCTTGACGAAGAACGCGAAGAACCTTCGAGCTCCGACGAAGAACGCCACTCCTCTCTTCTTCGTAGCCGATTGTATCCGAAGATTGACGACGACTTCCGTGTCAACGAAAGGGAACGCCGCTTCCTCCTCGGACTTACTTCTCCGGCTTACGAAGATTCGCCAACGACGTACCTCTTCGGACGTACCTCTTCGTCAACGGATTTGATGAACGATTACCGCGGCGCCCGACCTCCGTGACGTTGTCTTCCGCGAGTCGTTTACGATCATCGATCTTGAACCAAGGTAGGGGTTATTGTTGGTTATTATTTATTCTTGTTCTTGGTTCTAGCTTGACAATTTTTGAGGTTTATTGTTAAGTGTTATCGACTAACGAGAGGGGGGCCGGACCGCACAAACACGGCCGAATTCCCCCTCCTCTGTTCTTGAATATTATTTTCCTTGAGGATGTACGAGATGGTGTGGTACCGTCGCACCACGCGGGAATCGCAAGGCTATAATCGCGCGGCGCCGTCGCGCCGCGCCACGGGAAGTTTATCATGAATGCGACGCCGTCGCGCCGCGTCGAAGGGAATCGAAGGCGCCGCGGCTGGAGCGGGGCCGCGGCGGAGGGGCGCGGTGCCGTCGCACCGCGCCGGACGACAAACACCGCGGCCGGTTCCGGGCCGCGGCGAGACGGGAAGACCGGCGGCTCGCCGGGCCGCCGGTGTCGGAAGCCGGAAGGGGACCGGCTTTGCCGGTCCATTGAAGAAGAACCAGCCGGCCAGGTGGGCCGGCCGGAAGGTCAAAGACCGGGGGAATTTAATTCCCCCGGCCAAGTCAAATACCCCCCCCATTTATGAGGGGGGGGGGGTTCATTAATGGGGGCAGGCAGCCCCCCGGTTTCCCTCAAGCAGGCCCTCACGAAGGGGGCCAGTTCTCCAAAAGGCGCGGCTTAACCCGCGCCGCCAGCTGGAAGCGGGGGCCATGCCCCCCGCGCGTGGCACCCAGCGGCGCCAGGCCGCACCGCCGCGCCGGACCGCCGCTGGCCGGGCCGGGTCGGACCCGGGTCGGGTCGACCTGGTTCGGGCCGACCCAGGGGGGGTCGGGCCGAGTCGGCCCGGACCCGGACCCCCCGTTTTCGAATCGTTTTCAGTCTTTTGGCCATAACTTGAGCCACAGACCTCCGATTGACGAACCGTCTGCGGCAACGCGATCCTTGGATCGAGACAGTCGTTTTGGTATATTAAACTCAGGGTTTCGGAACACTTTGAGTTCGGCCGGGTTGGTTCGTACACGAAACCAACCGGGCCTTCGGAGCGGAAACACTCATATCTTGAGCTACGGACGTCCGATTGACGTGCCGTCAGCTTTGTTGTGTTCCTCTTAGTGAGACGGATCTTTTTACATACTCCGCCCGAGGTTTGGACGCAGGTGGAGTACGGTCGGGTTGGTTTTGCCTTAGAAACCTACCGGGCCCCAGGGACGAAAAGGCCAATAACTCTCAGACCGGGCGTCCGATCGACGAGTCGTCTGTTGCGTTGAGTTCCTGTTGGCGATACGGAACTTTTGGATACATCAACTCTGGACTTTGTGACAGTTGATGTATCAGCCTCTCGGCTCGTGGAGCGGACTCTCCGAACGAGCTTGCTGTGTGCGGGAACCCTAGTGCTGGCTGCGACTGTGACTACTACTACTACTGCTTCTGCTACTGCTACTGTGACTGCGACGAGGACAGTACTGAGATCCTGTGTGGATTCGACGACGACTACAACACTCAGCGATCCTACGTGGATCAGTGCTACAGGTCCTGTGTGGGTCTGATCCTGTGTGTGTCCTATCTTGTGTGGGTCCTTGCGCTCAGCGGTCCTGTGTGAACCGGCGCCTATAGGTCCTGTGTGGGTCTCTTGCGGGGGTTAGTTACCTATCGATCCTTCCTGGGTCAGAAGACTTAGATGGATCAGAGATCATCTTTATCGTCCTTTGAAGAAGTATACCTGTGTGAGCTGAATCCTGTTGCATTCCTGTGTGGATTGTGTTGTGCTATCCTGTGTGGATTACGTTTTTCTTTCCTGTGTGGAATACGTTTACTTTCCTGTGTGGACTGAGTTGTACATGGGCTCGTAGGTTGGAGCGTATTTGAAATTGATGACTTAGGTATATGTATGGGCATATACCTAAGCAGTGTCGGTTGTTACTTCGTGATTGTACATTTCTTTGTGATTTATCCTTTGTGGATTTTGAGAGACCTTTAGGGGTCTCGGGGTCCCTACTGAGTAGATTATACTCACCCCTGCACGGGCTATGCCCGCACTACGTTGTGTTGGTTGCAGATGACGGACAACGTTGATCTTGGCTGAGGCTTGCAGAGCAGGACGGTACCTAGAGGTGGACTACTAGGCGGGACGTGTTCGGAGCGGACGACGAGACCCGAGGAGCAGTGGAGCTATCTGTACCCACCCTTCAGGTGGGATTTCCAGTGTACAGCTCGGTGTAGCAGCTTTTACTTTACAATTGCTGTTTTCCCTTTCGAGTTGTACTTTACTTTCAGTTTGGGTTTGTATACTGGCCCATTTACATTTCCGCACTTTCAGTTGTACTCTGTTTTTACTTAGTGTTTACTTTCCGCTTGCTTACTCTGTGGTGTTTGTTTACTTTTCAAAGGCAATGACTTCCCTTTTTGTTGGGATTTACGCCTTGGTGCTAGTCGCCAGCCCCTGGCATATGGAAGGCAGGCTTGGGGTAGTCATGGCACGGACCCCGAGGGCAGGTCGTGACAATTAATATGCACAGTCCCCCATTCTTTCAACGTGACGTTAAACTGTATTGTCCTCATCTTCTTAGCTACAAGACAATAAACTATACAGCACCCTTATTGTCCAACATGATGCAAAACTGTGTTCACATCCAACATAACGTTAAACAGTGTCCCTATATTTGTCTTACATGACATTAAATTGTACTGCTCATTCATCCTACATGAAATAAAAATGAACAAGGTCCCTTAATACATCCTATTTGATGTGAAACAGTATTTTTTCCCTATAACATGACACTAAATTGTGCAGCACCAATAGTCCTCACTACAAGACTTTAAACATCTTAGTACCTTCATATGTCCTACATGACATTAAACTGTGCATCGTTAAGGTTTTTTCTACCTCTTGATCCTCACACCGAGTATGAATCATGTGAGCTTAGAGTAAACTTCAACTATAACTCCCAATCTGGGCTGCTAACCCTGTGTATGTCCCGACACTATTTTTTAGGTCATTGTCCTCAAGAACAACTTGATTAACAATTTATTATTTAATTGAACTACGTGGAATTTGATCCTTGACTTATAGGCTGGGTACGTAGGCAACCTTCAGAGGTTCAAGCCCAAAATCAATCTCTTCACATCGGTTCACCTTCATCTCATACGATGTTGATTCATGAAACCGCCCCCATAACCAGTATTTTTTTCATTGGTTCACAATCTTCCATTCTATATGACATTAAAATGTTCGCACTTTTGTATTGTATGACAATAAACTAAAACATTCTTTGACACCCTCACCTATGAGGGACTCATTACGTGCATACATGGCAATGCCCAATCCTTTTATCTTGGGTCAAACCATCATTCCACTCAATTCCCCTTTCACCCTTCAATTGTACGAACCAAATATGTACAAAGGGAACTTCAAGAACTACATGAGACCTGATTCCCATCCTTATGGGGTAAGTAGGAACGTTTGAGTATCCCTCCAACCCAGCCCCATGTTTTTGGGCCTAACCCCCAATTTCACTTTAAGTCCCTTGGCTAAAAAGTCCCCTTGTGAAAACATGAATGTGTTATGAAAACCCTGGTCTTCATTCCCATCGGTTTTATAAGAAACACACACTATGTATTACTTATAATGGTATGAGTTATATGACCCTAAACTATGATCTCTTACACTCTTGTCCCACATGACGTTAAACTGTATTTCAAGAAATACATTTGGATTGATTCTCATTCTTATGATATATGTAGTGAAGTCCAAAATATCAAATCAGGACCCAGCCAAAACATGATTATGGTTAGCATTGGTCTGTGTATCTTCTTCATGAATTGGAAAATACCCATTTTCATGTGTCATACTCCTAACCTTAAATACTTCCAGATCTCCATAACCATTTTCTTGACTTCTGGTCACAAAATGTTTGATACTTGAGAGTTCTTTTTCCTGACTATGCAGCACGTTCCCTTAGGCGACCATGCCTAAACAGTCTACATAACAGACTTGTCACCCGAAAGATACTATTATTTGACTATGTAAGTAATTCCCTTTGGTGGACCTGCATAATTCATCCCCCTAATGGGTTTCTCAAACAGTGGTAACTTCATTCTTGGGAAGAAAACCTCTATTGTCCTTAGTTGACGTATCGAAAATATGTAAGGATATGGAAAAAAATATCCATCATTAACATATTTGTCCCAAAATCTTTTTCATGATCCGAAAGTATTAAAGTTTATGGTTTATATTACGTTTCCCTACATTTGGGCCAGACCTTCGTAGCAGTGAAATTCATCCAATTCTTAGACATTCTTGATTGGAAATATCCTCTCCATATTCAAGTACCTCTCTCCATACAACAAACTCTATGCTTTGGGAAATTTTAATCTCCATAAACATTCACTTGATTTTTAGCATAAAAAGGTAAATTTATGAGAGTTCTTTTTTCTGTCTATGCATCACATGCCCTTAGGCGGCCTTGCATAAGTAGTCTACATAACAGACCTGTCATCCAAAAGATGATATTATTTGACTATGCAGCCAATTCCCTTAGGTGGCCCTGCATAATTCAACCCCCAAATGGGTTTGTTAAATAGTGGTAACGTCATTCTTGGGAAATTTTTCTTCTAATTCCTTTTAGCCCTTTCTTTCATATCATTCCTTGGATTCAAAATTTCTTAAGTCATAGTCTATATTTTTCCCTCATACTTGAATATGGTAATATGTTATCATATACATTATCAAGGAATTGAGTTAATTTTAATCTATTCGGTCAAATCTATTTAAACCATAAACATTATCCTTTTTATGTCCAACATGCATGACTTTAAACTACCCACAAAAGAAAAGGGAACTCTGAATAAAAGTCAAGTCTCGGCTCACTAAACATACATTTCGTATGACTTAGGTAATATTGAGAAATTAAAATATTCAATGTTTATAGAGTTATTTTTATAATCCTAGTAGAAATCAAACTTTTTTTTCTTGGGCCCATTGGATTAGGTAAAAATTTAAAGCAAGTAGTAAAAAGCATGCACAAATGATTGAAGATGAAATATTTTTTCATTAGTACACAAGAGTTAGAAGGACATCCATAGATTGGAGTCTCTTCTCTTTTTCAAGAATTACAAGAGGCTTTCAACATAACTCATCATTTGATTTACGGAATCCCAAGATTCATCAGCAACCACCTACAATTCATTCACTCAACTGGATACAATAAGAGATGCAGTGATACCAGCTCTTCTTGGAATAATTGTAAAAGAATGTTCTTGAGTGTAGTTAGAGAAAATTTTCATCTGATCAAACAGTGACTCTATTTCTGTCCAAGAGACATGGAAGATGGATACATGGATTTGAGAATGGATTTTTGGAAGTAAAGAGCCATTTGGAGAGAGTACTCTTTTCAGATATTGTTTCTAATGTCACGATAGTCTTCTCCCCATCAACCGGTTGTAGAAAACATATCAGCCCATGGTTTTCCATTTTCTTATCTACAAGGAAATGGCAAGGAGGAAAAATTTGAAAGTTCACACCATAGTTGTTTCTCTTAATGCAAAGCATAACCAAAATAGAAGAGTAGTAGTGTGGCTGTATCTCGAGCATATAATTTTTTTCATCTGAAATGTTGACACCTTATAGATGACCATGCCCATACCAAGGAAAGTAGATGCTCTGTGGAAAGTTACGATGATATTTCTTCAATTACTTGTCCAAATCTGGAAGAGTTCTCTTGCAAATATCATAGTAATCATGGCCAAAAATGTTCATCAGCTCATCAATTTTCATGTTGGCCAGTTTATCAGTCGTTCTGATTCTTCTAATAGCCATTGAATCTGTATAAAGGTCGAATAATTAACTCTTAAGTGGGTTGATTTTTCATAAAATTTCTGAAGAAAAGTAAAAAAATGGCTAAGGAATTAAGGCGCTCAAGTCCAATTTTGACGCGCAAGTATAGTTGTGTCACACAAGTTTTTGGTGCCCAGGTATCACCGCGCAGGTCAAAATACCTCTACAGCAACACGAAATGGAAAAAAGCACTGAACCGTGGGAATCAACCACTTGCGCGACAAAAGAAAACTGCATGATGCGAGCGGAAATGTTTGAGATTAGGGTGCTTTGCATGAGAATGGACGCATATTTATATGCCAGGCCACACCCCTGTGCACCCAAGCCAACACGCATCTCACCTGCGCGCTAGTATCTACGTGCTCTGAACCTGCACGCCGCCCTTCCATGGTTTTATTCTTTACCTTAAAGTCACATCCTCATTCCTTTCGGATCCAACTCTGAGGGGGGACTTTTTTTGAAGCTCGTTTTCGTCACAAAGTCTAAAAAACTGAGAAAGGGGAATACCTTAGCATAAATTGATTCATCCTTTGAAGAAACATCAAAAATTGACAAAGGCATGAACAAGTATTTTCTTCAGCATGGGCCGCACAGGTTCCAAGACGGTCGTGCAGGGTACCTATGCGCCACATATGGGCACACAGGTGACCTGCACGCCCTACTTGATTATCACCCAGGGTCATCAGCAGCCTATAAATACCACTTGTGGGCCCCCCATTTTGAGAAAGAAAAAATCTGGAAACTCGGATTTCAGCTCTCGGCGCCCTAATATCTTCTTGAAGTCTTCTGAACACTTCTAAGGTAATTTCTTACCTAGAATGGAAGATCTGAAGAGGGGGAACAAGTCCTAAGTGTTGAAGTTCAACAACACCTGCGCGCCTAAGTGTCTAACCCTTAAGGAAAATGAAGACACTTGCAAGATGCCTTATTCCTTCAACAGAACTTGAGCACTACTCATTTAAAAGCCTTTAGGAGTAATAATAAGGGCTTGAGACAAGTCTCGCCCAAGTATTACCCTATGGGTTGACCGTCGTGTAGGTACCTATGTGTTGTGTGGGTATACTTATGCGACCAAGACCTGCGCACCCAACCAGGACCTACATGCCTACCTACTTTTGGGTGCCCCTCTAGTCCATTCATCTCTTTTCTTGAAATCCACCTCTCCTCTTCATGATTTAGCCTTCAAAACCCTCTTCAAAGTCATTTATGACATTGTTCCTCTATTGGATTCCTTACTTGAAAGGGATTATGTGGAACATATCTCAAAACCAAGTGATTTACATATCTTTATGTCACTAAGGTTAGAGATTTCATTCATTTAACCTCATCCTTTAATATGAGAGGATCTTTAAATTGGGCCACGTTTTCACGAGTAAGCCCCATTCATAATTCTCAAATATGGGCATCCTTATTAGGAGTAAGCCCCAATAGTACCCTAACATGGGCCTCCTTTTTAGGATTAATCCCCAGTCTTCAAGTTCCCTTACTTTTGGGCATCCTCTTTAGGAGTAATCCCCAGGCCATGTTTCCCTAATTTGGGCATCCTCATTAAGAGTAAGCCCCAAGTTCCCAAATATGGGAATCCTCCTTAGGTGTAAGCCCCAAATTCTAAATTCCCTTAACCTGGGCCTCCTTCTCAAGAGTAATCCCCAGTTCTAATTTCTCTTAACCAGTCTTAATTTATTTTGATTTGGGCCTCCTTCTCTAGAGTAAGCACCAAGTCCCCTCCAAATTTGTGCATCTTCCTTAGGAGTAAGCCCCAAGTTAGAGTATCCAAAATCTCCATAAAAGCACACATACCATTATGGACCCTGTTCCCGGACTTCTTCTCTGAAATAAGTCCTCATCTCTACCTATTTGGGCAGTCATACATACATAATCCCCCATTATATATTATGATTGCATCTTTCGTAGCACAATTGTTAGGTTTTACTGATACCTCTTGTTTCTCACACCGAGCATGACTAACGTGAGATTAGAGTGTAAAAGTAATTATGAGATATTTATTTGAGAAATTAATCATGAATAAATATCACATTTTTTTATCTTGTAATATGTAGACTGTGATCTCTACCTTAAAAGTAGAGTACTTAGGAATACTTTCTAAGGCTCAAGCCCATAACCGATTAATTCTCTTCTGTCCCATATGAAGTTAAACTATATTTTATTTCCCGAACCATGTGGGTTCTGATTCCTTTTTTAAACAAGGATAGATAGGAAGCACATCTGTGGGTACGATCCCAAATCTGAAATAATCTATGTCCTTCTGAATGATAATAAACTTCTAGTGCCCCGGTGAGTGGCCTTAAAACCAGTATGGTTATCATAATGACCAAGAGATCTTTATATAATGTGTTGAAGGATAACATTGACTAAGAATATCTAACAAATACATATGACTCTCTATTAATGAAGAACCTAAAATACATATAAAATATTTTATAAATCTTGTACATATTAATCATTGATTGTCATATCTAAAGGAAAGATCATTTTCATATTTGGTAATGTAATAAGGATTCATGAACCTAACTTAAATCTATAAAGAGAGTCCCGGAGTAGAAAATAATTCCCCCCAAAAAGGTATGATGAGTCCGACCACCCATCCTCTCGACCAATGCAAATTTTTAAGCCTCATCAGTCCATAACTAATGAGAACCTACCTTTGGAATGTAGGTCCAAATGGATATAGAATCATTGGATGTTTCCACTTCGACGAATAAACCTGTTAGAAACGGATTGAAATGTTTGAACCTTACACAACCAAGGTCATCCCTAATTCCAGAGGAAACAACATCAACACATTAGATTTTAATGTGACTTGGTGAAGAAATAATAATACGAACCTGAAAAAGGCTAGGATTTTCATTGGTATATGTTGGATCCATTGGATTCAAATGATTTAATATCTTAATGTTTTGATTCCAATATGGGTTATGTAGATGTGTTACCTTATATATTCTTCTAGTGGAAGTACCACTAGTTACAATATATTTTGATTTTATCATTTCTTTGGATTCCATCATTGAATTTTCAAATATTTCTCCTCTAAATGGTGCATCTGTCTCATTTATATATCTTAATAATGGAACTAAGTATAAAATAGATATAATTTAGGATAAATTACTGTATATTGTACATAGATTATATAATATTATTGAAACAAACATAAATCTCATAGATTTACTCTCCCATGGATTATCAATTTGTACATTCATTCTTTATTAGGGAATTTATCCATCTGGTTGGGAAGAATATTTGAAGAAATCTCCTCTGGTTTTTACCCCATCAAGTGACTTATTAGATATTTATGTTTTAAGAACACTCTTCTTATACTCCCTTAATTGGGAAGAGGAATTATTTCTACTTAACATGTTCTTCAACTATACATCTTAGATTCCTTGTAGAAAACACTATTGTTAATTTTCATATGTGTCTTTTTAGATCCTCAAGTAAAATTCTCTAAGGCATAAATGTAAATTTAAAGAATCTATTTTCAATCAAACTCAACTACAAAAATATGATTTCCTATTTAATTATTTTTCTTAGTGGTATGTGTTTCACACCAAACTCTTACTTTTTGGTCTTTGTTTAATAAAATGATTAAAAATTAACTTTTAACACATAGAGATTAACTTCTATTTATTCATTTATTATTCCTAAATAAATATTATTTATTCTAATTATTTCTAAATTCCCTAACTCTAAATAGCATGGTTTCCCCAATTTTAGTACAAGAGTGAATAATATTCCCTACTAATATTGTAGCATGGAAATTAAGAGCGTGATAAAGTGTTATAAAATCAAAATAAAATATTCAATAATGGTTCGTGGTGATTTTTTATGATTATGTTGTCCACCATATCACTAGGTGGTGGATTTGTTTTTTTGAAATCCATGGTAATTCAGTGTATTGGAACCTCATAATATCTCTAAGGAAGGGTGATTATTTTTCCTACTTAGAAGTGTTTGAATGTGAGGAGAGTATATGATTTAATAGATTTAAATTTAGATAACAAAATATTAGTATACTAGATTAATGAGAATATTATGTATTATTGATTTCTTTTAGGGTATGAATTACAATGTAATGATATCAAAATTTTCAAAAATGAATTGTCCACATACAATTAGCTGGAGAATATCCTTGATCATGAATCTTCAACAACTACTTATAAGAAAAGTGAGTTTCAGAACTAGAATCATTATTGGTGGTTTATCTTCATCCATATGTGAAAGGAATGGTAATTAAAAAAATTATTCACTATAATAAAATAATTGATTCCAACTCATAAGGAAAATCTGTAAAAAGATTCAGTGATCCATAATAACTATGATTGAGTCCCAATCTTCCCACATACAAGTAACAAATTTCCAAACTCTTCCCCAATTAATCACATATATTCCATTATATAAAGGGATTATTATGTGTATAGATAGAATGAGTATACAACTAATGTAATAAATAGAAAAATGTAATAAGGTAATGATTTTTATGACAATCAAAAAGAATTAATTTAACATTTAATTGAAAACCATAATATAAAATGATGAACAATAAATTTATATTAACTCCCAAGGTTTTGAAGGATCTCCCCCCAGTATATCATTAAATAATTAACCATAAATCATTCTTCACGAGGGATAAAAAATTTCTACATTGTAAATATATTAATAATATTATGGAAAACATATTGTGTGAACATGATAAATCCCAAAACTCCCTGAATATTGATCTTAATATCAAATTTATATTCTCTTATAATTTTTAAATGATTCTATGTATTCTTTATATGATCATAATTTTCTCATTATTGTGTTTACGGTTCTCTTTAAATTATACTAGTGATGTTTTCACTCCCATGATCCCAATGTTATTCATCTTATAAAATAATCATGTTCCAACTGTCCAGTTTATTTATTTATTTTAAAAAATAGTAAGACAACTCTATTATAAAAATACCTTAGTCCACAAATCCATTGAATGTATTCCACATGTGAAAATTCCTTGATCATTTGATATCAATGACCACATCACTTTCTGTAATTCCATTCTAATCATTTCAGATTCTTCTATAGTGTTTTGAGGATGTAACAAAATTATTGGGAGTACATTATTATAATTATATAGAAATTTATTTATTTCAAAACAAATTGACCAAATATTATCTTGGATCTGATGAATCCCAAAATAAAACTTGAAATTATATTAGTTTGATAAATATTCCAATAATGAATATTTCCATGATATTGTGTAATTAAGTAATGATGTTTTGGATGGTAATATTATGCTGGAATTTGGTTGAATGTTTCATTGGGGGTTATTAAGATTTCATTGGGTCGATGATATAATATTGAAGACAACATAACATATATTAAAATTGAATGAAGTTTGAAGAGTGGAAACATAATTGCATTGATTTTTATTGTATTCTAATTATCTGATGTATAATATAATTGGGAATATAACAAAGAACTATGTGTAAAATAACTCTACTTTTTAAACATAAAGGATCAAAACCATTATTAAAATATTAATTAAATATAGTCTCACGTGTGTATACTATAATACATTTGTGTTAGTCTATATCATTGTTTCATAATGTGAAATTACATTGGGAGTATAAAATATTCTGTTAGTGTTTAAATACGTATCATTCTTAACTAAAGTATCCAAGATTAAAAAGGTTCATTTTCATGGTTTTTTGCATAGTTCTGCAATGTTGTGTGGGATATTTCATAGATAATGCATACTCTCTGCTAAAAATATAAGGAACATTCGTTAGATGATGAAATCATAGTGGTGTAAGTGATAGAATTCATTTACCTCGTAACATACTCCTAGGCTTTGAAATATACCAAATTATGGTAGAAATATAATATTTATTTCTCTCCAAAATCATTCACAGTCCTTACTAATCAACAACTCAATTCTTCTTTTATAGATTCCAATCATAGAACACATATATTTTATTAAATATTAAATTATTATACATATATAGAAATTCATTTTGTTTCCAAAACATGATTGTAAAATAATGATTAAAAATTATCCTATTTGATAATTTTTTCCAAAATCCATGAAATTAGATGTTACTATGAAAAAATAAATGAATCCTTAAATTAATATGTGAGGGAATGAAATGGATTGGATATTTAGTTCCTATAACATTAAATCTTGGATTAAGTTTCATAAATTTCATAGATTACATATTAAATTTTAAACCATCAGATGCAACGCCAATTTAAAAATATTTAATTGTAGTATTATCCACAAATATTGATCCACATACATGATGTGATCCTTTTTGGTTCATAAAATTATATAATTAAGACAAATAATTTACTAATAAAACACATGTAACTATCAAATAATGGATATTTCTTCCACTATATCAGTTTTTGTTTAATTCATAATAATTAATCAATATATCCATTAATTTATCCCCCTATAATAATATTTTATAAATAACATGTAATAATATTTTCATAACCAGGGGTAAGAAAACATAATAATAGTGAGATCAAATTCTAAGTATCTAAAATATTTTTCTAGAATATGTTATATATTAAAAAAGCACTGATTAATATGGATGTAAGTAAATGTTAATAAAATAATGACATATAAATAATCCCTAGATCTTGAAAATAGTTAATGTACGACAAAAATATTATACAATTTGATAAAAATAACTTGTTTCATAGATATAGAAATCATAATTAGTGGGTAATCAAGGACATGTTCCAATAAATTATATAAGATCGTGGCTTTCTTCCATGACCTCAAATTGCTTTCATGATCACAGTTAGGACATCTAAATAAATGGGAATCATATACCAAAGACCTAAGATAATTTTCTTCCTAAGATAAAAAAATTCATCGATGGTCTAACTATAACTGGACTTACCCATCACTAAATTAGTCTATTGAATTCAAAATATTTTTTATTTAATAAAAAATAAATAACCAACATTCTTTAATAGTAAATAATCATTTATATAGAAATAAATTGTATATGGTTTGTTAATATTTCCCTAGGAAATAAATGTTATAACTTTCTACATTAAAATTCTTCAAAAACATTGTATTGGGTAATAGGTGTATATTTAATTCAAAATAAATTACAATAAAAATATTGAATAACCTTCTATTTATTCATTCATACTACAACACTTTATAGAATAATTGTTATAAGTTTTATCCAATAATTTACACAGTAAAAAAATATAAAATATTTAAATGATATAATTCATCAACGTAATAATGTATTTTGTAAGTGTATACTGATAAGTAAAAAGTTTCTCAAATGATTCAATTTATTAATTCTATGTGAACACCCTTCGATTATTGGAATCATATATAATTTTTTTCACAGAAGAAATACTTTGAATGTAAACTCATATTTATAAGACTGGTTGATTTTGAAAGGAAAAAAGAATCTATAGATCGCTGATCAAAAATATAAGATCATTGCATATCTCATCACATAAAATAATATAGAAGGTTTAATTTTTTAATTTTATATTATCTATCATAAAATATATCAAAATATATAGACATAGATGATGTACCGTTTTTTAGGATTATTGTACCATGTTCATTGGAAATAAGAAATATTCATGACATTCTGAATAACAATTATTTAAAAATAATTATTTGTAAAAAATATATTTATTTTAAAAACAATTAAATTATAGATTTTTAGTTTTAATGATAAGGATATAATGGTGGAAATAAGTGATCCTATGGAAATTTTTAAAAAGAGAATACTTCCATACTTTTTCAAACTGACCCTTATGAGATGAGATAAAAACTCAGTTAAGACTATTGTAAATACTATAAAAATAGTGAAAATGGAATCTAATCTATTATTTTTAAATAAATAATAAAATTTGAAAATTCATCCAATGGATATGGATAGGTAGTGAATGATTCTCAACTGAAAAGAGGAGGTGGGGGTGTTTTCACTTAAAATGGTTAAAATATGCTCCAATGTGAAAATAAAATAGTGATAGGAAATTTAAAAACCTAGGAATATTAAAGGAGAATAAAATTAAGTGGGTATTTACAAATAAATATCAAAAAATATAAATAGGCTCTCTTTTAAAAATAACCTTGATTAGATATTGATATTGAAGAGGATACCCTTAGGTAATGGTAATATATGAATCAAAAGAACATAAGAGGGTTAAGATCAAATGGACATTACAATATCATTAAATGAATTATATTCATTAATTTTATGTATATAAGGAACATGATACACTATATAAAATATCTCATGATTCACAATATGAAATAATCTAAAAGAAATTAAATTTTAAACAAATAACTCATTAATGTAATTATACTATTAAACTAAATCACTTGGATAAAAAATATGAAATAGTTAAATATCATAATTAACGATTTAATATTATATTAATATCTAAAAAAAGTATAAAAAACCTTTATAATTATTCCCATCAGGTATGTTAAGGAGTTATTATCTATTTCTAATATCAAGATATTAGAATATTGATCGTATTAGACTAGTATTATAATAGTGATGTTGTTCTTTATTATTGTACAAACGTTTATCATTCTCATATCATAAATGTTACTCATAATGTTTTTTATAATTAATCATATTAAATAATTTATTTATATAGTATTTTTAATGATCTTTAATGAAACATTTGTGATGTGCAGGTTTGGGTGATCTTTAAAAAACATACATTTGTATTTTAATTAATGAGATTAATATTAAATTTCTCATTAAAAACCAAAAAAATACTTATTTACGTATTTATTTCTTTTATTAATAGAAAATATGTTGTCATATTTAGTCAGGAACTTATTTAGTATCACTTTCCAAGTGGGTGGTTAGACTGACCTAAACATGAACATAAAATAATTTAGGGATGAAAACGGTCATAAACAGGTTTCTTCTAGAATAATCCCATTATTAAAGAAGTATAATATTATTTTATGAAAAAACAATTATGCATGAAACATGTTTAGAGACATTTCAGTTAGAAATAAAATACTATATTGAATAATGAAATACTCCACATTCATGGAGGTGATTATATTGACAAACTCAGGAATGATATTTTAATTTTTGTTAATAGAGAAGAATAAATAGGGTTAATTGTATTCCCAAATAAAATAAAAACATTAAATATAATATAAATAATTTATTTATTGTATATTTTGAAAAAGTTTTGTTTTTAATATAAATATAGAAAATTCACAAAGTTAGAGATAAATTATCTCTTATGTTGAAAAAATGGAGTTTTCCTTTTTTGAATTCCATTGAATGTAAGTAATTTGAAGAAAAAATTATGTTAATAATCACAATTAAGACAAACATGGAAAATTAAAATTTTGGAGTCGTTTTTAGGGGAGAAGAGAGGGTACTTTTCTAAGCGGTGATAATGGATTTCTAAAATATTTTATCTTAATATAAAGAGAGAATATGTTTCAAATAAAAATAAGAGTAATAAAAGGGAAAAATTGAGTGGAGTTATTTTTTGGTAAAGCCACAACAAAACTACTTTATTGGACATATGATTTAACATTTTATCAAATTTACCACATAGGTTAACACTTTTACCCTTTTTGGTTTTGACTACAGTAACTTGTTTTCAACTAATTAATTTATTTTTATATATATATAAAATTATTTTATTAAAAGGTTTATATATAATTATTCGAAAAATAAAATATAATTTATAAAAAAATATATCTTTATGATAAATTAATTTTAACATTAGTAAATGTGATGCTAAAAAGTACGTTTTTAGAAATGGTGTATTCTATATAATGAAAATTATTTTTAGGAAAAAATCATTAGCATTTTTTAATTTATTGAAATGAATTTTTTTATTTTAAAAAAATTATAGTTATTATAATCTAAAATATATTCCATTCTAAATATCTCCTTGTGAATCATTAATAAATTTAGAAGATGAAAAATATTTTTTAATATAAAAATATTATTTAATTCTCAAAATATAAAACATAATATTTATAAATTTAAAATAGTATCATTAAATAAATAAATCTTCTAAATAAATAAATTTCTCCAAATTTAATTTTTTGAAATTTTTTTATTGTACCCATACTTTCTGAAATATTTTTAATCATAATGATATTAGTAAAACATCCAGTTTTCAATATTCACATGAAAATTAATTATTACATTAAAATATAAAATGGTCATATTATCTATATTTAATAATGATGAAAACAAAAAACAGTTTATTTTTAAATATTTTAATCCTAAAATTTGATAATATTAATTTTAAATATGTTTTTAATAAAAAATTTCTTTAACGGAAAATATCTTTTATTAATACTAATTATTCTTATATTTTCATTACTATCAATTAATAATATTTTTTTAATATAATTTTCATATCAACAACATATTTTATCCCTAATATATTTTTTCCCTAAAATAAAGACATATAATGGACTTTTTTGAAAAAAAAATAGTTTTTAAAAACTAATCTTATTAGTAATTTTTCTATGCTAAATTATTTTTATAAATTATTTAAAATTAAAAAATAAAATTATTTTTATTAATAAATATATTTTATAATTTAGTTTCCTATATTTCTACTTACAAATTCCATGTCTCTTTTTTGTAGTTTAATAGTTCCTTTTTTGGGGTTCATTATTGTGTTTTAAGCATGCTATTATAAACATTAGGGTTAAAAGGAAAATATAATTTAAAATTATAGGGAATTATATTATCCACCGTAAATAAATTTTGTCATTGAAATTTTTTATAATTTATATCTATGTCAATCTAGTGACTGTATCACAAAGATATTTAATAACAAGGTTAAAATTTCTAAGGATATGTCAACATTATTTTTTATATACTAGGAAACTTATTATTTGGTATCATGTCCTATAAGATAAAATTAATTTCCAAAAAAATTTCAATGTCTAATTTGATCGATGATCACAAGCTAAATTTTCATAGGATATGATATTTCTCAAATAGAAAAATGATATGATCCAGTTTCAAAAGATATAACCTATTCTTAATACCACATCGAATTAGGTGAATAAAGCTAGATATATAATAAGTAACTACTATCAAGCCTTGATAGAAATTTTATTTGATTTGGTCATAATAGTTTTAACATAAGTATTTTAATTTAAATTAAATTTATATTATTTACGGCAGAGAAAATAGAGATTAAGAAATATGTGTTAGAGTATAAGTGTTCCATAAAATACATAATTATCACATCTCACCTCAATAGAAGTCATTACATAAACTCTTTCATTATCCCTTGGTTTTGGAGGACAATGATGAATATTTTCCTTAGAAACCCCATGATCCAATAATTGATATACCTATTCCAAAACATATTAAAATGAAACAAATAAAATATGTTTTGGTTTTCTCTTTACTATGCACATGTGATCCTGATAGCCTTCATTTTAACATATAATGAAAATTAAAATTATCTTCAAAATATTCATGAGGTGTTTTTAACACATTCCTCACACATAGTATATTAAATATTGATTTATTTATAATATGTTTCACAAAAAACATTACAACTCCATTATTATTTTATTTTTTATATTGTGTATTCAACTATGTTCACTTTTTTATTAACAAATTGGGATAACTAGTTTGGAATAATAAAACATTTATTACTCTAACACTATTCTATTATATATCTCATTGAGACCATCACCTAAATTTCTAACATATACATTATTAACATTATTAATCCTATATATAATCAATACTAGAACCAAATCAATTAATATGATTTGTAGGAACTAGAATAGAATCATCACAAATGAAAACATGAAAATTTATCTTCAAAATGTCTCCCTTTATACCACAATAAAGTTTCATATATTTCTACTAGTTAAACATTTACCACCCTTTTTAAAAATTTTCATTCTAATTTTTAGCTATATCATTCTTGGTTAATTCAATGTTATAGTGAGTTTTTTCTTTCAAATATCATAAACTAATTTATAAAATTGATCTCTCAAATTTAAAGGAAAATTTTTAAAATATTTTAATACCAAATATCATTGAAATATGTTCTCTAAAAATATAGTGTATACTTTATGTAAGAAAACATATATCAGATAATATCTATCATATTTTGTGAATATATATTTTTAAATCTATGCAACATCTATGAATTGTTCTATACTTTTCTCCACCCAAAATATATTCATATCCCATATAATTACTCCTAAATAACATATGATCAATAAAATAATATCCCATGAGATTTTCTAGATAATTTTGAAGTTATAATCCCACACTTCGTGAACTAAAAATAATATGAGTTCAATTCCCAAAAATTCATTTTTAGGGTGATTAACATAGTTTATATCAATTTTACAGCTGCATCCACATGAAATTATTTGGACATGGATGATATTTCTTGAAAACCACACAATATATAATTTTACAATACATATGGATATTATTATATAATTAGACATAAAAATTACACATATCCCTAGTTTTTCACTCATGTTATCTTTTTTATAATCCTAAAAAAATATAGAATATTAAATATGACCTCAAAAAATGGGTTATCTATATAATTAAAATTGTGATCAACTATAACATAGCAACCCTTACATTTTTCCACTAAAATGAAAAACTATTAAGTTATTAAAATATTACTTCAATAAAAATAGTAAAACCCTAGACATTCATTTCCAAATATAGTTTTATAACTCCACACTTTACATATAACCTTTTAAACTAATAAGAGTTTCATGCATTTTATATGTCTATAATTTTTAGAAAAATCAAATAATTTGATTCATTTACAAACTAGTGACCTTTTTATTTTAGTTATTTTGAGAAATATAAAAAATTATAAATTAATAAATACTATTTCATTCCCTACTAATGGATATTTATTCCTCTATATACTATTATATTTATTCCACAATAAGTCTTCTAGATAAATCATATTTAATAAATTTATTCATAACCTGGGGAAATAGAAATATTAGAATGGTGTGCTCAAATGATTAGTAAGGAAAAGAGTATACTAAAAATATTATAGAATAATAGATTTGGAATAATATAGTAGGACGTAAATGATAATAAAAGAACTCCAAATAAATTATCACTTAAAAATTAAATTGTTGAATGGATGAGCTAACAAAAGTACTAATCACATTGATAAAATTAACTAGTATCATATGAATAGACTATGTAATTTTTTACTACACATTGACTTGTTAAAATAAAATTAATATATTTTATTAACTATTATAAGACATTGAATTAAAGTAAATAATGTAGTAAAGACATCAAAATAAACGAAAAAACATAAATTATATTCCCAAGACAGTGTGGCTCATGATACCTACCAATGTAACTAGGGGATATTTACTCTGATGAACACATTTACATATTTTTTACAAATAATTCATCATATTAATGATTCTGTGAAGGATACATAACCATCATGATTTATATATCTATAAACATTTATATTTTAAAATATATATATATATATATATTTTTAATTTCTCCGATTTATAAATTTTATTGCTTTCCATGTAATAATTTGTTAAACTACAATATTATATAGTACATTGTATGTAATTTAGTCAATATTACCCCATTCAGTAAATGGTATTTATTTATACAAAATAATTACTCAAATTAATAATGTATAGAGTAATTTATATATTGTAATGTCATTAATATCTCCATTCAATAAATTGAATATAATTTTATATAATTATTCCAAAAATTAAGGCCATATATAAAAATGGTATTTTTTATATAACTAATTTCCACATTCAATATGAATACGGAATCATGGTGATCAACCTTAAATTTATGGAATAAAATATAAAATGTCCATATTAGAAAGGAAATGGAATAAAACCAATACCATTACACATTGGATGATTATGGATGATAATCTCATTTATGGATCATTCGTTTAACATATAACAACATTAAATAAGCCATCCAAAGAAATAAAGTATATTTTATAATTTGATGTGTTTCCTTGATCAAACTTAAAATATATAATAAATCTAAAATTACATGATCAATAACATCTATGAGTATTAGGAAAATTTAATTTGAAATAAGAAATATTATAGACATATTATGAACATTTATTTAAATATAAATATTATATAAAATGGGGAGAAGTAATGTAATTTAGAAACAAAGAAAAATATATAATATTCTTTATTAAAAAAGAAAAAATAGTTTAATGAATCGTTTGTATGGAAGATTTTTTAATGAGATTATTTTAACCCTTATATAAAACTACTCGTACAAAAATATTTAAAAATTACTTCTATAAAATTTTAATAAATTTAAAAATACTATAAAATTACCAAGATAAATAATTGAGGAATAAATAAGGATATATGTAATACCATCCAATTAATATGGAAAAGAAAAGGAATGATATCCAACTGAAATGAAGAGTTTATAAGTTTTGAGTGCAGTAGATGTGTCCTTTAATACAATTAAAATCTTGTATTTTAGTTTTAAATAATGTGTAATCATTTCTTTACATCATCCAAAAATCATGTACAATGATAAATTTACAACACTTGGCTATATTAAGAAATAGAAATAAATAGGGGATGATCTTAGGTGTTTTTATAAATAAATAATTAGAAAATGTGGAATTACCTCTATATGTAATTCTATTTTCATGGTTAAATATAAGTTTTTGAACCATTATATTAATATTGGATCCTTGTTTAAATGCCACTAGATATGATTTAAAATGAAAAAAACATATAATCAATGTCGTAGAATTGTTGGGTTCTAAGACGATTGGTTATAATGGATTGAGCATTTCATGTTTTATTTATGTAGAATTATTCTTGAGAAAAAATAAATCTTTTTATTTTTTGGATGAAATGAGGGAGGAGATATGGAGAGAACTCATGATATCTTAATCTCTCTCTATTGATCAAGAGAGACCCAATTTATCTATTGTGAACATCATTTGTGATCTAGTTATGTGATTTAAATAGATATATATTATGAATGGTTTGGGGTAGGAAAATTATAATCTAAACACTTCTTGAAATTAATATTCTTATTAGACCCATTTTTCATTAATAGTTATTTTATTATTAAACCCATACAATTTTAAACACATTATGAATATAAATAAATTTCATTTACACCATTTCTACATAGACAATAAAACCAGGTTCTCTTTCCATTATTGATATTTAGTACTCCTGATGTAATGAATATTTAATAAAGAAATTTCACTGCATTATTCTATGATAGATATAATAGATATTACATTGTCCAAAAGGTAAATAAAAATTTATATGTATTATTTTACTGACTTATACATTTTAAAAAAAATTAATTAAATTATGGGTATCAAATAGATAAGAATAAATAATATGTATTCCAACTTATTAAATATAATACCTTTAATTTAACTAAGATTTTGGATACATGTTGTGTGTGATCCACTATGACTTTTTATCATTGGAATTTGGTATATCCACCTAATTTACATGACTGTAATCTAAAACCATACCATGGAATCTCTAGATTTTGATCTTAATGTCTCAATGAAATCTTAATTTCAATAAATTCTTATTGCGCAATATAAATCCTTATTGCGATATATCTTACCAATAAGTTTTTATTCCTTCACCATCAACATATATGAATGATGTATTTTTCTATGAAATTATTAAATTTAACACACCTACTTAATTCTAAGTCCATGTAATTTTATTGGTAGTTATATTTCATCAAAGGAAATAAATTATCAACATCTCTCATGTGAAATTAGGGTGAATCTTTTACTTCATTGTACATTAATGCAATATCACCCCTGATTCACCCATCATACCCTACCTCACCATGATCATTTATTTCCATGGTTTCAATTAATATATAAAATCATATGACTAATGATATAAATTAATGATAATATTAAATTTTAAGGTTCAATACATACATATGTACATTGTTACATAAAATGAAACACAGAAATGTGGATTTATTATCAACAGATCTCTTCCCATAAACTTTGGTATTGGATATTCAGAATAGAGAACACCATCTGAAGGCGTATCAATGAATTATAATCCTCATAGTACTAATATAATATATCTCAGATGTCTCATAAGAAAATATCCTAAAAAATAAAACATGAGTAAAAAACAATGGTGTGATGCCTCTTAATTATAATAAATGTGGGGAACTACAACGATGATTAAGTTTGACACATATTTTTAAGAAATCATCACATAAAAGTTTCATTAAAATTAATAATTATAATATGATAAGAATAAATAATTAATAGTGAAAACATGGAAAAAACACTAAAAATTCGTTCGTATTCACAAACACCAATATGATCCTACTTGAATTAGAGCCGCACTTCTTACACATAGATATTACATATTAATAGATGATTATTCATTACATAACATAATATTCCATGAAAGATTAACATTTTATAGTGTCTTTGAAACCTTCATACATAAATAATTTTTTCCTAAGTGAACTACATCATCTTCAACGTAATTCATAAAAACTTGTACCCTTCCAAGATATATCATACATAATACCATTCTTCATAATGTGGGGAAAGAAGAAATAATAAAGTGTGAGACTAGATGTAGGGATACATAAATATCTTGAGCATAAGGTTATGAGAATAGGAGAATAAATTTTGAAGAACTATACCTTTCATATCATAGATTATAAAAATAAGTCATGTCATAAATTAAGGAATTTCATAATATATGAATCACAAAATGAATCAATGAACATGAGACATGATATCATACCATTTGAATAATACATAGAATTGTTGACTAAATATAATATCATAAAACCTTATGTCAAGGATTTTTACCAAGAAATTGGTGACATATTTGGATTTGGAAAACCAACAGTTTACCTGATTCAGGCATGTGATAACCTCACATTTACCATCTTTTAGAGATTGGGATAATCTAACATGTATCATATTTTTTGGATTTCATAACAGACCATTTTCCCTATTATCTCATAGATAATTAATCCTTACTTAATTTATTTTAGGGAGATATAAGTCCAACTATTCCTTAGTTATAACATGACTATCAGCTTGGCTGTAATTTAACCATCATCATTGGTTATAACATGACTTTCATCATTTATTATAACATAATCAATATCACTTAATGAAAACCATGCACATATGTTCCATATGATCACAAATCATTCATCATATCCAAGCCCATGAAAATAAATTGGTTTTATAGACTTTCATTAGAGAATAACCCAAATAAATAAAATGAGATTCACAGATATCTCATAAATTCATCACAGAAAAACCATTGTAAATGCCTAGGGTTTCATATAAATCTATTTTTTATAATCATAAACCACCTATAGAAAGAATAAATATGGTAAAATTGGATCATATCTATATTAAACTATATTCAATACCAATGGATGTTCTCATTAATGAATAGAAATTCACTTAAAATGTTATAAAATCATTCTAGTGGAAATTAAATATTTTACATTAAATGTTATCTTTTTAAAACTAACAGTTTAAAAATAATAGTAAATATAATTACAATAAAATATGATTTAAAAAAATAATAATTGAATCTTTAATACTGAGTGTTATTGATAACATAAGTTACTATTTATTTCTTACACATTAAATAAATATTCCTTTTACATTTATTAGTAGTGGTATGCCACCCTGATAATATCGAATTTTAGTTTTATTCATGAAAAAAGTGTTGAAACATTTTAAGAATACATGGGCTTCTTATGTTTTTTCTTTAAAAGAAACAACTGATAATACTCAAGTAGTCGTAGAAAGTTCTAGTGAGAAAACACAAATTCTAGTAAATTCAGTGATTTCTGAAGAGTCACTGAATCCAAAACAACCAACATCTATCCCCAACCCTGCTCCTATACCTGCTATCAGAGGATAGGAATCTTCTGATAAATCAGTAATATTTCATATAGCATCCAATGTAATAATCGATGACTTCCTTTCTGGGAAAAATTTAGGTTCATCACATTCACCAGAACATCTGGAAACAACTCATGTTAACGCCACAATTATTTCCAAAGAAGCTACTCGGGGTCACAGGTTGTCGGAGGAAGGTTGTGAAGTAAATACACCAATTGTTCCCATGAGTGAGACTAACCTGGGATATGAGATATCAATTGGATGAAATGATGAACATTTCCATTTATTTTGAGGAACTATTAGATCATGTTAAAATATAAAATTATTTAGAAGATTTTGGAGTTCCTTATATAGAATCATCTAGATGTGAGTTCTCATTATTCATCATGTTAATCTTTTTATGATTAACCTGATAACCATGGTTGATTAAAAAATGCAGTTCCAACTAAAGAAACTATTGCCGTATTTTTATCTAAATGAAGTGTTGAAATTAATTCCAACCCTCCAATCATGTAGACATGTTCTCAAGTGAATATTGAGGTAGCAGGTCAACCTGAGGTTCACTCTGATAATCCTTATCATATTAAAGATATAACTCCTCAACCAGGGACACCAAATAAAATTGCTGAAACTGAGAATGTTGGGGAGGATTATTCTCAAGCTTCTGAACTACTTATAGGTAAGTGACATTGATATTGTTATTACATTCACTTTTATTATCTCTTAAATATAACCATGATTCTTGATTTACCATATAGGGATATCAAATTCAATGGGTAGGTCTAAAGATAAAACCTCTGCATCTGCCCAAACAACATTTGATAGTGGAAGAACCCTTGTCCTCGAAGGAATAGAAAAAGGAACTTCTTTAAGGTCATTATGTTGGGTCGGAAAAACGGGGAATGATGGCAAGAGGGGGGGTGAATTGCCTTTTAAAAAATTGATTAACAAATAAAAAATCAAAGTAAAAATGCAGCGGAAATAAAGAAGGCAAGACACAAGAAATTGATAACGGAGTTCGGCCAAAACCCGGCCTACGTCTCCGCTCCCAACTCAACCGTTGAGAGATTCCTACCGCTTGCTTTTCAATGGTTTTAGCAAGAAACCCACTAGGCTTTGAGGTAGCACTAGGACCTATTACAGCTTGCTTTTTGTGGTTTAGCAAGAACCCACTTGCTTTTGATGGTTTAGCAAGAACCCACTAGCCTTTTTAACGGGTGAAGGCTAGCTCACCGACAACTCAAGCCTTTTAAAAGGAAAGGCTTGAAGAAACCTATTCACACCTTAATGGTGGCGTGAAACCCAAAAGAAAGGGGGATAAGAAAAGAGTTTGGGGTTTGTAGGCACAAACCCAATTTTAAGCTCAAAATAAAATAAACAATAAAAACCGTATAGGAGGAAGACTTGGGTGCCAATTGGATGATGGAGTTGATGTAGTGTGCTCTCCCAAGCTTCTTGAGGTGCTCCTTGGATTGGAAAATGGTTGGAGCACTTGTGGATCCTTGAAGGTGGAGCGCCGGAGGTTCGCCAAATGTGCAACAATATGTCCGGGCGCTTTGTATGTGATCTGATTTGGTTCCGGGGCTTCCTTGGCCTTTATTTATAGGCATAGAACCCATTGGGGGCCTTCGGAGCCGTTGGAGAAGTCCTCGGAGCCGTTGGAGGCCAAAAGATGGTTGACTGGTCAAACCCAACGGCTAGTTTGACTGGGCTACCGGCTGGCCGGTACAAGGCCACCGGCTGGCCGGTGCCTTGGTAGAGAAGAAGAGTCTTGATCCAGGCTCTACCGGTCGACCGGTGGAGGAGCCACCGGCTGGCCGGTGGCAAGACAGTAGAAAACACTATTTGGGCTGGGTGCCACAGGTCGACCGGTGACAGAGCCACCGGTCGACCGGTGGAACCTGGCAGTGGGCAATCCCTCTGCCAGTTCCACCGGCTGGCCGGTGCTATCACACCGGTTGGCCGGTGGACTGAATTTCAGTCCATTTCTTGTCCATTCTTGGGCCAATCCTTTGGCAATCTTTTGCCTATCATCCACAACACTTAAAAACAAAGTTAGATAAACATGAAAGTGATTGTGATCATGAAAATTAAACCACGAGGGGATACGAGAGGTACAACAATCTCCCCCTATTTTGATGATCACAATCACCAAAACAATTAAAGTAAAAACATGAATTAAAGACATGCTTTTAAAGAATAAATTGAAAATAAATCAAAGCATGATCAAAAGGATTCTCCCCCAATCAATCAAGAAATTTCTCCCCCTTTGTGATTATCAAAATAGAACGGGGCATAAAACTTGATTGAGGGAAACAATGAAAAAACGAGATTTTAAATAAATTGAAAATGATATCAATTGTTGAAAATTTTGAAATGAAAATTGAATAACAGTTTGAATTGAAAGTTTTGAATCAAAAACCAATTGAAATTTGAAATTTGAAATCAAATGAAATTTTTGAAATTGAGAAAATCGAATTGAATATTTTGAAATGAAAATTTTGAAACCAAGAGTTGAAATTGAAAGCTTGAATCGAAAAAAGCTAAAACAAACCTAACTCCCCCTAAATAAAAACAAAAAATCACCGGGGAGAGGGATTTTAAAAAGAGATGATTTTCGGCCCGGAGAGACTCGCTAAGAGGGATTTTTCAATCCACACTTGCCTTGTAGCGGGTCTTCTCCTATAGAATTCATCGGAATAAAAAATCGATTTGGGCCTACCATACCGGGCGTTCTTACAATTACATTCATATATGAGGTGCCCAGATTTTTTGCAATAATTACAGAATTTAAATTCGGAGCTCCCCCTTACAAAAATAGTGGGTGCATGGGAGGAGGAAGCTTGGTTGGTGTAGCCAAGTCCATTGGTGGTTCTAGATATTCGTTGGGAACCTAGGAGATTGTTCAAATTTTGTTTCCCTTGGGTGAACTTAGCAAGGGTTTCCCTTAGGTCTTTGATGGTTGATTCCATGGAATCAACATTTGCAAAATTTTGGATTTTAAGGGACAACTCTTCCTTCTCTTTGAGAAGTTGGTCTTTTTCGGAGGAAAGTTTTTTGAAAGACTTTTTTAATGCAACAAATTTTGAAGAAAGTTCATGAAAACCATTTTCTAATTGATCTCTAGCGTGTGAGAGTTCTTCATAAGACAAATGATTCAATGAATTAGAAGAACTAGAGGAGGAAGAGGAGGAAGAGGAGGAAGAGGAGGAAGATACCTCATGTTTTGCCATTAGGCATTTTTTACCTTGGTCGCTCGAGGAGAAGGAGGAGAATGAAGAGGTGGAGCTATCACTCCATGTTGCCTTTGAAGCCTTCTTCTTCTCCTTTTTCTTGGACCTTTTCTTGTGGAGTGGGCAAGCGGGTACGGATTTTTCGTCGAGTTCTTGCTCTTGAGCGGGTTCTTGCTTTGGAGCCTTGCTAGTACCTTCATGGGTTAGCTCTAAACATTTCCAAATATCATGTGAAGTAGAGCAAGAAGAAATACAATCAAAAACATTTCTATCTAACCCGCAATGAAGAGCATTCATGGCTTTGCCATCAAGCTCGAAATTTGCAATGTCGGCGGGGGTCCATTGAGATTCATCGGAAGAAGTGAGGGTAAAACCATGCATAACAATTCTATAAATTGGATAGCTAATGCTTTTAAGAAATGTGGTCATGCGGGTTTTCCAAAAACTATAATCGGCTCCATCAAAGAATGGAGCACGATCCAAAGAATAGCCCTCGGGGGATTGAGAGGAAGAAGCGGTAGAAGCCATCAAAAAAATAGGATCTTTAATTTGAAACCGGTTAGGGAATTATTCAAATACGCCCTCTGATACCAAATGTTGGGTCGGAAAAACGGGGAATGATGGCAAGAGGGGGGGTGAATTGCCTTTTAAAAAATTGATTAACAAATAAAAAATCAAAGTAAAAATGCAGCGGAAATAAACAAGGCAAGACACAAGAAATTGATAACGGAGTTCGGCCAAAACCCGGCCTACGTCTCCGCTCCCAACTCAACCGTTGAGAGATTCCTACCGCTTGCTTTTCAATGGTTTTAGCAAGAAACCCACTAGGCTTTGAGGTAGCACTAGGACCTATTACAGCTTGCTTTTTGTGGTTTAGCAAGAACCCACTTGCTTTTGATGGTTTAGCAAGAACCCACTAGCCTTTTTAACGGGTGAAGGCTAGCTCACCGACAACTCAATCCTTTTAAAAGGAAAGGCTTGAAGAAACCTCTTCACACCTTAATGGTGGCGTGAAACCCAAAAGAAAGGGGGATAAGAAAAGAGTTTGGGGTTTGTAGGCACAAACCCAATTTTAAGCTCAAAATAAAATAAACAATAAAAACCGTATAGGAGGAAGACTTGGGCGCCAATTGGATGATGGAGTTGATGTAGTGTGCTCTCCCAAGCTTCTTGAGGTGCTCCTTGGATTGGAAAATGGTTGGAGCACTTGTGGATCCTTGAAGGTGGAGCGCCGGAGGTTCGCCAAATGTGCAACAATATGTCCGGGCGCTTTGTATGTGATCCGATTTGGTTCCGGGGCTTCCTTGGCCTTTATTTATAGGCATAGAACCCATTGGGGGCCTTCGGAGCCGTTGGAGAAGTCCTCGGAGCCGTTGGAGGCCAAAAGATGGTTGACTGGTCAAACCCAACGGCTAGTTTGACTGGGCTACCGGCTGGCCGGTACAAGGCCACCGGCTGGCCGGTGCCTTGGTAGAGAAGAAGAGTCTTGATCCAGGCTCTACCGGTCGACCGGTGGAGGAGCCACCGGCTGGCCGGTGGCAAGACAGTAGAAAACACTATTTGGGCTGGGTGCCACAGGTCGACCGGTGACAGAGCCACCGGTCGACCGGTGGAACCTGGCAGTGGGCAATCCCTCTGCCAGTTCCACCGGCTGGCCGGTGCTATCACACCGGTTGGCCGGTGGACTGAATTTCAGTCCATTTCTTGTCCATTCTTGGGCCAATCCTTTGGCAATCTTTTGCCTATCATCCACAACACTTAAAAACAAAGTTAGATAAACATGAAAGTGATTGTGATCATGAAAATTAAACCACGAGGGGATACGAGAGGTACAACACATTAGTCCCAGAATATAACCCTCTTTATGACGATGATTCTAAATCGGACCCAAAACTAGAGAAGTCTCTTCGTCTTCCTCATCGCAAAGCACAACAAAATATATTGAAGATAATATCTTAAATTCCCCTTGAGGAACTACCTTCAAGAATTACAAGACATTCATCTCTATTTATCACTCTAGGATTTTCTGTTTTTGAATACCGTGAAATTCATACTATGGTGAAAGTGATTATCCGAAGGAGGTAGAAAGATCTAAAGCTTCAACAAGACTTGATAGAAGACAAACTAGCTATCAAAATTGAAGTGTTCTATGAAGAACTGTCCCAAGCTGAGGCTAATCGTAATGCAAAGATGAAGGTATTAATGCAAATAATTAAAGTAAATATTTTTCAGTAGCTACACCTTCAACTAGAGTTAGATATAATTACATGGGAGCTTGACCAGCTTCATAGCTACTAGCAGCAGTCCATAAGTGAAAAATTCATCACAGACATTATAGAAGCACTTCATAATGCTGAAGAGAGTGAGGATGGTCAGATAATCAAAATCTAACAAGTAGTTGATGGGGCACAAAAATTTGTTAATCAAATGATGAATTACATTGAAAGTTGTTTGTAAAAAAAATTAAGATAGATATTCCAATTTGTGGATTCTTCTCGGTAATAATTTCCATAAATGGAAATGATTTTTTCTTTAATGATTTATGCTTTTCACTTACATTAATTTCTTTTGTTTTACCTAGGAAATTGGGCCCAGTAATCATAATGGGATAATATTAAGGGTAAAAATAGCTTTGACTATAAACATTGAATTATATCCCAAACAAAACACTATGGTAAATAATTGATTTAATATTCTTTAAATATTTCCAAGGGGAATCTTGAGTCAGGATTTTTTTATTGTCACCAAATCTAAAACCTGTATAAATTTATGGGGAGTCTCTTCTAAGAATGAATTTACCATTACTCTAAGAAAAACCTTTCTGGTGGTTGTATTATGCAGATCCAACTAGGGCATAGATTTCTTTGCTAAATAGTGGAATCTTTTGAATGACTGACCGATTATGTGGGAAGCTTATGCAAGGACGCCTAAGGGCGCATGCTGTATGGTCAGGAAACAAGAGTTCCTTGAAGTTTTAAATTTTTCTACTGATATATAAGGGAACAAATAAGATTTGGATGATTCAATACCATAGTAGGTGGTTTTTCCATGTAAAATAATTTTAAGAATTAAAAAGAGCTATTTTAGATCAACATAAATTATGAATAAGAAAACCATTTCTATTAAAATTTGGTGTATGAGTAACAGTTAGAATTTATCAAAAAGGGTAATTTCTAACATTATACTGTGTAGTTTAAAGTCTTGTTGTGAGGATATTATACTATATAGTTTAAAGTATTATAATGAGGATGTTGTACTGTGCAATAAGTCTTGTAGTGAAGATGTTGTGTGGACTTAATTTAAAGTCTTTATCTTTTACCAAATGTATGAGAAAACTCTCCCAATTTTTGGATAATTTTTTTCTGGAAACAAAATATCATTTTCAGGTTTGGAAGTCAAAATTGTAAACTGTGATTTGGGAATTTCTGGAACTAAGGAATGATAAGGGAAAGAGGGAAAAAAGAATCAGAGGAAGTCATTTCCAAGAAAAAAGTTACCGTTGCATGACAACCCCATTATGTGGACTGTATTATGTAGATCCAACTAGGGAATATATTGCATAGCCAAATAGTGACATATTTTGACTGACAGACCATTTATGTGGGAAACTTATGAAAGGCTACCTAAGGTCACATGCTTCATAGTCTAGCAAAAGATCTCTTATAAGATTAACGTTCTATTTCCAAAATTCGATGAAATATTATGTATATTCAGATTTTCCTAAGCATAGAGGTTGGTTTAAGGAAAAAGTACCAGAATATGGAAAGGGTATTTCCAACATTGATTTCCAAATAATTGGAGGAATCTGAATTTTAGGAAGGTCTGATCCAAATGTAAGAGATATGGTGTCTCTAGTTTTAGGTCATACAACTAGGACCAAAACTATAAACAATATATAATATGTATCCATGTTATTTCAAGGTTTTTTTATATTGTATTGAACACATGGTTAGGGAATTTGGTAAACCATGGTCATGGAGACTTTCAGATTGTGAGAATGATAATGGGACAAGTATACTTGAATGACTGTTTTAAAATACAGATTATCATATATTTTCATCAAAGATTAAAGGGGACAAAGATGTAATAACCAAGAATGATGTTACCATTACTTGAAAAACCTGTTATGGGGGTTTTATTATTTACGGCCAACTGGGGCATATGCTACATAGCCAAATAATGGCATCTTTTGACTAATAGTCTTATTATGTAGGCAACTTATGGAAGGCCGCATAAGGGCACATGCTGCATTGTCTGGAAAAAGAGCTCTCAGGTATTAGAAACATTGTCTCAAAAATACCATAAGAATGACTATGAAGATCTAAAAATTATTCAAAATTAAGAGTATGAAACATGTATAGGGTTTATGTTTATTGCATATAATAAATATTTGTCCCATTATTGGCCATGAGTTTTACATCCTTCACATAGATCTAACTCATATGTAAAATGGATACATTCTTTGTTTCTTCTGAATTAATATTTTGATGTGCAGTTAAAAGTCATGAAATGAGGACATTTTCACCTACATAAGGAATTAAAACACATTACTTATATAATGTATCACCTTATCTAATTGTTAAGCTCACTTGAGTTATTCTCGGTATGAGAAACAAGGAGTAGTAAGGGTCTGTTTTATAAAACAACGGTGACACAGATGAAGAATGGGGGTGTCAGATTTCTATAAAGTTTATCATTATGTGGTAAGGACTAAAATGAACCGATATGAAAGGAAAAGACATATTGTAACTAGGTTAAGGGATAATAACCAAGTGTCGCTATATTTCCTGCTGGGGAAAGGATGAAGTTATACATAATTCTTAAAACATTTCTTATGCAGATTTTATTCTTATACAAGAAATAAAGGGGTTACTTTTATCGTGTTTGGGACCAATATTGACGATCTAGGCATCTCTATATATATCAAATTAGATGATAATTATTCCATACGTAGTTCTTTAAAGAATTATTCCTCACGCTAATGAAGTTTGACATGAAGAATGGAGGATTTTGACACATTCTGAGAGAATGGTAAATCATAAGACAAAAAATTGTGTAAGGGAAGAATAATATATCTTAAGGAAACAATAGGTTAATATCTAATTTATATACAGGAGGAGAAAAGAAAATAAGAAGATTTTTTGATTGTGCCATGGCCCAAAATTAGAGATTTAGGTGTCTCTACGTATCTCATTGAAAATGAGAATCAAGCCATATGTAGTTCTTGAAACTTGGTCTCTATGTGGATCTGAATCCGACATAGGAGAGAGATGGAATCATGTACTACTAAGGAGTAGTGATGATTTCAATGATATTTTCTTATGGAAGCTCATAACATTAAATATAAAGAATGTTAGTTGTACAAATGGTGGCATGCAGTTTAACGTCATATGACAAGGACGAAGATGCTGCACATTTTAACTTCATGCAGCATGGACCCCTATGGTTGTTATGCAGTTTAATGTATTACAACTAGGATAGGGGGGATTTGAATTTTTAAGCCTTGCAACAAGGTCATTGCACTGTGAAATTTATAGTCTTGTTGTGAGGACTAATGTGCACAACTACTCAAAGTATTTCTTCAAGAATCTCACATTGGTTGGAGTTGTAATAAGCTCCCCATCTATTGAGATTAATGCATACGATCCATTTGAATAGACCTTATTTATAGAATAAGGTCCTTCCCACTTTGGCCCATGTTTTTTAGGTTTCTTCCCTAGTATCAATGTAGTTCTAAGAACCAATACCAATTCTCCTTGAAGAAACGAACATAGGAAAACATTCTTGTTAAAATATCGCTCTATTTTGTTCTAATACACTTCTAAATGATGAAAAGAAGGAAATAATTTCTCATTTAATCCTTCCAACTCATCGAACCATTTCTGAGACCTTTCATATGTAGACAGCTGATCACAAATTTAAACTCTAAGTGAAGGCAGTTTCATTTCAGTTGCCAAAACTGCTTCAATTCCATATACCAATGAATAAGGAGTCACTTTGGTATCAGAATTAGTTGTTGTCCGATAAGCCCATAAATCATTCAAAAGATTATCAGTTCATGATTTATTATCTTTATCCACCATCTTCTGGAGTATATTCTATGGGGTCTTTTTGAAGGCCTCTCTCTGTCCATTGCCCACCGTATGATAGCAAGACGAAAGGTTGGACTTGATATTATGTTCCTGATAAAAAGTTTTACTTTAGCAGAACAAAAATTGGTTCCATTGTTCGTCAAAATAGTATAAGGCACACAAAATCTTGTAATGATATTTGTTTTGAAAAAACTAAGAATGATTTTGGATCAGAAATACTTGAGAGGTATTGCCTTAGAACATTTAGAGAAGAAGTTAGTAGCAGTGAGAATATACATTAACTTCTTAGCCGTGGTTGGAGGATTAGGCCCTACTACATACATTCCCCATGTGGAAAATGGAAATGAGTATTTAGATGTATGTAGAAACTTTGGGGGTAAATAAATGAAGTTGGAATTCACTTAGAAGGGATTCCATTTTCTAGTAAAATCTATACAACCCAAAGTCATTGATGGCCTAAAATAATCTAGCCTTCATATCTCATTAGAAAGCATGTACCCGGATTGGTGGTCACCACATGTTCCTGAATGTACATCTTTCATGAAATCTGCAGTCTCTTCTCCATGAATTCATATGAAGAGAATTCCATCAAATCCACGCTTGTAACAGATAGTTTGGTGGTCTGGACTACCATAAAGAGTAAAATTTTCCAATCATCACCGGAACTGTTCATTCTCATCCATATCTGATTGAAGTTCCCCATTTTGAAGATATTCCATGGTGGATGCTCTCCATCATGTGGTATGACCATATGGTTCATAAATAGGGAAATGTTGATTAATTTTCTTCATTCTGGATTGAACAAAAGGTGAGACAACATGGCCATGGGTTATGCTGATAATTGTCTCATCCCGATTGGGATCTACCAAGGTTTTAGTTATGTAGGCTAGTACATCTTCTTGAGCATTTTGTAATCACGGGACATAAGTCAATGTTGTATCTAAGGGAAATTTAGCCATCAAACCTCAGACATAATCACAAAAAAGAATTAAGTCTTTTTTTTTCTGATAGAATATTTCCCATTGATTTGTTTGATTACCAACTCTGAATCACATTTTACCTTTAAATGATCCATTTTCACCTAAAGTTCCTATTCCATTAATTCAATGAGAGCTTGATATTATACCTCATTATTGGTACCACCTTCCGATAATAGGAAATAATAAGGCAATATTTTTTTCTAGGGAATTAAGGACAATTCCTAATCCAACCTTATTGATTTTAGGGTTTTCAATGATCATTCCTGTTGGACTTCTGGAATCCCCATCAGAATAAATTTCCCATGATGGGGAATTACCTAGAATAGATAAGACCTATTCATCAGTAAATTCAGTGTTAAATGATGAATCTTCCATAGATGGATGCTCTGCAAGTAAATCTTCCAGAGCTTAGCGTTTTATTTCTTTTTGAGGCACAAACTGGATATAAAATTGTTGAAAAATAATCTCCCACCATTCCAGATTTCTTGTAAGCATAGGTTGACTAAAGATAAATTTGAGTGGAATATTACAAGACAACAATAATACCTAATGATGTTGTAGGTAGTGCCTCAATTTTTGAACTAAAAAAATTAAATCCAGGAAGCACTTTTCAATACATGAATATCGAGTTTCCATGTCCAGCAATGTTTGACTGAGATAGTAAAGGTTGTTTTCATTCCCAACATCAATATTTTGGGTTAGGAAGACACCTAGTGATCACTCAAAGGTTTTCACATAGAGAATAAGTGCTCTTCCATCAATATGTGGCATTTATACTGGGATACTCAAGAGGTAATTCTTGGGGATATCAATTGCTTCTTGGCAATCTTCAGTCAATTGGTAGGTAACTCCCTTCTTTATTAATCAAGTGAAGGGAAACACTTGATTTCCAAATTTCTAATGAAACACTGAATATAGGGCAAGTGTCAATATATTCGTTTTAATTATCTAAAATTTTGAGGATAAGACATACCAAGGATTGATTTTATTTTCTCAGGAACAAATTCGATAACACGATGGTGTACAATGAAGCCAAGGAAATTTTTTGAGGTCACCCTGAAAGCACATTTCAAGGGGTTCATCTTCAAACTGTGTTTCCAAAGTTTATTTAATATGGTTTCCAAATTAGACAAGTTATTGGACCACCAAATCATCCATATAACATTGAATAAATTTCCCAAAGAAGTTTTTGAAGATATGGTGCATGACATGTTGGTATGTTGCACCTGAATTCTTTAAGACAAAGGGAATTACCTGAAAGCTACACACACTTTGAGGGGATCTAAAGGAATTAGAATATTCATCCTCTAGGTCTATTAGGATTTGATTATACCTAGAGTATCCATCCATGGAGGAAACATCTTCATAGCCAATCGTTGCATCAATAGGAAATTATGTAATCGGCACTGAAAAATCATCTTTAAGAAAATGCAGGTTAAGATCTATGAAATCAATGAATACTCTAATTTTCCCATTCATATTTTTCACAAGTAAAATATTTGATAGCCATTTGGGATACTGAACGTCCCTGAAAATTTTATCCTTTGTAATCTTATCAACATCAGCTTCAATTTTAGAGGCATGAGTTGGCTGTGTTCTCCTTACTGCATACTTAAATCCACAATGTTCTTATGGAAAACCCAAATGATGGGTGGCTACATCAGGATTATGACTTGGAATTTCTCTATAATTGTAAGAAAATATATCTCAATGTTTCATTAGAAAGGAAGTATAAAACTCTTATTCTAAAGAGGTCATGGTCACACTAATTAGAGTGGGGCGTGGATCTTCTTCTATACATAGATTTATTTCTCTATGTTCATCCACGGTGGTAGAGACACCTTCTTCAAATACTGGAGAAGCATCCCTGAGAACTTCCTCTTCATTTTCATTATGTATTACCTCGTTTTTTTCAAGTGGCATTGTAGATTATGAGCGAAAACTTCTATTGTTAAGGGAGAAATCAGTATCTGAACATCCTGAAAAATTGTCACCATATCTGATCCTATTGATGATGAAGGGTCTTCTTGTGGTAATAAAGAGGTATTGATGGATTAAGAGTCAACATCTTTTTCTTCCTCTAGTATTTCCACTATCTCTTCTACTCTAGTTGATTAAGTATAGGCTTGTTGTAGTTCAGAAGATGAGATGAATACATATCCATTCGGGCTTCCATCAGTGCTTGGTGTATCAATCAATTCTCCCATGTTATCAGACTCAGTTATTGCAATTGACATTATGGGAGTTATTAGACAAGTCTTTATATTTGTTTTTACCCTTCCAATTTGTTTGAAGGGTAACACATAATCTATACTCAAATGGATGAATGGATTTTATGGGATCTTTTCCAGTCCATTTGGAGAATTAACTCTGGTTATCTCCTTTGTTATGGGATTCGTTACTTTTGTGTGATAAAACTCGGCATTAATGTATTGAAATTCACATGTTTTGAATGAAGCCTTGTCACCATACAATGTTCTGATTTGACCATTGAAATAGTATTTCAGACATTGGTTGTATGAAGAAGGTATGGCTGCATGTTGATCCATCCAAGCCCTTCCAAGAAGAATATTGAAGGCTTTGTCCTGATGAACAACCATGAAATCTGAATTAGACACAAGATCTCAAAACTATGGTCTGAGTCTAATCTCACCTAGAGGTTCTTATTCATTCTTGTCATATCCTTCAATCATTAATGTTGAAGGATATAAGTCAGATTCAGTCAGGCCCAATTGATGAAGTGTACGAATGAGAATTAGGTTGACACCATAACCATTATCAATAATGGCTTGTCAAATGTCTATTTCATTCACCTTTCCAAACAAATACAAAGGTCTGATATTCCCATGCACAACATCATCTTCATATTTATCTTTAAAAGATTTGAATACATGACATTATGTAGGATTATTATCTATACAGTAAACCTCTACAGCAACAACTTTGGTTTCAAACTCTTGAGGACAAGACAAAGCCTCAATGAGTGCCTCTCAAAGATCTTTTAATAGATTAAAATCATCTATAATTGACTACATGGTTGGTACATGTACCAATTGTTTCAATACATTATACTTTTGGTCCAAAGGTCTGTGTTTCCCAGCATAGAGATGTGATTTTTCAAGTGCATTGGATGTTGATGCTTCTGTTGTAGATGTACTCTGTGTCGAAGCAGAAGCTGGAAATACTACAGGATTTGGTAAATTAGTCTGGATAGGTCTATTCACTTTCTTAGAAAAAGATGGTGTGGCTTATAATCAGTCTCCCAAAATAATTGTGTCAGAACAGAACCTGTCTTTCATGAAAGAAACTCTTTGTTCCTATTGAGCCTGCTGAAGGTCTCTTTTATGAGTTTCTATTGCATATATGGTTCGAGTAGGGGTAGAGTTAAAAAGGTGGTTTTTTGAAATTCCCACATCTTTCCCCATATCCTCGATCATAGCCTCTTCCTCTTGTTCCCCAATTAGGTACAAGTAATTATGGCACACTTTAATTACAATAAACATTGCAATAAGGATCTCTTAAATGTATAACATTAATAGAACCAAAGATCAATTCTTCATCTGAAGAATATTCTTCTTGACAGGTTAATTCTGGTTGTAACATTTGGCAGGTTAGTTCCTGTACTTTTAAAACTGAAGTAATAAAATCTACCAAGGTCAAGGACAACTTTGGCCTTGACATGAGCTCATCTTCATTATACTTCCCTTTGTCATTATGATCACTTCTCTTCTTTGAGGAATTTTAAAGACCCGTAAAATTCAAGGGAAATTTTTTCTTAATTTTCATTGGGATTTTACAAGAACACAGTTTCTGACGGAACTTGATTCTGAGGCCCATTGTGCCCCGAATTTCTATCCGAACTTTAGATCAGGTACATTTAGTGAACGAGCGAGCGAGAATTTATAACCTTTGAACCGGTGCTTGGAATTGAATTCCAAGGGCACCGATGGAACCGAAGCGTCGGTAATTGCTTAGAAACACCTTTTCCAGAGTTTCGTTTTCACGAGAGAGGTTGATAAACATTTTTGAAGTTAAAATACAAATCTAAGTAAAATTTTTATTTTCTCTAATTGGATTTAAGATTTGGGTGGAAGTTGGGTAACTACCCAACTTCCCTTGGGAGGTTATGAGGGTGGTGGGGCCCACACAAACCCCACCCCTACACATTCTATAACTCCCTCAACTCACAATTAAATTTGATAACTTACGTTTTAATAACTTATGATATTAATGAAGTGTGTTTAATGTGAGTGTTTGAATTTCAAACTAATGTCAAGTTAATAAAATAAGTGTGGGATTATTTTATTAAGTGTTGTTTTCTTGTTGTGGAGTCTTCGGGAGAAAAAGGATAATGAACTTGAGGAACTTATTTTTCTTCGACGAAGAACGCGAAGAACACATCGATCTCCGACGAAGAACACCGAGTCCTCCGAAACCGACTACGTGACGCCGTATACCGCGATGCCGATGATGTCTTCTTTCGCGACGACTCTTTCCGTGACGATCTTTTCCGCGACGAACCTTCGTTCATCTCGTTATCAAGGTAGGGGTTTGTTTAATTTTTGTTCGTGACTACTACCTTGACGTTCTTCGTGAAATATGACCAATTGCTCTCGATTAACGAGAGGGGGCCAGACCGCACAAACACGGCCGACCGACCTCCCTTATCTATGTGTTGATTCTAATGGGGATTGGAATGAGAATGGCGCAGTGCCATCGCACCACGCGGGATCATGCGGCAAGGAATGCTCGGCGCCGTCGCGCCGCACCGTGAAATCGAACAAGGACGCGACGTCGTCGCGCCGCGTCGGAGAAACCCGAAGACACCACGGCCGGAGTGGGGCCGCGGCGGAGCAGGGTGACCAGCGGCCGGTTCCGGGCCGCAGGCGTCGGAGCAGGGGGGACCAGCCAGACAAGGGATGGCCAGGGGTTACGAACCCCTAGTGGCCAGCTCAAGCAGTCCCCCATAATGGGGGCCGCGGTTACAAAGCCAGGGGGCAGGCGCCCCCCCCCCTCAACGGCTCGGTCGTTTGGCCGAGCGCCTGGCTAGCGCGCTCAGCACGCCGCGCCCAGGCCGGGCCGGCTTCCTGGCTGGGCCGGGCCGGGCCGTGCCGAAGCGGGCCGGACTCGGACCCGGTTCGGGCCGACCCTAGGGGTATCGGGCCGGGTCGGACCTGGCCCGAACCCCTTAATACCGAATCTCTTCCGGTCAGATGCCTATAACTTGTGCTACGAGCCTCCGATCGATGCACTGTCAGTTGAGATACGTTCCTTGGATCGAGACGGTCGTTTAGGTATATCTCACTCAAGGTTTCGGAATACTTTGAGTTCGGCCGAGTTGTTTTGTACACAAAACCAACCGGGCCCTCGGAGCGGAAACACTCATAACTTGAGCTCCGGACGTCCGATTGACGTGCCATTGATTTTGTTGGATTCCTCTTAGTGAGATGGATATTTTGGGTTACTCCTCCCGAGGGTTGAACACAGGTGGAGTATGTTCGGTTTGGTTTTGAATTAAAAACCAACCGGGCCCCTGGGACGAAAAAGCCAACAACTCTCAGACCGGGCGTACGATTGACGCGCCGTCTCCGACATTGAGTTCCTGTTGACGATACAGAACTTTTGGATACATCAACTCTGGACTATGTGTCAGTTGATGTATCAGCCTCTCAGCTCATGGAGCGGACCCTCCCGAACGAGCTTGTTGTGTGCGGGAACCCTAGTACTGGCTGCGACTGTGGCAACGGCGACGACTGTACAGAGATCCTCAGTGGATTCGACGGTGACGACTACAGCACTCAGCGATCCTTTGTGGATCAGTGCTACCGATCCTGTTTGGGTCCGATATTGTGTGGGTCAGTGCTCAGCGGTTCTGTGTGAGCCAGCGCCTACAGATCCTGTGTGGCTCTGATCCTGTGTGGGTCTTTGCGGGGGTTAGTTACCTATCGATCATTTGTGGGTCAGATCCTTTGTGGGTCATTGCGGGGGTTAGTACCTATCGATCCTTTGTGGTTCCAACGGCTTATATGAATCAGTGGAAATATTTGATCATCTCTATTGTCATACAAAGATGTATACCTGTGTGAGCTGAATCATGTTATGCTTTCCTATGTGGATTGTGTTGTGCTATCCTGTGTGGATTTACGTTTTTCTTTCCTGTGTGGACTGGGTTGTACTTGGGTTCGGATGTTGGAATGTACTGGGTTTGATGACTTAGGTATATGTATGGGTATATACCTAAGTAGAGTCAAATGTTACTTCTCGATTGTATCTTTCTTTTGTGGATTATCCTTTGTGGATTCTGGGAGACCTTCGGGGGTCTCGGGGTCCCTACTGAGTAGCTTATACTCTCCCCTGCACGAGCTATGCCTGCACTAAATTGTGTTGGTTGCAGATGATGGACATCGATGATCGTGGATGAGGCTTCCGGAGCAGGACGGTACCTGGAGGTAGACCACTGGGCGGGACACTCTCGGAGCAGACGGCTGGACCCGAGGAGCTGTGGAGGCTATCTTTACCCACCCTTCGGGTGGGATTTCCAGTGGACAGCTCGACATTGCGGCATTACTTTTCACTTGCTGTTTTCCCTTCCAATTATACTTTAATTTCAGTTTGGGTTTGTATACTGGCCCACATACTTTTCCGCACTTACTGTTGTATCCAATTTTTAATTAGTGTTTACTTCTACTACTTTCTTGCTCTGTGGTGTTTGTTTACTTTACAAAGGTAATGCCTTCCCTTTGTACCGAGATTTACTCCTTGGTGCTAGTCTCTAGCCCCTGGCCTATGGAAGGCGGGCTTGGGGTAGTCACGGCACGTGCCCCAAGAACGGGTCATGAAAAATTGGTATCAGAGGTGGTACCCAGCCTTAAGTGCAGTGCACTGCCTGGGTTGAGATGTAGGGCCCACAATGAGGGCATTGTGATATAAAGGGGGGGGGTGATTGTAACATCCCCAAATGATAAAGGGTTAAATGACTAAATGATATGACTCATGTCAACAAGGCGTGCCTTCTTTTTCGGGAGCCTACCTGATTAGAACACCACAGTTAAGCGTGCTTTTTCTGGAGTAGTGATCAGGATGGATGACCTCCTGGGAAGTTCCCAGGGTGTGTGTGAGTGAGGACAAAGCACACTAGAAATGATAAGTGTTGGCCTGTGGGGACTTTCATTAGTCAGATGACCTGTTCAGACATGTGGGTGGACCCTGGGGTGGCCCACACATGTTTGTGGGGCAACTGGGGGTACTTGGTAGGCAAGGACCCGATGACCATGTTAAGGCGGGGTGTGTGTGCTGTCAACGGGACCCAGTTGTTTCATTTGGTATCAGAGGAGTTCGATTCTACCGTAGAACTTTGGACTCTGATCTTTTTCTATGTGAAGCAATAGTGTTAAGCGTATTGGGTGTGGTTATCAGTCCAGGGAGTCTAGTGTTGGTACGGCGGCCGACGTATCCGTACACCAGGACCCTGACTTCTGATTTCCGACTTAATGCACGAAAAAATTGATTGCATGTGTGTTCAAGTTTTCTTTGTGATTACTTTATATCAGCTCACTAGGTATACTGTTTGACTGTGGCACACCTGTTTCTTTTCATGATGGCCCCACGACGGAAGCCATCTAGGGTTTCGAGAGTTGTGCGTGACGACAACCCTTCAAGCGATGAGGCCTCGGTATAGGGCCCTTTGACAGTAGAGGCACCAGTGGTACCTCTACCTGCCGAGCCACCAATGCTTCCACCCCAGCTGCTGACAATGCGAGTCACCTTAGTGCACTGCACGAGTTTCAGTGGCAGAGACCACCTAGGTTCCGCGGGGAGACGGACCCCCACGCAGCTGAGGACTGGATGGATGCAGTTGTATGAGTTTTCCGGTTAGTGAGGACACCAGCAGACCTCATGGTGATCCTCGCAGCGAGCCTACTGCACGCGGAAGCGGGCCGGTGGTGGAGCTTGATGCTCTAGGTGCCCGATGAGGCATCTCTTATCTGGACAGACTTTGAGAGCCTCTTCCACTCAGAGTTCGTCCCAGACGCCCTCTGTGTGGTGCGCATCTAGGAGCTTCTTCATCTGCGGTAGGGCAGCTTGACAGTTGCCCAGTACTCAGTGAGATTTACCGATCTCTCGCGATACTCGACAGACATGGTACGTGACCCATTCTTCCGGGCCCAGAACTTTGAGCAGGGATTGAGAGACGAGAACTGGGCATCGCGGATCTCCCTCAGAATTCCGAACCAGGCAGGAGTACTGGAGCGAGCCCTTTTGATCAAGATATTTCTTGCTGAGCCTTCATCAGTGCCATGACCCACCGCAGGGCGGCACGTAGTAGAGTCTGCTGCAGCAGGCAGTCGACGGATGACTCATGGGTCCAGGCAGACCAGACCCTCAGGAAGACAACCTCAGGACACTGGCTCAGCTGTGCGGGGCACACAGCGCGGGGCCAGTCTCTCGAGAGGAAGGCAGTGCTACTCATACAGCGGGCAGGGTCACATGGCTTGTGGCTGCCCGACCCGCCATGCCGAGCAGCAGCATACGGCTGAGGGACCACCCAGGCAGAGGCAGATGGTCGACCGTGGAGGTCCGCAGTGATCAGGCGGACGAGGCAGAGGATCTGGCCGAGCAGCAGGTGGTGTGCAACGCTTTGAGGCCCTACCACCACCACCACCAGGAGGTCCACCCCGACCACAAGGAGCTGGCGGGCAGAGACAGGCACAGCTCCAGGTAGCGGAGACCTACGACCACGGCGCGCCCGAGATGATTCGAGGTACTATATTTATCTATTACACCCTTTCTACAATTCTTATACACACAGGAGTGATTCACTCTTTCATAGTCATTGCCCCTGTTCAGAGCTCGGAGATTCCGACAGAGCCGTTGGCTCAATCCTTACGGCTAGAGACTCATACGGGAGCAAACTCGACAATTAAGCACTGGTTCCGGCAGTGTGAGCTTACTCTAGGAGGAGAGAGCTTTGGATGGGATCTTCTTGTAGTGGCGTCGAGGCCTTACGACTTCATCTTGGGCATGGATTGGTTATCTACAGTCCATGCTCAGATCGACTGTATTAGGCGCAAGGTGTGATGTGTACACACGGACGGAAGCAGGTTCACCTTCACCGGAGAGAAGGGAGCCTTTGCAGCACATGATGGACTCTCACAGAGGAGAGGACAACCCATCACCCATCAGTTGTCTATCCTCATCCTGGGAGCATTTGACGTGCGGAGTCCTAGTTTTCCTGTAGTGGTGGATCAGTATGCAGACATTTTTCCCGACGTCGTCCCAGGGCTACCTTCTCACAGAGAGGTAGACGTTTATATTGACCTGTACCCCGAGACAGCCCCGATATCGACTCCAGCGTATCAGATGGCCCCCGCTGAGCTTCGAGAGCTACGGGTACAGTTGGAGGACTTGCAGGGAAAGGGATTCATCCGACCCAGTGTTTCACCCTGGGCTTCCCCGATACTGTTCGCCAAGAAGGCGGATGGGAGCTTGCGACTTTATGTCGACTATCGTCGCCTGAACCAGGTAACTGTAAGAAACAAGTATCTGCTACCGAGGATTGATGACCTCTTCGATCAGATCAAGGGAGCACGGTGGTTCTCGAAGATAGACCTCATGTTAGGCTATCATCAGCTCAGAGTTCGGGATGAGGACGTGCAGAAGACAGCATTCAGATATCGGTATGGCCACTATGAGTTCTTGGTTATGCTGTTCGGCATAACCAATGCTCCAGCAGTGTTCATGTCCCTCATGAATAGGATCTTTCAGCCATACCTCGACCGATTTTTCGTGGTCTTCATCGATGACATTTTGATTTACTCAACCGCTGAGGAGGAGCACTCCTACCACTTGCAGGTTGTACTAGACACACTCCGAGAGCACCAGCTTTATGGGAAGCTCTCGAAGTTTCATTTCTAGAGACGTGAGGTCCACTTCTTGGGGAACGTCATCTCTGAGGTGGGAGTTGTAGTGGATCCTACGAAGATCGAGGCAGTGCTAGCTTGGGAGCCACCTAGGAGCGTGACGGAGGTGCGGAGTTTCTTGGGACTAGCTGGATACTATTGGAGATTTGTGCCAGACTTCTCCAGAGTTGTGGCACCACTCTCAGCTCTTACAAAGAAGGGGAAACCCTTTGTGTGGTCAGATAGATTTCATCAGAGCTACCAGGTGATGAGATAGAGATTGACCAGTGCACCTATCTTGAGGTTGCCGGAGGAGGGAGTAGGGTACGTAGTCTACTGCAATGCATCTAGGACCGGACTCGGATGTGTCCTAATGCAGGAGCGGGCGGTGATCACCTATGAATCACGTCAGTTGAGGCCGTATGAGCAGAAATACGCTACCCATGACCTGATGTTAGCAGCAGTGGTCTTTTCTCTGAAGACATGGCGACACTATCTGATGGGCGAGCGCTTTACAGTCTTTTATGACCATCAGAGTATCAGGAACATCTTCTCCCAGAAGGACCTGAACTTGAGACAGCGGGGATGGATCGATTTCCTCCAGGACTATAACTTTGAGATAGTCTATACTCATGGGAAGGGGAACGTAGTAGCCGATGCTCTCAACAGGTGGACGGGCATTCAGCTACATTAGGAGGTGACAGAGCAGCTAGCCGCTTTGCAGATATCTTTCGTGGATAGAGATGCGGAAGCCTTCCTTCAGTCTTTTACAGTCACTCCTCCACTACTGCAGTGAGTCAGAGAGGCACATCATGGGGACACTGACTGTGAGACGCGGAGTGCGCAGATATCCTCAGGATAGGCACCTGATGGTTTCTCCTTTGGAGCAGAGCACGAAGTCCTTTTCAAAGGACGTACCTTGGCACCAATTTCATTACGGGAGGAGGTGCTGAGAGAGTTTCACACTTCTCCCTTGGCGGTACATCCCAGTGTGGAGAAGATGTACCTGGACCTCAGATGACAGCACTGGTGGTCGGGCATGAAGAAGGTTGTGGCAGAGTTCGTTTCTTGATGCCTCACCTGCCAGTAGGTGAAGGTAGAGCACCAGGTACCAACAGGCTTGGTACAACCCTTGGAGGTCCTAGAGTGGAAGTGGGACAGGATATCTATGGACTTCGTGACTGGACTTCCACGCACTTCCAGAGGTCATGACTCCATTTGGGTGATTGTCGACCGACTCCCCAAATCGGCCCACTTCTTACCCATCAGAGATCAGGGCTCAGTGGAGATCTTGGGGAGTATCTATGTTCAGGAGATTGTACGGATTCACAGTGTGCCATCATCTATCCTCTCCGATCGAGATGCTCGCTTTACTTCTCGGCTTTGGAAGGGGTTGCAGGAGGCGTTCGGGACGCAGCTACGTTTGAGCACCGCCTTTCACCCTCAGACAGATGGTCAGATGGAGAGGACCATTCAGAATCTCGAGGACATGCTCTGCGCATGTGTTCTCGACTTTGGTCGTAGCTGGGAGGACCACCTACCATAGGTAGATTTCACGTACAACAGCTGCTACCACTCCACCATCAGGATGGCACCATACGGGGCGTTTTACGGCCAACCTTGCAGATCTCCTTTGTGCTGGATAGACCCTGGGGAGTCAGCACTTGTGGGACCGAAGATGGTATAGGCCATGATAGAGAGGGTCCAGGTCATCCAGGAGTGGATGAGGAAAGCTCAGAGCTGGCAGAATTCTTATGCTGACAGGAGTCAGAGGCCACTAGAGTTCGAGGATGGCGACCACGTCTTCTTGCACATCTCACCTTGACGTGGATTACAGAGATTTGGCCGAGGCGGAAAGTTGTCTCGACGCTTCATCGGATCGTTCCAGGTCCTCATTAGGATTGGCGAGGTAGCTTATCACCTGGCTCTACCACCTCAGTTGCACCGTGTGCACGACGTCGTCCACGTATCACAGCTGAGGAGATACGTGCACGACCCGACGCATATCATTGGCCATGGGGAGCTGGACGTTGATGATGTGGAGACTTTTGCGGAGGTCCCGATAGAGATCGAGGATCGACAGGAGAGGGTCCTTCATGTACAATCGATTCCTCTAGTTCACATCATATGGAAGCACGAGATTCTCCTGGAGAGCACTTGGGATCAGGAGGCTCAGATGCATGATCAATACCCACTTTTGTTTACCTATTTATGATAAATCTTTATGGGGACATAAATCCCTAAGGTGGGAGTAATTTAAAGACCCGTAAAATTAATGGAAATTGTTTCTTAATTTTCTTTGGGATTTTACAAGAACGCAATTTATGACGGCACTTGTTTCTGAGGCTTGGTGTGCCCAAAATTTCTATCTAAAGTTTAGCTCGGGTATGTTCAGTGAACGAGCGAGCGAGAATTTCTATCCATTGAACTCATGCTCGGAATCAAATTCCGAGGGCACCGATGGAACTGCAACGCCGGTAATTGCTTAGAAACACATTTTTTGGAGTTTCATTTTCACGAGGGAGGTTGATAAAAATTTTGGAAGTAAAAATAAAAATTTAACTTCAATTTTTATTTTCTCTAAGTGGATTTAAGCTTTGTGTGGATGTTTGGTAACTACCCAACTTCCCCTGGGAGGTTATGAGGGTGGTGGGGCCCACACGAACCCCACCCCTTCACATTCTTTAACTCCCTCAACTCACAATTAAATTTGATAACTTATGTTTTAATAAATTATGATATTAATGAAGTGTGTTTAATGTGAGTGTTTGAATTTCAAACTAATGTCAAGTTAATAAAATAAGTGTGGGCTTATTTTATTAAGGGTTGTTTTCTTGTTGTGGAGTCTTTGGGAGAAAAAGGCTAAGGAACTTGAGGAACTTCTTTGTCTTCGACTAAGAACGCGAAGAACACATCGATCTCCGACAAAGAATGCTGAGTCCTTGGAAAACGACTACGCGATGCCGTATACTGCGACGCCGACGACGTATTCTTTCACGACATCTCTTTCTGCGATGATCTTTTCCATGAAAAAACTTTGTTCATCTCGTTATCAATGTAGGGGTTTGTTTAATTTTTGTTCGTGATTACTACCTTGATGTTCTTCATGAAATATGACCAATTGATATCGATTAACGAGAGGGGGCCAGACCGCAAAAACAAGGCCGACCTACCTCTCATATCTATGTTGTTGATTCTAATGTGGAATAGACCGAGAATGGCGCGCTTTCGTCGCACCGCGCGGGATCGTGCGACAAGGAATGTGTGGCGCCATCGCGCCGCGCCATAAAATCGAACAAGGACGCGACGCCGTTGCGCCGCGTCAAAGAAACCCGAAGACACCGCGGCCGGAGCGGGCCCGCGGAGGAGGGGCGCATCGCCATCGCTCTATGCTGGACGAACCAAGGTCACAGCCGGTTCAGGGCCGCGGCAGAGCAGGGTGACCGACGACCGGTTCCGGGCCGCCGGCGTCAGAGTAGGGGGGACCTGTCGTCGCCGGTCCGTGGCGGCAGAAGCCGGCCGGCCAGAGCAGGCCGGCCGGACAAGGGAAGGCCTGAGGTTACGAACCCCTGGCGGCCAGCTCAAGCCCCCCTATAATGGGGGCAGCGGTTACAAAGCCAGGGGGCAGCCCCCCGCCCCCCTCAACGGCTCGGCCGTTTGGCCGAGCGCCTGGCCAGCACGCCCAGGCCGGGTCGGCTGCCTGGCTGGTCCGCCAGGCCAGGCCGTGCCCAGGCCAGGCCGTGCCGGGCTGCGCCCAAGAGGGCTGGACCCGGACCCGGTTCGGGTCGACCCGGTTCGTCCCGACCCTGGGGGTATCGGGCTGGGTCGGACCTGACCCGAACCCCTTAATACCGAATCTCTTCTGGTCGGACGCTCATAACTTGTGCTATAGGCCTCCGATCGATACACCGTCAGTTGCGATACAATCATTGGATCGAGATGGTAGTTTCGGTATATCGCACTAAAGGATTCAGAATACTTTGAGTTCGGCCGATTTGGTTCGTACATGAAACCAACCGGGCCCTCAGAGCGGAAACGCTCATAACTTGAGCTTCGGACGTCCGATTGGCGTACCATAGATTTTGTTGGATTCTTCTATGTGAGACGGATATTTTGGCTTACTTTTCCCGAGGTTTGGATGCAGGTGGAGTATGGCCGTGTTGGTTTTGACTTAAAAACCAATCGGTCCCCTGGGTCGAAAAAGCCAATAACTCTCAGACCGGGTGTCCGATTGACGCGCCTTCTGCGAAGTTGAGTTCCTGTTGACGATACGAAACTTTTGGATAAATCAACTCTGGAATATGTGTCAGTTAATGTATCATCCTCTCAGCTCGTGGAGCGGACCCTCCCGAACAAGCTTGTTGTGTGCGGGAACCATAGTGCTGGCTGTGACTGCGACAACGACGACGACTGTACAGAGATCCTCAGTGGATTCGACGGCGACGACTACAGCACTCAGCGATCCTTTGTGGATCAGTGATACCGATCTTGTGTGGGTCTGATCCTGTGTGGGTCAGTGCTCAGCGGTTCTGTGTGAGCCAGCGCCTACAGATCCTGTGTGGGTTCGATCTTGTGTGGCTCTTTGCGGGGGTTAGTTACCTATCGATTCTTTGTGGGTCAGATCCTTTGTGGGTCATTGCGGGGGTTAGTACCTATCGATCATTTGTGGGTCCGATGTCTTAGATGAATCAGTGGAAATATTTGATCATCTCTATCGTTATACAAAGATGTATACTTGTGTCAGCCGAATACTATTTTGCTTTCCTATGTGGATTGTGTTGTGCTATCCTATGTGGATTTACGTTTTTCTTTCCTGTGTGGACTCGGTTGTACTTGGGCTCGGATGTTGGAGTGTACTGGGTTTGATGACTTAGGTATATATATGGGAATATACCTAAGAAGAGTCGAATGTTACTTTTTGATTGTATCTTTCCTTTGTGGATTATCCTTTGTGGATTCTGGGAGACCATCGGGGGTCTCGGGGTCCCTACAGAGTAGCTTATACTCACCCCTACACGGGCTATGCCCGCACTACGTTGTGTTTGTTGTAGACGACGGACAACGCTGATCGTGGTTGTGGCTTGCAGAGCAGGATAGTACCTGGAGGTAGACCACTGGGCGGGACATTCTCGGAGCAGATGGCTGGACCCGAGGAGCTGTGGAGGCTATCTGTACCCACCCTTCCGGTGGGATTTCTAGTGGACAACTTGACGTTGCGGTTTTACTTTTCTGTTGTTGTTTTCCCTTCCAGTTGTACATTACTTTCAGTTTCGGTTTGTATATTGGACCACTTACTTTTCTGCACTTACTGTTGTATCCAGTTTTTACTTAGTGTTTACTTTTATTTCTTGCTTGCTCTGTGGTGTTTTTTTACGTTACAAAGGCAATGCCTTCCCATTTTACCGGGATTTATGCCTTGGTTCAAGTCGCCAGCCCCTGGCCTATGGAAGGAGGGCTTGGGTTAGTCATGGCACGGGCCCCGAGGACGGGTCATGACAGGAATGATCTTTTGATGAAGATGGTTTTTTTGTGGAAGGAGTGGTAGAAGACACAATCAGTTGTTTCAACTATGTTTGAAAAATGGAATGATTCAGATTGATCATTTTCCTGATCATCCAATCATCATATTTTTACACATTTTTACTTTTGACCTCTTTCAATTTGCACCATTCCTCTGGATTGGTAGCTGTAACACATGCTACTTAAGCTGATGAAATTTTCAATTTCACTTTTTCCGAGTATACCATCTTTTGTAGAAGGTCTTTGAAAACAAAGAACTCGTGAATGGGGTGTCACAACATCTAATGAAAGGGAAAATAATTCAGAAGATCTTCATCTATGTTTTTATTTGGATTCTTAAGCCTTGGAAACTAAACCAAATAGTTTTCTAAGGTTGATATGATGTATCCTATAACATGTTCATTCATGAAAGATTAAAATTTATTATTTAAATTTTCAAACTATTTCCACCTTTGATCCCTTTGATAATCTTCACAAGGCATTCATTATTGTTGATGCTCAGGAGGTGGAGCCCTTCAGTATGATGATGGTATTGAAGTAGAAGCCGGTATAGTTGCCTGCTGGAGATTGAATGTAGCAGCTCCTGCCTTTCCTATCCTCCTCCCCAGGGCTGATGAAGTTACATTAGTTTTAGCCTAAGTTTCTATAATATAGTCTTCTATCTATTGAGTGATTGATGAAAGGTCTCGAAACCCTCCAGTGTATTTTACATGGATTAATGGTGTGAATAATTCATCACACATATTTTCCACACATATTGGCAGTAATTTTTCTTGAGGGAGTGCTAGACGTAAGGAATATATTAATCCATTCCATCGTGAAATGAAATCTAAAACTCTTTCAATCACACTTTTTTTATAATTGGTAATATAAAAAAATTTCTTCTTTGGTAGCCTTTAGCTAAATTGGATAAGGAATTTCTAACGGAGATATTCCCATCCAATAATTGATCGTGTTTGCAAACTTGTATACTAGACAAAAGCTTGTCCTTATAACAACTGCACGAATCACCTAAGCCTAACTACTTCTAATTGTTGAGAAGATCCCATCATGGGATCACAATAAGAAATAAAATATGTTAAGTGTTGTTCTAGATCTCTCGAACCATTAATGATTGGGATGGTGGTATTCACAAAATTTGTTGGGGGAATAATTGCATCCACCAATTCAGGTTAAGATCTCTTTTTTGGATAAACTGGTCCATGTCGTTCCTCCATAGCTTCCAATAGAGATGTTAATGCCTCAACAGTGTTCATAAGAATTTGGCGAACATCTGAATGGGCTTGGAACTATGCAGGTATAGCAACTAAAGCTTGATCTGGTGCAGTGACCGGTAAAACCACTAATGGTGGTGCTCATATCTACCATGGATAAACTACACAAATATTTCTATCAGGATGTATATGGACCTTCCTTGATTTTGTACCCAATAGAGGGAATTCATTATCCACATCTGTAGTTACAACAAATCGTCTTTTCTGAGGAGATCCTATAGGATTTTCAAGTTGAGGACTTTCCTGGGGAGTACGTCTAGCACAAATTTTATTTCAAAGTAACTCTATGTTGAGTATTTTCAACTCCTTAATTTCCTCTTCTTAATGTGAAAATATTTATTCAAGTGAAATAGATTGACCATCTCTAGTGGAACGGTGTGATGAAATATTACTTTTTTCCTTTCCCCTCATTATATGCCTTTTGGAGATAGGGGAGTTGGTTATTTGAAGGCATACCTAGATACTAGGTAAGCCTATGATTTTAGGTATGCACACCTTCTTCATTTTCCTTGGTGTATACTTCATTATGGACATGAATTTCAACTTCTAATTCAATTTAACTGGACTTATTTTCTAGAGGATCTTTTGTAATGGTGTTAATAACATTATCTCACACAGAATGCATTGATGGAATTATGTTAGTGTTTCTTCTAGATTGCCTCCCTTGGTATATTCCATGTGACTCAGTTCTCCTGTATGAAGAGTTACATGGAATTGTTTGTAGGATAGTAAGTCTAATAGAATCTTTGGATAGTTCATTTGTACTTTTTCCTTTTGTCTTGTTCTTTAATCGGAAGAAAAATGACTTTCGCTTAAGAGGGGATTGCAGATGTGAAAACGCCCCCAGCCTTGTAGGTTGGGGTTGTTCCTATTATTCTTCTTCAAATAATTGAACATTGTTTAATTAATTTGGAGGTTAAATTAAATGATCCCCCATCCTAGAAATATTGGGTGATTCTTGAACTTATATGGATGAAATTCCTGCAACCAGTCTTCTGATTTTGTGGATTTTGTTCCGGAAATTAGTCGGATGCATCATCCGACAGTCACTTAAATCACCTGTTTCAGATGATCGTTGTACTATTTCAGTCATTTCTATTCTCTGACTCCTGACATCTTCTATGTGAGATTCCTTCTCAAGATTCTCATATTCTTGATGTAAATGTAACTCAACAACTTCTTTTCTTTGGTCCGGATTCTGATGAAAATTGGTTAAGGCAAGATCTTGACCGTACATTTGATAAAATAAAAAATCTATTGATAGTGGCTGACTGTGGGCAATAAAATTTCATGAGACCACTTTTTGAAGACATTACTGATTTTGGAGTGCAGTGAAATGCAATTCTCTGAATGCACCCCATCCTCTGATATGAACACTAGATGGGTAATCAGAAATTAACTATTGTAGCCTCTTTATAGCATTGATACATGTGCACTGAACATTTTTCTACTATTTTTCAACCTCCCATTGCTGGGAAACTACGAGAGATTCCAAGTAAATTTGGAAATATAACCCTTATATCACCTTTATATGATTTTGATATTCATAATATGGTAGTACTTTGGTTTTCAAATGATGAATATTTTTCCATATGTTGTTGAGAATGTCATTAATTCAATATTCTGTCATCAATTCTGGAATGTTATACTGTGAATTTTCCAAAGGCCAGAACATGAAGGATATTTATCCTTTATCTAATTGTTTCCTCATGTTTAATATATCTTCATAATCATTTACTAGAGATTTCTACACTTGATCTGACCAGAGTGGATGCTCTGTATTAGAAGAAAAATGACCAAAAAGATGTTAAGAGAATGATCATTCCCTTAGGATGTATTCGGGTTGAGAAAGTGTTTTACCTGTAAATAATTAGCCATCAGACATGACTGGATTTTTATTTTCATGTACCTTAAGATAAGAGGGATTTCTCATCTTCACATTCTCAATTATCGAATTGTCTTGACAATGTGAAATACTACTACAGAGAGGACTTTCGCAGTGAATTCCATCATGGGTAGGATCACCTCAATAGATTATTGAAAGGGATAAATCTTCGAACGCCATGGTTGTCTAGCCACACAGAGGGTTTCCGTGGCTCTCATATGGAGATAGGAACTATTGATTGACCGAATTTTTATGAAGTAGGCCTTCTGGATGAAGTGTCTGACGAGGAACTTCATAATTGAAACTTCTACTCCCATAATATGGTAATGAGAGGATAAGATATTGAGCATATAAAGATAATGTTCTGAGGGATTCAATAACATCAGTACTAAGAAGAGACACATCGCAGCTTAACTCTTGATTTTCCAACAATGTTTGGTGATACTTTTTCTTTGATGTTCTCTTATACTTAGTTGGGGCCACATGCTGGGAGAAGTGATTATCATGGTCAAGGGTATGTGCCTGCCCTGGAGTGGTTAATGTAATGGAATGATTACCTCTAATTAAAAAGGGTGTATGTTCAAATCTCTTTGTCCAAATTATATGGGGGAGTATTCCCGATGACCCTCCTGGACAAGAGTAGAGGTGTATATCTTCTATGTGATGGCAAAACGATGTTTCATCTCTTGTGCGGGGACATATTTATGTGTGTGTTCCCTTGATACTTCTGAAGTTGATAAAATATCCATAGACATTTCCAGAATATGGGCAAGGATTTGCCTCTGTACTTTCACCATTGATAGATTTTTTTGGTGAATTCAGCAATTGAAACAAGAATATAAATCCATTTCGTATCATGGTTAGGTTTTTGTGCCTACTACTTTCCTCCTTTTCATTTAAATGGGTATTGACAGTACTCATGCATGGGGTAGAGAGTTGGGTCTGCCCCAATTTTGTCATTGGAGCTTTCCAACTGAATTCTCCATGTGCTACCAAACAACACTGTTGGCAGGCTTGATGAGAATTGGTAGGTGTATGTGCCTGCTGGATATTTCTTATCAAGTATGGTTGATGAACAACCTTCAATACTGGAAGGTGAGACTGCTGATAGAATTGGTGATTGTAAACAGGTGTATGTTCCTATTTACCAGTTTCCACTACATTAGATTGGAAAAATTATTTAAATGTAGTCAGACAAGCCTACTGACTGGAAGATTACTTGTAAATAGGTGTATATTCATTTTCACGGTACTCCACCAGGTTTATCTGGTGGGATTAGTGGGTTGAGGTCAGACGAGTCTAACGAATAGAAAAATTAGGATGGATGAGGGTATGTTCCCGCTCGTTACTTACCATCAAATTAAATTGATTGACTTCTCTGGAGGAAGCAGAGGTGAGAACCTGCTCCCTGTTAACCGGATGTTCTCCCTGGCGGTTCGTATTGTGTTCCCAAGTCTAAGAGACCTAGGCCTAATGTCTAGAGGCAACACCCCCACCATTTTGGGGTTTCACTACCGCTCGATTCTGGTGGCGACTTTTGGTGGGAGTCCTCAGTATGGACTCCTGTATTCTTGAATTGATGCCTTGATGGACCTCTTGATCCACCTCCCTATAGTATGGGTGGGATTTATTTTTGTGTTCTAGGGATAAAGACCCAAAATGTTTGGTGATAGTGGTTGGCACCGTGTTCTTCTTGATCAATGGTCGCCGTTGGCCAGATGATTGAGGATTGTTGTTGACTTGGGGGGTCTATCGAGCACCCTCCATAGTCGGGATTGTACCATGCATGCAATATTCCTTTAACTACACATTAGTTACCCAGTGTTGAAGACACTGGGTTGGTGATGATTTCCTACCCATAGATGGAGATCCATCTTAAGTAGCGGTCGGAAGTTCACATATGTTCTCTTGTAGAAAGCCATTCATTGAATTGAAGGGAGTTCTGTGGAAAATATGAACACAAAAACAAGCTCTATTAAAACAACATGTTTTTAGATGGATACATGTGTGATTAATTCGTTTTTATGGCCTTCCTTTATCAACTGATAGGGGCCTAATAGGTGGGTAACATTATTAACTTGGTTATGGATTCACGTCGGGTTCACCATTTTTTTTACGTAGTTCCTTGAAACATGTGTTCTAGTTTTAAGAATCACTATTTCTAGGTGGTTTCCATTGGATTAATTCTTGGAACTAGAAAATTCCAATAGTTATTTATCCCAAGAGGACCTACGTTACACATGCAGTTTTTTGTTATGTTTGAACTTTACGATACTTAAGAACTTTAATTGGTCGAGAGGATGGGAGGTCAGACTCATCAAACCCTTTTAGGGGGAATTATTGTCTACTTCGGGGCTCTCTTTGTAAATTTAAGATATTTTCATGAATAATTATTAATTTAATAAGTATTCCATAAGTATCCCTTTGAGTTCCCAATCAATTATTAATATGAGTAAAATTTAGAATCATCAGTATGCATTCATGGATCGTCATTATGGATAATATCTGTATGTATTTAAGGTTTTCCATCAATGGTATCATCTAATATAATATTTATAGATTCTTTTACTCATCGTTTGTGATGATACTGTTTTTTAATCCACTCAGTGGGGCACTTTGGAATTCTATTCTAACCTAGGGAGACGAAGGTTTGGTTTTGATTTTGGGATCATGCCAATAAGATAGGAAACCTTCATATACTTGTGAAAGGAATCAGAACCCTAGTATTTTAGTGCCGCATAAAAGGACACATTATACCTTTTAAGGTCATGTGATAAGGACCTCTAGGAGAAAGGTTCTTGGTAAAAACTTAGTGTGGGTCTTATGCTGAGTAGCCCAAGGAACATGGAAAGGATTTGTTTTTACAAGTAAGATGAGACCCTGTTGGTAATATGGCCTAAGGAGAACATGGTTTATTTGAAGTGTTGGGTTTGAACATCATGGAGGCCTCCTACGTATTCCATATGGATGGGAATCAAATCCCACATGGTTCGATATGTCACATAGGAGATTATAGTTGGTTGAGAGAGATGAGTTTGTGATAACTTCTTCAAAAGGACGACTTAATGATTTGGGGATTAATTTGGGGATTATTTCTAATGAGGATGCCCAGATTAAAAAAATTTGTATTGGGATTCCTGAAGTGGAGGTCCAGTGATCTCAGGCCTTGAGAAGGCTTCCTACGTATCCTGGTTATTGTAACGCCCCGACCCCAGTTACCCAGAGTCGGTGCATTATTACATAACATTGGCATGATCAAAAGAAAGATCAAATCTCGAAAGACCGATTGGTTTAGTAGCCTTGGAAACACTAGATATATTCATAAGTTTTACATTACATCATAAAATGAAAAACTACTACAACAACATAATATTTCCACAATCCACACTATTAACCCCTCATAAAATCCCTGCAGGTCATTAATAACTTACTTCTTCACATCCTGGGAAAAATAAAACATAGAAAAGGGGTGAGCTCAAATGCCCAGTAAGGATAACAATATAGCGAAAACTTTCATAAATAAGAATAAACATTTAAGGCAATGTATAACTAAAACAAAAGCCTTTTAAATATGAACTTTCAACATGGTATGGCATAAATAAAATGAAATAATGCCATTTACTTATTCACATGGATATTCTACTAATCGAATAATAACATGCAAAAATCAATAACCACTTTCATAATGTTGGAATGCATAATGCTGAACTTTAATTTCTTTGTCAAGGCCTCATCCCAAGACCTTGGGGCTAACTGTAACCGGAACCCAACCCGGAGTGCCTCTAATAACCGGACACCAACCCGGAGTGCCTCTAATAACCGGACACCAACCCGGAGTGCCTCTAATAACCGGACACCAACCCGGAGTCCTTCTAATAACTGGAGACCAAACCGGAGGGCTTAATTTTACCAGTCCCTAACCTGGAGGGCTTACTTTTACCAGTCCCCAACCTGGAGGGCTTACTTTAACCAGTCCCCAACCTGGAACATACTTTTCCAACACATTCATATGAAGTAAAGGTTGAAATATAACATAAACATTCTTATTGGAACTAGCATACTAAATGTCAATACTTTACTCATAAATCATGAATGCTATATAAATGGCACATCCACAGTAAAACATATCACAAAACATTAATACAATATGGAAGTTTTGTATCATAATAAATCAACTTCAAATAAGCGTAAAATCCGTCAAAGGATGTTGACATAGAAGAAATCAAAACACTTTTTAGAGAAATATCTCTTTCTATTTTTGAAACCATTTAAGAGCCATATAAAATAAAACATTTTCTTGAAAATGTTCATATAAGCTTGTAAGGGAAGATTTGACGATTTTATAACGGCGGAAAATAACCGCACCCGCCGTATAAGTTAAAAAAAACATTCTTATCTTAATTCTGTCGAAAAGGTTAAAAGCACCTTGTTTGGAAAACGACGGAAAGATTCCCTTATAAACCTCTTATAAAAAGTCAAACAAGGGTATAAATGACTTTAACCCATATTCTTTTAAATATTAGAAATGTTTTGAAATACATTTTGAAGAAACATGGACGTGGATGATAACAAGGTCCCAGTAGATAATTATGTATAAACAATCTCGGATAATGAAGAGATTGTGAAATAAATCCTTACCTTGTACTTTTACTTGGTTGGGGTAGGTTAACCTCCTGTATAATGGTGAAATAATTGTTATTAAATTATGCAATAATCATATACATTAATATGATATCATATATGATCTTTTAATATTGATTTGATAATAATATCTTAGTATTATCGTTGTTTCGGGTGTTAACTTACTTGTTTTATTTTATATGTTTTGTTACATAAGACATGTTTGTAAAGGATAGGTTTTATATTATTCATATCCAGAATGATATCAAGTCCTTAAACATCATTTTTTAAATCATCAAATGATAATTATACTTGAATTGATACGATGGGGAATGAATCTCATCACGTTCGTGGAGATGGTAGTCCGTACGTACGCACGAGCGACAATATCATTCTTTTGATATTAAAATAATATATAAATGGATGGTATATCATATATACAGAATCATTAACATGTTATATTTATTATTTACATGAGTTACACATCATTATTATACCCATCCAAATAATATTATATTGAATAACAATTACACCACGACGTGGAGACGGTAGTCCGTTCGTACGCACGTATGGTGACATGTTATTCAAAGGGTGGATAGAATACTGAATATGGTTGTACCATATTTATAATAAAATCACAGTATATATGAGATACTGGATTTATTATTTTAGAATGGTAAGAACAAAGGAAGAAGAAGTGGAAGAAGAAATGAACTTGGAGAAGGGTGGTGAAATCATTACCTCTTCTTCGGGTTCTTCCTTTTGATTTGATCAAAAGGGCTCCTTAGGTTGGATTTATGATCAAACTAAGGCCTCTAGGTTGTAGTGAGGGATGTTGGGAGAGTATTTGGGCAGAGTTTGGCCGAACCAAAAGGCTTTGAAGGTGTAAAGAAATGAGAAGGAGGAGTGCCCTTTTATAAGAGGGGTGAGGGGCACCTTTGGAAAAGCTAGAAATATTAATTTATAATAAATTCATATTCGGTTTCTAATGGCTCCAAAGCTGATTATTCAAAGGTTAAGGTGGGGATAGGTCGAAAAACACTCAACAAATAGAATTTAGACAGGTTTGGGTACTTATATTAACCTTATCTTTAAGTATTAACTCTAAGTTAATTAGTTTCACTTTTACAATGTCTCTTTGTATTTTTATATAATATGGTTAATAAACTTACTATATACATCCAAGAGACCCCCAAGTGGTACATTAATGATGAAACTATCATGATATAAGTCTCTTAGCCGAACCTTAGATTTTTAGGAATTTAATATCAATTAATAATATAATATTTGTTTTAAGAACTCTTTTATGTCAATTTTGACACTATTCAATAGTTGATTTTTGTGAAACTCATAACAGATTGATTACTTCGAAAAAGGTAAATTAAATAAATCCTAATATATCATATTATCCTATAAAATTAGTTTAATTCATTAAAAGTTTCATATTATATTTATTTGGGTATTTATAATATCAATTATTTTAATTTTTCACTATTATAGTAATTACTGCATCATCATTGTGTCATAAATAAAATACATTATTTAATGTATAAAAATTATAAATAAAATCTCATTATGTAGGAAATCTTTTTATCTTACTAATGAATATTTATAATCTAAAATCCAACATATATAACCCTATGTTACAATTGTTGTTCAAAAAGATATATGGTTGTGTCATTTTTGTATTCATTTTAACTAAATTAAAATAAAGTGTCATTATCACTTACAAGTGGATCCATGGGGTCCCAAAATAGACCCAAAGATTTCCATGGTCGACCATGTATCAACCAATAGGGTTAAGACACGTTTTAGGGTAATTTAGTATTATTATAATATTATTTTTTAACCCTTATTTACCGGATTTACCCTTAACCATGGTAAATAAAATATTTACCGCAGAAATTATTCAAAATGTCTAAAAATAAAAGTTACCTATTTACACAATTTGAACATCCTGATTCCAAATATGGAATCCATTTTCCTAAATTCAAAACACATAAGTGGCAGAAATTAATTTAAAAATAATTCCTGCTGTCAAAACAAAAAGCGTGTTTTTAAGAGATAATAACTATCAAAAGATTGACACTCGTTTATGTTCGGTTTAATTGTAAAATTATGTCCAATGACCAACATTATATTAAATGGTAAAAATATATTCTAAATATACTTTAAAACCACTCAAATTCATAATTTATCACTATTAATTATTTTGATTAAAAAAGTTGTTTTTAATTAAAATTTAGTAATTTTCACTATTCATCAAAATATGAAAGTTATCCGAAAAGTACCAAAATTTCACCTTAGGCTAAATTAGATATTCCGAATCCAAAAATGAAGTCCATTTTGAAATATAAAATATATATAATTTTAAAAAGTATGTATTACTATTCACAACGGGTAGTTTAATTAGTTGTGGTGTGTGTTAGAACTCGAGGTTGCGTACAACACACACTATCGCATTATTCGAAGGGAAACGTACCGTGGAAGCTTGGGGTGTTTCATTTTAAATTTTTGATGTCCCCATTTAGTCAAAAAGTTTAAAATATTGTATTTAAAAAGGTTTCACTATTAGAAGTTGATAAAAGTGAAATACTGAAGATGAATCTGGTCTTGCATTATGACTAAGAAACTCATAATAGGGATTCTAAAATTATAAGGATTATATAAAGTTCAAAATGTAGTTAATACTATTCATGACCTCTTTTAATGGTGTCATTGAACTCGGTGTTGCGTGTAGTTCAAGTTATTGAATTATTTTTAAGAAATAACACACTCTGAAATCCTGGGGTGTTACATTCTCCCCTCCTTCAATAAATTGCGTCCTCGCAATTTGAAATTGTTCTTCGAAAATAAAAGGTTGAAAGTAGAAAATATATTTGTGGGAAAACCCACATCGGAAATTGGGTTACTAAAATTTAGTCTTAATATGAGGAAAAGAGAAATGAAAGGGTCACCACCAAATTATGATCTCGATTAGGAGAACATTGGTGGCAATTAGAGACATATAATTGGAGGAAAAACCTAAATATTTATAGGTAGTGATTGAGGTCATAAATCACAAAGAAGTATAAAATTGAGGTCCTTAAACTCATTAATCTATGATGATTTGAAGTACCATCGGTTCAACAAAATATAGGGTATTGGGACAACACATTTTTGACATTTCAAAATATCTTAGTTGAAATCCCACATCGAAAAATGAATTAATGAGGCCTCTATTTAAAATAAAGAGTGGAAAGTATGAAGATTACCGAAAATAACACATACTAGGGTTCCATGTAGGAAAATATGGATATGGAAGAGAAATATAACCATCAATTATCTGATGGAGAGTGGTAGAGAACATGGCAATGAAAAGGCCAACAACCCCAAAGCCATAAATTTGTGATGATTTAAGGTACCATCTAGGACAACATTTTTGTTCTAAGTTTCTATTATTAATGTTGAGGAATTTATTTATGAGATTGGCTAAGATAATAAGGAGATATACTTACTTTATAATTAGAATTTTACCCATTAATAAATTTCTACCACAAACTCATCTTTCACTCTAAATGATAATAGAACGTAATTTTTTTTTTCTATTTATACTATTCGTATAGGGTTCCAAAATAAATGAATTTATAATTAATCTACCAGATCTTTAAAAAAAACTACATTATTTAATTCAGGACATCTCGTGGGACAGTGGTAGGTGATACACCCTTGTCGCCCTTCGGTTGCGGGTTCAAGTCTCGCAGACTTGCCGGATGCGACGGGTTGCCGCCCGACCTCTGGGTTGTCCTGTTATGGCAATCCAAAATAATCCAATCTAGAACTATCCAAAATACTTCTGTCTAAACTCACAGTCCAACATTTATAAGGAAGGTAAACATAATATAGATCCTTTTTACCCCGTAATAGAATATGAACACCTTCATCAAGTATTACCATATTCCTTATTGATTACATTCATGCTCCCTTATTCCATATAGAATGCTGGATATACTTCATTAATCAAAAAATGTTTTAAACCCTAACAATGATGGAATATACAAATCATTAATCAGTTCCAAGGTAGTCAAGAATATCCAATATAATTTATCCAAAACAATCACATATTATTCCAAAATCACTACCTCAGTATCAGAACTATATTATGATTTATCATTCTCTCAACCATATATTTTCCAAAAATTTATCCTACTATTGAGTCACTTTTCTTTGTTCCACACAATCTCAAGTCCTTAATGAAATAGTACTGCAGTACAATCCTTATATACTCCATAATCATTATAACAAGTACATTGTTGATACAACACTCAATTGACATAATAAACATAAGAACTCTAATCATTCCTCTTCATCTGTGGTAGTATCATAACTTGATTATTATCCAATAACATCATTTGTGGCATAGTCTGATGACTGGGACATAGGTTCGCGTAGTGTCCAAACTCCTTGCAAATGAAGCATTGTACATTTGAAACCATTTTCTTACCCTTGCAGTCACGTACTTTGTGCCCTTTTCCTCCACACTTATAACAAACTCCCATTCCTTTCAGGCAAGTTCCAGGGTGTTTCTTTCCACAGTTACCACATATGAGAAAATTATTCTTTTCCCTCTTCCCTTTATCCATCTTTCTCTCTTCCATCCTTTTCTTCTCTTGCTTCCCTTCAAAGCCATAGGACTCAGTAAAATCTTTACTTATCTTATCAACACATGATATTATTTCTTCATATGATGATAATACATGGGAGACTATTTCTCTTATAAATTCTAGCTTAAGACCATGAAATATATGATCCTTCCTTCTCTTTGGATCATGTGCATTGCTGGAGTTCTCATTCCTTCTACTAGGCACCACTTCTAAACAATGGCATACACTAGATTAGTTTATGAATCAAAATACATAATCCCATACTTATAAAACACCTAACATAAATTGAACTATTTATAGATATAATCCATAATCATAAAAAAATATTTTCTTTGAGGAAGTATATACTCATAAACCCTTCATAATGATTTATAAAGAAAATGAGAGTTATCCTAAGCATATCCCCCGGGAGTGTCGTAACCAAGAGTGCAGTAAGGCCCGTTGTAGTGCACCAGTTCCCGTTCGAGTCTAGCTCAAAGCGGTGTTTTCGGGTTTTACCCCTAGGTACATCTGTGCCAGAGCCGCCTCTACCTGCTCGTATCCAGACAGGGATGTATTGCTCGGAAAACTCACAAAATCTCTACAATACCAAAATTCTAGGAAGTTCTTCTATACTAATCCTCAAAGTTCATCTTAGGTCTACGTGCTCTAATCAGAGTTTATCTAAATCTAGTTTCCAAGGTTTGTACTAAACTTCCTCTGATACCAACTGTAACGCCCCGACCCCAGTTACCCAGAGTCGGTGCATTATTACATAACATTGGCATGATCACAAGAAAGATCAAATCTCGAAAGACCGATTGGTTTAGTAGCCTTGGAAACACTAGATATATTCATAAGTTTTACATTACATCATAAAATGAAAAACTACTACAACAACATAATGTTTCCACAATCCACACTATTAACCCCTCATAAAAATCCCTGCAGGTCATTCATAACTTACTTCTTCACATCCTGGGAAAAATAAAACATAGAAAAGGGGTGAGCTCAAATGCCCAGTAAGGATAACAATATAGCGGAAACTTTCATAAATAAGAATAAACATTTAAGGCAATGTATAACTAAAACAAAAGCCTTTTAAATATGAACTTTCAACATGGTATGGCATAAATAAAATGAAATAATGTCATTTACTTATTCACATGGATATTCTACTAATCGAATAATCACATGCAAAAATCAATAACCACTTTCATAATGTTGGAATGCATAATGCTGAACTTTAATTTCTTTGTCAAGGCCTCATCCCAAGACCTTGGGGCTAACTGTAACCGGAACCCAACCCGGAGTGCCTCTAATAACCGGACACCAACCCGGAGTGCCTCTAATAACCGGACACCAACCCGGAGTGCCTCTAATAACCGGACACCAACCCGGAGTGCCTCTAATAACCGGACACCAACCCGGAGTCCTTCTAATAACCGGAGACCAAACCGGAGGGCTTACTTTTACCAGTCCCTAACCTGGAGGGTTTACTTTTACCAGTCCCCAACCTGGAGGGCTTACTTTAACTAGTCCCCAACCTGGAACATACTTGTCCAACACATTCATATGAAGTAAAGGTTGAAATATAACATAAACATTCTTATTGGAACTACCATACGAAATGTCAATACTTTACTCATAAACCTTGAATGCTATATAAATGGCACATCCACAGTCAAAAATATCACAAAACTTTAATACAATATGGAAGTTTTGTATCATAATAAATCAACTTCAAATAAGCGTAAAATCCGTCAAAGGATGTTGACATAGATGAAATCAAAACACTTTTTAGAGAAATATCTCTTTCTATTTTTGAAACCATTTAAGAGCCATATAAAATAAAACATTTTCTTGAAAATGTTTTTATAAGCTTGTAAGGGAAGCTTTGACGATTTTATAACGGCGGAAAATAACCGCACCCGCCGTATAAGTTAAAAAAAACATTCTTATCTTAATTCTGTCGAAAAGGTTAAAAGCACCTTGTTTGGAAAACGACGGAAAGATTCCCTTATAAACCTCTTATAAAAAGTCAAACAAGGGTATAAATGACTTTAACCCATATTCTTCTAAATATTAGAAATGTTTTGAAATACATTTTGAAGAAACATGGACGTGGATGATAACAAGGTCCCAGTAGATAATTATGTATAAACAATCTCGGATAATGAAGAGATTGTGAAATAAATCCTTACCTTGTACTTTTACTTGGTTCGGGTAGGTTAACCTCCTGTATAATGGTGAAATAATTGCTATTAAATTATGCAATAATCATATACATTAATATGATATCATATATGATCTTTTAATATTGATTTGATAATAATATCTTAGTATTATCGTTGTTTCGGGTGTTAACATACTTGTTTTCTTTTATATGTTTTGTTACGTAAGACATGTTTGTAAAGGATAGGTTTTATATTATTCATATCTAGAATGATATCAAGTCCTTAAACATCTTTTTTTAAATCATCAAATGATAATTATACTTGAATGGATACGATGGGGAATGAATCTCATCACGTTCGTGGAGACGGTAGTCCGTACGTACGCACGAGCGACAATATCATTCTTTTGATATTAAAATAATATATAAATGGATGGTATATCATATATACAGAATCATTAACATGTAATATTTATTATTTACATGAGTTACACATCATTATTATACCCATCCAAATAATATTATATTGAATAACAATTACACCACGACGTGGAGACGGTAGTCCGTTCGTACGCACGTATGGTGACATGTTATTCAAAGGGTGGATAGAATACTGAATATGGTTGTACCATATTTATAATAACATCACAGTATATGTGAGATACTGGATTTATTATTTTAGAATGGTAATAACAAAGGAAGAAGAAGTGGAAGAAGAAATGAACTTGGAGAAGGGTGGTGAAATCATTACCTCTTCTTCGGGTTCTTCCTTTTGATTTGATCAAAAGGGCTCCTTAGGTTGGCTTTCTGATCAAACTAAGGACTCTAGGTTGTAGTGAGGGATGTTGGGAGAGTATTTGGGCAGATTTTGGCCGAACCAAAAGGCTTTGAAGGTGTGAAGAAATGAGAAGGAGGAGTGCCCTTTTATAAGAGGGGTGAGGGGCACCTTTGGAAAAGCTAGCAATATTAATTTATAATAAATTCATATTCGGTTTCTAATGGCTCCAAAGCTGATTATTCAAAGGTTAAGGTGGGGATAGGTCGAAAACCACTCAACCAATAGAATTTAGACAGGTTTGGGTACTTATATTAACCTTATCGTTAAGTATTAACTCTAAGTTAATTAGTTTCACTTTTACAATGTCTCTTTGTATTTTTATATAATATGGTTAATAAACTTACTATATACATCCAAGAGACCCCCAAGTGGTACATTAATGATGAACCAATCATGATATAAGTCTCTTGGCCGAACCTTAGATTTTTAGGAATTTAATATCAATTAATAATATAATATTTGTTTTAAGAACTCTTTTATGTCAATTTTGACACTATTCAATAGTTGATTTTTTTGAAACTCATAACAGATTGATTACTTCGAACAAAGTCCATTAAATCAATCCTAATATATCATATTATCCTAGAAAATTAGTTTAATTCATTAAAAGTTTCATATTATATTTATTTGGGTATTTATAATATCAATTATTTTAATTTTCACTATTATAGTAATTACTGCATCATCATTGTGTCATAAATAAAATAAATTATTTATTGTCTAAAAATTATAAATAAAATCAAATTATGTAGGAAATCTTTTTATCTTTCTAATGAATATTTATAATCTAAAATCCAACATATATAACCCTATGTAACAATTGTTGTTCTAAAGGATATATGCTTGTGTCATTTTTATATTCATTTTAACAAAATTAAAATAAAGTGTCATTATCACTTACAAGTGGATCCATGGGGTCCCAAAATAGACCCAAAGATTCTCATGGTCGACCATGTATCAACCAATAGGGTTAAGACACGTTTTAGGGTAATTTAGTATTATTATAATATTATTTTTTAACCCTTATTTACCGGATTTACCCTTAACCATGGTAAATAAAATATTTACCGCAGTAATTATTCAAAATGTCTAAAAATAAAAGTTACCTATTTACACAATTTGAACATCCTGATTCCAAATATGGAATCCATTTTCCTAAATTCAAAACACAGAAGTGGAAGAAATTAATTTAAAATTAATTCCCGCTGTCAAAACAAAAAGCGTGTTTTTAAGAGATAATAACTATCAAAAGATTGACACTCGTTTATGTTCGGTTTAATTGTAAAATTATGTCCAATGACCAACATTATATTAAATGGTAAAAATATATTCTAAATATACTTTAAAACCACTCAAATTCATAATTTATCACTATTAATTATTTTGATTAAAAAAGTTGTTTTTAATTAAAATTTAGTAATTTTCACTATTCATCAAAATATGAAAGTTATCCAAAAAGTACCAAAATTTCACCTTAGGCTAAATTAGATATTCCGAATCCAAAAATGAAGTCCATTTTGAAATATAAAATATATATAATTTTAAAAAGTAGGTATTACTATTCACAACGGCTAGTTTAATTAGTTATGGTGTGTGTTAGAACTCGAGGTTGCGTACAACACACACTATCGCATTATTCGAAGGGAAACGTACCGTGGAAGCTTGGGGTGTTTCATTTTAAATTTTTGATGTCCCCATTTATTCAAAAAGTTTAAAATATTGTATTTAAAATGGTTTCACTATTAGAAGTTGATAAAAGTGAAATACTGAAGATGAATCTGGTCTTGCATTATGACTAAGAAACTCATAATAGGGATTCTAAAATTATAAGGATTATATAAAGTTCAAAATGTAGTTAATACTATTCATGACCTCTTTTAATGGTGTGATTGAAGTCGGTGTTGCGTGTACTGCAAGTTATTGAATTATTTTTAAGAAATAACACACTCTGAAATCCTGGGGTGTTACAGTTATAGTGGGAATCAGAGTACTCGTAGTTCCTTCCAATGAGTGTTTGTGCACATGTTGTGACCATCATGTATCTATAAGCCCATGTGAGTCATGTTTGGTGTGAGAAAAAATATGATGTGAAATATTCAACAATTACACTTCACACTTTTCATCCTCTGTTGATGGAAGAGGGTGAGGCGACGAGCCTTCCCTCTGTTCAATTTACATTGGACAAGGGTCCTATGTAAGGAGGAAGGGATGAAGGTTAGGGGCTTACGCTAGGATGGCTACCCATGGTAACAAAGAGCAGAGGGAGAGGGAAAGGGTAAAAAAAGTCCTTGTGCCCACCCCCTATGGTATTGTTTACCAAATAAGAGATGGGGGTGAAAGATTCCATCACCTCCCTGAAAATCTAGGGGATTACACCAAGATGGTTTCTAAAAAATTGATCCTGTTAGGGGAAGGGAGACTTCTCCGTTATTCTTAAAAAAGAAAGGTTGGAATGAACTGTACCTTCTCTACCAGATACCTAAGGTTCTGGGTCACCCCATTGAGAAGGGAGAGGCCATGACCCAACCCTCCTCCAAACCAGGAAGTTCCCAACCCTGTTTCTGGGAGAAAGTTCCATGTGACTGTGGATATAGAAACCAACAAACACTCTATAAATCCTAAACCCATTGTGAAATACATGTGGGAACCCTCTTACTATGGAAATACAATCCTAAATAGGAGACACACTGATATGTATTTCCCAGATATTTCATAAGTCATGAGGTTTTGGTGGAGGTCTCACCATAATCCCTTTCAGACAAATGAACCAATGAAGAAGAAGCCTTTCCATGAATAGATGAGGAAGGCTTGATGCCTTGTAGACTGATGATAGTAAAGAGAATAAGTGGATCAAATAGGGGTACCCAAGTAGAGAAGGGAACGCAAGTATGGTCACACAAGTATGATGGTGTGACCTGCTGTTCACTTAAGCGACAAACAGCTTGTATAGTAATACTTTGGAGATACCTTTCTCAAGCCATCAATAGTATTCACATGTGATCCATGAAGTGGGGCGCTTAAGTTACTGCGAGAGTAATGGGAGGCACAAAAGTATTTCTAACATAGAGAGGTTGGGTGCTTTAGGTGCTCAAGTGTTATGGTTTTCAAACACTAAAAATACTTATGCCCATTTATCCTACATTAAACCCACCGCTCAAGGTGTTGAAGAACAACCTCGAATGTTTTGGGAGAGTGGGGAAATGTACTAGGGAGACCAGAGAAGAAATTGGGCTTCAAGGAAATTCATTTGTAAAAATAAGGACCCCATGGGTCTATTTATTAGAAAATAAGAGACCTTGGGCAAAATGAGTTGGGCATGCAAGTGACCTACACACCAGATAGGGGCGCACAAGTACGCTACGTGACATATGGGGGTGCACAAGTAGGTTGTGCGCCGTCGGTGCTATTGCTTGACTAAGGTGATTCAAAATTCTTTCCTTTGAAAATATTTATTTTTTTTCTTCATGTATTTTCCCATTATCATTATACGGGGATTAAAGTTTTCATTTCTGGACTTTTTGTTGGAATGGAGTGTCAACAATATGTTTTTAGGGCAATCCATAAAAAATAGATATAAAAAATTATATTTAATGGAGTGGATAGCCTATAAGATCGAATGAACATTATTTCTTTTTTCATGAGGTAATGAATTAGAGGATAGTAAATAATTTATAACCATTACAAATTAATAATTATTTTTAATATATCACATATACCAATTATATTTATAGATATAAATTTCCATAAATTGAGTTAGTGAAAAATGAATCACATCACTTCATGGGGAAGTAGTTTGTTGTACACGCGAGCAACATTACTGTGTTCCTAAAAAATTTAATGTCATAAGTAATATTTTATATAATATTTAAATAAAAATATAATATTTTTAATTTAAATAAATAATTGTATCATTTATTTAGATTGGGTAATGGAAAAATGATTTCATTGGTTCGCGAGGCGGTAGTCCCACATTCACATGATTGATGGTTTCATTTACCATTTCATAGAATAGGATATCGATAAAGGTTATGAAATAAGAACAATAAAATACTAGTATAATGATGATACCAATGTTAATATATTGGTATTGTTTAGACATGAATGAATGTGGTATGATAACAATAAAAAAAATAGTTTTCTTACTTAAGATAGTTACCTTTTCTTATAAAAACATCTTTTGGATATCTTATTATGTACCCAAGGATTGGTCATTTGAGAATACAAGATAAACTTGATCCTATTTAATATATGGTTAATTTATATAGCTTCACTTGTTTCATGTATCCTATTGGATAAATCACATATCTTCTTAATCCCTAGAATATAGGGAGGTTACCCAAAGTCCTTCATGGAGAAACACTTTGTCAAATATTCCTTAAACCGTCATAAAGAAGGAATATAATTTACAATTATTAATATTTTGTCCGCATATACTACTTTGAAAAAAACTATACTCCTACTAAATGTCTTTGAAACACATGGGTCCCAATCATTCTTAATAAAATCCAATTCCTTTATAGATTTATAAAATTGAATGTTTTATGACCAATTTTATCACATTAATAAAATAATTGACCACTATAACTACAATACCATTATTTTATTTCCTATAGTTACAAAAATTTTTGTTTTGGACATATACAAATTCTTTTGATGGTTAACATTAACAAAATTAGTTTTGGAATTCATTTTTCCAATATCACAGCCGTCTTAAGATTTTGTGGAAAACAATTGATGAAGATAAACATGGAGAATGGGGATTATGAAATTTATAGTCAATGACTTTATGCGGTCTAATCACTTTACCCACTCCCCATAGATTATAGATGTTCAATTTACCTTCCATGTCTATCATTATCATAAATACCTATGTATAACCTATATGGTTTATATTAACTGCCATATCAATCGGAATCCCATCATTTTATTGATATTTGGAATCGATAGCAAAATACATGGTACATTCAAACATTCAACAAATGAGATATATACTAACAACATGTAATAGAGAGGATAATAATTGTTTACTGATAATGAGTCCCCATTATCAGTAACATGAAAATAATATATCTCTTGTTGACTTACATCCTTAACACTCATATGTGACAACATTGTCTTATGAACATCTACTTCCATAGGGGGGTATGTAATTGGTTGTTAGGACAGCTCTTGTGTATCTTGAGTATAAACCTCAATGAACTCAATTTACATCCACATTAATCCATGATTATGTTATACCTCCCATGAAATGTAACTTATCTTCAAATAGTTTATTTCTTGTATGAAGCATTGAATAGATATTATCCTCTAGTTTTTTGGGATAGTAGATAAAGATACAAATAATGTTTTGGTGTTCTAATTTATTTCTTCAGCAAGACTCAACTAAATCCCCACATCCCCATTTCTTTAAATGGGACAAAATGGGTTTCCTTCCACTCTTTAACTCAATGGGAATACTATTTTCTTATATATTTTGTACAATGTTTAGTTTGTATAATTTAATCTATATTTCATATCCCTAACATGATAACATAAGGCTTGGGTGAGTCATCATCATTCTTATGAGGTCTAACATGGTTTGGATCCTATTGGATTTGGTTCCCTAGAACCATGTTTTTTTTGTACTTTATAATAACGTATATTTAGGGTTTTTTAATATTATGAAATTATTTATCACATAATGATTTTTCTTATGCGTAACATTGTATTAGGTAATTTCCTAAGATTAATTATTGCACTAAAAGGACAAGCGGATCCCTAATATGATGAGAACCTTGAAGTGCTCTGACACTATTCATGAATCTATGTTCTATATCCAGATGATATCATTGTTGGTACACAAATTATAAAGTATATCTATGGAGGAAACTAATAGAACTATGAACCACCGTCTTATGGTGTACTCCCTTGGTGATATTTAGTCGGATATTATGAGAACAATATCTGACCATCGGAAACCCAAATTTAGAAGTTTCCTTGGATTCTCCTATCTATAGATGTTTGTATAGGTCCATAGACATTAAGATTACTATTAATGGATATTATGAGTCACACACTAAGATATATTGATGAAAACTGTGATGACAAATGTTCACAGTGATGTAGGATTTGTTAGGGGCTTTAAGAGTAATATTAAATTCATATATAATGTGATAAATGACTTATCCCTTCTATTCTATAATAGTGGATAATATCTTTGGACTTTTTATGGAAATGATATAGCCTAAATAAATCCATGGCCATAATGTTCTATAGGTATGTTCTATTACCGAAATATCAAGGAAATATATATCGAGCATATAGGTTGATGGCACTAGCATGCAACCAGATTGATTAGAGATATTGTGATAAAGGGATTATATTACATTGTAAACATTCATATGGGGTATCATTTCATTGATACATTAACTACTTTCTCAGTGGTTTCCTTTTCATGTTGCTATATGTAAGCCATGGACTTTAGGCAGGTCCATTTAATGCCACTAAGGCATCGGCCTAGAGAGTTACACAAAAAGTTTATCTCGTATCTTAGTTAAATAATTTATTATTTATCAAGATGAATAAATATTATTCCCATTCATGGTTTAATAATTATACATGTATGCATGATCACATTTCTTCCATCACTAGTTGTTCGAGAGAATATATTGTTAGTAATATAATTAATAAATATAGAGGAGGCTGGCATGAATGAGAATAATGGTCTAGTGGGAAATAATAGTATTGAATATTATTTTATTAAATAATATTTAATTATAACTCATATGTTGGGATCTTTCTAGGATATAATAATATTTATTTTATTATTTGACTAGGCGGGTTTTCTAATATTAATGAAATAAATAATGGAACTTGTGAAAATTATTTATTATTACCCTAGTGAAATAAATTTCGAGTTATGTTATTCTATTATTATCCAAGCGCTAAAATATGACTATTGTGTAGTGAAAAGTGAATTGGAGACAATCTCTCAAGCCTAGAGAGTTCATCCCTCTCTAAAAATACTGTTAAGAATGAGAGACATCTTCCACCATTTGGAAAAAAGAAATTTTTTTGAATCATTTGTCAAGGTGATCGAAGATAGAAATTGCAAGTAGAAGGAAAATCCATGCTAGAACCCAGAGACTCCTTCAGTGATATCCAGAGAAACATGGAACATGTTTCGATCACCGCTAGAGTTGATCTACCCTGGATCACTATAACTCAATGATGGTACAACTGCAGATATGTGGTCGAACACAACAATGATGAATGAATAACCATGGAGGAAATCCTCTTTATGTAAATTTATTATAAAAACTATGTTGCTCCTCTCTCTGGGTTCTAGGTTTCTCATCCATTGTATTATAACATTGATTCAATTATGTGAAAAATAGAATTCACCATCACATAGATCCTGGATTTTTCATTGTATATGGGAAAAATAATAGTTAGGCACTAGCCCTCCTGCACTTATACTACACCCTTAACATACAACTATTATGAGATCAAGGTTTATTACTATTTATAATTATGTAAAACAATTTGGCCTTTTGTGAATTTATCATTTAGTTTTTCAATTCAATTTTAATCATTCCTTATTAATCATAAGATGGGATCTGTTTCTTCCTCTATCATTTCACGTAGATCTAACAGAAATTATTAATTTTATGATTAAATTTAAATTGTGGATCTCATCTAGGGGTACCAAGTATTCTGTCTATGTAACACAATAATACACACCGTGTATTTATAAGTACATGCTGTGTAGTTGTGTTCATTTCAGCAGGAGTAGTAATGAATTTATTCAACCTGTGTTCATTAATGAAATGTGGTGTAGTTAATTCTTACACCATGTGTTTACAAGGATAGACTGGTGCATGGTTAGGTTGACTACATGTAGTGTGGCACAAAAGACATGGCGTGTAGTTCATTTTGGGACATGGTTTGGCTGTGTTTTTTATACATTCCCTACCTGACCGATGACCATGTAACACAGAGTCAACATAGTGTGTGGCCCACTGGACACATTGTGTACTCCATGATTTCTGATGTACGACTCAGATTCCGAGTCCCTAACAGTGTACTTCAGATACACAGTGAATAATATACACACCATTTAGATATGATTTGCACATCATCTACTTTTAATACATAGAAAATTTTAAAATTTATTTTATTATGTAACCCTAGAGACATTTACTTGTGTGTGGGTGTAAATTCGGGACATCCATGTGATAGGATTTGATATATATATATACTTATATATACATTTTTAACTAATATTTGTATAATGATCAAAATCATCACATCATGTATGATGTTTACTACATTTTTTATTCTAGGTTCATTATATATGTTACAAAGAGTAATTTTTATACAATTATAATACATGTTGTGTAGTTTGGGATTGTTATTCACATAGTTACCTCCTAGGTAAAATTTATGTACATGTTAAATTTGACATTTATTTATTTATTTGTTTAAAATTATAATGGATCAGGATCTCAAGGAAATCTATAAATGTTTTAAGATAAAAATATTGATTACTTAAAGATAATAATTAATGTATTCCAGCACAAATTTATCTTAAATAAGAAAAATTAATGAATAGAATGTTATTTTTATTAAATGCATAATTAGTTTCATGCGTGTAGATAATCATAAGCTAGACCCGACCATTATATGTGATTAGTTTCCTTTTAATTTATTATTAAATTAAATTATGGGATGGCATGCCTTATCTTCTCAACAATCTATAGGTCCTATGTTCCAATGATTTCATTTATGTAAACCACATTTTACCCCCTAGATAAATGTGAGTAAAAGAATATGAAATGAATGGAGTTCATAAGCATGTCGAGGCAGATCAAGTTAGGAGTTGAGGATAAACCTATCCAAGGAGATACAATGGTGGATAGGAGGAAATCTATAAACATGAACCTAATTAGTTCAAGGTATTTATCCCCAAGGTTAGTGGATTTTTTATCAACCTATAGATAAAATAACATTTTCGAAAAGCTCAATATCATACCCCTTATTTTATTTCAGTCAACTGAATGGTTATTCATTATTGATGTTTTTTTTTGCAATCACATAATCAATTAATTAAAAATCATTCAAGATGGAACTAAAATAAATTGTGTTATGTGTATGAAATATCTAAAGACAATGTTAATCACATATGTAATCCGACATTTTATTAACAAGCATGTGATGTTGATAATAAATGGAAATTTATGCATATAGGATAAAATCCATCAATAAAGTATGATGTTGGTATAATATTCTATTACAATAGTTATAATGGAACCATAGTTCAAAGTTGTTGAACAACCAAATTTAGGTTGCCTTCAATTATTTAGGAATTATAATTTGGGGTTCTAGGTTGACATAACTTGGTTAACATCAATGCTTGATAGATAGAGCAGGACATGGTGTAACTGAGAGGCAAAGGTTGAAAAAAAATTTAATGATTTCTGGATAATGGAGTCCAATAAATAGACCTACTAACTGTGATTTAATGTAGTTGGAATTAATAATTCATGCACAAAACCATTCAAGTTTCTTGACCATCCAATGTTCGTGTGATAAGAATTTAATAATAATCCATTCAAACTGAATGAAAAGGCTATAAAATATTCCTATTCCAATGGTGAGGGATATAGGGTTTGGAAAAAAAAGTGGAAGACTAATAAATATTTTATTTTATTTATTTATTTTTATGAGATACAAAAATTTAATTATACTCATATTATTTTTAAAAAAATAGAAAAAAATACATCAAAAATATCATTTGGATAGATACTCAAAAAAAACCTTCTCATCAGAAATAATTTTCAATAGTAGAAAAGGAACATATGGGTCATCCTTTTCCATGAAAGGAAACAATATGTGATATAAGAATCTTGACTATTTGTACTTGGAAATGAGGTGATTGATGCAGAGCACTCTCTGTATGAGAAAATCTGAATGATGCTACAAATGTTTAGTGTTACTTGCTATCATCCATGTCCTGTGGGATCTTGACGAAACATTAATAAATCGATGCTTATAGAATTATGTAACACCTTTTGGATCTTTATCAGGATAAGGTGAGAAAAGAGAGGTATAAGATCTCCAATTCGTTTTTCATGACTAAGCTTGGAGAGTCTACGCTATTTGGGACTCATGCACTCAATATTATCGGCTACATTGAACATCTAGACACATTAGGGATTAATATTCTGGATTTGATTCGTACGTATCTCATATATTCCTCATCGCCCAATACCTTATCTAGTTTTATTAGGAATTATATTATTAGAAAAAATGAGAAGAGTCTATCAGAACATATGACCAAGATTTTATAAGTGGATAAAGACATGGGGACTGAAAACTCATAGTCTTTAAGGGGAATAGGTTGATAAAGGACAAGGAAAAGTGGCCTAATAATAAAAAACAATCTGAATCCCCCAATAACCGTCCAACTAAGAATATGAAGATCCAAAGGCAGAGAAAGGAAAATTTGGTAGTATGTCTTGCATGTGGATGTCCGGACATTGGATGAGGAACTGCACCCCAAGGCAAGGGGAAGGCAAAGCTGTGTTTGTTATCAAGTGAAATCATTCCATTTCTGTACATTGGGTATTAGATATAGCATGTGGTTCTCATATATATGTTATAATCCAAAAAATAAATAGATTTCAGACAATTTCTAGTAGAGAGGTGGATCTTTGAGCTGCCTATGGTGCAATACTGACTACTCTTTCCATTGGTGACTACCCCCTTTTGTTTCTAACCAATATGATTTTGGTTTTACATGATTTTTATTATGTACAAACTCTTACCCAGAATATAATTTCTTCATCATGATTAGATACATATGGGGTTGTTTTCAAATTCAGAAATAAATGGTGTTTCTTTTGTTCAAGGACTACATATGGTATTGTGTGACACATTTAAATAAAATTCAATAAGTATTAAATTATGGATAAGAGTGTTGGAAATCGATAATTAAGAATTTTAACATGAAGCATATAACAACCAGTTTAGGAATCACTCTATGGGTCTTGTAAACGAGAAGTGTTTGATAAAACATTTTCATAAAGGCTATTTAGACTCTTCTGTTGTAAAACAAATTGATAAATTTCATGCTCGGTTACAATGGAAAATTACCAAACCACCATTTGGTGGACATGGTGAAGGAGCCAAAATGCTTCTATTACTGGTACAAACTAATGTGTGTGGACTATTTCAAGTATAAGCTATAGGTGGATATTCTTACTTTATAACTTTTACTAATGACTTGAGTACATATGGATATATTGACATAATGAGGTATAAGTCTATGTACACTAAGAAATTGAAGGAATTCATGAATTATGTAGAAAATAATTGTGGTAATAAGATAAATAATCATTTATTGGATCGAGGTGGAGAATTTCTTGAAAAACAATTCATCGATTTTCTACAGGAGTTTCAGATTCAATCTCAACTCACTCCATCATATAAACCACAATGGAATAGTGTTATTAAAAGGTGGAACCATACCTTGTTGAACTCGGTAAGGATGATGATGAGTCATATAGATCTTCCATTTTCCTTTTAGGGATATTCATTAAAAATTAAATCATAAACATTAATCCGAGTAATAACTAAAGCGAAAAATGGAATTCCCTTCATGCTATGGATTGGAAAGAAACCCATTTTATCACATACATGATTATGGGTATACAATTCCTTTATTATGGATTTATTTGGAAAAAAACTAGAACCAAGGGGAATGAAGTGTGTCCTTATTGGGCATCCCAAGGATATAAAGGTATACTAAATATAAAACCCCTCAGGAAAAAAACGATTTCTACTAGACAAGCTATATTTATTGAGCGGAAAAACATCCTAAAAATGATAGTGGGGGAAAGATTGTCATAGAATAAGTTGATGGTCATGACACACATGGGTTGGTATAGGAACATGTCTCATAGGTCTCCATGGAAGAAGTAGTTCCTAAAACACAAGTACTATGTTAGAGATCAAGAGAGGAAAGGGAACTAGGGAAATGTGGTTGTCTAGTGACTGAGGAAGGTGATTCATTATTGTTGGAAAATGAAGAAACAATTTCTTATAATTAGGCAGTAGAGTGATTAGAAGCTTCAAGATGGCTAGAATCTATGATTTCTTATATTGATTCCTTTTATCAGAACCATGTTTGGGTTCTGGTCGATGTGCCAGTTGATGTAAAGAATGTTGTATTAAAATGGGTATTGAATAGAAAATTGGACATGAAAGGTAAAGTAAGTACCTATAAATAAATTTTTGTTGATAAATGGTTTAAAAAACATAATTTAATTGACGATGAAGAAACATTTATTGCCATTTCTAGGTTGAAATCCATTAGAATAATATTTTACCTAGAAGCTTACCATGTCTATTAGATTTTGTATATGGGTTTCAAAACCAAATTTATTAACATGAACCTTTTGGAAGAAATATATATTTGACAAAACCAGAAGGGTTTGTGACACTAGGTCATTCCAAAATTGTTTTCCAGTAGTGGAGATAGATTTATATTTTGAAGAAATCATCTAGTTCATGGTGAATTTGATTTGATGAATCCATAAAAAACTTTGGTTTCACTAATATGAATGTGATCCATTTATTTTAAAATGGTTTAGTGGGAATGTGGTCATTATAGTAGTTCTATATTTTGATTAAATATTACATATTGGAAATGACATACCAATATTACAATCTATTAAGGACTGGTCTAACAAGTGATTCTCCATGAAGAACATAGGAGAAACATCCTACATTCAACGGATACAGATCATTCTTGATAGATCTTTGTTTCTACTTGGACTAAGCCAATGTACATATATTGACCAGATACTAATGAAATTTACTACAGAACAATCCAAGAGGGGATTATCTATAAAATCACATTGTTTACATATTTCAATGAAATTGTGTCCCAATAAACAATAGAAGAAGGGTAGAATGAGTTATATCTCATATGCTTCGGTGATAGGATCAATCATATATGACATGTTATGTTCCCAACATTATTTTTCCTATGCACTAATAATGGTAGGAAGATATCATGACGATCCAAGATAACATCATTGGACTAATATAAGGACTATCCTTAAGGATTTGAGAATAACTGAGGCTATTTTCCTAGTGTATGGGGTATATGGGACAATAGTCATTAGAGGGTATGGTGATGCTAGTATTCAAAAGGATCAGAATGATATGAAGTTGCAATAAGGATATGTTTTCTGTATCAACAGAGGTGTTGTGAGTTGGAAGAGTTCAAAGAATCTAGTTGTAGCTAATTATATAGAGGGATCTGAGTACATAGATGATTCTGATGCAGCTAAGGAATCTATATGGATTCATATCCCTTTTCAAGATCTTTCTTTGTTACCTAGCCGCAAATACCCCATCTCATTTTATTTTGATAATACTGTAGTGGTGACTCTTACAACATAGCCAATGTCACATCAACAAACAATGACTATATTTTTAAGTATCACCTCTTGAGGAGTTTTTTATAAAAGGGGTGATGTTTCAGTGAGTATAGTATCCACAAAAGATAACATAGAGGACCCCTAGACTAAAGTTCTATTTCAGTAGAAGCATGAGTATTATCTATGATCTAGCAGACGGAAGGTTGAGATCAGTTGGCTCAAGTTAAAGTTTAATTCTGTGGGAATTAGTGACTTAAAACCAAATTATTTATTAACTTATGATAACATATATTCATTTTTTTGAATAATAATAAATTTTGAATCACGTTATGATTATTCCTCTATATAACATTGTATGTGATAATATCCTAAGAGTAACTATCACAATAAAAGGTTGTATTGTATCCCTGAAATTATGTGAACCCTAAAGTGCTATAAACTATTCATGATTATATGATCCATAGATTGATGATATCATTTTAGGGACAAAAATGATACATCCTATCAGGGGTGGAGAATCATAGGATATTGAGGAACTATCTCATGGTGTACTCACTTGGAGATATCCTACAGGATATTATGACAACGATACCCGATATTAGAAAATCATCATTCATACGTGTCATTAGATGTTCCAATCTTTAGACCATTGTATTGGTCCTTAGAAATTTAGATTATTATTAAGGGATATTATGAGTTAATCACTTATATGTATTGATAATAACTGTGACGACAAATGTTAGCAGTGATGTAGGATATGTTGGGTACGTCACAAATAATATTTCATTAATTAATAATGCAATAAATGATTAATCCCTTCTATTCTTTATGATAAGATAATATAATAGGACCTTTTATGGAAATGATATAGCCTGAATAAATCCATGGCTATTGTTTTCTAGAGGCATGTTCTATTTCTAGAAATATAGTGAAAGAGATATCATTCATATCAGTTTATGGAACTAGCATGAATCTTACATGATTAGAGACATTATTATAATGGTTTTATAATACCCAATAAATGTTTGTATGAAGGGGCATGTTGTTTCATCATTAAATTCATTATCATGGGTTCATTGGTGTGCTTCTAGATGGTAACCATGGATTTTAGGAAATTTCATCTAATTCCACTGAGAAAGAGTCCTATAGGGTCACACAATATGTTTTTCCAGTATCTCAGTTAAATAAATTATTATTTAACATGTTTAATAAATATTATTCCCATTATTGGATTAATAATTATTCACGTATTCCAAATCACATTTATTCCATCACTAGTTATTCGATAAAATATATTGTTGGTGGAATAATTAATAAATATCGAGGAGGATTGGTGGGGAGAGATTAATGCTCTAGTGGGAAATAATAATATTCGATATTATTGGATTAAATAATATGTAATTATTACATGAATTTGAAGAGCATGTATAGAAATAATAATATTGAGGTTATTATTTGACATCACGCCTTTTCTATGATTAATGAAATAATTAAAGGAACATCTTAAAATTATTTATTATTACCCTACTGAAATAAATCCCTAGTTATATTATTCTCTTATTAACCATGCACTAAAAAACCCCTATAGTGAAATGAACAAAAAATTAAAGAATATATATCAATCCTAGAGAGTTCATCCCACTCCATGAATGCTATTAAAAAAAAGTGCGATCCTCCTCTTTCAGATCAAGGAGAACACATTGGAAGTGGTTTTCAAGGAAATCAAAGACGGACACCACAAGAACAATAATCATCCATGCTAGCACCTAGATATTCCATTTGTGGCATACAAAGATTCATGCATCACATGTGGATCACTGATTGTGTATATCTACAAATTATATCAACAACACAATGATGGTACACCTATAGATCTCTATCTGAATGCAAAAACGATGAAAGAATCACCTTATAGGTAATTCTATTTAATTAAATTAATTTTAAACAAAATTTGTTGATCCTCTCTCTTGGTTCTGGGTTTTTACACTTTTTTCCAATTTCAAGGATTCAATTATGTGGATGACATCATTCACCATCGTATATATACCAGATTGAGCATTGAATGTGGAAACACTTTATCTTGAACACCGTCCCTCCCGTGCTTCTGATGCTCCCAGAACATGGAGTTTTTCTATTCACTAATACTATTGTTTGGATAAGGAATGTATATAGATTCACAATAACCATTACACTACAATTGATAAGTTGTATTGGGTTGGGAAAGAATCTATTATTCCTAGTTAATGCTGATAATGTATTGTCTATTATATTTACTACTTTTATCCATTTTATTTTTCTTTATTTTATTATAAATTTTTTTCTAAACATATTTATTGAAATAATTGAACTTATTGAAGGATTCATACATATATATCATTAAATATATATATTAATACATTTTTATGTGAATGTTAACTGTAATAATGTATGAGAATCTACCTCAAGTATCTACTTGAAAAGGTTCACACACATTAATGTATACTAAATATTGTCGATCTATTGACCTTCCACCTTGACCACTAGGTAGTGGTTTTTTCACATTCCATTATAAACAATAATGTAACTATTCAAGTGTAATAATCTTAGAAGAGAACATGTAACCATATTGATAAATCTAATTCAAATTAATATTTTTTTCATGACCATGATTGTGACACCCCAAATTGTTGTTATATGAGTTATATGTATTTGATTCATTTTTAATTGGTAATATTAATTATTCTTAATTTTAAACAAAATTAAAATTAATAAACTATTCTTTACTATAACATATCTCATCTTTATAAAAGAAGAAAAAACTATTTTAAATTCTTAAAAAAAATTATATTTATGTAAGAAGTCAAAATAATTTTATTGGTAACAGTAAGGACATAATAATAGGTCCTCAATACCAACATCAATCAGATCAATAATAAGAGTTGGTAGTATCCAATGTATAGAGAATATAACATTACTCCATTGTTAGGTAGTATATCCCCCATATCTCTAGTAATCTTGTAAAATATACTTCCTCTTGGATAGATCTCTCCAATGCCACCACCTTTTGGCTGGTGGCTTTCAGGACTGCCTCCCACCCCCCGAGGAATCCCTCTTCATCAGGAGCCACAAAGCGTAGTTCACGGCCTCTAGCCCCTGCTCGTGCCTAATTAGTTTGGAGCTTAGCCATCTGGTGACTTGTTTCCACTAGTTCTTCTTAAACATCCTCCAGCTAGGCCCTCAACTACTCCACAAGCTCAGAATAGTTTTCAATGAATATCTCAAGTTCTTTCACATGTTCCTCAAGGCGTTGAACTTCCTACTCCACCCTCAGAAATGTTTGTGTACTCCCCAACTCCTCCCAACACAGGGTGACATTGGAGCACCGGCTTCTCTCATGCGTCTTCTTGGCCATGTAATCACAGACCGTCAGGTGAAGGCTTTGAGCGTCTGCCCCTCCAGCACACAGGAAATGCAGCCATGTGTGGTGTGATCCCATCTACTTCAGCCATTCCATCTAAGGTTTACTGAGTAAATGTCGGATGCATTTATATCCTTTTCATCACATCATCCGGCTCTCCTTGGGTGTTTATGAATATGAATCATCAATTTCTTCTGGATCAGCGGGCCGATAGACAGGGAAGACAACCAATAGGCCAGCAACAGGTTCTTCCTTAGAGATTACTCCTAGGGGAATATTCCCCTCAGTGTATGAGTGACCTTCCTCTCTCACCTCGACACTAGTGGCACCTTCTTCAGCTTCCAGCCCTGCCCCGACAGCAGCGCCACTGGTGTCTGCTGCTCCCTGCTCACTAATTTCTAGGGACGAATTGGTTTTGGAGGCTTGTTCTGGATGGGGCAGTACATTTTCCATTGACTCACCCATGGACAGTTTAGATTCAGGATCCTGCAAAGCCTCCAATGCCGTGATCACTTTATAGTTAAAGAGAACCCTAATCAGTTGAGTCCTCTAATACTGAGTGCCGGTATCAAAGCAAGGAACCTACATGAACCCAAGGCTCCAGCCTCCAGTGTTCTAGCTCCTACAGGAGCTGTCATGGCAGGGGATCCATCGGTGCTCATCAGCACGATAATGAGCGTTAGTGCCCCACCTTGTTCCATGGACACTTCCCCCCCCCTTCGGCTGGAGACACTTGATTAGAACCAATATTCTCTTGAGTAAGATAATGAAGGAGGATTAAGGATTGCAAAGGAAAATGGAGAAAAGGATGAGGGTAGATAAGGGTCGAAGCATACCTCTAGTAGCTCAGTCACATCCATATCGGAGCTGATGATCTTGCCACTCTCCCGGAGACTCCCTTGTTAGGATTCCCCTTAAGACCCTTCACCTTCGAGCTCCTCTTCTCCTTCACCTTCACCTTCCATTTCTCCTTCTTCCTCCTCTCCGGTTTCACCACCCTCTGACTCATCATCGTTGTCATCATCCCTCGATGTCATCGTTTCTGGATCATGCTCCGGGTCGAGCATCACCTTCACCAAGAGAGGTGGCTCCACTTTCCGACCTCGTTGGAGTGCATACATGTCCATGGCTGTCAGATATGCGTGCCGATGATGGAATTTCACTCTGTCAACAATCCAGACAAGCCTGCCTTCTGGCAGCTGGATCTCGTCATGCACTATCTTCTGCCAAAGGGTTTCGATGCTCACCAACTCTCGCAGGGTTAGCCAAGCCGACTATAGCGCAGGGGAAATGGAATCTTGAGAATGTTGAACAAGGTATCTTATTTTCTTTTCGGGAAGTTCTCTGGATGCTTCGTGGGACCCTCCTCCTCTAGGCGATGAGGGCGCGACCACGCCAGGCTACACCCCCGCTACTGAGGTCCTGACATGTGCGAGTACCTTTGCCTGACACACTTCTGATCCTCCCCCTCTAGCAGTTCCCTTCCTACTCTCTCTCCACCCAGGTTCCACACTGATGACTTTGAGTTTCTGAAATCACTTCCGCAAAAGACCCTCAGGGTTTTCTATAGCCTAATTTTCAGAATACCCTGTTGAATGACCAGTGTGGACTACGGTGGGAGGAAAGGTGATGATGTCGCCAGAGCCCTAGGTCGTGAACATCAGCCACAGCTGACAAAGAACATATGGATACCTGTCCTCATAGATTTCTATGTATAATTTTCTTAGCATTCGCTGGAGGCACCCAAATTTCCTGGAGAATCAGGATAGCACATAAGGCTCGCAAATGATCTTCCCATCAATCCGGACCACAAGCACCCCACCTCTGATGCTCTGAAAGTAGTCCTTATGCTCCAGTGATCCATTCCCATTGTCTATCATCTGTCCAGTTGGGGTGGGGAATGGGATGAAGTTGAATTTGGCATGATTACAAATTCTGATCTGTACTCCCTCCTCATTGAGTATCAACAGCATGACCCTGTAAATATTCAGAAGAGAGGGTTGCAGGCCATTTATTGGTGGATGGATGGTGTTTGGGAAGGTGTATCCACCACAATGAGCTGCAACCCAGCCATGGATAATCTGGAAGGTGCCACTTATTCTCCTAGGAAATCTCCCTCTCGAGATGCATCACAAGATGGTGTACAGCTGATCCAGCACCAGGACCCCTAGGTTGAACCTCTTGTTGGCATCCATGATTTCAGCCATCACTAGGATTGCTAGATGGACACCCATCCTTGAGTCCCTCACTGGAAGGAGCCACCTGCTCAGGAATGTAGCAAGAAATCGGGCATAACGAACATTCGGATCCCGACTCTCATTTATGCTGTAGCCCCATGACTGGTAGTGCCCTGCCTCCAGGATCCTCCAATATGATCTACTCTTGCTCCTCTGTGCCGCGGTTGGACACCATCTCCTCCACCCTGGAATCTTGACTTCTGGATCCCTCTATAGGAACAGGTTGAACGAGTCCTTGTAGGCGAGGTCCTTCCGGAAGTCCTTGACCCCCAGCTTCTCTTTGGCCAGCTCCAGTAGGTGCCATTTCAGTATGGGGGTTTGTGATCTGTCTCCCCAGGTGTTCATCGGCGTAAGGAATTAATCATATTAGTGTCCCTCCATGGGGATACCCTCGATGTAGTGAATGTCCCCAAGACTGATGTCAACCTCCCCTTGATGGAGAAGGAATGTGTTGGTATTAGGGGACCACTGGGTGAATAGCTCTAGCCCGAGATTGTGCTGGAGGTAGAAGTGGAATTGCGATGTCCATACCACCTCGAATAAACCAATATGTCACAGATCATCCCCCAAGTTGTCACATGTATGGAGAACCCAATACTCCCATGCACATTCGATGGTAAAGTTGCCTCCATACCGCAGGTCCCAGTCCCGCAGCCAACCTTTGGTCTCGTCGGTGACGCTCGGATGAAAAGTACTTGCATAAAGGGCCGGGGAGATCTCTGCAATAGGTTTTCCCCTAGAAATGTTCCTAGTCCTAGGATTAAGGACATATACATCCATGCTACTGGTTTCTCTCATAGGATGACTGTTGTTAGTGATGTTGTATTGAAGAAGGTCATCCTCACGGGTCACCCAAGGTGTATCCACCTCAAAGCCCGACAGAGGGACCTCCTCCAGAATGCTGAAGTACCAAAATGGCATATTTTTGGACATGTCATACTCCTTTTAAGCGGGGGTTAGAAAATTTAAGAGGTTATGGTTGTTGGAGACAATCCTTTTTTCACTATAAACTTCTGGATTTGCAGCCATTTCAGCCTTACGAGCAGCGTCTTCTCCCTCATCAATTTGATTTGTGGCTATCTTCTTTTGACCATGTGTTTTAGTAGCTGGCGCAAAATCCAGGACACTGGCACATAAAATCAGTAGGAATCTTGAAATTTCAGACAACGGTGTGAAAAACCCATGATTTTCTCGTAAAATGATGCATGAACTCGGTAGAATTACGCGTATCCAGAGTTGTTTTTCATGCAATGCCAGAGAAAATTTCATGCACGAGAGTAGATAATTTTGCACATGAGAGATCGAGGCATGTCACATGAGAAAATTTAGATGGATAATGGGATCCACGATGGCTTTTATAGGCTAATCCTGGGATCCACGCCACACGAAAGGTGAATTCCACGCCCGCGTGAAAAGATAATTCCGCACCTTTATGCGTTTTTCATGGCGCTTCAGATTTTTGCGTGCATGGACCCCACATATCCCTGAATTTCGGCTTTTCCCTTGGAATCTGAGCATTGTGACTCCTCACTGATCCAATTTCGAGGGGGGGGGGAATTTTTAGATGCTGAAAATTGCTCAAGTACTGAGGGAGGTTTCAAAACAACAATGAAAATTCATATTCGGACCTAGGGACCCCATCTGGGGGGCCCAGATGGGACATTCAAAATAAATTCATAGGCGTGTGAAAAAAAATTTTCCTGCGTGGAGAGTTATGGGTTTCAAAAAGAGGCCTCGGTGCAGGTGCGAAATAATTTTGCGCCCCCGCCCCACGCAGTTGACATTTCGAGCCACCGAACTGGGCGTGAAATTATTTCACACTGAGCAGTTTTCCACACACCCAAGCACCTTTAAATAGAAGGTTACCCCCTTCTATTTCAGGTCTTAAGAATCAGAACTGTCTCTCGTGCACGAAATCCATCCTCTGTGAGTGCAATATGTCCTTCAGGTACGATTATTTTTGCACCAAGTCACCTCGGGGTCCACCTTCATGTGAGATCCCCATGGATTAGACGGAATTATAATCCCTTCTAGGTCTTCCCCTTACACACAATAACTTCTATTGCATGCAGGCCGGCCAATTGCACAGAATTCCTCCCATTGCGCGCACCCCCTTCTAATTGTGCGTAGTCCCTTAAAATTGTAGGCACCCCTATCATTGCATGAAGTCACTCCCACTTGCGTGCAATTTATACTCCTTGCGCACAATCCTTCTAGTTGCGTGCAAAAAATCAGCCCCAATTATGCACAAGCATCACTGATTTTGTGAAAGCCCGGTGTTTTTTGCGCAGGGACCTTATTTCGTGCGGAAGCCTCAAAGGTTGCGTGCAATTCCCCGAGACCCCTCACCTCGGTGCTCCCTAGGAACCTCCTTTCATGGGAACCCAATGTTATTCATACGAATTCCATTCGCGGATCATGCCTCGGGCATCCACATCATGCACTGTTTTCCCATGTGACCTTCTAGGCTCGTACGAAGTAACTTCAAAGTCCCTTGGATGATACCGCCTATTGCATTGTTTTCCTCATGCCTCTTCGCATTGGCATGCAAAAAGATATTTCTTCTTTCCATACTCATGCTAACGTGGACCACTCGATGGTTTTCTCCACGATACCCCCTCACTATGGCATTGCCGATGCCTTCCCTCCCACTAGGAGCGGAGGGTTCAGTTATATAAGTCCTAGGGGTGCGGAGAAAACCCACCTCGTCCAAGCTGCAGGACGTTAAACTGCCAAGCACCATCATTTTCATCACATGACATTAAACTTTGACCTGGCCCCATGCCTCACACGCAAGGTCCCCCACCTTGGACATTCTCTATGCCCACTCATCTCCATGGGGATGGGATCACCCCTCATAGGGGATGATATCCTTCTTATTAGAGTGGCATTTGTCAGTGGGGAAGGGCAGCCACCCTGGTGTAAGCCCCTATCCTTTCTTACAGGAGGTTGAATCTCTTCTCCTTCTCACTTCATCAGTGCCAAGGACCAAGAGGGGATATAGGGATAGGGGTTTTTTCACCCTTTCCCTCTTCTGCTAGGCTTTCACCTTCGGGCCTCCATCCGGGAGTAATCTCCAACTTCCCGGGCTTCTAACCACGCATAAACCCATGTTTCCTCTCTGGGCCACTCCACATGTAAGCCCCACTCTAGATCCCATGGATGCACCTTTCTCGACGTGATCTTCAGGTCTCTTCTACCTATTGTTTCTCACACCGAGCATGACTCACGTGAGCTTAGAGAAAGCACCTACCTTGACAACTGCTTGGGTCGCCTCAGAGTGTAATCCCCAATCCATCCCGAACTACAGGTACATTGATCTATGTCAAGGCATGGTACTTAGGAAGCCTCCATGAGGTTCAAGCCCCACAACCTTGGGCCGCCTCAGAGTGTAATACCCAACCCATCTTGAACTATGGGGACTTTGATCCATGCCAAGGCATGGTATATAGGAAGCCTCGATGAGGTTCAACCCCACAACCTTGGGCCACCTCAAAGTGTAATCCCCAATCCATCTCAAACTACATGGACTTTGATCCATTCCATGGCATGGTACGTAGGAAGCCTCCATGAGGTTCAAGCTCCACAACCTTGGGCCGCCCATGAGTGTAAGCCCCACACCCATCCCAAACTACGGGGACTTTGATCCATGCCAAGGCATGGTACATAGGAAGCATCCACGAGGTTCAATCCCCACAACCTTGGGCCACCTCAGAGTGAAAGCCCCAATCCATCCCAAACTACAGGGACTTTGATCCATGTCAAGGCATGGTACATAGCAAGCATCCACGAGGTTCAATCCCCACAACCATGGGCCACCTTATAGTGTAAGCCCCAATCCATCCCAAACTATGGGGACTTTGATCCATGCCAAGGCATGGTACGTAGGAATCCTCCACGAGGTTCAATCCCCAAAACCTTGGGCCACCTTAGAGTGTAAGACCAAACCCATACCAAACTATAGGGACTTTGATCCATGTCAATCCATGGTACGTAGGAAGCCTCCACGAAGATCAAGCCCCACAACCTTGGGCCGCCTCAGAGTGTAATCCCCAATCCATCGCGAACTACGGGGACTTTGATCCATGCCAAGGCATGACACGTAGGAAGCCTCCACGAGGTTCAAGCCCCCAACATTGGGCTGCTTCAGAGTGTATGCCCCAACCCATCCCAAACTATGGGTACTTTGATCCAGGTCAAGACATGGTACATATGAATCCTCCATGATGTTCAAGCCCCACATCCATGGGCAACCTCAAAGTGTAAGCCCCAACCCATCCCGAACTATAGAAACATTGATCCATGTCAAGGAATGGTACATAGGAAGCCTCCACGAGGAACAAGTCCCCCACCCGGTCATTCTATCCACCTTCACGTCAGTTCACCCCCATCCCGCATGATGTTAAACTGTATTCTCCATCTGAACTACATGGTCTTTGATTCCCTGCCACGGGGATACGTAGGAAGCCTCCATGAGGCTCAAGCCCATCACTCATGACTCATCCTAATAATCCCTCGAGCCCATGTGTCTCGAGAGGATCATTCCCTAACCCGGAGGTTCCTCTTCCTTTGGGTCCCTTCCATGTGTGCATTCTCATGGGTCACCTCCTCAGGTTTCCCATAGTCCCATCGAACTACAAGGACTTTGATTCCCTGCCACGGGGATACGTAGGAAGTCTCTTCAAGGCTTATGCCCAAAGACATCGTTTATCCTTATTCTTACTCCAGCTGCCACATCCCAGGGGAATCATGCCACTCCACTCCCCATTCCATCATATAGCATTCAGGAAGCCACCCATGTGTCGGCCCCCATATCGGTGTTCCCTCCTGGGGGTTCTTCAATCTAATTCACTCTAATCAGTGTTTTGATTAGTCTGATCCATCTCTACTAGACGTTAAACTCACTTCATACCCTGTGTTAAACATGGGAAGCTGAGGAAAACCTCAGATACATTCCCATGGAATATGATTCCCCACGTCAGATGTGGGATGCCCCGGCCAACTGTGCCCTCGAGAAGCCCTATAATAAGGGACAAAAGACATACATGCCAATCCCCCACCGTCAAGACACACTAGTGGTGCCCAACGTGACTACTCCCCAAACCGATGGTTTCTGCCTTGACCGAACCCCTTGGAACGTCTTGAAAGATGTAGTGTAATTAACTGATTTCCATGAAAATATGGTGTCAGGAAGAGTTTCATGAACGATGTCTTAAATCTATTAGGGAGACCCGGACTAGGTGACGAACTCTGAGGAGGAATCCACGGAAGGAAGAACCAACATCCCATCATCTCGTTTCGATTAAGGAGCATACATCCCTGAATAAGGAGCACATGTTGCCCACATTTGGAATGGGGGAATGTGGGGAAACAATCGCGCATCCTCCGCGTGATGGATGCATGTACCCCGATGAAAGCGTCGGAAACAATTATCAATGTTCTTAAAATTCACACATTTTTTCTTTGATGAGGTTGAAAAGAACACCGGTGGAAAATTCCCATCGAAATTGTACAAATTTTTATTTATTACCATTGTAAGTACTTAAAAGAATAGGGAGGGTAAATTTTACATAGAATCAACTACAATAAAATGGTTGATACTTATAGATCCTTTATTATATGAACACTTTTTGAATAAAAAAAATAAATTGAAGGATTATAATGGGACTTTTTGGATTTCCTTTTAGAAAAAAAATATTTCTAATATTTTATAAAATGAAAAAACATTATTTAGATCCTAAATATCATTTATTAACATGGTTAAACTTATTATAGAATAATTAGGATACACGAAACTATTAACAATATTGAGAAAATCTTGGTAATTGATATATAAAATCTAAGATAAATATTTCTGTATTAAATCATCTATGGTACATATGTAAAATATATATTATGTTACTTTATTATTTGATTAATAAAATTATTTAACATTGTAGCTATTCTAAAAATATAATTACAGCGGTATCTATTAATTCCTAAGAAACAATATTCACCCTGTCACCCTTAATTATGCTTTTTTAGTAACTTGTTTGTGGGTTCTACTGGAAAAGATTATTTTCATAATAAATTTTATTATGGTTTCTATATATCAAAATATTAGTTTGTGTGCTCTCAATATACATATGATAAATTAATTAACTGATAAAACCACATTTATCCCTCTAAGAAAATATCATAAAGGGAAAAACTCTTAGTGATAAAATTAAGTGTGTTTGAAAACTTATTTGGGGGATTTCTCACAAGATACTTACTTTTCTTAAATTTCACATGTCTAATTGGTATTTACCTTAGTATGGATTCATTTGGATTTCCTATGTGGTGATACTTTCAATTTGAAATGATTTTATACTGTAAACCTTTTATTTTTTATATTTTAATTGGGAGTCCTCAATTGTGATATTTATAAAAGAAAGGTTTTTTAATCCCTAAGCATGGAATATCACAATGTTAATTAATATGTAACTTTTTAAAAAATAATTAATGTTTGGGAAATCATTTCGTAGTTAATTCTCTATACCACTCTTAAAAGTTTTTAATTTTAGAAATTAGTTATTATTTATTTATTTTTTATTAATTTTTATTATTTTAATAAATACTCTTTTCATTAATTTAATAAATGTGAATAAAATATTTACATTATATAAATAATTATCAGTAAAATATTACCCATTTTATAAAAATTAATATTAAAATAGATAAAAAAATATTATTTTGATGAACAATGATAATACCTTGATAGACATATTCTTAAAAAATTAGTATTTATAAACTAAAAAGTTGGGAGAAAATTGATTTTGATTCATATTGAATGTAATGTATATTATAAGATTGAAAATCACATGGTATAGTCAAATAAAATTTATAATTGATTTGAATACATTTTTGGATGAATTTTCTTTATTAATGATTTATTGAATTCAATCATGATTGAGGTTGTTTTTATGTTTAAATACATGGGATGTTTTTTGTTGCATTCATTATCATAATTGGTGTTTTATTTTATTAACCATGATGATAGTTGGACGACATGAGATAAAATCAACAAGAGTCATTATTCTTAACTAAATTCAATTTATTGTTGGTATAAAATAGAATTTATTACCTAATATTCAGGTATTTTGTTGATTAATATAACTCTAAAATAGTCATTTTCCATGAAAGTTACTATTCCCTTTTTTAAGTGTTTTAATTTGCATGAATTGGTTTTATATGTTACATTGAAATGTAATAAGAGAATGTGATAATAGCCGACTAAGATAGTTTTCATTATAGATATTTTCTTATTTTCATTTATAAAATGATAATGTTTTTATGATTTCAAAATCCCATAATATATAAAATATAAAATATATTTTATAACTATTTTAAAATAGAATATTTAATTGAAAATTTTAATACTGACTTATTGGGATTATATACGTAAAATTTATAAAAATTGAATTAAAGGATCTATCTATAAATTTTTGGTAGATAAGTACATGGATTTAAATATAGGAGTTTATTTTAGAAAATATAATATGAATGGATGAATTAAATTGTTTAATATTTAGTTTTTCAAACAATAATTTTTTTACTTGATTCCCAATATCTTTATTTCCCATATTTCCTATTATATATACCCCATATTTAACACTTATTTTACCACCCAGTGTCTTATTATTTGTAATCATCCCCTAAATATGTGAATCTCTCCCTATCTCACACCTTTTATTACCAACTCCATTTATTTCTACAACTCTTTATATTTGACCATTTATCCCACCTCACTATACCCCATTATTTACATTAAATGGATTTTTTAAAACAATATCCCCTATTAGATTTGTTGACTATACTTCAAGTGTTGTAAGAGACAAATCATTATAATTCGAAAACACAACATTCAAGATGTTTATAAATGATCCACTAATAACTAATTATATGTCAATGTGGATTATTCCATGTTCTTAAAACTTTTTTTTAGTAATAATATTTTCATGATAACCTTTTAAACCTTTCAAATTGTGAATTTGATAATCCAGATCTCTCCATTTAAATTTTTATTAACTATAATTCCCAATTTCACACATTTTCCCTTCCCTATCAATAAAAATCTCCCCCAATTTTATGTCACATCATTACCTCTTAGTGATCCTAATATTGTTTCCCCATTAGAAATAAACCCAAAGAGATAAATTCCATATAATGTCTATAGTAGGGGATTAGAAATATAACAAATATAGGTGAGAATACATACCATATACATTAGATATATAAAATGGAAGTGGGAGTTATATCACATAGTAAACTATGTGTATTTATATGGTTAGAATATAAGATACTATCGATTATTTACAAATAGATCGTTATTTGGTGAATTGTTTTGGAAATATTCTTCCTAATTTTTATTTGGAACATATTAAAATTTCACAACTCTTTGTTCCACGTTATCCTTTATAAATTTATATTTAATATTTATGTGTTCTGAAAATGAATTATTAAGATAATTTTATATAATATATATCACACTTTTATTATCACACATGATATTTATATGAAAAATTACTACAAAACCCACATCATCACGTCACTGATTCATCTGAAGCTATTGAGTGCATGCATGAGTGACAACAAAGTGATCTTCTTCCATAGTGATCAAATATATGAAATTTTTATTCATTAATTTCAAGGATATTCATGTGATACCAAGATAAAAATAAATGCATAAATTTTATTTTTTTTCATCTACATACTATCCAAATATGTTTTAGTAAATCCCAATAAACTCAATTCCAAGTCACCCAGACAGAAAAAACCATTATATGTGGTATGATGGATATTTATAATTATTTTTTTGAGGTAATTCATGTTCATTTTCATGGGATTACTCTTAACATGATATACTTGAAATGTATAAAATAAAATATCTTACTATATAGAAATAAAATAGACTGAACTCCAAATGATTTTTTGATAAGTTCGCACATCGGCCTTTATGCATGGCTCATCTATATATAATTTATTCTTATCTATATTGGATTTGACATGATCCTCAAACCCTCCATATGAGATATTCTAAAAAAACTTCATATATTTAATATGTGTGGGAAATATCTTTTCCAATTATTGAAAAACATACAAGACACAAAATTATGACATTTCACTAACATGAATCATCTCAAACATTCACCTCATGATATTTCTATAAACCGTTCATTGATTATCATTTTAGCCTCCAAAAATTTCATTGTCAATATATATTATCACCATCAATCACTAGTTATTATCATAATTTATTAAATTTTACAATTAGATAATTATATATAAAATTCAAGATTCATCGTAAATTTATCTAACCTATAATACTATAATTAGTGATCTTATTTAAAACAAAATAAATTCTTCTATTATTGACAGATTATGCCTTAATATTCATCATAAAGAAAACCATTTGGTTTCTTAATATTTAATTCTTCTTCATAGATACCATTGGCAATGAAATATATGTTATGTATTTGATATGCATTGAAACCCTTTTGATTCATCTTGGCTGACAAATTAGTTTTGAGTCTTTCTATATGAAAATAGGTATCATTAGCACTAATTCCATTGATTTTGGAATATCCATTACAAAAACCAGTTTCATTATTATGAATTCAAAATCCATCTTCATTTACATAATTTTGTACAACCAACTTCATTCTGAGGTAATTCATTTCCCTTTTCCTTGGAGGAACTTCCAATGTCTCGTTTTTCTCAATTTGGACAAGTTCTCTACTGATGGACTTTACCCAACCCTATTAATTTAATGATTCTACAAATGATTGGTAATTAAAAAATTATAATAATGGTACATGTTGTTGAAAATTTACTATTATGGATTGAACTAGGTTTTTTCAGTATCCAATAATGTTTATTTCGATGATTCCATCATAAACCGTTTGTCTTCATGAAAAAACTGTAATCTCAAATAAAATTTCATACTATATTTCTTTATCAATGTTCTCCTAATTCATTGTAAATATCCTTGAAACATTTTATTCTTCATCTTAATTATATTAACATATTTTTTGGTTATCAAGAAAAATATTCTCATATAATTATTTTTATTTTACAATTTTACCCACCACAACATCATTTTTCTCAATAGTATTTTCAAATCTATTTTCATAGAGTTTTAATGATTTTATCTTAGATGAGTTTTCATGAAATATTCCTTCATCACCTCAATTATGAAATATTCTATCCTTCTCTTTTTTAAGCATAAAACATTTATATACAAACTTAAAAATATTCTTCATTGGAGGTTTCATTACACACAAAACAACCAATGGATTTTTCACTTCATTTTCATGGAATAATATTCTGTTTGAGTTGTATATTTCTGAAAAAATAGCTTCTTTACAATATATTTTGGGTTGAAACATATATAAAATAATATTATATGGAATATTTTTAATTAAGTGATTTATCCATTCCACCACACACTATTTCTTTTTTTATAATAGATAAAACCTAATAATGAATTATATGTTTCTCCAAGTACTTCTCAACATGGTGATTTTTAAATTTGGTTATATTTTCTGTTCATAATTTATAAGTCTCCACACAAAGAAAACTTCAATCTCCTTTCTAATTTTGTGTGATATATATTTATACTTCTATCTTCTATTTGATAGGAATAATCCATGCCATCCAAGTAAATCATTAACAAACAACAAATAATAAATTTCTATATCTCATTCATTGTTTGATATTGTGCCACAAACATCAATGTTCTTAATCTTTTATTATAATTCCTTCTATCATATTCATTGGATTGAAATAAGTCCTAGTAATATTACCTTTTATGAATGAATCATACATGAGAGTGTGATCATACATGAATTGAGGAATAACATTTTATCCATCACTTTTCCAACATGTCTATAGATGATTGGATCAAATGGAAAGGCCACCTATACTATTGTGATTTCTCTTACTCTTTTGAATTAATACATAACGTTTCCTCTTTTAAAACATATAGGTTTCCCTTGGTTCTTATTTAATATAGAATAAGTGGTCCACCTTTATATTTCGAAGCAAATTCCCATTCATTAAAATCCACTGAGTTTTCATATTCACTCAATTTACTAACCCTACTAAGATTATTACATATCCCATTAAATAATAAAACAATACTTCCCCTGACATATCTTCCTCCAATATTAGAATTTATAAAACCAAAAATCATAATACCCTCATAATTCCAAAAATTAATGAAAACATATTCTTTACATAAAATTAACATTGATGTATATATTTTCAATCAAGGAAACATTTAATATACTATCCAATATAAGAAATATCGACTTGCCTCTGTCCCTAAAAGAAATATCAACAAAATTAGTCTTCTATAATATAACTTTAATTTCCTAATTTACTGATAAATTAATATCCTAAATATTCATCTCTATGAACTATTTAAATTATTGAAAATCTAAAAATGTGTTCTATGTTTTATGATTTTGTATGAAGATTCCAGTTTTAGATTTCTTTTACATATTTGAATTAGTCATTATATTTGTCTCATTTTTAATGTGAAATTAATTTACCTATTATAATATCCTAAATAAGAAAAATAGTATCTATTAAAAAATGAACTATTAGAAATTTTTCTTGAAATATTGGATTAGAATTTCTCTAAGAAGGAACTCTTTGAAAAAAGGCACACATAGTGTGGGTGTCCAAATATTTCACAGAAAAATATTAATATCTTTATCCACTAGAATAATACATAGCCAAAAAAATCTCTACTATTCATTTTCAAGAATATATTCGTTATTTTCAGGATTTGGTTCCTATGTTTTTTAAACAACTACAAATCACATTTTCTTTATACCATTCTTCACATGATATTTTCATTTATCTATGAGTTTATGATCTTGATAAAAATGTATATGTTCTTTATCAGAATATTAAATGACTTGGTATGATGATGATTCCATTGAATTCACTGTCATCATATGAGGTTTCAGTAATTATCCTTGATCGGCACACATCAAATGCCAATTCACTACTTCTTCTCCTGGTTTCACAACTCTCTCAAATTTTTCTTTAATATTTTGTCTAAAACATCAATGATTTAGAATTTTTCATAAAATTTATGTTTCATTTAAACATCAATCATTAAATCATCTAGAATTCCATATTTTATTCTTTTCAATATCAAACATTAGTTCTGACATTTCTTAGTGTGTTTATTACATGTAGATTATAGAATTATGCCTCATTACATTATACTTTTTTATCTTATCTATCCACATATCATGATCATCGTGCGATGCCTCATGTTCTACCTACAGGTCAACCATTCATTAAATAAATTTATTATCAAGGCCACAATCATTATCAATTGGCTTATTTATAATATTTATCAACGTACCTTCACCCTTATAATTATTTGACTATTTTTATTCAATTATCCATAAAAATAATCTTCTTTAGAAATAAAAATTTTCCCTTTAAGGGACCTCCATTCGAAATTATTTGAACCTTAATTTTCATATTATTAGTATGTTTATCCTCATCATAATCTTATTTATTATTTCTGGGATAGTTACAAGAATGAGGTTGATCCCTTCCACATTTTAGGAATAAATGGGGAAGATTACCCTTATTTATTTCTCTCCCTCTCTTATTATTAATTTATATGAATGACATAACCCATAGACATCATCAATTTCTTAAATTTTCTTTATTGATAGAAAAGTCATGTAATTAATGGTCACATCTTCAATAATTTACATTTTTATTGATTCATTGTATTAATTTATCATACACTAGAGGAAATAGTACAATGAATACTATTGAGTGAGGTATTATTTGGAACATTGTGATCTAGATAAAAAACATTCAGTTTAATATAGAGGGTGTAATTTATATAGCACATAAATTATCTCTTCATCTTAGAGATCTTAATTAAGGCCTCACATAATGTCAACAATAAAATTTACTGGATCTTAAAATCCATCAGTTTTCTAATATGAATTCATTTTCAAATATAATTCCATAGATCCATCAAAATTGAAAATTATACCTTTAAATCCTTTTAAAATATTTTTTTTTCTTTTGTCACCTAACATGAGTCATTTTTCATGTTGCTAAATTTGTTAAAATGATAATATCTATAAAAATTTAAAAGAAAATTATTACATTAGAATTTGATTCCTATTCATGGAGATTTATCTTTATCAAGGAACCATTCTCAATAATAGCGGTGATTAAAAAATTGAAAATCGTTTAAATATTCATGCCTAAATATTTGAAATAATGTTCCTTAGAGATCATTCTTTACTAGAAATATATACCTTCAAATATGGGGTTAAGTTTGTGATTGAAAGGTATTTTTTATTCACCTAGAAAAGAAAATGAGTAAAAACCACTTTCATTGAACTTATTATATCCTTATATTGGATTATAACTATAGAAATTAGGTGAATCATGTTATTGATGTTTAAAACAATTATTTCTGAAATGATGATCCTGTTATATAACATTGAGAAACACTTAAATTTGCCTATAACTTTCCTATCAATGTTTGAACAAAGGATGAAATTATTGGAAGGATTTTACATGGGTAAACTGTATAGGGATACATCAAAACATCATGAACTGTAGTGTGTTTGTTTATTAAATTAACTAAAAAACATTTCCTGATCAGTATAATATCAGAGTAGAAATAATGACCCTCTAGGTTCACTACTAAGAGTAGTTGGTGAACTCACTTCTATCCTTCAGTAAGGAAATATTTTATGTTCTTTATATATTTAATCTCCACCTAAATATGATGAAAATATACACCAATAATGGTATTTATATTCAGACCCTATATTATCACATTCCAGTGAGATTAAGTCTTTGTAAAAGAAACTATTTTATGTTAAATATTTCATATGTGATTTTAAATTTTCCCCCATTCTTCTACATTTATTTTTCTTCGTAAACATGCTACAAGTCAATATATATCTGCTAGAAAAAGTTTTTTTAAATACATTTTTAGATGTTTATATCCTTCATTTCTTGAACTCAAAAATTAAAGGCCTTTAAAAATTTACATGAAACTATTTTATAAAGGATGATTAAAAATTACATGAAATCTAGGATATGATAACAATGAAATTTTTGGATTGTGAAATTTGAGGACACAAATAGTATTCCACACACCGTGATGTACAAATTACTAACATTTTATATTAAGATACACAACGACCTTGGCTTATCCCCCCAAAGCATATTGTTTCACTAAATTAGCCTTACTCTAATCCATAACATATGAAACAGTCAAAGTGTGTCTTACCATGGATTAATAGATTAAATAAGCATCAACACTCAAAGATAAATGGTGTGGTATCACACATACCCACCTACTTCAAATACATGCCTCCACCACAACATCCTCACCATCTCCCACTAGATTTTTGTGTCCATTTTCCAATGTAATATTCATGTTAACCACCTCAATAATGATTATGGTCACCGAAATTTTCCCTATTATATAGGAATAAAAAGATCCCACTTGGGTGGAAACATGGGCATGGTCCCCTATACTTCGCATGATTCAAGAAACTTCCATAGAAACCCACTTAAGGCATTGGGGATTTCCTTTATATGAAATCCTCTGCCTTCCTAATACCCACTAGACAAGTAATGTTCATGGTGATGGTGAATCCTAGCACTAGTAAGAATGGAAATCTCCTTTATTTTACTTACTTACATGTATCCTCAATAAATATTGTCAATTAACACAACACGAAAAGTATTTTAATGGATTTTTGTAACATCATAAATACATATTAGTTTTTAATATATAATAATATTTATAATACCTAATTATACAAATATTCTATATAATTTTATTTAATAGTGATGAAATGTTTCAATTTAATAAGTTTATATTTTCTTATAATATCAATGTGTATAATGTCATATGACAAAATTGGAGTAAAATATTCACATTTATTGATAAAAATAATTAATTTAAAAATATGAAATTTAAATATCTATATATTTTACGATCAATGTGTGTCAAATTCACTTTTTTCTCTTCAAAAAGTGTGAAAATACATCTTATGGAAAATTCCAATAAGAATTTCACACCATCTGATTGATGACCATTGAAAGTACTAAAAATCATATAGGGGATAGGTTTTTCCCTACATCATCTATAATACATAGGCTGATACCTATTGATCATTTATAGGATTAACACCTATGGAATTTACATAGAATTTTGAGGATTATAATTAGAGTTTTTGGATTTAATTTCATAAAAACATACTTGTAATAATATATCCAATGAAAAAAACATTACTTAGATCCAAAATAAAATGTTCCCACATGGTGAAACTTATTATGGAAGAATTATGAGACCCTAAACCATTCTGAATCATGAGGAAATCCTGGTTATATATTTATATATAATCTAAGATAAATCATTATGTAATAACTAATTTATGGTACATATGTTAAATATGTATTACATTATTTTTATTAATATTTTAAAAAAATTATTCAACATTGTATACTATATAAAAATATCCTTGTAGTCATAATTATTAATTTATGTGAAACAATAGTCAAAACTTAATTATTAAATATTCTTATTTAATAAATTTTTCAGGGGTTCAACCAAAAAAAATATTTTCATAAACGAAATTTTATTATGGTTTTTATATATGATAACATTGGTTTAGGTGTTATATATATATATATATGAGAAATGAATTTAAATATGAAAACCCATTTGTACCTCCTATAACACATCCTAGAGTGAAAAACTCTTAGTGATCAAATTAAGGGTGAAAATATATGGTAAGGGAACTCTCCCAATATATTTACTATTTTTTAAATTACATGTCATATTGGACTGTATCGTAGTACAGATTCATTTGGAATAACTATATTATGATAAATTCAATTTTAATTGATTTCATTTTGTTAACTTATTATTTTTTTATTTTGATTGGGAATCCTCAATTGTGATATTTATGGAACAAAGATTCCTTATTCCCTTATAATTAATGAATTTATAAATCAAATAAAGAATCTTATTAACAATTAACTGGTTGGTATAGTTATCATTGAAGTTAATGAATGGTTCATATCAATTTATATAATTTAAAAATGGTGAAATTAAAATATAGTTCTCAATTAATCCTCAAGAATGTAATTTCACAATGTTAGTGGATATCTACATTTTTTTAAATCATTAGATTTGGGAAATAAATTTCATGGAAAATTCTCCATACCACTCCTGGATGTTTTTCATTTTATAAATTATTTTAAATTTATTTATTTATTTTATTTATTTTATTATCTTAATAAATATTTCTTTCATTAATTTAATAAATGTGAATAAAATATTTACATTTTATTAGTAATGATTAATATCATATTACACATATTCTTAACATTAATATTAAAATGGATAAAAAATTATTATTTTGATGAAGAAATATAATACATTAATACACATATATTTAATAAATAATATTTTAAAAACTAAAGAGTAGAGGAAAGATGAATATTGATTCATATTGATTGTAATTTATTTTTTATGATTTGAAATCATAATGTATATTCAAATAAAATTTATAATTTACTGGAAAAAAAATTGGATGATTTTAATTTGTTGAAAATTTATGGAATTAAATCCCAATTGGGGTTTTTTATATTCAAATATATGGGACTTTGTTTGTTGTATTCATTATCATAGTTGGTATTTTATTTTTTTAAACATGATGATAGTGGGATGAAATATTTTAATATTTTAATTCAATTTAATGTTGGTGTAAAATAGGATGTATTACATAATATATATATTTTATTAATCAATTCCATTCTCAAATAGTTATTTTACTTGAAAAACTATATGTAATTAATTTAAATGTTTTAATATGTATGAATTGGATATCTATGATTCTTTGGAATTTAAGTTAAGGATGTTATAATAAATGAATAAGTTAGTTTTCAATGTAGATTTATTCTTCGTTTCATTTATAAATTTATAATGTTTTTATTATTTCAAAATACCATAATATATAAAATACTAAATTTATTTTCTGTTAATTTTATAATAGATTATTTAATTAAAAATTAATATTGAATTATTGTGGTCATATATTTAATAAATATAATAAATGTATTAAATACTCTGACTCTAATTTTTTGGAGGTTAAGTCTTTGGAATTAATTAGAGGGGGTTATTTTAGATAATATTATATGAATGGATGAGTTATTTTGTGTTATATTTATTTTAGCCAAAAAAATACAATTTTCCCATTGATTTCATTTCTTTTTACTTTTTCAATTCCTCATTCTGTATATCACATTTTTCAAACCTATTCCACCACACACATTATTCTTATTTGGAATTATCATCAAAATTCATGAATCTCCCTCTCCCTCTCACCTTTTATTAATATCTTCCCCTCTTTCTCCAACTCTTTTTATTCGACAATCTATCCCACCTCCCCATCCCCTATTATTTCCCACACCCATCCTCTAATAGATTATAATTATGGTGAGGTATGAGTATATTTTTTATTTTCATTTTATATTTTAATATATAGTAATTTGTTTTACCCTTACATTATAATATTAAAGACAATGTATTCACAAGTATTATGAAATTTTGTTTCACATTAAGTTTATATCATCAGATGATGGATAATATTTCTATACAAGATACTGTAACATTTTTCAATGGAATATAATGAATTATGTTCAAAAAACATTTTATATTTTTATTATCTTAATCAATTTAATGTATTTTTTTTATAAGTGGGTATGTTGGATTTTTTTAATTAAAATGATAAATAAATTAATTTATTGTAATCATTTGGGGATTTAGAATTTTGATAGATTTAGTTATAGATTATAATTAATATTTTTTTTAATTTACATAAAAGTTGTTTGGATGAATTGTTTTTTGTCAAAAACATCAGGTATTTTTTAATTTCATTACATAGAAGTCACACAAAAAATTTTTTCAGAATGGATTTCCTTTGTAACCACATAATTTGATATTTTTATTTTTATTTATCAATCCCAGTAATGATACATTTAAATTTATAAATTTATATATAAATTTATTATTTATTCTAAAAAAGAAACTTTGATATTATATTGAATATTATTTTTAAATTTTTAGTTTACAAACTATGGTTGGGTATGTAGGTTTCATGATTTTACATCTTTGTAAATTAAAATTGAATTATATTAATTATATTGAGTTGTATAATTAATCTATCATGGATCATTTGATAATGTTTCATAAATTGAATTATTGATAGAAAACATTTTAAATATGTATATTTTATCATTATGTAACTACAATGGGAATTTTGTTGTATATTTTCCTTTTGAATAAACGTGTTTTAAAATATATACATCATTACTTTTTTATGGATAAAAAATTCTTAAAATAAAAAATATAAATTGAAATGGAATGGTAAACTAATGAAACAACCATTATATTTTTCAAAAATCAATAATTCATTTCTTCGATGAAACATAGTGTGGTGAGTGTTACTATGACCTGGTGTGGTGTGTGGGGTCACATGCATTCTTTGATAAGACTAAAATTTATATAATTTTTATTATACTTCTATAGTAAATTGGGAATTAATTATATAATATTAAATTTTATGATATTTAATTTATTACACAATAATTAATGATTTATATGAAAAAAATTAATGATCAAAAAATTAATGTTTTTCAAATGATTAGAATGTTTAGTGAAATTATTAATCAATATTTGGATGAAAATTTAGTTATTGGATTCTTATTTTATAGAACTAAATACTAATGAATGTGGTCATAATTTAGGTGTCCACTTTACTTTTCTAATCCCATAATGAGTAGATTATTTTTTATCTATCATTCTCTCTAACAATTAAGAAGGGTTCTAGAATACTATTGTTAATAGGGAGTTCTTTTCTAACCATCTGGGTATTTGGGATACTTGAGGATACCCTAGTTATTTGAGTCCTTGTTTTGTCTCTTTATGATCTCAAATATCCTTAAACAAATCTTTGATGGTTTTGATACCCAAATTTTATGGTAACATATTCATTTTTCATTTTAATAAATTTTGTTAATATTGACGATACTATGGGGTATAGGGTTTGGTTTTAGTTTTTGAAACGTTTTGATAAGTGTAATACCTTAAAAACCCTTTTAATGAAATCAGATTAAAATAAATTATGATTTTATGAGATATTAATATGAGTGATTAACATATAAAAGAAAATTATTGGAACCACTATAAATTCATAAGAAAAATTACCTTCTTGGTTCATTAAATTGATGTAAAAAAGAAAAAATATTTTTTTAAAATAGATATAATATTATAAAATGTATAATAAAATGCATTGAATATATGTGAAAAGGATAAATTTTATTCAAATAAATTCATAAAATAATTAGTGACTTAAATATGAAATTGTTTGAAGTACATAGTGGCATCGTAAATCTATAACAAATTGGACAACTAAAACTAAATATAAGAGTCTATTCCATTAGATAAATAGTGATGCTCTATACAATAGATATCTTTAAATAAATAAAAAATCATATTCTTCCCTAATATATTTTATAGAATAAAAAAATTCATCCAAAATAGTTGTTGTTTTTATTATAAAAATTTCTCAAAAATACAGTGGTCTTATGTGTAGTGCCCAAGGAAAAGGGAATCACTGAGGTAGTAGGTGAATCATTGGTCATATTTATGAATTATTCTGGAACCCCATAATTTTATTTCAGAAATTTTCATTAATTGGGTCAAATGAATGATCGTTTAATGATTAGTTTCATAGATATTATGTACATAATACATGAAAACATAAACAGTATTCTAAAATCCACATGAAATAAATCGTCACTGGTTCAACATAAGTTACATTTATTGCATGTGATCTCCTGGGTACATTCATAAATATAAAAGGGTGTGCATGAAGCCTAGTATATCAATATGAAATAGAGACATATATCTTGTGATCATGGGAAAAAAATGTGTGGCATAAAACCAATTCGTGAAAAAAGTGAATATAATAATAATATGAACATGAATCCAAATATAGAAATTTATATATGACATTTAAATGAGTCATTTGTAAGAAAATCAAAAATAGTTTTCATAAATGTGTTATAAATGAAAATTACAGAGGTTATTCACAAAGGTATCATAAAACATGTCGTCTCTAGTGATTAAATTATCTTCCCAATGAATTGGGGCACTATCACAAAAAACCCTTCTAAAGTATTAATTTTATGCCTCCTACTTATATAATAAAATCATTTAATTGACAAATCGAGGACTATAATGAATGAATTTATTATAAAACATATTGACAGAGAAAAGAGCTAACAAACATGATAATAACGTCAGTTTCAACCCATGAAAGAGAATGTGGATTTATTATATGAAAATTACAGAATGGATAATTTATTTTTATATCTATTTTAATACCAATTTAAATTAATCGATTTTGGGTATTTAAAAAAAATAAAAACATAATTTCCCATCTAAAAGAGGTAAATTTGGGGGGGGGGTACATTTGGCTTTATGGTTGGTATAAAATATGTTTTTAGAAAAGGGTAAAATAAAAAGGGAAAAGGGTTTCCCATTTAAAAACCATAATTTAGATGTAATGTTTTAATCAAAGATTTATAAAATATAGTAACATTAAAATTTAGAATCCATATATATAAAGCAGTTCTTGAATTGGTGGGGAAGGAAGAATAATACCATAACATTACTGAATTACTCCTAGATCATGAGGAATGGAAAATTGGGGGCTTGATAACACCTTTTGGGATCTCCAAAGGAGGAAAATACACTAGAATATCATATATGATGTATTTATGTTGAAGTGAAATGGATTAATGGTTCGGTATTTATTGAAAAGATGGAGGAATTATTTAATAATTTTTAAATAATGGTTTTGGAAATCTAGGTTGTGGGAAATGAAAGACCATTGGATTAAACATGTTTTTTTTCTATTAGCGTTGGAAATTATTGTTTAATTTTTTGCTATTTTAATCCAATATAACCAAAAACCAATCATAATACTTATTTTGTCATGGAATAGTAACGATTCCAAAAACTAATATTTTTAAAAATCAATTTTTACATTTTATTCTTTGGAAATTCACGTATAGTTTTGTAAATTGATTATAAACAATTAAAATAATTAATATTAATAAAAAAAATTTAAGGTAGTTTATTTACTATTATCTCATTATGAAATAAGTAATAAGTAATTAAAAATTGAAAACCCCTAAAACTTTATTGTTTACTATTCATGAAAATTAATCCATTTTATAAAATTATCATTAATTCATCATAATATAATTTTAACATGATGATTTCAAATATGATGTTAATTTTAACATAAAAATAATATTACTATGTTATTTTAATTTTTAAATACACAAATATTTTTTTATTTAAAAGGGTAGTTTTTATTGTATAGTAAAAAATTTGACATTTATAAAAATATCATAAGCCATTTTAAAATTATGTTATCATTTTTATTAGGGTGAGTGTGTCTTAACAAGAAAATTTTATGAAGGAAAATTTTATTTAGAATACATGATTATATTATAATATTGAATATATTTTCTATAGATATACAATTATATTTTATTTATGATGAAAAATAATGTTTCCAATTTATTCTAAAGTAAACATAAATTTTATATGGAAAACTAATATTAAAAATAAATTTATAGTAAAATGTTTTTATAAAAACTAAAAAATATGAAAACTAAGGTTTGTTAATATAACCCCTTATTACAACCAAATATTACCTAAGGTTTATATATTCAATTATGTTAGTTTCATAGGGTTTCTTGGCTAACATCGTCTAAGTGTTAATATCCACTAAACTGAACTTATCCCATGGGAGATTTAATTAAATTGTTTAAGATCATCTGGATAATTATTAATGTAAAACACCTATAAATATAACCCCCTCCACCCATTTAATAATAATATGGAATCAAATGATAATACACTACTGGTTGAGGAAATTTATTCTCCTTTCAGTATGAACTACCTTTTCTCATTACTACTTATAAACACTAATTATAATGAAAATTTTGACAACCAATAATATTTTTTCTATAATTTAAATATATCAATGATCATATTGGAAAATATTAATATCTTCTGATAGCCATATTTTACCAACAGTCATATAATGGTCTAATCTTAATAATCACATTTCATTTTATGCCCTATAATAACACTTCATTATTTTACTCAAAATTCACTACAATTTCTATTATGGTTATATTTTAATTTCTTAGTATTTTTATTAATTTACTAATATTATTTTTCATATATGTTGAATTTTAAATGGGGTGGTGATTCTAGACTATTGGGGAAATCCATACTTTCCAATTTTAGTTGATATATTTTATGTTTTTTGTCGATATGTAATGTTACTCATTTTAATTATTTTCATATATGACTAATGTAATAATAATTATTGAAGATATATAATTTTTTTGGTTTATATTTATTTTGTAGATGTATTTATTATATAATATATAAAAAATATGTATTTAGGAAAAAAAACATCATTTTAAAATAATCTTGGAATCTATTTGTTCCCTATATAAGAAATTTCATTACCAAAATTTCAACCCATTTTATAGGTTGATAAAAGTTGTGGTACATCAATCCCATTGTCTCCTCCAATTACCATGATGCTTTTTCATTTTTATGGTTCCTCCACTACATTTAATGAGGTTGTTAGTCTTGTTTTATAGAACCTTGCCTCTATTGTCCAATATTTCAACCAACTACTCATCATATGAGAGGTTATGTTATTGTTGTACCACCTTAAAATTATATACATGTGAATGATGATTTATATACTTCCCCAATAAAGATATGTGAAATACATTATGAACTTGTGAGAGATTAGTTGGAAGTTCTTGCTGATAGGACACTAGGCATATGTGATCTATGATTTCAAAGGGACCAATTTACCTAGTGTTAAGATTCCATTTCATTCTGAATTTCCTGACTATCTTCCCTAGTGATACAAGTTTGAAACATTTTCCTAGAAAATTAAATTCCTCATCCCTTTTATGGTTGTCATAATATCTATTTGTCTAACTCTGTGTAGACATTATATATTTTTGGATGTCATGAACCATTTGTGTAATCACATGAATAGTATTGGGGACAATAAATTTCCTCTCACCAACTTCACCCCAATAAGTATGAATTATACATAAATTCTCATATAGAGTTCCATATGGTTTCAATTCAATAATCGATTGGAAAAAATTATTGTATGAGAAATAAACCAATGGGAAGTTTTGAACCCACCCACCTTTAAATTCTATTGAAAATTTTCACAACATATCCTTGAGTTTCTGAATAGACCTTTAAGATCAGAAATTAGTTTGGGGGTGATAGATTGTACTAAAATTCATTCCATTATTCATAGAATGTTGAATAAATCTATGGAATTTAGATGTTAACCATGGATCATATTATAAATGATATAAAGTGGATCCCTATGTAACCTCACTATTTCTTTTATGTATATCTTAGAAAACTGGTCAAAAGAGAAATCATCTTGATTATAGATAAAATGGGAATTATTTGTGAGTTATTCAACTATAACCCATATTGCATTGTTTTTATTGTATATTAATAGTACGATAGAAATAAAGTCTATAATGATATTTTTCCACAACCAAGTCAGTATGGATAGTGGTTACAATACCCATTTAGTAAGTTGTCTAACCTCTTTCACTTAATGACATACCATTTCCCTTATAGTGTAGTTAGCAATATCCCATTTCATATTATCCCACCAATAATGCTCATGAAGTTGTCTATATATTTTATTGATTCCAGGATATATAGATAATATAAAGATATGATATTAATACCCTATCTACTTATTTATCTTTATGATATATGGGACACATATCCATGTCCAATATTTCAGTACACCTTCTTTATCTCTATTGAACTCAGGATACATCACATTATTCATAGAATATATATTTTTTATTAATAAATGATCGTCCCATTTGGAATTCCTAGTCTTCTTTAACATTGAATGTTTTTAAATAATTCAGTATAGGGTTTATGATGACCCTATACATATGCTTCCCATGGGTAATTTTACAAGATTCTTCATCAATGGATTTCCTTGAATCCTCATAATTTCATGTGAAACATGATATTTTGTACTTAATGCATGAGTGACTCTATTTTTTTTTCTAGGTTGATAAGGAATTGAGTAGTTATAGTCTTTATGATGATATAACGTTCTCATTTTTCTAAATCTAAATTTATTTTCCTAGAAATATACATAAACCATTAGTGGTATAATTTTTTATCACATTTTTTCCAATAAATATAGTTCCAAATTTTTTTTAGAGAAATAATCATTGTATCTAACTACTGGTCATGCATACGATAATTGTTCTCATTAGGCTATAACTGTAGAGATGTATAAGAAATATTATTATCATATTTTATAAGGACTCATACAAGACCATTCATAGATTCTGTATTATAAATAACTAATCCATATCAAAAAGAGAGTAGAGTTAGCTAAGCTGTATAAACCAATATCTAATTCTATTCTTAGAAACATTCATCACACTAATTTATATAGAGGATAATATCCCCTTATTAGGTTTTCTTGGTTAGTGGTTTATAAAGTCCTGAAATGATTTTCAAAAAATCTCTTATAATATCCCTGTAAAATAAGGAAATTGTGAATCACAGTTAATGTTATAGGATGAGGCTACTTTTCTACAACCATTTTCATCACAAGGTCATCTAAGATTGCTTCATTAGTTAAAGGTTTCCCTAATAATGCAAATTCATGTAACCAGAAATCAATTTTTTGGAATTTTTTAAATAGATTATCCTTTTTCAGAGTTTTTAATATAAATGATATAAAATACTCATGCTCATCATGATTTTTGTGGTATATCATAATATTATCAATAAAAATAAAAAAGAATTTTCTAGGTAGTCCTTAACAAATCTATTTGTAAAATAAATAAATATAGCAGGATAGTTTGTCAATCTGAAGTGTATAAAAATAAACTCATCATTTTCATATATTATTCGAAAGTATTTCATTGGAATGTCATCTTTATTCACCGTCAATTAATGATACCTTGATTAGAGGTCAATCTTGGAGAATAACTGAGCCCCACGATGCAGATCATATAACTCATTAATCATTAGAAGATAGTTCATGTTCATTCAGTGATCCTATTAAGTTCCTTATAATCAATGCATAGTTGCACTAATTCACCCTTATTTATTATAAAGATAACATGTTCTCCCCAAGGAGTGAAACTTGGTTAGATAAATTCCTTCAAAAAAGATTTGATGTTTTTTAATTAATTACTCCATATTTTACATTATGTATGGGGACCTTGATACCAGCTTAGAACTAGGTATGAGTTCAATAGAGAACTCTACCTATACTTTAGGTGGAGGTCAATGTTTGTCTTTAGGAAATACGTCGATGTATTATTGAATCATGGGGACAATCTCTATAATCATACATTTATTTCCTTCTTCCACTTCAATGATCATCTACATAATCTATGAGAGGTGCATGTTGAAAATTATCAGGCTATGATATCTCTCCATTAAAAATGGATATATGTTTTGAAATCATGAAAAATGAATTTTCATTTCTTCTTCTATGGATATTATAATGATACATTGAGAGCCTTCTCATCCCGAGTACTATGTCAAATTCTTCCATGGCAATAAATACAATATCTACGATGATATTTTAAATTCCAAATATACTATTATAGTGTCTATACACTATTGATGCTAGGATAATTCATCTAGGAGTCTTTAATGATAACTGTCCTTTATGATGTTTTGGGATTGATTCTATTTTCATTACAAAAAGGAAAAACAATGGAATTCATAGAACCAGAATCAAACAATGTGCTTACTAGCTTTGAGAGAACAACGAGTGTACCTTACATGCTAACATTTGGTGCCTCCACTTCACCCATCCTTTTTTAGTGTTTAAAAGTAGTGGCTCCACTTCACCATAATATTTTTGAGCAATATGGCCATCCCTTCCATAGATTTATAATGTTCCTCTATAATGAATGAAATTCCACTAATGGTTCTTCCCACATTTTGTTTCATGTGGGAAGTTTCACTCTCTTTCCTCCTCTACTATGAAAAAATTATTCCATGTGTTTTGCACTATTTATATCATCTATTAATTTTTCTTATGTTATAATTTTGAATATATAAAATGAAAATTCACCATTAATTTCCGTATTATCTCCTCATAGAATTCAAGGACACTATTTGACAAATTTCATAGAATATGGGGTCTCATTACATAGAAGAATCTATCAACGTTTTACTTTTGATCCTTAATAAATCTAGAGGAGTATCAGGCATGTATTATAAATTAAATCTCATAGATCAATACCAATTAATTTTCATATTGATTCAGTTCTAGTAATTCCTTATATATTATCATTCATATAAAACTTGGTAAATATGTATTTTAAAATGGATGGTTATTAATAATAAATGTTCTGGAATTGATTAATAATTTCTAATTATAGATCTTTTAAATCTAGGATGATGAAAATAAAAAACCATTGTTTTAAAAATGGTTTCTTATAATGATTTTGAACATTTGGATATCATTTAGGGTTATTCTAATCCACTATAACTGAACACATTTTTTAATACTTATTTTTTCAAAGAAGAGTAAATATTGCACAAAGTAAAGGTTTTAAAAATCAATTTTTATTTAGACTTTGGAATGTCAATTATAGTTGTTAAAATTGGCTAAAATCTAATAAAATAATTAATATTAATAAAATTTCATGTTTTAAATCATGGATTGTATTTAATTAAAGATTACAACATTACTAAAAAAGTAAAAATTCATTAAACATATAGAAAACCAAAAACTGCATTTGTTTACTATTCATGAAAATATAATGTATTTTTGAAATTCATAATAAATTTACCAAAATAGAATTTCGATGTGATGAATTTGAATATGATTTTAATTTTATCCGTAAAATTTTATAAATCAAAAAATTGTATCTTTTAAATATTAAATTACTTATTTATTAGAAAATATTATTTTTTATGGAATAATCAAATTTATGACACTTATAAAACATGTCTATTCTCTTATAACATTATTTTATCATTTATATTTAGGATATTATTTTTTGAAATACTATTTTATTAAAACTAATATTAATAAAAATATATTATTTTGTTATAAAATTATATATATATATATTCTAGAAAGATACAATTATGTTTCATTTGTGTCGAAAAATGAATTTATCAAATTCAACTCAATTAGTCATATATATTTAAATGGAAAAATATTATTAAAATTAAATTAATTTAATAAAAAATATCGATTCGATGGAAAATATACTTTATCTAATTATGATATAGACATGTAACCCCTTTTTACATTATCATACACCGTATGGCTAAGTTGTGTAGTGGTGGAAGTTTTGTGGTGTGGCTCAGCTAAAATTTACTGATTGGCAATCTCTACAAACATGAACTTATCCAATGGGGTATTTTGCTCATTCATAAATTAATGAAGATTGTATTCACCTTTGTCAATATCATACCTTAGTAATGATACCTCACTCCCAATTTATGATAAATGGTCTTCAAACAAAATTACCCAACTAGTTGAGGCCATCGATTATCCTGTTAAGTATAAATTATCCTTTATCAAAACTTCATATAAACACAATATATAAGGGTAAAATTATAAAATATGGGTATTATTTCCAATAGTCATATTAATCTATTGTCATATTTATTAATGGTAATATTGAAGAAAAATCATATCTGACAAATATTTATATCACAATCAAATACCAATGGTAAAATTTCCAATTATATCCTATAAATACCACATCATTCAGTCAATCAAAATTCATGACAATTTATCTTATGCATATATTATTATTTCTTAAGATATTGATTATTTTAATGCAAAATTGTTTAATTTCGATAACATTTGAATAAGGGTGATGATTCTAGCATATTGGGGTGATCCATACTTTATTATTTTATCTATTCTAATTTATAATTTTTTTTTCAGATGTAATGTTTGGAATTTTAATTTGATTCAAAGATTACTAAAGTAATGATCATTATTAAAGAGATATTTTTTTATTTTCTCTTTATTTTTTATATTCCTATTATTATATAATATGTAGAAACCATTTAGTTTGGAAAAAAAAATCTAAATATGACTATGTCATTACAATTAACATTTAATTAAAATTCAACATCTCAAACTTGTTAAGGCTATCAATACAGTTAATGTTATCCCTTAGTATCACCTCATGTGTAATTGTAAAAATATAGTTAGCAGTATATAGGTATTAAAATGTTCAACATAAAATACCTGTCCTTGGTGCAACATGTCATTTTCCATATTTAATGATTATTCTATATATCCACAAGTTAAAAAATCTAGTTAGACACCCGAATAAAATCTCTCATTCAGTAGTTTTTTAGACACCCCAGCTCCACCCATATTATTTAATGACGGTCCAAAGATATAAATATAATCCTCTATAGATTATATACTCCACTATAATTTTTTATTCCCTTTAATAATTTTATTATTCATTCTCTTTAGTAGGAACCCTTAAGGATCAGTTCAACTACTATAGAAACTCACTTCTCTAATCTGGTGTGATCTGGATACACCTGGTGTTATTCAAACACTCGATCACATGAAATAAACATAATATACTATTTCTAAACATTTAATCCATATTACATCTATAAATTGTCATATCTATATTATCAAATTATTCTTTCATAATGGATGAATTAACTTGAAGTTTTTATTAACTTCTCATTTCATCGATAAAAACATATGATTTCTAGAGGACCTATGTTGGAGTAACATCAAACATAACCCAAACTCTTTAGTGTTTAACCTTAAATATATATGTTTATAATAATAAATTGATAATAATTTCAGTATTGATATAAATTTCAAAATTTTATTATTTCCCTAACCAATATATCTATATATATGTACAAATAGTCCATTTCAGTTGTAATGAACAAGAGATTGATTATGACCAACCCATTATCTCCATAAACACATCACAGAATATATAAGATAAAGGCATAGTGATTTCTACATGTTTGGGTTTTATTTCATTCAATATTAAAATATTCTTGATATATTTAATTTCATAATTTCCACTTCAACAATTATGCATTACATTTTCACAAATTTAAGAAATAGAATATAAAATATAAATGATTTTGTGAAACACTTGAGAAAAATAGGCTGCATGAAACTACTCATATATTTTCCAATGAGAATTTATTTTGATAATAGATACATAGAAAAAAATTCTTTTGTGGATATATAGGAAAAGTGGTTTTCTTTTACAAATATCAATATAGCTCTGTACTAAAAATGGTTATGTGAAACTACACATATAATCAACAAGGTGTAATCCATTATAAAATTTTCAATGTGAAGTTCAATTAGTTATATAGTTATATTTTGAAAATGGATGCAAACAATAATGGATAATAGAGGTATTACTTCAATTAAATTTTATCCATATCAATATTCATATTCCATTTTCATACCCAAATACCACACTTAATCACTTATTCATTCATTATTATCAGAGTAAACATGAAATAGTCAAAACGTATAAACATCACATCTACAGGGTTTTTGGATGTGGATCACTTGATATACCTAAAACTGTTTATTTATGAATTCATGAAAGTAAATCTCAATGAAATTATTAATTTAATCATACTTGTGAAAACATAATTATGGTTTTTTATGTAAAACTCAGTTAAATCATTTATAACTCAGCACAGATGTTTTTTTGTGCATGATTTATAGAGAGACCTTGATGAGTGAAAATTGTATATAGAGTTGGCATCGTTAAATTAATTTCATCAGAGGTTAATTTATTTATCATGGACCCTAATGTGGTTATTATTAATTTATCTACATGATCAACATGGATCATAAATGGTTAATGAACATTCACACTACAAAAACATTGAATAAGTGATGAGTAAGATGATGAAAACCTTGATTAGATAGATCAGATAAACATGATCAGATTACTAAAAAATATCTATATATTTTTTAATATATAAAAGTTTTTCAATGGATGAGATACACATTTCTCTTTTGGAAACACTCTCCCTCAGGAACTTCTATTTTCCTTTACCTCTTTAAGTAGGAAGCGAGGTTTGGCAGCCGCAATACTACTCACAAACCTTAGGCTTCATATGCTACACCACCATGTGTAAGACCACCATCATACTCTCACAATTGTGCATCCATGCGGGTCTAACACTATGTAGCTTATCTCTTTATGGTTGTTATTATTTTTCCAACTTCCATAATGGATTTCCCATATAGATTCTATGAATATCTGAGCATTGGTCCTACAAAAGTATGGTTGATCTTACTTGGTTGGTTGGCTTGGATAATGTATTTTTTTAATTCCCAATATTGATTTATTTACGAAAAATTACACATAAACTTTACATAGAAAATTGACACATCAAATTTAGTTAGGTAGTTTACATTCTTCTTCTCATGTAGAAATATTTATATTTCATATTTAATTTTTTAATTCCTCTACAATAAATTCCCCAGAAAAATAAATATCATTATTTTATTCCCTAATTCCTCTAAATTTTTATTTTTTAAAATTTTTTCTAAAGATATGTTAAACATATTGTGCATTATAGAACTCATTTTTCACCACATAAAGGTCATTTTTTTAAAATTAATTATGATTTAATATCTTTTCAAACAATATTCACATTAAACAAGTAGAATTTTTAATCCTTACATCCAGTGCCGTAAATAATTTCCATAAGAATTATATTTTCATTACCACTTCATTAAAAATCACTGAATACATATTGAAATATCATTTAGAAAAAGTGGAACACTTGGGGTTAAAAAATATTTTCCATAGTATTTTTTTACAACTTCGTATTAAAAATGTCAATATGTAATCTCAAATTCATCTACAAATTATTCATTATCTAATTCAAAGGGATTGTTTTAGTTTTTACATCTCTCATATTCTATCATTCTGTGAACTATCAGTCTATTCAACCATCTCTAATATAAGAATTATACCACAAGATTTTCATTGAAATGTTCCTTTATTAAATCAACTATAAGTCTATATATACTAAGATGATATAAAAACAAATAGATATATAAAAAAGTTTTCTCTGTTTTCCATAAACTCCCATTCATGTGAAATCATTCTCAAACATTTCTAATTCTTAAAATATAGTTTTTTAACACCTAAAATATGTAATCATATGCATACATTAACCAAAACATCAAAATTCTCAAGTGAAAATGAAATTTCACCCCCTTTTTGTCTTCATTTTATTAGTTGATAACTCCCTATTATTTGATATGATTAATATAATTTAGAATGAGAGATAAATATCTAATTTTAATACCTAAAATTTTTTATTACCCCAATGTCATGAAAAGTAAAAAATCTATATTACAAGACTTTGGCATATTCATTTATTAAATTTGATACCCCTCATGGTAAATAATAATTAACATATCCAAGATTGTAAAATTATTAAATAATTATTTAATGATGTTTCCAAATGATATCACATTATGATAGAATTCTATATGTGGTTTTCTAGTTTTTAATTCTTCTTACACCTTCATTATGATTTTTTCTTCTATACCCTACAATCCAAAATATAACAGAACTCATTGCATTTCAAGTTATCCCAATAAGATATTAGTTTACTATTAGTACCCTGTATTTTAACAAAAAACTATATTAAAAAATATATATGTGAATTAGGTAGACATACTTTTTTTTAATTGAGTACAACAATGTGGTGCATCTTTCACAACCATGTTTCTCAAAATTCCCCAAAATTCATTCTTCAACATCTAATTTTTAAATTTTATTCATCCATTGGTATGATGGATCTTATCACATATATAGTTTGATAGTATGAAATTATACCTCTATATTTAACCCCAAAATCATTAAAATTCATTAACTTTAAGGATTATTCTTATGGTGGAAATGGGGTTAAATATCCTCTTGAATTCTTTGGAACAATACTACATTTCTCATATATAACATCTTGTAATTAAGAGTTATTTTCCATTAACAAAATCTCGTGTAATTTATCTTATTTATATGAAATTTCCATTATACCATTAGCACAAGTTTTTTCTTTTTCTTCTAATATCATTAGTTATCACTTGAAATGAATTGTAAAAAATAAAAAATATCATTAGGAATTTTGAATTATTTTTGGACATTTTAAATTTATTTATATGAGTTCCATTCTTATTATATTTATTATTTATGCACAAATTATTCTGATACATCTTGGGATTAATAAAAATGAAACATTATTTTGGTTTTTACCCATGTATTACCTTCTTTATTATGTGGTCATAAATTATCATTACATCGTGATACATGTTGAACTGTACATGTTTATATCATGATAATTCTATATTTTACCAATGATTGATTATGGGGATATGAATATTGAAAAATCATTCATGTCATGTTAACCATTTTTGAGAAAATTCAAAATGGTTTTGTTTGTGGAGCTGAAATCACCCAATATATTATTTCTTTGCAGAGTTTCGCGAACCTTATTTACAATATAAGTTAGCTATATATATATTTTCCACCAATTTTTAGGGGCTCACATTAGTTAAGAGGATGAGATTTTGGGCTCCTCACACCCTTGTTAGGGGGAGTTATTGTATACTATGGGAATCTATTAAGAATTTAATACATATTTTCAAATACATTTTTAAATACTAAATATAAAATGGGTACCCCTTAAGTTAAAAATAATTTATTGGAATATATGAACTTTATATTCATCTTTATGTGTCTAAGGTTCTTCATTGATGGAAGTATCTATATGTATCAAAGGAACTTCATCAATGGTACCCTTTTGTATGTAGATTATGGATTCTTATGTCATTAATTATTGTGATTATGATTTTTATCCAAATAGAAGGGAACTATTGCATTTACCATAATCTATGAATATGGGATTTTTTTTATATCGTGCTTCAACCCATGATATTGGATTCCAACATATTCTTTAGAAATTAATTAGAACCCACGTAGTTCTGATCCACATAATGGAACATGTCATGCCATTTATGTTCATGTTAAGAAGACCAAAATATATTTTATATCATACCATGGAATGTAAAATAATTTCAAAATTACATAGTAAAGGGATGGTGTGGGACTTTAACTAAAACACTCTAAGGGTTAGGAAGAGATGTAGCCTCCTAGGATGGATATGATCCTACATGGGATTTATGACCTAGGGGACATTTATGTGAGTTTTCGTTTTTGGGATTGGACACCATGGAGGCTTCCTATGTTTCTCATTTAGATGGGAATAAAATTCCATGTACTTTAGTTATTCAGTAACCATGCCTATGGAGGCCTTATGATGGTGTATATCAAAAGGGATATCTACCTTTGATATGGATGCATGGATTTGAGGACCAACACCTATAGGGGCCTACACGAGTTTATCTCACAATGGATATTGAAATTCAATATGGCTATATCACAATTGTATCTTATATCAAATATGAGTCCGATATTGAAAGTGATAGGAATATCCCAAAAGGGAATATCCTCCCATGATAACAGTTTGATCACACAAACATCATGATCGTAAGTAACCACTAAGACCACACGATTCATGCTTTTCCTGTGAAAAAATAGGAATTCAATTATCTTAAAAAAAACACAATCACCTTTATCATCTGGCAGAAAATAAATAGAATATTGGAGAGAGAATGGGTATTGATGTGTCTCTCTCCACTTTTGTTTTTGTAACCCAATGTTATGCCTTTCCCAACATTTATGGTACAACCCATAAGAAAAACTATGGGATTACTTCATGAGGGATACCCTATTCCTAATTACAGATAAGATAGGTGGATAAGTCACTATCCTTAATTAATGTGATATTATGAATCCCACCAAAACTGCCATAAATTTACGGTCCTTTGGTTCATATATGATTATTGAATTACAAGTTTCTAGCCCACATGATGAAAACCAAGAGGCCACTTGCACTTTCTCCGATGTTGGGGTCCTCATTACAGAGTGGATAAAGAATTTCAAGCACCCCGAGGACCCAAACCATCATTTAATACATTTTTTGAAAAATAATACAAAGGTAATGAAAAACTTAATAGAAGATATTTTAGTGAATATTTCACCATGATTGTATAGATATATTGTTATCAGTGGAGTTTTTTATATGGTTTCCTTGAAAAAGAGTCCAAATAAAGTATGTTCCCAAAAATTTGTATCCTTAAAAGGGGGCCTAAAGGGTGTCTCTAAGAAGTGATGTTTGGGTGTGAAGAAGGTTTCTCATGCATGTGATGGGAAGGTTAGATGAAGAGGACTCATATAAGGTAGGCCTAGGTAACCCAATTTTCTCCATGTATGGTGGAACAATGCAAGATATAGATAAATTAATTACTATGAAAAGATTGGGAAACAAAACTTTTGAGTAGAATTGCATTAGGATACATTATTTTTCTAGTTTTCTCTCGATGGTTCTCTTGTAGGACTCGAGTTTTTAATGTGAACCTCATGCTAGTACACTTCAATTCGTGGGGGGGGGGGGTGACTCCTCATGTAGGTGCTTTGTGCTCCACATCCTATAGAAACCCTAATCACATTATCTCCCGTATTTCCCTCATCTATTGTGTATCATAGAGATGGTTATATTGTATCAAGATCTTTGGAAAAATAAAATGGTGATATGATATTCAAAGATTCATCAAAACATACAGTCACTTCATTTGAGGATCCTTGGGGTCTTATATATAGGTAATTTCAAGCATTGGAAAATGGAGGTGTGTCATGTAGGTATGTTACGCTAGTCTTCATGCTTTATCTTTTTTATAGTCATCATGTGGGTATATCCTAAGTGAATCTCACAGGAACACATTTTTAGGGATAGTGAAGTGACATTAACATATTATATGGACCTACACATTAATGGTGGATCATAGGTTTAACCTTAATTGTAACACCCCGAGATTTTATGAAAAATATTCTTTTTAATTTCATTAATGTCTTGTGTTGTATGCTACACCAAAAGGAGCTTGCACAACACGCATCCTTGACTTGCCTTTCATTACACTCAATCGCGACCTTCCTTGATAGCGTGTGTAGTACGAAATACCGAGTTTCACTAAACAACGATATGCTATTAAAATATTATTAAAACTAGCCGTCATGAATAGTAATAACCACTTTTTGAAATTTTGTAAATTCTATTTTTCAAAATGGACTTCATTTTTGGATTCTGAATATCGAAATTAGCTTAGGGTGAAATTTTGGTAATTTTCGGATAACTTTCATATTTTGATGAATAGTGGAAATTACTAAATTTTAATTAAAAACAACTTTTTCAATCGAAATAATTAATAGTGATAAATTATTTTTAGTGGTTTTAAAGTATATTTAGAATATATTTTTACAATTTTATACAATGTTGGTCATTGGATGTAATTTCACATTTAAACCAGACATAAACAAGTGTCAATCTTTTGGTGGTTATTATCTCTTAAAAACACGCTAATTGTTTTGACGACGTGAATTAATTTTTAAATTAATTAATGCAACTGATATGTTTTGAATTTGGTAAAATAGAAATTATTTTTGAGTTCATAATATCAAATATATCTTAGGACTAATTTTTGGTATTTTTCTGAAAACTTTTAATTTTTGATGAATAGTGAAACCACTAAGTGGTAGTTAAAAAACTAAATTGTTCATAAAACATAATTTTACAGCTTCTGTGAGTGGAATTTCAAAACTCCAAGAGACACGGTTGATGTCAGTAAGTAAAATATGGTTCAATGAGATGAAAATAATTTTTTGGTGAATAATAACTTTTTACTTTTTTTTACCACGGTTAAAAGTAAATCGGGTAATTAAGGGTAGAAATGATATTATTATTACCCTAACACATGTCCTAATTCTATTGGATAAGTTTAATTCGACCAAAAACAAACTAAGGAATAAAATATGACCATTTAGGCTAACTTGAATTAGATTAGGACATTTATTATTATTTAATTCAAAGAAGAGTTAAAAGTGTTAAAATCAAAGTTTATTTACTAAAACATTTTTAATATAGGGTTATACATACGATAAATTCTACTATAAATATTAATTAGAAAGATAAAAATATTTCCTACATAATGGTATTTTATTTGTAATTTGTATACATCAAATAATGTATTTTATTTATGACACAACGATGATGTAGTAATTATCTTATTAATGAAATATTGACATAATTGATGTTATAAATACCCAAATAAATATAATTTGAGACTTTTTATGAATTCCAATAATTTTCTAGGTTAATATGACATGTTATTATTGATTTAATTAACTTTTTTTGAACTTATAATTCTGTAATGATTTTCACAAAAATCAATTACTAAATAGTGTCAAAATTGACATAAAATAGTTTTTAAAACAAATATTTTATTATTAATTGTTATTTTATTATTAAATATCTAATGATTGGAAAAATGACTTATAAAAGGTTATATATATTAATAATAAACAATTTGGGGTTCGTTTGGCTTCTTATCGTAAGTTTATTAACCTTATAGTGTAAGAACACAAGAAGACACTGTAAAAGTAAAATTATTTAACTTAATGTTAAATCTAAATGATAAGGTTAAAATGGGAACCTAAACTTGTCTAAATTCTATTGGATGAGAGGATTTTGACCCATCCCCACCGTATCCTCGAACTAAATCAATTTGGAGCTATTTAAAACCCAACATGACTTTATAATAAAATAATATTTTTAGTTATTCCGAAGGTGCCCTCTCCTCCCTTATAAAAGAGAACCTCTTCCCTCTCTTCCTCACACAACTTTGAGCCTTCAAGCTCGGCCAACCCCTGACAAATTATCTTCTCCACTTCCCTAGCAACATCCTAGAGGTTCTGGGATTCCTCAAAGTCCAATTTTAGTGCCCTAAAGGAGGTCTCAAAGAGGCGCTTCAAAGAAGAGGTAATTTCCGTTACCGATTCTTTCACCTTTATTTCTTCTTCCACTTCTTCTTCTTAGGTTGTTTAATTATGAAGTAATAACATCAGTATCACTCATATACTGATATGTTATTATTATTATCAAACAATCCTACTTCACCATCTATCCATCCTACTGAAAACGAAACAACCGCGCGTGCGTACGTACGAAATACCGTCTCCACGTCGTGGTGAAATCTATTTTCCACCACCACCTTACTTGGATGAGTATAATGGTGTAAATAATAACTATATATTATTATTTTAAAGTGATATTGATTCTGAAATAGCATACATACACTCCAATACAGTCCCACGATCATGAGAACGATATCATCGCTCGTGCGTACGTACGGACTACCGTCTCCACGACGCGATGAGATTCATTCTCCACTTTAAACCATTCATGAATGATTATAAAGTATATATAATAAGTAATCATGAAATATATGAAGTAATAATGATACTGGATTTATGTGTATATATATGAATTTCATCTACTTAATTCCGTTCAACACAATAAGGAAACGAAAACAGCGTTCATGCGTACGTACGGCCTACCGTCTCCATGAACGGTGTATTTCGTTCCATTTACTGATTTATTATATATATATATTCTGAATATATATATATATATATAAATCATGTTTTATATTCTGGAATTAAATAATCATGATCTAAGTAATCATATGAACAATTACAAGTCAAAACACGGACGACAAATGAAACAATTTTACCCAAAACTCTCTTTAACATGGAATTTACAAAAGAACGGGTAATATAAAGTCATAAGTGAACCATATATGATATCATAACAATGAATATGATTCTTTAATAAGTCAATAACATTATTTAAATAATTATACAGGAGGTTCGGACACTTACGAAGCAAATCGGACCTAAGGTAAGGGAAATATCACAATCTCATTTTTATCTGAGATTGTTTATACTTTGGTATTTACTGGGGTGTATTTTATCATCCACATCCATGTTTCCTCAATATGTAATATTTATATCCTTATACAATAGTTTATATCCAATTTTACCCTTCGGTGAGTTTTTAGTAAAAGATATGAAAGGAATCATTTGTCATTTTTTATACGATGTACTTTTTTTACTTTTCCGACAAAAGTACGAGAAGAATGTTTTTTTAACTTACACGGAATGAATGGATTTTTAAAAAATTATTTCCAAGAATCTTCCTTTACAAGTTTTCAAGTTTATTTTTAATCAACTTCTTTTAGTTTAAAATCGTATGACATGTTAACAAAGGAAAATTGTTTTTGAAGTAGAAAGGATATTTTCCTCAAGAATGAAGTTCAAGTGTTTTATCAAAATTATTTTCCATCTAAGATAATAAAGGGTTCTGTTTCTATCCCTATTATTACATTGATTTGATTATGTTGTGATGGAATTATTTTTATGAATTCATTTATCTTATATTAATTGTTTGATGATGTCACGATGTTTAAGATTCCCATTTTTATTACATGGGATTATGCAATGATGTATGATTTATGATTTTGTGGCACACATAAGAATGGTATCATTATGAGATGGGTGGGACCTATATCTCCCTCCAATGCATTGGGTAAAGATTTTATATCTCATGAGATAGACATGGCTGGAATGGTAGGTTATTCCGGTTCAGTGAAACTGGACTGAAACGAGGGTGACTCGGTTCAGAAAGGGACTTTGTCCACTAAGATAGTCTTGGCAATGAGTCTTGACTAAAAATAAATGATTCTCTATTATTATGTGTGTATTCCACAAAGTTTCATGTTTTAAGTTATGATTATTGTGATTACATTTCACTGCCATGATTTATCCCATGTTATGAAATTATGATCTCTTTTACAGGTTAAGATTTCCAAAAGTTATGTGCTTATGTATATGATGTGATTGATATTTCTTTTTTTTACCCTTACTGAGCATTTGAGCTCACCCTTTCATGTTTTTCTTTTCCCCAGGATATAAGGAAAGGTTTTAGGTATAAAAAAATGGAAGATCTTTATGGGAGATGTTGAATATCTTTCACCAGGATTAGAAGATTATATTCCGAGTTTCCAAAGACACTAAACTGTTACGATCCTTGTGTGTGTGTTTTTGTTATGTACTAAGTATTCCGCAAATGTAATGTAATGTCAATGTACGTCAACCTTCAGGTCTCTACAGTTGGTATCAGAGGAAAGGTTTAGTCAACCTTTGGAAACTAGGATGCGAAAACGTTAGTGAGATCCCTAGAGATATTTCTAAGGTATGTCTTGGGATGTCTCTAAGGATAAGTATACGTATAGGATATAGTCCTATAACTACGGTAACGATCTTAGAAATTAACCTAATATGTTAGATATTAAGGGTACTGCCCCTTTATTATGTTGTTTTCCCTAGCATGATTTTTGCCTCTCACACTATTCTTTTTGGGTTTTAGACGATGGCTGGAACCCGAAGGAACCGTGTTGATCAATGCAATGGACAATGCAATGACTGCCCTCCTGAACAAACAAATGTTATGGGAGATGGAGTGAAAATTCTTATTGCAATACTTACACAAGCTATGAATCATTCTAGAATTCCAAATGAGCAGAGAAGGGAACAATATTCTATTGAGTCTTTCATGAGGCAACGTCCACCTTCTTTCAGTAGGACTTCCGATCCACTTATTGCTGAACAATGGATCAGTACAACTGAAAAGATATTTTCAGTTCTTCAATGTTCTGAACATGATAAAGTCATCTTAGTAGTATATCGTTTGGAAGGTGAAGCTGATCAATGGTGGAATCTTATCAAGAATACGAGGCCAAGAGATGAAATTGAGTCCATGGAATGGGATGAGTTCAAGAACTGTTTTTTCAGTAAATACTTCCCTTGTATTCTTCAAACAAAGATGGAAAAGGAGTTTCTTGAGCTGAAGCAGAAGGATGATGAATCTGTTGGTATATACGAAGCGAATTTTACAAGACTTGCAAGGTATGCATCTGGCATTATCATCCAACCTGAAAGTAAAGTTGATCGATTTTTCAGTGGCTTAAAACCAAGTCTTCGAAGGGAATTAGCTATAAGAGACTTCAGTAGCTATGAAGAAATTGTGCGTTGTGCTATCAAGGTAGAAATGGAAGTTGGTGTTACAGATCCATCTCATGGTTTTGACAAGAAACGAAAGATGGAGTTCAAGGAGAAATCTCAGAATAATGGTGAAAAGAAGATGAATGTTTCCTTATGCACAAAGTGTGGAAAGAAGCATGGTGGAGATTGTCTTAAAGGGACTAGAAAATGTTTTATGTATGGAAAAGAAGGTCATCAAGCAGCTGAGTGTCGAAGTAATGGAAAAAGGATTTCAAATGATGTGAATAAATCAAAGACTGCCGAGAACGCACCACCAACACTTCAATGCTTCAAGTGCAAGGAAATAGGGCATTATACTAATAAATGCCCTAATCCAAGGGTTAGTGATGATCGACATGAGCAACCGCTTAAGGAAAAGGACAAAGGTAAGTCACATGTGATCACTATTGGCGATGTTGAATATGACAACGATGTGGTGGAATGATTAAGTGTTTATGTAATGGGATTCCAAAATAATTTTGTATCATGGAGTATTGGAATATTTATGTATTGGTCTAATGTGGTATTCAAAGTGATTGATATATTTTTGGAAATAAGATGATATGCTCATAATGAAGGGAAAATGAGAAAATGAAATGTTTAACAATATTCATTAGCTTATGATTGATATAAGGACTAAGTGATATCATGGTTTGAGTATATAGAATTTTGAGGATTTTGGTATGTGAAAAGTGTTAACTTTTAACTTCATTCATGTTTTCACTATGGTTCAATGGGTATTCAAGAGAATACATTATTAAGGCCTTTGAATGTTTGGAATGTGACCAACAAGACATATCTTATGATATATGGGGATCAACGATGGTATTAAATCTCTGGTAATCGTATTCACTATATTATGAGAGTCGACTGAAGTATTATGGATAAGCCTAAAGATTGTAATGGATTATGTTAGACATAAGTTAGTATTGTTTAAGGATAAAAGTTTTTTTTCGATATTGTTGATGGAATGTTATAGTAATATAGTTTTAGAAAAAGGACAACTTGCAGGACGGGCGACAGCCCATCGCGTCGGACAAGGCAATGGGAATCGAACCCAAAACTGAAGTGAGACTGGCCTTTATCACCTACCACTAGCCTACAGAAAGTCCCTAGTTAGTAGAAACTAGTTTTATTTTATTAAGCGGTATGATATATGAAGTATAAGTTCATTTTTGGAATCGTATATGATTAACCTCACCAAAGACGGACTTATGTATATTTGATAACTATTGGTAAACTTTTGTTTGAAACAGATGGAATGACCCATCATTCTATCACATGATCTATTAACACTTCACGAATAACAAATTCAACTTCATTTCCTCAAGAGATGAAGTGGAAATTGTTCAAAGCATGAACAATAGTGATATTCTACCAAAATCAAGTAAGTATTTCTTCTAATTCAAAATTTTCCACTTTAGGGAAATGATATTGAAAACCAAAAATGTTGTCCTAGTGATCTTATATATGATGAATCAGATGGTACCCTAGACCATCACAAATTTATGGCTTTGCAATTGTTGGCTTTTTCATAGCCAGGTTCTCTACCACTCTCCATCATAACATGATGGTTAGATTTCTCTTCCATATCCATATTTTCACCAATGTGGAAACCCAGTGATTAGTTTATTTGGGTAACCGTTAAGTTTCATACTTTTGTTTTTAAAGATTATTTTTGGTATTCCTTTTTACGATGTGAGTTTCTATCAAAGAAATTTTCGAATAGTAAACTATTTATAACCCCGACGAATTTCGAGGGTGAAATTCATTTTAGGGGGGGTAGAATGTAACACCCCGAGATTTTATGAAAAATATTCTTTTTAATTTCATTAATGTCTTGTGTTGTACGCTACACCAAAAGGAGCTTGCACAACACACATCCTTGACTTGCCTTTCATTACACGCAATCACGACCTTCCTTGTTAGCGTGTGTAGTACGCAATACCGAGTTTCACTAAACAACGATATGCTATTAAAATATTATTAAAACTAGCCGTTATGAATAGTAATAACCACTTTTTGAAATTTTGTAAATTCTATTTTTCAAAATGGACTTCATTTTTGGATTCGGAATATCGAAATTATCTTAGGGTGAAATTTTGGTAATTTTCGGATAACTTTCATATTTTTATGAATAGTGGAAATTACTAAATTTTAATTAAAAACAAATTTTTCAATAAAAATAATTAATAGTGATAAATTATATTTAGTGGTTTTAAAGTATATTTAGAATATATTTTTACAATTTAATACAATGTTGGACATTGGATGTAATTTCACATTTAAACCAGACATAAACAAGTGTCAATCTTTTGGTAGTTATTATCTCTTAAAAACACGCTATTTGTTTTGACGACGGGAATTAATTTTTAAACTAATTAATTCAACTAATATGGTTTGAATATGGTAAAATAGACATCATTTTTGAGTTCATAATATCAAATATATATTAGGCCTAATTTTTGGTATTTTTCTGAAAACTTTTAATTTTTGATGAATAGTGAAACCACTAAGTGGTAGTTAAAAAACTGAATTGTTCATAAAACATAATTTTACCGCTTCTGTGAGTGGAATTTCAAAAATCCGAGAGACACGGTTGATTTCAGTAAGTAAAATATGGTTCAATGAGATGAAAATAATTTTTTGGTGAATAATAACTTTTTACTTTTTTTTACCACGGTTAAAAGTAAATAGGGTAATTAAGGGTAGAAATGATATTATTATTACCCTAACACATGTCCTAATTCTATTGGATAAGTGTAAATCGACCAAAAACAAACTTAGGAATAGAATATGTCCATTTAGGCCCACTTGAATTAGATTAGGACATTTATTATTATTTAATTCAAAGAAGAGTTAAAAGAGTTAAAATCAAAGTTTATTTACTAAATCATTTTTAATATAGGGTTATACATAAGATAAATTCGACTATAAATATTAATTAGAAAGATAAAAATATTTCCTACATAATTTTATATTATTTGTAATTTTTAGACATTAAATAATTTAATTTATTTATGACACAACGATGATGCAGTAATTATCTTATTAATGAAATATTGACATAATTGATGTTATAAATACCCAAATAAATATAATTTGAGACTTTTTATGAATTCCACTAATTTTCTAGGTTACTATGACATGTTATTATTGATGTAATTAACTTTTTTAGAACTTATCATTCTTCTATGATTTTCATAAAAATCAATTACTAAATAGTGTCAAAATTGACATAAAATAGTTTTTAAAACAAATATTATATTATTAATTGTTATTTTTTTCCTAAAAATCTAAGGTTCGACCAAATGACTTAGATATGTATATATATATTAATAATAAACAATTTGGGGTTCTTTTGGCTTCTTATAGTATGTTTATTAACCTTATTGTGTAAGAACACAAGAAGACACCGTAAAAGTAAAATTATTTAACTTAATGTGAAATCTAAATGATAAGGTTAAAATAGGAACCTAAACTTGTCTAAATTCTATTGGATGAGAGTATTTTGACCCATACCCACCTTATCCTCTAAATAAATCAATTTGGAGCTATTTAAAACCGAACTTGACTTTATAATAAAATAATATTTTTAGTTATTCCAAAGGTGCCCCTCTCCTCCCTTATAAAAGGGCACCTCCTCCCTCTCTTCCTCACACAACTTTGAGCCTTCAAGCTCGGCCAAACCCTGCCAAATTATCTTCTACACTTCACTAGAAACATCCAAGAGGTTCTGGTCTTCCTCAAAGACCAATTTTAGTGCCTTAAAGGAGGTCTCAAAGAGGTGCTTCAAAGAAGAGGTAATTTCTGTTACCGATTCTTTCACCTTTATTTCTTCTTCGACTTCTTCTTCTTAGGTTTTTTCATTATGAAGTAATAAAATGAGTATCACTAATATAAGGATATGTTATTATAAGTATTAAACAATCCTATTTCACCATATATCCATCCTACGGAAAATGAAATCACCGCGCGTGCGTGCGTACGAAATACCGTCTCCACGTCGTGGTGAAATCTTTTTTCCACCACCACCTTACTTGCATGGGTATAATGGTGTAAATAATAACTATATATTATTATTTTAAAGTGATATTGATTCTGAAATAGTATAAATACACTCCAATACAGTCCCACGATCATGAGAACGATATCATCACTCGTGCGTACGTACGGACTACCGTCTCCACGACGCGATGAGATTCATTCTCCACTTTAAACCATTAATGAATGATTATAAAGTATATATAATTAGTAATCATGAAATATATGACGTAATAATGATACTGGATTTATGTGTATATATATGAATTTTATCTACTTAATTCCGTTCAACTCAATAAGGAAACGAAAACAGCGTTCATGCGTACGTACGGCCTACCGTCTCAATGAACGGTGTATTTCTTTCCATTTACTGATTTATTATATATATGTATATTCTTAATATATATATATAAATCATGTTTTATATTCTGGAATTATGTAATCATGATCTAAGTAATCATATGAATAATTAAAAGTTAAAACACGGACGACAAATGAAACAATTTTACCCAAAACGCTCTTTAACATGGAATTTACAAAAGAACGGGTAATATAAATTCATATTTGAACCATATATGATATCATAACAATGAATATTATTTTTTAATAAGTCAATGACATTATTTAAATCATTATACAGGAGGTTCAGACACTTACGAAGCAAATCGGACCTAAGGTATGGGAAATATCACAATCTCATTTTATCCGAGATTGTTTATACTTTGGTATTTACTGGGGTGTAATTTATCATCCACATCCATGTTTCCTCAATATGTAATATTTATATCCTTATACAATAGTTTATATCCAATTTTACCCTTCGGTGAGTTTTTAGTAAAAGATATGAAAGGAATCTTTTGTCGTTTTTTATACGATGTACTTTTTTTACTTTTCCGACAAAAGTACGAGAAGAATGTTTTTTTAACATATACGACATGAATGTATTTTTAAAACATTATTTCCAAGAAGCTTCCTTTACAAGTTTTCAAGTTTATTTTTAATCAACTTCTTTTAGTTTAAAATTGTATGACATGTTATGAAAGGAAAATTGTTTTTGAAGTAGAAAGGATATTTTCCTCAAGAATGAAGTTCATGTGTTTTATCAAAATTATTTTCCATATAAGATAATAAAGGGTTCTGTTTCTATCCCTATTATTACATTGATTTGATTATTTTGTGATGGAATTATTTTTATGAATTCATTTATCTTATATGAATTGTTTGATGATGTCACGATGTTTAAGATTCCCATTTTTATTACATGGGTTATGCAATGATGTATGATTTATGATTTTGTGGCACACATATGAATGGTATCATTATGAGATGGGTGGGACCTATATCTCCCTCTAATGAATTGGGTAAAGATTTTATATCTCATGAGATAGACATGGCTGGAACGGTAGGTTATACCGGTTCAGTGAAACAGGACTGAAACGAGGGTGACTCGGTTCAGAAACGGACTTTGTCCACTAAGATAGTCTTGGCAATGAGTCTTGACTAACAAGAAATGATTCTCTATGATTATGTGTGTATGAAACAAAGTTTCATGTTTTAAGTTATGCTTATTGTGATTACATTTCACTACCATGATTTATCCCATGTTATGAAATTATGATCTCTTTTACAGGTTAAGATTTCCAAAAGTTATGTGCTTATGTATATGATGTGATTGATATTTCTTTTGTTTACCCTTACTGAGCATTTGAGCTCACCCTTTAATGTTTTTCCCCAGGATATATGGAAAGGTTTTAGGTATAAAAAAAGGAAGATCTTTATGGGAGATGTTGAAGATCTTTCACCAGGATTAGAAGATTATATTCCGAGTTTCCAAAGACACTAAACTACTACGATCCTTGTGTGTGTGTTTTTGTTATGTACTAAGTATTCCACAAATGTAATGTAATGTCAATGTACGTCAAGCTTCGGTTCTCTACATTAATGGTGGAGTAGTCTAGGGTTTTCATTGTTCACCTATGTGAATTCATGTGATCCTTGATGTACATCACTTCTATTTTTCTTTAGTAATTACAATTTGAAAACATTTCATCTGATGTATAAAATTATGTTTCAAACAAACCTCCACCTTAGTATTGGATCTGACTGAGATAATGGAGAATGATCCTAACATATAGGAAATATGTAATTTGATATATAATTCATTTAATAGCCTACAGATGTTTGTGTACCATTATTTATAGTCTTAGAAATCATTATGACTTAAATTCCAAACAAATTAGAAGTTAAAGGGAGATCTACATTAGTAGATCACACTAGTGGACAGCACAAGTGAATCATTAAGGTAAATCACATGGTTGTTTGAAAAACGTGGATCACGAAGGGTTCACCATGCCTATTAATAGGATTGATGAATCCAATGGTTATTTTTTCCTCTTTCTATATATTTTTTTCACCATCATAGTGATCTTATAATGCTATTTTATATACTTATGCTCCATTCACACAGACCCAGTACACTTATCTATGTCACTAATGCACCTGGGTGAGTATCCTATATGAGATCACATTAGTGACTGACCTACATAAGGTCACCTGAGTGAGTGACCCTCCCGAGTCCAGTATATTTCATTATTTAGGAATATCATATTTTTCCCAAATACAAGATTTATCATTAATGAAAATATCAATACATCCTTGAATATTTCGAATATAATCCCAAAAGTGTAGAGTTTATGATAAAACAACCTTGTAATCATATCAATGATATGGTTTATGACTTCATAATAGATTATTATGATGCATTTGACACCACTCTCCTAATGATATGGATTCACATGAAGAAGTATTATCTTTAGTTTTGATAGTAATTATCTAAAACTCTATGTCTATTGGATTCTAAATGAAATCCCCATGTCAATGTTGAAGAGATACCTTCCTCTCTCCTGGTTAAAATAATATATGAGAATTTCCATAATAACATATCAAAAAATTGTGCGTACATCAATGAAGTATCATCACCTATGTCCAAGATCATTCATCACAAAATGTTTTTCCACATCAATTCCTAAGACTATATAGAGAGTTTAGAATCCCAATAATGTTTTTTTCACATCAAATAGTTTAATGAAAAAATCATTGGCATTCCATCATTGTGAGGCTTTAGATCATACACATACACTGTATGACAATTCAACCATAATTTTTGGTTCTTTCACCATAGTAGAAGGGTAATACATGAGCCTTATAGAATGCAATCAATGTGATGGTTAAAATATTGAACTAATAGGTAGTAAAAGGATTATTTCCATAAAGAAAATAGTATATTCTGCGTATGGAGGATCCAATTCTGATATTAACCAATGCATAATGGACACCATTACTATTTAATACTTGATGAGGATTGGCATAGTATATAATTTACTAATGAACACACTTAATCTAGATATTGATATTTATATATCATTAGAGGTGTTTTGATAAATTAATAGGGAGTTGGATGGGCATGAGTTTCCCTTTATTATGTTCTCCCTCATGTACCAACTTCTAATGTTAATTGAATTAAATTAATCATCTTTATTAGTTCATATTTATATATAGAAATATTTTTCAAGGATATCCAAAACCCATTAATTAAGGTCTATCCCACTCCTGATGTTGGGGTTTTGAAATTTGATGGCTCTAATAAGAAATATTCTTTAGAACTGTCTATCCTAGCCTATAATAAAACTCATGGGAATGTTCCCTAGCTATAAATCCAATCTCAAATTATAGAAAATGATGATTAAGGAGGTAAATTACCTCGAAATTGACCCCTTAATGGGTAAGTTCCATAAATTCGTTTATTCTATTTTCATTTCTTCTTTATATCATTCAATGTCAATAAATAATTTCATTTTTGATTTAGAGCTGGTAGTTATAGTGGATGAACCTGAAGGGGAGGCCTCTATCTTAAAACAATAGATTTCATCTGGATAAGTTGATGTTACTCTGGGAAGGAAAATGCATGTTAATTTTATAAGTGAACTTATTCTGAAGTACAACTCTCCCTTGTGACTATCTCCATGAAGAGAGAAGAAGCTAAGAATACTTATAGGAACTTTTCAAGTTCTAATTATTGGATATTTGGGATTCATTATCATGGATATCCATTAAATATTTACCCTTAGGATACCCATAGCTATAGAAGATGTTTGTAATATTTATATATGGTTGATTGTACTACCATGTGGTTTCCATTATCATGATGAAAATCAATTTCTGATAGGAGTAAGAGCATGAGTCACATCAGCTCCATATGAAGTAAATAATGTTTATCAAAACCAATGGCCTCTCAGAAATATTATCCCTTTAAGAGCTCAACTAAACAAATAAATTCATTAGGATAATGAAGTAGGATGAAAATAAATCTTGTCGAATATCATGCCTATAAAATCATAAAGACACCACTAAAGGTTAACTCATACAATTTCATCATCTACTAGAATGGGTTCATATTGAGGTGGAAATATCCATGGCGACCATGGTGGAGTAACTACGCCTACATTAGGATGATGAGGTTATTTAGGGAAAATATATTTGAGTATATATTAATGGTTCTTGAGAGACCCTGAAATGACTAAAGAGTTATGTTGATGGATATTTTGAAAACATGGAAGAGAGACTCTGATTTGTGGATTGAATTCTTAATTTTATCTCTATAAATGAAAATATTTGTTCCAAAATCTATATATTCAGAACTATATTTTTCTATAATTATGACATAAAATAAAGTTGGAATTTATAAAAAAAATTAATTATTTCAATGAGTTTTAATCACAATATTATTAAAAAGGGGTGGATGCTCTGATATTTTCCTTTATGCTTAGTTCTAGAGAGCATAGTTTGACTATTTCTAGCATCACATGATAGACCCAAATTTTTCTTCTATTTATTTCATTTTCCCAATTTTATCCTAATTCATACATGAATATGAAATATAGGGATATAATTTAAATTTTTTAGGCTTCCCTTTGTGTATTCTCATCCAAACATCTTTTTTTCCATTTTTCTTTCATTACATAAAAACTTTTCTAAAAAATATGAAGTGTAGGTCTTGTCAGTTGAGACTCAGGTTTAATGTAGTGTTCCCGTTGTGGGTTTTCTTCCTGGTGAGTATTAATTCAATTTTCATAGGCTATATAGAGTCATAAAATATGGAAAAATAAAACAAATTTTTATGTCAAACATCTTTGACAATAATTTATGGTATAGAATCCATCCTTTTATTTACATATATTTTCATTACAAGGTTAAAATATAAGATCCTTTAATGTTTACTTTATTTTAAATATGGAACATAATAAATGAAAACATAATAGATTCTTATAAATAAACATGAATAAAAATTCAAGGGTTCAACCTATTTAACTTTTATTATATCTCGCTTCCTAGGTATATTTAGAAAAGGAAAGGGGTGTGCATGAAGCCCATTAAGGGAATAATATTGGGAGACAAAAAACTTGTGATCACGAGATATATCAATAAGAATAGGGGCATAACCCTAAGGCAAGAAAAAGAGGAATATCGTAATAATTAAAACAATAATAATGAAAATGAAATGTTGATAAAACATTTAAATGATATATTCATATATATATATAACTATGTTTTATCATCTAGGTTTCACAAATAAAAATTTCCCAAGTTATTCACCAATGTATGATAAAATGTGTCATCTCTATAGTATTAATTATTTACTAAATGCATTGGAGAATAATTATGGAACACCCTTCATATTTAATAATTTAAGGTGATCCACATGGAGAATAATAAATAATTTCATTAATAACATGCGGGGAATAAAGAACAAGTTTCTTCTCAAAAATAAAGGCAGATAGAAGAGATAAAAGACATAACATAACATCATTTTTAACACATGAAAACGGAAGGTGGGTTTCATATTTGTAAATACAGGAATCAAATAAATTATTATAAAATATAGTTGAATACCCAATGAAAATAAAGATAATTGGGTATTCAAAATAGAAAAATAAAATACAATTTCTTAAGTAGATAGAGAAATTTGAGTATTAAATTTGGCATCATGACTAGTATAAAATATAGATTTACAAAAGTATAAAAATGAGAGGGGGAAATGGTTTCCTATTGATATAAAAATATTTTAAATTATTGGTATGATAAAATGGTAATAAAATAGGGTAACCATAACTTTTAGGAATTATTCACAAAAATAGGTTCTCGAATTGAAGAGAAGGTAATGATAATTATCTTACCTTGAAGAGTTACTCCTAGATCATGAGAAATGGAACCATGAGGGGATGAGGAAATCATGGGGGAATCCATTGGAGGAAAACACAAGAAACCTATGTAGTATTGATTATGAGTAAAGATAAGTTGTTAAATTTTTTGGTATTTATAGAAAAAGTTGAGTAATTGATTAATAACATTAAAATATAGGTCATAGAAAACTAAGTTGTGGAAATTGAATAATGATTATCTTACCCATGATTTATGATCCTAGTTTTAGATATCTGGGTCACATTTTATGTTATTTTAGCCCTCTAGAACAAAGAATCATTTAATATTACTTCTTTTTTCATGGAAAATTAAAAGTTTCCACAAAATAATGTTTTTAATGTTATGGTTTCCATTGTTTACTTTGGAAATTACCATATAGGTTTTGGAAATTAAATAAAATCCAATAAAAATTAATATCAATAAAATAAAATCTTTTAGGCCGTGGATTATGGGTAGTTACTTATTACACTAGTATTATATAAATATGATTTAATTAATCCTACCCAAAATCCAAAAAAAATATAATTTTATTATTCGTGAAAAATTAATGTATTGTCCAAAATTCTCATAAATTAACCATAACATATTTTTACATCCTGATTTTAAATATATTGTTTATATTTTTAATAGTAATTATCTTTTTATAATAATTTTTACTTATTAAAATAACAAAAACATTATTTATTTAAGATTGTTTTTTTGGAATAGTCAAATTCGTCCTAGTTATAAAAAATATTATTGTTCATTATAAATATAATTTATCATTTATATTTAGGTGAGAGTATTTTAAAATACTATTTGATTGAAAAAATATTATTCAAAATACTTTAGGTTATTATCAAAATTTATATTTTTTAAATTCAAATAATATTATGTTTCATTTACATCCAAAAATAAATTTATCAAATTCATATCAATTAATGAAATATTTTGTTAAGAGAAAATATTAATAAAAAATTGAAATTATGGAGTAACTATTTTATTTATACAATAGAAATTACACATTTTGATAATAATTCAAAGAGATTTATCCCCTTACTACTCCTGTGTATGCCCTAATAGTGAGGTGTGTGATGGTTATAGTATCATGGGATGGCTTGACTAACATTGACCTAGTGGTAAATCCACTAACGTGAAATTCTCACCTATAAGATTTCCATTAAACCTTTACATATTGAATTTAATATTTTTATTTTTGCAAGGATAATCCCAATGATGCATATTACCATCCAAGATCAGATAAATGGGGTTTAAACAGCACGACTCTACTGGTTGGGACAATAGATACTCATGTATTTGTAAATTATAATTTTTCATTACTAGTTATAAGTATTAATTATAACTGTAAAATTTTCAACCAAGGGTATAGTTTCCAAGGGTTGTAAAGAAAAGTAGTCATATTTTCCAATGATCATATTGTGGTTTAGTCCTAATAGTTCAATTTCCCTTCTTACCCTATATAAATCAATTATTCCTTTCACTCTAAATGCACCAAAAAATTATCTGTAATGTTATATTGTCAATTATTATCATTTTGATTGGTTTACAAATATTACTTTTCATTGTTATAAAAATTTCAATGGGTATGATGGTTCTAGTAGATTGGGGTGATACAAACTTTCCCATTTCAACAATTCTAATTCGACAAAATCTTCCAGTTGTAATGTTTGGAATTTTAATTGGTCTCCTAGATGACTGAGCTCCTGATCATTGTTAATGAGATAAACCATTTTACGGATTATTGTTTTCTTATACTTCTATAGTAATATATATTATGTAAAAAAATTATTAAGGTAACAAATATAATTTAAAAATCCTTGGTCATTACATTCATTATGATTATGAAATTTTTTCCCCAAAATCTTAACTAATTTTCTAGGTTAAGAAAGGGGGATGGTACTTCTGTCTCATTATCTCCTCTGGTTACAATGTCTCTTATTTATATTTATAGTTCCTCCATAATACTTTTAAAAGGTTTTAGTATTGTTTCATATAACCTTGCCTCAATAGTCCAATATCACAATTGGATATTCCTCATAAGAGAGGTAATGATAGTGTTATACCATCTCTGGATTCCGTACATGTGAGGGGTAATGAATGTACTTCCTAAAGAGAGATATTTAGAATACATCATGAACATAAGCTAGATTTTTTGTATGTTATAACCAATAATCCACTACTCCTATGTGATTAAGTACATTATAGGGGCTAATGTACCTCAGGATAAGTTTTCATTTAATTCCAAATCACATGAACAACTTCCATGGTGCAACCATAGGTAAATATTTGACCACAACATCAAACTCAAATTCCCTTCATCATTTGTCACCATATCTCTTCTAACAAATTTGAGCATCCTTTATGCGTTTTTGAATAGAATGAACCGCTTATATCATCATTTACACAAGTTCGATCACTTGTATCTTCCTCTCACTAACTTCATTACAAAAGGAATGAGTTCTACATTGATTTCCATATAGGGTTTCATAGAGTGGAATTTTAATACTTGAGTCGATGATTTTTTGTTATAAGAACTGAACTAATTTGATATCTTTATCCCATCTACATATAAATTACATTGAAAATTTTCTTATCATTTCCTCACATGTCTGAATATTCTTTTATGATTGTACAACAGTTTTGGGGTGATAGGTCATATTAAAATTCAATTCCATATTAAGTGCATATTGAAGAATTTTTCAGAATTTAGATGTGAACTATAGATAATGATAAAACTGATTGAATGTTCCACCCCATGAATCCTACCCACATCTTTTATGTATATATTGTAAATTTCGTAGAGTGAAATATTCTAAAATAGTGATGAAATGGGTAGTCTTGGTGAGTCGATCCACTATAACACAAATTTCTTTTTCTGTATTTTATGTTCTTAGGAAACCATTGATGATGTCCATAATCATATTATCCCACTTTCATGTTTTTATGGACAGTGTTTACAATACCCCTTTCGTTATTTTTCACTCCTCATTCACTTGATAAAACTCCAAGATCTTTTCAGTGTAGTCGGTAATATCCATTTTCATATTATCCCACCAATAATGATCACCAACATACCTATAAATTTTAGTACTTCAAGGATGTATAGAGAACGTAAAGCTATGATCATCATCCATTAGATCCTTCTTTACCTCTATAATATATGGGACACATATCCTTGTATGAAATTTCAGTAAAACTTATGGATCAATACAAGTCTTAGGAAACAACATATTCTTTATAGACACATTCTAATTTTGTAAAAAATACTTTTCTCTTTTAGTATTATTGACATTGTCTACTATTTATGGTTGAAAATAATTTAGTAAAGGGTTAATAATTTCCCTTACCATATGATTCCCACATCCAATTTTATTGGGTCTTTGATCAATTGATCTTCTTGAATGCTCCTCATGGATAAAACCATAGTTTATTTTCTAATTAATATAACATCAATATTATTTCTTCTTCTAGGATGATAATAAATTGAACAGTTATAGTATATATGAATTTCCCATCATCTCTTTATCTTAAGTTCAATTCCTTTTGTGTCAAAATATATTTCAAATTATGGTGGAATATGTGAATATCACATTTTAAAAATTAATATAATAACTCCATATCTTCAATGAAAAAACAACTCTAGCTAACTCCAGGTCCTGCATAGGATAATTCTTCTCATGAGGCTTTAAATATTAATTTTCATAATGAATCACCAGGTCATTTTTTATGAGGAAGCACACAATACCATTCAGAGATGCATCTCTATTAATGAGGAATCCTTCTATGAATGAGTGTGGAGTAAAAATTGGTTCCTTATAAAATCTCTTCATCAGTTTAGGAAAGCATTCTTTACACACGATTTTATAAAATAACTAATACATTTTTAGTAAACATTGTTAGTGGATTAGGAATATGTGAATTTTTTTTCACAATCCTCATATAATATCATACAAAAAAAAGGAAACTATTAATATCTTTTAATATTATAGGATGTGGTAACTCCTCTAAAACCTTTTTTAACTTAGAGTGACCTATGATTCCTTCATTGGATACAATTTTCCCCAACAAGGAATCTTTTTATCACCATAATTAAAAACTTTTTTATTTTTCAAAATAGATTCTCCTTTCTTAGAGTTCCCAATATATACCCCAGATGATCCTTATGATCCTCATGAATTTTATAATATATCATTATATAATCAATATAACCCACTATAAATTTATCAAGGTATTATATAAAGACTATTTTCATCAAATACATAAATATTATATAAGAATTGTTTAATCCAAAACTCTATATAAAAACAAATAATATTCATAACTTGTTTGAAAGGAAATATTTTAAATAACATCATTATTCACCACCAATTTATAATACCCATACCGGATGTTAGTCTTGGAGATGAATTGAGCCCCATGAATTTGGTCAATCAAATTATAAGTCCTTAGGAGAGGGTAATTCTCCATCACTATAATACGATTAAGTCTTATATAATCAATGAATTTCTATAGTGATCCATCCTTCTTATTCACAAATAGAACAGGTTTTCTACAAGGAGATGAACGTGGTCAGATAAATCCTTTCTCTATAATATTTTTAAGTTGTTTATTTGATTTCTATAACTACATATTTTTTATTTTATATGGGGTCTTCGATATTTTCTTGGATACAGGTATGAGTTCAATGGAGAACTCTACCACTATTTTTGGGGAAGTTCATGGTAACTATTTTTGTATATATTTCAATGCATTCTTAAATGTTGGGGACATTCTCTATATTTATAATTTAATTTTTTTATCCTCTTCACTTATCATCTCTATAAATAAGGCTACGGGAGGTTTTTATAGAAAAATATTAGGCAAGGTACCTCTCCTTTAAAATTTTTTATATGTTGTTCATTCAAGACTACTAAAATTTATTTTCTTTATCTATTGATCTTAGTATTATACTTTGAGAGCTAGTCCATACCCAGTATAGTACAGAATTACACCATGGTAATGAAAAGTAGAATTATGATATGATTGTACTTACAAAAGTAATTACTAGAGTTTCAATGAACTAGTAATGGTAGGGTAATCCCTAAAGGATTCTTAACTAATAATAGTACATCTAGAAGTTTAGGTATATATTCTATATCATCTCCAAACATGGATGAAATAACGAAATTCATATACTCATAATCAAACAAAGTAAATTCTTTGTTTGAGAGAACAACGAGTGCGTCTTCCACCACAACATCCAAATCCAACACTTCAACCATCGTGATAGATTATGCTCAAAAAATACCTCTTCTATTATGCTGACGATGATAGTGTTTTACCTCTATTATCATCTGATTTGGATATTTATTGGAAAATTTCTCAAGCTATCCACACTTGAAGCATTGAACTTTTGACTTTTCTTCAACATATTTACTTTTTGTTTTTGTGGAAAATATTAGGCTATAACGACCCATACTTTACATACATTTTTAATACTTCAAAAATTGAAGCACACTTATTACAACATATTATAAAACTACAAAGGACCGTATAGGTATAGTGCCTTTAGAAACTTGGAAACATAAACAACTGGTTCATAAATCTTCTACAGTGTCTCCCATTTATTTCATCATATCTAGGGTCCCTTTTAGCATATTCTACTTAATATCCATCTTCCTGACCTGGGGAAAAGAAAACATAAAAGGGTGAGCTCAAATGCTCAGCAAGGCAAATAAAGGAAATAAAAATCATATCATATCTTTTTGAAAATCATAACCTGCAAAAGAGATCATAATATCTTAACATGGAACAAATCATAGGAGTGAAAATGAGATCCCCATAATCATAACATAAAACTTGAAACTTTGTGGCATGCACACATAATCATGGAAAATCATTTCTTGTTAGTCATGACTCATCGCCAAGACTATCTTAGTGGACAAAGTCCCTTTCTGAACCGAGTTCACTCCTCGTTTCAGTCCTGTATCACTGAACCGAAATAACCTTCCGTTCCAGCCATGTCTATCTCATGAGATATAAAATCATTACCCAATGCATTGGAGGGAGATATAGGTCCCACCCATCTTATAATGAATCCTTTCTTATGTGTGCCACATAATCATAAAACATACATCATCGCATAACACATATAACAAAAATGGGATTCTTGAAACATCATGACATCATAAATCAATTCATATATGATAAAGGAATTCATAAACATAATTCCATCACAACATAGTCAAACCAATGTAAAAATATGGATAGAAACAGAACCCTTTATTATCTTAGATGGAAAATAATTTTGATAAAACACTTGAATTGAATTCTTGAGGAAAATATCCTTTCTTCTTCAAAAACATTTTTCCTTTCATAACATGTCATACAACTTTAAAATAAAAAAATTTGATTAAAAATAAACTTGAAAACTTGTAAAGGAAGATTCTTGGAAACAATGTTTTAAAAATCCATTCATGCCGTATAAGTTAAAAAAAACATTTTTCGTACTTTTGTCGGAAAAGTCAAAAAGTACCTCGTACGGAAAAACGACAAAAGATTCCTTTCATATTCTTTACTAAAAACTCACCTAAGGGTAAAATTGGATTTAAACTATTGCAAGTGGATGGAAACAATATTTCATATTGAGGGAACATGGATGTGGATGATAAAATACACCCCAGTAAATACTTACGAATAAACAATCTCGGATAAAAATGAGATTGTGATATTTCCCTTACCTTAGGTCCGATTAGCTTTGTACGTGTCCGAAGCTCCTGTATAATGGTTTAAATAATGTTATTGACTTATTCCAGAATCATACATATTTATATGATATCATATATGGTCATATTATTAGCTTCTTGTTAGTAATATTTCATTGTTACTTGTTACTCGGGTCTTTATAACTTTTTGTTCTTATGCGTGTTTTGTCGAATAAATTCTTATTCTTATCTTTAGGTTATAGATAATTCATTTCCAGAATGGTATTAGTGTAGTATATACCGTATTCATTTATTCAATTCATTTATATAATCATTATGAAATGAAGATCATGTAGAACGAGTCGCATCACATCGTGGAGACGGTATTCCGTACGTACGCACGAGTGATGATATCATTCCTATGATCGTGGAATTGTATTGGAGTATATATATATTATTTCAGTATCAATATTACTTCATAATAATCATATTTAGTTACTCATTACACCATTATAACCATCCTTGTAAGGTGATGGTGGAAAATAGATTACACCACGGCGTGGAGACGGTATTCCGTACGTACGCACGCGCGGTGATTTCATTTTTCCGTAGGATGGATAGAAGGTGAATTAGGGTTGTTTCATATTTATAATAACATATCAGTATGTAAGTAATACTGATGTTATTACTTTATCATGAAACAACTAAACAAGAAGAAGTTTAAGAAGAAAGAAATTGAAAAGATCGGTAATGGATATTACCTCTTCTTTGGAACGCCTCTTTGAATCCTCCACTTAAGGAACTAAGATTGGTCTTTGGAGAAGACCAGGACCTCTAGGATTATTCTAGGGAAGTGGAGATGAGAAAATGGCAGGGGTTGGCCGAGCTTGAGTGCTCAATTTGGTGTGAGGAGGAGGGGGAGGAGGTGCCCTTTTATAAGGGAGGAGAGGGGCACCTTAGGAATATCTCAAAATATTATTTTATATTAAAGTCAAAATCGGTTTATAATGGTTCCAAAGGGTCTTATATCGAAGATAAAGTGGGGAAGGGTCGAAATCCTATCAACCAATATGATTTAGACAAGTTTAGGGTATTATTTTAACCTTATCAATTAGATTTAACTCTAAGTTAAATAATTTAACTTTTACCATGTCTTTTTGTTTTCTTTCACTATATGGTTAATACACTTACTATAACATGCCAAACGAACCCCAAATTGTTTATTATTAAAATATATATCCTTATCTAAGTCATTTGGCCGAACCTTATATTTTTAGGAATAAAATAACAATTAATAATATAATATTTGATTTAAAAACTATTTTGTGTCAATTTTGACACTATTTGATATATGATTTTTGTGAAAGTCATAAAAGAATTATATGTTCGAACCAAGTTGATTAAATCAACATTAATATATCATAGTAACCTATAAAATTAGTTGAATTCATAAAAAGTCTCAAATTACATTTATTTTGGTGTTTATAACATCAATTATGTCAATATTTCATTAATAAGATAATTACTGCATCATCATTATGTCATAAATAAATTAAATTATTTAATGTCTAAAAATTAAAAATAAAATATCATAATGTAGGAAATCTTTTTTGCTTTCTAATGAATATTTACAATCGAATTTATCTTATGTATAACCCCATATTAAAAATGATTTACTTATTAAACTTTGATTTTAACTATTTTAACCCTTCTTTAAATAAATTAATAATAAATGTCCTAATCTAATCCAAGTGGGCCTAAATGGTCATATTTTATTCCTAAGTTTGTTTTTGGTCGAATTACACTTGTCCAATAGAATTAGGACATGTGTTAGGGTAATATTAATATCATATTTACCCTTAGTTACCCTATTTACTATTAACCGCGGTAAAAAAAAGTAAAAAGTTACTATTCACCAAAAAATTATTTTCATCTCATTGAACCACATTTTAGTCCTTGATATTAACCGTGTCTCTCGGATTTTCGAAATTCCAATCACAGAAGCGGTAAAATTATGTTTTATGCAAAATTCAGTTTTTAACCTACCACTTAGTGGTTTCACTATTCATCAAAAATTGAAAGTTTTCAGAAAAATACCAAAATTTCACCCTAGGCTAATTTCGATATTCTGAGTCAAAAAATGAAGTCCATTTTGAAAAATAAAATTTATAAAATTCCAGAAAGTGGTTATTAATATTCATAACGGCTAGTTTTAATAGTATATTGTTGTTTAGTGAAACTCGGTATTGCGTACGACGCAAGCTATCGAGGAAGGTCGCGATTGCGTGTAAAGCAAGCCAAGCAAGTGTTGTGTAGAAAAAGATTCCTTTGATGATTTATATAACATAAAAGTCTCGAGTGTTACATTCTACCCCCCTTAAAAAGAATTTCGCCCTCGAAATTCGTCACTTTGTAACAAATAGATGAGGATACTTCTCCCTCATCATATCCTCAAGCTCCCATGTAGCTTCTTCAAGTTGGTGGTTCCTCCATAAAACTTTCACCAAGCGAGTGGTCTTGTTTCGTAGGACTTTTTCGCTACGATCCAGAATCTCTATCGGCTGTTCTTTATAAGAAAGATCTTGCTCCAGCGGTACAACTTCTGAGCTGAGTACATGTGAAGGATCTGGTATGTACTTTCTCAGGAGAGATACATGGAACACATCGTGAACTTGAGAGAGATTCGGTGGAAGCGCCAATCGGTAAGCTACCTTCCCAACACGATCCAATATTTCGAAAGGACCGATATATCTAGGGCTCAACTTCCCCTTCTTTCCAAATCTCATAACCCTCTTCCAGGGAGATATTCGTAAGAACACTTTATCACCCACTTCAAACTCTAGGTCTTTTCTTCGGTTGTCGGCATAGCTTTTCTGTCGACTCTGAGCTGCTCTTATGTGTTGTTGAATAGATCTGACCTTTTCTGCCATTTCATCAACGAGATCAGGTCCTAATAGCATTCTTTCCCCAACTTCATCCCAGCAAGTTGGAGTCCTGCATTTCTTTCCATAGAGAGCTTCATAAGGATCCATCTGAATACTGGAGTGAAAGCTATTATTATAAGAAAATTCTACCAAATGTAGGTGTTGATCCCAACCTCCTTTGAAATCCATAGAGCAAGCTCTCAACATATCTTCTAGGGTTTGAATTGTTCTCTCAGACTGACCGTCTGTCTGGGGATGATAAGCAGTGCTGAAACTCAACTCTGTATCCAGAGTATGCTGAAGACTTCGCCAGAACTTCGAGGTAAATCTCGGATCTCGATCAGATATAATAGAAAGTGGTACTCCATGCAATCTTACCACTTCCTTTACATATATCCTGGCAAGCTGATCTAGAGAGAAATCCTCTCTAATAGGAATGAAGTGTGCAGACTTTGTGAGACGATCAACTATGACCCAGATAGCATTATTGCCTTTGGATGTTTTAGGAAGTCCTGTGACAAAGTCCATAGTGATGTTTTCCCATTTCCATTCGGGTATGGGTAATGGTTGTAACATCCCCTTAGACTTCTGTCTCTCAGCTTTAACTTGTTGACAAACCAAGCATCGAGAGACATATTCAGCAACATCTCTTTTCATGCCATCCCACCAGAAGTACTCTTTCAGGTCCCTATACATCTTCGTGCTTCCAGGATGAATAGAGAATGAAGAACTATGAGCCTCATCCAGCAGCTCTTTCTTTAATTCGGGGATGGGAGGAACACAAACCCGATTCCTGAACTTTATTATCCCATCACAATCAAGGTTGAATTCAGGAACATTTCTCACCTTCTTTTGTAACTCGACATCTTCTTTCTGTGCCTCTTTAATCTTCACATGTATAGATGGTTGAACATTCATTTGATAAAGATAAGATTTTTTCCCTTCCATTATAATTCCAAGATCCATCCTTTGTAAATCCATAAATATTGGATCTTTTGTGATCCTCATCATGGATAAACTAGCATGGTCTTGTCGACTTAATGCATCTTCCACCTTGTTTGCTTTCCCAGGGTGGTAATGGATTGAGCAGTCATAATCCTTAATCAGCTCCAACCATCTTCTTTGACGCATATTCAACTCCTTTTGTGTGAAAATATACTTTAAACTTTTATGATCAGTATAAATATCACACCTTTCACCATAAAGGTAATGCCTCCAAATCTTTAATGCAAATATTACCGCAGCCAACTCCAAATCATGTGTTGGGTAATTTTGTTCATGGATTTTCAACTGTCGTGAGGCATAAGCTATCACCATATCATTTTTCATAAGAACACACCCCAATCCCTTATTAGATGCATCACTGTAGATCACAAACCTTTCTCCACTACAAGGCAGTGTGAGCACAGGTGCACTGGATAACCTTCTTTTCAACTCCTTGAAATTCTCTTCACATTCCTCTGTCCAGACAAACTTAACTCCTTTCCGAGTCAACTTGGTGAGTGGATTAGATAATCGTGAAAAATCTTTTACAAAACGTCGATAATATCCAGCCAAACCAAGAAAACTTCGGATCTCAGTTACTGTGGTTGGTCTCGACCATCTTTCGATAACCTCTGTTTTTGCTGGATCCACAGATATCCCCTCTTTTGAGATTATATGACCCAAAAATGCAACTTTTTGAAGCCAAAATTCACACTTGGTAAATTTGGCATAAAGCTTCTCCTTTCTCAGGGTCTTCAATATAATTCTCAAGTGATCTTCATGCTCTTCCTTGCTCTTTGAATAGACAAGAATATCGTCTATAAAGACTACCACAAATTGATCAAGATAGTCTCTAAAGACTCTATTCATTAGATCCATGAAGATAGCAGGGGCATTAGTAAGACCAAATGGCATCACTATAGATTCATAGTGTCCATACCTTGTACGGAAAGCCGTCTTTGGTATATCCTCCCTTTTGACCCTTAATTGATGATACCCTGAACGAAGATCAATCTTGGAAAAGTATTGAGCTCCGCGTAGTTGGTCAAATAAGTCATCAATGCGTGGGAGAGGATATTTGTTCTTGATAGTGATCTTGTTAAGTTCTCGATAATCAATGCAGAGTCTCATTGATCCATCTTTCTTCTTAACAAATAGAACAGGTGCTCCCCAAGGTGACGCACTAGGGCGTATGAATCCCTTATCAAGATTCTCTTGGAGTTGCTTCTTCAATTCTTGCAACTCAATTGGGGCCATTCTATAAGGTGTCTTTGAAATAGGCAAAGCACCCGGTACGAGTTCTATTGAAAACTCAACTTCACGATTTGGTGGAAGACCCGGTAATTCCTCCGGAAAGACATCATCAAACTCCCTTACAATGGGCATATTCTTAATCGTGAGTTTCTCACCAACCATTTGAGATAAATAACCTTCATTTAGTGGGATCAATACCCATAAGATGGAAGAAATTTCCACTGGAAGGTTATGTTCATCCTTGCATTGGTATACGATCGTAGATTGATCTGGAGTATGAAATGTGACTTCCCTTCTTTGGCAATTGATATGAGCTCCATGTAGAGAAAGCCAATCCATGCCAAGAATCACATCAAATTCCACTAAAGGAAGGATCACAAGATTTGCAGGAAGCACTTTCCCACAAACTTCGATCGGAGAAGAATTATAAACTTTTGATGCGATTGATGTGCCATTAGGTGTTGTCACAGCTAACTCAACATCTAATTGTTGAGGTAGTATGGTGATACCCTTAGAAAAGTCTTCAGAAATAAAAGAGTGGGTGGATCCAGAATCAAATAAAACATTTGCTACTTTAGAGTGGATGGTAAGTGTACCTTTCACCACATCGTTATCGTACTCCACATCGCTGATAGAAATTGCATGTGACTTTCCTTTGTCTTTAGCTTTAAGAGTTTGTTGACGTCGACCATCATCATCAACCCTTGGATTTGGGCATTGATTGGCATAATGCCCCATCTCCTTGCACTTGAAACATTGAAGTGTTGTAGGTTCATTCTGTGTATCCCTTCCTTTGTTTACGTCATTAGACATCTTCTTCCCATTATCACGGCATTCAAATGCCCGATGACCTTCCTTTCCACATTTAAAACATTTACTTGTCCCTTTAAGACAACTCCCTCCATGTTTCTTTCCACACTTTGAGCATAATGGAAAGTTTATCTTCTTTTCAGTGTGCTCTTTAGAGTTTCCTTTGAATTCCATCTTCCTCTTCTTATCAAACCCATGTGACTGATGGGTTACTCCAATCTCCATCTCGACTTTGAGAGCACATCGAACGATTTCCTCGTAGCTATTGAAGTCCCTTATGGCTAACGCCCTTCGAAGACTTGGTTTTAAGCCACTAAAGAATCGATCGATCTTACTCTCAGGTTGGATAATAATACCAGAAGCATACCTTGCAAGTCTTGTAAAATTTGCTTCATAGGTACTAACAGATTCATCATCCCTTTGCTTCAGTTCAAGAAACTCTTTCTCCATCTTTGTTCGGAGAATACGAGGGAAGTACTTATTGAAAAATAAGTTCTTGAACTCGTCCCATTCCATAGACTCAATTTCATCCCTTTGCCTCGTATTCTTAACAAGATTCCACCATTGATCAGCATCTCCTTCCAAACGATACACTGGTAGGATGACTTTATCATGTTCAGAACATTGAAGAACTGAAAATATCTTTTCAGTAGTACTAATCCATTGTTCAGCAACTAATGGATCAGTAGACCCGCTGAAAGAAGGTGGACGCTGCCTCATGAAGGATTCAACAGAATGTTGCTCCCTCCTTTGCTCGTTTGGAAATCCTGCATGATTCATAGCTTGAGAAAGTTGTGTGAGCATGGCTACAAGATTTTGCATTCCAGCTCCCATATCGTTTGGTTGCTCAGGGGAACAATCATTGCATTGCCCATCGCATTCCGCATTAACACGGTTCCTTCGGGTTCCAGCCATTGACTAAAACCATGAAGAATAGTGTGAGCAACACTAATTATAATAGGAAACCACATAATTCAAGAATAAAATTTTCATGCTTATGGTCTTATCCTAGGTTATTCAAGGCCATTTCTAAAACACTAAGATTGTGTACTATGCTTAGACTTATCCTTAGGGTTCTTACTAAGGCTTTCACATCCTAGTTTCCAAAGGTTGACTATACCTTTCCTCTGATACCAACTATAACGACCCATACTTTACATACATTTTTAATACTTCAAAAATTGAAGCACACTTATTACAACATATGATAAAACTACAAAGGACCGTATAGGTATAGTGCCTTTAGAAACTGGGAAACATAAACAACTGGTTCATAAATCTTCTACAGTGTCTCCCATTTATTTCATCATATCTAGGGTCCCTTTTAGCATATTCTACTTAATATCCATCTTCCTGACCTGGGGAAAAGAAAACATAAAAGGGTGAGCTCAAATGCTCAGCAAGGAAAATAAAGGAAATAAAAATCATATCATATCTTTTTGAAAATCATAACCTGCAAAAGAGATCATAATATCTTAACATGGAACAAATCATAGGAGTGAAAATGAGATCCCCATAATCATAACATAAAACTTGAAACTTTGTGGCATGCACACATAATCATGGAAAATCATTTCTTGTTAGTCATGACTCATCGCCAAGACTATCTTAGTGGACAAAGTCCCTTTCTGAACCGAGTTCACTCCTCGTTTCAGTCCTGTATCACTGAACCGAAATAACCTTCCGTTCCAGCCATGTCTATCTCATGAGATATAAAATCATTACCCAATGCATTGGAGGGAGATATAGGTCCCACCCATCTTATAATGAATCCTTTCTTATGTGTGCCACATAATCATAAAACATACATCATCGCATAACACATATAACAAAAATGGGATTCTTGAAACATCATGACATCATAAATCAATTCATATATGATAATGGAATTCATAAACATAATTCTATCACAACATAGTCAAACCAATGTAAAAATATGGATAGAAACAGAACCCTTTATTATCTTAGATGGAAAATAATTTTGATAAAACACTTGAATTGAATTCTTGAGGAAAATATCCTTTCTTCTTCAAAAACATTTTTCCTTTCATAACATGTCATACAACTTTAAAAAAAAAAGTTGATTAAAAATAAACTTGAAAACTTGTAAAGGAAGCTTCTTGGAAACAATGTTTTAAAAATCCATTCATGCCGTATAAGTTAAAAAAAACATTCTTCGTACTTTTTTCGGAAAAGTCAAAAAGTACCTCGTACGGAAAAACGACAAAAGATTCCTTTCATATTCTTTACTAAAAAATCACCTAAGGGTAAAATTGGATTTAAAATATTGCAAGTGGATGGAAACAATATTTCATATTGAGGGAACATGGATGTGGATGATAAAATACACCCTAGTAAATACTTACGAATAAACAATCTCAGATAAAAATGAGATTGTGATATTTCCCTTACCTTAGGTCCGATTAGCTTTGTACGTGTCCGAAGCTCCTGTATAATGGTTTAAATAATGTTATTGACTTATTCCAGAATCATACATATTTATATGATATCATATATGGTCATATTATTAGCTTCTTGTTAGTAATATTTCATTGTTACTTGTTACTCGGGTCTTTATAACTTTTTGTTCTTATGCGTGTTTTGTCGAATAAATTCTTATTCTTATCTTTAGGTTATAGATAATTCATTTCCAGAATGGTATTAGTGTAGTATATACCATATTCATTTATTCAATTCATTTATATAATCATTATGAAATGAAGATCATGTAGAACGAGTCGCATCACATCGTGGAGACGGTATTCCGTACGTACGCACGAGTGATGATATCATTCCTATGATCGTGGAATTGTATTGGAGTATATATATATTATTTTAGTATCAATATTACTTCATAATAATCATATTTAGTTACTCATTACACCATTATAACCATCCTTGTAAGGTGATGGTGGAAAATAGATTACACCACGGCGTGGAGACGGTATTCCGTACGTACGCACGCGCGGTGATTTCATTTTTCCGTAGGAAGGATAGAAGGTGAATTAGGGTTGTTTCATATTTATAATAACATATCAGTATGTAAGTAATACTGATGTTATTACTTTATCATGAAACAACTAAAGAAGAAGAAGTTTAAGAAGAAAGAAATTGAAAAGATCGGTAATGGATATTACCTCTTCTTTGGAACGCCTCTTTGAATCCTCCACTTAAGGAACTAAGATTGGTCTTTGGAGAAGACCAGGACCTCTAGGATTATTCTAGGGAAGTGGAGATGAGAACATGGCAGGGGTTTGCCGAGCTTGAGTGCTCAATTTGGTGTGAGGAGGAGGGGGAGGAGGTGCCCTTTTATAAGGGAGGAGAGGGGCACCTTAGGAATATCTCAAAATATTATTTTATATTAAAGTCAAAATCGGTTTATAATGGTTCCAAAGGGTCTTATTTCGAAGATAAAGTGGGGAAGGGTCGAAATCCTATCAACCAATAGGATTTAGACAAGTTTAGGGTATTATTTTAACCTTATCAATTAGATTTAACTCTAAGTTAAATAATTTAACTTTTACCATGTCTTTTTGTTTTCTTTCACTATATGGTTAATACACTTACTATAACATGCCAAACGAACCCCAAATTGTTTATTATTAAAATATATATCCTTATCTAAGTCATTTGGCCAAACCTTAGATTTTTAGGAATAAAATAACAATTAATAATATAATATTTGATTTAAAAACTATTTTGTGTCAATTTTGACACTATTTGATATATGATTTTTGTGAAAGTCATAAAAGAATTATATGTTCGAACCAAGTTGATTAAATCAACATTAATATATCATAGTAACCTATAAAATTAGTTGAATTCATAAAAAGTCTCAAATTACATTTATTTTGGTGTTTATAACATCAATTATGTCAATATTTCATTAATAAGATAATTACTGCATCATCATTATGTCATAAATAAATTAAATTATTTAATGTCTAAAAATTACAAATAAAACATCATCATGTAGGAAATCTTTTTAGATTTCTAATGAATATTTACAATCGAATTTTTCTTATGTATAACCCCATATTAAAAATGATTTACTTATTAAACTTTGATTTTAACTATTTTAACCCTTCTTTAAATAAATTCATAATAAATGTCCTAATCTAATCCAAGTGGGCCTAAATGGTCATATTTTATTCCTAAGTTTGGTTTTGGTCGAATTACACTTGTCCAATAGAATTAGGACATGTGTTAGGGTAATATTAATATCATATTTACCCTTAGTTACCCTATTTACTATTAACCGCGGTAAAAAAAAGTAAAAAGTTACTATTCACCAAAAAATTATTTTCATCTCATTGAACCACATTTTAGTCCTTGATATTAACCGTGTCTCTCGGATTTTCGAAATTCCAATCACAGAAGCGGTAAAATTAAGTTTTATGCAAAATTCAGTTTTTAACCTACCACTTAGTGGTTTCACTATTCATCAAAAATTGAAAGTTTTCAGAAAAATACCAAAATTTCACCCTAGGCTAATTTCGATATTCTGAGTCCAAAAATGAAGTCCATTTTGAAAAATAAAATTTATAAAATTCCAAAAAGTGGTTATTAATATTCATAACGGCTAGTTTTAATAGTATATTGTTGTTTAGTGAAACTCGGTATTGCGTACGACGCAAGCTATCGAGGAAGGTCGCGATTGCGTGTAAAGCAAGCCAAGCAAGTGTTGTGTAGAAAAAGATTCCTTTGATGATTTATATAACATAAAAGTCTCGGGTGTTACATAGGCTTTATATAATCATGATGTTTTGAGAAATATCGACATAAAATTCTCACAATTAGCACTTTCCACTCCCAGGTATGCAGTTCACTAAATTCTTCATCCAAATTTTTTTTCACACTAGATATTGTAGTTTATTTCCACAACTTCAATGAATTAAATTCTTCATTATGTTATGATCCATTTATCACTTATATTAATTTGATCTATGTTACCACTATGTGTCACCGTACTCCAATTCAAACTTCATATAACTCTGCATTATCTCTTCATACCTTTAATAGTCTGAATTTTATAAATTCTCTATAGATGGGTTCTTAGTACAATAATTAAGAATTTCCCTTTGGATCAATAAGAAATATAGAGGTGTATCGAGATAGTGGTATGAATTACATCTCATAGATTCCCAATGATTCAATTTTCTATTTATTGTGATCTTGGATCTCCATATCTAATTCCATTCACTCGGATGGAGAAAATATTTATTGAAAAGGAATCCATAGAACACTTCCCACTCTATAACATCAATCTCCCTTATTGAATTTGTGTTTTAAATTAGCTTTACCACATATAGTTTTCTCATTCTTTGTATAATACTATATGAGAGACATTATCTGTCTCTAAATAATGGATTATAAAAATGATATCTTTTATAGTTCTTACCTATTGTTCATCAATCAATGTGTAAGTTGATCAACTAAAACAAGTTAGTCATTAACGCATGAATGGCTTAATAGAATATTGTTTATTTCTATGTGGATATAGACTTTGACATATTCAGGTAATTTTTCATAACATGAGTTAGTTGATTTATAATCCTCATGAATATTTCTATTATAGATACCATCGGAACATCGTCAGTGTGTCTTCTATCGAACTCATCATTTATGTATTACCTACAATTTCACAAAATTTTCATAAAAAAAGAATTACATATTTTAAAATGTGTTTCTTTTAAGAATATTATATTTCTAATGGTACTTTCCGTCATAAAACATAATTATTAAAGATGTTATTAATATCCTATCATAAAAATTATAAATGTTAAATTTCCTTCATAAAGGTTCATGAAAATCATGTGATTAATGAGAAATATTCAATAGGAGTGTCAACCCAGATGTGCAATAAAGCCCATTTTTTACCCTATTTCTATTTCAAGCCCATCTAAAAGATGAGTTTTCAGGACATACCCATAGGTACATATGTTCCAGATCCACATCCACTTATACTATCCATATAAGTCTATTTTTGATTTCAAACCACTTACTAAATACTTTAAAAAAATATGATGTTTTCTTATTTCTAAAAATGCCCCTAATGTTCATAATAATTATTTATATCCTAATTTATAACAATAACTATACTATAATTTGATAAAAAATATAGCATCAATCCTTTTTATTACATAACTTTTCATTATAAAGTATAAACATAGGATCTTTTAAAGATTATTTTCATAGAAATTTGTTACAAAATACATAAAAACAAAAACCATTATTCTAAAACAAATTAAATAAATCATTATGGGTTTATCCTAAGTTACATTTAGTATATATTATATCATATGGATATAGATAAACTAACATGGATGATCATGAATTCTATTAATTTAATGAGAATGGGATACAAAAATAAAGTGATCATGGGATATATCAATATGATCATGATGTGTAACAATAATGCCTGAAAAAGTGGCATAAAACAATAATAATAACATGATTCAAAAAAAGGAAATTTGGCTACATCGTCTAAATGATAAATTCATACGCATGTCACCAAGGATTATCACTAAGATTTCATGAATGAAAATTACAAAGGTTATTCACCAGTGTGTCATAAAACATGTCATCTCTAGATATTAAATTCATTACCCAATCAATTATAGTGATATGAAGTAAAAAAAATCATGATTCGTAATTTCATGTGAAACACATATATAAAAATAAATCATTTCATTAATAACCCATTTAAAACAAGGAACCTATATCTTTTTAAAAAAATCATAGAAAAGAGAATAAAGACGAGAAATAATTTCATTTTAAACCTATAAAAGTGGAATATGAATTTCATATGTGTAAATCCCAAAATAAATTAAGTAATTTTTACATCTAAATGATTACACCAAGAAAATTAAGAGGTTTTTGTATTCAAAAAAATAAAATAAATGAGATTTCTTTTTATAGTGAGAGAATTTTGAGTAGTAAATTCGGCAGCATGGTATGTATAAAATGTATTTTTAAAAAAGGGTAAAAATGAGAGGGAATATAGGACTCTGAATGAAAAAACATAATTATTCTGTATTCATGTGATTAAAATGGTAATAATGGTGGGTAAAAATAACATTTATAATACATATATAAAAATATTTTATTGAATTGAAGGAAAAGGAAGGACGATTATTTTACCTTGAAAAGTTATTCTTATATCATGAGGAATGGATCCTTGGGGGATTGAGGAAACCTTAGGGAGATTCCATGGGATTAAAACACATAATGAATTTTTATAGGGGGATTTGGAATGAAAGTTAATATGTAAATATTTGGGTATTTTTAGAAAATTTGTAATAATTGTTTAATAACATTTAAATATAGGTCTTGGAAAACTAGGTTGTGGAAAATGAAAAAACATTGTCTTACCCATGGTTTTTTATTCTTTTTGAACATTTGGATCATATTTTATGTTATTTTAATCCATAAAAATAAATAATATTGTTTTATTACCTTAGTTGGCATGTAAAATTATGGTTTCCATAAATTAATGTTATTAATGTTAATTTTTTCATTTTAGACATTAGAAAGTCACTTATAGGTTTTGGAAATTGACTAAAATATATTTGTTTCGGTGCGGATGTGCGTCGGGTTTCTGTTCCGATGCTGTTCCGCCAGGACGCGTTCGCGCGTGCACCCGTCGACCCGAGGGGATGGGCGCGCGGCTAGTGGCCCCGCAGTCCCGCTTTCCAAAGGCGGGAGGCATCTGTCCCTTATTCAGGGGCGTCTACTCCTTGATCGAAACCGGGATGATGGGATGTTGGCTCCTCCTTCCGCGGACGTCTCCTCGGAACTCGTCACCTAATCCGGGTCTCCCTCATAGATTTAAGACGTGCTCGTGAATCTCGTTCCTGGCGCCATGTTTCCATGGACACCGGTTAATTACGCTGCTTCCGCCCGGACGCTCCAAGGGGTCTGGTCGGGGCAGCAACCTGCGGTGAGGAGACCGGGTAGCTCTGGGTGTTGGGGGCGTGTCTTAACACTGCGACTCTGCATGTCTGCCTTCCATCCCTAATAGAGCTTCTCGAAGGCGTGATGGCCTGAGGCATCCCGCGCTGGGTGCGGGGAACTGTGTTACCTGAGGTTTTCCTCAGCTTCCCATGTTTAACACGGGGTATGCCACGAGTTTAACGTCCAGCGGGGACGCCATCGGACTGATCAACACGAGAACTGGATCAGATGACAGAACCCCTTGAGGGGAACCTCCGATGCTGGGGCCATCACATGGGCGGATTCCCGAGTGAAGTGGAGTGGAATGAAGTGGCATGACCCCACCGGGATGTGGCGGCCCGGGTAAGGATCAGGATGGATGATGGAGTGAAGAGCTTGGACCCCGTAGGGGCTTCCTACGTACCGTGCGTTAGCGCGGATCAATGTCAGCGTAGTTCGGATATGCAGTTTAACGTCATGCTGGACGTCGGCATGCCGACTCACGAAGAGGTCGAGGCTGCCGGGCGGAGGATTGAACCGAACCACCTCGCACAGAGGGGGATGGAACGGCCGGGTGGATCACAGTGTCACGTCATGCTGGACGCTGAAAGGAGAAAAAGGCAGTGGGGAAGCACAATGGAGATACACATGTGCAGTCTCCCACAAGGGCGGATTCATAGGTGAATCGACGCAAGTGTGAACCCGGGAGGGGTCCACTGATGGACGAACCGACGTGAATATGAACGGGACGACCAGGTGGTGGGCTTGAACCTCAGGGAGGCTTCCTACGTACCCTGTTTAGGAGACAGGTATCAAAGTCCACGTAGTTCGTTCTGCCTGTAATACTCCACCCTCGTGGGCGAAGGCCACTCCAGTCCCGACAACCCTGCAGAGAAGAGCGGGTGGGGGCCACATCCAAACCGGGTGGGGGACCCTGCGTGCGAGGCATGGGATCGGGCAACGCGGACGGTTTAACGTCTTTCCGGACAAAATACAGTTTAACGTCGTGCGTTGAGGACGAAGCAGACGGTTTAACGTCTTGCCGGACGAAGTACAGTTTAACGTCGTGTGTTGAGGATGAAGCGGACGGTTTAACATCTTGCCGGACGAAGTACAGTTTAACGTCGTGTGTTGAGGACGATGGAGGCTAGGCAGTTTAGCGTCGTGCAGCTTGGACGTGGTACAGTTTAACGTCCTGTTGGAAGAAACACTTGGCAGTTTAACGTCTTGCAGCGCGGACGAGGTACAGTTTAACGTCATGTTGGACGAAACACTTGGCAGTTTAACGTCTTGCAGCGCGGACGAGATAGTGCCGCCAATGGGTCCGGGTCACTTCGCACGAGCCTAGAGGGCCGCACGGGAAGACAACGCACGGTGCGGGCACCCGGGATGAAGATCATCGGGCTCCACGCAGGCGGGTACCCTTAGGGGGTCAAAGGGGGCGACCCTGGTGGTTTGCGCGCAAAAAAGGAGCTTGGCGCGCAATACCGCGGGTCGGCGTGCAAATGGGCAGGCTGGCGCGCAATTGGGCCAGCGCTTTGCGCGCGGAAGATGGAGATTGCGCGCACCGGGCTTCGGATAGCGCGCGGGGGCAACGGCTCATTCTTTAACGAATGGCCACTTTGAAAATGGGGGGGTGCGCGCAATCGGGCTGGATTGCGCACACACGGAGGCAATTGCGCGCAATAGGCTTCTTTTGCGCGCGAAGACCTTTGGGTGAATAATTGATTCAAAAGAAAGGAGCCAAAGGGATTGCGCGCGAAGGCGATCCCCGAGGCTTTCTTGCGCGAAAGAAAAGAGGTTACCTGAAGATCGGCATTGCGCGCGGAGGGGTTCGGATTGCGCGAACGAGCGACTCTTCGAATTCCGGCAACCTCCAAAATGTCGGGGGTCGCCTTTTATTTATAGGCAACCCCGGGCGTGGAATCCGGTTCGCAGGCGCGGAATTTCCTTCGCGGGCGCGGAATCGGGCCCGACGCGCAAGGGAGTCGCGCGGGCCACGTGTGCGCAAAATTGCGCGCCGGCCCAGCGCATTGCGCGCATCCCGGGAGGTTTGCGCGCCTTACTGCAACTTTGCGCGCGGGTCTCCAAAATTCCGCGCAAGGCCTCCGGGCCCTCCGAAACATGCTTCCGACTCCAAATATGACCTCGCTTTCCGCATCCGGCGCCTCGTTTGGGAACAACGGACTTTTCCGGCATCTACAATATTAAAATACTTAATATTAATAAAATAAAATATATTATGGTTGTAATTGTGGATATGTGGTTTTTTCAAAATTATAACATATATATTAAGTCTTTAGACTTATCAAAAACCCAAAAAATATTTATTGTTCACAAAACTTAATGAATCCTATAAAAGTATCATAAATTCACCCTAACCTAATATTGATGTGCTAATTTAAAATATAATCTTAATTTATCCTAAAAAATACTCAATATATGAAAATATATATTTTTATATATAATATGATTTATTTTTAAAAAAATACATGTTTTTAAGGAACAACCAAATTTCATACACATATAAAAAACATTTTAATACATTATAAAATTATTTTATCATTTTTATTATGGTGATATTGTTATAAATGACTATTTTTTAAAAAACATTATTCATTATACTTGATTTTATTATAAATTTTTACATATGTTCTAGATAAATTCAATTACATTTCAGTTGCATTCAAAAACAAATTTATCAAATTCATATCAATTAAACTTATATTTTATTAAGAGAATATATTCTTAAAAATGGAAATGAAGGAATAAAGAATTTATTTATACAATGGAAATAAATTTTTTTAAACTGATTTTGAGAGAAATAATACCTTATTACTCCCATGTATTCTTTAAGGTTTAGGTTTGTGATGGTCATATTTCGATGGGGTGGATTGTCTAACATTCAACGAGTGGTAATTTCCACTAACGTGAACTTTTTTCATAGGCGATTTTTTTAACATTAAATTTTTCAATATCATCTTGTTATTGGTCAAAGTTGAACCATAGTGACACTAACTCCCTCCCAGTTTCTGAAAAATGGGAATCAAATGACACTGATCTACTGGTTGAGTCCATCGATGCTCATTTATAAATAAATTATTAATTGTCATTAATTTTTTTAAACAGTAAATCTAATAGTAAAATTATCATCCAAGTGTATAACTTCCAAGGGTCATATTAACCAATTGTCATATTGATCAATGTTCATTCAATGGTTAAATTGTAAGGGTTTAATTTCCATTTAAACCCTATGAAAAATAATTCATTGTATACTCAAAATTCTCCAAAAATATTTCTCTGTGTTTAAATTTTCATTTCATTGGATTTTCATTAGTTTCCAAGTATTTTTTTTCATTTCAACAAAATTATAAATTGGAAATATTATTCTAGTATTTTTTGGAGATCCAAAAATTCCCATTTTAGCTATTATATTTTATATTTTTTCCATCTTTAATGATGCGAATTTTAATTTGTTCTATAACTGACAAATGTAATGATATTTGTTAATGAAAATATTTTTTGTTGTTTTCTATTTATTTTGTGAATATATTATATAATATAATATATAAAAACATTTAATTAGGAAAAAATATCATTACAAATTTCTATGTCATTACATATTGGATGATGAAAAAATTAGGGATTTCTATCCATGAATGTTCTGACATTCTTCATACACACAAAAAGGTAAATTTTGAGTTACGCTTTTAGGATTTTCAGATCTAAAACATGATTTCAGAAAAGTATGAACTATTTAGACATGTACCACATAATAAATATGGTTTTAATTATGATTTTTTGTAGAATATCGAGATATAAGAGTTTTCTCTCAAGGATGAATGTGCCTCTGGTTGACAGGCACATTTTTGGGAATCCTATGCATAGAAAAATAGGGGAATATTTTTTATTTTCTAAATAACATGAACTTAGGAATATGATATATAATTATGGATTGCTAGGTATATTCTGATGATCTAGATATCTCAATACAACATATGGTGTATTGATAAGGGAATGTGGATGAGAGTTAAGGGACTATCTGTGTAGGTATTGTCCCTGAATGGGGAAACTTCTCGTGCGCAGTTTTTTTAATTATGGGGTAATATTTTTAATACAATAATAAACTAATGTGGGATCCTTAGATAATTATAGAGACTCCCACCCAATATTGTGTTTTGTCAATATATGGAGAAACATGTTTGTTTTGGACCCAATAGTAGCTAGTTCTATAATAGAGAATCTTGGATTCACTATGTGTCTTGAGAGACTGAGAATCATGTCATAAAAAACCCCTTGGTGTGGTATGCTGAATTAAGAACACCAAGACTAAAGGATCACCCATTAAAATGGTTTAAGCATCATTATTTTTAATATTGTGTGACCCAAAAATGGATTGTGCAGTTTAATATCTTACTAAAGGCACATTGAGGTCTAAAATTGAAGGGAGTTTACATATTAAAGAAAGAATATATATTTTCCCTTTCATGGTAATATATCTAAACATGTTTCATAATATTCATGAGTGATTCGGGAATTTTTTCTATGATCTGGGTGTTTCTAGTTATGATGAGTTATATGGGAATTTTATGGAAGGAATGGTCACAAATCCATAGTTAAAATTCATATCGAGTATGATTTTCTTAGGGGGTCCGAGATAAAAGTGGTATCTCAAAAGGATGGATATTCTTCTATTTGATATTCTATTTTTGGGTGAATTATATAGATAAAAAATAGGGATTTTTTATCATTGTAAAACTATTACATCCTCTCATTGGTAGGGATTATTGTTGGGAAACCTATAGACATCCAAACTATGGAAAATATTGTTCAATCAAAAAAATGGTTTATTTTGGAACCTGACATTCATTTTATGATATCCAAATGAAGGTTATGGAGATAAAAAATCCCCTACACACATATGTTAGGGTTTTAATAAATATTCTTGAGTATGGAAGGATTATTTCATGTTGAAATCATGTGAGAATGTGCAGAAATATTTCCTACACATATCTTACCTATACACATGGAGGGGTTATTTTTTTATTGTATCTAGGCCTAAAAAATAAGATTTTGTGAACTATATATATCTCATGAATATTTGAATAAATTGACACATATTTCTAATAAATACTCTCCACACTGAATGATTTTTTTGGTGGAGGATCTTTTTTTATTACGGGCTCATGAGTATGGTGAGAACCCATACTAGACCCTCATGTGTGTATATAGTTCAGACATATATGAGTGGGGTTTATTTTCTTCCAGGTTCCACCTAAACCAAAATGTAGTATTTGGGTGTTATAACATATCTCATTTATGTGAGAATCATACCACACATATTTCTTGAGCTTACATCAACAAAGTGACATCGATCATGTAGTCTAACGTCATAAGAAAAGGATGTTTGGTATGACTTTTAGTTCCTTTTATCTAAGAACATACTAACCCTGAGGTGAAATTGCATGCCTTTATCTCATATTGATGACTCTTTAATACTCCTAAACCCGTTTATTTTATGATAGGTGTGAGAAACTAGAAGTGTTAATAGTTTTGTTCACTTGATAGTGGTGATTAATATAAATGAAATGGGAATTATTCTTATGGTGGTTGGACAATGATGTACAGACAGAACATCACAATATATCTCATTAGAAGGATAATCAAGAAATACATGGTTCTTGGAAACCATCCCATTTAACATCAAGGGTTAAGGATGATGGATACCAGATTTCATGGAAATGATGAAGGATATAAGGCCTATCAAGACAATGATGTCCCCAAGTATATCAGACCCGCTGTAGGAAATTTTAAACCATAGCCATGTGGGTTATTGGATTAGGATAATGGATATGGGATAATAATACAATTAGGCATTCTAGTCTATGTTCTAAAAGTGGATCTCAATAAGTTTTTTTCGGTTCGTACTGAGATAGAAGGGGTCTCTCCCAATGATGAATGTGCCCCTAATTTATTGTCCCTATCAATGGGAGTCATATGCAAGTCCATACTATTGTATATTATGTATAGAAAACACAGTGGTGACTTCATGAATTTTATATTTTTTCTGGTGGAAAAGTAATGATTATGGAGATCTCAAATTTCCCAAGACAAGGGCTATGACTTGTGGAAGGAAAATGTCCGAGTGTAACGGGAACATTGTGACCAACATTGGCCATAGGGTGTAAATTCTCCTTTATATGTCATTGTTTATAAATAAGAGAGGGTTATATTATTGACATAATTCATGGTCCAAGGATATAAGGACTAGGCATCACTATATATCCTATTTTAGTTGAGAATCAAGTCACACTTATTTATAAGATGAAAGGGGTGGGAGACTATCAGAAAAGATTATGATCTGCTCAATCACAGACTTAAATGAAATGCATTTTTATGTCATGAAACAAAGATGTGAACCATATAGTTTTATATCGTGGAGAGATGATTATTTTATACAATTTATCTACTTGTGTATTGTATATTGTACTTTAATGATTAGATTCTTACTATTATGACTAATCTGTCTTGTAATTTAAGGTCATACAACTAGTGTAACACCACATGTTTTTATGAATGATTATTTTTTAAAATAAATTTAAATTTATTTATATTACGAATTGTGTAATACACTAATATAATAATTAACTTAATGAAACACTAATTTTACCTTACAGAACATGAAATATTAAGTCTCTTTGATTTCTTATGTTACACTCAAGACTGATTTTTACCAAACAATAATATACTATTTCTATTAATGAAAATATATTATTATATATATATAACCTATCTATTTGAATGGAAATTATGAATAATAATAACTAAAACATGAAAATATAGTTTACACATGCATATATATTAAATTATTTTTAATCCATTCAATTATAAATGATAGTGTGAATAATTTGAAAATAATGAATTTTTTACAAAAAAACAATTATTTTTCTATAAATGAACACATTTTATCTTAATATATTAAACAAACAACTTTTGATTAATTATTTTAATGTAATATTCTCAAAAACATATTTCAAATTCATCATTTCGGTATTTATTGGAAGAGATAAGAATAAATCTAATTTTATGCATAAAACGATATATTATTCTAAATGAAAATTTCTTCGCCATTTGATGAAACTATTATTTTAAAACTAAATTTTGAAAATTACATATATGTTTAAATTTAAAAAATGATCTTTAATTTTGAAATATAAATGTAAAAATTATCTTAGGGTGAATGTTTTGTATTTTTCAAAGCAGATTCAATTTTTGATAAATAGTAACAATACTATTTTTAAATAGGAACAAATTTTTTACTAAATTTGTATTTAATTCTAAATTAATTTTTTATTTGGTTTCAACATATTTATATATATATTGTATATATTAATCCAATTAATTTAATTTGAATCAATTTCACATTGAAATTGGATATAAAAACGTTTAAATATTTTGATCTTTTTTACTTTAAAAACTAGTTCTTTTAACCCAACTACAAAATTAATATAAAATTAATTTATTCTACTTCTGTGGTAGGAATTTTAATAAATTATTCAATATTTTGAATCATATTATTTTTAAATTTATAATTATTATATTATTATTTTTTACTAAAATTATTTGTGAAAATAGTTAATCATAATCTTGATAATTAAAAGAGGAATAAGTTTACTATGGGAGTAAACACTAACCATAAGAGTAAAATGATTAATAATCTTTTCCAAAACACATTTTATTCCTATATTTAGAACATATCCCCTCTTCCATCTAAAATGGTTTATTTTTTGAGGTAAATAATATCAGTAATACCTCCCAATAGTGTTTACCTTTTGGTATTTACATTAATGTCAATCCTCCTCCACTAAAATAAGTTCTTCACCCCCTCACTTGTTCACACATCTCATGAAATATGGATTATAAAAACCGAGTCCAAATAAATTCACAAATTACCAATCATAGCCTCAATATAATAGTTTTGGATAGAAAAAACCAACAATTTCCTTTAGTGATATCCAAAAAGGAGTTAACCGAAAAAGATGTAAGGTTCCTCAAAAAAACTCTTTGTTTTGTTTCTTTCATAATCCCTTTAATTTATTTTTATATCATGATTATATAATAACCTTGATATAATAAATTGTTTTTGTTTTTTTTATACTATAGGTGTTTAAACTTCTCACACATCCATCAAATGTGATACACAATCATCATTTGTATGTAAAGAGGACTATCGTCTTCCAAATCGATGTCATTCGTTATTCTAATACCAATATTCATCGCTGGAAATAATGATACATTTATAGATTATATATGATATTTATTATTTTTATTATGTTACTATAATAAATTCATTCGTCTGTATGAAACACTACCACCTCACGAATTGATGTGATTTGTTCCCACATTACATGGAATTTATTAAGGATGTGTTTAACTAAAATTTGTGATACATATATCATATAAATTATACTGTGATTATAATATATATAAATATATATATCTAGTTTTTTTAATTCAATATGGTAATAAAATGGAAACAATATTAATGCATACATATAACATACAACCTCCATGAATGGTTGATTTAGATTACTATTTATATATTTTATATATTATTATAAATTAATATATAATGAATATATTTTAAATTTATGTCATTATTTAATTTTTATAAATGGGAAAATAACTATAAATCTTATTGGAATAAAAATAAAAAGTAAAAACATGTATGATAATCCAAGCATTTGTTACATGAAATGTAACATTAACATGGTATTATTAATAAAAGTGTAATATAAATTAATAAGAAAATAATATATGGTAGGATATATATGAATATTTTTTTCTTTTATTTGTATAATCAACATGTATTTTTTATACACAATTTTTTAATATGTACAAAGGACGTCATGAATGAATATATAAGGTGAATTTGAGTATCCCTTTTCTTTCTGCGATAATTATATCATTTCTCCACTGGTTTGTTGGTATTTTATATACATCCATATAAAATTTCATTTCACGAATTTAATTTTTTTTCTTGATATTAAAAGTTTCAGTTCATTTTATTCTTTTGCATGGATCATGATTATAATGTTACTCAAGTGGTGAGGGATTTATATATCACTTTTTACATCCGTGAGATATTTTTCTTATACACCACCTATATTTTTCATGTGGTGTATATACTACACATGAAATTATTTAATTATTATTTTAATTAAAATTATTTGTATTTAAAAATCCACTTCACGATCCCTCTTTTATGGGGTGTATGGTTCAAAAGCTACAAATTTGATAATGGGATTTTGAATCAATTTTCCTTCAATGAGGCACATGTTATTTTTTGTATCTATATTATTTTTTGAGCTATATATAATCCCCTTTAGAAAATTTGTATCATAAATATCCACATATTCAGGATTTTTTAGGCTTATTTAATATTATTATTATATGGGGATTATGATTACGAGTAACACAAGTGGTTCTAGTTTATTGATATAATCTAATCATTTATAGGTATTGGTTATGATTATTATTCCATTACTGAAATATTAGGATCTATCTCCTAATAATTATAATTATTTTTATTATAGTATGATTATTCATTATATCTTAATTTAGTCGTATCATTTATATTATATATTTTACATAATACAATTATAAAAATATTTTTACAAAAATCTTACTTGATATATCTATTCAGTCAGAAATCTATTTTATTTCCAAATAATGTTTCTAAAAATGTTTGAAATTATATATTAATATCTACTTCAAGGAAAATTATTTATAAAAAATTTAAATTGTGTTTAAAATAGTTTCCAATTTTTCCATTATATGTTTTTAATTTTTTTCAAGGAATAATATTTTCAAAATATATTATTTCTTGACAAGAATATTTCAAATCTGAAAGGATATTTTTCTCAAGAAATGATTTTTAAATGATATTTCAAAAACAATCCTTCTTATTTGATATTATTTCATATAGTTTTCGATTTCATGTGGGTATAATCCATTTACAGCTTTCTTATTCTTTCATTTAATAGTTTATGTTTTAGATAACATGTTCCTTATGAATCCCTTTTCCCATCAATGAGTTATACCATGATAAAAAACATATCAAAATCACATCATTTAACATGTTATTATATAATTAAATGATTAAAAAACCTTTCACTTTTCCACATAGTATTATATGATTAAATTATTATGATATCCATTTCAGTTCAGGTGTTGCGATATGATGAGTGATTATGATATTCTAGAACACATATGTATGAATTCATTATGTATTGGATGGGACCTATATATCCTTCCAATATATTGGGTAAAAATTTATATCTCATGAGATAAATATGGGAATAAGTTTGACGGGATCGATACAAAATTGTAAGTAGGTGTTTCCTGGTCTGTAATAGGAAATTGGTGCATCATAATCCATAATTGGGAAATGGGTGCATTCAGATCCACTATGGGAAACAGGTGCATCCTAATACACAATTGTAAAGTTGTGTTTTTTGGTCCACAATGCTTATGTTTTGAGTTTTTTACCATGTCACGTGAAATGGTTTTTATATTTATGATTTCTTTTCACTTTTATGACATGATTTTATAGTTCATGATTGATTTTTTATGATTTCTCACCATAATAGGCCATGTTTTCTAAAATAGTAATTTTTTATTTCGTAACTAGGGTTTATGATCTATTAAAGGTTGGGTATGAAGCATGAAATTTTTAATTCATTATAATATACCCTTATTCACATATTAATCATTAATATGTTTATATATTTATATATCTTATTTTTACCCTTACTGATCATCTGATGTCACCCTATTTTATGTATTCTTTCCCAAGTTATGATGAATCTTTTAGGTAGGATATGACTAAGAGGAGTAATAAATAGATTTTTAATTGTGGGAAACATTTAATATCTTCCAAGAAGTTTGAATAATATATTCCATTTTTTAAGAAACTAAACTATTATGGTCCCCTTGAATATACCTTATTAATGTGTTTTATAATCATAAAAAATGATGTTATATCTATGTATGTTAATCACAGGTTTTTATAGATTGTACAAAATGAATTAGTTTGTTAAAATTTGTAAACTAGGATGAGAATTATTTATTGATATACCTATGTATGTTCCTAATGATATGTATAAGTATGTCTCTGAGGATAATTCAAAGGATGATTTAGAGTTTCATAAAATGTCCTAGAGTTGTGGTAAATAATTTAGATAGTAGATTCCATGAAATTACATCCATGTATGGATACTAAAAGTGAATGTTTCCATAGAAAATATGTACTAGGGGTAACGACATTGAGAATACTTTATCGAGATAGACTTGATCTGGAAGAGGTTCACGAAAATGGGACTTTCAATACACATGGATTGACCCTCCCATGGGATATGCCATGGTAATTTGCACACACTATAGGATCCATCGTGAGGTCTTTATAATGGTATTGACTTTTAATGACATAGGATAAACCTATGGTGAGATAGATTAAAAATTAAGTGTCATTATTTACACATCCAGTATTAATTTTTTCCATTATTACATGGGTTTCTATTTTGTTTAGTGTTTTACATTATATGACTTTTTATTTTAGTTGATGGATAAAACCCAAAGGATCAACATTAATGTGGAATTAAATGGAATGTACAATGATTTTTTTCAAGGGTAGCCAACGAATATGAGATCTATAATGAATAATATATTTGATAACATCAAAAAACCTTCTCAAGCTTTATATAATGTTAAAATTATAAATAATAAATAGAGGAAACAAAATTCTATTAACTCCATCCTGAGGAAATTTCCACCTTTATTTTGTGGCTCCACTGATCCACTAGTTTCTTTGTAATGGATTAGTACCACTAAAAATATATATTTTGTTCTTCATTACTTAGAGTATAAAAAATTAATTTTTTCTTCTTGTCATTTGGAGGGTTAAGAGAAAAACCGGTTGACTCTTATTCAGAACACAATAGAACAATAATAAATTTAATATTTTCATTATGAAAAGTTTAATAGAATATTTTTTTAGTGAGTAATTCCTTAATATTATATGAACAGAAATATATAAAAAATTATTTTAGCTAACGATAATGGATTATGAATATTTTAGTACCTTTGGAGCTAATTTTTCAAGATATTCATGTTATTATTCAAGTTTTATCATTATCCCTAAATGAAAAATTGATCAATTCTTGGGTGACCTGAACCTATGTCATCAAAATTACATGGATATTATAGAATTTATTATTTATTAAAAATTGGATCAATGTTATCAATAAGTAGAATTAAATTTTCATATTCCCACCATTCCTCAGGTTTTTCATGAAATGGAAAATTGAGCATTCTGGAAACACAAATGGGGGAGATAAATTCAAGACATCTATATGTTGGAAAAGTTGGAAGAAGGATATAGGAAGTTTCATGATTAGAACATGGAGTTCCATTAAATGTTGAAAGTTATGTCATAATATTCGTGAATGTTGAAATATGTTTAATAAATGGTTAATTCAGTGGAAGAGAAGAGATTGATAACTAATGCACCACCAATACTCTAGTGATCCAACTGTAAGGAGTTTGGGGATTATATTAATCAATGAAATAATCCCATGGTTAGTATAGATTTAAATCCTCAATAACCTCCACCTAAAAAGGAAAAAAGGAATGAATATTCAAACAAAATGTATGAAGTGAATATTGATAATTTGGGAACACTTGTCCCTCATTCATTAGTTGGGAATTTGAAGTTTGTTTTTTTATGAATAATCCCTATCAAAATATTATTTTTCATCCTTATCTACCTCTATAACAATTTTGGAATAGTAAATTATGATTTTATATTCTATCAGTACAATTATAGACATAAGTTTCCAATAAAAATGTTTTCTATATAATGATAGATCTTATTTAAGGAATAAAGGGTTAATTGTATTTTGGAAGGGTCATAAGGTTAACCATTGGTGGAATGGTTTGTGTTGAACATTGAATAAGATTTTGTATTTTAATATATTACATCACCATTTGATGATTTATTAATATTGGATAACAAGTTCTATCATTTTTTTTGATATATGAATTTAGATGAAATGACTTGATGTTCTATCAAAATATAATATGATCAATTAATGCTTCAAGGATAGAAAAATAAACTTTATTTCATGGATTATGAGTTAATGTTGAAATTCATCAAGGTGAAACAAATGTGTGATATATTTCATTGGAAATGGAGTAAAATCAGGTAAGTATATCTCCATATAAAAATTCAGCTACATTAGGAACGGTGCATTGAAGTAATGTATTGTCTTATTATCATCATTTTCATGATACAAAGAATAATTTAATGCCTATTTCGGTTATGGTTTTCTAATTTTTATATTTCTCTCAATCACCCATATTATTGTAATCAATTATCTTTATCACTCTCTATTATTATGTACACATTACTTTAATGTATACTTATTCAATGTCCACCTATGTTATCTTATGTGAAACCCATGATATGAGTTACATTAGGTAACTATTATGTTTCTTACTTCCAAATTATAAAGTAAATTTTACTATTCATATGAATTATGTGGGTTTATGTGAAATGGTATTTCAAGTATTAAACCTTTGAAGACCCAAATAAATTTTAATAGAAAAATTCATCTTATGGGGTAGAATGTAACACCTCTAGTTTTTATGAATTATGTTTTTCAAATAAATTAAATAAATTTGATGGAATTAATTCTATGTTACACAAATATAATCTTGTCATAAACTTAACACTAATTGTTTCATAAGGTACATGCAGTACTAAGTTCTTTGATATCTTTTTTTACATAAAATATTGAGTTTTACCAAACTATAATATAATATTATTATTATTATTAAGATATTATTATAGTCATAACCGTGTTTTTTGGAATAGAATTTATGAATAATAAAAACTCAAATATGAAAATATGTTTCATAAAATAATAAAAAATCAATTATTTGGTTTTTAATTCTTTATAAATGAGAGTTATAACTATTTTAAAAAAAATAATTTCTTTCTTTAAAAAAATTGTTTTCTTATGCATGAACACCTTTTACCTCAACAAATTAAAGTAAATAATTTTTATTAATGATTGAAATGAAATATATTATATAAAATATTGAACATTAAACATATTTTTTTTCTTGACAATATATAAAAAATCTAATTTTATGGATAAAAAGAAGTATTTTTCTAAAAGGTAGTTACACATCCTTTTAATGGTGCATGCATGTTTTTAAAAAATAATATGTAACTTCCCAAATTTACCCAAGGTATAGACAATATAATTTTTATGTTAATGTCTAATTTTTTAGAGTGACCTAGGGTGAAAACCCATGCAATCTTTTGTAGGTCTCGAGTAGTAATTAATTTTTTTAATGGTAGTGTAGGATTATGAAAATAATACATTGTGCCATGGGAAACATTTCAAGTCAAAAGTAATTTAAAGGATTAAAATAAATAAAAATAAATTTAAAAAAATAAAACTAAATAAAAAAGGAATAAAAATAAATAATATAATAAAAATTGATTAGGAGTAAAGTAAAAATTAGTTGAAATGGGTTTAAGCTAATAATTATTATTTTTATTTCATTTCTCCTTTTTCATTTTTTTATAATTATTTATTATTTTAGTTTAGTTTATTTTCCATTTTATTTCTTCCTTTTCTTTTTTTCATATCCACTATTTATTTTTTTTCTTTTTTTCCCTATATTCTCTCCATCTCATCTCCTCTGTGTGTTTCACCCGCTCCTCTCTAGGTGGTGCACCACCACACTTCTCAGCTTCGGATGCTCGTTACACCTCTGTCACTTCTCTGTTGTCAACGACATCAGAAACCTATTAACCTATCATTATTTATAATATTCCTTATCAATAATATTTTAGTTTCATCCACTCTATGTCCCATTATTTTTCATGGACGTTTTTTACCTGAAAATGTGTTTTTTGTTAAATCCACCAACTTCTTCAAATTAAGATCAAATCAAAGGTTGTCATGGGGCGTGGGATATACATTGAATATTAGGTTGGGAGTCCTTAATCTTTCCCATTATTCTTTTATTCATTAAATTTTCACAATTGTTCCACTCATCCATGTCCATTTGAAAATCCCTAATAATGAGTATTATCTAAATTAAATTATATTCCTATATCCTTGTGACCTTTAAAAAAACCAATTCTTCTGTTTTTTCCCATGTCATTGGACACCCCTTTGGGTGAACTGGCATAATTTTCCTATTTTTACTTTTATACTTGAGTTTTAAAATTATTAATTAAGTGTGCATGGGTAATAATTTGGTTTGATGTTTTAAATTGAATAAATAATTTTGGATGAATCATAAACCATGAATTTGGGTTTCCTTGATATTGTTTCCTAAGTAATTGTTGTTATAAGTCATGTTGTGTTTTACAATTATTAAATTTTAGTGCCTCTACTTTAACTAATATGTTGTGGTTTTGTTTAATATTTAGTTAATATTTTTATCCAAGACAGTTGGGATCGAATAATTTGTATGTGTGGAGTTAAATGGTTAATTCAATGGCTATAATCATGAATTTTTCTCAGTGATATATATATGTGTGTGTGTGTGTGCCTCTATTATTGTTTTAAATAAACTTAGGCCTGGGAGATAACATGGGTCCCATATTAGGAACCCACAATTGTACTCTCCATGCTCGATAGGATACAATACAACACGCCATGAAATAGATGTATTAGGCTCACCAATTAAGGTATTTCCCTGAGATTTTTCTTATACTATTAGGTGATACTGGTTCCCTAAGGGGAATCCAATGATAGTACCAGTTGAAAAAGGGCTATGGAAATACTTGTTTGATACTTGTTCCCTTATGTGTTATACTTAGGATGGACTCATATTTACCATCCACGAGCGATACATGGACTTTTGAAAGGATCTCCTTAGATAGGCTCATGGAAAGGGATATAATTGACTGCATGTACCGTAGTGATACCTTTGGGATGAACTCATTCTCCACCTATAATATTTTATGTTTTAATATAAATTTGTGATAAGTTTTTATTTATAATACATAGAGTTTCCTTACACTTTGTGATACTTCTCTCTTTCCTATAGTGCACTTGGTTTTGACATATGGATTAGACCCCTTGCCAAAGCACATGCTTCATGGTATGTCATTTTCATTGGTATATCATATTACTCTATTATTTATTTACATATATATATTATGCTTTTCCAAAAGTCTCATTCAGAATTTTTTCATGGGATGAAACAGGATGTATGGGACTGGTTTATACTTGGGAACCCAAACTAGGTTATAGTTATTTAATTTATTTATTTAAGTTGCTTGTATTTGTTTTATATATGGACAACTACTAATTTTTTATACAATAAAATGGATAGGTATAGACATTGTGGGTGTCGGCCTACTAATATTATATCTCAATCCCTACTCAAGATTCATTTTGTACCTGAGTATACATTATATTTATTGTTATGGATAATGTAAATTATTCTTCTTTCGATGTTTAATTGAATTTCTATTTTGGATGGAGCTTGGGGGAAGAGGGTCGAGTATTTCTCAAGATGTTGTATATACATTTTTATTTATAATTTTAGTAGTTTTGTTAACATAAAGTATTTTATTGTAAACCATATCCCTAAAATTTTATTTACTTTTCGTATAATAAATTGACATAATCATGGTATCTGTTGTGAAAATTCATCTTCTGCAGTTATTGTTTATTCTATTGTGTCATTTATCCACTTCTGATATAGTCTACCTCTTCTCTATATATCTGCTACTTATAACATATATTGTTTTCTTTGGTGTTATCACATATCCTATGAGAGAATAGTCTCTCCCTATACATACCTAAGGCCCTCTCTTCTAGTTAGTAGCCTCTCTCATTTGGGGATATTCTCTAGAGGTCTTAATGGCCCACCATCTCAAGACCCAATTCAGTGGTACTCGGGGCGGGACACTATGAAGTCGTATCATAGGGTTATTTTCCTTTTTTCATAATTTTTTTGTTAGAAATAAGACTAGGACATTAGAATTTGGAAGTTATGTTGTGATTGGATGTATCTAAACCATGTATAGGGGAAACCAAATTTTTTTGGGTTGGGATTTCCGTTATTGATTATACAATTTATTATTAATTTGACTTCACTATTTGGTGACACTATTAATTAATGTTGTTACTACTATTATTATTATTGTGATGATTATTTGGAAAATTTTAGCTTGATTATATGTTAGAATTTCATTTACATGAATCATATTTTTCATCATAGGGATTAAAGTGACAGGCAGATTGCAATTCCATATCTACATTCAACGTCCATCCTCCTATTTTCATGTGAGTTATTTTATGTTTAGTTGTAATATCTTTCATATTTTTTGGTTATAAATATAAAGTGTGTATGTTTCTTAGTGTTACTTATAATACCTATTCTTTTTCTATCTAGACTTGGCTTTTAGGGTGGTCTTTCTATTGTGTAAAACTCAGAGGTAGGCCATTTACCTACGCACTTTTTTATTTTCGTTCCTTACCTAAATGGCCATGATTAGGGAGGTCTTAAACCTTACCTTTTCCCCACATAGCCTTTTATTTTTTTATCTCTTTTGTAATGGAATCTATTATATGTTGTGTGTTTGGAAATTATAGAGAAATTCCACTTCGACGACTTTGTGTTCTATGCCAGAAGAGTAGTTATGAGAACATTCTGCAGTTGTTCTGTCTGGAACCACCTGAAGTGATTCTTGTAGAACCACATGTAGTTCCTCCAGTGGTACCTCTATAAGGCCACAGCCTTAAACATTAAAAAATCTTGAATTAAGTTAATAATTCACATTGTGTATCTTTTCAGGTTTATATCTTTAGAGAATTAGATTATAACATATACATGACAACTTGAATATTACATTTAGAAACTTATACTCAGTATCCATTTTTTCATAAAATAAAAACTATTAAAAGAAAAAAAGAATTATTTTCTTGATATGAATCTTCATGAATTCTTCCATTATCTTACCCTTCCTTATACCCTGTGAAAAACATTTCAAAACCATGGGATGATCATAAAAAGTAAAGTAAGGGTTATAAAATAAGGAAAGAAAACAATATCCCATCAATATATAGCAATCAATGAGATCATAATTTTCAATCATAAAACATATACTCTTTAACATACCTCATGAAATCATAATATCTATTAATAACACATAGAAATCATAAATTATAATGGTAACGTGTGGCATTCATAACATACTTACATTTTATATTTCACAGCTACTTATGGAGTTATGTTGGGAATAATCATCATGGAATATTCACTAAATCTATTAGGTTAAACATTAAATTTTACCTCTGTCATTTTACCCTGTTCATTGGAGATCTATATTGGCCTCACCTAACCTAGATTTATCTCATAACCACCTGTATACGTAAACAATTCCCAAGAACCATAACATAATCATAACACATGAACAAGCATAAAAGAAAAATAACATTTCCACATTGCAATCACAAGATATCTGTTCAAAATATTAACATAATAAATCCATTTTCACAACCATTTTCAATACCAAAATATGTAAAAAAATGTATATGGAAATTACATTTCCATTTAAAAATATTACGGCTAGTTAAGGAAGACAAATATCAAATATTTCTTGCAGCGGTGGAACGGTCGTTGTCACCGCGTATGTTAAAAAGAAACATTCCCATTATATTTTAGTAAAATAATACGTAGAAAAAATTTTACCTTTGAATTAAATTAAAAATAAATGGGGTTTATAAACCATATAAATTAATTTCATGTATAAATAAAAATATGCCTCAATGAAGGAGATTGAGATGAAGTCCCTTACCTTGAGTCTAACTTGTCGTGTAAGTTCCTTGTTCTTCTTGAATAATAAACATATGATAATTTATACTTTCTTCAAAACATATTTCAAGTTTTTTATTCATTTCATATAACTTATTACCACATTATAAACATTATATAAATATTTAAGTTAATATTGGTCGTTTTGTCAATATTTGGTACTTGAGTCAAAAATGAACTTGTTCTAATTAAAAATTGTCCATGGGGTCAAAAGTACATTATATACTAAATTATATTCATGATTTAGATATCATATATATCATATATATCAAATATATATATATATATATATGTATATATGTATTTATAATAGAATATAACATTTGGAGATAGCAAATTAAATGTACCGTTCATGGAGACGGTAAGTCGTACGTACACATGAACTCTACTTTCATTTGTTTTTCATATTTAAAGGAATGAAAATTAAATGATAAATAGGTATATTATAATTCCAATATAATATCTATGTTATATATTTTACATGTGTTCATTAATTACATCCTTTATGTGTTTCATGTATATCATGAATGTGTCATATCACATTGATGGGGCGGTTGTCCGAACTTCCTCAAATGAAATTATCATATTTTTACAACATGAAAAGAATAAATGTATGTTCTAAATAAAAATTACATAAGAATATAAATAAAATAAATATAATATATATCATATATAATTATATTTCCATCAAAATGGCCACCAAAAGAGGTTTTAGTAGAAGATTGAACAATCATCGTTTCGTGAGATAGTAGTTCGACGTCCACAGAAATAGTATGTTCTATACCCATTAGACAAGGCTGTGTGTAATTATAGTTCTAAATTCTTCCCCTAAAAACAACCTTGTATATTTAATATAATTTTTTTTATAAAATAATTGAATAAAGAGAGTTTAGGGGGATGGAGAAGGAAAATAACAAAAGAATCTCGAGAGAATACATTGCCTCAAATCAGGTAACTCCGTTTGACTTAAGCTAAAATGCCTTATTTAATTTCCTTCTGCCCAATTTAAGGCTTATAGAAGGAATATAGGGATTTTTGGAGCTTATTTGGGAAAAGGATGGATGATCCAAGTGGGATGGAGAGGTGTGAGTAAGGGTTTGAGGTGGTTTCCTTTCATAAAAGGGAAGAGGGGAATATTAAGAAAGTTTGAAAGTATTATTATATTATTAATTGATTTTCAAATTATAATAATATTAATGTGATATATTTAAAATATCAGATTCTTATGGGTCAAAATCCACTCATACAATTAGTTTTAGACACGTTTAGATGACAAAAGTAACCTTATCTTTTAGCCTTAACCCTTAGTAAACTTATTTAACGTTTACCATGTCTTCCTGTATATTCATAATTTATAGTTACCATAGTTACTATAAAATTACAAGTGACCCAAAAAAAGATCTTTAATGAAAAGTTTAACATCATATATGTCATTTGGCCAAATATTAGATTTTTAGGACTATTATTTCAATTAATAAAATATTAATTGATTTAAAAAATCATTTATGTCAATTCTTATAATATTGATATATTGACTTTTTAAAAATTCATAACAACTTGATTATTTAAAAAAAATAATTAATTAAAATATAAAAAGTAATAATCATACATAAAATTCTTGGATGACATAAATAGTTTCAAAATAAATTTATTTTAATATTTATAATCTTATTTATTTAAATTATTCATTAATAACGTAAATACTACATCATCATTGTGTTATAAATATATTTATTTATCTGATGCTTAAAAATTGTAAATAAAATACGATAACATAGTAAATATTTTTTTATTTATAAGTACTATTTATAGTTGAAGGGATCACTTATATATACCCATATAAAAAAATTTACTATAAGATACAAGTTTAGGTTATATTTTCATTAACTTAAAATTAAAAGTAAATAAATGTCATTTTCACAAACAAGTGACTCCGTGGGGTCCTAAAATCAACTAAAGGATTCCCAGGGTCATAAATATCTCAAAAATATGGTAATAACATGTTTTATGGTAATTTAATATAATTATAATATTATTTTGTACATTTATTTACCAGATTTACCCTTTAACCATGGTAAATAAAATATTTACTAATGTTCCCATTCATATTGTCTAAAAATAAAAGTTACATATTTACAAAATTTGGACCTCTTGATTCCAAATACGGAATCCATTATTAAAAATTCAAAAAACAGAAGTTTCATAAATTAGTTTAAATTTAATTCTCGTTGTCAAAACCAAAAAGCGTGTTTTTAAGAAATAATAACTATCAAAAATTAACTTGTGTTTATGTATAATTAAAAATTTTAATCACTTTCATTGACCAAAATTTGGTTCAATGATTAAAATAAAATCCAATTAGACTTTAAAACTAATTAAATGGATAATCTAACTATATAAATAAATTTGATGAAATTGCTGTTTTGACATAAAATGTAATATTTTTCCCTATTTATTAAAAAATAAATTTTATCAGAAAAATACCAAATTTTACCCAAAGTAAATATTTATATAACTATTTTAAATAAGAAGTTAAATTTCTCAAGTGTAATATATAAAATAGAAAAAAACTAGATTTAAAAATGGTTCGCCATCAAAAGGTTGTAAACTAACCTTTTAAAATTATTAGAGTATTTCATGCTTAAAATTGGATCCGTTCTTATTTTGAACCTCTAAATTTTATTGGATAAATGAAAAAAAATTAAAAAAAACATGTTTAATCATAATATGGTTAGTTATATTCATTCCCACTAATAAAATGTATAGGCATAAACTACCATTTAAAATAATGATATTATTATATTTTTTTTCAATATAAATCAAAGTTGTGTGCACTGTAAGATTTCAAAGAAACCTATTGTTGCATGTTGAGTATGCTATCAGACAAAAAATACAATTTATGGTAAAAATAATATCATATTCATAAATATTAATAGAAAAGTATTATTTTATAAATACCTGGGTTTTTATGTCCTTCCCCCCTTTTGGGAATCATTTCCTTGTAATTTTATTCACATATCAAATAAGTGTAGGTATTTATCCCTCATAGAATTTTAAAATTCCCATGATTCCTCTTCAACAATATGGTTTTTTCACAAAATCTTTACTTGATTGATTACCTTATTCAACAACACATGCTCTCTGTGGTCAAGAATCCGGACTGGTTGTTCCTCATAAGAAACATTCTCTTCCAACTGAACTACCTCTAGACTCAAAACATGATATGGATCTGGTATATACTTTATCAACATTAGAACATGAAAAAAAATTTGTACCTGGGATTAAATTGAAGGTAAATCCACTATATAGGCAACAAATCCTAAACTCTATAGTATTTCATAGGGTCTAATGAACCTTGAACTCAGATTTCCAATTTTTCCAAAAGACATCACACTTTTACATAGATAAAATTTTATAAGGACATGATCACATACCTCGAATGAAATATTCTTCCTCTGGTGATATGCATAACTTTTCCACCTACTCTATGTTGTTCTCAAGTGCCTCTAAATCAACTGAAATGTTTCGGTCGTCTCTTCGACCAATTCTAGTCCCATCAACTTCCTTTCACCTACTCCATCCCGAAAATATGGATTTCAAAACTTATTTTCATATAATGCTTGAAATGGTGTCATCTGTATACTGGAATGAAAAAAATATTATAAGAAAACTCAATAAAAGAAATATATTGGTCCCCACTTCCCTTGTAATCTATTTAACAAGAACATAGCATATATTCCAAGGTTTGAATTTTTCATTCTGACTGCCCATATGATTATAGATGAAAAGTTGTACTAAAATTTAATTCATTACTCAATGACTTTAGAAGGCCCTTCCAAAAGTTATAAGTGAACCTACAATCACAATCAGATACAATAGAGAGGGGAACTCCATGTATCCTGACTATCTCTTCGATATACAATCGAGAATGTTGATCAACAGACATATTATCTTGAATAGGATGAAAATGAGCATATTTATTCAATCGATCAACTATAACCCAAATTGAATTGTTACCCCAGGATGTATTCGGTAATCCCACTATGAAGTCCATAGACACATTTTCCCATTCCACTATAGAATTGGAAAAGACTGAAGCATCCCTTTTGGTAACATTTTTTCTACTTTAACCTGCTGAAAAGTTAAATACTTCACAGTAAAGTGATCAATACATCTTTTCATTCCATCCCACCAGTAATATCTTAAAGATATCTATACATTTTTGTACTACCATGATGAACTGAAAATAAATAACTACGAACTTTACCTAACAACTCTTTCTTCATCTATGAATCACAAGGAACACATAACCTCTTTCAAAACATAAAAACACAAGCTTTATTAATGTTAAATTCAAGTAACTTACACTTCGGAACAAATTCTACCTTTTACTGCAACTCACTATCTTCTTTCTACATTTTCTTAATTTTTTCTAATAGAGATGATTTCACTACCACATGAAACAAAATAGAGGAATTCTATACACCAACAACCTCCAATCCAAAATTCATCAAACCAAAATCCAAAGGATCTTATTCCAAATATAGTATGGTTAATGTAGCATTACTCTTTAGACTCAATTCATTAGCCACTTTATTTGAATTTCCTAGATGGTAATGGATCATTCAATAATAATCCTTGATTAATTCTATCCATCTAATATATCTCATTTTTAATTCTTTTTTAGGGAATATATAATTCAAAATTCTATGATCAGTATATATTTATCACTTTACAGCAAACAAATTATGCCTCCAAATTTTTAATGAAAAAACAACAACAACTAATTCTAAATCATCTGTAGGGTAATTTAACTCATGAGGTATCAACTAACATGAAGAATAAGAAATTACCTGATCATTATTCATTAGGACACAACCAAGTCCTTTCAACAAATCATCACCGTAGATAACAAATTCACCATCTCTGGCAGGTAATGCCAAAACAAGAGAATTCACCAATCTTTCTTTCAATTCTTAAAAACAATCACCGTGTTCTTTTGTCCAGATGAACATAACACCTTTTCGATTTATCTTAGTCATTGGGATAGATAACCATTAACAATCTTTAACAAAACTTTGATAATAGCCTTACAACCCAAGAAAACTATGGATCTTGGTTATATTTATGGGTCTTGTCTATTCTTCAATAACTTTTCTTTTAGCAAGATCAACAGTTATACCACCATTAGAAAAAATGGGACCAAGGAATGAAATTATTTGTAACCAAAACTTACACTTTATAAATATCCCATACATTTTCTTTTATTTCACGGTTTTCAAGAAAGACCTTAAATTATTTTCATGTCTATCTTTACTTTTGGAATATACCAAAATATCATCAATAAACACAACCACAAACTTATCCCGGAACTCATAGAAAATTTTACTCATCAGATCCATTGATATAGCAGGTTCATTGGTCAACCCAAAATGCATAACTATAAATTCATAATGGACATATCTAGTATGAAACATAGTCTTCATAATGTAGGCTTCCATTATTTTCAACTGATGGTACCACAACCTCAAGTCAATCTTTGAAAAATACTGAGCTCCCAGGAGATGATCAGACAAATCATAGATATGAGGCAAAGGATACTTGTTCTAAAGAGTTATGTTATTCAAGGATCTATAATCAATGTATAATCTCATTGAATCATATTTCTTATTAAAAAAAAGACTAGATCAACCCAAGGTGATGTTCTAGGTCAAATGAAACCTTTATCTAATAACTCATGCAATTGCTTCTTTTACTCTAAAAGTTCCATTTGAGCCATTCGATAAGGGGGTTTTGAAATCATCTTAGCATCACGAAAAAATTCAATAGTAAATTCAACTTCTTGATCAGGTATTATACAAGGCAACTCGTCAGGAAAAACATCAAGAAACTCATTTACCACAGGTACATCATTAATCTGAACAATTCCTTTGTTTTTAACAATATGTTCAAGGTAACATTCATTTCCATGTTTTACTAGTTTCTCGGCTTCCTGATATGTTATCAAAATTTAGGGTTAATTCTTATAAAAAAATTGAAATTCTTTCTTTAAAGAAACCTCTTTATCTCTGCATTCAATATTAACATGAGAAATGGAAAGCCAATCTATACCCAAAATAACATCAAACTCTACTTGAGGTAAAACAATAAGTTTTTCAGGTAGATACTTTTTTCACACAAGTATAGGAAGGTTATTATAATTTCTTTTTGTCTCAATGCTTCCTCCATGTGTTTTTACCACAAGTTATAGATTCACATCAAGAGATGAAATTCCAAATTTACTAGAAAAATTCTCATAAATGAAAGAATGTGTATACCCTATGTAAAACAAGATAGTGGAATAATATGAATAAACAAACAATGTACCAGATTCTACTTCATTTGATGGCCCAACATCTGCAGAACTGGTTACAAAAGATTTCACCACCACTTTCTACTTGTGTTCTGGCTACTTGACTTCATTTGAGTAATTCATTAGACACTAATTTTCATAATGAATCATTTTAATTCATTTGAATCATTTTACTGACTATAAATCAGATTTTTTTTCATACCATTACCCTAATATTTTTCAGTACAATTATGAGCATTATGTCCCATTTTACCACATAAGTAGCACATACCATAATTTAAAAGGAATTCCGTAGTGTGTTTTTTACCATAATATTTACAAATTCTGAACATAATTTTCTTACCATAATACTTTTTTAAAGTGTTATTCCCTTTTTTCTACCACCTTTACCTCTTATTATGTTGTTTTTAAAGAATATTTGATCATTGGTAAACTTTATTTCCACCTTATCTGTACATCAAACTATTTTTTCATAACATTTAAACTCATGAGAAGCTAAATCACTTCGATACCTTGGCTTTAATAATGAGTAAAAATGATTGATTTTACTATCAAGATATCGTATGAAATTTAGAGCATACCTTTCTAGTCGAGTGAATTTTGCCTCATAAGGAGCCACTGAGTCATCCTCCTACCTCAATTTCAAGATTATTTTTCCATTCTAAGTCTAACCACCTTAGGAAAATATTTCTTAAGAAACATGACTTTGAATTATTCCCAATCAAGAGCATCAATATCCTTCCAATCCCTATTATTTTTAACCACTGACCACCAATGATTGGATTCACCTTCAAAACTGTAAATAGCATGACTAACCTTTTTATTTTCGGAACACCCCATGACATCAAAAATATTTTTCTGTTCTTTAATCCACCAATCAGCTAGAATAGGTTCATCTGATCCTGTGAATGATTGGGGATTTTGCCTCATGAAATACTCCACTACTGACATGTTCCTATGTGGTTGATCTATTTGATATCATTCATCGATACAACCACCATTTGTAGACCGAGTCAATTGTTCCATCACTGTAACAAATTGTTCAATTTCAATTATGACCATCTTAGGTTGCTGATTTGGAAGGTTTTTTTCTTCATGATGTCATCCCATCATAGTCTCCTTATTTCCTCGATGGAAAACAATTTTGAACACATAAATATATTAGGTGAAGAACCGTGGTAATCTTAAAATACTATATAATTTCAATCTTACCATAAAGTAAAAATAATTTATAGATCTTTGTTTAAAAATATACAAACTCTAAAAGTTTTCTAAAATAACATATAATACCAAATATAATGCCCCACACTTGAACATTACATAATCTTGAATTATGTTAATAATTCAAATTGAGGATATTTCTAGGTTTAGAGATTTATAGAATCAGTTCATAACTTATACACAACAACTTGAATATTACATGTAGACACTTCTACTCAGTATCCATTTTTCATAAAATAAAAACACTTAAATGGAAACAATAATTATTTTCTTGATATAAATTTTATTGAATTCTTCCTTTATCTTAAACTTCATTATACCCTATGAAAATCATTTCAAAAACTTGGTATGAGCATAAATCTCATAGTATGGGTTATAAAATAATGAAAGAAAACATTAGCCCATCAATACATAAAAATAAATGAGATCATTCCTTTCAATCATAAAACATATTCTCTTTAACATACCACATGAAATCATAGGTTTTATGAATAACAAATAGAAATCATAAACCATAATTTTAACTTGTGGTATCCATAATATAATTACATTATAGCTTTCAAATATATATAGGGAGTTATGTTTGGAATAAACATCACAATATATTCCGTAAATATCATAGGAGAAACATTAATTTTTACCTTCATCATGTTACCCAATGCATTGGAGAGCTAACTCAGGCTCACCTACCCTAGGTTTATCACAGAACCACCCATATACATAAATAATTCCCAAGAACCATAACACAATCATAACACATGAACAAGCATAAAGGAAAAATAAAATTTCCACATTGAAATCACAAGATATCAGTTAAATATATTGACATAATAAATCCATTATAAAAATAATTTCAATACCAAAATACATAAAAAATTGTATATGATATTTACTTTTCCATTCAAAAAACATTATGGCTTGTTAAGGAAGCCAAATATCAAATAATGCTTGTGGTAGTGGAAAGGTCGTTGTCACCGCATATGTTAAAAAGAAACATTGCCTTTTTCATTTAGAAAAACAATATGTAGAAAAAATATTACCTTTGAATGAAATTAAAATTTTAAATGGTTTTATACAACGTATAAAATAAAGTCATGTTTAAATCAAAATATTCCTCAAATAAAGGAGATTGAGATGAAGTCCCTTACCTTTAGTTTGAATTATTACGTAAGTTCCTTATTATTCCAAAATAATAAAAATAAGATAATTTATACATGATTAATAACCTTTTTAATGTTTATTATTCCTTTTATATAACTTATTAGAACATTATAAGCATTAAATAATTATTTATGTTAATATCAGTCGTTTTGTCGATATTTGGAACTTGAGTCAAAATTGAACTTGTTCTAATTACAAATTGTCCATGGGGTCACAATTTCATTATCTCAAGAATTATATTCATGATTTATATATCATATATATCATATATATCCATTATATATATTTATTTATAATAATACATAACATTTGGAGATAAGAAATAAAATGCATTGTTCATGGAGATGGTAAGTCGTACGTACGCAAGAACACCACTTTCATTTCTTTTTCATATTTAAAAGAATGAAAACTGAATGATACACAGGTATATTATAATTTAATTAAAATATATATGTTATAAGTGTTACATAATTTCATTAATTAAATCATTTATTTTTCCCATGTATAGCATTAACGAGTCATATCACTTTAAGGGGGCGGTAGTCCGCATTTCCTCAAATAAAATTATCATATTTATACCATATGAAAAGCATAATGGTATTTTAAAATGGTAATTAAATAATAATATATATAAAATAAATATCATATTTAACATATATAATTATATTTCCATCATAATGGCCACTATAAGAGGTGGTAGGAGACGATTGAACATTCATCATTTTGTGAGCCAATAGTTCATCGTCTATAAAAACAGTATGTTCTATACCCATTATATGGAGGTGTGTGTAAGTGTAGTCCAAAATATTATCATAAAAGAACATATTATATTTAAGATACTGGTTTTTTTATAAAATAATATTAATAAAGAGGGTTTAGGGGGTTGGATAAGGTAAATAAAAGGAAGAATCATGAGGGTAGACATTACCTCAAATCAGGTAACTCCTTTTGAGTTAAGGTAAAAGTCCTTATTTAATTTCCTTATGCCCAAGATAAATATTATAAGAGCTATATAGGGATTTTGGGATCTTATTTGGGTATATTTTGGATGATACAAGGGTATTGATAGGTGTGAGTAAGTGTTTGAGGTTGCCTCCTTTTATAAGAGGGAGGAGGGGTACTTGAGGAAAGTTTGAAAGTATTATTTTATTATTAATTGATTTCAGAATTATAATAATGAGAAAGTTATATATTTCTAAGATCATATGAGTATGGGTTGAAATACTCTAATACAATGGATTTTAAAGAAGTTTAAGTCACAAAATTAACCTTATCTTTTAGCATTAACATTTAGTAAACTTATTTAACTTTTACCATGTCTTCTAATATATTCAAAATATATGGTTACCATAGTTACTATAAAATTTCAAGAAACCAAAAAATGTATCATTAAATACATTTTTAACATCATATATGTTAGTTTTCCTAATATTATATTTCTAGGACTATTATATCATTTAATAAAATATTAATAGATTTGAAAACTCATTTATGTCAATTTTTATACTATTCATGGCATGACTTTTAAAAAATCTATAACAACTTTTTATTTGAAAAACCCTTCATTAATTCAAAGATAAAATTTAATAATCATCCATAAAATTCGTGTATGACATAAAAAGTTAAAAAATAAATTTATTTTTATATTTATAATCTTATTTTCTTAAATCATTCATTAATAAGTTAAACACTACATAATCATTGTGTGTTAAATATATTTATTTATATAATTTCTAAATAGTATAAATAAAATACCATGATGTAGGAAATATTTTTATCTTTCCAATTAAAATTTATAGATGAATATATCATTATATATCTCTATATGAATTTCTTTTTACAAAAAGATACAAGTTAAGGTTAAATTTTCATTAACTAAAAATTAAAAGTAATTAATTGTCATTTTCCCACACAAGTGGCTCCATGGGATCCTAAAATCGACCAAAAGATTCCCAAGGTCAAAAATATCTCATAAAATAGGGTAATAATCTGTGTTAGGGTAATTTAGTATTCTTATAATATAATTTTTTTACCCTTATTTACCAGATTTACCCTTTACCCATGGTAAAAAAAATATTTACTGAAGTTACTATTCATAATTTCTATAAATAAAAAGATACCTATTTAAAAACATTAAACCACCTAATTCCAAATATGGAATCCATTTTTCAAAATTCAAAACATATAATTTTCATAAATTAATTTAAAATTAATTTTTGTTGTCAATACTAAAAAGCGTGTTTTAAGAAATAATAACTATCCAAAGATTGACATATGTTTATGTCTAATTAAAAATTGAAATCACTTCTAATGCCACAAATTGGATTAAATGATAATAATATAATCCAATTACACTTCAAAACCAATTAAAAGGACAATATAAATATATAAATAAATTAGATGAAAAGATAGTTTTGACTTAAAATGTAGTATTTTTCACTATTCATTAAAAATGAACTTTATCAGAAAATACTAAGAATTTACCAAAATTAAATTTTTATGTTCTGTTTATAAATAAGAAGTTCATTTTGTAAAATGGAACATATAAAAGTGAAAAAACTATATTTAAAAAGGGTTCACCATCAAAAGGCATTAAACTGACCATTTAAAATTAGAGTGTTTCATGCTTAAAATTGGATTCATTATTATTTTGTGCCTCTAAATTTTATTGGATAAATGTTAAAATCTTTAAAAAAACATTTTTAATCATAATATTGTTATTTATTTTCATTCCCAAAAAAGACAACGGCGAGATGTCAACTACCATTTAAAATAATAATATTGTTATATTAGTTTTTGGTATAACTCAAAGTTGTGTGCCACATAAGATTTTAAAGAAACTCATTGTTGTGTGTTGAGTATGCTATGAGAAAAAGCATCCCATTTAATTAAAAAATAATATATTAATCAAAAATATTAATATAAAAGAAAAATTATTATTCTATAAATACCCAGGTTGTTACAACCTCCTCCAGATCTTCCTTTGGGTACGGACGCCCAGTTCAAGGATTATCTTATCAGGTTCGTAGAGTTAGTTCCTAGTGTTGCCAGACCTACCCTGACTATGGATCAACTAACTTGAGACCTTATGTAGAAACATCTTTCCACTTTCTCAGGGGATGGGGATCCTATTACTGCAGATTCATGGATAGAAGTCATGAAATCCATATTCGACCATCTTGAGCCTCATTCATTGAAAAGGGTTAAAATGGTTGTCCATATGCTTCGTGACTCCACCAAGCATTGGTGGGATGTAATTTCACTAGAATAGAAACCCTGATACATGGTCTAGGATTAATTATATATATTTTTCTATGATCACTTCTTCTCACAGACTCTAATTCCATATCATGCCATGGAGTTTATACTTCTTCATTAGGGATCTATGATAGAGTTAAAGTATTCTAATAATTTCAGTGAGCTCCAACATTTTTCTCCAACCTTAATGGGTAACACACCAACAACTTCAAGATTCATTGAGGATGGGCTGGGATATCATATTTGCACCTATATTAACTTATTTCATTTTTCAACCATTACAGATATCATGAATCATGCCTTAATTATGGAATGAAATGTCAGGGAAGCTGATCTTGTGAGCCATGGTGGTTCGGTTATAAATCAAGGTAACAGATATTCAGGTAGTAAGAAGTATTGTTTCAAAGTTGAAAAAGTGGGTAAGTAAATGAAAATGACACATACTCACATCAATATCATATGTCATATGTGCCACATGATCGGACATAAGAAACCCAAATGCACGAGGAACCAAATGGAGTATTGAGTTTGCGGCAAGATGGGTCACCTTTATCATTTCTTCCATTATTTTCCTTTAGCATCCAATGGAAGAGGATCCATGTCCGTTCCACTCTATGGTATGGGATCTATAACTCTATGTCAATATGGGAGTTTGTTTTCCACCAAACAATCAGGCCAAGGTAGTGGGGGTCATTGCTGATGTAGTCATGTTCTAGAACACCGGTGTCAATAGAGTGAACCTACTCAAACTAGTTATGAAGAACCATAGGGCCAAGTATCATTCCATATATATGCAGTGCATACACTGTTAGTGTAGTAGTGTACATGACTCTCTATATTAGAGGTATTATCCTTATAGCCTTGAAATAAGTTACTTCTATTTTTGATACTAGTGTTTCACACTCATTCATATCTGCCGAAACAATTGAGATTTTGTGAATTTACTTCAATTAAATTTGTAGAGTTATGTATCTAGACACTATTTTTAGGGTCATAATAGAGGCCATATGCCAGTTCCAAGAGTTCTTCCTTGAGATATGTGGGTACCGTTTATTTTGAAATTTCGTTATCATCGAGATGACCAACTTTTATGTCATTCTTACTATGGAATGGATCATTCTACGTCATTCCCATGTAGATTCCTATCATCATATAGTTTCTTTCACAACACCCAAGGGAAGAATGTATATACACAAGTGATGGATATCTAGGCAGATCAAGTTGGACTTAATGTTTTGGGTTGGGCGGAGTGATAACTCGGGAAGCAAGTCTATTTATGAGTGACTAGGGAATGCAGTTAGTGGAATTACCTCTATTTTTTGATCATTTTAGGGATGTATTCCCTAAGGTTTTTCGACTTACCTCCTATGAGGGAAATTTAGTTCACTATTGAGTAATTTCTTGTTGCGGAACCAGTGTAAATTACTCTTTATAGGATGAAACCAACTGAGCTACATAGACTCAATAAGAATTTTGATGATCTAGAGGTGAAAGGTCTCAAAATACCTAGTACATAATTATGGGGATCTCCAAATCTTTTCACCAGGAAGGTGAATGGTACCCTATGATTGTTCAGGGATTACCATCAACTCAACCAGCTTACTGTAAAGAATCGATATCCATTGTCTCAAATAGGAAACCTCTTCGATCATTTATGAGGAGAACCATTTTTCTGTATGGTTGATGTGAGTTTAGGATGTCATTAGGTGTGTGTTTGTGTGTGTGTTTGTGTGAACATCAGATATACCACATACAACTTCCCAAAGCAGGTACGGCTTTTATGAGTTTTGGTAATGTTGATCGGTCTAAGGAATGTGCCTATAGTTTTCATGGCTCTGATGAATCGGGTTTTCCACCTCTACCTTGATTCATTTTTTATAGTCTTCATAGATGACATATTTTTTCATTCAGAATCCATACAAGACCATGTAACCTAAATTGAGATCTTACAAAGTACACTAAAAGATCACTAGTTATTCATTATGCTCTGTAAATTGCACATTTTGATCAATAAGGTTTTCTTTTTTGGTCATATCATATCTACGGAAGGTGTCTTAGTTGACCTAAAAAGTTGTATGTATTAGTTTCCTTGTGTAAGACCAAGAATGTTTTGACATATGTAGATTCTTAGGGTTGGATAGCTATGTAGACTCTTTATCTAGTATATTGCCCGCTTAGAAGCACCTCTTACGACCCTGACTAACAAGGGTGTGTGGTTAATATGGTCTGGATTTTGTGAGAAAGATTTATTGGAGTTAAAGGGAAGAATCATGAATGCTCCAGTCCTAGTTCTTCTTGAGCTAGAAAAAAGTTATACTACTTACTGTGATGCTTTAGGATTTGGACTTTGTGCAGTCCTGATGTTGGGTGATCGATTCGTGTCTTATAGATCTCGCCAGTTGAGGCCTCATGAGTGGAATTATCTAACACACAATCTTGAATCGATAGTTTTAGTTCATGCTCAATGATGTTGGAGACAATAATTTTTTGGATAAAGGTTTTTTGATTACACGAATCATAAAAGCATAAAATATATCTCTACACAGTGAGACATACATTTTAGGCAGCATAGGTGGGTCGAATACCTATAGTTATTCAACTTTCAGATTTCTTATACCCTTAGAAATGGTAATTCAATGGATGAAGCATTAACCACAATGCACAAACACAAAATTTTCAGGTAGACAACATTGAGTGGAAGATGATGGATTTGTTTTTTGATATGCATATGGAGGTTCTGGAACAGCGAAAAGAACTAGTTATAGTTAATCATTCAGGGAATTCCACTCTTATGGAGCTAGTCCACATGTGACAGCTATCTAATCCGTAGGGGATAATATGTAGGGAAAGCATCATTGGAGAGAACTCTCCCCTAGTTGGGTTGTTGATAATGGTGAAACTCTTCTCTATCGTGGTCGTCTATAGTTCCCTTATAATATTTGGGAGGAATTGATGAGGGAGTATCATGTCGATGTTTAGGCAGTTCATCTTGGCCTTGCCAATACGTATAGATATCTACATCGTTAGTAATATTGTCCAAGTATGAAAATTAAAATAGTGGGTTTCATTACCTAGTGCTCCACCTATTAGTAGGTGAAGGAAGAGCTCCAGTGACATGTAGGAATCCTATAACCTAGGTCAATTCTTTTATGGAAGTGGAATGACTCCACAATTGACTTAATAATAGTCTTGATAATATATCCTTGATGAAGTAATGTAGTATGGTTGAACATCGATAGGTCAACCAAAGTTGTGCAGTTCCTACATATCTTGGAGACCTTCCCTATTGATGAGTTAGATAGGATTTATATTCTTCATATAGTTACAGTTCATGGAATTCTCTATTCAATCATATCATATCGAGATTCGCATTTTACATTGCGGTTCTAAAATGGGTTGTACAAGGCACTAGGTTTACACTTTCCTTAGAGTAGTGCATTTCACCCCTAGACTGAGGGGTAGTGCGAGTGAACCATTCAAGTATATGATGATATGTTGCGAGCCTATTTCTATAATTTTGTTGGTTCTTGGGTGAAATGTATTTCTATAGTAGATTTTTCCTATAATAACATATCCATGGAAATAATCAAAATGGATCCTTATGAGGCCCTCTATGGTTGAATGTGATGTTAACCTCTATGCTGTCTCAAAAAAGGAGAGAATGATCTTTTGGATACTCATCACATTTGATAGACTTCTGAGCATGTGTAGCCAATTTATAAGCATATAGATAAAACTTAGTCTAGACAGAAGTCTTATATCGATCATCATCAAAGACCCTTGGAGTTTGAGGTGGGACATCGGGTCTTTCGGTGTGTTTCACCGGGGTTGGGTCATAAATGTATCAGGATAAAGGGAATGTTATCACTATGATAATTAGGCCATTCAATATAGTAGAGAAGTTGGGCTGGTATACTATCATTGTTTGTTACCGCAATAGTATTGTTCCATGAATGACATCTTACACATCTCTCATCTTCAAAAATATCATCCAGAACTATCTCATTCATTTATTCCTAATGACATCAAGATGGAGGTGGATGAATTCTCTAAGAAGTGTTTGATTCATATCAATGATCGAAGAAAGAAGGTTCTCTATGATAGATCCGTTCTGCTGGTCCGAGTGCTATGGAAACATGGTTGCGTTCAACATAACACTTAGGAGTGGGATACTGATGTGTGTTCCTAGTAGCTGGATCTTTTCTTAGGTAATGATTCCCTAAACTCGAAAGGGAATATTGGGGATGAATATTCTTATGGTGATGAGGTTTTAACATCCCTACATAAACCAAGGTACAAACAGTTTATTTATTAATTTTATTTTCAATTCCTTGAAGTGACCAAGGGTTCATTCCCACATGGGATGTTGCAGGTCTATAGCATCAATTAATTTTTTTTATAGTTGCGTAGGATTATGAAAAATAATATACTATGCACTGGAAAAACGTTTCGGGGTGAAATTAATTAAAAGGATTAATCTGTATAAAATGAAATTTATTGAAATCAAAATAAAGGAAAAATGAATAAAGGATAGTAATAAAATAAAATTTAGTCATGAGTTAATTGAAAAATAATAAAAATGGGTTGAACCAAATTTTTATTATTTTTATTTCATTCCCCATTTCCCAGTTTTTATATTTATTTATTATTTTATTTTATTTTATTTTCATTTTTCTCATATTTAATTTTCTTTTTTCCCTCTCCCTAATTTAATTTCTTTCCATTCTGTTTTCCTCTCTTATCTCCCTCTTATATCCTATTTGGGTTGCGCCCCCCCCTCCTCTCTAGAGACCCGTAAATTTCAAGGAAATTTTTTTCTTAATTTTCTTTGGAATTTTACAAGAACGCAGTTTCTGACAGCACCAGATTCTGGGGCCCGGTGTGCCCGAAATCATTTTTCCGAAGATTGGGCTCGGGTACATTCAGTGAACGAACGAGCGGGTTTTTCTAACTTTTGAACCGGTGCTCATAATCAAATTCTGTGGGCACCTATGGAATCGTAGCACCGGTAATTGCTTAGAAACGCCTCTTCTGGAGTTGCGTTTGCTCGGATGTGGTTTTTAAATTTTTGGGCTTTAAGTTAAGAAATAAAATAATGTGGTATGACAAACTTTATTTTATTTTCACTTAAAGCCGCTTAAATCCACTTAAAGCTTCATAAGATGAGTTGAAGCGGATACGTTGGAACCCAAAATATCCTACCCTCTTGGTAAGATATTTGTGAGGTGGGGCCTGCACGAGCCCCACCGTTTCTTTTCCGCTATGTAACGCACCCGCAAAAACCCCTATTAAACAAAATTCAACTGATGTGTTTTCTAAAGTCTTAACGCCCCTATTAATTGGGTGGTTAGATCATTGCAATTAATTCTATGAATTAATATTTCGTTACTTATCTTTTTTTTTCAAATTCTTCAGTTGATAATAAAATAAGATGAGGACTTATTTTATTCTCTGCTTGTTGTGTTAGACCTTTGGAGAATCTCTAAAGATCTTCATCCTCTTACGCGAAGAACGCGAATAATGCGAAGAAAGAGAAGAACGCCAGCCTCCGACGAAGGGCGACAAAGAACGTCGGACCCCCAGAGATTGACGCCGACGATTCTCCCTCTGCAACGCTTCTTACGCGACGTTCCAACCCCGCGAAAATCTTCGATCGAAAACGACAAGGTAGGGGGTTGCGGTCCTTTTAATTCATTGTGGATTATATCATCAACATGGATTTAATTGTTATAATTAAATCTGTATGTTCTTGATCCTCGGAGTTTGTCTGCGCGACGCCGAGTACCGCGCGACAGCGACGCCCTTCCGCGACGTGAGGATCCTTTTCTTCCGCGACGAACTCGCGTCCGACAACGACGTTGAGGTAGGGGTTGTTTTGAAAATGATAATACTCCATGTTTTTTCCCTTCAAGGCATTAACACAGACTAACTAATTAACAAGTTGATCCGTGGATTATTATTGCGGTTCGGGATTTATCAAATTGATGGGAAACATTATGGTGTTGATTCAACCGCTAACGCGATGGGTGCAGACCAACGAACAAGTCCAAACCACCACATTATTTCTCATTCTTAGTGTGTGGAATGGAAAATGACGACAAACGGGGCCGCAAGGGTGATTTGAGGGCCTTGTAGTGAAGGTCGGGTCCCGGGGGGACCACTGGTGAAGACCGTACGTAAAACGGACCACCGGAGCGCGTCCGGTGGTCCGCGGAATCCCACGTCGGCGCGCCACGCCGGCGCGGCGCCGACAAAACCCGCTGCGGCGGCGAGGCAATTCCGCGGCCGCGTGGAACCGGGAGGCGGGACGCGGCCGGCATGCCGCGTCCGGGTGCTGCGGAGCGGCCCCCGCGCGGGGGTCGCGGTTCCTTCGCTCGACCGCTCATCCAAGCCGAGCCGAGCTAAGCCGAACCTTCGGGCCGGGTCATGCCCAGGCCGGGCCGGGTCGCACCAAACTGGGTCAGGCCAGGTCGGTCCGGGCCTAGACCCCCCGTTTTCGGACTCTTTTGGGTTTTCAACCATATCTTGGGCTACGTACCTCTGTTTGATGTACCGTCAGTGGAGATGGGATCCTTGGATCGAGACGGTCGTTTCAGAATATTACACTCAAGTTTTTGGAATACTTTGGGTTCAGCCAGGTTGGTTCGTCCACGAAACCAACCGGGCCCTCGGAGCGGAAACACTCATAACAAGAGCTCAGGACGTCTGATTGACGTGTCGTCGACTTTGATGGATTCCTCTTAGTGAGACAGACCTTTTGGATTACTCCGCTCGAGGTTTGGACGCAGTTGGAGTACGGTCGGGTTGGTTTTGACTTAAAAACCAACCGGGCCCCTAGAACGAAAAAGCCAATAACATCCAGACTGGGCGTCCGATTGACGTGCCGTTTGTTGCGTTGAGTTCCTGTTAACAATACAGAACTTTTGGATACAACAACTTCGGACTTCGTGTCAGTTGATGTATCAGCCCCTCGGCTCATGGAGCGGACCCTCCCGAACGAGCTTGCTATGTGCGGGAACCCTAGAGCTGGTTGCGTTTGTGACGATGAAGACAGCTGGTCTTGTATCCTATGTGGGTCCCAGCTTAGATGATTCAGTGCTGGTCTTGTATCCTATGTGGGTCCCAGCATAGATGAATCAATGAAGACTGCTAGTCTTGTATCCTATGTGGGTTCCAGCTTAGATGATTCAGTGTTGGTCTTGTATACTATGTCGGTCCCATCATAGATGAATCAATGAAAACTGCTGGTCTTGTATCCTATGTGGGTCCCATCTTAGATGATTTAGTGCTGGTCTTGTATCCTATGTGGGTCCCAACATAGATGAATCAATGAAGACTGTTCGTTTTATATCCTATGTGGGTCCGAGCTTAGAAGATTCGGTGCTGGTCTTGTATCCTACGTGGGTCCCAGCATAGATGAATCAATGAAGACTGCTGGTCTTGTATCCTATGTGGGTCCCAGCTTAGATGATTCAGTATCTATATCTGATAATCTCTTTCACCTTTTCGAGGATGTATTCCTATGTGAGCTGAGTCTTAACATTCAACCCTTATCATCAAGATGATTGGGTTGTCCTTTCCTGTGTGGACTGGGTATGTTTTTCCTCTGTGGACTGGGTTGCACTTGAGCTCGGATGTTGGAGCTGATCTGGGATTGATCACTTAGTTATATGTATGGGCATATGCCTAAGTAGTGTTGGATGTTACTTCGTGATTGTATCTTTCCTTTTTGGGTTATCCTTTGTGGATTCTGGGAGACCTTCGGGGGTCTCGGGGTCCCTACTGAGTAGCTTATACTCACCCCTTCATGGGCTATGCCCGCACTACGTTGTGTTGGTTGCAGATGACAGACAATGCTGATCGTGGTCGAGGTTTGCAGAGTAGGATGGTACCTGGATGTGGACCACTGTGCGGGGTGTAATCGGAGTGGACGGCTGGACCGAGGAGCTGTGGAGGCTATCCGTACTCACCCTTCAGGTGGGACTTCCAGAGGACGGCCTGACGCTATGGCTTTTTCTTTCAGTTGCTGTTTTTCCCCTTTCAGTTGTACTTTACAGTTGGGCTTGTATTTCCGGCCCCCTTTACTTTCCGCACTTACTGTTATACCCAGTTTTCTACTAGTGTTTACTTATTCTACTTGATTTCTCTGTGGTGTATGTTTACTTTACAAAGGCAATGTATTCCCTGTTTACCGGGATTTACGCCTTGGTGCTAGTCGCCATCCCCTGGCCTATGGAAGGCGGGCTTGGGGTAGTCACGGCACGGGCCCCGAGGACGGGTCATGACATCCTCTCATGGTGGTGTTCCACCCCCTTCTCCACTTCGAAATCCCACTACACCTCTGTATCTTCTCTTTTTTGAATGATTTTGGAATTGATGTGAACCTATCATTAATTATAATCATTCGTACCAAAAATACCTGAGTTTCATCGAATCTTCTTTGTGTAATCTTTCGTGGATTTTTTACCCAAAATTAGGGTTTTTTAAATCTTCTAATTTCATCCATTTTATGTCAAAAGAAAAGTTGTTTGAATGCATGAGATATAATATGACTACAAGGTAGGTTGTATTTATTCTTTCCCATAGTTGTGTTGCTTAGTTTAATTCACACCACTGTACCACTCATTCATTCCTACTGGAAAATCCTTAATAATCCATATTAATTTAAATAAATAGTTTTCCTTGATCTTTGTGGACTTTTTTAAGGATAACCCACTACATAATTTTTTTACATGTTTTTGGTCACCCCTTTTGGTGTGCTACCATAATTGGACTATTTTTACCTTTAGCATCGAGTTTTTAAATTATTAATTACATGTGCCTGTGAAATAATTTGGATTCATGTTTTAATATAAATAAATTATTTGGGATGAATCATAAACCATGAATTTGGTTTTCATTTATGTTATTTCGTAAATAATTGATTTTATATGCCTTTTCATTTTTTAACATTATTAAATTCTATTGCCTCTATTTTCATTGATAAGTGAAATTTCTGTTTAATATTGTGTCATTATTATTAGTTGTGACTATTGAGATTGAATAATGGCTATGTGTGGCATTAAATGATTAATTAGATGGATTCAATCATTAATATTGCTATATGATATATATATATTCCTCTCTTTTTGTTTATAACAAATTTAGGCCAAGGAGAGAACATGAATCCCACATTAAGAACCCATAATTAGACTCTATGTGCTAAATAGGTTTCTACACAACACACAAGGAAATCAATGTTTTTGGCTCCCCAAGAAAGGGATTTCCTTAGGCTTTTTATTATACTATTGGATGATACTGATTCCCTAAGGGGAAACCAAGGATGGACTTATTGGAAAAATGGATACGCTTAGTCTAGGATGATACTTGGTCCCTTATGTGTGAAACCTAGGATAGACTCATAGTCACCATTCATGAGTGTTTCTTTTAATTTTGAATGAATCTCTTTGGGAAGGTTTGTGGCATTGGATATAATTGATTGTATGTACTGTAGCAATGCATTTTGGATAGACTCGAACTCCACCTCTAAAAGTTTCAGTATTAATATAAATGCATGAGATTTTCTTATTTTTACTAGACAGTGTTTCTTTATACTCTGTGATACTTATTTTGGGCCTTTCGTGTTACTGGTTTTCACATATAGATTATACCCTAATCTAAAGAACAAGCTTGGGGGATATTCCCTTTTCTTTACCATTTCATATTACATTGGCTATCCTTTATATATATAAATTCTTCTTTACTATGTTTCTCATTAAAAATTCTATATTAGGCCAAATTATGAAGTATGGGATGGGTGTCTTCTTGGTAACTTAAACCAAGTTATAGTTATTTTTTATTTATATATATTTTTTGTAATTTTTTTGTTATATGTAATGGTGATATTTTTATTTAGAATGAAATGGAACGGTCTAGAAATCGTGGGCGCCAAACTACTGATATTAAATCTCACACCCCTCTTGAGCATCATTTGGTACTAGAGAAGTCATTATGTTAATAGTTATGGATAACAAGAAGCATGTTTCTTTAGATGTTTGATTGCGTTGCAATTTTTGACGAAATTTGGGGGAAGAAGATCGAGTCTTGCTTGAGATGTCATTTCATTGTTTCTATTTGGTATTTTAGTAGACTTATTGGCATACAATATATTATTTTAACCCATATTCCTATACTTTTATTTACTTTTGGAATCAAATATTAACATCATCATGGAATTTGTTATTACTATTCTGCTTCCACATTTACGGTTTTTTATGTTTGTTTTTTTGTCCACTTCTTCGATTGTCTATTTTTTCTATATTCTTTCACTTACACATATTTTTTTATCATGTGTTATACATTATCCAATGAGGGAATTGTATCCCTACAAACTTACCCAAGGCCCTCACTGCTAGTCAGAAGCCTCTGGAGTTTGAGGAGACGCACTTAAGATCTGGTGGCCCACCATCTTGGGGCTTGGTTCAGTGGTTCTCTGGGTGGGATGCTACCGAAATGATTAATAATACTATTTTAAAAAATGAACATTTCATTAAACCATAACATCATAATTATTTGAGCATGATGTTTTTTTTATGTTTCTAGGAGGATTCATTTTAAGATGAATAGTAAACAATACTGAATTTTAAATAAATAAATATTTTTTATTAAATTTTCTTATGTAGCTAAATTATACATTTAATTGGATTTAAATTATATTTTTTAAAATTATAAATCTATTAATCCCAATTAGGTTAATTTAATCAATTTCAAATTGAATTTTTTTATAAAAACATGTGCATTTTTTGAACATTTTCACCTTAAAAACATGTTGTTTCATCCCTTAGGCTGGATTAATATTAAATTAATTTCATCCACTTATATGGATGGAATTTGGAAAAATGGATTCCATATAATTAAATAGAATAAAATTAAATTTATAAAAAATAAAATATAATTTCTTACTAAAAATATTAGCGAAGACAATTAAAAATAATCACAATAATTAAGAGAAAAATGAGTTTACTAAGGGACTCATCATGAAACATTACTGGAAAAGTAAACTAGATACAGGTAAAAATCCCATTTTCTAGGAATTTTTAGTCTATATAAATTTTTTTACCTGAAATAATATGTTATGTGAGTCACATGATGTAGGATTGTTGACGCTCCTTTCGTCACAGAATCTAAAGATCGGAAAAGGGGAATATCTGAGCTCAAAGTGATTCATCCTTTGAAGAAAACATCAAAAATCGACAAAGCCAGGAACACAGGATCAAAAGAAACTTCACCGCGCAAGTTATATCACTGTCGTGCAAGTCCACTTGCGCGATGCCCTTGATCGCACAAGTGACTTGCGCGACCTAAGTGATAACCGCCTGGCAACCGCCCATGGCCTTCTTTTGCCTATAAATAGACCCTGTGGGCCCCCCATTCGAGAGGATGTTTTTTCCAGAAACTCGGATTGAAGCTCGCGATGCCCAAGTCTCTTCTCAAAGCTTCCGGAACACTTCTAAAGGTAATTTCTTACCTAGAACGGAAGATTTAAAGAGAAGAAGGAAGGCCTAAGTGTTAAAACTCATCAACACTTGCGTGCCGCCTTATTCCTTCAATAGAACTCGCGCGCCCCTTTTCTGGAAGAACCTCAAGAGGATTCTAAAGGGATTTATAAAGAGTCGCTCAAATATTCTAATGATGTTTGAGAATCACGCAAGTACCCCTCATTTCGCACAAGTATACTTGCGTGACCAATACTTGCGAGCCGCCGCAATACTTGCGCGCCTTTTAAGACGTGCGCGCCCCTACCTTTTTGGGTGCCCATCTTTCCCATTTTACCCCTCTTAAGCCATCAAACCTTTCCTTTTCAAGATTCAGTCTTCAAGACACTCTTCAAAGCCATTTATGGCATGATTTCTTGATTTGAATTCCTTATCTGAAAGGAATTCTGTGGAATATCTCTCAAAACCTAGTGATTTAAATATCCTTATGTCACTAAATATGGAGAGTTCATTCATTCATCCTCATCCTTTAAGATGAGAGAATCCTTAACTTGGGTCTCCTTTTCAGGAATAATCCCCAGTTATAAATCCTTTAATTTGGGCATCTTCCTCAGGAGTAAGCCCCAAATTCTTAAAGTTCCCAAACATGGGCATCCTCCTCAGGAGTAAGCTCCAAACCGTAAATCCTTAACTTGGGCATACTTCTTAGGAGTAAGCCCCAGGTCCTCTAATTTTGGGCATCCATCTTAGGAGTAAGCCCCAATCTCTAATTTTGGGCATCCTTCTTAGGAGTAAGCCCCAAGCCTTAATCCCAAACCTGGGTCTCCTTTTCAGGAATAAGACTAAATTATAATATTGGGCTTCATTTTCAGGAGTAAGCCCCAAGTCCCCTAACCTGGGCCTCCTCTTTAGGAGTAAGTCCCAGTCATAATTATGGGCATCCTTTTCAGGAGTAAGCCCCAAGTCCCATAATTTCTCTTAACCAGTCCTAATTTACCCTTGATTTGGGTTTCCTTTTCAGGAGTAAAACCCAATCATAAGTCCCCTCCTAACTTGGGCATCCTCCTTAGGAGTAAGCCCCAAGATTAGAGTATTCAAATCTCCATGAAGCACATATACCTTTATGGACCCTGTTCATGGATTTTCTCCCTAAAAGTGAATCCTAAACCTTCATCTATCTGGGAAGTCATACATACATAAGCCCCAAACCATTTCTTATGATTGCATCTTTTCATGGCACAATTGTCTAAATTTTACTAATACCTCTTGTTTCTCACACCGAGCATGAATCACGTGAGCTTAGAGTGTAAAAGTAATTGTGACATCCTACTTTGAGCCATCAATCATAAACATCATACCCTTACTCGAACTGCGTGGGTTCTAATTCCTTTTCCAAAACAAAGGATACATAGGTAGCCCATTTATGGGTTCGATCCCAACTTTTAAATAATCTATGTCCTTCTGAATGACGATAAACTTCAAGTGCCCCACTGAGTGGCTATAAAACCAGCTTGGTCATCATAATGACCAAGAGACTTTTATAAATGTTTCAAAGGATACCATTGACCAAGAATTTCTAAATAGATACAGATGATTCTCTATTGATGAAGAACCTCGAATACATATAAAAGATTCTCTAAATTTCTTACATATTTAATCATTGATTGTTAAAACTAAAGGAAAGCTCATTTTATACTTGGTAATGTAAGAAGGATTCACGAACATAACTTAAATCTATAAAGAGAGTCCCAGAGTAGACAATAATTCCCCTCAAAAAGGTGTGATGAGTCCGAACTCCCATCCTCTCGACCAATGAAAATTCCTAAGCCTCATCAGTCCACAAGCTAATGAGCGCCTACCTTTGGAAAGTAGGTCCAAACGGATGTGGAATCATTGGATGTTTCTGGTTCTACGAACAAACCCGCTAGAAAACGATCGAAACGTTTGAATCTCCCGTCCAGGAGGTCATCCCCGAATTCCGTGCAAAACAAAAATGGTGAACCCGACGTGAAACCTTAACCAAGTTAAAGTGATGTTATTTTTATTTGTTAGGCCCATTGGTCCAACAAAGCAATCATTGACATGTGCTCATCCAAAAGATGCAGTGGCCGGATTCATCTTGATTATGTCTGTTATATGGAACATGCACTCTTTTCTCAAGATCTTCTGCAAAATGGCTTTCCTTAAATTCACCCCTATGAATAATGCTGCTGTGAACACCTATACTATGAGGTCTGCTGCTATGAAAACCAATGCTACTACTCCTGCTGGAACGTCGTCCGCTCTGAGGATGACATCACCAAATCAGCATCTTCAACGCTGGGTTTCTAATGCACTGTTTAAGGAGTACCGTCGCAACGGTACTATCCCAACTCTGGAGGCCGCTTGTCAAGCCCTCCAAGTTAACAACTCTACCTGGTCGTTCGGACAACGGCGGCCAGCGATCAAAAAGCAGGCGGTGCTGACTACCGTCTCCAACTGTTTCGGGTCGTTATCCCCGGAACGCAATTTCCATTTACTCCCTTACTCTGAGGAAGTAAATGATCAGGTCCCTCAGGGCCTTAATTCAAAAAGACAGGAGTCCTTCCCGAGGGCTCCCATCAACAAACGCCGCCAGACTCGTGCGGTAGTGCACCCTCAACATGATGAGGGTACTGACTCCAGGCATTCAGCTCAGGTTCCTCGAACCCGAGCAGGAAAGATGAACCGCCAGAGACGGAATCCGGTTAACAATAGACAGGTTATCATCCCTGCCATCTCCGGAGAAGTCCACCAACCTAACATGGTGGCGAACAATGAGCAGGCACACACACCTGCCCGTTTTAATTCTGCTATCCAGCAGACTCGTCTGGCAGCATCAAGCCAATCCCGCCAGGCAATTCTGGTGGAGTACTATAGGCAGGAACATACAACTGCTTATGCATCATCAGTTAGTCAACAGGCTCGCCTGACTACATATTATGGAGTCCACCAACCTAACTTGGTGGCGAACAACGAGCAGGAACACACACCTGCCCGTTTTAATTCTACTGTCCAGCAGACTCGTCTGGCAGCATCAAGCCAATCCCGCCAGGCAATTCTGGCGGAGTACTATAGGTAGGAACATGCACCTGCTTATACATCACCAGTTAGTCAGCAAGCTCGTCTAACTACATATGATGGATCTCATCAACCGCATTTGGCGAAGTGTAATCAGCAGGCACATACACCTGCTAATACTAATCAAGCCTATCAACAGTCTCGCTTGGTAGCGCACGGAGAAGTCAGTCGAAAAGCCCTGACGACAAACAGGAGGCAGACTCAACTCTCTGCCTCCACACTTGAGTACTGTCAGGATTCACTGACAGGAAAAGGAGGACAGGAGCAGGCACATACACCTACTCCATGCTCGGAATGGACGTATATCCTCGTTCCAGTAGCTGAAGTCACCAACCATATTTTGTCAATGGTGAAAGAGTAGAAGCAAATTCCTGCTCATATTCTGGATGCTTGCCAGGATATCATAACAGCTTCAGCATCATCTCAGGGACAGACACATAAATCTATCCCTAGCAGTGGAGTGACACATCAACTATTCACTCCGGAACAAACACACACATATGTTCCAGTCCAAGAGGGTTATGGGGAATACTCCCCCATATCATACGGACAACCAAGTCAGGCATATACACCTGATTTGAGTGGAGATCGTCAGCCTAACCTGACCATATTTCCTGATCAGGCACATACACCTACTCAGAGTAACCACTTTCATCAACAAGTGGTTTCCAAAGCGAGTAAGAAGGCATCTAAGAAAAAGATCCGCCCAGCACAGTCAGGAGATCAAAGGCCAATCTGCAACAAGGCCTTGCTCGATGCTGGAGTTCTTGAAGCCCTCAGACATTTATCTGTTGGAATTCAAGATTATACTCCCTCAGTTCCCAATAATGGGAACATTAATTCTGAAGGTCTTCAATAGACACTTCCTCATGAAGGCTTGCTTCATGAAAATTCAGTCGATCTTGAAGTTTCTTCTTCAGATGAGAGCCACAGGAACCCTCTGTGTGGTCAGAAGACCAAGGAGAAAGAGATCTCATCTTTTGTTGTAACCCATTATGGTGTTCCTCCCCATGATGATGAACTTCGCTGTGAAAGTCCTCTCCGCAGTAGTGATTCACATTGCCTGGAAAATACTCCAGTGGATAATGTAGTGCCGAGAAAGCCCTCTTATCTTGAGGCACCTGCAAATGAAAAACCAGTCATGTCTGATGCTTTATCGCTAACAAGTGAAATTCTTTCTCAATCAGAAGATAGCCCAGGGTGTAGGTCATTCTCCGAACCACCCCTAAGTCATGCATCTTCTAGTTTGATCAATGATCTCTCTACCAATCTTGTTGAATCCGATGAAGCAACAAGGAAACGCCAACTCTGGTCAAAACAGGTAGAAGAATCTTCATTTAATGACAAAGAGGAAATGCTGAACATGAGGAAAAAATTGGCAAAAGGTGAGGTACCAGTCATGTTTTGGCCTTTGGCTGACTCCCAGTACGACATTCCAAAGATGTTGACGGATGATGGAATCCATGATATTCATCTCAACATATGGAAAACTCTTTGTCAATTGAAGAAGAAGGTATTATCTTATGATGAATATGAAAATCATCATAAGATAATAGAAGGGCTATAACGTCAGATTGATTTGGCATCTCTATCAATCTCTCGGTATCTGAAGGCTGAAAAGCAATAGAGAACCCTTCAACGTTCATGCCTTGGCGCACTAAGAAAATTGTGTCAGTTAATTGCCAATGCTCCATCTGATGTTCATATCAGGGGATGGGGTGTTCACGGAGCACTACATTTCACAGTGCTTTCCAGTCAGCAAAGCCCGCCGAAAATGGTCTCATGCAATGTTATTGCCCATGGCCGGCCATAGTCAATGGGCTTTGTTCATAATCAAAGGCTTTCTCAAGAACAGGTTTCAACTAGTTCCTCTCAAAATCAAGTATATAGAGAATAAGTTGTTGAATTTCTCCTACATCAAGCAGGCGAGAATATTGCACAAGCCTCTCGTCTGGAGCAAACACGTCATCAAATGACAGATGTTTCATAAATCATCCAACGGTCTGTTGAACCAGGTGAAAAAAATGGATATAGGCTAATGCATCCAGCTAATTTCCGAACTAAGATTCGCATGATCAAGAGATCTTTTAAGAAGATCTCAAACGTAGAATGTCAAGAGCCACCCCATCTTGTCAGACTGGGGACTTCTTTAACCCAACCCTTAGTGTAAACAACTGGGATTTGAGGAGTTGAGCGGAATCAGCAGGAAGATCCCCAGTTCTCGAGACTGGGGACTCTTTCAAATCATCAATCCCCTCCTCAGAGAATGTCGGTCTTTTCTCGATTGGGGAAGAAGACATAAGAGGAACGAAGAGCCAAATTATCAGGATATTCCCTCCAAGTTATAGCTCGTCAAGAAGTTCCTAAAAGATTGAATCAAGAAAAGGAAATGTCTCATCAAAGACATGAAAAAAGACAATATCACAGAAATGTTGATAGAAGAGATGTGATGCATTATGCATCAATCAATGTAATCAATTCCGTTGTCGCTAATACACTAGAGGAGCTTCACTCCGGGGACTCAGATGAAGAGCGTCATGCTCATGAAAATGTACGCACCGATACAAATGAAGAAGGTGTACGTACACGAAGTGAAAGGATTACTCAGAACCTAGGTAATCCACTTCCCTCCCTCCAAAAGGTATCCAAAAAAGGGAAGGGAAAGAATCAGGTTGCATATCCTTCCTCTGAAGAAGGTCAATTTCTCCATTAGAGCAAAGGTTTGCCCAACAGGAGGAAGAAATGAAAGAATTAAGAAGGTTGAATGCAGAACTATTTCAGAGTAGTCTTCTTTTTAAGAATGCTAAAGTCCGACAGCCGAAGGAATTTGTTGTAACTACTGAGATGGATCAGGAATATCCTCCTTTATCAGTACACCCTCAGAGGTCTAATCCTACGGGTCAAACACAACAACGGTTGGCAGCAATACCATCAGTTGCAGCACCAACCACCACGTCTGTCCAAGCTCCATTCATTGCACCTACCCGAAACCAAGTTCAACCTGATGTTTCTCAAAAGTTAATAACTACTATTGAGTCATTAACAGTTCGGTTAGAAACTATGGAAGGGAAACGGGCGCAAGTTCAACCAGAAAAGAAAGTTTACCCTGAATGGGTAGATTCAATTTCTCCTCCATCCAGTTTTGGAAACCCTGTTTTCCCTACTTTCAATGGATCAGGCGACCCTAAACAACATTTGACGCATTACGTGTCTTGTTGTGATCCTATGATGGTAACTCCAGAGTAGCAAGAAGCAGTGAAACTCAGATGCTTCGTGCGAACCTTGCAAGGACCAGCTTTTGTCTTGTATACAAGCCTGAAATCCCAGTCAATCATCGGATGGGAGGATCTTCGTCAAAAATTCCTTCTTCAGTTCAGCTCAACTTTTCCAAAAACGACAGTTTTCGATCTTACAAACTGCAAGCAAAGGGAGAATGAAAGACTCTCTGATTTCATTGCTCGTTGGATGGGATTAACATATTCCCTGAGTTTAGCACTCCCTCAGGAGGAACTGTTGCCAATATGTGTGGCAAATTTGCGTGACGAATTACGCACGCCATTGATCCCTGTGAAATACACAGGAGGGTTTCGAGACCTTACTTCAATCGCTCAACAGATTGAAGATTCCCTTATACAAGATAAGGTTAAATCTCGTGTAAATCCATCAGTTCCAGGGAGGAGAATGGGTAAAGCGAAAACTGCTATAGTTATTCTTAAACAAGCACCTGTACCTATTTCAACTTCAAAACCTTCATCTTCTCGAAGGGCTCCACCTCCTGAACACCAACAAGAAAGGCTGTTTCGTCCAAATGATCAAAGAGATCAACGACGAAAACAATTTGAGGATTTGAAGAGTAAAACATACTCTTTCCGAAGTGAGCAAGTTCCTGATTACTTCATTTCAGCTCTGGAAAATAATTTGGTTCAATTACCAGTGCCCAAGAGGCCAAAAAAGGAAGGAGATGAAGACCGTCCCAATTATTGTCCCTTTCATCAAATGTTGGGGCATCCCATCCAAGAGTGTTTTGTCTTTAAAGACCTCCTGTAAAAGATGGTCGACTTGGGACAAGTCAAATTGAAGGGTTCTTCAGCTCATGTAGCGTGTATTACCACTACAGATCCAGAGGAAGGAGGCGAGTGGCAAGAAGTCAAAAGCAAAACTGCGCAAAAATATGATGATTGGATGGTCATAAAGACAATCAATCGGACCCATGCCATTTTGCGAACACAATTGAAGAAGCCAATTGTGTCTCCTACAAAAGCTGCAGTGAATCCTCCATCAAAAGACAATTCCTCAAAAGGGCAGCGCAATTCAAAGAAGAAAGATGAATCAGAAGAAGATGAGTATGTATCAAGGCCTAAGTTGTCTTTGACTCTGGAAGATTTCATGCCATCTACTTCAAAGCAACAGGCACCGTCCCACCAAACGACACAGCCTAAACAGGCTAACCAGGCAGAGTCTTTATCAGACGAAGAGTTAATATTTGGTTCTGTTAATATGATTCAATTAACAGATCCATATTCCAGTCTTGATGAGCCTGAATTCCCTGTATCAAATAAGGGAATCCGAGGAAGTTCTAGAGGTTTAGGATATAGGGGAAGACGTGGATCTTTCCGAAGCCACTACTCTAATTCTACCCCTGCTAGCACTGTATATACAGCAGAAACTTGTGGTAGAGCCCTTCAGCGAGCTAAAAAAGAATAAGCAAGTTCTTCTGCCAATGGCCAACTCAGTTTTGGCACAGTTATTTTGGAAGACCGATTAAAGGTTCCATCTTCTTTATCTCAGCAAGTAAATGGATCTAATCAGTCTAATCTTCCAAAACCAAGGATGTTGCCAACTTCAATACAAGATGCATCAGCTTCCAAAGCATCTGCTTCCAAGGTACCTGCTAAACCGCATATTCCTATTGTGAAACGCAGACCTCTAGATCAAAAGTATGAAATATTGAAACACTTGGCCCAAGTACCAGCCATGTTATCAATTTTGGATGCTTTGAATCTGTCAAAAGATCTTCGGGAAGCACTCATCGAAGCTTTGTCATGTCCTCAGGAGTTTGAAGCTGAAATTGCTGCAGCTGAAGTCTATCACATAGAGAATAATCCTGCAGAATGCCATGCAGTGATATCTTTTACTGATAAAGATGAAGATTATGTTGTGCATGGGCACATAAAACCTTTGTACTTATCTGGAAAAGTCAATGGTGTAGATATTCGAAGAGCTTTCATTGACAATGGTTCAGGAGTCAACCTCATGCCCATTCGTACACTTCGTCGATTGGGCCTCACGGAATCCGATTTATCTCCTTCTACCATGATGTTACAAGGATATGATAAAAATGAACAAGAACCACTGAGAGAAGTTACACTCAAAAATCAGTTTGGAGATCTTGTATCCAATTCGGATTTCATGATTGTTGATCAAGACTCAGCTTTCAATATCTTGCTTGGAAGACCCTGGCTACATCAGCATGCAACTATTCCTTCATCATACCATAAATGTCTCAAATACTGTTTCAATGGTCAAGTTGGAACATTGTATGGTGATAAGGCCCCGTTCAAGACATGTGAGTCTCAATACATTGACGCGGAATTTTATCACATGAAGGGAAGAGACAAATCTACAATGAAGAAAATTACCATAGTTAATGCTCCATATTGTTTGGAGAAAATTCCAATAAATCCATTTACACATGTAAGTACAGATTATGTGTTACCTATCAGTCAAATTGACAAAATCGGCCCAAATCAAAATACTCTTATGGAAAGATCCATAATGTCAATTACGACAATCGAGCCGGACAACATGGGAGAAATTGGTAACCTACCGAGAAGTGATGAAAGCATAAGTGGTGACGTTTTCATTTCATCTGCTGAAGTCCAACAAGTCTATACTTCGATAATCAGGCCAGAAGAAGTTATAGCAACACCAGAGGTGAATAATGATGTCGATTCTCAATCCATCATCTCCTCTTAATTTCCCAAAGAAGACCCTTTATCATTAATAGGGTCGGAAATGGAAGCTTCTTCTTCAAAATGTGAAATTTTTTACATCTCTTATGATCATGAGAATTTAGTTTTTTCATCTACTTTACAAGTAGAAACGGAAGAAATAGCATGTTATGAAGAGGAAGTGGAAGATCTTAGAGATGCTCCTCTAGCATTTGAAGAGGGTATCTCTACCACTGTGGATGAACTCAGAGAAGTAAATCTGGGTACAGAGAAAGATCCACGCCCCACTTTAATTAGTGCGGCCATGACCCTTGAAGAGAAAGAGATGTATATTTCTTTTCTAAAGAAAAATAAAGATATTTTTTCTTGGAATTATACAGAAATTCCTCGGCTTGATCCTGATGTTGCTACTCATCATTTGGGTTTACCAAAAGAACATCGAGGTTTTAAGCAAGCCGCGAGAAGAACACACCCAACCTATGCTTCCAAAATTGAAGCTGAAGTGGATAAGATGATCAAATCCAACTTCATCAGAGAAGTTCAATATCCCATGTGGTTGGCTAATATTGTCCCTGTAAAGAATAAGAACGGACAAATTAGGGTTTGCATTGATTTTAGAGATCTTAATCGGTATTGTCCTAAAGATGATTTCCCAGTTCTGATTACAGAACTCTTAATGGATGCGACGGCTGGCTATGAAGTACTTTCCTTCATGGATGGATATTCCTGATATAATCATATCCAAATGGCCCCAGAAGATGAAGAATATACAGCCTTCAGAGCTCCTCAAGGTGTGTTTTGTTACCGGGTGATGCCCTTTGGTTTAAAGAATGCAGGTGCAACATATCAACGCGCCATGCATCGTATCTTCAAACCTCTTTTAGGGAAGTTTGTTGAATGCTATGTAGATGATTTGGTAGTTAAATACTAACAACATTCTAATCACTTGGATGATTTGGAAGTCATATTCGACAACCTTCGAAAAAATAATTTGAAGATGAACCCCTTAAAATGTGCTTTTGGGGTAACCTCAGGAAAATTCCTTGGCTTTTTTGTACGCCATCGTGGTATTGAAGTCGATCCTGAGAATACCAAATCAATCCTTGGTATGTCACCTCCTCAGAATTTGAATGATTTAAGAGGAATTCAAGGACACTTAGCCTATATTCGGAGTTTCATAACCAATTTGGCAGGAAAAAGCTTACCCTTTACCAAATTATTGAAGAAAGGAGTCACTTACCAATGGACTGAAGAATGTCAAGAAGCATTTCATGTTCTCAAGAAATACCTCTTGAGTCCACCAATACTCATGCCACCTGTTGAGGGTAGACCGCTTATCCTCTATGTGACAGCTCTAGAGCGATCATTGGGTGCCTTTCTCGCTCAAAAGAATGATGCTGGGAATGAAAATAGCCTCTACTATCTCAGTAGAACTATGCTTGAAGCAGAAACCCGATATTCAAGTATTGAGAAGTGCTGCCTGGCATTAATCTTTGCAGTTCAGAAACTGAGACACTACATACACCATAACGAGGTCCAATTGGTATCTCGCAATAATCCGCTCAAATTCATCCTTAGTCATCCAATGCTTACAGGACGTCTAGCATGGTGGGAAATTATTTTGCAGCAATTCGACATTCAGTATTTGTCTCAAAAGGAAATTAAGGGCCAAGCTCTGGCTGATTTCCTGGCTAAACATCCTTCAGTGGAAGACACGTCTTCAGATATTGAACTCCCTGATGAGGAAGTTTTCTCTATTCAAGAGAGTCCTCAAACATGAGAAATGTATTTTGATGGTGCTTCCAGAAGTCCAACAGGGAAGAAAATGGAAAATCCTAAATTCAACAAAGTTGGTTTAGGAATTGTGCTCATTTCTCCAGATAAGGCAGTGTTACCTTATTCCTTTTTATTGTGGGAAGGTGGTACCAATAATGAATCTGAATACCAAGCTCTCATTACAGTCTTGGAGATAGCACTTCAAGAACAAGTGAATCACTTAAAGGCGAAAGGTGATTCAGACCTGGTAATCAAACAAGTCAATGGGGATTATGCCATCAGAAAAGGAGAATTAATCCCTTTGTATGATTACGTCAGAGAGTTAATGTTGGAATTCCCTTTAGAACCGACATTTTCTTATGTCCCAAGATCACAAAATGCTCAAGCTGATGCACTGGCTAATATAGCCACAGCTTTAGCAGATCCAAATCGGGACGAGACAACCATCAGTATTGCCCACCGTCGTGAAATTTCACCTTATGTTCAAGTCAGAACAGAGGAAATTAATGAAATTAGTCCCATTCCTGAACCGTATGGTCAGACTACAGGATGGATGTCACCTATCAGGGAATACCTTCAAAATGGAACACTTACACCTGATAGAGCCGAGAAAGAACAAATCCGGCGACGTGTGGTCAATTTTACTCTTTATGATAGCCCAAACCACCTCAAGAAAATTCTCTACAAATGTGGTTTTGATGGAGTTCTCTTCAGATGTATTGATGGTGAAGAGACAATGGCTGTCATAAAAGAAGTGCATGCAGGAGTCTGTGGTGCCCACCAGTCTGGACATAGACTGTCTGATCAAATTCGAAGGCTTGGATACTTTTGGCCTTCAATGATACAAGATTGTGTTAATTTCACAAATAAGTGTCATTCATGCCATGTATATGCCAACTTCATTCATCATCCTCCAGAGTTGCTTCATACAGCTAAATACTCGTGGCCATTTTCCACATGGGGAATGGATGTGGTGGGACCTTACCCTTCAGCTACGGCCAAGCATTTTAAGTACATTCTTACTGCTACTGATTTCTTTTCCAAATGGGCAGAGGCAGTACCTCTCAAAGAAGTCAGTTCTAAATGCATTGTTAGCTTCATCATGTCTAACATCATTACTAGATTTGGTGTCCCTCATACCATATTGACGGACAACGACACCAACTTCTGTTCTTCTGAGGTGAAGAAATTGTACCAAAAATACAACATTAAATCCAACCATTCATCTCGGTATCATGTGGCAGCCAATGGACAAATAGAATCTTTTAACAAGACTCTTTCAAATATACTGCAAAAGATTGTGGATAAAGATAAGAGGTCATGGCCTGATAAACTCTTTCATGCTTTATGGGCTTATCAGACTACCACTCGCAATGCAACGTGGTCAACTCCATATTCATTGATATATGGAACAGAATCAGTCTTGCCGATTGAAGTTCAATTGCCCTCACTCAGAATAGCCATTTGTGATCAGTTATCTACAGATGAGCAATCCCAAAAGCGATTGAATGAATTGGAACAGTTAGATGAGAAAATATTGTGCACTTTGCACCACTTGGAAATCTATCAGAATCGAATGACACGAGCTTTTAACAAAAAAGTTCGTCTTCGTTCATTCATTCAGGGGGAATTGGTATTGGTTCTCATAACACCAATGATACCAGGAAAGAAGCCTCCCAAGCTTGAACCAAAATGGGAAGGACCTTATTCAATACATAAGGTCTACTCTAATGGAGCTTATTCATTAATCTCAATGGATGGAAAACTCATCACGACTCCAACCAATGCCAGATTTCTGAAGAAATATTTTGTATAAACACAAAATATGGTCCCCAGAACCAAGACTCTTACAATTGGTTCATATAGAAATGGTCCAGTATGACCTTAAACTGCAACTTTGTCCAACATGACATTAAACTGTAGGAAAGACCCTTACGTCCGGAAAGACGTTAAACTACATAAGCACTTAAAAGTCCAGTATGACTTTAAACTGCATCATCATCCACGGTCTATGCATATGACCTTAAACTATTTGCACTTTCGTCCAACATGACGTTAAACTTTAGAAAAGAACTTGTCCCCGCAACATGACATTAAACTGTGCAGCACCAGTTCGTCCTTGCTATATGACGTTAAACTATACAGCAATGGTCCAGTATGACCTTATACTGCAACTTCGTTTCACACGACATTAAACTGTGAAAATGTTCCCTAAACCGCCCAGCATGACCTTAAACTGCATCATCCCTGGTCCATGTATATGACCATAAACTATTTACAAATCCCTTATGTCCAGCAAGACGTTAAACTGTGACGTCCAAACTACATGACACTAAACTGTATAAAAGTCCCTCACGTCCGGAAAGACATTAAACTATATAATCATCAAAGGTACAGCATGACATTAAACTGCACCATCCACGGTCCATGCATATGACCTTAAACTATTCGCACTTTCGTCCAACGTGACATAAATGGTGTGTTATTTTGTCCTTACTGCATGACATTAAACTGTACAGTCCCCCTTTCGTCCAATGTGACGTTAAACTGTTTTATCTGCATCGTCCTAACTAAATGACGCTAAACTGTACAGAAAATCCTTGATATGTCCTATATGACATTAAACTGTATTTTGTCCCTGCTACATGACACTAAACTGTGCAGCACCAATAGTCCTAACTGCAAGACTTTAAACTACATAGTCCCTTTATATGTCCTACATGACATTAAACTGTGCATCGTTAAGGTTGTTGTTACCTCTTGTTTCTCACACCGAGTATGACTCACGTGAGCTTAGAGTGAACATCAACCATAACACTCCCTTTGGGCCACTAACCATGTGTAAGTCCCATCAACATTTTTTATTATATCGTTGTCCCCAAGAACAACTTGATCATTAATTCATTCTTTAATTGAACTACACGGACTTTGATCCTTTCCCTCCAGGCTGGGTATGTAGGCAACCTCCCAGGGTGCAAGACCAAAAACAATCTCTTCACATCGGTTCAACACCATCTCATATGATGTTGATTTGTGAAACCGCCCCTAGAATCAATATTTTTACATTGATTCACTTTCGTCCTTGTTATACGACATTAAAATATACAACACTTTTGTCCGGTACGACAATAAACTAAAATATTATTTGATCTCCTCACTTGAGAGAGAACTATTATTAACATTGATTTTTCAATCATGTTTCATTTCAAAAAAAACTACGTGCATACATGGTAATGCCTAAATTTTTTATCTCAGGTTAAACCATCATTGCACTAAAGTCCCCTTTCACCCTTCACATGTACGAACCAAATTTGTACAAAGGGTAGTTCTAGAACTACGTGGGCTTGATTCCCATCCTTATGGGATACGTAGGAACGTTCGAGTATCCCTCGAATCCAGCCCCAAGTCTTTTGGGCCTAACCCCAAATTTCACTTTCAGCCCCTTGGCTGAAAAGTCCTCATGAAAACACACACTGTGTATTCATTATTATGGTCCGAATTCTATGACCCTAAACTAATATTTCTCATACTTTCGTTCTGTACGAGGTTAAACTGCATTTCAAGAACTACATATGGCTTGATTCTCATTCTTATGAGATACGTAGTGAAGTCCAAAATATCAATTCAGGACCCAGCCACAACATGATTATGGTTATCATTGACCTATGTATCTCTATATACATTGGAAAATACCCATCTTTATGTGTTATAATCCTAACCTTAAATATTTTCAGATCTTCATAACCCTTTTCATGACTTCTAGTCACAAAAATGTCAATCTTCTGAGAATTATTTTGCCTGACTATGCAGCACGTGCCCATAGGTGGCCTTGCATAAACAGACATCATAACAGACTTGTCAGCCGAAAGATGCTATTTATTTGACCATGCAGCCAATTCCCTTAGGTGGCCCTACATATTTCAACCCCCTAACGGGTTTGTTAAATGATGGTAACTTCATTCATGGGAAGAATGCCTCTTTTGTCCTTATTTGTCTTAAACGACAGTATGTAGGGATCCGCAAAAAATATCCATCCTTAACATATCATTCCCATATCCTTTTTCATGATCTGAAAGTATTCAAGTCTATGGTTTATTTTTCTTCCCTACGTTTGGGTCAGACCTTCGTAGGAGTGATATTCATCCAGTTCTTCGATAATTTTGTCTGGAAATATCTTCTCTATATTCAAGTACCTCTTTCCATACAACAAACTCTATACTTTAGAAAATTTGAATCTCCATAAGCTTTCACTAGCTTTTAGCACTAGGAAAGTAAATTTCTTGGAGTTCTTTTGCCTGACTATGAAGCACGTGCCCATAGGTGGCCTTGCATAAACAGTCCACATAACAGACTTTTCATCCGAAAGATGTTATTTATTTAACCATGCAGCCAATGCCCTTAGGTGGCCCTGCATATTTCAACCCCCTAACGGGTTTTGTTAAATAATAGTAACTTCATTCTTGGAAACTACTTCTTCTAATGCCTTTTAGCTCTTTTTCATATCATTCCTCAGATTCAAATATTCTTAATCCATAGTTTACATTTTTTCTCTCATACTTGAGTATAGTAATATGTTTTCAGATAAATTGTCATAGAATTGAATCAATTTTTGTACATTTTTGTCAAAGCTATTTTGACCTTAAACATTAGCCCCTTTATGTCCGGCATGCATGAATTTAAACTTCCCACAAAAGACAAAGGAACTCTGAATAAAAGTCAAGTTCCAGCTCACTAAATATACATTTTTGTATGATTTAGGTAATATTGAGCAATTAAAAGGTTCAATGTTTGTAGGATTATTTGTAATAATCCTAGTAAAAATCAAACTATGCTTACTAGGCCCATTTTCTTAAGTAAAATTGAAGCAGGTAATGAAAGAATGCAGGTACAAATGATTGAATACAAAAGTATTTTTCATTAATACACAAGAGTTAGAAGGACATCCATAGACTGGAGTATCTTCTCTTTTTCAAGAATTACAAGAGGCTTTCAACATAACACTTCATTTGATTTACGGCATCCCGAGCTTCATCAGCAACCACCTAGAATTCATTCATTCAACTGGATACAAAAAGAGATGCAGTGATACCAGCTCCTCTTGGAACAATTGTAAGAGGATGTTCTTGAGTGCTGTTTGAGAAAATTTTCTGCTGATCAAACAGTGACTCTGTTTCTATCCAAGAGACTTGGAAGATGGATACATGGATTTGAGAATGGAGAATTGGAAGTAAAGAGCCATTTGGAGAGAGTACTCTTTTCAGATATTGCTCTAATACCATGTTTGTCTTCTCTCCACCAACTGGTAGTGAAAAACATTTCAGCCCATGGGTTTGCCATTTTCATATCTGCAAGGAAATAACATGGAGGAAGAATTTGAAAGTTCACACCATTGTTGTTGCTCTTAATGCACAACATAACCGAAATGAAGGAGTAGCCGCACAGCTGAATTTCAGGTGTATAGTTCTTTGCATCTGGAACATTGACTCCTTGCAGGTGACCATGACCACATAGAGACAGGTAGATGCTCTGTGGAAAGTTAAGATGATATTTCTTCAAGTACTTAGCCAAATCTGGGAAAGTGTTGTTGCAGATATCATAGTAATCGTGGCCAATGATGTTCATCATGTCATCAATCCACTTGCTAGCCAGTTCATCAGCCGTTCCAATTCCCTTGGGAACCACTGAATCTGCACAAAAGATTAATAAACTAACTCTTAAATAGGTTTATTTTTCATAAAATTTGTGAAAGAAATTTGAAAAAATTGCTAAGGCATTAAGTCGCGCAAGTCTAAACAATGGCGCGCAAGTATTCTTGTGCCGCGCTAGTTTTTGACGCGCAAGTATAAACCGCGCAAGTACAGATACCTTTATAGTAGCACGACATCAAGGAAAACACTAGAAAACAGATCAACCTGCTCGGCTAAGGTGACCTGCGCGGCGAGAGCTCGAAGGTATGAAGTCCGGAAATCCGGATACTTGTACGGAGGTGAGGCCATGTATTTATAGGCCAAGAGGCCTATCTGCGCGCCGTACCCAGAGCGCTTAAGTCCTGCGCGACGCAAACTTTTGCGCCGCCCTCTGTGAACTGAAGACTTGCGCGCCCCCCTTTTCCTTTGGATGGATTCGATTTCCTCAGAGTCAAATCCTCATTTCTCTCCGGATCCAACTCTGAGGGGGGACTTTCGTTGATGATCCTTTCGTAACAGAATCTAAAGATCGGAAAAGGGGAATATCTGAGCTCAAAGTGATTCATCCTTTGAAGAAAACATCAAAAATCGACAAAGGCAGGAATATAGGATCAAAAGCAACTTCACCGCGCATGTTATATCACTGTCGCGCAAGTCCACTTGCGCGAAGCCCTTGATCGTGCAAGTGACTTGCGCGACCTAAGTGATAACTGCCCGATAACCGCCCGGGGCCTTCTTTTGCCTATAAATAAACCCTGTGGGCCCCCCATTCGAGAGGATGTTTTTCCAGAAACCCGGATTGAAGCTCCCGACGCCCAAGTCTCTTCTCAAATCTTCCGGGACACTTCTAAAGGTAATTTCTTACCTAGAACGGAAGATTTAAAGAGAAGAAGGAAGGCCTAAGTGTTGAAACTCATCAACACTTGCGCGCCGCCTTATTACTTCAATAGAACTTGCCCGTCCCTTTTCTGGAAGAACCTCAAGAGGATTCTAAAGGGATTTATAAAGAGTCGCTCAAATATTCTAATGATGTTTGAGAATCGCGCAAGTACCCCTCATGTCGCGCAAGTATACTTGCGCGACCAATACTTGCGCGTCGCCGCAATACTTGCACGCCTTTTAAGATTTGCGCGCCCCTACCTTCTTGGGTGCCCATATTGCCCATTTTACCCCTCTTAAGCCGTCACACCTTTCCTTTTCAAGATTCAGTCTTCAAGACACTCTTCAACGCCATTTATGGCATGATTTCTTGATTTGACTTCCTTATCTGAATGGAATTCTGTGGAATATCTCTCAAAACCTAGTGATTTAAATATCCTTATGTCACTAAATATGGAGAGTTTATTCATTCGACCTCATCCTTTAAAATGAGAGAATCCTTAACTTGGGTCTCCTTTTCAGGAATAATCCCCAGTTATAAATCCTTTAATCTGGGAATCTTCCTCAGGAGTAAGCCCCAAATTCTTAAAGTTCCCAAACTTGGGCATCCTCTTCAGGAGTAAGGCCCAAACCTTAATTCCTTAACTTGGGCATCCTTCTTAGGAGTAAGCCCCAAGTCCTCTAATTTTGGGAATCCTTCTTAGGAGTAATCCCCAATCTCTAATTTTGGGCATCCTTCTTAGGAGTAAGCCCCAAGACTTAATCCCTAACCTGGGTATACTTTTCAGGAATAAGACTCAGTTATAATCTTGGGCTTCCTTTTCAGGAGTAAGCCCCAAGTCCCCTAACCTAGGCCTCCTTTTTAGGAGTAAGTCCCAGTCATAATTATGGGCATCCTTTTCAGGAGTAAGCCCCAAGTCCCTTAATTTCTCTTAACCAGTCCTAATTTACCCTTGATTTGGGTTTCCTTTTCAGGAGTAAAACCCAATCATAAGTCCCCTCCTAACTTGGGAATCCTCCTTAGGAGTAATCCCCAAGATTAGAGTATTCAAATCTCCATGAAGCACATATACCTTTATGGACCCTGTTCATGGATTTTCTCCCTAAAAGTGAATCCTAAACCTTCATCTATCTGGGCAGTCCAACATACATAATCCCCAAACCATTTCTTATGATTGCATCTTTTCATGGCACAATTGTCTAAATTTTACTAATAACTCTTGTTTCTCACACCGAGCATGACTCACGTGAGCTTAGAGTGTAAAAGTAATTGTGAAATCCTGCTTTGAGCCATCAATCATAAACATCATACTCTTACTTGAACTACGTGGGTTCTGATTCCTTTTCCAAAACAAAGGATACGTAGGTATCCCATTTATGGGTTCGATCCAAACTTTGAAATAATCCATGTCCTTATGAATGACGATAAACTTCAAGTGCCCCACTGAGTGGGTTTAAAACCATCCTGGTCATCATAATGACCAAGATACTTTTATGAATGTTTCGAAGGATACCATTGAACAAGAATCTCTAAATAGATATAGATGATTCTCCATTGATTAAGAACCTAGAATACATATAAAAGATTCTCTAAATTTCTTACATATTTAATCATTGATTGTTAAAACTAAAGGAAAGCTCATTTTATACCTGGTAATGTAATAAGGATTAACGAACATAACTTAAATCTATAAAGAGAGTCCCGGAGTAGACAATAATTCCCCTCAAAAAGGTGTGATGAGTCCGACCTCCCAGACTCTCGACCAATGAAAATTCCTAAGCCTCATCAGTTCACAAGCTAATGAGCGCCTACCTTTGGAATGTAGGTCCAAACGGATGTGGAATCATTGGATGTTTCCGGTTCTACGAACAAACCCTCTAGAAACCGATCGGAACGTTTGAATCTCCCGTCCAGGAGGTCATCCTCGAATTCCATGCGAAACAAGGATATACCTCCTACCATTGTTTACCTTTTGATATTTACAAGAATTTCACTCCTCCACAATTAAAGGGAACTCACCCTCTCACATATTCACACATATCAAAAAATTCGAATCATAAAAATCCACAACAAATAAACTTAACAATTATATCACATAGTTATTAAATAAACACATAAGGATGAAATACATACAAGAAATTACTTTGGTGTAAACAATAAGAAGTTACTTGATGAATAGGTAACGTTCTTTAATGAACATATTTGATTCATGTATTCCTTACACCCATTGATTTATTTTTATATAATTCTTATATAATAAAATAATTATATTAATTATTATTTTTTTCATTTTTTTCATTAATTATATGACGTATACTTAACTCACTTCCATCAAATGGGATGCAAAATCATCGTTCGTGTGTACAAGGAACAACTGCCATGCGAACTGATGTCATTCGTTCATACATTTCCACTATTAATGGTAGTAAATAATGATGTTTTTATATTTTATATATGATATTTACTGTTTTGAAGATTTTATTTTGATTCTTTGATTGTAATATCACACATAACTTTATTCAATCCTTTTGATGGAATATGGTAACATCGTTCTTGTGTACGGAAAACTACGACCTCTCAAAGCAATGTGTTTCCTCATGCGTTACATGGAATAAATTATTGATGAGTTTAATAAAAATATGTGATATATATTACAAAAAAAATTAATGGAATTATAATATATAAATATATCATTTACATTAATTTCCTTCAATATGACAAGAAAATGGACACATTGTTCTTGCGTAAGTATGACGTACTGTCTCCATAGATGGTGTATTTAATTTAAAATGTATATAGTTGATATATTATTTTAATAATATACATTATGAATATATATGATATTTTTATCTTGATTTAAATTCCCTACATTAATAAATCATGATCGAATTAAGAGGACAAAAAAAAAAGAAAAAACATATATGTAAGATAAAGTGGTTGTTACCCAAAATGAAATTTAATAATTGGATTGTTAATAAATGATAACTATAAAGTAGATAATATAAAATATATGAAAGAATATATATGAACATTTTTATATTATATAAATATATTAAACATATATTTGTTATACTGGAGGATTTAATGTCTATGAAGGAAGTTACGATTTAATGTAAGGGTATTTCTAGTCTCACTTTTATTCCTGTGAGGCTTATTCTATATTCACAACACATTTCCTTTTTTTTATTTTATATATTTCCCAATCACATGTTTTATCTTGGATTTAATTTATTTAATTATATTAAATGTTTAAATCTATTTTATTATTTCATTGGGCTAATGATTCAAATGTTACTCAAATATTATGGGCTTTATGTCTTACTTTTTAATTTTTTGAAACACATGTCATATTCACCACATATTTAATTTTTGTGGTGTATACACTTACCATGAATGTATTTTATGATTCTTATACTTAATATTAATTTTATTTACATATCAATTTTCTGATCTCTCTTTCATAGGGTTTACTGTTCAAAATTTACCAAATCTGTGTTGTAATTTGATCTCAATTTTTCAAATTTCAGATATATGTTATGTTATGCACCCATATTATTTTATGAGTTATAAATACATCCCCTTGGACATTTCATATAATATATCTCCGTTAATTAATTATATTTTATTCTTAAATTAATTTTATTCTTTCATGGGGTTTATGATTAAATTTTTCCAATGTTGTACTTGTTTGTTGTTATAACCTCATCATTGTATATGATTATTCTTATATTGGGAAAATATTTTATTATATATCCTAATAGTTATCATGAATATTCTTCTCTTATGAATATTATTGATATATTATTGTAATGGTAAAAATTTTCCACTTGTTAGTTCTTAATACAATTAAGAAAAAAATTAAGAAAATCATACTTTGTCTCTCTCTTTGATCAGAAATATATTTTTTATAAAATGTTTTATAAAAAATATATATATATTTTATAAATTTTTTATTAAATAAAATCATGGAAAATAATTATAAAATTTATTTTTTAAAAAATGTATATAAATTTTTTTCGAAGCTTCCTTTATATGTTTTTATGGTTTTCTAATATAGAAAAATGTTTTCAAAATGATTTTAAAAAAAATAAAATAGTAATGGATTGTATTCTCAAGAATTTTTTTAAATTATCTTCTTAAATTATTCTCTATCCATGATAACATAATTTGTTGTAGTTCATTATTTACTATGGGTATGATCCAATGACACTATTTTTATTCATTATTTGAATCATATTTATTTAAGATGAAAAGTTTTTTATGAAACCCATTTCACTTAAATGAGCTATACCATGATGAAATTATTTTCAATCCCACTCATTTTCATTGTTTATTCCAATATTATATGATTATGAAAATTTTCTTTTTTCTAAATGATATGTTAAGATGATATTTTTATGATACTGATTTTATTTCATTGTTTATGATATAATGAATATCTATGATCATGTGGCTCACATATATATGATTTCATTATGTGATAGGTGGTACCTATATATCCATCCAATTAATTGGGTAAAGATTTATATCTCATGATATAATTATTGGAAAGATGTTGACGAGACATATCCCCAATGGGAAATTGTTTCATCATGATCCATAATGTGTAATATAGGAATCATGATAAACTTTAGGAAATGGGTGTGTCCTGAAACATAAAGGGAAACAAGTGAGGCCTAATCCACTATAGAGAATAATTGTTTCCTGATCCACAATTTTTTTGGTCTGAATAGTTAATATTGAAACATTAAATGGTTTTCTATATTTATGATGGTTCCACACTTTTATTACTTGATATTATGATTGAGGGTAGATTTTTGATGATTTATCACTATTTTGGCCGATTCTTTCTAAAATGATAAAGTATTATTCCATGACTCATGTTTATGATCTATAATAGGTCGGTTATTAACATTAAAGGTTTTTATTCATTATCATATAACACCATTATTATCTTATGGTTACATGTATTCATTTATTTATATTTACTATTTCTAAAATCCTAGACAATCTAATACCACTATTTATTATGTTTCTTTCCTATGACTATTAATAATGTTTGTGGTAGTATATTCATATTAAGAGAAATAATTATGAATATATTTTGGGTAAAAATTGAAAATCATTCACCAATTTTGAATATTTTGTTCTATATTTCCAATGACACTAAATTATTATGGTCCTCAGACATTTAATTTTGAAATGTGTTAAATATTTATCTAAAATGATGTAACACCATGTTTGTTATGCCTAGGTTTCTATAAATAGGACAATATAGTGTTACTTTTAATGTCTTGCATCCAAGAAAATTTTATATACCTTTGGGTTCAGGTATATAAGATCATGATTCTACGTAATTTAGAGTCATATAGTGAAAATGAATAAACTGTGATGTTAGACATCATACAGATAGTAAAACATGGTATATTTATTGAAGTATGTGTTTATTTAAAAATATTTCATTGTTTGGGATCGTAATAAACTCCACATCCATCTAAATCAAGGTGTAAGCTCTACTGGAATAGACCTTGTGTGTGGAATAAGTTCCCTACCATTTTGGTTAAATAATTAGATGCATCCTACATGAAATAATTATAATCCTGAGGACTAGTAGAATCTCTCCATATAGGAATGACTGGATGTGGAATTTCTATCTAAAATCCCATACTATTTTATTTATGTTCACTTCAATGTGATTCAATGTATTCATTCTTTTCTCAATATGACCCTCCAATTCATTTATCTATTTATGTGATTGATCATATATTTATAGTTGGTCACATATAGAAATACGTAATAATGGTAATTGGACCCAAGTGTGAAGGAAATAATTTATCCAATATACCAATAATTACGAGGTCTCCTGTGTTGTGGTGTGGTTTGTAGTGTGATAGGAACACATGGCATGAAACATTTTTTTAGGACATTATTTTTTATCTTTATCCACCAATTTCATGAGTATGCTTCAAAAAGTCTTATTAAATACCTCTATCTATCCATTAGCTGCTACATGATAGTGGGATGAATGGTAGTAGTTTCTACTACACACCATGTATAGATTATTTTACTCAGTATAACATAAATTGGTGTTTTTGTCAATCAATATCATATGAGGGATACCAAGTATGATAATTATGTTGGAAATCATAATGTTGAGGATACATTTGGTCCCATATTATTTAAGAGGTATTTCTTCATCCCATTTGAAGAATATATCGGTATAAGTACGGATAAATTTTAATTTATTGGTCAAATTTGGTGGGTATGGACCTACAACATCCATTTCCCATACTGAAAATGTTGTGTTGTATGTAAATATATAAATCCACTCAGGGGGTTAATGGTAGAATTTGGAATTCACATGGTACGAATGAAACATCTTGGTGAATTTTTTGTAATCCAATGTCATTTAATTCTAATATTATCCAATCCTTCAGATTGGATTTGAAAGACTAAACACTAACTGGTGGGCAACACATGATCCTATACGTGCTTCTTTACGAAAAATGTTTGTCTATTATCCATTAATACTCCTAATATAGACTCTTTCCAATCCCTATTTATATACTAGTCTCTGGTAACATGGGTTATCTTAAAGTGTAAATGTAGTCCCCCATCCTCAGGTTATCTCATTTGTATATCTTTCTAATGAGAGAATTCAATTTTGGAGGTAGTCCGTAATGGGTGTCAACTAACCAGTGGAAGGACTATCTGGAATATTGATAAAATTTACAATTTTAATTTCATCTATGTTGAAATGTGAAAAAAGTGAGATCCTTTGATAGTGATCATTGCTAATTATTTTTTCATTCCGATATCGATGCTCCAATGTTATGGCTTTATTTCACAATGCATCATCTTGGTAATTATGTGAGCATGGGATGTGATTCAATTTTGTTTCCAAGGATAATTATCTAATTAGTCCATAGATATAGTCAACCAAGGGAATTGTCTCCACATTTATGATAGGATGATGCCCATTAATCTTCTTGATCTTTAACTTTGAATCTTTTTTCTCCCTTCGTTAGTCCACAAGAATTTGATGATCTAATTCCGTAACTATGTTGATGACTGGGTATTCTACCTCAATTTTTTATTGCATCATTACAACGTGGATGAGTATGTGAAGACAACATTTGATTGAAAAATTATCACAACTCCCAAACCAAATTTGTTAAGTTTAGGGTCCTTCATTATCTTCCATGTTAGGCTCATGGAGGGAAATTCAAAATACATTTCCATGTTTAGGCTATATCTTGAATATAGAAGATCTACTCATTGAGTAATTAAACATTTTAACAATGTTTTTTATAAAGATGATTGTTCTTCATGGAATTATACCAGACTCCTTCCTTTTACTAATTTCCATGTTAGGAATTTACTCTCAATCTACTATAAGTTAAATTCCCACCATACTAAATTTCCAATCAATATAGGATGACTTGGGGAATAGTTGAGTGGCATGTTTGAAAATACTAAAGGGATCTCATGGTACTGCAGGTAGTGACTTGTCTTCTAAACCACAACGATTAATTTTAGTAACATCTTCTCAATACATTAATAATGGGTCTTGATGTCGATCATGGTTAAACTGAATAAATAAATTATTTTTTCATTCTCAGCATCAATATTTTTTCCCATGAAGGAACCCAATGATTATTCCTAGACTACCACATACAAAATTATTTCCTATACCTCAATAGGTGAAATCAGTACTGGTGTAATAAAAATAATTTTTTTTTTATATTGTCAAATTATTTATGATAATCATAATTCCACTACTATGTGAATCAATTTTACATATATCTAGTGAAGAGAAAATAAATTCATGGGATGGTTTTCTATAATGCTCATAATGTATGAAAATTTTCCATGTTATACCCTCAAATTTTTGAGGTTTATAGATGGTGAAAAAAATAATTTTCTAATTGGGATCGCATTTACTTCCATGATGGTGTATGTATAAGCTTAGAAACATTTCTGAGGTAACACCAAAAATACATATCAAGGGGTTTATCATCAAGTGATTTTGTCAAGAAAAAAATTCATATTCTCGAGATCAATATGGTGGTTAGAATTATATAGATATATACCCACTATATTTTAGACAAATAATTAAATAGTATTACCCAATATGTTTTTTACGATGTAGTGCATCGAGCGTCTTTACTTAGAATTGACATTCTTCAGTGAAAGAGCATTAGTCGGTAATAAAATACCCCTTGGGGGACATTTTTGGTCATGTATTATTAATATTTTCAGTCCATTGGGATTTGGTTATATCCTAAAAATCCATCCATGAAGGAGATTACTTTAGAACTCGTTATTTCATCAATCAAAAGCTATTTGATTAGGTCTAGGAAGTCACCTATTAGGTAGTGTCGATTGAGATGAAAGATGTCAATGCAAACCTTATTTTTACAACTGTTCTTTTTTAACAAGAATATATTAGCTATAAATTTGGGATATTGGACTTACCAAAATATATTATCGTGGATAATCTTATAATCTTCATTTCTAATTTTGTTGGTGTGTGTCTGGTGTGTCAACTTGGATACCTATTTGTATCTTTAATGGTTTTCTAGAAATCCAAAGTAGTGGTTGGCCAACTAGGGATCGAGGCCTAAAATATCTTTATAATTACGGGAACCCGAATACTTATGTTTCTTTAGAAAGGTTTTATATGCCTATTATTCTTCATAATCCATGGTTTCACTAATCAATATTGGACATGGGTTCCCTTTCATACCAAGATTTTGTTTTCTAAGTAAGTAATGGTGGTCGAGACAACCTTTTAAAATAATATAGGATAATATATAATATATAACTATTATTTATATTCCTTATCCTCACACACTTCATCTTACTCTTTTGTCATACACTATGGGTAATAGGTAATGATGTAAATTTCTTACAATTATTAGTGGAGTGAAAATTTTTTCATCTAGGAGATGAGTTAGATTCTTATCACCTGACTAATGATGTTTAGTCTATTTGAATCTATATAAGGTATAATAGGAATAATAGATGATTATGTCCACTCGTGATTTCTAAAATGAAAACATATTCTAACTATGTTTATGAGGAAATGTCCATTTGAAGATCATTATATGGAATTATGGTATTTTCCTTTGATCCTTTACCTCAATATGGATATATGATGCCCTCTATAGCGTTTTCAGGCTCAAACATTACAATTTCTATCATGCCATTTATTTAATATGAGCCTAATTTTGGTCTTATACCTTAAATATGATTGATAAAGACCACATATTCTCAACTATTCTATTTAAAGGATTTTTTGGGGATATTTAAAGAACATTCATGGAAGGGTCACGTGGGACATTGTTGTTTATTGGTTTTTTCCATTCCCTCTAGTAGAATAATGCATCAATGTATTATGATTCCTAATATTTAAATGGGTTTAATTTCCCTAAAACATAATAATTTAACCATAAATCCAATATTTGAGAAAATGGTGGTACGATGAGAGGAATTCCACTTGAAAATGTAGCTAATACCTTCCATGTAGAATGTTGAATGTTGTATCATGCAGAACAACCGAAAAATATGAGTTGGATATGAGGACTTCAAATCAGTCCCTGAGCTTTATTCTATTGAGTGTCTTTTTTTCACTATTTTCATAACCATATATTTTTATAGTGAAAGGTAACATGTTTGATTTAATGTAACCCAATTTATGAAGTGTTCAGAATGGATAAATGTTTATTATTAATCTATTATCAATGAAATTTGATCACATATCAACATAATATAACCTTATATACACATATAAGCATATGATATATGCTTGTATAATGTAACCTTCATCCTTATCTATGAAATAGATCGTAATATATCATCCCACATGATTGATCTCTACATGACATTATTTAAAAAAATTAAACTTCACCTTCAAACTCACAAGATCATTACAAATTCTATTTGAGAACTTTGTTGAGGACTTTTGATAAATTCATAAAATCATGGATCAAAAAAGTTGATGGAACCATGAATAATTTCTTTATAATTTCAAACTTCTAGTATAAATTTCTATTCTTCCAAGAATGAGTATTCTCTTTTATGGGTTCCATTGTAACTAATTTCTATGAAATTGGAAGATCATCAATTAGAATAGAAGTTGAAGTAACTCCTGACCTCGATGTGTTAAATCAACTGGGTATGCCAATGTGTTGATGTTGATTAGATAATTATTTCTCATGTATTCAATCTTATAGGGAAGTTGTTTCAGGGAAACCACTGTCATATGTGGGGGAACATTTCTACTCATGATGGCCTCAATAGAGGGCTCCCTCATGAGTTTAAACAGAATAAACTGTCTGGTTAGTGATGTGTCTAGTATATTGACTTCTTCCATGACGAAATATTCCCATATTACCTTGGCCTATATGAGGGATATGGTGCTGATGGATTCATATGTGTCATAGAGGAAGTGGGTTAGAGATTTTCTAGATTTTATAACTATAATCATATGATAATGTGAATCAATTTAATTGTTCTTCCAGTCATCCAATCACCAAACATATGAAAAAAATTTCTAAAAGAAATTTTATATTATCCCCCTACTTTTAGATTTGTGGAAGAAATATACTGTATATGTGCAGGTGGTTTTCCCAGCTTTACTTTTCCATAGTAAAACATTTTTTATAACAACGGTGCTCTTAATTTCACATCAATACATGATTTATTACATAATATTACACATAATAAAAGTTGGAATATCAATTAGTATAGTGTATTTGGGAATCAGGTACATTACATAACAATTTAAAACTAGAACAACACTATCTTTATTGAAAACCTCCTTTACATGCTCACATATAACACCACATGGCATAACCTGGTGATGTACATAATAAAGGGGTGACATATGAATCCTAATAAGGTATTATACATTGAATAACTTGAATAATTTAATACATGTTAGAAAATATTAATATAAATTGGAATAAAAGGAACATTCATAATAAGGGATGATATAGTGTAACAATAATAACATGGGAAATATGGAAACAACATAAAATAATACATCATAAACATAATTCAGGACTAAATTCTATACAAACATGATCAAAAAATTACTATAAAGGAATAAAAATAACTATTAATACTATCATGATGTCTCATGAGACTAAAAATTTCCCAATTCATTTGATTGATATAAAACGTTGTGTGGACCCATCACTTTCATTTCATTTTCATACCTATATGTAACAGATAGATCATACAACTTGCATTAATAAATCGTGATATTTAAGTCCATGATCAAAGAGGTAGGAATAAATTCATGTGATTCTCATGAAAAATTGGTATATGTGTATAAATCTGAAAACCCTTGAGAGGAAATGGGGTCGGTATTCAGTACACAATAATTTTGGTATAGGAAATGTTGGTGAAATTGCGATAGCATAACAACGTCACTTAAAAATTTATAAAATGGGTTGATGGGCGTGAATTGGGTCAATATAATTTATTAAATAAAATATGTAGCAGTTAAGACATTTATATACATATCCCAACATATGGAATTATAAATATATGACATAAGATAATAAGAAAACATGAATAAATAAGAGGAGATGAGGATCCCTTACTTTAGTGTCAGAATCTAGATGATTGGGAGATATTTTTTATATATTTGGGAAACCATAGGATGAATATATAAAGCTTTTTTCAAATTAAGGATGTGATATTAGGATTTTTAGTGAATAAAAATTGAATAATGGGTGATTTTATAGAAGAAATGAGTGGGTATTTCTTTATTATTTCTCAAACAAACATTTTGGACTCTATATTATAAAAAAAACACACCCTTCCATTGTTAATTCCCATGTTTTTGAAAAATTGGGAGGGGATATAATTATTTAATAATTCCAATTCCCTTGAATAAAAAAATAATACCCTTGATTGTGTGGTGGTGAGCCATACTCTTATTGAAATTATTTTAAAACCTTAAAATATATTACTGTTTGGGAGAATTTTTAATGGGTTTAAAAAATTAATAAAATTAACATAAAATCTAATTATTTAAAAATGAAAACATATATGTTTCTATTTATACCATTTATAGTTTTTATTACATCATTTTTTTATTATGATTTCATAATACACAAAGTATATTTATTCAGTATTTAATTTTTACCCAAAAATTCGACTCTCTCGGAAAATAAAGAAAAATTAAATGTTAAATAATTTCAACATTACGATTAAAAAAATTATATTAATTTTACCTAAATTATTTTCTAAATATGTGAGTTTTATATTTTAAAAGAATATTGACACATATTAATAAATGGGTTTTTTATATAATAAATGTGTTTGAAACCTTATAAAATTTACATTTTCCCTCATACAAATTCTATGATCATTTATATATCGTAAAAATTATTTGCTGATAATATTTTATTAAAATATTATTTATTTAAAAATATAATTAATTACTAAAAATAAGTCCTTTAATTGAATTTTATTACTACCTAAAAATGTTATTTTGGATTTATTATATCAAAATAAAAATAATTTATAAGGAAACAATAAATGGTTGAAAATATATCCATTCCTAAATAAAAAGTTATCTTTATACACATATCACTACAGTCTTGAAACATAACTCTATGATACATCAGTAAACACCACAAGTGTATGATTTGCATGAGTGAGACTTTCATTGAGAGGTTCGGTGAACATGGTTTGGGCCTTCATCTCATAGATCATGAAAATCTCCCATAAACAGTTTCACACATGCTTCAGTTGTTGGATCTCATCTTGTAAATGGTCAAGGGAAAATCCTAGAGATATTATATCCACAATAATATTCGATAAATGGGATTCATAGGGTATGATTCTACTGGTTGAGGTCATCACATCCTTCATTTGGGTAACTTGGAATTTTAAAACACTATATTTATACTAATAATGTGATTACTGTTCAATAGCTATATTTTAACAATAGTAAAGATGATAAATATACAATTAAATCCAATAGTATATAATAAAACTAATGGAGTGAATGTTTTTCCTAAAACCATATTAAATAATAATATATTTAATTAAATTAAAAGGATAATTTCATTTATAACAGATTGTGTCCTTACAATCTTACCCCATTAAGAAATTTCACATTCAAAATTTTCATTTCCCACACTAAAATAGATGACAGTAACTCCATTTCATCACCTCATCTAATTCCAATGTTTCTCCTTAAAACTTTCAGTTTTTTCACAATACTTTGGTAAGGTTCATTTTCTTACATTTGGGAAATTTTTATCTATGATCTAGGATCTTCACCAAATACTCTTCATAGGAGTGATCATTCTCTAATGGTAACACCTTTGGATTCAGTACATGTGAGGGTTCTGGTATGTACATCCTCAATAGGAATATATGGAAAAAATCATGAAGGAAAGATAGGCTCAGTGTCAATGCAAGTCAATAGGCCATGGTTCTTATGTGATTAAGGATCTCAAAGAGGATGGTGTATGTTGGAATAAGTATTCCATTATTCCCAAATCTCATCACTTTAATCCATAGAGATATGTAGAGGAACACTATTTCTCCAACATCAGACTCTAGGTCTCATTTATGATTATCAGCATATCTATTTTTGGAATTCGAGAATCCTGATGTGATTATGAATAGTCTTATCCTTTTCCACCATTTCTTTGAGCATTTTAGGACCTAGTAGTTTTCATTATCCAACTTCATCCCAAAATTTATTTCTTCTTCACCACTTCCATTAATGGGATTCGTAGGGAGCCAATTGGATGCTATATTCAGAATTGTTTTTTTTAATAGAACTCAACTAGAGGAATAAATTATTCTTATAGTCCATTAGTTATAATTAAACATTCTCTCACCTTTTCCCCAAGTGTCTAGATATTCCACATAGATTTTTCATCAATTTGAGGTTGATAAGTCCTAATAAATTTAAACAATGTTTTTAGTTTTTGTTTAAAACATTTCATGAACATGGAGGTATATATAAATCATATACAATCGATAGTGGTAATCCAAGTAGTATTACCACTTCTATGATGTATATCTATGCAATTTTATCTGGTGATAAGTCCTCTCAAATTATGATAATGTGAACTTTATTTGTAAGATGATCTATAACATCATTATAGCATTATATCCCCTAGATTTCTCTGAATTTCCAATGAAGAAGTCCATACTGATTTTTTACCATTTCCATTTATGTATAAATAATGGTTTCATCATCCCCTTAGATTTTTTTCTTTTTTGTCTTCACTTACTGACATACAAGTCATCTCAATTTATATTCCATGATCTCCTTCTTCATTTTTTTCCTGCCAATAGTTTTCATAGGGATCCTTATACATCTTTGTGCTTCTTGGGTTGTTAGAGAAGGATGATCTATGAAGATCATCCCAAAGAACCTTCTTTCAATCAAGATTTTTGGTACACATATTCTCGACCCAAATATCACAACTCCTTCATTAGCAAGGAAATTTGAGGATTTCTATTTTTGTTTCCATTTTCTTCTAAATTCCTACATAATTTATTTGGGAATCATTTAACCTCTCAAGAACAGATGTTTGAGTAATCATTTCTAAAAGGATTAATTATTTTCATTGCTTTATGATTCTCATGTCCTTCCTATTTAAATCTAGAAATATCATATCCCTCTCAATTTTCATCAATGATAGAGTTGTTATATCATTTCTATTGATACTGTAAAATAATTTATTCACATTACATGGATAGAAGTGTATTGATTAGTCCTAGTAATTTATCATCTCTAACCATCCTCATTGAACATATTCGACTCTTAATATGTTAATATATATTTGAAAATTTTGTGATCTATAAATATTTTACACTTACCCCTAAATATATATTGACACTATATTTACAAAGATAATATTACTCCATTCAACTCTATATAATGTGTTGAGTTGTTGTTTCATGAACATTCAACTTCCTATAATCATTGGCTATGAATTTTTCATTATACATTAACACATAGGCCAATCCCTTATTCAAAGAATCGCTGAATACCACAAAACATTCTCCACTTGTGGGTAGTTTGAGGAAAGGTGTTGTGATAAGCCTCACTTACAAATCTGTATATCTCACTTCATATTTATCATTACAAGAAAAAATTACTCCCTTCCATGTTATCTTGGTTAGAGGGTTTGGAAATCATTATAGATTTCTAAAAAATATATGATAATACCCTGAAAAGCCAATGAAACTACATATATATATATCACAGATAATTCGCTCGAACATCTTTAAATTCCATCTGTTTTTAAGGTTCCATAGATATATTTTTTCTTGTGATGATATTCCTTAATAATTATATTTACTTAAACCATAAATCACATTTTATGTACTTTAAATAAATATTCTCATTTCTCAATGTCTATTGAATTATACTTATATTCTACCTATAATCTTTCTTGGTTTTGTATAATATTAGAATATCATCTATAAATACTACCAAACAATTTACAAGGAAATCTAGAAATACTATATTCATCTTGACCATTAATATTTCTGGATAATTAGTTAGTAAGAAAGTCATTATTATAAAATCATAATGCTCGTACCTTGTATGAAAATAAGTCATGTGAAAATCCTCCTTCACCCTAACTTTATAGTATACATACAACTTATCCACATTGAATAATTATTGTGCTCCATGTTGAATATTGGAAAAGTAATAAATATGTAGTAGAGGATAATTTTCTTTGTTTTTATCTTATTGACGTCATCTTAATCTATGAATACATGTATTGAACAACCCTTCTTGACAAAGGGAATTGGGGCACCCCATGATGAAGAACTTATTTGTATGAATCATTTATTGATATTATGTCGTAGCTTCATCATAATATACTAAATTTCTACAATATCCATTTTGTACAGAGTCTTGGATAATGTTAATACCCCAAGTAAAATATCTAATGATAATTCAACCTCTCGTCTTGCAGGAATACCAGGAAATTACTTAGGAAACACATCAGTGTATTCCCTCACAATAGTAATGTCTTTGAGGATGGTTATTATCATAGAATAAATTATTTTATCTAGATACACTTGATAGTAGGAAAATAATATATACTCTTGATATGTTCATGTTAAAGAAGATTCATCCTCCTTTCACTTTTATAAAATTTGGGGTCGATTCTTATTACAAATAGTTATTTCCTTCTCGAAGAAATTTAGGTTGGCTTTATATAGGAAAATCCAATACATACATATAATTGCATTAGATTCCACAAAAGGAAGTATGATAGGGTTTGTTGGGATGTTCACCCAACAAATAATTATAGGGTAGGATTTATATACGTGGGATTCAATAATTTCCTCATTTTCTATTTTCACTAACATCTCTAATTCCTTTGTTTGTGGTCATGTTTAAAAAGTTCTACTAAACATTCAGGATATGAAGGAATGCATTAAACCATATTCTAAAAGTGAATTCAATATTATTTAATAAATAACTATTTTACCTATAACAACTTTTTTGTCAAGATCCAAATTAGTGGTTGTAATGTAAAAATACATCCCTTGCTTCCATGGAGGTTGTTAGTAATATTCAAAAACCCTCGTCTTACAGAATTTATTTTATAAGTTCCCTAGATCCCTAGTTACCTATAGTTGATGTAATGAACAGTGTAATTAGGTTGAACTAGAGAGTGCCTTTCCAACATCACATTAGTAGGATTCTCCTACTATCATTTTCTAGCTAGGTTCCCTTACTCTCTGCTCCTAAATCATTTCCTCATACCCAATATTCAATTTATAAGGTGCTTAATTCATCACATTTGAAAAGTGGGATGTTGAGATTTTAATGCACCATTATATTCCCCCATAAAGACTCCATAATTAAACTCCAAATTACACTTTTAATCCATATGTTACCATTGATAATCACTAATCTCCATCTCCTCATTGAGGGAACATCAGATGATTTCCTCATATATATCGAAGTCTCTAAGCGTCATGGATTTTCGTAGACCTTGTTTTATCCCACCAAAGAAGTATTCAACCTTTATTAGGGGGTAGTGAAAAATCCATAGGCATATCATGCATGTATTGTGGATTTTTACTCATAATACCCAATAGATCTATCACCTTTTTCTTATGGTAAAGGAAATACATTTCTATTTTAATATGGATAGTGTGAGGAATATATTTACAATTTTTTAGGAAATTCCATAAACCCAATTGCTTTTATCTCTTCATCAATATTTATATTTTTTATAAATTTCCACCACTAATCATATTCTCCCTCAATATGAAAACATTTAGTAAAAAATTCTCTTATTCATAACATTGAATGGGGGTATGATCTTCACAATGTATTTGATCCATTGTTCCTCAGTTTAGGGATCCAATGATCCATGTAAATTCAGAGGCCATTATTTTTTAAGTCTATAAATTTTAGATTTTTCCATCTTATGGGGATTTGGATTATACTTCTAATATAGGGTTCTATTCAAGAATTGAGTCTTCTAAGAGAGTATCATCATATTGTTCAGGATTCCCACTCCCATCTGGTTGGGAATCTAATTGGGGGCAGTCATCATATTTCCCATCTCATTGATTGTTTACTTGGTTCCACCTATTTTTTCCATTGGTAAGAATAAAACTAAAATTAGGGATTCAGTATTTTTTTAAACTATTAAACACATAAAGGGGAATCCAATGACATTAAATAGGTAACTTATAAATTACATGTATATTCGTAACTTATGAACTTCTAGGCATCAATCTATGTTATTCATGATATATTTATTAAAATGTATTCTTATGGTAATTTTGTGTCCCCTTATTAATGGTTTATAATGATACTATGATTTTACCATTGAATATCCCATGTAATTGTCAAAATAGGTGCATAGTAAGATTCATTATTGTGTACTAGGTATCATTGAGATAGTCTCGACACACGTTGTCATAGTTATTAATGATGGGTACATCTATGCCATAACCATGTCCACATGTAGTATCTACATAGTTAAATATTTTTACTATAAACCACTTAATATATACTTAACAAAAATATGGTAATTTTTTTATGATTAGTTTTTTTCCCTAAGTCTTTCTCAAGTGTTTTCAAATCATGATTCCAAAAAAGAACTAAACTTATCTTATGATTCTAAATATTACAACCAACTACTAATTTCACATTAATACATGATTTATTACATTATATTATGCATAATAGGATCTATAATATTTATATGTTCATTTTCATTGGGTATTACATACACAAAATAACAATTTATAATAGGAAAAACATAATCATTATTGAAAAAAATCTTTAAAATGATCACACTTAAAACTACATTGGATAACCTAGGGATATACATAATAAAGGGGTTATATATAATTAAAATTAAGTGAATGAACATAGTATAAAGGGAATAATATTATACAGTTTATACAATAGAAATATCAATGGGCCATAAATTGAACATGAATAATAAAGAATGATATAGCATGATAATCATTACATGGAAAATGTGGAAACGACATATAACACTGCACATAAATATAGGGAAAGGATAATATCCATGAAATAATAATGTAAAAGTCCCATAAAGAAATTAGGTTCACTACATATCCATTCAAGACATCTCATGAGAGAAAAAATTACCCAATGCATTAGCGTGTTATATAATTCTGGGTACACCCATCACTTTCATTTCATTCTCATTCTAAAGTGTGCCACATAGATCATACAAAATGGATTCATTAATCATCATATTTTATTACACGATCAAGGAGATTAGATTAAATACATGTAATTATCATGTCAAATAGGTATAAGTGTATAAATTTTAACACCCTTGATTGCAAATAATTGAGGTATTCACTACATAATTATTTTGTCTTTGAAAATATATGTGAAATTTCGGCAACACAATGGTTTCAAATAAAAATTCATAAAATAATTTCATGAGTGAGAAAGGGGAATCTCATTTTTTGGACATAAAATGGTAAATAATAGGTTCATGTAAATACATATCCCAACATAATTAATTGTAAATTTTCGATATAAGATAATAAGAAAACATGAATAAAGAAGATAAGGTGAGGATCCTTTACTAGAGAATGTGACTCCAAATGCATGGGAGGTGATTATTGAGAGCTTGGGTGATATTTCATACGAAAATAGAGAAGGGATAGAAGAGTAAGGAAATGATACAAGGGTATTGAGTGAAGAAAAAAGGGTACATGGGTGGGTTTATATAAGAAATTAGTGGGGATTTCTTTATTATTTATCAAACGTCACTTTTGAACTCTATATAATAAAATAACCAAAACCAAAAACATTACCACATTTTTTACCATGGTTAAAACAATATGGGGACGTTTTCATTGTTTTATAAGAACAAGGGAAGAACATAATAAAATAAATCCCTTTATTATGTGGAGGTGAGTCAAAATATTGATAAAATGATTTTAAAATGTTAAAACATATTAATGGGTTGGAGGATTCATACCGACTTTATAAAATTTACAAAATAAACATAAAATCTCATTATTTAAAATATAAACCATATATTTTATTGTGGTCACATTTTATTATATTTATTAAATCATTTTTGGGTCATTATGAAGTTATAATACAAAAAGTATTTTTATTTAGTATTTAATTTTTACCCGAAAATTTGACTTCTCTAAAAATTATAATAAAATCAACATTAGATAATTTTTACATTCTAATTAAAAAATTGATATTCATTTTATCTAAATTATTATCTAAATATGTGGATTTTCAATTTTAAAATAAAATTTTTATTAATTAATAAATGTTATTTTTTTTACAATAAATGTTTTCGAACCATTTCAAAAAATAAATTTGACATCATCAAATTTGTATGATCATTTATATATACTAAAAATTGTTAATAATAATATATTATTTATAAAATATTTATTTCAAAAAGCCATTAATTCAACAAAAAAAATGGTCCATAATTGAATTTTAATATTACCCAAAAATATGATTTTAGTTTTATTCTATCGAAAGAAAAATCATTTATAATGTAAAAATAATAGGAAGAAATTATATACATTTTTCTGGAAAAATAATGTAAAAAATTAAATCACTAGGGTTGTCATACATATGAATATAATACACTAGAAAATCCCCAATGTGTAATGTGTTAAATGGTGAGACATTCATAGGGTGGTTTGGTAAACATAATTTGGACCATGATCTAGATGACCTTGAGATTCTCCCATTAATTGTTTTTATCTTCACATTGTTTTTTGGATATCAAATTGGGCTTGGTCAAGGGAAAATACTATAGATTCTATCTCCCTTGGAAGCTCTGATAAATGGGATTTATAGAGTTTGATCCTACTAGTTGAGGTCATCACATCCTGTTTCTATACCACTTGGTTTTGTTAAAACCCTATATTTATTATAATCATCTGATCACTGTTCAGAGGCTATATTTTATCAATGGTAAATATTAATAATTTTTATTTAAATTCAATATGATATAATAAAACCAAATAATTGTATGTTTTTTCTATAACCATATTACTTAATAAGAAATTTGATGAAGTCATAAGGGAATTTTATTTATAACATTTCAGGTTGTTATGTATTTTTGTTGGATTTCATTGAAAAAATCACTCAAGGACAGTGTTAGCTAATTTCACTTAATAGGGGAAATAGCTTTGGTGATCCTAAAGACTAGGTAGATTGGGACTCTTTGTCTTTGGAAGCATGATCATGTTGTTCTCCAAACCCACAATAAAGTATCCATGAACATGGTTATTTCAGGATGAGTTATTTATTTATTTATTTATTAAATAATAGTTACTGATATGCTCCAATATATCATATTTTAGATTCATTTGATTTTTATATTAGGATTTGTTTCGACAAGATATGGTATGGGCTTTGTATATAGAGCTAGTGTGGAGGCATTCTTAAGAATGGATAAGGTAGGTTTTAATTTCCTTGTTCTCCTTAATTTAGCTAATGAAAATAATCAAGACATGAACATGTTAATTAGGATAGAATATTATAATCATTGATAAGATATATTGAGATACTTAAACCCTATTTTATATTTTATTGGTATGATCGGTGTGTTCAAATCATCAAATACCATATCTTTAGAGATAGATAATAAATATTCATGGGGATGTTGTCGGTTTAGGGAATATGTAAACCCCTTCCACCGAGTAATGAAATTCTAAACCCTCTCATTTTCTCACTGTATGTAGTTTGAGAGTATGATTTTTATTTTCTTGTATATTGTTTTCTTAAATTGAATTACAATCTACTGATGGATTTCATCCAATCTCACGATTCACTAATACATAAAACGGATGTACAATATGAATTTCATACCTTGTAGTGTATTTGTGAAGAAAATGTGTTTCTATAATTTTTATTTTTTATGGTTCTCCATCCTTGGATCAATGTGGGACATGAAATATGTAAAATGTTGAACTGGGTCCCCCAATCCATTAGAAATTTGAAATGTAGTGTTACAAAAGTTTAGTGGGGGAGGGGTCGAATCCACATGTTCATGGTATGTCATCCATTATGGATATACAAGAGGACTCAGTTTTTTTATATCATCCAATATTTATATCAATTACTCAATAGTATTTATGATTCCATGATAGATATCTGGAGGAGAAGGGGATTTTACATGGGAAGAAACTTGCGAGGCTATATATGGAAGATATATTTGTACCCATGGGGTAGCTTATAGGGAATGTTTTAGGCCTGTGTGTCTAACCCATACATAGTAGTGTACCCAAAGGAGGTAACACCAAATGATATACTTCAATGGGGTAAAAATACATTGTTCATCGGGTCACCACATTTGGTGGATGTTATTTCTCGGTTTCAGTAATAGGAGAGAACCCTCTTTGATGAGTTTCATCGGATGGGTGTGATATTTGAGGCTCCTCTAATAGAACATATCTAATAAGGGTGTTACATCAGAGTATTTCTTTTTTGATTTTTATCATCCCCATCATTTCTCCCTCATGCTACGAAAACCTTTCTTCATGTGTCAGGGACTCAACCTCTCTGTGTTGTAGGTGAGGTACAACCTTACCACTACCATTTTTTTATATGATCACTAAGGATGTAGTAGTGGAGTGATTAAGAAAATATTGAAATTAATAGAAATAATATGGTGCCTTGTACCAACAACCCCTTCAATTATTTCAGTCCGGGGTATAATTCAAACAAAAAATTCCTAATCTTTTTCCTCATAATCATCTATAAGTTTTGTAGTGTCTATATGGTGGTGAAAAGTATGTTCACCAATGAGTAATGAATTTATCCAATTTGAAAATCCTTTTGAGAAGATTCTTTTTATTCCACCCTACACATTTCAACTTGTTCTCCTTCTCTAGTACACTTGGAATATTTTAATAAGAAACGATCAGAAAGAAAATATCAAGACACATTTTATTTGAATATTCCAAGTAGAGACACTAGGTCACAGGATTAGAGGAACTGGGTTTATTCATTCTATTTCATTATAATTTTTTTTTGAAATACCTAAAAACATTTAGGAGGAGATTGTTGAGTTAAAAAATATCATATCCATGTGTTATGGGGATTCTTTCATTCCCATTCAAAAACATTTCGATCTTGGTTTTTTGACCTTGAAGGAGTGGTTAAAAATCCCCAAATCCAATGGGATGGGGTTTCTACTGGATAGTATTGGTTGATATTACTGAAGCTAAATTCATGATTTTATTGATAATTTTTCAAACATTGGATGGGATCATTATAAGATTTATATTTGAGCCTCGTTCTAACAACGATATCAGTGAATACTTTATTATTGGATTCCCATATGTTGTTGGCTTGGTCAATATTATCAGATTCATTATGTTGGAGTCTTTTAATGCATCTCTCTCTTATGGCTCGACATCTATTAGAATAGGGGCTAATTTTTATGGATTATGTCATTTTTTGAGAATAGAGTCCATTTTATAAAGTTGATCTAAGGATATGACATTGAATAAAGACACATTTGGATGGCATTGATGATTAATGAGTAAGGAGAAATGAAACACTATTCATTTCCCTATACTCTAATATTAACCACCTATGGGGAATCTATAATTAAGAGATGCAATTCCATTAATTCATAGACCCATTTTCATTAAGGAAATACATGTTTATTTCTAAATATTAGGGGTTTTGAATTTAGGATATTCACCAAGTATATTTTATGTAACACCCCAAGCTTCTACGGTACGCTTCTCTTTGAATAATACAGTAGCGTGTGTTGTACGCAACTTCGAGATTCTAACACACCGCGACCAATCAAAGTAGCCGTTATGAATAGTAATACCCACATTTTGAAATTTTATAAATTTTTTATCTCAAAATGGACTTCGATTTTGGATTTGGAATATCTAAATTATCCTAGTGTGAAATTTTGTTACTTTTTGGATAACTTTTATATTTTGAGGAATAGTGAAAATTACTAAATTTTAATTAAAAACAACTTTTTTAATTGAAATAATTAATAGTAATAAATTATGAATTTGAGTGGTTTTAAAGTATATTTAGAATATATTTTTACCATTGAATACAATTTTGTTCATTGGACAAAATTTTAATGTTAAACCGAACATGAACAAGTGTAAATTGTTTGATAATTATTATCTCTTAAAAACAAGCTTTTTGTTTTAACAACGGGAAATAATTTTTAATTAATTCCGGTCAATTGTATGTTTTTAATTTGAAAAAATGGATTCCATATTTGGAATCTGGATATCCAAATTTTGTAAATAGGTAACTTATATTTATAGACATTTTGAATAATTACTTTGGTAAATATTTTATTTACCATGGTCAAAGGGTAAATCCGGTAAATAAGGGAAACAAAATAATATTATAATAATAATAAATTACCCTAAAAAGTGTCCTAGCCTTATTTTTTGATATATGTCCGACCATGGGCATTTTTGGGTCTATTTTGGGACCCCATGGAGCCACTTGTAAGTGATAATGACACTTTATATTAATTAAGTTAAAATAAATACAAAAATGACATAAGCAAATATCTTTTAGAAAACATTTTTGACATAGGGTTATATATGTTGTATTTTAGACAATAAATATTCATTAGAAATAGAAAAATATTTCCTACATAATTATATTTTATTTATAATTTTTATACATTAAATAATTAATATTATATATGACACAATAATGATACAATATTTTCCTTATTAATGAAAGAGTCAAATAATTTGTATTATAAATGTGAAAATTAATATAATTTAAAGTTTGGATGACATAAATGAATTTAATTTCTTAATATGACATTATAGGATTGCTTAAATGAATTTGGTTCGAATTATGAATGTTTTTAAGACTTTAACAAAAATCAATTATTGAATAGTGTCAAAATTCACATAAAATAGTTTTTAAAACAAATATTATATTATTAATTGATATTAAATTCCTAAAATTATAATTTTCAGCCAAGAGACATATATAATGATATGTGTATCATTAATGGACCACTTTGGGGTCTCTTTTATGTATATAGTATGTTTTTTAACTATATAATATAAAAAAACAAAGTGACATGGTAAATGATAAACTATTTAACTAAGAGTTAAAACTAAAAGATAAGGTTAATATAGTGACCCAAACCTGTATAAAACCTATAGGTTGAGTTTTTTTATACCTATAACCACCTTACACCCTTAATAATCCACTTTGGAGCCATTATAAAATGAATTTGAATTTATTATAAAATAATATTTCTAGCTTTTCCAAATGTGCCCCTCACCCCTCTTATAAAAGGGCACTTCCCCTTCGAACAAATTCACACATTCAAAGCCTTTTGGCTCGGCCAAACCCTCCCCAAATACTCTATAAAATTCCCTCACTTTAACCTAGAGTCCTTAGTTTGATCAGAAAGCAAACCTAAGGAGCCCTTTTGATCAAATCAAATGGAAGAACCCGAAAAAGAGGTAATGGTTTCACCACCCTCTTTCAAGTTCTTTTCTTCTTCAAAATATTCTTTCTTTGTTATTATCATTATAAAATAATAACTCTAGTATCTTATATATATTGTGATGTTATTATAAATATGGTACAACCATATTCAGTATTCAATCCATTCTTTGAATGACATGTCACCATACGTGCATACGTACGGCTTACCGTCTCCACGACGTGGTGTAATTGTTATTCAATAAATTATTATTTGGATGGGTATAATAATGATGTGTAATTCATGTAAATAATAAATATAACATGATAATGATTCTGTATATATGATATACCATCCAATCATATATTATTTTTTTATTGTCGCCCGTGCATACGTACGGACTATCGTCTGCACGAACGCAATGAGATTCATTCTCCATCGTATCCATTCAAGTATAATTATCATTTGATGATTAAAAATAATTTTTAAGGATATGATATCATTCTGGATATTAATATGATACAAGCTATCCTTAACAAACATGACTTATGTAACAAAACATATACAAGTAAGTTAACACCCAAAACGACGATAATACTAAGATATAATTAACAAAGCAATGTTAAAATTTCATATATGATATAATATTAATGTATATGATTCTTGTATAATTTAATAAAAATTATTTCACCAATTTATAGGAGGTCAACCTACGCCAACCAAGGAAGTGTAAAAGGTAAGGGTTTATTTCGCAATCTCTTCATTATCCGAGGTTGTTTATACGTATTAATCTACTGGGACTTCTTTATCATCCACATCCATGTTTCTTAAAAATGTATTTCAAAACAGTTTTACTATTTAGTAGAATATGGGTTGAAGTCACTTATACACTTTTTTGACATTTTATAAGAGGTTTAAAAATGAATCTTTCTATCGTTTTCCAAACAAGGTCCTTTTTAACCTTTTCAACAGAATTAAGGTAATAATGTATTTTTTAACTTATATGGGGGGTGAGGTTATTTTCCGCCATTATAAAATCTTGGATGCTTACCTTACAAGCTTATAAGGATATTTTCAAAGTAAATGTTTTATTATGTAACTTTTAAATCATTAAAAAAAACAGATATTTCTATCAAATAGTTTTTATTTCATCTATGTCAACATCCGTTGATGGATTTTAATCTTATTTGAAGTTGATTTATTATGATACAAAACTTCCATATTGTATTGATGGTTTTGTGATATGTTTGACTGTGGATGTGTTATTTTTATACCATTCATGGTTTATGTAGAATTTATTGACATTTCGTATGCTAGTTTTAATACTAATGTTTATGTTATGTTTAAACCTGTTAATATGAGGAATGCATTGGACTTAATATGTGACGTGTGGAGACCGATATAGCTCTTCGATGCATCGGTAGGTCTCATGAGACAAACTACTGTCTTGGCAGAAGGCCTTGACATAATCTTATTTGTAGTCTTGGCATGAGGCGTTAACTATGTGGTTATGATCATCTGGCATTATGCATTCCAACATTATGAAAGTGGTTACTGATATTGCATGTGATTATTCGACTAATATAATATCCCTATGAATAAGTATATGGAATTATTTCATTTATGCCATATTACGCTGAAGTTCAAGTTTTAAAAAGCTTTTGTTTTAGTTATACATTACCTTAAATGTTTATGCCTACTTATGAAAGTCTTCGTTATATTGTTATCCTTACTGGTCATTTGAGCTCACCCATTTCTATGTTTTATATTTCCCAGGATGTGAAGAAATATTTTATGAATGACCTATAGGGATTGTATGAGGGGATATGAGTGTGGACTATGGAGACTATGTTGTTGTAGATTTCATTTTTATGATTTAATGTAAAACTTTATGAATATGTCTAGTGTTTCCAAGGATACTAAACTAATCGGTCTTTAGAGACTTGATCTTTCTTGTGATCATTCCAATGTTATGTAATAAAGCACAAACTACAGGTAACTGGGGTCGAGGCGTTACAGTTGGTATCAGAGGAAGTTTAGTACAATCCTTGGAAGCTAGATTTAGATAAACTCTGATTAGAGCACATAGACCTAAGATATACTTTGAGAATTAGTATAGAAGAACTTCCTAGAATTCTGGTATTGTATAGATTTTGTTAGTTTTCCAAGCAATACATCCCTGTCTAGATACGAGCAGGTAGAGGTGGCTCTGGTACAGTTGTACCTAGGGGTAAAACCCGAAAACACCGCTTTAAGATAGACTCTAACAGGAACTGGTGCATGACAATTGGCCTTGCTGCACTCTTGGTTACGAAACTCCCAGGGGATATGCTTAGGATAACTCTCATTTTCTTTAAAAATCAGTATGAAGGGTTTATGAGTATATACATCCTCAATGAAAACATTTTTATGATTATAGATTATATCCATAACTAGTTCAATTTATGTGAAGTGTTTTATAAGTATGGAATTATGAATTTTGATTCATAAACTGATCTAGTTTATGACAATGTTTAGAAAAGGCACCTAGTGGAAGAAATGGACATTGTATCAATGCACACACTCCATGTATGGATTGCTCTCCTGCTCAAGATAATTATAGTAGAGTTGGTGATGCAACTGGTGCTGATCAACTAATCACCATATTGGGACAACTCACTCAGGTTATGAATAATAACCTTAACCCTATAGAGCACCTTGATTTGTAGCATGGAGGATCAATGTTAGATCGCTTCATGAGGAAACAACCACCAACGTTCAATGGGAGTAGAAAGACTTTAGTAGCTGAGTAATGGATAAATTACCTAGAGAAAATATTTCAGGATTTGAAGAGTATTGAAAGGGAAAAAGTTATCATGGTAGTTTACCGCCTCACTAGACATGGTGATCAATGGTGGTCATTGATTCAAAACACGAAGGAAGATGATGAAGTATCAAATATGGAATGGAGGGAGTTCGAAGATCAATGTTTAGAAAAATACTTTCCTCATGACCATCGACCAGATATGGAAAGGCAATTTCTGACTCTAAGACAAAAGGAGGATGATAATGTCGCAAAGTATGAGGCTAACATTACAAGGTTAGAAAGGTATGATAGAGATTATATATGTAACCCATGAAGTATGATTCATCGTTTCTTTTATGGGTTAAAACCATTTATCCATCGAGAATTAGTCTCACAATCCTTGTCGTCGTATGAAGACATTGTCTGATGTGCTATCAAGACAGAAAAAGAATTCTCTAAGTCTTATGACTTTAAAGAAAAGCAAGAGAATAAGAGATCTACTGATCAATCTGGGAATGGAAATAAGGGGAAGAAGGGAAAATATGAATATCCATCTTGTAGTAAATGTGGGAAGAAACACCCTGGTACTTGCTTAAAAGGAATGGGAGTCTGTTACAAGTGTGGTGAAAAGGGACACCAAGCTCGTGATTGCAAGGGGAAGAAAGAATCTACCGATGTCCAATGCTACAATTTTAGGGAGATAGGAAATTATGACATAGAATTTCCTAAGCGTCATGAGAACTTACCTCATAAAAGTCCAAGGGATCAAGGCCAAGCTTATGCTCTCACTACTGCTGAGTTAGAAGCTCCGAAAGACGTGGTGGTAGGTAATATAATGGTTTCCTCGTGTTTAGAAAATTTGTTATTTGATTTTGGATCATCGCATTGTTTCATATATTCCCAGTTTTCTAAGAAAATTAGATATTTCCAATTTTATTTAACAAGGGAGTTGTCAGTTAAAGATCCTAAGGGAAGTATCATTGCAATAATGTTTTGTGAATCAGTCCCCATTAGATCACATAAATGTTATTTATCCGCTGATCTCATCGTTATACCTATGATTGAGTTTGATATAATCCTCGGTATGGATCGGATTTCGGACCCTGATGTGAAGATTTATTGTAAGAAGAAGGAGGATACGATTTTTGATGATGATGATAAGGAACACCTTATCATTAGAGCAGAATCGTCACCACCTAATTCTTATCTAGATCCACCCCCAGTAGCTCCACTAAATTCAATTATTGGGGAGGAAGAGAATGAAATAACTATCGGTGAGGAAAGGAATGTTCAAATAGAGGATGTACCTATTGCGAAAGAATATGTAGATGTGTTTCTGAAAGATTTACCTGGGAATCCTCCAGAAAGATAAGTTGAGTTTTCCATTGATTTAATTCATGGATCAAGGCCAATATCGATGACCACTTATAGAATGGACACTGTAGAATTAGTTGAACTAAAGAAACAACTAGAGGAATTGAGTAATATGGGATTTAATCGCCCTAGTTTTTCTCCATGGGGAGCCCCTGTTCTTTTTGGTAAAAAGAAAGATGGATCTATGAGGTTATGTATCGACTATAGGGAGATAGATGCTATAAAAATAAAGAAGAAGTATCCCCTACCTCACATTGATGATTTATTTGACCAACTGCATGGAGTTCAATACTTTTCAAGGATTGACCTTCGAGCTGGATACCATCACTTGTGTTGGAAGAAGGAATACATTCTGAAGACAACATTTCAAACCAGGTACGGGCATTACGAGTTTACAGTAATGCCTTTTGGATTGACTAATTCACCCTTTGTATTCATGGATCTGATGAATAGAGTTTTCAAGGAATATCTCGATGAATTTGTGGTGGTATTTATTGATGATATCTTGGTATAATACAAAAGTTACGAAGATCGTGAAAGTCACTTGCGTATTATCCTGAAGAATCTGAGAAGACATGAATAACATGGGAAGTTTAGAAAGTCTGAATTCTGGCTTCAGGAGATTTATTTTCATGGTCATATTTTCTCTAAAGATGGAATCTCTTTTGATCCTTCTAAGACCAAGGCAATCCAATAATGGCCTGCACCGACGAGTGTAATTGAGGTACGCGGTTTTATTGGTTTAGCAGTTTATTATCGATGTTTCGTCCAGAATTGTGCCTGGTTGGCTAACCCATTAACAAAGCTCACACGTAAAGGGGTTACATTTTTTTGGACAAAAGAGAGTGAAGAATATTTTGAAGAACTGAAGAGAATATTAGTCAATTCTCTTATATTGACTCTACCATCGGGGAATGATGGTTTCGTTATTTATAGTGATGCATCAAATAAAGGACTTGGTTGTGTCCTTATGTAGAATGATAGGGTTATTGCCTCTGCATCACGACAGTTGAAAATTCATGAACAAAAATATCCTACTCATGATCTCGAGTTAGTAGGTGTGATCTTTTATTTGAAGATATGGAGATACTGCCTATATTGTGAAAATGTGAGCTTTATACTGATCACAAGAGTTTGAAGTATATATTTTCTCACAAAAAGAACTCAACATGAGGCAAAGGTGATGGCTTGAACTACTCATGGATTATGATTGCACGATACACTACCACCAGAGGAAGGAAAATAAGGTGGAAGATGCATTAAGCAGAAAAGATCATGGAGTTTTGAACATGATGAGAATTGAAAGGGATCCTATGTTTATGGATCTAGTAAAGTTGGATATGGGAAACACCATGGAAGGTGAAACATCAATGATTTTTCAAATGGTTTCCAAACCATATTTACTAGAAAGGATAAAGAGTTCTTAGACCGATCATGAAGAGTTTCAGAATATGATTAAAGCTGTGAATGATGGGAGATTGAGAGACTTTGTGTATGAAGAAGGAACTTTAAAATTAGGGAAGAGACTTTGTGTTCCCAATATACGTGATCTAAAAAGGGAATTGTTGGATGATGCTCATAGTTCCAATTTATCTATACACCCTGGGAGCACCAAAATGTATAGATATTTGGAGGAACATTTTTGGTGGGAAAACATGAAGAGGGAGATTACTGATTTTGTGTCAAGATATATGGTTTGTCAACAAGTGAAAGCTGGAAGGAAATAGCCTGGAGGAGTCATGAAACCTCTTCCCATACCTGAGTGGAAATGAGATAATATCACGATTTACTTTGTCATGGGACTACCAAAGACTCCTAGAAGGAATGATACAATATGGGTTATTGTTGATCGTCTTACAAAGTCAGCACATTTTCTTGATATAAGAGAAGATCTACCATTGGAACATCTAGAAAGACTATATATTGATGAAGTTGTGAGACTTAATGGAGTACCCCTATCGATTGTTTCTGATCGTGATCCCCATTTTACATCAAGATTCTAGAAAAGTCTTCAGAAATCCCTGGATACTGAACTTCATTTGAGAACTTCCTACCACCCTCAAACAAATGGAAAATCGGAACAAACTATTCAAACCTTAGAAGTCATGATGATATCTTGCTCACTTTACTTTCAGGGTATGTGGGATCAATATTTACCTCTGCTAGAATTTTCCTATAAAATAGCATCCATTCAAGTATTCGGATAGCACCATATGAAGTGTTATATGGAAAAAGATGTCGTACACCAACCTGTTGGGATGAAGTTGGCGAAAGAACACATGTAGGCTCAGAACTGGTGGAGGAAATGATGGAAAAGGTTAAGGTAATCCAAAACCACATCAAAGAAGCTCAATGTAGGCAAAATAGCTAAGTTGAAAACCAAAGAAAGGATTTGGAATTTTAGGTGGGAGATCATGTTTTCTTGAAGGTATCTCCATAGAAGGAATGTAACACCCCAAGATTTTATAGTGTGTTATTTCTTCAAAATAATTCAATAACTTTCACTACACGCAACACCAAGTTCAATCGCACCATGACTTACCAAACAAGCTGTTCAAAAGAGGTTATGAATAGTGTCAACTAAATTTTAAACTTTATATAATCCTTATAATTTTAGAATCCATATTATGAGTTTCTTAGACATAATTTAAGAACAAATTCATTTTCAGTATTTCACTTTTACCAAATTTTAATAGTGAACCCTTTTTAGATACTATATTTTAAACTTTTTGACTAAATGGGGACATCAAAAATTTAAAATGAAACATCCCAAGCTTCCACGGTACGCTAGCGTGTGTTGTACGCAACACCGAGTTCTAACACACCGTAACCAATCAAACTAGCCGCTATGAATAGTAATACCAACTTTTTGAAATTATATATATTTTATATTTGAAAATGGACTTCATTTTTGGATTCGTAATATCGAATTTAGCCTAAGGTGAAATTTTGGTACATTTCGGATAACTTTCATATTTTGATGAATAGTGAAAATTACTAAATTTTAATTAAAAACAACTTTTTTAATAAAAATAATTAATAGTGATAAATTATGAATTTGAGTGGTTTTAAAGTATATTTAGAATATATTTTTACCATTTAATATAATGTTGGTCATTGGACATAATTTTACAATTAAACCGAACATAAACAAGTGTCAATCTTTTGATAGTTATTACCTCTTAAAAACACGCTTTTTGTTTTGACAGCGGGAATTAATTTTAAATTAATTTCTGCCACTTCTGTGTTTTGAATTTAGAAAAATGGATTCCATATTTATAATCAGGATGTCCAAATTGTGTAAATAGGTAACTTTTATTTTTAGACATTTTGAATAATTACTGTGGTAAATATTTTATTTACCATGGTTAAGGGTAAATCCGGTAAATAAGGGTTAAAAAATAATATTATAATAATACCAAATTACCCTAAAACGTGTCCTAACCTTATTGGTGGACACATACCCGACCATGAGCATCCTTGGGTCAATTTGGGGACCCCTTGGAGCCACTTGTATGTGGTAGGGACACTTTATATTAATAAAGTTAAAATAAAAATAAAAATGGCATAAGCTTACATCTTTTAGAAGAACAATTTTTACATAGGGTTATACATGTTGGATTTTCGATTATAAATATTAATTAGAAAGCTAAAACGATTTCCTACATGATGATATTTTATTTATAATTTTTAGACATCAAATAAGTTAAATTATTAATGACACAATAATGATGCAATGTTTACCTCATTAATAAATCATTTAAATAAATAAGATTATAATGATTAAAATATTATCTAAAACCTGTCCAATTATTATTGGTTGATGTTATTTAGAATATGAGTCATCTTATCTTCGACCTCAATGATTTTTGGATCATTATAAACCGAATAAAAATATATTATAAAGTAATACTTTCACACTTTCCTAAAGAGCCCCTCCTCTCCCTTATAAAAGGAGACCACTTCTACTCATTCCTCACACCTCTCAAGCCACTTGGCTCGTCCAAACTCTGCCCAACTAAGCTCCCCACATCCCTCTCCTCCTCCTTGAATCTTCCCCTTAGGCAGAAAGCATTTCAACAAGTCCTTTGGTTCTAACCAAAGTGAGTTACCTAAATTAAAGGTAACGATTTCTCTTAAATTATTTTCACTTATTTTGCTTCTCCAACCCCCAAACTCTTTTTATTTCCTTTCTTTTGTAACAACACCAGTATCCTCAATATACTAGGATGTTGTTATAAGAAGGATTCAAACTACACATACACACAACTCCATCTAATGGATGATGAACATAATGTTTCTGTGGATGGCAAACTAACGCCTCACGAAACGATGATTGTTCAAATACATCTTACCGCCTCTCATGGTGGCCATTATGATGGCACTGTAATTAAATATGATATTAATGATATATATTTTATATATAAGCTTCTGTAATTCCATTTTATTTCATACCATTATTCGTTTCATGTTGTATATACATACGATAATTTCATTTGAGGAAGTGCGGACTACCGCCCCCTTAAAATGATATGACTCGTTCATACCACACATGGAACGTATAAAGGATGGTGTTAATGAACTTAAGTAACATATATAAAATATTATATTATACTGGAATAGTAATATACCTATGTATCATTTGGATTCAATTCTTTTAAAATAAAAATTAAATGGAAGTAGCGTTCGTGCGTACGTACGGACTACCGTCTCCACGAACGCGGTGAGATCCATCCTCCATCGTATCCATTCAAGCCTTATTCTCATTTTAGGGTTAAAAATAATGTTAATATCATTCTGATTATGAATAAGATTTAATCTATCCATTACAAACATGTCTTACGTAACCAAACATTTAAGAAGAACGAATCGATTATCACCTGAAACGACGATAATACTAAGATATTATTAATAAAGCAATGTTAAAAGATCATATATGATATCATATTAATGTATATGATTCTTGTATAATTTAATAACAATTATTTCACCATTATACAGGAGGTTAACCTACCCCAACCAAGGAAAAGTTCAAGGTAAGGGGTTTTCATCTCACTCCTTATTCCCGTGAGATTCATGCCATATTGCCACCATTACCTTTTGTGTGGTGTATGTACTGCCCATAATTATATTCTTTGTGTAATACACTCTAATTTATGTGTATTTACATATTCATTGTATGATACCTCTTTCATGGGTTTTATGTTTCATAAGTTACCAAATTTGTAAGGGTTATTTCACAATCTCTTCATTATCCGAGGTTGTTTATATGTAATAATCTACTGGGATCTCTTTATCATCCACATCCATGTTTCTTAAAAATGTATTTCAAAACATTTTTATTATGAGTTAAAGTCATTTATACCCTTTATGACTTTTATAAGTGGTTTATAAAGGAATCTTTCGGTCGTTTTCAAACAAGGTCCTTTTTAACCTTTTCGACAGAATTAAGGTAAGAATGTTTTTTTTTTAACTTATAGGGCGGGTGCGGCTATTTTCCGCCGTTATAAAATCTTCAAAGCTTCCCTTACAAGATTAAAAGAATATTTTCAAACAAAATGTTTTATTTTATATGGATCTTAAATGATTTCAAAATAAAAGGAGATATTTCTTTAAAAAGAATTTTGATTTCATCTATGTCATCATCCTTTGATGGATTTTACGCTTATTTGAAGTTTATTTATTATAATACAAAACTTCTATATTGTATTGAAGGTTTTGTGATATGTTTGACTGTGGATGTGCTATTTTATACCATTCATAGTTTATGGTGAAACTATTGACATTTCGTATGCTAGTTTTAATCCGAATGTTTATGTTATATTTCAAACTTTTCTTCAGATGAATGTGCTAAACAAGTATGTTCCGGGTTGGGGACCGGTAAAAGTAAGCCCTCCAGGTTGGGGACTGCTAAAAGTAAGCCCTCCAGGTTGGGGACTGGTAAAAGTAAGCCCTTCAGGTTGGGGACTGGTTAAAGTAAGCCCTCCAGGTTAGGGACTGGTAAAAGTATGCCATCCGGGTTGGTGTCCGGTTATTAGAGGCACTCCGGGTTGGTGTCCGGTTATTAGAGGCACTCCGGGTTGGTGTCCAGTTATTAGAGGCACTCCGGGTTGGGTTCCGGTTAGAAGTAACCCCTAGGTCTTGGGATGAGGCCTAGACAAAGAAATTAACGTTTGATATTATGCATTCCAACATTATGAAAGTGGTTATTGATTTTTGCATGTGATTATTCGATTAGTAGAATATCCATGTGAATAATTAAATGGCATTATTTCATTTTATTTATGCCATACCATGTTGAAAGTTCATATTTAAAAGGCTTTTGTTTTAGTTATACATTGCCTTAAATGTTTATTCTTTCCGCTATATTGTTATCCTTACTGGGCATTTGAGCTCACCCCTTTTCTATGTTTTATTTTTCCCAGGATGTGAAGAAGTAAGTTATGAATGACCTGCAGGGATTTTATGAGGGGTTAATAGTGTGGATTGTGGAAACATTATGTTGTTGTAGTAGTTTTTCATTTTATGATGTAATGTAAAACTTATGAATATATCTAGTGTTTCCAAGGCTACTAAACCAATCGGTCTTTCGAGATTTGATCTTTCTTGTGATCATGCCAATGTTACGAAGTAATGCACCGACTCTGGGTAGCTGGGGTCGGGGCGTTACAGTTGGTATCAGAGGAAGTTTAGTACAAACCTTGGAAGCTAGATTTATATAAACTCTGATTAGAGCACGTAGACCTAAGATGAACTTTGAGGATTAGTATAGAATAACTTCCTAGAAATTTGGTATTGTAGAGATTTTGTGAGTTTTTCGAGCAATACATCCCTGTCTGGATACGAGCAGGTAGAGGCGGCTCTGGCACAGATGTACCTAGGGGTAAAACCCGAAAACACCGCTTTGATCTAGACTCGAACGGGAACTGGTGCACGACAACGGGCCTTGCTGCACTCTTGGTTACGACACTCCCGGGGGATATGCTTAGGATAACTCTCACTATCTTTACAAATCATTATGAAGGGTTTATGAGTATATACTTCCTCAAAGAAAACATTTTTATGATTATGGATTATATCCATAAATAGTTCAATTTATGCTAAGTGTTTTATAAGTATGGGATTATGTATTTTGATTCATAAACTGATCTAGTTTATGCCATTGTTTAGAAATGGCGCCCAGTAGAAGGAATGAGGACTCCAGCAATGCACATGATCCAAAGAGAAGGAAGGATCATATCTTTCATGGTCTTAAGCTAGAATTTATAAGAGAAATAGTCTCCCATGTGTTATCATCATATGAAGAAATAATATCATGTGTTGATAAGATAAGTAAAGAGTTTACTGAGTCCTATGGCTTTGAAGGGAATCAAGAGAAGAAAAGGATGGAAGAGAGAAAGATGGATAAAGGGAAAAGGGAAAAGAAGAATTTTCCCATATGTGGTAACTGTGGAAAGAAACACCCTGGAACTTGCCTGAAAGGAATGGGAGTTTGTTATAAGTGTGGAGGAAAAGGGCACAAAGTACGTGACTGCAAGGGTAAGAAAATGGTTTCAAATGTACAATGCTTCATTTGCAAGGAGTTTGGACACTACGCGAACCTATGTCCCAGTCATCAGAATATGCCGCAAATGATGTTATTGGATAATAATCAAGTTATGATTCTACCACAGATGAAGAGGAATGATTAGAGTTCTTATGTTGATTATGTCAACTGAGTGTTGTATCAACAATGTACTTGTTATAATAATTATGGAGTATATAAGGATTGTACTGCAGTACTATTTCATTAAGGACTTGAGATTGTGTGGAACAAAGAAAAGTGACTCAATAGCAGAATAAATTTTTGGAAAATATATGGTTGAGAGAATGATAAATCATAATATAGTTCTGATACTGAGGTAGTGATTTTGGAATAATATGTGATTGTTTTGGATAAATTATATTGGATATTCTTGACTACCCTGGAACTGATTAATGATTTGGGGTTTAAAACATTTTTGGATTAATGAAGTATATCCAGCTTTCTATATGGAATAAGGGAGCATGAATGTAATCAATAAGGAATATGGTAATTCGGGATGTTTCAGTGTATTAAAAGAATACATGATGAAGGTATTCATATGCTATTACGGGGTAAAAAGGATCTATATTATGTTTACCTTCCTTATAAATGTTGGACTGTGAGTTTGGACAGAAGTATTTTGGATAGTTCTAGTTTGGATTATTTTGGATTACCATAAAAGGAAAACCCAGAGGTCGGGCGGCAACCCGTCGCGTCCGGCAAGGCTGCGTGACTTGAACCCGCAACCGAAGGGCGACAAGGGTGTATCACCTACCACTGGCCCACGAGATGTCCTGGATTAAATAATGTAGCTTTTATTAAAAGATCTTGTAGATGAATTATAAATTCGTTTATTTTGGAACCCTATACGAATAGTGTAAATAGAATTTTTACGTTCTATTATCTTTTAGAGTGAAAGATGAGTTTGTGGTAGAAATTTATTAATGGATAAAACTCTAATTATAAAGTAAGTATATCTCCTTATGATCTTATACAATCTCATAAATAAATTCCTCAAAATTAATAAAAGGAACTTAGAACAAAAATGTTTTCCTAGATGGTACCTTAAATCATCACTAATTTATGGCTTTGGGATTTTTGGCCTTTTCATAGCCATGTTCTCTACCACTCTCCATCAGATAATTGATGGTTAGATTTCTCCTCCATATCCATATTTTCCTACATGGAACCCTAGTATGTGTTATGTTCGGTAATCTTCATACTTTCCACCCTTTGTTTAAAATAGAGGCCTCATTAATTCATTTTTCGATGTGGGATTTCAACTAGGATATTTTGAAACGTCAAAAATGTGTTATCCTAATACCCTATGTTTTGTTGAACCGATGGTATTTCAATTCATCATAGATTGATGAATTTAAGGACCTCAATTTTATACTTGTTTGTGATTGATGACCTCAATCACTACCTATAAATATTTACCTTTTTCCTCCGATTATATGTCTCCAATTTCCACCAATGTTCTCCTAATCGAGATCATAATTTGGTGGTGACCCTTTGATTTCTCTTTTCCTCATATTAAGACTAAATTTTAGTAACCCAATTTCCGATGTGGGTTTTCCCACAAATATATTTTCTACTTTCAACCTTTTATTTTCGAAGAACAATTTCAAATTGCGAGGACGCAATTTATTGAAGGAGGGGAGAATGTAACACCCCAAGATTTTATAGTGTGTTATTTCTTCAAAATAATTCAATAACTTTCACTACACGCAACACCAAGTTCAATCGCACCATGACTTACCAAACAAGCTGTTCAAAAGAGGTTATGAATAGTGTCAACTAAATTTTAAACTTTTTATAATCCTTATAATTTTAGAATCCATATTATGAGTTTCTTAGACATAATGTAAGAACAAATTCATTTTCAGTATTTCAATTTTACCAAATTTTAATAGTGAACCCTTTTTAGATACTATATTTTAAACTTTTTGACTAAATGGGGACATAAAAAATTTAAAATGAAACATCCCAAGCTTCCACGGTACGCTAGCGTGTGTTGTGCGCAACACCGAGTTCTAACACACCGTAACCAATCAAACTAGCCGCTATGAATAGTAATACCTACTTTTTGAAATTATATATATTTTATATTTGAAAATGGACTTCATTTTTGGATTCGTAATATCGAATTTAGCCTAAGGTGAAATTTTGGTACATTTCGGATAACTTTCATATTTTGATGAATAGTGAAAATTACTAAATTTTAATTAAAAACAAATTTTTTAATCAAAATAATTAATAGTGATAAATTATGAATTTGAGTGGTTTTAAAGTATATTTAGAATATATTTTTACCATTTAATATAATGTTGGTCATTGGACATAATTTTACAATTAAACCGAACATAAACAAGTGTCAATCTTTTGATAGTTATTACCTCTTAAAAACACGCTTTTTGTTTTGACAGCGGGAATTAATTTTAAATTAATTTCTGCCACTTCTGTGTTTTGAATTTAGAAAAATGGATTCCATATTTAGAATCAGGATGTACAAATTGTGTAAATAGGTAACTTTTATTTTTAGACATTTTGAATAATTACTGTGGTAAATATTTTATTTACCATGGTTAAGGGTAAATCCGGTAAATAAGGGTTAAAAAATAATATTATAATAATACCAAATTATCCTACACATACCCGACCATGAGCATCCTTGGGTCAATTTGGGGACCCCTTGGAGCCACTTGTATGTGGTAGGGACACTTTATATTAATAAAGTTAAAATAAAAATAAAAATGGCATAAGCTTACATCTTTTAGAAGAACAATTTTTACATAGGGTTATACATGTTGGATTTTCGATTATAAATATTCATTAGAAAGCTAAAACGATTTCCTACATGATGATATTTTATTTATAATTTTTAGACATCAAATAAGTTAAATTATTAATGACACAATAATGATGCAATGTTTACCTCATTAATAAATCATTTAAATAAATAAGATTATAATGATTAAAATATTATCTAAAACCTGTCCAATTATTATTGGTTGATGTTATTTAGAATATGAGTCATCTTAACTTCGACCTCAATGATTTTTGGACCATTATAAACCGAATAAAAATATATTATAAAGTAATACTTTCACACTTTCCTAAAGAGCCCCTCCTCTCCCTTATAAAAGGAGACCACTTCTACTCATTCCTCACACCTCTCAAGCCACTTGGCTCGTCCAAACTCTGCCCAACTAAGCTCCCCACATCCCTCTCCTCCTCCTTGAAGCTTCCCCTTAGGCAGAAAGCATTTCAACAAGTCCTTTGGTTCTAACCAAAGTGAGTTACCTAAATTAAAGGTAACGATTTCTCTTAAATTATTTTCACTTATTTTGCTTCTCCAACCCCCAAACTCTTTTTATTTCCTTTCTTTTGTAACAACACCAGTATCCTCAATATACTAGGATGTTGTTATAAGAAGGATTCAAACTACACATACACACAACTCCATCTAATGGATGATGAACATAATGTTTCTGTGGATGGAAAACTAACGCCTCACGAAACGATGATTGTTCAAATTCATCTTACCGCCTCTCATGGTGGCCATTATGATGGCACTGTAATTAAATATGATATTAATGATATATATTTTATATATAAGCTTCTGTAATTCCATTTTATTTCATACCATTATTCGTTTCATGTTGTATATACATACGATAATTTCATTTGAGGAAGTGCGGACTACCGCCCCCTTAAAATGATATGACTCGTTCATACCACACATGGAACGTATAAAGGATGGTGTTAATGAACTTAAGTAACATATATAAAATATTATATTATACTGGAATAGTAATATACCTATGTATCATTTGGATTCAATTCTTTTAAAATAAAAATTAAATGGAAGTAGCGTTCGTGCGTACGTACGGACTACCGTCTCCACGAACGCGGTGAGATCCATCCACCATCGTATCCATTCAAGCCTTATTCTCATTTTAGGGTTAAAAATAATGTTAATATCATTCTGATTATGAATAAGATTTAATCTATCCATTACAAACATGTCTTACGTAACCAAACATTTAAGAAGAACGAATCGATTATCACCTGAAACGACGATAATACTAAGATATTATTAATAAAGCAATGTTAAAAGATCATATATGATATCATATTAATGTATATGATTCCTGTATAATTTAATAACAATTATTTCACCATTATACAGGAGGTTAACCTACCCCAACCAAGGAAAAGTTCAAGGTAAGGGGTTTTCATCTCACTCCTTATTCCCGTGAGATTCATGCCATATTGCCACCATTACCTTTTGTGTGGTGTATGTACTGCCCATAATTATATTCTTTGTGTAATACACTCTAATTTAGGTGTATTTACATATTCATTGTATGATACCTCTTTCATGGGTTTTATGTTTCATAAGTTACCAAATTGGTAAGGGTTATTTCACAATCTCTTCATTATCCGAGGTTGTTTATATGTAATAATCTACTGGGATCTCTTTATCATCCACATCCATGTTTCTTAAAAATGTATTTCAAAACATTTTTATTATGAGTTAAAGTCATTTATACCCTTTATGACTTTTATAAGTGGTTTATAAAGGAATCTTTCGGTCGTTTTCAAACAAGGTCCTTTTTAACCTTTTCGACAGAATTAAGGTAAGAATGTTTTTTTTAACTTATAGGGCGGGTGCGGCTATTTTCCGCCGTTATAAAATCTTCAAAGCTTCCCTTACAAGCTTAAAAGAATATTTTCAAAGAAAATGTTTTATTTTATATGGATCTTAAATGATTTCAAAATAAAAGGAGATATTTCTTTAAAAAGAATTTTGATTTCATCTATGTCAACATCCTTTGATGGATTTTACGCTTATTTGAAGTTTATTTATTATAATACAAAACTTATATATTGTATTGAAGGTTTTGTGATATGTTTGACTGTGGATGTTCTATTTTATACCATTCATAGTTTATGGTGAAACTATTGACATTTCGTATGCTAGTTTTAATCCGAATGTTTATGTTATATTTCAAACTTTTCTTCAGATGAATGTGCTAAACAAGTATGTTCCGGGTTGGGGACCGGTAAAAGTAAGCCCTCCAGGTTGGGGACTGCTAAAAGTAAGCCCTCCAGGTTGGGGACTGGTAAAAGTAATCCCTCCAGGTTGGGGACTGGTTAAAGTAAGCCGTCCAGGTTAGGGACTGGTAAAAGTATTCCCTCCGGGTTGGTGTCCGGTTATTAGAGGCACTCCGGGTTGGTGTCCGGTTATTAGAGGCACTCCGGGTTGGTGTCCGGTTATTAGAGGCACTCCGGGTTGGGTTCCGGTTAGAAGTAACCCCTAGGTCTTGGGATGAGGCCTAGACAAAGAAATTAACGTTTGACATTATGCATTCCAACATTATGAAAGTGGTTATTGATTTTTGCATGTGATTATTCGATTAGTAGAATATCCATGTGAATAATTAAATGGCATTATTTCATTTTATTTATGCCATACCATGTTGAAAGTTCATATTTAAAAGGCTTTTGTTTTAGTTATACATTGCCTTAAATGTTTATTCTTTCCGCTATATTGTTATCCTTACTGGGCATTTGAGCTCACCCCTTTTCTATGTTTTATTTTTCCCAGGATGTGAAGAAGTAAGTTATGAATGACCTGCAGGGATTTTATGAGGGGTTAATAGTGTGGATTGTGGAAACATTATGTTGTTGTAGTAGTTTTTCATTTTATGATGTAATGTAAAACTTATGAATATATCTAGTGTTTCCAAGGCTACTAAACCAATCGGTCTTTCGAGATTTGATCTTTCTTGTGATCATGCCAATGTTACGATGTAATGCACCGACTCTGGGTAGCTGGGGTCGGGGCGTTACAAGGAAGTTATACGTTTTGGAAAGAAAGGTAAATTGAGTCCCAGGCACATCAGTCCTTTCGAAATTTTAGAACTAATTGGGGTTGTAGCTTGCCGTTTGGCAATGTCGCCAAATCTCTCCAAAGTTCACGATGTGTTCCACGTATCACTGATGAGAAAATACATTCCTGGACCAAAGCATGTACTCACACATGAGGAATTAGAATTAGAACCTGATATGTCTTATTGCGAAGAGACCATCAGGATTCTTGATACAAGAGAACAAGTGCTGAGAAACTGGACGACTCGTCTGGTAAAATTTCTATGGAGAAACCATAAAATTGAAGAGGCGATGTGGGAACCTAAGGAACTTATGATGAAGAACCACCCGAGTCATTTTATGCAGTAATATTATAAAAATTTCTAGGACGAAATTAATTGAAGGAGGGGCGAATGTAACACCCCAATCTTCCACGGTATGCTTCTCTTTGAATAATACAATAGCGTGTGTTGTACGCAATATCTTGATTCTAACACACTGCGGCCAATCAAAGTACCATTATGAATAGTAATACTTACTTTTTGAAATTTTATAAATTTTATCTCTCAAAATGGACTTCATTTTTTGATTCGGAATATCAAAAAAAGCCTATGGTGAAATTTTGGTAGTTTTTGGCTAACTTTTATATTTTGATGAATAGTGAAAATTACTAAATTTTAATTAAAAACTACTTTTTTAATCATAATAATTAATAGTGATAAATTATGAATTTTAGTGGTTTTAAATTATATTTAGATTATATTTTTACCATTTAATACAATTTTGATTATTGGAAAAAATTTCACAATAAAACCAGACATGAACAAGTGTCAATCTTTTGATAGTTATTATCTCATAAAAACATGCTATTTGTTTTAACAACGAGAATTAATTTTAAATTAATTTCCGCCACTTCTGTATTTTGAATTTGGAAAAATGGATTCCATATTTGGAATCAGGATTTCCAAATTTGTTAAATAGTTAACTTTTATTTTTAGACATTTTGAATAATTACTTCGGTAAATATTTTATTTACCATGGTTAAAGGGTAAATCCGGTAAATAAAGGTAAAATAATAATATTATAATAATAATAAATTACCCTAAAACGTTTCCTACCCTTATTGGTTGATACATGTCCGATCATTGGAATCTTTGGGTCGATTTTGGGACCCCATGGAGCCACTTTTAAGTGATAATGACACTTTATATTACTTATGTTAAAATAAATACAAAAAATGACATAAGCATATATCTTTTAGAAAAAAAAATTTTATATAGGGTTATATATGTTGTATTTTCAACTATAAATATTAATTAGAAATATAAAATGATTTACAACATAATGGTATTTTATTTATAATTTTTAGACATTAAATAATTAATATTATTTATGAAACAATAATGATGTAATATTTTCTTTATTAATGAATGAATCAAATAATTGGTATTATAAATGTTAAAATTAATATAATTTGAAAGTTTTGATTACATCCTAGAATATTATTGCTTAATATGGCATTATACGATTTCTTAAATGATTTTTTTTTCGAATTAATAATGTTGTTAAGACTTAAAAAAAAACAATTATTGAATCGTGTCAAAATTCACATAAAAGAGTTTTTTTAAATATTATATTATTAATTGATATTAAATTCGTAAAAATCTAAGGTTCGGCCAAGAGACTTATATCATGATAGCTATATCATTAAGGAACCACTTGGGGGTTTATTGGATGTATATAGTTATTTTATTAACTATATAATATAAAAATACAATGTGAAATGGTAAATGTTAAACTAATTAACTAAGAGTTAAAACTAAAAGATAAGGACAATATAGTGAACCAGACCTATATAAAACCTACTGGTTGAGTGTTTATAGACATATACCCACCATATAATCTTAATAATCCACTTTTGAGACATTAGAAATTGAAATTGAATTTATTATAAAATAATATTTCTAGATTTTCCAAAGGTGCCCATCACCCCTCTTATAATAGGGCAGTTCCCCATCTCATTGATTCACACATTCAATGCCTTTTGGCTCATCCAAACCCTGCTCAAATACTCTCTCAACATCCCTCACTTCAACCTATAGGCCTTAGTTTGATCAGAATGCCAACCTAAGGAGCCCTTTTGATCAAATCAAAAGGAAGAACACGAAGAAGAGGTAATGTTTTCACGACCCTCTTTCAAGTTCCTTTCTTCTTAAACTTATTCATTATTTGTTATTCCCATTCTAAAATAATAACTCTAGTATCTTATATATACTATGATGTTATTATAAATATGGTACAACCATATTCAGTATTTTATCCATTATTTGAATGACATGTCACCATACATGCGTACGTACGGCTTACCGTCTCCACGTCGTGGTGTAATTGTTATTCAATAAATTATTATTTTTATGGGTATAATAATGATGTGTAATTCATGTAAATAATAAATATAACATGATAATTATTCTGTATATATGATATACCATCCAATTATATGTTATTTTGATATTTTCGCTCATGCGTATGTACGGACTATCGTCTCCACGAATGTGATGAGATTCATTCTCCATCGTATCCATTCAAGTATAATTATCATTTGATGATTAAAAATAATGTCTATGGAATTGATATCATTATGGATATGAATATGATACAACTTATCCATAACAAAAATGGCTTATGTAACAAAACATATACGATTAAGTTAAAACCCGAAATGACGATAATACTAAGATATTATTAACACAGCAATGTTAAAAGGTCATATATGATATCATATTAATGTATATGATTATTTTATAATTTAATAACAATTATTTCACCATTATATAGGAGATTAAACTACCCCAACCAAGTAAAAGTAAAAGGTAATGGTTTATTTCACAATATCTTCCTTATCCGAGGTTTTTTATATGTAATAATCTACTGGCACTTCTTTATCATCCAGATCCATGTTTCTTAAAAATGTATTTCAAAACATTTTTAATATTTACTAGAATATGGGTTAAAGTCATTTGTACCCTTTTTTGGCTTTTTATAAGAGGTTTATAAAGGAATTTTTCCGTCGTTTTCCAAACAAGGCCCTTTTTATCCTTTCTGACAGAATTAAGTTTAGAATGTATTTTTTAACTTATACGACTGGTACGATTATTTTTCGCCGTTATAAAATCATGGAAGCTTACCTTAAAAGCTTATATGGATATTTTCAAAGTAAATGTTTTATTATGTAACTTTTTAATGATTAAAAAAAAAGAAATATTTCTATCAAATAGTTTTGATTTCATCAATGTCAACATCCTTTGATGGATTTTAAGCTTATTTGAAGTTTATTTATTATGATAAAAAACTTCCATATTGTATTGAAGGTTTTGTGATATTTTTGACTGTGGATGTGTTATTTTTATACAATTCATGGTTTATGGAGAATTTGTTGACATTTCTTATGCTAGTTTTAATATGAATGTTTATGTTATGTTTAAACCTGTTCATATGAGGAATGCATTTTACTTAATATGTGACGGGTGGAGCCCGCAATAGCTCCTCGATGCATCGGTTGGTCTCATGAGACAAACTAGTGTCTTGGCACAAGGCCATGAAAAAATATTATTTTTAGTCTTGGCACGAGGCCTTGACTATGTGGTTATGATAGTCTGGCCTTATGCATTCCATCATTATGAAAGTGGTTATTGATATTGCATGTGATTATTTGACTAGTAGAATATCCATGTGAATAAGTATATAGTGTAATTCCCCGACCCCAGTTACCCTTTTTCGGTGCATTATTACATAAAATTGGCATGATAAAAAAAGATCAAGTCTCAAATGACCGATTATTTTAGTAGACTTGGAATAAATAGATACATTCATAAAGATTAGATTACATCATAAAATGAAAACTACAACATTATAGTCTCCATAGTCCAAACTCTTATCCCCTCATACTATCCCTACAGGTCATTCAGATAATACGACTTCACATCCTAGGATAAATAAAACATAGAAAGGGGTGAGCTCAAATGCCCAGTAAGGATAACAATATAGAAGAACATTTCATAAATAGGAATAAACATTTAAGGAAATGTATAACTAAAACAAAAGCCTTTTAAACTTGAACTTCAACATAATATGGCAGAAATAAAATGAAATAATTAAATTTACTTATTACCCTTGATATTCTACTAATTGAATAATCACATGCAATATCAATAACCACTTTCATAATGTTGGAATGCATAATACCAGACTATCATAACCACATAGCCAAGGCCTCGTGCCAAGACTACAAATACGATTATGTCAAGGCCTTGTGCCAAGACACTATAATGTCTTATGAGACCTAACGATGCATCAAAGAGCTATAGCGGGTACCACACATCACTTACTAAGTCCAATTCATTCCTCATATAAATTTTTTTAAACATAACATAAACATTCGTATTAAAACTAGCATACGAAATGTCAACACTTTATCCAAAAACCATGAATGGTATAAAAATTGCACATCCACAGTCAAAAATTACTCATTAGATACAATATATAAGATTGTATTGTATCATAATGACTTCAATTGAGAATGATGAAGTATATTGACATAGATGAAAATAATCATCAAAACGATTAGACTGAAATATCCCCCTTTTTCTTGAAGTCATTTAAAAGTCACACTATTTGTCAATAATCCATTTCAAAATAGATTTTTGAATAAAAGTGTCCCATAACACTTTGAAACTTTTAAAAGTAATATAAATTTTAAAACTTTAATGTCCATATAATTAAATTCTTCAAACCATTTTTAAAACATGGACATTAATGAGAAATATTTAGAAAAATAAATCTTTAAAACACTTAAAAATGTATTTTAGTTAGAGTTTCTAACCAAAAGAGAGACACTTGAATACAAATAATTTATGTAATAAAATCTTTATAATATCATGAGAATAAAGGGATTCATGATATACTATGTCAAAGTATATTATATACACCATATAAAAGTGATTTTGTGTATAAAAACAAAGAAGTCTCAATGGAATGTAAATTGAGATGAAATCTCTCATAAAGGCCGTATCCTTAGGATAAGGATAAATAAACAACATAATTATGTGTGACAAATATAAATACACTAAATATGATTGGATATTCAGTTTAAAACAATCAAAGGACATTCACACATATTCTTGTAAAAACAACACCAATGAATTGGATGTTTATCCCACCAAATCAAGATTGAGTAAAAATTACTCTTATTAAGTTCATACCGATGACTTGAGAATTTATCAATGGAGTGATTATGTGTATAAAAGGTATATCCACAGAAAGGGGAGTGGAAATTATGACATAATAAAATTAATATTTATTCTACACATAATCTTGGAGTAAAATAATCAATGAAGTATGCGTAAAGCCGAATGAGTGGAAATTGAAATTTCAAATTCCCTTATTGATTTGGTAACATAAAAAACATACACCCATGAAATAAGGGTCGTAAAATGATGATGTAAATATACATGAATTAAACTATATTACACAATGAATACAAACATTGGCAGTACACACACCACATGTAATAAATAAGTGGTGAACAATGGAATTCTCACTGAATTAAAAGTGAGATAAGCAACCCCTTACTTTGTACTTTTTACTTGTTCGACGGTAGGTTATCCTCCTCTACAATGGTGAAATAATTTTTATTGAATTATACAAGAACCATTTACATTAATATGATATCATATATGATCTTTTAACATTGTTTTGTTAATAATATCTTAGTATTATCGTCATTTCGGTTGTTAACTTACTCAATTTTCCTTTATATTCTTTGTTACGTAAGCCGTGTTTGTTATGGATAGGTTGTATATTATTCATATCCAGAATTATATCAAGTACTTAAACATTATTTTTTAATCATCAAATGAGAATTATACTTGAATGGATACGATGGAGAATGAATCTCATCGCGTTTGTGGAGACGGTAGTCCGTACGTACGCACGAGCGACAATATCATTCTTTTGATGTTACAATAATATATAATTGGATGGTATATAATATAGAAAGAATAAGTATCATTTTATATTTATTATTTACATGAATTACGAATCATTATTATTCCAATCCAAATAATAATTTTTTGAATGACAATTACACCACGACCTGGAGACGATAAGCCGTACGTACGCACGTATGGTGACATGCCATTCAAAGGATTGATAGAATACTGAATATGGTTGTACCAAATTTATAATAACATAATAGTATATATAATATAATGGATTTATTATTTTATAATATAAATAACAAAGAAAGAATAAGTTGAAGAAGAAAGGAACTTGAATGAGGGTGGTGAAAACATTACCTCTTCTTTGGGTTCTTCCTTTTGATTTGATCAAAAGGGATCCTTAGGTTGGATTTCTGATCAAAATAAGGCCTCTAAGTTGTATTTATGAAATTTGAGAGAGTATTTGGTAAGGTTTTGGCCGAGCCAAAATGCTTTGAATGAGTGAATTAGTGAGAAGGGGGGGGGGGGGGGGTTCCCTTTTATAAGAGGGGTGAGGGGCACCTTTGGAAAAGCTAAAAATATTATTTTATAATAAATTCATATTCGGTTTATAATGGATCCAAAGTAGATTATTTAAATTTTATGGTGGGTATGGGTCGCAAACCACTCATACAATAGAATTTTTATAGGTTTGGGGCATTATATTAACCTTATCTTTAAGTATTAACTCTTAGTTAATTAGTTTCACTTTTACAATGTCCCTTTGTATTTTTATATTATATGGTTAATAAACTAACTATATACATCCAATCGACCCCCAAGTGGTCTATTAAAAATACACCTATAATTATATAAGTCTCTTGTATGAGCCTTATATTTTTAGGAATTGAATATAAATTATTAATATAATATTTGTTTTAAAAACTCCTTTATGTCAATTTTGAAACTATTGGGTATTTTGTTTTGAAAAATTCATAACAGCATTATTACTCCGAAAACAATTTATATAATCAATCCTAATATGTCATATTAACCTAGAAAATTAGTTTAATTCATAAAAAGTCTCAAATTACATTTATTTTGATATTTCTAATATCAATTATTTTAATATTTTATTAATTAGGTAAATACTGCATCACCATTGTATCGTAAATAAATTAAATTATTTAATGTCTAAAAATTATAAATAAAATACAATTATGTAGGAAATATTTTTATCTTTATAATTAATATTTACAATCTAATTTATATTATGTATAACCCTATATTAAAAATTTTTTAGTAATTAAACATTGATTTTAAATCTTTTAACTCTTCTTTGAATTAAATAATAATAAATGTCCTAATCTAATACAAGTGGACCTAAATGATAATATTTTACTCCTAAGGTTATTTTTGGTCGAGATACACTTGTATAGTAGAATTAGGACATGTGTTAGGATAATACCAAAAATTAAGTTTTTTTAACTACCACGTAGTGGTTTCACTATTCATCAAAAAATGTAAGTTTCTAGAAAAATACCAAAAATTAGGCCTAATATATATTTGATATTATTAATTCAAAAATGATGTATATTTTACCAAATTCAAAACATATCAGTTGCATTAATTAATTTAAAAATTAATTCTTGTCGTCAAAACAAATAGCATGTTTTTAAAAGATAATAACTATCAAAAGATTGACACTTGTTTATGTCTGGTTTAAATGTGAAATTACAGCCAATGAGAAACATTGTATTAAATGGTAAAAATATATTCTAAATAATCTTTAAAACCACTCAAATTAATAATTTATCACTATTAATTGTTTCTATTTAAAAAGTTTTTTTAATTAAAATTTAGTAATTTTCACTATTCATCAAAATATGAAAGTTATCCGAAAAGTAACAAAATTTCTCCATAGGCTAATTTCGTTATTCCAAATCCAAAAATGAAGTCCATTTTGAAAGAAAAAATGTATAAAATTTCAAAAAGTAGGTATTACTATTCTTAATGGCTAGTTTGATTGGTTGTGGTGTGTTAGAACTTGAAGTTGTGTACAACACACGCTACTGTATTATTCAGAGAGAAGCATACCATGGAAGTTTGGGGTGTTACATTATCCCCTCCTTCAATAAATTTCATCCGCGCAATTTTTAAAATTGGGCTTGGGAATATAATAGAAAGTCCCACATCGAAAATGGATTCAATAAAACTATCACTTTAAAAGAAAGAAAGAGAAGTACAAAGGTCACCCGAGATAACACATACTAGGATTCCATGTAGGAAAACATGGATATGGATGATAAATTAAGTGTTAAGTTCTGATGGAGAGGGATAGAAATCATGATCAGGAGAATGTTAACAATAAGAAAATCACAAACTTGTGTTGGGACAAACGATCATTAGTCTCCCACTAGGAAAATTAAACGGACAACAATTTTTTTTAAATTACATTACATAAGGGCGAGGAATTCATTTATGATATTGACTAAGAACATAAATAGATATACTTAATTTATAAGTAGAGTTTAATTCTTTAATAAATTTTTACCACTAACTCATTTTTTTTAACAATGAGTATTCAAGAAGACTTGGTCACAATGGAAGAGCTAGAATAAACTTCTATAGAAATGCATGATCCACGTAGGATAAACTATATATTTACCTTTTCTTTAGAGATTAATGAAAACCAAAATGGTTAGTAGAATATATGATGATCCCCCAAAGAGATATTCCATTAAAGAAAAAAATACTAATCTTAATTTCTAAAATGAAACCATCAATACCCAAAATTTAAATAAATACCATTCAATAATCAATTGTCCTTAAAATCCTTCAATATAATTCAAACTAATGTTGAATCCCAAAACTTATAAGAATTTAGTCTTCCACATTAAATTGTATCTCCAAATGATTTTAATTACTCTTAAATTCACATACTTAAAAGTAATTAACTTAATCATTTCCATAAATAAACCAAATCACTATAAATCCATAATAAAAACATAGATAAAAATCCACCATTACTCCTCAAATGAAATCCCATACTATTCTATTTTCCTTGGGCATATTGTGTTCACAAAAAAGAGAACAACTTCCAAAATAACATTTATCACTTAATCACCAAATAATTTTCCTATAATAAGGGTATTCATTTGATAAGACATAAGATCCCAAATCAAATTATTATTGATCAATTAAATAATTTAACTAAAAATAATAGTCACACTAACTAGGGACTTCACATAGTCCAGTGGTAGGCGATAAATCCCAATCACACTTTGGTTGTGGGTTCGATTCCCACAGCTTTGTCCGATGCGACGGGTTATCACATGGTCTGCGTGTTGTACTTTTTCAAAAAAAAAATTATTTTATAACATTACCAAAATGAGATAAATTCCTCAAAATAACCATAACATAATTTAACCACAATTCATATCTCATACCTTGCATTTTCATCCCAAATTATAATAACTTATAATTTCCTCAAACCCAACGATCATATAAAACCAAATGGTTATTTATAACTATATCCACAAGGGAAAAGATAATACTTCCTAAAATATCATTCTCACATGGAAAACTGTAGGGTGAAAAATACAAGATAATCTTATTCCAAAGTAAACCCATCAACAAGGAGCACTAATACTTTTTAAACATTTCTCCAACCATTTATTTCCACAGAGCTTCTTCTTTGACCAAGAAAATATCCTATAGAATAGGCCATTCACTCGGGTAATGGCCAGGTCCCCTACATTTACAGAAAATGACTGTAAATGGATTCTTGGGACCATTTTTATCTTCTTCCATAGTACTCTTCATTTTTCTTCGGCAATTATTCACTTTATGTCCTTCCTTCCCGCACATAAAGTATTTCTTGGTCCCATTGAGACACTTTCCTAGGTGTCTCCTTCCACATTTCCTGCATGATGGAAATTGAGGATTCCTTTCTCCATGGTCTCCACTGCTAGAGATCTTATCATTCATCACTTTTATCTTCTTTTTTGAGTCCGAGAATTGGTTAATATATATATTTTTGATCATATTTTTCGAAAATTGTTTTGGCATGAAGACGATATCTTTTACTCATATCAAAATTCCATTTTGTTGCTCATTTCCACCACTGTTCCCACCTTGTACATCATTCTCAAAGTAACTATGACTTCCTTGGAATCCAGCCATTGACTAAAACCAGAAAGCATTGTTTGAGTAATAGTTGTCATAAAATTATTTAGAAAATATCATGTCACCATATTCTTAATTTGAAACACATTTGGATTAACCAAGGTCATTTACTCTCAACTTATATATAATATTTCCAATTGGTTTGTAAAGAAAATGTAAATCATCCTAAGAATATCTCCTGGGAGTGTCGTAACCAAGAGTGTATAAAGGCCCGTTGTTGTGCACCAGTTCTCGTTCGAGTCTAGCTCAAAGCAGTGTTTTCGGGATTTACCCCTAGGTACATCTGTGTTAGAGCTGCCTCTACCTGCTCGTATCCAGACAGGGTTCTATTTCTCAGAAAACTCACAAAATCTCTACAATAACAAAATTCTAGGAAGTTCTTCTATACTAATCTTCAATGTTCATCTAAGGTCTACGTTCTCTAATCAGAGTTTTTCTAAATCTAGCTTCCAATGATTGTAATAAACTTCCTCTGATACCAACTGTAACGCCCCGACCCCATTTACCCAGAGTCGGTGCATTATTACATAACATTTTCATGATCACAATAAAGATCAAGTCTCGAAAGACCGATTAGTTTAGTTTCCTTGGAATAAATAGAGACATTCATAATGTTTACATTACATCATAAAATGAAAACTACAACATTATAGTATCCATAGTCCACACTCTTATCCCCTCGTACTATCCCTGCAGGTCATTCATAAAATACATCTTCACATCCTAGGAAAAATTAAACATAGAAAGGTGTGAGCTCAAATTCCCAGTAAGGATAACAATATAGAGGACAATTTCATAAATAGGAATAAACATTTAACGCAATGTATAACTAAAAATAGCCTTTTAAACATGAACTTCAAAATAATATGGAAGATATAAAATGAAACAATTCCATTTACTTATTCACATGGATATTCTACTAATAAAATAATCACATGAAATATCAATAACCACTTTCATAATGATGGAATGCATAATGCCAAAATATAACAACCATATAGCCAAGGCCTCGTGCGAAGACTACAAATAAGATTTTGTCAAGGCCTTGGGCCAAGACACTAGTTTGTCTCATGAGACCTACCGATGCATCGAGGAGCTATAGCGGGCTCCACCCATAACATACTAAGTCCAATGCAATTATCATATGAAATGTTTTAAACATAACATAAACATTCATATTAAAACTAGCATACAAAATGCGAACACTTTATCTACAAACCATGAATGGTATAAAAATAGCACATCCACAATCAAACATAACTCATTCGATACAATATGGAAGATTGTATTGTATAATAATAACCTCAATCGAGAATGATGAAGGATATTGACATAGATGAAAATAATCATCAAAACAATTAGACTGAAATATCCCCCTTTTTCTTGAAATCATTTAAAAGTCTCACTATTTTTCAAGAATCCATTTAAAAATAGATTTTTGAATCAAAGTGTCACATACCACTTTGAAACTTTTAAAAGTAATATTAATTTTTAAACATTAATGTACATATAAGTAAATTCATTAAACCATTTTTAATACATTGACATTGTTGAGAAATATTTATAAGAATAAATCTTTAAAACACTTAAAATTTATTTTAGTTAGAGTTTCTAACCAAAAGAGAGACACTTGAATAAAAATAATTGAGGTAATGAAAAATTTTTAATATCATGAGAATAAATTGATTCATGATATACTCTGTCAAAGTACATTATATACACCATATAAAAGTGATTTGGTGTATAACAACAAATAAGTCTCAATGGAATGTAAATTGAGATGAAATCTCTCATAAAGGCCATATCCTTAGGTTAAGGATAAATCAACGACATAATTATGTGTGAAGAATATAAATACACCAAATATGATTTGATATTCAGTTTAAAACAATTAAAGGACATTCCCATATATTCTTATAAAAACAACACCAATGAATTGGATGTTTATCCCAACAAATCGAGATTGAGTAAAAATTACTCTTATCAAGTTCATACTGATGACTTGAGAATTGATCAATGTAGTGATTATGTGTATAAAAAGTATATCCACAGAAAGGGGAGTGGAAATTATGACATAATCATATGAATAGTGATTCTACACATAATCTTATAGTAATATAATCAATGAAGTATGCGTAAATCCGAATGAGTGGAAATTGAAATTTCAAATTCCCTTATTGATTTAGTAACATAGAAGACATACACCCATGAAAGAAGGATCATACAATTATGATTTAAATATACATGAATTAAATTATATTACACAATGAATACAAACATGTGCAGTACACACACCACATGTAATAAATAAGTGGTGAACAATGGAATTCTCACGGAAATAAAAGTGAGATAAGAAACCCCTTACTTTGTACTTTTTACTTGGTCGACGGTAGGTAAACCTCCTGTATAATGGTGAATAATTGTTATTTAATTATTCAAGAATCATTAACATTAATATGATATCATAGATGATCCTTTAACATTGTTTTGTTAATAATATCTTACTATTATCGTCATTTCGGCTGTTAACTTACTCAATTTCCTTTATATTCTTTGTTACGTAATCCGTGTTTGTTATGGATAGGTTGTATCTTATTCATATTCAGAATTATATAAAGTCTTTAAACATTATTTTTTAATCATCAAATTATAATTATACTTGAATGGATACGATGGAGAATGAATCTAATCGCGTTCGTGGAGACGGTAGTCCGTACGTACGCACGGGCGACAATAACATTCGTTTGATGTTAAAATAATATATAATTGGATGGTATATAATATTGACAGAATAATTACCATGTTATATTAATTATTTACATGAATTACACATAATTATTATACCCATCCAAATGATAATTTATTGAATGACAATTACACCACGACGTGGAGACGGTAAGTCGTACGTACGCACGTATGGCGACATGCCATTCAAAGGATTGATAGAATACTGAATATGGTTGTACTATATTTATAATAACATAACAGTATATATAAGATACTAGATTTATTATTTTATAATAGAAATAACAAAGAAATAATAAGTTGAAGAAGAAAGGAACTTGAAAGATGGTGGTGAAAACATTACCTCTTCTTCGGGTTCTTCCTTTTGATTTGATCAAAAGGGCTCCTTAGGTTGGTTTTTTTATCAAACTAATTCTTCTAAGTTGTATTGGGGGAAGTTTATAGAGTATTTGGTAAGGTTTTGGCCAAGCCAAAAGGCATTGAATGTGTGAATTAGTGAGAAGGGGGTGCCCTTTAATAGAGGGGTGAGGGGCACCTTTGGAAAAGCAAAACATATTATTTTATAATAAATTCATATTCAGTTTATAATGTCTTCAAAGTGGATTATTTAACGTTTAAGGTGGGGATGGGTTGAAAACCACTCAACCAATATAATTTAGACAGGTTTGGGTCATTATATTAACCTTATCTTTAAGTATTAACTCTTAGTTAATTAGTTTCACTTTTACAATGTCTCTTTGTATTTTTATATTATATGGTTAATAAACTTACTATATACATCCAAACGACGCCCAAGTGGTCCCTTAATAATACACCTCTCTTGATAATTCTCTTGGGAGAACCTTAGATTTTTATGAATTGAATATAAATTAATAAAATAATATTTGTTTTAAAAACTCCTTTATGTCAATTTTGACACTATTGGGTATTTTATTTTTGATAAATTCATAACAACATTATTACTTAGAACAAAATTCATATAATCAATACTAATATGTCATATTAACCTATAAAATTAATTTAATTCACAAAAACTCTCAAATTACATTTATTGTGATATTTATAATATCAATTATTTTAATATTTCATTAACTAGGTAATTACTACATCACCATTATGTCTTAAATAAATTAAATTATTTAATGTCTAAAAATTATAAATAAAATACCATTATGTAGGAAATTGTTTTATCTTTCTAATTAATATTTACAATCTAATTAATATTATGTATAACCCTATATTAAAAAAGTTTTAGTAAATAAACTTTAATTTTAACTCTTTTAACTCTTCTTTGAATTAAATAATAATAAATGTCCTAATCTAATACAAGTGGACCTAAATGAAAATGTTTTACTCCTAAGGTTGTTTTTGGTCGAGATACACTTGTCCAATAGAATTAGGACACGTGTTAGGGTAATATTAATTTCATTTTTACCCTTAATTACCCTATTTACTTTTAACAGTGGTAAATAAAAGTAAAAAGTTACTATTCACCAAAAAATATTTTAATCTCATTGAACCACATTTTACTCCATTATATTAACCGTGTCTCTTAGATTTTCAAAATTCCACTCACAGAAGTGGTAAAATTAAGTTTTATGAAAAATTTATTTTTTTAACTACCACTTAGTGGTTTCACTATTCATCAAAAAATGAAAGTTTCCAGAAAAATACCAAAAATTAGGCCTAAGCTATATTTGATATTATGAATTCAAAAATGATGTCTATTTTACCAAATTCAAAACATATTATTTTCATTGATTAATTTAATAATTAATTCTCGTCGTCAAAACAAATAGCATGTTTTTAAGAGATAATAACTATCAAAAGATTGACAATTTTTTATGTATGGTTTAAATGTGAAATTACATGCAATTACCAACATTGTATTAAATGATAAAAATATATTCTAAATATACTTTATAACCACTAAATTTAATAATTTATCATTATTAATTATTTCGATTTAAAAAGTTGTTTTAATTAAAATTTAGTAATTTTCACTATTCATCAAAATATGAAAGTTATCCAAAAAGTACAAAAATTTAACCCTAGGCTAATTTAAATATTCTGAATCCAAAAATGAGGTCCATTTTGAATGATAAAATGTATAAAATTTCAAAAAGTAGGTATTACTATTCATAACGGCTAGTTTGATTGGTTGTGGTGTGTTAGAACTTGAAGTTGCGTACAATAAACACTACTGTATTGTTCAGAGAGAAACGTACCGTGAAAGCTTGGGGTGTTACATATGAAATTATTTCATTTCTACCATATTATGATGAAGTTCAAGTTTTAAAAGGCTTTTGTTTTAGTTATACATTGGCTTAAATGTTTATGCTTATTTATGAATGTTTCCGCTATATTTGTTATCCTGACTAGGCATTTGAGCTCACCCATTTCTATGTTTTATTTTTCCTAGGAAGTGAATAAGTATTTTATGAATGACCTGCAAAGATAGTATTAGGGGATATGAGTGTGGACTATGGATAATATGTTGTTTTAGTGTTCATTTTTATGATTTAATGTAAAACTTTATGAATATATCTAGTGTTTCCAAGGCTACTAAACTAATAGGTCTTTCGAGACTTGATCTTTACTGTGATCATGCCAATGTTATGTAATAATGCACCGACTCTGGGTAACTGGGGTCGGGGTGTTACATTTTATGATGAAACCATTTGTTGTCTCGACATTCCATGAATATTCATTGTAAGGTAATACATTTACATTTAGATAATGAAGAATATGACATTCAATTTGGAATACTTCGTTCACATAATCTTCTGACCACACCACTAGAATTCTATATTAGGGATTATCTAAAGAATAGAACATGAAAAGTATATTAACATTATAAAATTTTTTCTCATGTTAAATAATTATTCATATCTTTTACCAAGAGTCTCCCTAACCAGTTTTGACCAAGGTGGAAGCTTCCGTGATACATTATTTTAAACGTAAGGCTTGTTATAGGTTTCCTTGGTAATATTAGATGTCAAGTGATCATAAATTAATTAATAAAAATAACATTTACATAAGATGTCCTCTTCTTGATAAAGCCCATCACTTTTTAATGATGGGGAATTAAGGGATACTGTCCAAATTTTCTCAACTTCCTCATGGTATGAGGGCTTTCACATAATTAAATCTCCATGGGGAGAAACACCTTGAAGAAGTGAAGTGACTCTATGTGGAGGACATTCACAGAAAATTAAATAATGGGGATGAATACTATCATGACATTATGTATACATTCAAGGAATATTCTTATTGAATATACCCTAGGGAGCACCATAAGGGTTTATTATAGCAAGGGGATAACTTCCATTCTATTTATTCTCCTAGACATGAACATGGTAGATTTATAACTCATCAAGAGATGTGATCTCATTATAGATATAATTTTTTTACATAAAGAAATCTTTCATGGTAAGATATCTTGGGAGGACCTTCGTAATAAATCCTACAATTTATTTAATTTGGTAATGGAATAGTTGGATCTTGGTATTCTCTAAGAAATCATCCAGGAGATTCATGAACTCCATCTTTAAGAAAAATAGTATCGTAGACTAGATCTTCATTTTCAAGTCTCCTTTAGTGGTGCGTCTTTTCAGATTCATTTTTGTGGGTGACTAGGTTCTCCTATTAGGGATTGAATCTTTCGTGTAAGGAATCTAGTCTTATTTTTTCTTATGTCACCATATAAATGATTTGACCTATCTTAGGAATTTTTTAGGGGTTTTTTCCTTCTCTATAGTGGCAACTGATATATATTAATATCCGATAGTTGTAACGGTGGTATATACCCAATATGAGTTTCTATATATCATAGTGAAATTTGGCCCATTCCCCTTATTTGTTGGATAAGATGTGTTTGTCTTATCCCTAGAGAAATAATTTTTATTTTGATTATTCACAACATTTTAGTGGGTAGTGTTGTTGTTGATGCTCCTTTCCATCACAGAGTCTAAATGTCGGAAAAAGGGGAATACCTTAGCATAAAGAGATTCATCCTTTGAAGAAACGTCAAAAATTAAAATGGAATGAACAAGGATTTGCATAAGAATGGGCCACAAAAGTTTCATCCTAGTCGCGCAGGTATACTTGCGCACTACATATTGGGTGCGCAGGTGACGTGTGCGCCCAATTTGGTTTTCACCCAAGGTCTTTAGTAGCCTATAAATACCCCTTGTGGGCCCCCCATTTTAGGAAAGGAAAAATCCAAAAGTCAAATTTAAGCTCTTGGCGCCCTAGTCTCTGCTTGAAGTCTTCTGATCACTTCTAAGGTAATTTCTTACCTAGAATGGATGATCTAAGGAGGGTGAATAAGGCCTAAATGTTAGAATTCATCAACAATTGCGCGTTTAAGTGTCCAACCCTTAAGGGAAAATGGTCACACTTGGGTGCCGGCTTCTCCCTTCAACAAAACTTGTGCGCCATTCTTTTGGAAGCCTTTAGGAATAATACTAAGGGCTTGAGCCAAGCCTCACCCATGTATTACCCTATGGGTTCACCATCGGGCAAGTATACATGTGTCGCGCAAGTATACTTGCGCGACCAAGACTTGCGTGCCCAAACCAGACTTGCGTGCCTGCCTATTTTTGGGTGCCCCCCTTGTCTATTTAACTATTTTCTTCAATTCCACATCTCCTATTCAATATTTTTCTTTCAAAACTCTCTTCAAAGTCATTTATGACATGGTTCATTTGTTGGATTCCTTATCTGAAAGGAATTATATGGAACATCTCTCAAAACCTAGTGATTTACATATATTTATCTCACTAAGGTTATAGATATCCTCCATTCAACCTCATCCTCTAAGATGGGAAGATCTTTAATCTGGGAATCCCCCTTAGGAGTAAGCCCCAAGTATTAAATTATTTTGATATGGGACTCCTTTTCAAGTGTAATCCCCAGATCACATGTCTCCTAAACTGGGCCTCCTTTTCAAGAATATGCCCCATATCATAAGTTTCACTAACCTGGTCCTCCTTTTCAGGAGTAAGCCCCAATCATAATTTTCCTTAACTTGGGAATCCTTTTCAAGAGTAATCCCCAAGTTCCCAAATATGGGCCTCCTTCTCATGAGTATGCCCCAGTCCTCAAGTCCCTTTAACCTGGGCCTCCTTCTCAGGAATAAGCCCCAGTCATAATTTCTCTTAACCAGTCTTAATTTATTTTTGATTTGGGCTTCCTTCTCAAGAATAAAACCCAATCACAAGTCCCCTTCTAATTTGGGAATCTTGGACAGGAGTAATCCCCAAGTTAGAGTATCCAAATCTCCGTAAATTACATATACCATTATGAACTATGTTCTTGGTCTTCTTCTCTGATGTAAGACATGATCTTTATCTATTTGGGAAATCATATGTACATAAGCCCCATATCATTCCTTGTGACCGCATCATTAATGGAACAAATTTCCAGGTTTACTGATACCTCTTGTTTCTCAAACCGAGCATGACTCAGGTGATCTTAGAGTGAGAAAGTAACCATGACACATCTCCTTGGGCTGTTAATCATACATAAGACCCCACAATTCTTAATCTAACTACGTGGACTTTGATCTCTACCTTAAAAGTAGAGTACATAGGAAGCATTTCTAAAGGTTCAAGCCTATCACCCATTAATTATCATCTATCCCATATAAAGTTAAACTATATCTTAATTCCCGAACTATGTGGGTTTTAATTCCTTTTCTAAACAAGGATACGTTGGTATCCCATCTACGAGTACGATCCCAACTCTGAAATAATCCATGTCCTTCTAAACGACAATAAACATCAAGTGCCCAACTAAGTGCCTTTAAAACCAATATGGTCATCATAATGACCAAGAGATTTCTATATAATGTGTTGAAGGATACCATTGAATGAGAATCTAGAACAAATACAGATGATTCTCTATCGATGAAGAACCTCAAATACATATAATAGGTTCTCTAAATCTCATACATATCAATCATTGATTGTCAGATCTAATGTAAATCTCATTTTTATACTTGGTAATTTAATAACGATTCACCAACATAACATAAATCTATAAAGAGTACCAAAGTAGACAATAATTCCCCCAAAAAAGGTGTGATGAGTCCGACCTCCCATCCTCTCGACCAATGAAAAATTTTAGGCCTCATCGGTCCACAACTAAGGAGAACCTACCTTTGGAAAGTAGGTCCAAATGGATATAGAATCATTGGATGTTTCCGGTTCAATGAATAAACCCATTAGAAACTGATTGGAATGTTTGAACCTTAAACAAACAAGGTCATCCCCATTTCCAGAAGAAACAAAAAAAGGTTAACCCGACATGAATACTTATCCAAGATAAATTATGTTTTACATATTTGTTAGGCCCCTATTTAATTCAATGTTAGGGAAAACAAAGCAATCAATAACATATGTTCTCATCCAAAAGATGTAGTGGATGAACTTATCATGATTATGTCTATTATATCAAACTGTAACTCGTTTCCAGGATCTTTCTGCGTTATAGAAATGGCTTCTCTAAAGTTCCCACTTGTGAATGAATCTGCTGCTACTCCAGCTGGATCTTTTTCCACTATGAGGATGAAATCACCTACTCAGTGTCTTCAAAACTGGGTTTCAAATGCACTGGTTAAGGGATACCATCGACACGATACCATTCTGTCTCTGGAGGCTACTCGACAAGCCCTCTAAGTCAATAATTTACCCTGGTTGTCCGAATAGCGACAACCAGTGATTAAGAAACAGGTGGTGCCAACCACTATCTCCAACCGTTTTGGGTCGTTATCCCCGGAACACAATAACAAGTCCCTCCCATATTATGAGGAGGTGAATGAGAAGGTCACTCAAGGCCTTAATTCAAGGATACATGAGTCATTCCCGAGGTCTCCCATCAACAATCACCGCCAGACTCGTGTGGAAGTGTGCCCTCAACATGATCAGGGCATCGCCATTAGGGGTTCAGCTCAGGTTCCTCAGACCTAAGCATGCAAGACGAACTTCCAGAGGTGAAATATGGTCAACAGGGAGTAGTTTCTTACTTATGTCCCCTCCAGAGAAGTCCATCAAGCCAACTTGATGGAAAGCAACGAGCGGGCACATACACCCGTCCGTTATAATTCTTTTGTCCAGCTGACTCATCTGGTAGAAACCCACCAATCCTGCTAGGCAATTCTGGTGGAGTATTATATACTGGCATATACACCTGTTTATAACTCATCAGCTAGTCAGCAGGCTTTTCTGACTACAACCAAAGAAGGTCGCCTATCTAATATGGTGGAAACTGATAAGTAGGGACATACACCTTTTTACAATCAACAATTCTATCAGCATTCTCGTCTTCTAGTATTGAAGGAAATTCGTCAAACATACTTGACTAAGAATACATGACAGACACATACACATTCCAATTTTAATCAAGCCTTCCAATAGTATCATTTGGTAGCACTCGGAGAAGTCATTCAGAAAGTTCCGTTGACAAATTTGGAGCAGACTCAACTCTCTACACCCACACATGAGTACTATCAGAATTCACTGGTAGTAAAAGGAGGAAAGGAGATGGAACATACACCAAATATTAGCATAGAATGGACGTATATTCATGTTCCAGTAGCTGAAGTCACCAAGCACAATCTGATGATGGTGAAAGAGCAGAAGCATATCCTTGCTCATATTCTGAATGCTTGTCAGAATATTATAACAGCTTCTGTAGCGTCATAGGGAAGGAAATACAAATATGTCCTTAGCAGTGGAGTGAAACATCAATATATCACATCGGAATAGATACACAACTTTGTTCTAGTCTTATAGGGTTGTGGGGCATACTCCCCCATGTCATATGGACAATCAAGTGAGGCACATACACCCAATTTGAATAGAGATAATCAGCCTAACCTGATCATTTCTCCGGAGTAGGCAGATACACCTGCCCATAATAACCACTTTTTCAACATGTGGTTCCCAATGTTAGTAAGAAGGCATCTAAGAAAAAGACCCATCCAACAAAATCAAAAAATCAAGAGCCAATCTGTAATAAGGCCTTTCTCGATGCTGGAGTTCTTAACGCACTCAGACAATTATCTGTTGCAACTCAAGATTCAACTCTCTCATTTCCCAATAGTGGGAACATTAAATCCGAAGGTCTACATCAGACACTTCCTCATGAAGGTTTGCTTCATGACAGTTTGGTTGATCTTGAAGTATCATCTTCAGATGAGATCCACGATAACCCTCTGCGTGGCCAGAAGATCAAGGAGAAAATGGTTTCATCTTTTATTGTAACACACCATGGTGGTCTTCCCCATGATGATGAATTTAGCTGTGAAAGTCCTCTCCACAGTAGTAATTTTCATTGCCTGTAAAATTCTTCAAAGGAAAATGCAGTAAAGAGAAAGCCCTCTTACCTTGAGGCACTTGAAAAAGTGAATCAAGTCATGGCCGATTGTTTACCGCTAGCAGGTGAAATACATTCCCAATCAAAAGATAACCTGGGGTATTGTTCATTCTTCGATCCACCACTTAGTCTTTCATCTTCTAGTTTGATAAAATATTTCTCTACCAATCTTGTTGAATCTGATGAAACAAAAAAGAAGCACCAGCTTTCGTCTAATCAGGTAGAAGAATCTTCGTCCAATGATAAATAAGAAATTCTCAATATGAGAAACAAACTGGCGAAAGGTGATGTACCATTCATGTTTTGTCCTTTGGCTGACTCTCATTATGATATTCTAGAAATGTTGAAGTAAGATTGTATTCAAGATATTCGTCTCAACATGTAAAAAACTATTTGTCAATTGAAAAATAAAATATTATCTTATGATGAATATGAAAATCTTTTTAAGATAATAGAAGGTTTGCAATGCCAAATTGACTTGGAATCTCTCCATGTATCCTGATATCTGAAGGCTGAAAAGCAACAGATAACCCTTCAGAGTTCATGTCTTGGGGAACTAAAAAGATTGTTCCAGTTAATTTCCAATTCCCCATCTGTTATTCATATCAGGGGATGGGGTGTTCATGGATCACTACATTTCACTGTACTCTCCAGCCAACAAAGCCTGCCAAAAATGGTCTCATGCAATATTATAGCCCATGGCCGGCCACAGCCAATTGTCTTTGTTTGTAATCAAAGGCTCGATCAAGAACATTCCTCAACTAGTTCTTCTCAAAATCAGGCATACAATGAACAAGTTGTTGAATTACTCTTGCATCAGGAAAACAAGAATATCGAGCGTGCTTCTCATTTAGAGCGTGCACATCATCAAGTGATAAAAGTGTTAGAAATCATCCAACGGTCTTTTGAACCAGGTGATTTGAGTGGATGTAGGTTAATGTATCCAGCCAATTTCCGGACTAAAGTCTGCAAGGTCAGGAGATCTTTTATGAAAGTCTTAGATGTAGCAGCTCAAGAACCACCGTAGCTTTCTAGACTTGGGACTCTTTCAACCCAACCCTCGGAATCAAAAAATAGGATTCGAGGAGTTGATCATGAACAGCAGGAACAACCCTAGTCCACAAGACTAGGGAATTTTTCAAATCCTCAATCTATTCCTCATAGAAAGTCAGTCTTCTCTCGATTAGGGAAGAAGAAACAAGAGGAACGACGATCTGAATTGTCAGGAGATTACCTCAAAATTATGGTTTGCCAAGAAGTTCCTAAGGGATAAACTCAATAGAAGGCAGTTTCTCATCAGGGAATGGAAAAAGACAGTATCGTAGAAATGATTATAGAAGAGATGAAATGCGTTATGTATCAATAAATTTCATTAATTCCATTGTTTATGATCCTCAAGATGAGGCTCACTCAGAGGGATTAGATGAAGAAGTTCTTTCTCCAGAGGCTATGCATGCAGAAGCTAATGAAGAAGGCTTCTATACACGAAATCAAAGGCTTGCCCAGAATCTAGGTATTCCTTCAAATAACCAACTTCCCCCTCTCTGAATGGAATATAACAAGGGGAATGGAAATAATCAGGTTACGTCCCACCCTTCCTCTGGAGAAGGACATTCTCTCTCACAAAAACAAAGGTTTGCACAATAGGAGGAAGAAATGAAGGAGTTAAAAAGCTTGAATGCAGAACTACTTCAAGGTAGTCTCCCTCCTAAGAGTTCTAGAGTCAGTCATCCAAGGGAATTTATTGTATCTACTGAGATGGAACAAGAATATCCTCCTTTAGCAGTACACCCACACAGGTCTAATCCTATGGGTCATGCACAACAACAATCGGTGGTGCTACCATCAGTTGCAGTACCAGCCACCACACATGTCTAAGCTCCAGTTATCACACCTGCTCAGGTCCAATCTCAACCAAATGTTTCTAAAAATTTAATATCTACCATTGAGTCATTAAAAGATCAGTTAGAAGCTTTTGAAGGAAAATGTGCACCGGTTCAATCGGAGAAGAGAGTTTACCCTAAATGGGTAGATGTAATTCCTCCACCATCAATTGTTTTTGAGTACAACATTCCCAATATGTAATGGTTCGGGAGAACTAGAACAACACTTAACACATTTTGTTTCTCGTTGCGATCCTATGGTGGGAACTCCTCAGCAACAAGAATCAGTTAAGCTCAGGTGTTTTGTACAGTCATTAAAAGGGCCTGCTTTTGTCTGGTATACATGCTTGCAATCCCAGTCAATTACTGGGTGGGAAGATCTCTGTCAAATATTTCATCTTCAATTCAGCTCAACTTTGCAAAAGACAACAATTTTTGATCTTACAAATTCTAAGCAATGGGGGAATGAAAGATTTTCGGATTTCATTACTCGCTAGAAAGGATTATATATATTTCCTAAGCTTATCACTCCATAAATATGACTTGTTTCCAATCTGTGTGGCAAATTTGCATGATGAATTATGTACATCGTTGATCCTTGTGAAATACACAAAAGGGTTTCGGGAACTTACTTCAATCGCTCATTAGATTGAAGACTATATTACGGAGACTAAGGATAAAACTTGTGTAATTCTATCAGCTCCAGGAAGAAGAATGGGTAAAGCAGAGACTGCTACAGTTATGCTTAAACAAGCACCTATACCTACTTCTACTTCAAAACCTTCATCTTATCGAAGGGGCCCCACCTCCTGAGCGTCAACAATAGAGGTCATTTCGTACGGATGATCAGAGAGATAAAATATAGAAACAATTTGAGGATTTAAAGAGATGTGCTTATTCTTTCCTAAATGAACAAGTTCTTTGTTAATTCATTTCAACTCTGGAAAATAATTTGGTTTAGTTTCCAAGGCCCAAAAGGCCAAACAAGGAAGGAGAGGAAGACTGTCCCAAATATTTACCATTTCATTAGATGTTGGGGCATCCCATTCAGGAGTGTTTTGTCTTCAAAGACCTCTTACAGAATATGGTGGACTTGAGACAAGTCAAACTAAAAGGTTCTTCAACTCAGGTAGCATGTGTTACTGCTACAAATCCAGAGGAATAAGGCGAGTAGAAAGAAGTAAAAAAGAAAAAATGCATAGAAATATGATGATTAGATGGTCAGAAAAAAGATCAACCGAACTCATGCTATTTTGAAAATGCAATTGAATAAATCAATTGTGTCTTCTGCTATGAATGCCACAACAAAACATCCTTCATCAAATTAATAATCCTCTAAGGGGAGACATAATTCAAAGAAATAGTAACAATCAAAAGAAGATGAAATCATATCAAAGCCCAAGTTGTCCTTGACTCTGAAAGATTTTATTCCATATAATTCAAATTCACGGGCACCACCCCACCAAACGACACAGTCTAAATTGGATAATCAGGCAGAGTCTTTATCAGATGTAGAGATGATTTTAGGTTCTGTTAACATGATTCACTTAATAGATCCTTATGATAGTCATAGTTTCGATCTCGATGAGCCTGAGTTCCCTATATCAAAAAGAGGAATTAGAGGGAGTTCTAGAGGTCTGGGATACAGAGGAAGACGTGGATATCCCAGAAACCACTATTCCAATTCTACCCTTACTAGAACAGTGTATGCAGTAGAAACTCGTGGTAAATCTCTTTAGCGGGATCAATAGGAAAAAAACTGTTCTTCTATGCATGAAAGATTCAGTACTGGCACAATTATTTTGGAGGATCTATTAGAAGTTGCACCTTATTCCTCTCAGGAAGTAAATATACCTAGTCGGTCTAATCTTCCAAATCCAGGAGTATTTCCAACTTCTACCCCGATACAAGAAGCATCTACTTCTAAAGCATCAAATTCTTAGGTACCTGGAAAACCACATGTTCCTGTTGGGACACGTAGACCTTTGGATCAAAAATATGATGTCTTGAAACATTTTTCCCAAGTACCATCCAAGTTATCAATTTTGGATGCCTTGAATTTATCAAAGGATCTTCACGAGGCACTCATTGAGGCTTGGTCAAGTCCTTAGGAATTCGTAACTGAAATTGCTGCAGCTGAAGTCTACCATGTAAAGAATGATCTTGCAGAATGACATGCAGTGATATCTTTTATAGATAAAGATGAATATGATGTTATGCATGGACATATTATACCTTTGTATTTATCTGGAAAGGTCAATGATGTAGACTTCTGAAGAGCATTCATTGAAAATGGATCATGAGTCAACCTCATCCCCATTCGTACACTTCGTCGATTGGGCCTCACCGAATCTGATTTATCTCCTTCTACTTTGATGTTTCAAGAATATGATAAAAATGAACAAGAAACTCTAGGTGAGATCACACTCAGAACATAGTTTGGAGATCTTGTATCCAATTCAGATTTCATGGTTATTCGACATGACACAACCTTAAATATTTTTCTTGGAAGACCTTGGCTACATCAATATGCGGCTATACCTTCATCATATCATCAATGTCACTAATATTGTTTCAATGGTCAAATTGTGACATTGTATGGTGTTAAATCCGCATTCAAATCATGTGGATATCAATACATGGAGGCAGAATTCTATCACATGGAGGGAAAAGAGAAATCCACAACAAGGGAGGTTACCAAATTTAATTCTCCATATGGTTTGGAAAAGATTCCAGTAAACCCATTCATACATGTGAGTACAGATTATGTGTTTCTTATGAGACAAATTGACAGGATAGAACCAAATCCAAAAACTCTTATGGAAACTTCCATAATGTCAATTATGGAAACCATGCCAGACAGCATGGGAGAAATTGGTGATTCACCAAGAAATAATGAAAGCTCAAATGGAGATGTCTTCATTTCATCTGATGAAATCCAGCAAGTCTATACTTCGCCAATTAGGCCAGAAGAAGTTATAGAAATGTCAGAGATGAATGATGATGTTGATTCTCAATCCACAATCTCCTCTTTATTACCCAAGGAAGACCCTTCATCATCAATAGGGTTGCAAATGGAATCTTCTTCCTCAAGATGCTAAAATTTTAACTTCTCTCATGATCATGGAATTTCTACTTCATCGTCTACTATACAAGTAGAAACAGAAGAAATAACACATGTTGAATAAGAAGAGGAAGATCATAGAGATTCTTCTCCAGCATTTGAAGAGGGTATCTCTACCATTGTTGATGAACTCAGAGAAACAAATATGGGTACAAAATAAGATCCACGCCCAACATTAACTAGTGCAGAAATGACTCTTGAAGAGAAAGAATTGTATATTTAATTTTTAATGAAAAATCGAGATGTATTTTCTTGGATTTATATACAAATTCAAGTGCTTGATCCTGATGTTTCCACTCATCATTTGGGTTTTCCAGAAGAACATAGAGGATTCAAGCAATCCGCAAGAAGAACACAACCAAGTTATGCTTACAAAATTAAAGCTGAAGTGGATAAGATTATCAAATCTGACTTCATCAGAGAAGTTAAATAACCCAAGTGGCTAGATAATATTTTCCTTATGAAAAAGAAGAATCTGCAGATTAGAGTTTTCATTGATTTCATAGATCTTAATTTGCATTGTCCTAAGGATGATTTTCTAGTTTTGATCCCAGAACTCTTAATTGATGCAAAAACAAGCTATAAAGAACTTTCATTCATGGATGGATATTTAGGGTATAATCAAATACTAATGGCTCTAGAAGATGAAGAATCTATAGCCTTCAGAGCCCCTCAGGATATGTTTTGCTATTGGGTAATGCCTTTTGGCTTGAAGAATGTAGACACAACATATCAACGTTCTATGAATCGTATCTTCAAACCCTTTTTAGGGAAATTTGTTGAATGTTATTTGGAAGATTTTTTGGTTAAATTCAAACAACATTCTAATCACATGGATGATTTGGAAATCATATTCCACAAACTTCGACAACGTAATTTGAAGATGAACCACTATAAATGTGCTTTTGGGGTAACCTCAGGAAAATTTCATGGCTTTGTTGTACGCCATCGTGGTATCGATGTCGATCCTGAAAAGAGAAATTCAATCCTTGGAATGTCACCTCCTCAAAATTTGAAAGAATTGAGATGACTTCAAGGACACTGGGCCTATATTCGGCATTTTATCGCCAATCTGGCTGGAAATATTTTACCTTTCACCAAATTGATGGAGAAGGGAGTCACTTACCAGTGGACTGAATAATATCAAGAAAAATTCAATGTTATCAAGAAATATATCTTGATTCCACTGGTATTAATGCCACCTGTTGAAGGAAGACCACTTATTATTTACATGATATCTTTAGAGTGATCCTTGGGTGCCTTCCTTGCCCAAAATAATGATGTTGGGAATGAAAATAGCCTTAGCTATCTCAGTCAGACTATGCTTGAAGCAGAAACCCAATATTCAAGTATTGAAAAGTTCTACCTGGTGTTAATATTTGTAGTTAATAAGTTGAGACACAACCTACAACATCATGAGGTCCAATTGGTATCTCTCAATAACTCGCTCAAATTAATCCTTAGTCATCCAATGCTTACAGGACGTCTGGAAAGGTGGGAAGTTTTTTTGCAGCAATTTGATATCCAATACTTGTCTCAAAAGGCAATAAAGGGCCAAGATATGGCTGATTTACTTGCTGAACACCCTTCAATAGAATATACATCTTCAGATAGTGAACTTCATGATGAGTAAGCCTTCTCTATTCAAGATAATCTTCAAAAATGGGAAATGTACTTTGATGGTGCTTCCAGAAGTCCAACAGGGAAGAAAATGGAATATCTTAAATTCAACAAAGTCGGGTTAGGAATTGTGATTATTCCCCTAGAAAAGGCAGTGCTACCCTATTCCTTCTTATTGTTGGGAGGCGGGACAAACAATGAGGCAGAATATCAAGCTCTCATCATAGGATTGGAGTTGGCTCTTCAGGAAAACGTGAATCAATTAAAGGTGAAAGGTGATTCAGACCTGGTATTCAAACCAGTCAATGAGGATTATGCCATCAGAAAAGAAGATTTAATCCCTTAGTATGATTACTTCAGAGTGTTAATGGTGGATTTTCCTTCGGAACCAACATTTTCTCATGTCCCGCGATCACAAAATTCACAAGATGATGCACTAACAAATATGGCCACATCTTTGACAGATCCAAATCAGGATGAGACAATCATTATTATTCCCCACTGTCATACAGTTTCACCTTATGTTCAAATTAGAACAGAGGAAATTAATGAAATTAGTCCCACTCCTAAACCATATGGTCATGTTACTTGATAGATGATACATATCGGGGAATACCTTCAAAATGGAACACTCCCACCTGACAGAGCTGAGAAAGAACAAATCTGGTGACGTGTGGTCAATATCACTCTTTATGATAGTCGAGATCACCTAGAAAACTTATCTACAAAAGGGTTTTTGATGGAATTCTCTTCAGATGCATTGATAGTGAAGATACAATGGATATCATGAAAGAAGTGCATACAAGAGTCTGCGGTGCCCACTAGTCTGGACGTGGACTATCTGATCAAATTTGAAGGCTTCGATACTTCTATCTATCAATGATACAAGATTGTGTTGATTTCACTAAGAAGTGTCATTCTTTCCAAGTACATTCCAACTTCATTCATCAACCCCTAGAGTTTCTTCACACAGCTAAATACTCATGGTCATTTTCCACATGGGGAATGGATGTAGTAGGACCTTATCCTCCGAAAACATCCAAGCAGTTTAAGTATATTCTTACTGCTACTGACTTCATTTCCAAATGGGTAGGGGAAATACCCCTCAAAGAAGTTAGTTCTAAAATCATTTTTAGCTTCATCAAGTCTAACATCATTACCAGATTTGGTGTCCCTCATACCATATTGACGGAAAATGGAACCAAATTCTGTTCATCTGGGGTAAGGAATTTGTATCAAGAATACGACATAAAATCCAACCATTCTTCTCAGCATCATGCAGCGGCCAATGGCCAAATAGAAGCCTTTAACAAGACTCTTTCAAACATACTGAAAAAGATGGTGGATAAAGATAATAATTCGTGGCCTGGTAATCTTTTTCATGATTTATGGGCTTATTGGACCACCACCCACACTGCAACGTAGTGAACTCCATATTCATTGGTGTATGGAAAAGAAGTAGTCTTGCCCATTGAGGTTCAATTACCCTTGCTTAGAGTAGAAATTTGTGATCAATCATCTATAGATGAACAATCTCAAAATCGATTGGATGAATTGAAACGATTAGACGAGAAAATATTGTGCACCTTACACCACTTGGAAGTATATCATAATCGAATAGCACGAGCTTTCAAAAACAATATTTGTCTTCGTTCATTCATTCAGGGAGAATTGGTATTGGTTCTCAGAACTGCAATGATACTGGGAAAGATGCCTCCAAAACATGAGCCAAAGTGGGAAGGACCATACTCAATACTTAAGGTCTACTCCAATTTAGCTTATTCTTTAATCTCATTGGATGTATAACTCATCGTTACTCCAACCAATGCCAGATTTATGAAGATGTATTTTGTATAATACAAATACATCACCACGGTCCATGCATATGACTTTAAACTATTTTCACTTACATCCAGCATGATGTTAAACTGTGTCGTCCAACACAATTTTAAACTATGGAAAAGCCCCTAATATGTCCCGCAAGACGTTAAAATACATAACCAACGTCTTAGCTACATGACACTAAGTTGTGTAGCACTTTTCAAACATGATGTTAAATTGTGTCGTCCTCGCTATATGATGTTAAACTATACAGCCCCTCTTTTGTCCTTACTACATGAAATTAAACTGCACAGTCCCCCTTTCGTCCAACATGGAGTTAAACTATATTGTCCCCATCATCTTCGCTACAGGATGCTAAAATGTATAGCACCCTTATTGTACAACATGACACAAAACTGTGTTCACGTCAAACATGACGTTAAACTATGTCCCTATATTTTTCATACATTACGTTAAACTGTACTGCTCATTCATCTTACATGACGAAAAATTGAACAAAGTCCCTTAATATGTCCAACATGACATTAAACTGTATTTTGTCCCAGTTACATGACACTAAAATGTGCAGCACCAATAGTCCTCAATACAAGACTTTAAACTACATAGTCACTTCATATGTACTACGTAACATTAAACTATGCATTGTTAAGGTTGTTGGTACCTCTTATTTCTCACACCGAGTATGACTCACGTGATCTTAGAGTAATCTTCAACCATAGTACCCTCTTTGGGCCGCTAACCATGTGTAAGTCCCAACACCATTTTTTTGTTATTGTCATCAAGAAAAACTTGATCACCAATTCATTCTTAAATTGAACTACGCAGACTTTGATCCTTGCCTTCTAGGTTGGGTACGTAGGAAAACTCTTGATGTTCAAGCCCAAAAATACTCTATTCATGTAGGTTCACCTCCACCTCACACGATGTTGATTCGTGAAGCCACCCCCAAAAACAATATTTTTTACATTGGTTCACCATCATCCTTACTATATGACGTTAAACTATGCGCACTTTTGTCCTGTTTGACAATAAACTACATCATTCTTTGACACCCTCCCCTAAGATGGAATCATTATTTACATTGATCTATAATCATGTTATATTCCAAAGACTATGTGCATACATGTTAATGCTCGAACCTTTAATCTTTGGTCAAACCATCATTGCACTAATGTCCCCTTTCAACCTTCACATGTATGAATTAAATCTATACAAAGGGTATTTCTAGAACTACGTATGGCTTGATTCCCATCCTTATAGGATAAGTAGGAATGTTTGAGCATCCCTCAAATCTAGCCCCAAGTCTTTGGGCGTTACCCCAAATTCCATTTTCAGTCCCTTAGCTGAAAAGTCCCCCTGTGAAAACATGAATGTGATATGAAAACCCTAGTCTTTATTCACATCAAGTTTATAACAAACACACAACTTGTATTACTCATTATGGTCTAATCTCTATTACCCTAAACTAAGATCTCCTACACTCAAGTCACACATGACGTTAAACTGTATTTCAAGATCTACGTATTGATTGATTCCCATCTTTATGGGATACATAGTGAAGTCTTGGACCTCAATTCAGGACCTAGCCACAACATGATTATGGTTAGCATTGGTATGTGTATCTCCTACATGCATTGGACAATGCCCATTTTGATGTGTCATACTCCTAACCTTAAATAATTATAGATCTTCATAACCCTTTTCTTAACTTCGTGTCACAAAATGTATGATACCTGAGAGTTCTTTTGCTTGACTATGAAGCACACGCCCTTAGGAAACCTTTCATAAACAGTCTACCTAATGGACATGTCAGCCCAAAGATACTATTATTTGACTATGCAGCCAATTCCCTTAGGTTGCCCTGCATAATTCAACCCCCTAATGGGTTTGTCAAATATTGGTAACTTAATTCTTGGGAGTAAAACCTCTTTTGTTCTTATTTTTCTTAACGACAATATGTAGGGATCCGTAAAAATAGCCATCCTTAACATATTTGTCCCATACACTTTTTCATGATCTGAAATTATTCAAGTATATCGTTTATATTTACCTTCCCAATGTTTGGGTCTGACCTTCTCATGAGTGACATTAATCCAATTCTTTGATAATCTTGATTGGAAATATCCCTCAATATTCAAGTACCTCTGTCCATACAGCAGACTATGTTTTTTGGAAAATTTGAATCTCCATAAAATTTCCCTGGCTTTTTAGTAATAGGAAAGTAAAATTTCTAAGAGTTATTCTTCCTGACCATGCAGCACGTGCCCTTAGGTGGCCTTTCATAAGTAGTTTACATAACAGACCTATCATCCAAAAGATGCTATTATTTGACTATGAATCCAATGCCCTTAGGTGGCCCTGCATAATTCAACCCCCTAACAGGTTTGTTAAATAGTGGTAACATCATTCTTGGGAAATACTTATTTTAATGCCTTTTAGCCCCTTTTTCATATCATTCCTCAGATTGAAAATTTCTTAAGTCATAATTTACATATTTTACCTCATAATATAATATGATAATATGTTTTCAGATAAATAATCAAGGAATTGAGTCAATTTTAATCCATTCGGTCAAATCTATTTTGACCTTAAACATTATCCTTTTTATGTTTGATGTGCATGACTTTAAAAGTCCCACAAAAGACAAGGGAACTCTAAATAAAAGTTAAGTCCCAGCTCACTAAACATAAATTCTGTATGATTTAGGTAATATTGAGAAATTAAATGATGCAATGTTTGTGGGGTTGTTTTTATCACCCTAGAAAAAATAAAACTATGCTTACTAGGCCCATTGGTTTAGGTGAAAATTTAAAGCAAGTAGCAAGAGAATATATACAAAAATGATTGAAGATGAAAGTTTTCTTCATTGATGCACAAATAGTTAGAAGGACATCCATAAATTGGAGTCTCTTCTCTTTTACAAGAACTACAAGATGCTATAAACATAAATCTCCACTTGATTCACTGCATCCCAAGATTCATCAGCAACGACTTAAGTTCATGAACTTGACCAGCTTCACTCTTTTCAGCTTGATGGAGTGCTTTCTTGGATTCAGTGATGTCTTTCATAACATTTGTTTGAACTCCTTACAGTGGATTATTATGTTGGGAAAGTTCACCAGTAACAGCATCTAACTGTTTCTAAAGTTTCATCTGCAGGACAACTTTCTCTTTGATCTTATGCTTCATCTCCTTCAACTTGGCAGCATGATCAGCCTCATCGCTGGACACCGCAGCTTCCAATTTGATGACATTGGTCAACAGCCCCACCCTAGTCAAGTCTTGACGGTACTTTTTCTCCTGCTCCATTCTTATGATGAACTGTTTCACCACGTCATGGATCTCTTTATATCCAAAACCGCCAAGTCCCAACATGATGAATCGGGATGACAGTCGCGGGATATTCGAAGATAGCCCTTCTAGAGACACTTCAGATATGATCTTTCATATGTTCTTCAATGCCTTGCGATGTGAAAATTGGAGTGCCTTTTGAACTTCCAGGTCTGACTCAGCATCACTGTCATAGGGGGGAATATAATCCTAGATTAATGCACTTAGAGAAGTGACATGTTCTACTCCTTCCCTCCTAACCCTTGTTATTTCACATTTTATTCTCGTTGGGGTAGAGGCTGAGGCTTCATCTCCAGACCTAACCACTGAAATTAATGGCCCTGCATATTCAATTGAAATTTTTGGTTAGTTTAAAAGGGTAAAAAAATTTGATTATGTTTTCTTGAAAATTAAGTGCAACCCCAGATATTATTATCTATTACCCAATGTTAAGTCAGTAACATGAGAAGGCTCTTCCCCGTCTTTCCTAGCTTCAACATGATTTTCAGGATGAGTTTCAGGAAGCTTTGTCCGGTTAATCTACACTTGAGCTAGTGTCTCTGCAATGGGAGGGTTGCCTATACACCCTTATGGCATTGGAAGTTCAGAAACTTGCTCAGATGGAACAACACATTTTTAACCAATCATGGTCAAAGATGTTATAAGAAGTTATTTTAACAGGATGATGGATAACACTCACATCCAAAATCTTCTAAATTACATGGTAATTTAACACGATCTAAAATGTCTTCAAAATATGCCCCAAGTATCTTCATTTCATCCAATGATGTCTCAGATTCCTGGTTAGTCTCACCAGTGGGAGCATTCTATGTATCTTCTTGGTGACCCTCATCCTACAGCCTCTGACCACGAACAACTTCTTCAGATAAAATTGCAGCGACAGTTGCAGTGGCCACAAAATGCTCTGGTGAAGGGTTTGAACCTAAAGTATCACATAATGGAAGTCAGTTGATGTTTTCATTCAACATATTATGAAGCATTGTTAATTTACCAAAAGCATGCTCTTCTCTCCTTGCAACGACAGAAGGAGTGATACTAAGAACATACGCTGGCTCTTCTTCGAGAGCAGCCAAGTCAGTATGAACTTGTGATTTTTCACCAGCACCATCTGTCATCCGCAAAGGAGGATCAATCCTCTCCCTCAAAGGGGAAATTGAGGAATCCCCTGCAATCCCAAGAAGAATGAGCACTATTTTCATGGGTTAAGACTCATGACTATCCGAAGGACATACCACTACTGATAAAACATTTATCTGTGAATTTCTTCATTCGATGTCTTTGTTTCTTCGACATTTTGGGAGTGATGACATCATCATCTCTAAATACACGAATTGGAGAATGAAGAGACATATCTAACTCCTTCTCCATGGCCTGCTAGCCTGGAGATACCTCACCCGGCTCGCGAGGAGATTCATTAGCCACAATGGTATTACCACCGGGGCTATACAATGGTGAAGGAATCTCAGCAGTTCCTTTCTTTTCTAGATGCAGGAGGAAGAAAGAAATTTCTTTGAGTAACAAATCTTTAACTAGAATCAATTTATAAAGAAAACAAGGAATGAGACTTATATCTTCAGAAGCCACAAAATCATGCAACTCTTCATCTTCGGAAGCACTAGTCCCCTCAGTGGTTCCACAATCTATCATTTACTTAACCCGCTTGGTGAAGGGAATGGAATCATTGGTGGAATATATGAGAATCTCCATCTCTCTGATGTAAGCCCATACTTCATCGGGGTTATCCTCGAAACATATATCGGTGGATGCCCAAACATTACCTATTCCAGGGTTGTGTACCCCTTTGCATAGATCCATCCAGACAGTTTTATCATCGCAATATAAACTCCGCCATGTATAGACAACCTCTGATCGTAGATATTTAGTGTTTGTACCATAAGGCTGCGAGGAGGGTCCTATAATCATAGACTTCAGCTTATTCCCATATCCTACAACTACAGATAAAGGATAATAAAATAATACTTTCTGCTCTATAAAGAAATGGTGATTAAATTTCCCCAATGAAGTAACTCACTGGGAGTCGATGGATTTGCTCTCTTGATTCTGATAGGAGGATTATATCTGGTGCGAGGATGGTTTGACACATGACGTGCCTCATCATACCCATATTGGGAATCCGGTGAGTCAGCCCTGGTTGAGGAACCTAGTGAATCAGCTCCAGGTCAGGAGGAGTCACCTTCTAGATGAAGGGTTTCTTTCTCTAAAGTTCTCTTCTTCTTCCCCACCCGACGAACTGGATGATTCAGTACCACATTAGGTTACGATGCTACCCAGTTCTCAGCATACCAGGTAGTCATGTTACTCACCTCTTTAGTAACTAGTGGGTCAAACACTGCTCCGGTCTTCTCCATAGATGTTAGCAACCATATTTTTCAAGAAACCATCAGATGCTTCTCGGACCTGACATGCACATGAGGGGATACAACAGTCCACTGAAGACACTTGAATTGGCATGAAAATATGTATGCATCATAGGCCACGCATATAATCTCTCCATCAATCCTGGTGGCCAATACACCATCTCTGCAAGACAGCATGTATGACCTCAATTCCAGGTCCGTTGTTCCATAATCAACAAACTGCCCAGTTAGAGGGTTTCTATAAGTAAAGTAATTGAATTCCTTTAACCTGCTCACCCTCGCCTTCATGTCATAGGGGTTGAGGGATAACGAAGCAACTCCAAAAAATGCCTACAATGGTGGCCTAAAAGAGCTTCCAGAAACTAGTACTCCATATCATACAGCATATGTCCTGAAATGAGTGGCGATCCATCCCCTTAAAACATTGAATGGTCCCACTATTCTCAAAGGAGACTTCCACATAAAGACATGGAGTAAGATCCTATGAATCTTCTCCAAAATGGGGGTGGCCAACCCAACCATTTTCTTCTCAGCCAACTTCAATGCAACAACGAAGGTTCCTGGCCGGACACCTCCCTTCGAATCCTTGACTGGTAGAAGATAAACACTGAGCCACAAGGCTAAGAAGCCCAGCATATGGGTCTTTTTTGGGATTCTCTGATCCACTTCGTATCCCCACTTCTCAAATTATCCTGCTGCCAAGGTCAGGCAGAATGTTCCAAAAGCACCCATCTTCTCTGTTCTGGGGTAGGTAGTAGGACGCGTACAGGTGCTCCCCTTCAACTTTTTCTTGGTATGAAACATATCCATCCACTCCTCTGGATGAATATCCTTTCTAGAATGAGTTTTGGATGTATTTTAGTTCTTGAGCTTGTAGAAAATATTCAATAACTCCCGAGCCAAAGCTGGAGTCTTCTCCGAATCATTCCAAGTCACCATGGGGGAGATGAATTAATCATACATATTGCCTAAAATTTGTTCCCCTAAGATCTTGTCGACATCCCACAATCTTATTCCTACTTTTCCATGAGTCAGATGGAAAGAATTTGTTTCTGGGCTCCAGCAGCTCATTAACTTTGGCACAAAGTCATCATTCCGATAGACATATGTCTTCCCTACCTAGATGGATTCATATATTGCAGCTCCTTTCAAATCCTCGACAAACTCTACATAGGTTTGTCACACCCAATATTCTCACATCCAAGTTGGCTTCACACCTTCTCCAGGATGGAAGTGCCGACTCTTCTTCCAGCATTTGGATTGATCTATCTGAGAATTTTGGAAGATTGAAGGATAAAAATGTGGTTGCATCTCAGTCTTGTGAAGATTCAGATCTGGGGCACAAGTTCTATGATGAATTATGTAGGCCTTCTCCATTGTTCTAGTATTAACAAATTATCCTCCAATTGAGATATTTGCTGAAGAAAAATTGGTGTAAGTTTGAAACCAAGAATGTAGGAGATAGTTCTTTGGCTCTGGAATGTTGACTTCTTGCAGATGACCATGCCCATACAAAGGCAGGTAGATGCTTTGGGGGAAATTAAGATGATATTTCTTCAAGTATATTGATAGATCTGGGAGAGTGTTGTTGCAAACATTATAGTAATCATGGAAAACAATGTTCATCATGTCATCAATTCGCTTGCTAGCCAGTTCACCAGTCATTCCAATTCTTCTGGGAGCCATTTAATCTGTACAAATGTTGAATAATTAACTCTTAAGTAATTTTATTTTTCATAAAAATTGTGAAGAAAAGTGAAAAAATGTCTAATACATTAAGGTGTGCATGTCCAATGTTGGCGCGCAAGTGTAACTGTGTCGCGCAAGTTTTGGTGCGCAGGTATCACAACGCAAGTCCAAATACCTCTACAGAAGCGTGACATGAACAGAAAGAATGAACAACCAAAATAAAGTCACTTGCACAACGAGAGAAACCTACAGAGAGAGAACTCATAAGCGTTCAATGTTGGGTGCTTTTCATGAGAATGAGGCGCATATTTATAGTCCAGGCCACACCCCTGTGCACCGAAGCCTGCACGCCTCTCACCTGCACGTTCAAAACTTGTTTTTCATCGTTCCGTGGATATTTTCCTTTACCTCAGAGTAAAATCCTCCTTTCTCTTTTCATATCCAACTCTAAGGGGGGACTTTTTTTGATACTCCTTTCCATCACAAATTCTAAATGACTAAAAAAGGGGAATACCTTATCATAAAGAGATTCATCATTTGAAGAAAAATCAAAAATTGACAAAGGCATGAACAAGAAATTTTTTAAGAATGGGCCACACAAGTTTCATCATGGTCACGCAAGTATACTTGCGCGCTACATATTGGGTACGCAGGTGACTTGTGCACCCTATTTGATTTTCTCCCAAAGAATTCAGTAGCCTATAAATACCCTTTGTGGGCCCCCCATTTCGAGAACGGAAAAATCTAAAAGTCGGATTTAAGGTCTCAGCACCATAGTCTCTGCATGAAGTCTTATAATCACTTATAAGGTAATTTTTTAACTATAAGGAAGATCTAAAGAGGGGGAATAAGGCCTAAGTGTTAGAATTCATCAACACTTGTGCGCCTAAGTGTCCAAACCTTAAGGGAAAATGGTCACACTTGCGTGCCGCCTTCTCCCTTCAACAAAACATGTGCACCATTCTTTTGGAAGCCTTTAGGGATAATACAAAGGGAATAAGCCAAGCCACACCCATTTATTACCCTATGGGTTTACCGTCACGCATGTATACATGTGTCGCGTAAGTATACTTGCATGACCAGGACTTGCGCACCCAAACCAGACTTGCGCGCCTACCTCTTTTTGGGTGCCCCTCTTGTCTATTCAACTCATTTCTTCAAATCCACCTCTCCTCTTCAAGATTTAGCCTTCAAAAACCTCTTCAAAGTCATTTATGACATTGTTCCTTTGTTGTCTTCCTTATCTGAAAGGAATTTTGTGGAACATCTCTCAAATCCTAGTGATTTACATATATTTGTGTTAATAAGGTTAGAGATTTCCTCCATTCAACCTCATCCTATAAGATGAGAAGATATTTAATCTGGGTATCCTCCTTAGTAGTAATCCCCAAGACTTAAATTCTTTTGATATGAGACTCCTTTTCAGGGGTAAGCCCCAGATCAAAAGTCTCCTAAACTGGGACTCCTTTTCAAGAATAATCCCCAGATCATAAGTTCCCCTAACTTTGGCCTCCTTTTTAGGAGTAAGACCTGGTCATAATTTTCCTTAACTTGGGAATCCTTTTCAAGAGTAAGCCCCAAGTTTTCAAATATGGGCCTCCTTCTTAGGAGTAATCCCCAGTTCTTAAGTCCCATTAATCGGGGCCTCCTTCTCAAGAATAATCCCCAGTCTTAATTTATTTTTTATTTGTTCTTTCTTCACAGGAATAAAACCCAATCACAAGTTCCCTCCTAATTTGGGCATCTTCCTCAGGAGTAATCCCCAAGTTAGAGTATCCAAATCACCCTATAGAACATATACATTTATGAACCTTGTTCATGGGCTTCTTCTCTGAAGTAATTCCTAATCTTTATCTATTTAAGAAATCATACGTACATAAGCCCATATCATTCCTTGTGACCACATATTTCATGGCACAAATCGTCAGGTTTACTGATACCTCTTATTTCTCACACCGAGCATGACTCACATGAGCTTGTAGTGTAAAAGTAACCACAAAACATCTCTTTGGTCCGTTAATAATACATAATCCCCCACAATTATTAATCAAACTATGTGGACTTTGATCTCTACCTTAAAAGTAGAGTACGTAGGAAGCCTTTCTAAAGGTTCAAGCCTATCACCCATTAATTCTCATTTGTCCCATATGACGTTAAACTATATCTTAATTCCTGAACTATGCGGGTTCTGATTACTTTTATAAAAAATGATACATAGGTATCCCATCTGTGGTTATGATCCCAAATCTAAAATAATCCATGTCCTTCTGAATGAAAATAAAATTCAAGTGCCCCATTGAGTGGATTTAAAACCAGTATGATCATCATAATGACCAAAAGATTTCAATATAATGTGTTGAAGGATACCATTGACTTAGAATCTCTAACAAATACAGATGATTCTATATTGATTAAGAACCTCAAATACATATATAATATTCTCTAAATCTCATACATATCAATCATTGATTTTCAGATTTAAAGTAAAGCTCATTTTCATACTTTGTAATTTAATAAGGATTCACGAACATAAATTAAATATATAAAGAGAGTCTTGGAGTAGACAATAATTCCCCCCAAAATGTGTGATGAGTACAACCTCCCATACTCTCAACCAATTCAAATTCTTAAGCCTCATCGGTCCACAACTAATGAGCACCTACCTTTGGAAAGTAGGTCCAAATGGATATATAATCATTGGATGTTTCCGGTTCTATGAATAAACACGTTAGAAACCGATTGGAATGTTTGAACCTTAAACAAACAAGGTCATCCCCATTTCTCGAAGAAACAGTTGTGTTTCCACACCTCTACCATGGTTGATGTTGTTATTAAATTTGAGTAGGTTTGTTGGATGTGGGAAAGAATTTGCGTCTCCCCTTTCACCATCTTCATGGTTTGTATGGTAACATCACTGGTTATAAAGGGGGTATATTCTCATTCCATGGATGGAGAAATTATGTGTTACTGGTAATGTCATCCATTTCTTATTAGTATATATTTACAGTTCTCAGGTGTTGGGATAGAGATATGGTTCTTCCCCCTATTTTTTGGTGGGATATACTAATTAGTTTCTCTGAAATCTATCAGGTTATGTAGTCAATATTTGTAGAAATAGTTAGGTGTGTGCACCTGCTAGTGGGTTGGATTAATATTTAACTAGAATGCTTTTTGGATGTGGGTATTTGATTTCTCCTACTCATGGTTCTCCACCAAATTTGATGGGTAGGTTTTCTTGGATCATGTAGGTGTTTATGAATACTAATTTGTTTCTTAAATATTTGGTATGTAAATTTCTATCGAGGGAACATATGTGTATCCATAATATATGCAATTATTTGAATTCCCCTATAAGGAAATCATTCATTATAGATTCTTGGGGATCTAGGCCGGACTCCATAGGGTGGTGGCCTAATTAGGTTGAGGGTTTGAATTTGCATAGTGTTGGAAATTCCAGATACAGATATAAACCCAATTGAGGGACACCTATGTCTTCTATGAAGGTTTTAATGTGACATATTGAATATCCTCCTTGTAATAAGTTAGAATCTAATTGTATTGTTCGGGGTATAGGCCCCCAATACCATTTGACATTAAAACTATTTTCATCTACTTTTGGGCCATTATCTATCACTGAGTGGACAATTGGTGGGTCTTCATGAGAAGAAGGTATTGTTGATTATCCTATAGGATTAGGACTGTATAATTTATGTGGTACTCCAAAACCAGTGCATTTATGGCCCAGAGTTAATGATGTTGGGTTGGTGGTAGTTTACTCTATTTATATGAGGACCCAACTTATGCAATAGCCTATTCCTAAGATTGTGATAGTAGGAAGATGCAAATGGGTTGAAGTTATTTCCTGTAGAAAGAGCATGAAATATATGTGAAAAATACAAATAATAAAACCCTATAAAATAATAATCTCATTAAATGAAAATTTGTGAAAATGGATTGTTTTGGATCCATTTTTACCCAATTTTATCATGGAAATGTTGAAAAGGGTCCTAAAACAAGGGAGGAACTTTCATTTTGGTTATGGATACATGTTGGGTTCAACATTTAATGTTTCCAACAAAAATTAAATTCCATACTTGGTTGTTGATTTTGTGGGTTTGAATATTGAACATTCATTCACAGTAGATTCACCATTTTGAAATAGATTTAAATGGGTTTTTTGCAGCTAAAAATCCCAATAGTTGTCTAATTTTTACATGTTTCATAGACCTAGTTTTCAAATGTTGGAATTTATTGAGATATTTTCCAACTATTAGGTTATAATATTATTCAAGAGTATGGGATGTAAATCTCATCACATCATATTTTGGGATAATTATTTCTTACTCTAGGCACCTCTTAATTATTTAAATCATATTAATCAATCCTTTCTTAAGTCTAAAATATACCATAGGGTTCCCTTCAGTTAAAAATAAATTTTTAGCATGTATGAATAGTATAATCATCTATATTTATATGATGTTATTTTTCTACAGAGATATCAATATGTATATGAGGTTCCCTATTTATGGTATGATTTTTTATTCAGATTATAGATTCTTATGTCATTTATTATTATGATACATATTTTTTTCCATGAATTCAGGCACCTAGGAATCTATCATAGTCAAAGTAAAAATGTGTTATTTATATTTTATGATCAAAACAATGAGATGGGATTCCTACATATCCATGTGAGATGTACTAGAACCTGTGTATTGAGGTTCCACTTAACGATACACATTATACCATTCAAAGTCATGTGATAAGAACCAAATTGTGCAGTTTAACATCATGTGACATGGATATCTAGGTGAAACATTCATAGTCAAGGATTGGTGTGGTAATTATACTGAAGCATCCTAAGCATCCTATAAGAGATATTTAATTGAGGTATGGATATGGATCTAACTGGGATTTATTTCATTGCGGAAATCAGGGTCAATTTGTAGTTTTTTGTTTAGACCTCATGGTGGATTCCTATGTTTCGTGTTTTTATAAGAATCAAATTGCATGTAATTTTTTTGTTGAGGACCCATTCATATACATGCCCACTTATGGGTTGTCTCATATGGGGTAGGTTAATTTGAGATTGATACATTAATTTAAGGAATCACTCCTAAGGAGTCCCTTAGTAGTTTATATTGTATGTGATATTTCCCTTTGAGATAGTAATAACATGATTGGGGCATATAAAAAATAAGAATCCCATTGGTAAATAAAGATGGGGATATAGAAATGTAATCTTCTTATGAGACATTTGTTTGATCATGTGAACATAATGATTGTAAATATCCACTAAGTCCACATAATTCATGATTTTTGTGAGAAACAAATAGAAGTCAAAGAAATGATAAACCACAGAATCTCCTTCATCCACTAGTGGATGATGTTGGGGAAATGGGAGAGAGAAATTGTATTTTTGTTCAATTATTATCTATGGTTTTTGAAACCCGATTCGGGACATACACTCCTATGCGGGTACAACCTACGGGAAACAACATGGTCACACTATAGGACAAATTCCATATTCCCAGTTCCGGATAAGATGGGAGGATAGGGATCTAACCCTTTTCAAATGGAAAGGAAATAGTTCCCTCCCCACCCTCTAAAACATGAGGTCCTTAGTTTCATAGTTGATAAGGGAATGATGTGGCCCTAGACATCATGTATGTTCCCAAGAGGTCAATGGGATATCCCCTAATTATGGTATCATTATTACTATGGGTATTTGGAATTCTAAGAACCCTGATGATCCTCCCTATTTTATATGAAATTTTGGGAAAAAACATATCGATAGAATGAAAAATTGAATGGGGGAAACAGTGGTGTGTCTTTCACCATTATCATAAAAATTTGCAGTCTTGGATGAACATTTTAGTTTTTACCCCATATATGGTAGTACCTAGGAAGTAGGATCAAACAATTGGTGTACTGAAACATGGGTCTAATGGATGGATCATGCAGGCTATGTCATGGTGGGAAGATTATCGATCTCACAGGTGAGGGCTGGGAGAGCTAAATATGTATCATCTAGGGTAGGCATGGGTGGACTAGATTTTTTTCACATAGAGTAGACCTACGCGATATAGATGAATTCTTAACCATTGATAACTTGGGAAATAACACATGGGTGAGGACTTTCCCTACGATTCAATAGTTTCCTCATGTGTCTATGGAAGCATCTCGTGCATGTCCTATGTTTTGGAGGTGATCTTCATACTATTTCATTTCAATTAGGGGGAGTGTGTCCTTATGTAGGTTTCTTTTGTTTCCCAACCATGATAAACCAAAATCATTCTATATCTCTTAATTAAATCTTCTCTTTGGTTTCAGAGAGCTACATGTGTGGTTATGAGCGCGTGGGTGGTGGAAGAGAGTGAGTAGAGAAACAGAGCATCTTATGAACTTCCATTCATTTCAAATGAGGATCCATGGCATCCAATTTATATGAAATTTCAGGTTAGTAGAAATAGGAGGCATCTCATGAAGGTATGTCACACATTTTTTGGTTCATTTGATTCAATCTAGTCCTCACTTAGTTATGTCCTTTAAAAATGTCCTAGTAACCCATATCATGGTCTTTCAAGGTGACACTGGCTTGCAGGATGGACCTCGATGGTGATCATGGTGCACATATTGGACCAACATTATGATGCTTTATATGTATTTTCCAATTCACCTTGTAAAATGCATATGATCCTTAAAGTCCATCAAATGTCCTTTTTCATAGTAATTCTTCTTTAATATTTCTCCTTCTAACAAGAAAAAAGTGAGTTCCAACAACATGGATCACTATTGTGACCCATTTTTTGTTAACATCCGTAATATATAAAGAATATATTATATTTTTTAGCATGACATAATTTCCATACCCAGTGATTTTTTCATCTTCTACATTGAATTTCTCCCCCTTGTAGTGGGTCTCCTTTTGAAATAAAATTTATATCATTGTACCAAAAAACACCAATGTACAATTACCAAATCTTCTACAGTACCATCATTGACCCCAAAATCATGATATTCTTTTATTTTATATACATGAGACATATAATTTCAAGAATAATTTTATTGAGTTATATCTACCACCTATTGGTATCCTTTTTGGGAACCACTACTTATTTAACATTTACTATACATAATTGACCGAATGATTGGATCTTATCTGTTTTCCATAATCTATAATTTTATATAATTTTTATGTAATGGTGAACATTTTTTTTATTAATATTCCAAATAAATATTACAATGAGATATGGATGGTAATTTTTTTATGATGACTACAATGGAAGGATCATTGCCTAATTTAATGATCTTATTTTATTATAATGGATGTCATTTTTATTAGAATCCTCCAAAAAGTGCTATGTGGATGCCAAAAATGATTTCTATGATTGTGAAGACATAAGATAAGTCTTTTAAAGGCTGGAAAATTTTGTTTTCAATTCAATTAATCTCATACTAGGGGAATTCATTTAATATTCAATAAATTTCATTCTATATTCACATTCATTCCTCATTTTCTCACCACAACATCAATAAATCCATCCTTTTGATGTGACAATGAGTCATGGTAATTGATCATCATGGATATGATATCTAATGGAGAATACATGAAATTCATTGAAATTTAATAAATTTTTTATATTTTATTGAAGGATTCAATATTAATAATCTAAAATAATTCATTCAAAAAAATTATTAAAATTCTTCAATCATTTTAGGATATTTTTAAAATTAAAGATATATAGTTTTATCAATTTAATTCAAAATAATGTTAGATTGTGACACATTCCAACCATTTTGACCAATTCCTCTTCAATAGAATTAACATCTTCATACATTTTTAACTTTTCTTTCTCAAGGCCCAAAAAAATAACAATAAAATATACCACTTCTTCATGAACCTTATTTAGATGTTCATTATGTTCTCAATGAGAATTAGTAGGTGAAATATCATTATAACTTATTCAATTAGATTTGTTAGAAGAATCGTAACCAAATGATCAATTACAACTTATACCAAATTATCCCATTTAGTGGTATTTATTAATCTACAATTTTATTTTTCGTTAACTTCCTTACTACTATACTATTTTAATTCTTATGATTTTTTGAATAACTCTCTATATTTCTATCCATAGGACTATCATTATTTTTCCCTCTATGAGGTAACTCAAACACATCAAAAAATATTCCCTTCCTAGAAGATGTTAAAAATATTCAATTAATCTGTAGGATCACTAGAGGGATATGATTTTATTTATATTTTAAAGACTTATTATATACTCCCATTACTCATTTTATTTAAAATGTGCATAATTTGTGTGAAATATTAATGTTTTAATACTAAGTATAATTTTTGAGTATTTTTATAAGTAGTCCAATTGAGTCAGTTTAATTTTTTTTTATAAATCTCAACCTAATAATTTAAATTGCGTGGTTATTGTTTTTTAGTATTCATTATTAAATTTCTCACATATCCTTAGAAGGAATCATGGTCCAATTCTGCCATTTGAAGTCTCATATGGTCAACACAAGAAGCCGCAAAGAATTTGGGATGAAACTAGACCATCTATGATAATTGAGTTACTTTTCTAAATACTAAATCCCAAATTTTATGAAACCCCACCATATTTTTGATATTATCCAAAGGAATCGTGGATAAAAATTTGAAGGTCCAACTACAAGAAAAAGGGGCCCAACAAATTCCTTGAAGTCCATCCCACCATTCTAGCCGGGAATTAAATTCTGGACACTATTCATGACATATCGAATGATGTAATCAACAAATAGAGATGAAATTTTGCATTGTGAAAGAGGATATATAGGCTGCCGATATTGATGAATACATCATTCGGTTATGAATGCATATTCCTATTCAAAAACCCTTTCAAAGTTTGGACTTCAAAAAGACTGGATTGAAATGGACAGATTACAATTGTTTAATCAACCGACCATAACTTTGGCTCCATAGTTTAAAATTCTTCCAAATGTTAAGATTAGTCGGACAAAATTAGTATTTACAACATTGAAGAAGGATATATCTCTAGATTCTGCTCTCTGGATGTCCAAATCGTCGAGCCAAGTGGAGGGACAGATTGGGAATGCAAATAGTCCACTTCCTTGGGCTATAAATACATCCCCCTCATATCCTTCAAAGGGGTTGGAATTTCAGAAGAGATGAGAATCAATTGGCATGACCAAAGCCTTTCCAAGGGCTTGGGAGGACCTTCCACACTCATGTTTTCACTTCAGATACCCTTCCTCCTCTCTTTGTTTCCTTTCACTTTTGTGTTGTTCTTCGTTTGTAATATTGTATGTTTTTGTTTTGTAATTCTGTTTTAATGCAAGTTTCTTCTTCAATGTATCTTATTATAATCCAAATTATTTATTTTGAAATTAATGTTCTTAAAATATTGTAAATATAGTTGAATCCCCTTCCCTTCTTTTCCTTCCTCATTCAGTCGTAAGTCTGTTTTTTTAATTCTCATCATTGTTCGTGTGTGTGTGTTCGACGTACCACTATTTCCTTATCCCTTTTGTTTTCTTATCTTTTTAATTCATAATCATAAATATATAAAACAGATTAATACTAATATCAATGGATTTGTAAATATATTATTGGGGTGAGTCAAAATTTAGGGATGTTAAGTGATTGAGGGTATTTTCTCGATGAATATTCTTTAATTTAACACTGTGTATGTTGGACTTAACATGTCATGGATTAATGAATTGTTTTGTTTAACATGTGGTTTCCATGGACTATTAGAACCATAAATACACTACCATAAAAAATATATGATTGATATTATAACCCTAAGTTAAGTTATGTCTTGGATTAAAGCCTTAACACTTAGTAATTCCAATCAACATTATCTTGCGAAGTGGGTGTTAAATTAACTGCAATATAAAGCAGAGCTCCAGGATATCACAAGCTTAACTCCCTAAAAATGAACTCAGCCCAATATTTATCATATTTTTAAATAAAACACCTATCATTAATCACTTCAGTTAAGCTCTACAAACAAACCCCCCAATCAAAAAAACAATCAACTAAAAACAATCGACTATTAAAAAAAAGGATCATTGCTGAGGTTTCGACCCGAGTGCTGCTATACACATTTACAGAGAACCGGAACCTTGACCGGTCGATAGATAAAAATCGGCCACTCATTTAAAATGGCACCATTTTCGGGGATGGTGCTTTAAGTAGTCATTAGTTTCTGGTTATTGTAATAAAACAAAAAAACAAAATTTTAAAAAAATATTTAAAAAAACACAAAGAAAAACCCGTCTTCTCAAACAAATCGTAAAATGAAAAAAAACCCATCTTCTTTTTCCTTCCAACATCTCAATGAATGCCCCATAGCCTCCCAATCAATCCCTCAGATTTTTTTGATCCTGAAATTGAGTGAACACTTCACAAACTTAGGAGGAACATTATAGATAATCAACTCATTCAAGAACCAGTCCTTGTCCAACCAGTTGAATTAGATGTAGCTAATCCTAGGGAACAAACAATTAATGAACTTACTACCCCTGATATGAATTACCAACCTCTTGGTATTCAATATCCAAACATATAGGATGATTTTGAACTCAAATCAGGTTTGATTCATCTTCTCCCTCATTTCCACAGGCTATCTGGGGAGGATCCACATCTTCATCTTAAAGAGTTCCAAGTTGTGTGCTCTACCATGAAGCCTCAAGGGGATTCTGAGGAATAAATCAAACTCTGAGCATTCCATTTCTCCCTATCTGACACTGCTAATTCATGGCTTTACTACCTACCACCTAGTTCTATAACCACATGGAATGACATGAAGCAACTCTTCTTAGAGAAATTCTTTCATGCTTCTCGTACTGCTTCTATCCGAAAGGAAATAAGTGGTATCCGTCAGTTCCCAAGTGAATAAATCCATTAGTACTAGGAGAGGATCAAAAATCTTGTTGAAACCTACCCAAACTAATAAATCCCTGACCAACTCTTGATTCAATACTTCTATGAGGGGTTATTGTCTATGAAGAGAACTCTCATTAATGCCGAAAGTGGCAGTTCTTTTGTTTAAAAAACTCTTGCAGTTGCAAGAGATCTCATAAATAACATGGCCATAAACACACAACAATTCCATACTCGAGCACATTTTCAAGTCAAACAAGCCCAATATAATCAATCAAATGAGCTGAACAAGATGATGAAGTGGATGAGTGAACTTACAGGTCTTGTGCGACAACTAGTTGTGGCTACCAAATCCCCAACCTCATCTTCTCCGCAATCAATGTTTCATGGACCTCTCAAAAACTATGAAATATGCATCTATTCATCTCATCCAACTTACACATGTCCAAAAATTCAATAGGATCAATCAAATTGATCTAGACCAATAGTGCTCAATGCAGCATATGCTCAGCAGAACACCAACCATCAACTATCAGACCAGTTTGTTAGAAACTTCAACCAACCTCAAATTTAGCCCTTATATTCTTCCTATAACCAAGGCCTTAGGTATGTTAATCCCATATCACATCCCCCTCAATTTACTCCTCAAAACCCAAAATAGTTTCATCATTGTCAAGGTGTTGGTAACTTCTAACAACCATATCCTTATATTCCTCAACCTCAAAGGAACAGTCCTTATGACAACCCTGCTTTTATTACAACTTAAACATGCTTTATTACATAAAACTTCACTTGATACAACAAAGAAGATCGAGAGGTTTAGTGTATTTGGGGCTTAGGATCATTACATAAAAACTTTAAACTTGAAATACAACATCCTTATTGAAAACTTCCTTTACATGACCACTACATTCCTTCGTACTTAGCATTGCATGGGATAACCTGAGGACATGCATAAGAAAAGGGTGAGCTATAAAGCCCAGTAAGGGAGTACATAATGAATAACATGAGGAGTACAATACATGTTAGGCAATAGGCATATCAATAGAGCATAATAGAGACATGAACATAAAGGCATGATAAAGCATGATAATCATAACATGGAAATGTGGCAACAACACTTAACATTGAATTAGCATGAGCCAAGACTCATTGCACATGGAGCATGAGTAAACCCTCATTGCACTTGAAGCACGAGTAAACCCTCGTTGCACTTGAATTAGAATGAGTCAACACTCATTGCACATGACGTATCATGATACTTTACTTTACCCAATGCATTGGAGCGCTATAAAGGGCGCACCCTTCTTAAACATTTCATTCCATGCATAAGTGTGCCACATGGATCATAAAACATGGATTCATAAAACATAATCATTTCTTCCACGATAAAGGAATGTGGAATTCATACGTGAAACTTTACAATCAATATGTAAATGTGCATAAAGGTGAATACCCTTGATGGAGAAATGGGCAAGGGATTCACTACACAATGATATTGGCTTAGAAAATCGGTGTGATTTCGGCAGCGTAACGGCATGACATAAGAATTCATAAAAAGGGCTGATGAGAGAGAAAGGGGTTCCTCATCATATTTACATGTAATTGAAAGTAATAAGGTCATATATATATACATGTCCCAACAATTGAAAAGGAATTTAGATTCATGATACAAAAGTACTGCTTGAATATAAAAGAGGAGAAAAAGGTTCCTTTTAAGAATTTCGGCATAGTAACGGGTGTACATGGGAGGCATTTAATGAGAGAGAAAGGGGTCTCCCATCATTCAAACAATAAGAGGGAAGTATGGGAGAGGTGCGAAACCATACCCCAACATTCATAAATGAAATTAAAAGGGCAATACAACTTAAAGAAAATTGACAAAAATGAGAAAGGAAGAAAAACCCTTACTTGGAAGTGTGCTTCCAAAGGCTAGAGAGAGGCTTGTGAGAGGCTTCTTGGGAGATTGGGGCACCTTGAGAGGATTCTAGAGAGATTAGGGCAGAGTTTGGACGAACTTAAAGGGCTTTGGGTGAGGAGGAAGTGGGAGCATGGGTGGGTTTATATAGGAAAGGTGAGAGAATTCTTTATTATTTAGGTTTGGGACCCCATATATTAAAATAATCCAAACCACAAACCATACCATGGTATTTGCCCATGGTTTCTGGAAAAGGAAAGAGGAAAACAATATTTTACAAGTCCAAGGTCCGAACGTATTAAAAAATTAGGGTTGCTTATGTGGAGGTGAGTCACACTCCCATGGAAATTAATTTAAAAGGCAAAGTGTTGAATAAGTCTTGAGGGCTCCATTAATGCTTTGAAAAGTGAGTCAAACAAACCCAAAACCTCATTATTTTAATGATAAAACACATATTGGCCGAACATAAGGATTATGGTATTTTATTACATCACCATTGGGTCATTATGATGTCATAAAACACATTATATATTTAAATGGTATTTAATTTTTACCCAAAAATTTGACTGTCTCAGAAAATTATGAAAAATTCACCGTTGGATAATTTCGACGTCCTGATTCCAAAAATAATATTTATTTTATCTAAATAATTTTCTAAATATGTGAATTTTCACTTTTAAAATAAAAACCGACATTTATAAAAAATTCACGGGTTTTGACAGAAATGGCTTTCAAACCTTAATAAAAATTTTAATTGCATTCATAAAATTATAAGATCATTTATATTTAATAAAAATTAATTTAATATTAATAATAATATTTTATTAAAATATTATTTAATTCAAAAATCCTTTAATTTAATAAAATATAATTCTTAATTAAATAATAACTAAAAACATCATTTGTACTTTAAAAACTAATTACAATGCATCAAAAATGACTAGAAATTATATTCATTATTATATACAAAAATAATGTACATGAACATGGTGCAACTTATTTGTTACATAACCCCTTAAAATAGCCGCATAAGACCTAAGGGTAAGGTGTGTGATGGTGACAGACTCTTGGGGTTGCTCGGATAACATTGCTCGAGTGGTAATCTATATCAACTTCAATTTTTCCCGTAGATGATCACGTTCGAGCTTGACTTGATGAATCTCAGCTTGGGCTTGGTCAAGGGCAAAGCCCAAAGACGCCACCTCCTTTCCGAGCTCCGACAAATGGGCTTCGTAAGGGGCAATTCTACTGGATGAGGCCATCGCTTCCTTTGTCTGGGTAGAAAATTGGTTCGTTAAAGCCTTATATTTAGACTACCCAGATGATCACTGTTCAACGGCTATAAAAGTAACGGTCACAAATCTTAACGTAAAACATAAAGAAGTTGACATCTTATAAAAACATTTTTCATAAAGAAACATTTAACTGGATCAAGAGGGATTTTCCATTAATGAAATTTTGGGTCGTTACAACATTCCCCCCTTAAGAAATTTCGCCCTCGAAATTTTCCTTTTCCCACACTAAAACAAATGTGGGTAACTTAGCTTCATCATATCCTCCGACTCCCAAGTTACTTCTTCAAACTTGTGGTTTCTCCACAACACCTTGACGAGGGGCATTGTCTTATTTCGTAGAACTTTTTCTCTACGATCCAAGATCTTCACTGGTTGCTCCTCATAAGAAAGATCGTCTTCTAATTGTACCACCTCAGAAGAGAGTAAATGTGAAGGGTCTGGTATGTACTTCCTTAAGAGGGATACATGGAAGACATCATGCACCTTGTCCATAGTAGGTGGAAGTGCTAGTCGATAGGCCACAGCCCCAACACGATCAAGAATCTCGAAGGGGCCGATGTACCTTGGACTTAACTTCCCTTTCTTTCCAAACCTCATGACCTTCTTCCACGGAGATATGCGTAAAAACACCATGTATTCGACTTTAAACTCAAGGTCTCGTCGACGATTATCTGCATAACTCTTCTGTCGACTTTGGGCTGCCTTGATATGCTGCTGAATGGTTTTCACCTTCTCCACCATTTCTTCGACCATTTCTGGTCCAAGCAGCTTACGTTCACCGACCTCATCCCAACATGCCGGTGTTCTGCACCTTTTCCCATATAGGGCTTCATATGGTGCCATTTGGATGCTCGAGTGGAAACTATTATTATAAGAGAACTCAACTAGAGGAAGATGTTGATCCCATCCTCCTTTAAAGTCCATTGAGCACGCTCTCAACATATCCTCAAGTGTTTGGATAGTCCGCTCGGATTGGCCATCAGTTTGAGGATGATAGGCCGTACTGAAGTTCAGTTCAGTATTCAGAGCATGTTGAAGACTCTTCCAAAACTTAGAGGTAAATCTTGGATCTCGGTCCGACACAATAGATAGTGGTACTCCATGCAACCGTACCACTTCCCTGATATATATCCGTGCCAGTTGATCCAAAGAGAAATCCTCTCGAATAGCAATGAAGTGTGCAGTCTTTGTAAGACGATCCACAATAACCCAGATTGCATTGTTGCTTTTGGATGTCCTTGGAAGTCCAGTGACGAAGTCCATGGTGATGTTCTCCCATTTCCATTCTGGTATGGGCAATGGTTGCATCATCCCCTTAGACTTCTGCCTCTCTACCTTCACTTGCTGACACACCAGGCACTTTGATGTATATTCGGCGATCTCCTTCTTCATATTATCCCACCAAACGTTTTCTCGGAGATCTCGATACATCTTTGTGCTCCCTGGGTGAATAGAGAAATTTGAACTATGTGCATCATCCAAAAGTTCCTTCTTCAGCTCCGAACTTGATGGGACACACAGTCTTTTCCCAAACCGCACAATTCCTTCTTCATTAACATTATACTCTGAGGATTTTCCCTTTTTGATAGCTTCCACTTTTTCTTGGATTCTCGCATCATCCTTTTGAGCATCCTTTAACCTTTCCAAAAGAGATGGTTGAGCAATCATTTGTGAAAGGATTGATGATGTTCCCTTCTTTATGATTCCCACGTCCATCTTCATCAAGTCTAAGAAGATTGGATCCTTCTCAATTCTCATCATTGATAGAATTGCTGGATCCTTTCTACTTAGGGCATCCGCCACCTTGTTCGCCTTCCCAGGGTGGTAATGTATTGAACAGTCATAATACTTTATGAGCTCTATCCATCTTCTCTGGCTCATATTAAGCTCTTTCTGTGTGAATATATATTTAAGACTCTTGTGGTCAGTATATATCTCACATTTCTTTCCATAGAGATAATGCCGCCAGATTTTCAAGGCAAAGATCACCGCCGCCAACTCTAGATCATGCGTTGGATAGTTTCGCTCATGGATTTTCAACTCTCTTGAGGCATAGGATATCACTTTATCATTCTGCATCAGCACACATCCTAAGCCCTTCTTCGAAGCATCACTGAATACCACAAAAAGCTCCCCACTTGTGGGTAAAGTGAGCACAGGTGCAGTGATAAGCCTCCTTTTCAACTCCTTGAAGCTTTCTTCGCATTCATCACTCCAAGAAAACTTTACTCCCTTTCGAGTTAGCTTGGTAAGAGGGTTGGACAATCGTGAGAAGTTTCTCACAAATCGTCGATAATATCCAGCTAACCCCAAGAAGCTACGGATATCAGTTACCGATGTTGGCCTCGGCCATCCCTCAATTGCATCTGTTTTGGAGGGGTCCACAGATATCCCATTTCTTGTGATGATATGGCCCAAGAATGAGACCTCCTTCAACCAAAACTCACACTTTCTGTACTTGGCATAGAGCTTCTCCTTGCGCAAAGTCTCCAGTACAGTTCTTAAATTCTCCTCATGGTCCTCCTTGGTTTTGGAGTATATTAGAATATCATCTATAAAGACTACCACAAATTTACCTGGTAATCTCTAATGACTCTATTCATCAAGTCCATGAATATTGCTGGAGCATTGGTCAGTCCAAAAGGCATTACTATGAATTCATAGTGCCCGTACCTTGTACGAAAAGCAGTCTTGGGGATATCTTCCTTCTTCACCCTTACTTGATAATATCCCGACCGCAAGTCGACCTTGGAGAAGTATTGTGCTCCACGCAGCTGATCAAACAAGTCATCGATTCTTGGGAGAGGATACTTGTTCTTTATCGTGATTTTGTTAAGTTCAAGATAATCGATGCAAAGCCGCATTGACCCATCCTTCTTCTTGACGAAGAGGACTGGTGCACCCCATGGTGATGCACTTGGGCGTATAAACCCTTTATCCAGATTCTCCTGTAGTTGTTTCTTCAGTTCTTCAAGCTCAACCACGACCATCCTATATGGAGTCTTGGATATTGGTAGCGCCCCAGGTATACGTTCAATTGAGAACTCAACATCTCTTCTTGGAGGAAGATCAGGAAGTTCCTCGGGAAATACTTTAGTGAATTCCCTCACAATAGGCATTTCTTCAAGGGTGGTTTCTTCCTTGGACTCAATCATCTGAGCCAGATATGCGTGCTCATAAGGCAGTAATATCCATGCTTGAGATGATGGAGCTAAAGGAGATTCATATTCCTCCTGACACTTGTAAATAATCGGGGGTCGATTCTCCATATAGAGTGTGATTTCCCTCTCCCGACAATTTATGTTGGCTCTATATAAGGAAAGCCAATCCATGCCAAGAATTGCATCAAATTCCACCAAAGGGAGTATGACGAGGTTCGCCAGGAAATTCAATCCACAGATTATAACAGGGGAGGATTTATACTCATGGGATGCAATGATTGCCCCATTTTCCGTACTCAACGAAATCTTTACTTCCATGATTTGTGGTGGTGCATGGATTGTTCTACTAAACTTTTGAGATATAAAAAAATGCGTAGAACCTGAATCAAAAAGTACGTTCGCTATTCTTGAATGAATAACTAGCATACCTGTCACCACTTCGTTTTCAGGGTTCACTTCGGCAGAAGTGATGGCAAAAGCTCTTCCTTGCTGTCTTGGAGGTTGTTGATTGCCTCCGATAACCCTTGGATTAGGGCACTGATTCGCAAAATGACCCGGTTCTTTGCATTTGAATCATTGAACAACGCGTTGAGGTTCGAACGGAGTGTTCCTCCCCTCCGTCGCAGCCGCGGGTCCTTCTTGCTGACAGTTAACAGCTAGGTTCCCGTCTCTTCCACACTTGAAGCATTTTCTTGTCCCCCTAAGGCAATTTCTAGGGTGCTTCTTTCCACACTTTTGGCAAGTGGGGTGCTGGAATTTCTTAGCGCTGTTGGATTTATCCATCAGACCACCAGCATTGAAGTCCACCTTCCGCATCTTGTCCCCATGATACCCCTGTGATTCCACGATCTCCATTTCAACCTTGAGGGCACATCGGACAATTTCCTCATAGCTGTCGAAGTCACGGATCGCTAATGCTTTCCTCAAGCTAGGCTTCAGCCCACCAAAGAAGCGGTCAACCTTGCATTCGGGGGTAACGACAAAGCCGGAAGCGTATCGTGCAAGCCTTGTGAAGTTTGCCTCGTACGCTCCCACAGATTCCTCATCTTTCTGCTTGAGGGAAAGGAAGTCCCTTTCCATCTTAAGACGGAGGGTGCGTGGAAAATATTTATCGAAAAACATCTTCTGGAATACCTTGCATTCCAAAGCCTCGATCTCCTCCTCAGGCTTCGTATTTTTGATCAACGTCCACCATTGATCAGCTTCACCCTCCATACGATAAGCCGCCAAGAGAACCTTCTCTTTTTCAGAGCATTGGAGGATAGAGAATATCTTTTCAATGGAGTTGATCCATTGTTCAGCAATCGTGGGATCGGATGATCCACTAAAAGTAGGAGGCCTTTGTCTCATGAAGATTTCAATAGCGACTTGTTCTTTCTTAGGGGGGGTTGAACGTTCCTCTTCACCAGTGTTTCTATTCAAAACTTGAGTTATCTGAGAGAGAAGCGTGACAAAGTTCGCGATTCCCGCTCCCATTGGATTGGGCATCTCATAAGTACAGTCATCACACTGATCTTCACAACGGTTGTTAGCCTGAGTTCTTCTATTACCGGCCATTGGCTGGAATAAAAGGAAAGTTAGGGGTAACACATAAAGGGTAATCCAAAGACAAAAGTTGATGACTTATAAATAAACTTTAATCTCTTTAACTCATGAGTCTATAGGATTAAATCCAGGCTTTTCATGATCTTCCTTCTAACATATATTCTTAGGGGCATTTTTCCCTTAATAAGGGTTCATACTAAGATTGTGAATTTATCAAAACATATCCCCCGGGAGTGTCGTAACCAAGAGTGAAGCAAGTCCCGTTGTCGTGCACCAGTTCTCGTTCGAGTCTAGCTCAAAGCGGTGTTTTCGGGTTTTACCCCTAGGATACATCTGTGCCAGAGCCGCCTCTACCTGCTCGTATCCAGACAGGGATGTATTTGTTTGATAAAACACTTACTTCGTATTTACCAAAACTTAGGGATATTTTCATTATGCTTAGTCTTGTATCTAAGGCTTTACTAGGGTTTCCTAATCCCAAAAATAACTAAACCTATCCTCTGATACCAACTATGACAACCCTGCTTTTATTACAACTTAAACATGCTTTATTACATAAAACATCACTTGATACAACAAAGAAGATCGAGAGGTTTAGTGTCTTTGGGGCTTAGGATCATTACATAAAAACTTTAAACTTGAAATACAACATCCTTATTGAAAACTTCCTTTACATGACCACTACATTCCTTCGTACTTAGCATTGCATGGGATAACCTGAGGACATGCATAAGAAAAGGGTGAGCTATAAAGCCTAGTAAGGGAGTACATAATGAATAAAATGAGGAGTACAATACATGTTAGGCAATAGGCATATCAATAGAGCATAATAGAGACATGAACATAAAGGCATGATAAAGCATGATAATCATAACATGGAAATGTGGCAACAACACTTAACATTGAATTAGCATGAGCCAAGGCTCATTGCACATGGAGCATGAGTAAACCCTCATTGCACTTGAAGCACGAGTAAACCCTCGTTGCACTTGAATTAGCATGAGTCAACACTCATTGCACATGACGTATCATGATACCTTACTTTACCCAATGCATTGGAGCGCTATAAAGGGCGCACCCTTCTTAAACATTTCATTTCATGCATAAGTGTGCCACATGGATCATAAAACATGGATTCATAAAACATAGTCATTTCTTCCACGATAAAGGAATGTGGAATTCATACATGAAACTTTACAATCAATATGTAAATGTTCATAAAGGTGAATACCCTTGATGGAGAAATGGGCATGGTATTCACTACACAATGATATTGGCTTAGAAAATCGGTGTGATTTCGGCAGCGTAACGGCGTGACATAAGAATTCATAAAAAGGGCTGATGAGAGAGAAAGGGGTTCCTCATCATATTTACATGTAATGGACAGTAAGAAGGTCATATATATATACATGTCCCAACAATTGAAAAGGAATTTAGATTCATTATACAAAAGTACTGCTTGAATATAAAAGAGGAGAAAAAGGTTCCTTTTCAGAATTTCGGCATAGTAATGGGTGTACATGGGAGGCATTTAATGAGAGAGAAAGGGGTATCCCATCATTCAAACAATAAGAGGGCAGTATGGGAGAGGTGCGAAACCATACCCCAACATTCATAAATGAAATTAAAAGGGCAATACAACTTAAAGAAAATTGACAAAAATGAGAAAGGAAGAAAAACCCTTACTTGGAAGTGTGCTTCCAAAGGCTAGAGAGAGGCTTGTGAGAGGCTTCTTGGGAGCTTGGGGCACCTTTAGAGGATTCTAGAGAGAGTAGGGCAGAGTTTGGATGAACTTCACAGGCTTTGGGTGAGGAGGAAGTGGGAGCTTGGGTGGGTTTATATAGGAAAGGTGAGAGAATTCTTTATTATTTAGGTTTGGGACCCCTTATATTAAAATAATCCAAACCACAAACCATACCATGGTATTTGCCCATGGTTTCTGGAAAAGGAAAGAGGAAAACAATATTTTACAATTCCAAGGTCCGAACTTATTAAAAAATTAGTGTTGCTTATGTGGAGGTGAGTCACACTCCCATGGAAATTAATTTAAAAGGCAAAGTGTTGAATAAGTCTTGAGGGCACCATTAATGCTTTGAAAAGTGAGTCAAACAAACCCAAAACCTCATTATTTTAATGATAAAACACATATTGTCCGAACATAAGGATTATGGTATTTTATTACATCACCATTGGGTTATTATGATGTCATAAAACACATTATATATTTAAATGGTATTTAATTTTTACCCAAAAATTTGACTGTCTCAGAAAATTATGAAAAATTCACCGTTGGATAATTTCGACGTCCTGATTCCAAAAATAATATTTATTTTATCTAAATAATTTTCTAAATATGTGAATTTTCACTTTTAAAATAAAAACCGACATTTATAAAAAATTCACGGGTTTTGACAGAAATGGCTTTCAAACCTTAATAAAAATTTTAATTGCATTCATAAAATTATAAGATCATTTATATTTAATAAAAATTAATTTAATATTAATAATAATATTTTATTAAAATATTATTTAATTCAAAAATCCTTTAATTTAATAAAATATAATTCTTAATTAAATAATAACTAAAAACATCATTTGTACTTTAAAAACTAATTACAATGCATCAAAAATGACTAGAAATTATATTCATTATTATATACAAAAATAATGTACATGAACATGGTGCTACTTATTTGTTACATAACCCCTTAAAATAGCCTCATAAGACCTAAGGGTAAGGTGTGCGATGGTGACAGACTCTTGGGGTTGCTCGGATAACATTGCTCGAGTGGTAATCTCTATCAACTTCCATTTTTCCCGTAGACGATCACGTTCGAGCTTGACTTGATGAAGTTCAGCTTGGGCTTGGTCAAGGGCAAATCCCAAAGACGCCACCTCCTTTCCGAGCTCCGACAAATGGGCTTCGTAAGGGGAAATTCTACTGGATGAGGCCATCGCTTCCTTTGTCTGAGTAGAAAATTGGTTCGTTAAAGCCTTATATTTAGACTACCCAGATGATCACTGTTCAACGGCTATAAAAGTAACGGTCACAAATCTTAACGTAAAACTTAAAGAAGTTGACATCTTATAAAAACATTTTTCATAAAGAAACATTTAACTGGATCAAGAGGGATTTTCCATTAATGAAATTTTGGGTCGTTACAGTCCTTCTCATGGATTCCATTATCCTAGTGAGCCTTCCCAATTCCAAAACCAATACAATCTCTTTCCCAAGAACCAAAATCTAGGTAATCCCAATCCATGACAAGACACTTTGTATAGACCCAAATCTTGACGTACATGGACATTACATTACTTTTGCGGAATACTTAATACATAACAAAAACAGACACATAAGGACCGTAATAGTTTAGTGTATTTGGAAACTTGGAACATAATCTTCTAATCTTGGTGAAAGATATTCAACATCACCCATTAGGATCTTCCCCTTTTTTTCTTACCTAAAACCTTTCTTTATATCCTATGGAAAATAAAACATATAAAGGGTGATCTCAAATGCTCAGTAAGGGTAAGCATGTAGAAAATAAAACAAAACATATACATTGGAACTTCAAAACATGAACATAATATTTAAACATCAAATTCTCGAGCAATGACATAAAACATGGCAGTACATAAAGCATAGATAATAATGGAACAGAAATCATGATAAAATTGAATGGGAATAAAACATGTAATTGTGGAAAAACATTAAGCACGTGATATGATTTCCATAGTATCCAGGGCATTATTGCCATGACCATCATAGGGGACAAAGTCCCTTACTGAACTGGGTTTACTTGTCGTTCCATCCCTGTATTACTGAACTGAATTTACTTTGTGTTTCATCCATGTCTATCTCATGAGATATAAACATTTACCCAATGCATTGGATGGAAATATAGGTCCCACTCATCTCATAATGAAATCATTCTTACTTGTGCCACAACATAAACATAAATCATTCATCATAACCCAAAGAATAAAATAGGTTTCATAAACATCATCCCATCATAATATAATCCATATAAAACAAATGGATTTCATTTCATCATAGGAAAAGTGAAACCATTTAAATCAAAGAGACATTATTCTGGAAACGTACACATATGAAATAATTTCATCTTAGATGTAATATAGTTTTAACAAAACACTTGAAACGAATTCTTGTGGAACATATCCTTTCATCTTCAAAATCATTTTCTTTTAAAAAATGCCATTCAATTTTAAAATAAAAGGATTTTTTTGAAAATAATCATGAAGTATTATAGAGTAAGCTTCACGAAAATTATGCATTATAAAACCGTAAAAATCTGTTCATACCGTATAAGTTAAAAAAAACATTCTTCTCGTACTTTTTCCAGAAAAGTCAAAAACATCCTATTATGGTAAAAAAAAAGAAAGATTACTTTCATTACATAATGTAAAAGTAAAAGAGGGGTAAACATGACTTTAAACATACATGGAAGAATATTAAACACTTTATGAACAACATTGTTATGGACATGGATGAAAAATATAACCCCAGTAAATACTTATGAATAAACAATCTCGGATAAAAACGAGATTGGAAAAGTTATCCCTTACCTTAGGTATGATATGCTTCGTACGTATCAGAACCTCTTGTATAATGATTTAAATAATTTCATTGAATTATTAAAGAATCATATTTATTACTATGATATCAATTATGGTTCACTTAAGACTTTATATTACCCGTTCTCTTGTAAATTCATGTTAAAGTAGCGTTTCGGGTAAAATTGTTTCATTTCTCATCGGTGTTTTGACTTGTAATTATTAATATGATTACTTATATCATTGTTACATAATTCCAGAATATAATACATGATTTATATATAATATATATTCATAATATTCATATATATAATAGATCGATAAATGGAAATAAATACACCGTTCATGGAGACGGTAGGTCGTACGTACGCATGAACGCTGTTTCCCTTTCCTTATTGACTTGAATGGAAGTAAGTAGATGAAATATATATATATATATAGTAGCATTATCATGTCATATATTTATTTATTATTCATTATATATACTTAATAATCATTCTTGAGTGGTTAACATGGAGAATGAATCTCATCGCGTCGTGGAGACGGTAATCCGTACATACGCACGAGCGATGATATCGTTCCCATATTTATTGAATGGAATTGGAGTGAATGATTTAATATCTTAGAATAATTATTATGTGATAATAGTCATATTTTGTTATTATTTACACCATTATACCCATCCAAGTAAAGTGGTGGTGGAAAAAGATATTACACCACGGCGTGGAGACGGTATTTCGTACGTACGCATGCGCGGTGATTTCATTTTCCGTAGGATGGATAGAAGGTGAAATGAGGTTATTTAATATTTATAATAAAATATCCGTATATGTGGTATAATGATGTTATTACATCATAATGAAACCACTAAATAAGAGGATGTATAAGAAGAAAAACTTGAATGAATCTGTAGAAGGTATTACCTCTTTCTCGAAGTGCCTCCTTTGAAGTTCCTCTTATGGGAATAGAGTTGGTATTTTGAGAAGACCAGTACCTCTATAAGGTTTATAGGTAAGTGGAGAAGTGAAATGGGTAGAGTTTGGCCAAGCTTCAAGGATCAAAATGGAGTGAGGAGGAGAGGGAGGAGGTGCCCTTTTATAAGGGAGGAGAGGGGCATCTATGGAATTATAAGAAATATTAATTTATAATAAATTCCAATCCCACATAAAAACATCCAAAATGACTCAAATAAGAAGATTATATGATAACGGGTTGTAATCCCATCAACCAATAAAATTTAGACATGTTTTTAATTTATTTTAAACCTTGTCAACTTGATTTATCCTTATTTAATCTATTTACTTTTATTTGTGGTAATAAGATTCTAAATTATAAATTTTTATAAATATTTACTTATGTGTTGTGAATTGTCTATAATTGGATACTTTATGACATTTTGGACCATATAAATTTTAATTTATAATTTTTAAATACTTTTTTAATTTTTAATCAATTTTATATTATGTTATTTTTATAAAATAACAATAGTGTCAATTTTGACACTATTCATTTATTTGAATTTAAATAAAATCCTCACAGAAGATATGTTCAATATAAAAGATTTAATAGATTTATAACATGTCATATTTATCTAGAAAATTAGTGGAGAACATTAAATAGTTAATATAATATTTATTTCAATATTTTTAAAACCTTTTATCTGGTATATCTCTTAATAAAATAATTACTAAAACATTTTTGTATAATTATATTTGCATAAAATTTAATATAAAATTCTATTATCAAGATAAATATAATAGCTTTAATAATAATATTCTTACATGAATTTATCATCTTAAAATCACAACATTTAAATTCTTATATTTATTAAAATATGAAGGTGACATCTTTGACATCATTTAAATTAAAATAATATAAATGTCATAATCAGTTTTATAAGGCTCCAAATAGTCCAAAAAACACCCCTTGGATGCTTAGGGTATATATATACTCGACCAATAATTTTTTGTCAAGTTTCTGGTCCATTTGTTAGGTATTGTTATTTTAATAAAAACTATATTATTGATTTTTCACTAAATAAACAATTTGTACATCACTATTGTGTCACCATTAATGAAAATTATTTAATCCCTAAAAATTATAAATAAATTTTCATGATGTAGATAATTTTGTTAGATTTTGGGATACTATTCATTTTCGATGTTTCATGAAGTTTATCACTAAATTAAAATTATTATACTTATAAGATTTAAGAGAGTGACATGTTGTATCTTTCCTTGGTTTTAATAATAATTAAATAATTTTCATGGTCAAAAGTCCATAGAATGAATCTAATCTAGCCTGTAGGTTATATGAGACTACTTTTAGCCATCCAATATAATATTTTCATGTGTTAGTGTAATTTTATAATCTTAGGTTTACCATTAATTACCCGATTTATCTTTAACTAAAGTAAATGAAAATTAACGTAGTTACTATTCATAGTGCCCAAAAATAAAAAGTATCCTATCAACATAATTTGTACCTACTGATTCCAAATATGGAATCTATTTTTTAAAATTCAAAACACAGAAGTTGCAGTAATTAATTTAAAATTAATCCCCCTATTAAGAAAACGAGTGTTAAAAGTTAAAACATTGCAAAAGAGTGAAATGATTTTACCTATGAATTCAATGTCAAATAAATGATAATTAAATACATTATATTAAATGGTAAAAATATATTATATTTATACTTTAAAACCATTAAATATTATAATTTAACCATATAAATTATTACGATGAAAAAAAATTTAACTAAATTATAGCGTGTTTTTACTATTCATTAAAATATGAAAGTTGTCAGAATAACATGAAAAATTTATCCAAAGTAAATTTTAATATCCTGATTCCAAAGAAAAATTTTATGTTGTCAAATTTAACTTATATACATGTCAAAAACTATATTTAAAGTGGATGTGCCATCAAAAGGCGGCAAAACTGCATTTTTTTAAAAATAATTATTTTACCAGAAAAATTTATTTTGTTCTTATACCATGTTCTAGAAAATGTGTAAGATGATTAATAATGTTATAAAATTCAAAATTTAGTTAATACTATTCATAACAGCTAGTTTATAATAATATTATAATAATATATCGTAGTTTAGTGAAACCCGGTATTGCGTACAACACACACTATCAAAGAAGGTCGTGATTACGTGTAATGCAAGCCAAGTCTGGGTTGTGTGTAGTGCAAGATCCTTTTGGTGTAGCATACAACATAAGACATCAATGAAATTAAAAAGAATACTTTTCATAAAATCACGTGGTGTTACATTCTACCCCCCTTAAAATGAATTTCGCCCTCGAAATTCATCGGGGTTATAAATGGTTTACTACTCAAAAGTTTCTTTAATAGAACTCCACATCGTAAAAAGGAATACCAAAACTTATCTTTAAAAACTAAAGTATGAAACATAACGGTTACCCAAATTTACTAATCACTGGGATTCCACATAGGATAACATAGGTGAAAATATGGATATGGAAGAGAAATCTAACCATCATGTTATGATGGAGAGTGGTAGAGAACATGGATATAAAAAAACCAACAATCAAAAATCCATAAATTTGTGATGATTTAAGGTACCATCTGATTCATCGGATATAAGGACACTAGGAAAACGTTTTATTTGTATTCAATATCATTTCCCTAAAGGTGAAGAATTTTTTAAAAGAAATAATAATTGATTTTGGTACAATATTAATGTTGTTTGTGACTTGAACAATTTCCACATCATCTATTAAAGAAATTAAGTTGAATTTGTCTTCCTTGAAGTGTTAGCAGATCATGCGATAGAATGATAGGTCATTCCATTTGTCTCAAACAAAAGGATAATAAAAGTTATTAAATATACATAAGTCCATCTATAGTGAGATTAATTGTATATAGTTCCTAAAATGGACTTATACTTCATATATCACACCACTTAATATAATAAAACCAGATTCTACTAACCAGGGACTTCCTGTAGGCTAGTGGTAGGTGAAAAAGGCATGTCACACTTCGGTTGTGGGTTCGATTCCTACAGCCTTGTCCAACGTGACTGGTTGTCGCCCGTCCTACGGGTTGTCCTATTTTTAAAACTATACTATTATAACATAACAAAAAGTTCTAGCCTTAAACAATACTATCTGATGTCGAACTTAATCTATTAAAATCTTTAGGTTTATCCAAAATACTTTTGTCCAATCTCATAGTATAAATAAAATGATTACTAGAAAGGTCATCTACCAAGCATTGAATACGATCATTTATCTCCCGTATATCATAAGATATATATATATCATGTTGGTCACATTCCAAACATGTGAATTCTATAATCATGTATTCTCTTGAAAAATTAATACCCATTGAACCGTAGTGAAAACATGAATGTTGTCAAAAGTTAACTCTTTCAGCATACCAAAATCCCAAAAATTCTATATACTCAAACCATGATATCACATTGTCCTTACATCAGTCATGAGCTCAATAATATTATCAAACATCTCATTATCTCCTTATCCCTTCATTATGCACATATCATCTACTTTCCAATAATATTACAATCACTTTTCATGGTTACCGGTACCATATAATTATTGAAAACTAATACATAGATATTCCAAAATTCCACGATGCCATAAATGAGATTCCCCTATCCCATTACATAAAAACATAATCACTACACAACATCATTGTCACACTCAACATCACAAATAGTGATCCCATGTGACTTCCCTTTATCCTTTGGCTTAAGTGGATGCTCATGTTGATCATCATTAACGCCTGGATTAGGGTATTGATTAGGATAATGCCCCATTTCCATGCACTTGAATCATTGAAGTGTTGGTGGTGCGTTCTCTGCAGTGTTTTATTTATTCACATCATTAAGAACCCTTTTTCCATTACATAGACACTCAGCTGCTCGATGACCTTTTTTCTACACTTAAAACATTTTCTAGTCCCTTTAAGACAATCTCCACCAAGATTCTTTCCATACTTTGATAATAAAGAATCATTCATCTTCTTTTCACCATTATTCTGAGATTTCTCCTTGAACTCCATCTTTCGTTTCTTGTCAAACCCATGAGATGGATATGTTACACAAACTTCCAGTTCTACCTTGATTGCACAACACACAATTTATTCATAGATACTAAAGTCTCTTATACCTAATTCCCTTCGAAGACTTGGTTTTTAGCCACTGAAAAATTGATCAACATTTTTTTCAGGTTGGATGATAAAACGATATGCATACCTTGCAAGTCTTGTAAAATTCGCTTCGTATATACCGACAGATTCATCATCCTTCTTCTTAAGCTCAAGGAACTCCTTTTCAATATTTTTTCACATAATATGTGGTAAGTACTTACTAAAAAAAAGTTCTTGAACTTGTCCCATTCCATGGATTAAATTTCATCTTGGGGCCTTGTATTCTTAATTAGAGTCCACCACTGGTCTTCTTCACCTTCCGAACGGTAAACATCTAGAATGACTTCATCATGTTCTAAACAGCGAAGTATGGAAAATATCTTTTCAATAGTACTGATCCATTGTTTAACAACAAGTGGATTAGAAGACCCATTAAAAGAAGGTGGATGTTGCCTCATGAAGGACTCAATAGAATATTGTTCCCTTCTCTGATCATTTGGAAATCCAGAATGATTCATATCTTGTGTAAGTATATTAATAATATTTTTCACTCCTTCTCCCATCAAATTTGTTTTTTTAGTAGGTAAAACATTGCATTGTCCATTACATTGATCAACACGATTCCTTTGGGTACCAACCATCATCTAAAACCCAAAAAGAATAGTGTGAGAGGCAAAAATCATGCTAGAGAAAACAACATAATAAAGGGGGAGTACCTTCAATATATAACATCATAGAGTTAATTCTACGATTTTTACTATAATTATAGGACTATAACCAATACTTATACTTAATCTTAGGGACATCCCTAGACATACCTTATAAATATCCCTAGGGATCTCACTAAAGTTTTCACATCCTAGTTTCCAAAGGTTAACTAAACCATTCCTCTGATACAAACTGTAGAGACCCAAAGCTTGACGTAAATGGACATTACATTACTTTTCCAGAATACTTAATATGTAACAAAATCAAACCCACAAGGACTATAATAGTTTAGTTTCTTTGGAAACTTGGAACATAATCTTCTAATCTTGGTGAAAGATCTTCAACATCTCCCCTAAAGATCTTCCCCTTTTTTTTCTTACCTAAAACATTTTTTTATATCCTGGGGAAAATTATACATATAAAGGGTGAGATAAAATTCTCAGTAAGGGTAAGCATGGAGAAAATAAAACAAACCATATACATTTGAACTTCAAAACATGAACATAATATTTAAACCTCAAATTCTTGAGCAATGACATAAAACATCACAGTACATAAGGAATAGATCATAATGGAACATAAATCATGATAAAATGGAATGGGAATAAAACATGTAACTGTGTCAAAACATTAATCACATGATATGATTTACATAGTATCCACTTCATTTCTACCAAGACCATCTTAGTGGACAAAGTCCCTTACTAAACCAGGTTTACTTGTCGTTCAAGCCTTGTATTACTGAACCGGATTTACTTTTCGTTTCAGCCATGTATATCTCATCAGATATAAATCATTACCCAATGAATTAGAGGGTGATATAGGTCCCACCCATATCATAATTAAATCATTCTTACTTGTTCCACAAAATAAACATAAATCATTCATCATAACCCAAAGAATAAAATGGGTTTCATAAACATCATCCCATCATAACATAATCCATATAAAACAAATGGATTTCATTTCATCATAATAAAAGTGAAACCATGTAAATCGTAGATACATTATACTTGAAACATACACATATGAAATAATTTCATCTTATATGTAAAATAGTTTTTACAATACACTTGAAATTAATTCTTGAGGAAAATATCCTTTCATCTTCAAAATCATTTTCTTTTTACAAAATGCCATTCAATTTTAAAAGAAAGGGATTTTGTTGAAAATAATCATGAAATATTATATAGGAATCTTCATGAAAATTATGTGTTATAAAACCGTAAAAATCCATTCATGCCGTATAAGTTCAAAAAAATTCGTCACGTACTTCTGCCAGAAAAGTCAAAAAGTTCCTCTTATGGTAAAAAAAAGAAAGATTCCATCCATAACACAATGTAAAAGTAAAATAGGGGTAAAAATGAATTTAAACATACATGTAAGAATATAAAAACTTTATTAAAAACATTTTTATTGACATGGATGAAAAATATAACCCTATTAAATACTTACGAATAAAAAATCTCGGATAAAAATGAGATTGGAAAAGTTATCCCTTACCTTAGGTCTGATATGCTTCGTACGTATCCAAACCTCCTGTATAATGATTTAAATAATTTCATTGAATTATTAAATAATTATATTCATTTTTATGATATCATTTATGGTTCACTTATTACTTTATATTACCCGTTCTTTTGTAAATTCATGTTAAGGTAGCGTTTTGGGTAAAATCGTTTCATTTAACGTCCGTGTTTTGACTCGTAATTATTAATATGATTACATAGATCAGGATTACTTAATTACAGAATATAAAAAATGATTTATATATAATATATATTCATAATATACATATATATAATAGATCAATAAATTGAAAGAAATACCCCATTCATGGAGATGGTAGGTCGTACGTACGCATGAACGCTGTTTTCCTTTCCTTATTGACTTGAATGGAAGTAAGAAGAAGACATATATATATATATATATATATTCAGTACCATTATAATGTAATATATTTCATTATTATTCATTATATATAATTAATAATCATTCTTGAGTGGTTAACATGGAGAAAGAATCTCATCGCGTCGTGGAGACGGTAATCCGTACGTACGCACGAGCAATGATATCGTTCCCATATTTATTGAATGGAAATGGAGTTAATGATATAATATCATACAATCAGAATGATGTTATAATAATCATATGTAGCTATTATTTAAACCATTATACCCATCCAAGTAAGGTGGTGGTAGAAAAACAGATTACACCACGGCGTGAAGACGGTATTCCGTACGTACGCACGCGCAGTGATTTCATTTTCCGTAGGATGGATAGAAGGTGAAATGAGCTTGTTTAATATTTATAATAACATATCACTATATTAGGGATACTGATGCTATAAAATCATAATGGAACAACTAAAGAAGAGGAAGTATAAGAAGAAAGAAACTTGAATTAATCGGTAGAAGGTATTACCTCTTTCTCGAAGTGCCCCCTTCGAACTCCCTCGTAGGGCACTAGAGTTGCTCTTTTTAGAAGACCAGTACCTCTATAAGGTTTATAGGAAATTGGGGAAGTAAAATGGGCCTAGTTTTACTAAGCTTAAAGGCTCAAAAAGGTGTGAGGAGGAGAGGGAGGAGGTGCCCTTTTATAAGGGAGGAGAGGGTCACCTTTGGAATTATCAGAAATATTAATTTATAATAAATTCTAACCCCACATAAAAACCTCCAACATGACTCATATCAGAATATTAGATGATATAGGGTTTTAATAGAATCAAAAAATAAAATTTATACAAGTTTTGAATTTATTTTAAACATTATCAACTTGATTTATCTTTATTTAATCTATTTAATTTTATTTGTGTCAATAAGATTCTAAATTCTAAATTGTTATAAATAATTACTTTTGTGTTGTGAATTTTCCATAATTGGATAATTTATGAAATTTTGGACCATATAAAGTTTAATTTATAATTTTTAAATATTTTTATAATTTTCAATCAATTTTAGATTATGTTAATTTTATAAAATAAGAATAGTGTCAATTTTGACACCATTAAATTATTTGAATTTAAATAAAATCCTCAAGAAAGATATGTTCGAAATAAAAGCTTTAATAGATTCATAACATTTCATATTTATATATAAAATTAGTGTAGCACATTAAATAGTTCATCTAATATTTATTTCAATATTTTTAAAACCTTTTATTTGGTATATCTCTTCCTAAAATAATTACTACAACATTTTTGTATAATTATTTAATATACTTATTTTTGAATAAAAATTTAAATTAAAATCCTAAGATGAAGATAAATATAATACCTTTCATAATAATATTCTTAATTGAATTTATCATCTTAAAATCACAAAATTTAAATTTTTATATTTATTAAATTATGAAGGTAACATCTTTGACATCATTTAAAATAAAATATTATAAATGTCATAATAGGTTTTATATGGCTCTAAATGGTTCCAATATAGACCCCTGTATGACTAGGGTGTATATATACTCGACCAATAATGTTTGGTCAAGTTTAGGGTCCTTTGGATAGGTATTTTTATTTTAATAAAAACTATATTATTGATTTTTCACTAAATAATCAATTTCTGCATCACTATTGTGTCACCATTAATAACAATTATTTAATCCCTAAAAATTCTAAATAAATTATCATGATGTAGATAATATTGTTATATTTAAGGATACTATTCATGTTCTATGTTTCATTATGTTTATCACTAAATTAAAATTATTATTCTTATAATATTTAAGAGAGTGACATGTTGTCACTTTCTTTGGTTTTAATAATAATTAAATTATTTTCATGGTCAGAAGTCCATATAATGAATCTAATCCGACCCTTAGGTGATATGGGTCTAATGTTATCCATCCAATATAATTGTGGCATGTGTTAGGGTAATTTTATAATCTTAGGTTTACCCTTAATTACATAATTTATCTTTAACTGAAGTAAAACAAATTGTCGTAATTACTATTCATAGTGCCCAAAAATAAAAAGTAGCCTATTAACATAATTTGGACCTAATTATTACAAATAAGGAATCCATTTTTCAAAATTCAAAACACATAATTTTCAGTAATTAATTTAAAATTAATCCTGCTGTTAAGAAAACGCGTTTTAAAAGTTAAAACATTGCAAAAGATTGAAATGATTTTACCTATGAATTCAATGTAAAATAAATGATAATTACATACATTATATTAAATGGTAAAAATATATTCTATTTATACTTTAAAACCATTACTTAGTATAATTTAACCATATAAATTATTACGATGAAAAAAGCTGTTTTTAATTAAAATGTAACGTTCTTTTACTATTCATTAAAATATGAAAGTTGTCAGAATAATAAGAAAAATTTATCCAAAGTAAATTTTAATATCCGGATTCAAAATAAGAATTTTATTTTGTGAAATTTAACTTATAAACATGTCAAAAAATATATTTAAAGTGTGTGTGTCATCAAAAGGAGGCAAAACTGCATTTTCTGAAACATACTTATTTTACCCGAAATATTTATTTTGTTCTTATACCATGTTCTAGAAAATGTGTAAGATGAATAATAATGTTATAAAATTCAGATTTTAGTTAATACTATTCATAACGGCTAGTTGATAATAATATTATAATAATATATTGTTGTTTAGTGAAACCCGGTATTGCGTACAAAACATGCTATCGAGGAAGGTCATGATTGCGTGTAATGAAAGACAAGTCAGGGTTGTGTGTAGTGCAAGATCCTTTTGGTGTAGAGTACAACACAAGACATCAATGAAATTAAAATGAACATTGTTCATAAAATCTCGGGGTGTTACACACTTCTTCCAATCACCATGGGAAAGTGCAGTTGAAGATCTTGCCTCCTTCACCTCTTCCAGCCTCAAGAACATTGAAACCCAAATTAGTCAACTTGCATCTCACCTTAGTCATCAGAAACCATCCAATTCTTCCCAACATATATCTCTACCATTACCCAACCCCAAGGGTAATGTAAGTGCAATTTCACTTAGATCAGGAAAGAAAATTGGTATACCTCAAGATAAGTCATATAAACAACATTTAAATGTTGACATAGAAAATAAAAAGAAAAAGAAACCTGAAAAGGAACCTGAATCCATTCCCTTACCTCCTTCTACTCTACATAGAAACCCAATTCCTTTTCATCAAGCCATTTCTAAGCCAAATAAGTCCTTTGAAACCGATCCTAAAATGTTCGACATGTTTAGACGTGTTGAAGTCAACATTTCCCTCTAAGATGCCGTAAAACAAATTCCTAAGTATGCCAAGTTTCTCAAGGAGTTGTGTACCCACAAGAGGTAACTTAGGACCTTCAAAAATGTTTCCACCCAGTAGTATATTCCCATAAAGTGAAATGATCTAGGGACCATTACGGTTCTATGCCAAATTTAAAGTTCCATCTTTGATGATACACTCATAGACCTAGGAGCCTCAATTAATGTAATGCCCAAATCCATATTCTCCAAACTTGGTCTAAGTCCCTTACTTCCAATGAGTTTTTTCATTAAATTGGCCAATCAAATCACATCCAGTTCTATGGGAATAATTTAGGATGTCCTTTTCTGTGTCAATGATCATATCTTCCCTACTGATTTCTATGTCATTGACATGAAAGGTGAGATGAACTTTTCTCGATCTCCTCTAATTCTTGGAATTACATTCCTCATGACTGTGAGAACCAAGATTTACGTCCATTCAGGAATCTTATCCATAGAATTCGGTGACCAACTAGTCAAGTTGCACATTTTCCAAGCCATGCGATGCCCATTTGAGGATCACTCTGCATTCTCAATCCATTCTTATGAGGACACTTCTAAGAGTCAATCGAACCACAATCCACCATGTTCATCATGTTCTAATGACAAAGGATCTTTTCAAATTTTCACTATGATTAACCAAGTCTTAAATGGTGAAGTTGATGTGGACCTCTCATTCATAGACTCCATAAATCTAGAGGAACTTGAAAACTCTCTTGAATCCAACATCAACTCTGATCTCTACTGCTCCACCTTGGACAGTATTAAGAAGAATGAATCTGAAGAAACCGAAGTCCCTTCCTCCATTCCAGAGTTTTCTAACCCACAAATTAAAGATGAGACTGATCTGAAACCTCTTCCCGAACACCTAAAATATGAATTCCTTTTCCATGATCACTCTTATACTGTCATTATCTCTTATTCACATACTGAAACTGAGGAGCCCAAACTTTTTCCTGTGTTAGAGTAAAACAAAAAGGCCTTAGGTTGGACCCTAGATGACATACTAGGAATCAACTATGCCCTATGCATGCATCACATCCATCTTGAAGAGTCATCCAAACCAATTAGACAACCACAATGAAGACTTAATCCACTCATACTTGAGTTAGTTAGGGAAGAGATCACCAAGATTATTCAATCTGTTATTATCTACCCAATTTATGATAGTGAATGGGTTAGTCCAATTCAAGTTGTACCTAAGAAGGGTGCGATAAATATTGTCACAAATGAACATGGAGAGATAGACACAACTTGAGTGAATAAAAAATGGTGTGTGTGCATCGACTATAGGAAATTGAATGTTGAAACAAGGAAATATCACTACCCTTTTCTATTCCTTGATCAAATTCTGGAACGATTAGCCAGAAATTCACATTATTGCTTTCTTGATGGATACATCGTCTACTTCCAAATCCAAATCGCACCTCGGGGCTAAGAAAAGACTACTTTCACATGCCCCTTTGGAACATATACATATAGAAGAATGCCTTTTGGCCTTTGAAATGCTCCTTCAACATTCCAGAGGTGTATGATGAGTATCTTTTCATAAATCATTGAAAACTTCATGAAAGTCTTCATGGATGACTTCACCGTTTATGGTGATTCATTTGAATCTAGTTTGAATTCACTCTCTCTAGTCCTCCAAAAGTGTGTCAAGTGTAAACTTGTGTTAAATTTTGAAAAATGTCACTTCATGGTTGAAAATGGGATTGTTCTAGGGCACATTTTTTCAAAATATGGTATTGAAGTTGATCCTTCCAAAATTGAAGTGATCCAATCACTTCCTAAACCCAACTCTATTCGGGACATACATTCATTCCTCAGTCATGCTGGTTTCTATCGGCGATTCATCCATAACTTCAGTAAAATTTCCCTCCCACTAACTCGGTTGCTCCAAAATGATTTCCCCTTAAATTTCAATGAGGTTTGCAAGATATCCTTCATTGAACTCAAAATGTCTCTTACATATTCCCTGATAATCCAACCCCCAGATTGGTCCTTAACCTTTGAGTTGATGCGTGATGCTTCTGAAAAAGTCGTTGGGGCTGTTCTTGGTCAGAGAAGAGAAAAAATTACTCATTTCATCTATTATGCCTCAAAAACATTGTATGAAACTCAATATCACTATACAATCATAGAAAAGGAACTTTTATAAGTGCTTTTTACCTTAGAGAAATTCCGGCCTGATCTCTTATGTGCCAAAATCATCATCTTCATAGAACATTCTGCTATAAAGTTCTTACTCAATAAAAGTGATTCCAAAATGAGGCTAACAAGATAGATCCTAATTCTCCATGTTTTTGATATTGAAATCAAAGATAGACCAATAAAATAAAACCCTATGGCTAATCACTTGAGAAGAATTTCTAATTCTTCTCATTGTGAAATCATCGATCCTGAATTCCCCACTAATCACCTTTGATCTGTCACTCCAAAAATACCATGGTATGTCCCAATTGTCAATTAATTGGTTTTTGATTTTTTTCCTAAAATTGTTTCAAAAGAACAAAAAATTAAGTTAAAAATTGATTCAAAATACTATTTTTGGGAAGAAAATAAACTTTGGAAAACTAGGGCTGACATGGTAATAAGGATATGTGTCGATGAAAATGAACATTCATCCATATTGGAATTCTATCACTCAATGACTGGTGGTGGCCACTTTGGACCACAAAGGACCTCCTGAAAGGTCATAGACTCCTAATTCTTCTGGCCTCCACTATTCAAGGACTCATATGAGTTCTGTCAATCATGTCCCACTTGAAAAAAGTTTGGTACAATTTCCACGATTAATGAAATTCCCCAAAAGCCTTTAATTTTTTGTGAGATGTTCGATGTTTGGGGCATGGATTTCATGGGACCATTTACCGCTTCCAATGGATTTCCATGCATCCTTCTTGCAGTTGATTAAGTTTCTAGGTGGTTTTAAGCCAAACCCACTAGATAGGATTATTCACATACTATTTTTCAGTCACTAAAGACAGAAATCTTTTGCAGATTTGGCACACGTTGTGCCTTGATCAGTGACTTAGAAAGCCATTTTTGTAATAGAACCATGGAACCACATTTGAAAAAGATTGGGGTTGTACATAAAACATCAACTTCATATCACCCCAAACAAATTGCGTGGATGAAATTTCTAATAGGGAAGTGAAAAGAGTTCTTGAGAGAATTGTAAATCCCACCAGAAAAGACTGGCCTGAAAGACTTGGTGAATCACTTTGGGCTTATCGATCTGCCTATAAAACACCCATTCAGATGTCACCTTTTAAGATAGTTTTTGGTAAATCATGACATTTTCTAGTTGAAATCAAACATAGGTCATTTTGGGCAGTGAAAACTTGTAATTTTGATCTTGAAAAATCCAGTGAAGACATATTGTTGCAATTGGCAGAACTTGAGGAGCTTCGACTTGATTCTTATGAGAATTCTAATCTCTACAAAGAAAACTCCAAGGAACTCCATGATAAACACATCCTGAGAAAGGTATTTCATGAAGTTGAAAAGGTAATGATCTTCAATTCTCGATTTCAGCTTCACCCAGGTAATCATAATTCTCGTTGAGACGGTCCATTTGTTATTACTAATGTTTACCCATTTGGTGCAGCACATGTCCAAGACCCCTCTTCCAAAAGGACATTCACATTTAATGGACATCGGTTAAATCATCACCACGAGAGGATGCACAATCCTAGATCAACATCGACATCCACTGGATCCCCAACTTCTGCATTTGACCCACCACTAGATGGAGATGGCGACCCACCATATCCAAACCAGGGGCACCTCTTTCCCTTTAACTCTCTCTATCTCTTCCTTTCTCTCACTCTTTCTTCTTTTTCCAATCTATTTAATTGTTTTACCAATTTCTTCATAAATACCTTTATTTTTATCTTTATATTTTTGTGTGGGTTTTTATTTTAAAGAACACTAAAAAAACTAAAAAAATAATACAAAAATGTAAAAAAACCAAAAGAGTCATACTTACTCACCTTCAATTTCCAAATTTTGTCCAAACATTTTGGGGAGTCAAAAGACGTGGTTTCATCTCCAATTTTGTTTTGTTGTCATCATATATTTGGATAAAGAATTTTGTGTCAAGAATAATACATTTTGAATGATCAGTTATTTATTTGGAAAAATCTTTTCCCCAACGGTGAGAACAAACATTGGATTTCATGCTAGGGCTACCTATGGCCATCTTATCAAAATTTGTGTTTTAACCCCCATTTTGGAGTCTTTATTTTGTGTAAATTTGAGATAAATTTCCTACTTTAGTGTGAATTAATATGATAGAGGCATTTTTTGAACCACATCAGAATCAAAATAGAAAAATAGCCTCCCATTTCCCTTACATTAATCCTCCAATTGAAAGCCCCTTCGAGCCTATGAAAACCTTTTATTTGATAGCCACATTAAAATCCCAATACCTTTTCCCACCCAATATCAACATGGATTTTCATTGCATACTTTTTTTTTGAAATTTAAGTATCGGGGGATGGATTTCATTTTGGGTACCCTTTGTTTATTTCACCATGTTATCATATGCTTAAGGGCAAGAATCCATTTCAGTGTGGGGGAGAGGTTGTCATTCAGTGTGTTTTGGGTAATGTAATGTACGCTAATTTATGTAATTTTTGTAAATGTTATTAACATGTTTTCAAAAAAAATTACAAAAAATGAAAAAAAAAAGAATTTTTTTTTGGAAAGTATATTCCTACTGTCCCATAGCCACATAAAAACCCCTTAAAAATACCTCTTGATTCTTATGAACTTTGGATAGGGCTTGGAGGCTGAGAGCACCTTCAAACTCTAAAATTTTCACTTTTGGTTAGTGAAAGAGTGAACCTCCACAAATGAATTTTATCATCTTGAGAGGTGTGTGTTTTGAGTGTCCACTTTTTCTATTTCTAAATTTGAGCATGAAAAAAATGAATTAGTTTTGAAACATTATTTTTGTATCAACTTGTGGTGGAATTTAAAATGGATGAGTGAAATAGTCTAAACCTCCTCTGATTGGAGAAAACAAAAGTTTACTATTTGTTGGTGAGTGAAAATGATTTTGTTATGTTTTTATATTTTTTGAACATGGGGACACGCAAAAGACTAAGTGTGGAGGATTTGATGTTATTAATATTTTCATTACCTATTATATACTCCCTTTACTTATTTTATATGAAATGTGCATAATTTTTGTGAAATATTAATGTTTTAATACTATGTATAATTTTTGAGCATTATTAAAAGTAGTCAAATTGAGTCAGTTTACTATTTTTTTATAACACTCACCCTACTAGTTCACATTCTGTGGTTCTTATTTTTTAGGTTCCTTATTTAATTTCTCACATATCCTTAGAAGCAATCATGGTCCAATTCAGCCATTTGAAGGCTTATATAGTCAACACAAGAAGGCCCAAAGAATTTTTGATAAGACTGGACCATCAATGATGATTGAGTTACTAGTCTATGTCCCATAGACCACATTTTATGAAACTCCAACATATGTTCCAGATTCTCAAAAGGAAACATGGATAAAATTTTGAAGGTCCAACTACAAGAAAAAGGGTCCAAACTAATGCCTAGAAGTCCAGGCCACCATTCTGGAAGGGAATTAAAATTCAGAAACAATTCAAGACATATCTCATGATGTAATAATAAAATAGAGCTGAGAGTTTTCAGTGTGAAAGAGGATATATATGTGGCCGCCTTTTTGGAAAAATCATTATGTTTTTATGTCATCTTCCTATTAAAAATCCCTTTCAAATTTTGGACTTCAAAAAGACTGGATTGAAAGGGACAGATTAAAATTGTTTAATCAACCGACCATAACGTTGGCTAAATAGGTCCAAATGCCTATATATTTTGAGAGTAGTAGTAAAACATTATTATTTACAACTTGTAATTAGGAGATATCTTGATATTCTTATGTCTAGATGTCCAAATCATTGAGCCAATTGGGGGGACAGATTGGGAATGCAAACAGTCCACTTCCTTGGGCTATAAATACATCCCCCTCATCTCCTTCAAAGGGGTTGGCATTTCCGAAGATAGAAGCATAAATTGGAATGAAAAAAGCCTTTAGAAGAGCTTTGGAGGACCTTCCATACTCATTTTTTCATTTGAGATACCCTTCCTCCTCTCTCTTTTTTTCTTTCACTTCTGTGTTGTTCTTCGTTTGTAATCATGTACGTTTGTGTTTTGTAATTCTGTTTTAATGAATTTTTATTCTTCAATATTTATTATTCTCATCAACCTTATATAGATTAGTATTAATGTTCTTAAAATTGTTTAAATATAGTTGAATCCTCTTCACTTATTTTTCTTCCTCATTCAATCGAAAGTTTGTTTTTTTAATTCTCATAATTGTTCGTGTGTGTGTTCGACATACCACTCTTTTCTTATCCCTTTCTTTTTCTTATCTTTTTAATTCATCATAATAAATATATAAACCAGATTAATACTAATATCAATGGCTGAGTAAATATATTATTGGGGTGAGTCAAAATTTAGTGATGTAAAGTGATTGAGTGTATTTGCTCGATGAATATTCTTTAATTTAACATTGTGTATGTTGGACTTAAATGTCATGGATTAATGACTTGTTTTGTTTAACATGTGGTTTCCATGGATTATTGGAACCATAAATACACTACCATCAAGAACCTATGATTGAGATTAGAACCCTATGTTAAGTTAAGGCTTAGATTAAAGCCTTAACACTTAGTAATTCCAATCAACATTATCTTGCGAAGTGGGTGTTACATTAAATGCAATATAAATGCAAAGCTACAGGATATCACAAGCTTAAATCCCTAAAAATGAACTCACCCCGATATTTATCAAATTTTGAAATCAAACACCTATCACTAGTCACATCATTTAAGCTCTGAAAATAAACCCCCAGTCAAAAAAACAATCAACTAAAAACAATCGACTATTAAAAAAATTATCATCATCGAGGATTCGACCCGAGTGCTGCTATACACATTTTAAGAGCACCAGAACCATGACAGGTTGATAGGTGAAAATTTCTCACGCATTTTAGGATCCTTCTCTGAAGCCATGAATAGTTCCCAAATCTAGGTGACCAACTAAGAGTGGGTGCAAATCAGTGGTATATTTTAAAAATTCTCTTTATTATAATATTAAACCTTAGAAACTTTTTAAGGACCCCAGTCCACTCAATTTTTAAACACAATCTCACTTCATGTTGAAATGTGATAATATATATTGCATCACACATGTATTTACAAGGTTTGGAATAAACTACTATTTATGGAATCAAATGGTTATTGGAATAGATATAGATTCATCACGATATTGGAAATTTAATATGACTTTTTAGACAACCCAAATATAATCCCTCATTAAGTTTATAGTCTAACAACCCAAATCCATTATTATCCATTAATAATGATCTAAAGTTAGAAAGAACTTAATATATATATATTTATTTCCACCAAAATGTATTTTGAAGGCATTTACCTTTATAATACTTAAAAAATATTAAATGATAACTAATAAAAACTATTAACAGTAGTCTCAAATCTCACTTCATAGATTTTTTGTGATATAGATGATCATCGATTTCTTAAAATAATATAGCACATTATTTCATATTTATCATGACCCGACTCATACCGGGGGTCGAGCCACAACTACCCCAAGCCCACCTCCATATGCCAGGGGTTGGTGACTAGTTCCAAAGTCTCAACAAAATAGGGGAGGCATTTGCCTAAGAAAATGTACGCACACACACAGAAACTCAATGAAAAAGTCCAGAGAAAAGAAAGCAAGATACAACACTACTAAAAAAAGGAAAAACCAACATACATGCATTGAACTCTAACCAGTACAAGTAAAGTGCTGACATGTAAAATGAACAGTGTAAGGGGAAAAACACGCACCCAACCAGAAAGGTGCCACAACCCGGAAATAGGTAAATGAAAGTGAACAACTAGTGAGTCTCACAGCCAGAAAGTCCTCCTACGACCATTGTAAGCAGCCCAAGCTCATGTTTCCTCTACGCTCCTCTGTGTTCTCGACTGACCTATCTGTCATCTTCAAGGGCACACCATGTGCGGTCAAAGCCCAAGAAGGGGTCAGTATAAAGATACTCAGTAGGATGCCCCGAAAGCTTGAGGGAGCAACAAAAAAGGTACTAAAATGGTGAGCAGGATACAGAAAAAAGAACAATGTAAAAAACAAAATAGAGATAGTTCTACTCAACCCAACAAGAGAAAGGAATTAGACTCTTCTAGACCCAAGGATCTATAAATGGTGAGAAGTCGAACTTCTCGTCGAGTCTTCGCTGCCTATAGTAAGCGAGTAGACCCGTCCAACCAAGAGGAGCTAGACACAGAAAGCAATTGGCATACCCCGTGCATCTTCACCCCTACTAGAAGGAGAGTAACCGAACCATAGGAGTGAGAACAATAGTAGTGTTAATATATATATATGCTCAATGAGAAACCAGAATGATTGTGTTAGGAAATCTCTACCTCTAAGCTCAACCCAAGAAGAGTCTCCAACAGTTCAAAGGATAGCCATCATTGATGCCCAAAAATTCCGCATGTCAAGCGGCCTCATCACTACACCGTACCACCAGGGGTCCCGCTCTGGTAACCAAAGAGAAAAGTCACTAACTAGCCTCATAGAAAGGACTGAGTGTGGAATAAGTTGTCGGGTAACCCACTACCCAGCCCCGCTAGAGGGTAAATCCCAATAAGTCAACGGTGACCCACTGCCCAGCCCCGCTGGAGGGTAGACCATAATAAATCATCGGGTGACCCACTGCCCAGCCCTGTTGGAGGGTAAAACCTAAATAAGTCAACAGTGACCCACTATTCAGCCCTGCTGGTGGGTATACCATAATAAATCATTGGGTGACCCACTGCCTAGCCCTGATGGAGGGTAAACCCTAAATAAGTCAATAGTGACCCACTACCCAGCCCCGCTGGAGGGTAAACCGTAATAAAACATTTGGTGACCCACTACTGAGCCATGCTGGAGGGTAAAGCCTAAATAAGTCAATGGTGACCCACTGCCTAGCTCCGTTAGAGGGTAAACTGTAATAAAACATCTAGTGACCAACTACCCAGCCATGTTTGATGGTAAACCCTTAATAATTCAATGGTGACCCACTGCCTAGCCCTACTGGAGGGTAAACCGTAAGGTCAACAGGTATCCCACTACCCATCCTCGCTGGAGGGTAAACCTGGAATTGGTCCAATAACTCTGCAATTCATGTGCCATCACTGGGTGTCACTAGCACCGCTACTGTGCGTTGGTTCAGAGTACGTCAAAGAAGCTTCAGACCGACACCCTTTGATATTTCTACATTTTATAAGATCATGTAAGAGGCTCCACTCGCCTGAACAGATTACACCATTGTAATCCTTAATAAAAAAAGAATGAGATAGACTACTTACTTGCTGGAAATAGTCTCCCGATGAAAAAGTTACTCAACACCACTTTACACCCATACAACGTCTCGTGGGTCCCGCACCTCAGTCCCGAAAGTGGTCGGGTGAACTTCACCATTGCGATGCTATCATAAAAGCACACTGAATCGACTATTCATATTCCCTAAACAAACGCCTGATGAAAAATTCCTAGTACACTGCACACAGCTCAAAAGACGGCCTGTGGGGCCCATGCCTCAACTCCGGCTTCATGGCTTGAAACCACCTTGGTCAACCTCGTCTCGGTTCCAGGGTCACAAAGCTGTTGATGGATCCTAAAATGGACTTCGGCTATAGAAGATGCAACTCCCCGTGTTATACGCAAATGGGGCCCACACCTCGACCGCGAAACACGTCACGCAGATCATACCATCGTGTTCCTTGTCGATAACCATGAGGCGTAGGCTATTCATTTGCCCTGAACAGATTTATGAAGCCTAAGTTGTAAAATGCAGCATACATCCGAAAGCTGCCTCATGGGGCCCATGCCTCGGGCACGAATTTAGGCGGGCGGATTGTGTCATTGTGATCCTCGTTGAAAAAAACACTCAGAAACGAGTACCCACACACCCCAAATGGATGGCGGGTGAAAAAGTTGAATTTCACCGTAAAACGTGTGAACTAGGCCCTGTGGGTCCTGCACCTTGTCTCCTACCTGGCCGCTTTGGAAATCATCTCAAAAAGTCTGCACAAGGAATGGGGTCACGCTGCCACTAACGGTGTGTCAATCAGACATCCCAAGCAGGAGTTAGGTCTGACGGAACAATTAATTAATTATTCACATTTAATGTTTCATGCCACTGAGCAACAAAACCAACCCGAAAAGGCTCTGAACCAACCATTGAAAGACAGTATCAGCTACGTGGCCACCGCGCCTCTGATGGCGTGTCAAACGGATGTGAAGCTCGCAAGCCACGACGTCACAACTTTAATAATAATTTAGTACTGTTAAATTAAAGTGTTTTGGGTCACCTGTCTTCGGGAGTTGAACCCAAAATCCCTAAAACCCACTTCAAATAGTCTGCCTCACCGACACAAACTCACAGCTGCAAACAGCGTGTCAAACAGACGCGCCGTTTAGAAGATATGGCCCCCCGAATGCAAGCGGGCCAACCGGGCCGGTTCACCCCAGCCGGCCCCGTCTGAACCGTCGCGGCCCGCTCCAGCCGCAATGGACCCACCTGGGGTCCGGTATTCTTTCCTCAGCAGATAGACCTCTTGTCCAGTCTTCATCACCCAATAGGACTCACGACATGCGGGGTCCTTGTCCACGCCACACACCCTAAGGCGCGACCTCGGGGTCCTCCTCCGCTGACCGAGACTAGACGCCTGCGTCGTGGCCTCCACTGCTGGCCACTGGCTCCACTGAGGCCCCATGCCGCCTCTCTGCCGTCTTCCAAGTCTCAACGCCGCGGTCCCTGGCTCACGTCGTCGTGCTCCGCTGAAGCCCCTACCTGGCTCTGCAGTTGCCTCCGGCTCGCCACACAATGCCGCTCGACCGCACCACCCTAGTTCCGGTCCCCACCCCTCCTTCTAATTGCAAGCCACTCCGACTCATCCTCCGACCGCTCAACAAACCGAGACTGCCGCACGCAGCCACAGGCCACTCCTGCCGGACGACTATGGTGGTCCCTTTCGCAGACCACCAGGACCTCATCGGAGGTCCGATTTCAATTCTGAGGCTGAAATTCGGGTGTTTGGGACGGGGCCATCACAGTGCCTTCTCCTGATCATTGATCCGACACAATTGGAACATCCGAAAATTTAGATGAAGAACGCCCAAGAACGACTGATTAAATGGGGCTCAGGCGTTGGCCATGTTCATTCATCCAACACCCCAAATTCTAAAATTTAAGAATTTAAATCATGAAAATTGACAAAACTCCCAGAATTTCACGACGGTGCGGAATTTAATTAGAAATCCTACCTCATTGGATCTGTTCGTCGTTGGCGATGCTCATGCTCGATCTCGCTTCGATCCGCCGAAGTCCACTCCTCAATATGGTGAAGAACAGTAAAGAACACTGAAGAAGGGATGAGAGAGAGAGAGAGGATGGTAGAGAGAGATAGATAAAGAAATTGGTTTTCCCCTCCCAACACTTAAGAAAATTTATAATAATTCACTGAAACTCTCTCAGCGGGAACAGATTCTGAAACCTCTGCGCCCACTTATTTTATATCGCGCCTAGGAAAAATGCCACATTTCGAACTCAACTAAAATCTCATATTTCCATTCCGAGAGTTAATTTTAATTTTATTTGAAAGGGAACGCTAGTGATTAAAATCACTAATTCATTATTTTAGAATGATGGTTTTGCCCTTGGGTGACATCTCTCAGCGCAGGCCCGTGCCCGAGACTTTTACACCCCGCCTAGGGTAAACAGCACGCTCCAAACACAACCATGCCCTCATATTTTCGATCTGAACTATCGTTTAGGAGTCATTCAGGTTTGAGATATAAAAGGAATAATTCGATAATTTAATCATCCATTTAACAAATCGTCAATGAGAAAGTGGTTCAAACGTCTCACACCGACTCATTTTATGTCGCTCTAGGGTAAACACTGCATTCCGTACAACCCGTGGTCTCGGATTTCCGATCCAATCAACCGTCTAAGAGATATTACATTTTATTTAGTTAACCATGTGTGCATAATATAAAAACGCTTAACATTTTTATATAATTAATTCTGGGTGCACTGGGCCTCAGAATTGCATGATGTCTGAACGCCCTACTCTTGAATGACATCAAGAAATTTTTCAAAGTCTGAGAGTCCCAAAACCTAGGTTCTAACATCATTCCCTCCTTCAATATTTTCATCCCCAAAAATAAAAACTAGGGAAAACAACTCAGGATATAGAGCTCACACCTAGCTCTCCCACTCCCAAGGAAACATGCACAACACCAAGTTGGAACAACACGTTTACCGAAGGGATGGTTCATACTTTTTCGTGACCGAAATCACAGTTTGTTCCTGGAACATGGCATCGTGATTCCCTCTTTCAGAATACCCATCTGGTGAAACAACCAAGGATATCTGGTCACACATGTTTTCACAGTACGTGCATCACAACCGAGACTCTCTTACATGCTCAACAAGAGAAGGAGTCAACATCATCGACTGTAGAAAATCCATACCATCCTGCAATAACTCCAGCCAACATCGTCGTCTTAGGTTGAAGTCTCTCTGGGTGGGGATGCACCTAAGAAACTGGTGGTCTGTGAAAACCACAAAGAGCTCTCCCAGAAGATAGCGTCTGTACATTCTCAGCACAAGGACCACCACCACCAGCACTACATTGTGAATCGCGTCGTTCTGTTCATGGGGTGTTCATAACCTCTACTTGTACTTGATAACTATATCAAGGTTGGAATTGAGCACACGAGGTATCAATGAACAGGGTAGGTGAGAAAACTAATCCAACCGCCAGAGGCTAGACACAGAAATAATGTGACATACCCCATGTGTCTTTTCCCCTCTTAGATGGTGAGTAATCCCCAAAACAGGCATTCTGCCAAACCCACTAGTGGCACCTCAAGCAAAGGGAGGTCAAGCAGAAATGTCCCACTGGCAAACCCAGAACCTGCTCTAACACTCCACCACATAACCCCACCAGGAATGCACATGTCATAGGGACTCGTCCACCCCACCCCAATACTATCCTCTTTGGGCGGCACTGACTCTCCCTCAAGGTTTTGATTGCGTCACAAAAACGCTTATCGGTGGGGAAGAACCCATGTATTTCACGCACATTCAAAGACATGTTGGACCACACCAACACAAGGTTACACCGACACCCTGTGTCGCCCTCGGTAGCCCCTCGAAGAAGGATTTAGACAAAAAGGGTACCTCACGCAGTGTCTAACAAGCTCTTCTGAGAAAAGAAGAAAAAGACAAAGAGCTTACCTCTTATCATCCCTTCCACAACAGGATTGTAGTCATCTATAGCACACAGCTTCTTGTGGCCCCATCTGTCAACTCCCTGAGCCTGACGTGGGCCACCTAGTGGTGGTGGAACAACCTCAAAACGTCATCCGCCAACCATAGTTATTCCTGATTTTCTACCAACACCGCCTCCCTAGGGACCACCCTATCCTCACCTGGGAGTTCTCCGATCAAGACACTACCTCTACCATGGCGGCGCATCTACCAAATATCTGGAAGACTCAGCACATCTGGTCAGATAGTCTCACTCCACATGACCCCACACATCACAACCATAGTACTAGTCCCCCCTGGGATATCTCGGAGCTCTATGATGTCCATGACCATGTGCCTGAGACTCATCAAAGGAGAGACCTCCGGCATCAAGGCCCTACCAATCGACATCCCTCTGCAAGGAATTTATCTGTCACCAGTTCCTACTCCAGCACCACGAGATGGGTGAGGATGCACAAGGGCACTACGCTGGCACAAATCTTCTCTACAAATATCTAGTTCAAACATCTGTGTTTAGAAGTTACCGTCATGGACCACGTCCAAAGAGTACCGAGTAAGGTCTGCGAACCTAGTCGCGTGCCCAGCCACTTCCATCACTCCCCGCTGAAGCTCCAATAGCTCCCGAAACTGTAAAAAGCGTAAGTGAGAGGGGTAGTACTCCTCCCAAAATAGCTTCTATAAGTCATCCCACGAGAGTACCGACTCACCTTGTATCCGAGTAACCTTGGATCAACCATGTCAAACTGCTTGGTGGAAAAAGATAGGATGTCAAAGCCACCATCTAACCTGTCAGTGTCCGAACTAGCCTGGATAGGAGAACCACAGACTCTAGACAACCCTTCACTATCTGAGGGTATGCCTTACCATGGAACCTCAGCGGTCTCTGGAAATGGAACTCACGTAGGATGCCCAGCCTACGGTCATCATCGGCCTTCATTGCCGGAACTATCTTCTACTCCACAGGTGGAGGTGCTACTTCCTGTCCTCTTGGTGAAAGGGTAATCGTATAATGGATCTTGAAATGAGGCCACGTCGCTCACAGAATCGTCGTCACGAACCGGAGAAAGTATCCTGGCTCACTATCATCATAGAGACGTCCTGAATTTGATCAAGGAGTACCGCTGTCAAATGAGAATATATATATCGACAACGATGGGGAGATAACTCAAGAAGGACAGTCAAAGACTCGATCCAATATGTTGCGTAAACCAATTTCCCTTCAACACGTGTCTCAGTGTGCTGAGTCGACAAGCAGGTTATTAGGTTCCTGGTGAATGGATATGTCGGCCACCGCACCATCACTGGATTCCCTAGCTTGAGAGCTGCTCTCGAGACATATTGACACTATTTCCACAAAACATAACCAATTCCTTTTTAGGGACATCCGAACAACTCCCCAAGGAATGTACCACCTTTGATATCACTTTGTCATGACCCGACCCGTACCGGGGATCGAGCCGCAACTACCCCAAGCCCGCCTCCATAGGCCAGGGGCTGGCAACTAGTGCCAAAGGCTCAACAAACTAGGGGAGGCCTTTTTCTAAGAAACTGTACACACACACACAACTACTCAATTAAAAAGTGAAGTGAAAAGAAAGAAAGATACAATACTACTACAAAAAGGGAAAACCAACATACATGCATCGAACTCTAACCAGTACAAGTAAAGTGCTGACAAGTAAACTGAATAGTAAAAGGGGAAAAACATGCACCTAACCTGAAAGGTGCCACAACCAGGAAACAGGTAAATAAAAGTAAATAGCTACTGAGTCTCACACCTGGAAAGTCTTGCTATAGCCAATGTATAAAGCCCAAGCTTCTCTTTCCTCAATGCTCCTTCGTAGTCTGAACTGACCTGTCCGTCGTCTGCAAGGGCACAACAAGTGTGGGAAAATCCCATGTAGGGGTGAATATAAAGATACTTAGTAGGATGCCCTGAAATCATGAGGGTGAAAAAAGGAGGTACTAAAATAGTGAGAAGGATACATAACAAAAAAAAAGTGTAAGAGTACAAAAGAGAGAGAGTGCAGCTCAACCCAACAAGAGAAAGGAAGTAGACTCATCCAGATGCAAGGAGGTAGAAACTGTGAGAAGACAAATTTCTCATCGAGTCTTCGCTGCCTATATCAGTAGAGTAGACTAATCCAACCAAGATTATATAGACACGAAAAGCACGTGGCATACCCTGCACGTCTTCAACCCTCCTAGTAGAAGTGTAATCGAACCCAAGGAGTGGTAAGAACAGTAGGATGAATATATATATATGCTCAATGAGAAACCCGAATGAGTGTGTAAGGGAATCACTACCTCCAAGATCATCCCAAGAAGAGTCACCTACAGTTCAAACGATAACTACCACTGATGCCCAAGAATTATGCACGTCAAGCGGCATCATCACTACACCGTACCACCAAGGGTCCTACTATGGTGAGAAAAAAGGAAAGTCACTAACTAGAATCATAGAAAGGACTAAGTCTAGAATAAGTCATCGGGTAACCCATTGTCCAACCCCGTTGGAGGGTAAATCCCAATAAGTCAACGGTGGCCCACTGCCTAGCCCTGTTGAAAGGTAGACTGTAATAAATTATTGAGTGACCCACTGCACAACCCTACAGAAAGTTAAACCCTAAATAAGTCAATGGTGACCCACTGCCCAGCCCCGCAGGGGGGTAGACCATAATAAATCATCGGGTGACCCACTGCCCAGCCCTGTTGGAGGGTAAACCCTAAATAAGTCAACGGTGACCCACTTCCCAGCCCCGCTGGAGGGTAAAATGTAATAAAATATCAGGTGACCCACTGCCCAACCCTTCTAGAGGGTAAACCCTAAATAAGTCAATGGTGACCCACTGCCCAGCCCCCCTGGAGGATAAACTGTAATAAAACATCATGTGACCCACTTCCCAACCCTACTGGAGGGTAAACCCTTAATAAGTCAACGATGAATCACCGCCCATCCCTGTTGGAGGGTAAACCCTAAGGTCAACGGGTATCCCACTACCCAACCTCACTGGAGGGTAAACCCAGAACTGGTCTGATAACTCCGCACTGCCCATGCCATCACTGGGTGTCACTAGCACCGTTACCGTGCCTAGGTTCGGAGTACGTCAAAGAAGCCTCCAAAAAACTCCCTTTCATATTTCCACATTTAATAAGATCACTTCAGAGGCTCCACACTCCTAAACAGATTGCACTATTGTAATCCTCACGGAAAAACATGCGAGATAGACTACTTACTCACTGGAAACGAGCTCCCAAAGAAAATGTTACTCAACGCCACATTATGCCCATACGACGTCTCGTGGGGACCACACCTCGGTCCTGAAAAAGGTTGGGCGAAATACGCCATTGCGATGCTCTTGGAAAATCGTGCTGAATAGACTATTCATACGCCCCAAACAGATGCCTAATGAAAAAGTCATAGTACGTTGCACACATATCAAAAGACGGCCCGTGGGGCCCATGACACAACTCCGGCTTCATGGCCTGAAACCAACCTGGTCAACATCATCTCGATGCCAGGGTCACAATGTCGCTAACGGTGCCTAAAATAAACTTTGAATGCAGAAGATGCAACTCCCCACGTTATATGAAAACGGGGCCCTCTAGGCCCACACCTCGACCCCAAAACACATCACGCAGATCATACCATCGTGTTCCTTGATGATAACCACACGGCATAGGATATTCATTTTCCCTGATGGACGTAGGAAGCATAAGTCGTAAAATGCATTGTACGTCCGAAAGCTTCCTCGTGGGGCCCATGCCTCGAACCCGAATTTAGGCGAGAAGATTGCGCCTTTGCAATCCCCTATGAAAAAACATTCATAAACGAGTACCCACACACCCCAAACGAATGATAGGAGAAAAAGTGGCATTTCACCGTAAAACGAGCGAACTAGGCCCTATGGGGCGCGCACCTTGTCTCCAACCCAAATTCTTCGGAAAGCATGTCAAACATTTTGCATGAGGACTGGGGTCACGCGGCCACTGAGGGTGCGTCAATCAGACATCCCAAACAGGTGTTAGGTCTGATGCAACAATTAATTAATTAATTAATTAATAATTCACATTTAGCGTTTCGCACCACCGAGCAACGAATCCAACCCGCAAAGGCTCTGATCCAACCTTGGATGGACCGTCTCAGCTTCGGGGCCACCACGCCTCTGAAGACACATCATATAGATGTGCGGCTCGTGAGCCAAATCCATCGCAATATTAATAATAATTTAGTATTATTAAATTAATGTTTTTAGGTTCACCCGTCTTAGGGTGTAGAACCCAAAATCCCCAAAACCCACTTCAAATGGTCCGCCTCACCGACAGGAACTCACAGCTGTAGACGGTGCGTCAAATGGACGCACCATTTAGAAGATATGGCCTTTCGAACGCAAGGGGGCCAACCAGGCCGGTTTACCCCAGCCGACCCAGTCTGAACTGCCACGGCCCAATGGTTGTGGACCTCTCCAGTGGCACCGGACCCGCCTCGGGTCTAGTTTTATTTCCTTAGCAGACCGGTCTCTCGATCGGCCTTCATCTTCCAACAAGACCCACGACATGCGGGTCCTTGTCTACGCCACACACCCCAAGGTGCAACCTCATGGTCCTCCTCCGCTGACTGAGACTAGTCACCTGCGTCGCGGCCTCCCCTGCTCTCCACCGGCTCCGCTGAGGGCCCTCGCCACCTCTCCTACATCCTACGAGGTGCACCGCCGCTATCCTTTGCTCGCTCCGCCGTGCTCTGCTGAAGCCCCCTCATGGGTCCAACACTACTTCTGGCTCGCCGCACGACGCCACTCGACCGCACCACCATAGTTTTGGTCCTTGCCTCACCTTCGAACAGTCGGCCGCTCCGGCTCGTCCTCCGACCGCTCGACACACCACAGCCACCGGCCACTCTTACCGGAAAACTCCAATGGTCCCTTCTGCAGACCACTGAGACCTCATCGGAGGTCTGATTTCAATTCCGAGGCTATAATTCGGGTTCTCGGGACGAGGTCGTCACAGCGCCTGCCCCCGATCGTTGATCCGACATAATTGGCGCGTCCAAAAATTTAAACGAAGAACACCCAAGAAGGACATATAAAACGGTCTCAGGCATTGGACGTGTTCGTTCAACCAAAGCCCCAAATTCTAAAATTTAAGAATTTAAATCAAAAAATTTGACAAAACACCAAGAATTTCATGAAGGTGTGAAATTTAATCAGAAACCTTACCTCGTTGGATTTGTCTGTTGTTGGCGACGCTTCTACTCGATCCCACTTCGATCCACCGGAGTCCGCTCCTCAATCCGGAGAAGAACAGTGAAGAACACCGAAGAATGTATGAGAGATAGAGAGAGGAAGGAAGAGAGAGAGAGAGTGAAATGAGTTGTCCCCTCCCAACACTTAAGAGAATTTATAAAAATTCACTGAAACTCTCTCAACGGGTGCGGATTCTGAAACCTCCACGCCTGCTTATTTTATATGGCGCCTAGGAAAAAAACCCCATTTTGAACTCCATAGACGTCTTGGATTTCCATTCTGAGACTTCATTTGAATGTTATTTGAAAGGGAAAGCTAGTGATAAAAATCACTATGTCATTATTTCAAAATGACAGTTTTTCCCTTGGGTGACATCTCTCACTGTCGGCCCATGCCCGAGACTTTTACACCACACCTAGGGTAAATAGCACTCTCCGGACACAACCGTACACTCAGATTTCTGATCCGAGATACCATTTTGGATTTATTCAGTTTTGAGATATTAAATGAATAATTCGATAATTTAATCATCCATTTAACACACCGTCAACAAGTGAAGGGTCCGAACGTCCTGCACTGACTCGTTTTATTTTTCACTTAGGGTAAACACTGCGTTCCGGACCAAACCGTGGTCTCAGATTTCCGATCTGATTAACCATCTAATAGATATCACATTTTCTTTAGTTAACCATGCATGTGTAATATAAAAACGCTTAACATTTTTATATCATTAATTTTGGGTGCACCGGGCCTCAGAATTGCACGCCATCTGAACGCCCTACTCTGGAATGACATTAAGAAATTTTTCAATGTCTCAAAGTCCCAAAACCTGGGTTCTTACAATCTTCTTGTAGTATTTCTCTAAATCTACTATTTATAACTTTGATACATGAATGTATTAGAGTTGTAAGTTTATTATTTTAAAATACATGAAATATATCTCAGTAGTTCTCAACATCTCATATAATTGATTGAAATAGTTATTCTCTGGGGGTTTTGAATCAGATCTAAAACACCCATGACACTCTACTAGCCCGGTGGGCATCGATAATTTCTAGAGGTATACAAAATTTATAAATTTATAACATGAATAAAAAATCACTAAATTACAAGGTAGTATAGGATATTGAAGTAAGAGTTATTAACTATAGAGATATGGTTGGATAAAATGGTAATTAAATAAAACAAACCTATACAATTTTTTATTTTTATTAACTAAATCTAGACTTTTGATCATTTTGTTAGTGAATAATGTGGGTGTTTAAAATAAAAAATATATGTTGGAAAATAATGAATACTTGTTAATGGACTAAAAAGTTATAAAATAATTAATTAAAAATTATTTTATTCTCATAATTAGTTTCTACTAAGTCCAATGGTCAAGGTATACACCCTCGATCCAAAAATCCACTTTTATCATGGATAAATACTTCATATTACAATGAATGGGTTTCCAAAAACCTTATTTATACATAGTGAATAAAAAACCCAATGGTAAATGATAAATTATAAACCCTATATCATACATTAAAAAATAGTATTCAATTATCTAATTAATTTTTCATACTCAAAGAAATAAAGAAATCAAACATATATCATAACCCACCACACAATGGTCATAAAAAAGGGAATCAAGGAATAGATAGAATTAAAGAAAAAATATGAATCCCCAACATGAATTAAAATTGAAAATAAAATACAATAGTTATTTAGCAATTGTTCATTAGGTATTCCATGACCCAATGAAATCCCAGTCTCATGCTATCCATGAGAGGATGAAAAAAATCAATAATGAAAAAATATAGAATAGTGGTGAATCATGGATCTGTGGTAGTGTGTGCCTTTGACAGTCATCCTTCTTCAAGGAACCCTTTGATATGACTTCTAATGTATGGACAATGGGATACATTTTGACCACCCTATGATGTACATAAATATATTTCCACCAAAATAATTTTAACACTCCATGATCTATTCATGTTTTGGTTTTATTTCAATCAATATTCAATAATTAGTGATGTCTTGAAATTCTCAATGCTTTCTTATTCAATAGTGCAGAAAATTTTTAACAACATAATGTATTCGACTTCATAAAAAACTGTTAGGTGAATATCCTGAGTACAATAGGCTATGTCATACTACTCAATGAATAATATATTTGATTTTATTCTGAAAACTAGTATATAGGAAATTAAGTTATGTGAATATTCCAATAATATAGTTTTCTTATGGAAATGGATACATTGTTCCACACAGAAAATGGCTATGAGAATATTATCAATGAATTTACTATTTCAAAGCCTTCGCAAAATTATCTAAGTTGTGTTTTATAAGTTCTGTGGTTATCCTCTATCAGTAGATATGTATAAAAAACTACATAAAAAATTAAATTGACGGGAGTGTAGCCATCTCATTATTCTTCTACTTGTGGAATAAACAATATCTACACCTGATTACATATATATTAATTATTAGAGGTATAAAAATGTAGTAATATTAATTAATAATCATTTTATCTCAAGGGTTTTCTGATGTGTCTTTCTCGATATAGGAAACATTCTCTATTTCTTCCTTTATACAAGTGGAATAGCATGCAAAAAATCATTTTGATCTTACCTATGAAAAAAAATATTAATTTTTAACTTTACAATGAATTTGATTCAATATTCTATAACTCATCATGGAATTATGCATGTGAATTGTTCATGGACACACCTGATTCCATGATTCTCATTCTTATATTTGGCCTTGGGAAATGAGTCTCATTAGAGGATAATAAATCAATCATTGATGGGTTTATAATCAAGGATCATGGATAAAAATGAAATCATCGGCTCAGTAATGGTGGAATAATTCTAAAAAAGGGATGACGAAGATGACAATATCCTTGACCATACAAACTAGATCAACATGATCATATAGATAGGTAAATTTTTATATGTTTTAATACAGGTGTCTAGTGTTTGCACTGGTCCAGTCCCAAATCACACCATGCTTCAATACCACTTTCCCAAATATACTATTATCATCCATTGGAGTGTTAAGTAGGTAATGAGTTTAATCACCCACATAACTATAAGATAGAGTTGGCATTTATGGGCCTCACCAATATATATTGGCCCACATTCCCACTCTCACATTTGTGTATCCCCAAAGGCCCAATTTTTCCCACAATTCTCCTTGGATCACAAAGAATGTTATGCTTTCTAATTTTAACATATAAATTATAGTGGATGGATCCCATGGAAGGATGATAATTTCTCCCCATATATTCATGAATTAATGAGCCACAAAAACATGGTTTAGCTGGACACATTTTTCATAATTCTCAATACTAACCTAATTGCCAAAAATATCATATAAGGAAAACACAATAAATTGAAATCTCAAATTCAGTAAAGAATATTGTAGCCTTATCATCAATAAATAATATTTATATTCAATGGTACCCTTTCATAATGTTTCCACATTTAATTCTCCATGAATATTAATTTATATATGATATTCTTCAATTCCTCTCCAATTTCATTATGGAATATTAATTCCAAAGAGCTATTGAAAAACATCTCTATTTTAGTAAAAAATCATCACTTCAATAATTTATTTTTCACAATTATTTATGATTTCATATAACTTTAATCAATTTTCACATTTAACAAGATTTATTTATAAATAATGACATCTAATTACATAATGTGGTTCCATAATAATTTTCAAAGAAACACCACCCCATCACAACTCTAAAATAGATAATCATATATAATTGTAAAAAAATACAAAACTTTGGTTAAAAATTATTAATAATAGGTATAGAATTTCCTATTAAAATATTTTTACCCAAGGAATACCACATCGTATATAAATACATTCTGATCATAATTTTGTTTGAAAATTGGGTTCTGTTTAAATTCTAAAAATCCTTCATCAACGTAGGCTTTCTAGACCCATGTAAAATATTAATTGTAACTTTATACCATACCAAACACACATTGGTGTATATGATATATATTTATCATGCATTTACATGGTTAAAATATGGTTATATATTAAATGTTTTATAATTATTTTTTATTAGATGAACATTTTTAATGTAATTCTTTTTATAATCTTTTACCATAATTAATCTTTTTGAGATTTATGATAATTCAGACATTGTTTATTAAATTAATATTGATTAATAATTAAATAATTCATAAATATGAAATATTTATAAATTATATATGGGGTCATATTAAAACCATGTGAATGCTAATATTAAAAGTTCAAATGTCAAAAAATGAAATGTGTTCATGGTTATCTGTGAAAAAATTATAGTGTTTAAAGATATTTTATTTAGAAAATAGTTTAAAATGTTTATATCATGTTTAATTTTTTGAATTTTTTATTTATTCAGTATTTTTACATCTTTTCTTATGAAAATATAATTTTATTATATTATGAAATAATATATGTATATGTTTCCATGTTTTTAACCGAAATAATTTAATTATAATAAATTCATTTAAGAATATATATATATATAAGAACTTATAAATTATATAGTTTTATTGTTCCTTGACATGGATTCTTATAATGTAATGATATTGAATACAATAGATAATTTTACATTATATGTTTTAGATTATAGGACTTTGAGGAAATTGAGGTCTTTATTGTGTAAATAACCCTAAGTTGAGGGAAATAAGATATGACTTTATCGCATTCCTAGAAGAATAATATATTTCAACAAATGGTTTTCCAAATTTATGTCACTAAATGATTACAAATATTTTCATTAGTTCTTTCTTATGATTCTAATCCTTTTATTTAATGTTTTTAATTCATGTTATGAATCGGATACATTTTTATATGTGTAATTACATTTTGTATTTAATTTTGAATAATAAATTACTAATAATTGAATTTATATTATCATGATTAATCTAATGAGTAGGGAAATATTAGCAGAGGTTAACAATGTGGGATATAATTGATGTTGACTAATTGAATCCTATTGAATGATATTAATTAATTAAATTTTTACAGAGCTTAATATCTTAAAATAGTCATCATTATTTCTTGGTAACCTTTTTTATGAGCGAATATCCAATACCTTATTCCCCTACCCCTAGGATTGTAGGATGACAACATTCAATGAAATTTTTTTTTTGTAATTTCAATGTGTTTTATGAGATGAAACAATGTCTCTATTGAAGGATCAATAGATAATTGAAATGAAAGGAATGGATGGATTGAACAAAAAATAATGAGATTCTATTAGACCTATAAATTCTAATATATGTTTTCATAGTTTGGAATAATGATTGAAACAATTATCCCTCTCCATTGTAGGTTGATAAAGTCATGATAACTAATCCTTTATTATTCCAAACCAAATCTCATTCATGAATACTTCATTATATGAACAATTCATCAGTGTTGAGTTTGAGTCCCTGATCTTGAGGCTTTCTGCAAAACCTAGATCCACATGACCCTAATCAATTCATGTTTTTGGAAACAGCATTAATGTGAATCTGGTTATAAAAAAATGTGATAATATAACCCTTTAAAATTTAGCTGAAGGAGAGGACCCACTCAAGTAGCCTATATTTGAGTTACCAGCTACTAGGTGAAAATCATTATTGGTGAATTGTAATATGGGCTTCTGATAGAACTAAATATCTATCCTTAAAGAGGAGTCTTATACCTTGATCATTAATAACATATCCTTTATAGTCACTAAAATAGGGAATGAATATATAATCAATAGATATGAATGAAACATACATCCCCCTAATAGATATCTCTTTAAAAATTTTCCAATCCACATCTACAAACAACTAGAACTCATATTCAGATCATGTATTTGAGTATAATTGGATTTTATAAGCGATTTAAATTAATCTACTTCATACATTCAAATTAATTGGGTTCACTGATTTTATGAGGATCCAAATAAGAGTACTGAATTTATTGGGTATTTTCATGAATTTTTTTTTACTTCCTTAGGGTATTGAATTTTCATTGCATGAATAATCTAGAAAAAAATTAACATGACACTTTATGAGTTGGGTAAAGAGTCCCACATCAATATGTTTTAAAGGTATTGATAATGTGGAATGAATAATGATTGAAATCTAGATCCTTTGAATCATAAATACATCTAATTGTAATACTTGTAATTATATTTTGATTTTAAAACCCCATAAACATACTGTTTTTTACACTCTTACTAAAAAAACATGGATCATATCCTTCATCACACAACTCGTAATCAGTATGATAGTGAAGGAATTTGATAGATTATCATGTATAAGGAATAGAGTAAATGTGTAACATTACGATTTTAGTAAAAAAATATATATCTAATAATTTATTTACTAATAGATGTGAAATCCCTAGAAAATATTTGAGTGAAATATAATTGAGTTTATCTATATAAATAATTGGGTAATGATTTTTATACTCAACTAGAAAGGAGTTATATATATTATTATTAGAATCGTGACCTATTAAATTTACTAACTCATGGGACGAACAATAAATTTAATCATCAGTTATTAAAATATAAATCTTTGATGACTAATTTGAAACAAGGAATCATAATGTGTTTCTAATTTTAGTTGGATAATATATAATAATTTTCTTTTCTAAATGAATTTAAATATTGATAATCATATAATAAAATATTATACTAAAGTTATAATGAAATAAAAATCTCCTAGGAAGGATTTGAGATCATTCCTTTAGTAGGATAAATCATAATATTACAAAACATCTAGAATTTAATAATAACATCAGAATGGATTATATGCCTGATAAAAAAATTATATGTGGTGATAAACTACTAATTGAGTAACTAAATTTTGAATTTTTTCAATAAGTTTATATATATTAGAATAAGATGATTTTTTGAATACTATATTTTTTTGAAAGGTAATTTTTTAATTCATAATAAACAAAGGATAAATATCCTATGCTCTTACATTCCATATGATTTTCAATGTTAATTCCATAGAGAGGATGAACATCTCCTTCAAGATTTTTTGAGAAATGTAATTACTTATTTTATTGTGATTAAAAAGGTTGTGAATATGAGAAATAGTTAATGTATTATATATCCATTCTTTCTAAAAGTGTTTAAGACAGATAAACTGGAAGTTAGATGTCCTTCTTCTTGAACAATATTGACAATATATGTAGCCCCCCAAAATTATAAAAAAATAAAATTTTATAAAATTGTGTATGTGACATGAAACATTGAGTTTATATTATGTTACATGCACCACTCTATTTAGTATTCAATACATACAACTCTATTTTCATCATTCTTTACATGATATAATGTGTTTCTATAAAGTCTTACATTACACGCAAGGCTGAGTTTTACCAAACAAAAATATATTATTAATATAATTATTTAATGTGAAAATTAGCAGTTAGCCATTGTAACTATGGGTAATAATATGATTAAATAATTTATGAAAATATATATCTTACACACTTTTATGAGCTATATGTTGACTTTAAATATAATAATTTTCATTTAAATGAAAAATAAATACATTCTAAAAAACTATATTTTTTTCTAAAAGATGGTCTGGTATATCTTTGGAAACATTATTAAAAATTAATTTTTATCATCTTTAGAAAATTTATTTTACAAAATTAATATAATTTTTTAATTCAAAAAACCAAAATTTTAACGGGGTTAATTTTTGTTTTTGGATTTTAATTAGATGTTTTATTTTTTTATGAGTTGTGAAAGATACTAAATTTTAATTGAAAACAGTCATTTAATTTTAATTATTTTGAACTATAAATTATATTATGACATTTATTTAGTAAAATTAGTCAAATTAAATTTCAATTAATCTAATTTTGATCATTATAATTTTTTATATTTAATTTATATATATAAAAATTATAAACTTATGAACATTTTAACTTTAAAACCCCTCTTTCTCGTCACATGTTGAGATAAACTTGAAAATAAATTCTACCACTTAATTCAGTTCAATTTTAAAAAAATTCTTCCATATTTTGAGTTAGATTAATTTTTATCATTAATAAAGATCAAGTTTTTTACCATAATCATGAGTGAAAACAATTAAAATTAACTAATTTGATTAAGGTTAAAATAATGTTTTTTTTCATTACATGAATTTGTATTAAAGATAAATATACACATAGAAAATAGTTTTATTTAATTGAGTGGATTCAATATTTAGAATAAATATTTTCAAATTATATAATAAAACTAATTTTAAACTTATTTTTAAATGATAAATTACCTAGTTGAATAAAAACATACAAGTTTCCATTGTAAAAAAAATTGTTAAAATTCAGTAAGATTAAGGACTATGTAATAAAATTAAAAGATATGTATTATTTTTTTGTGTGGAGTTTTTCATCAACCAAAAAACTATAAAATCCATTTTTGATCTATTTTGTATCCACACGGGTTAAGGGATACCTCTCAATAGTGAATTCATTTTGGTATTTACAAGAATTCCACTCCTCGCCAATTAGAAAAGGGAACTCACTACCCTCACTAATTCACATCCCTAAAACCATTTTGAATGACTAAAACCAAAACTATGAACATAAAAAAATCACTAAAACCATCTTAAAATTTTTACGATTGGCTTAAAGAGAACTTAGTATGGATATATTGAAAATGTTGTGATAATTCACAAATAAGAGGTAACATTCTTCAATGAGTGTATTTATTTTACTTATTTCTATACCACCTACATTATTTATGAAACCAGGATTAACCTCAATATATTCCTTTTTTTAAGGTGTTGCCTTGGTCAAAAATGACCAAAGCATAAATATTATTAAAAAAGAAAGATTACAAGAGTCTAAAATATGGGATCCTATTACAATATTTTTCATGAAAGGAAAGAAGAGCAATGGGAAGGTCTTCTAACCAAGTAATGTCATGATTAACTCCCATGTTGGCTAGACCATCTGCAACAACATTTGCTTCTCGATAAACATGTATGATGATATAGTTAAGATCACTAAGTGAACGAGAGAATTCCATCCAGTGGGTAGTAATCGACCAAGCAAGGTGGAATATTCCATTCAATATTACTAGGATAATAGTCGTCGATTCACTTTTGATCCAAAGGTTATTAAATCCAAAGTATTTGGAAAAGGTAATGGCATGAATCAAGACCAACATCTCAGCATCGAGGGAGGTTTCAATGCCACATTTACCCATGATGCAACCAAGGATATGGATGTGGTGATTTCTCAAGATAGCACCACACCCTATAGGTCTCAGATTGCCCTTGGAGGCACCATCAATATTGATCGTGATCCATCCTAGTAGGGGGGCTCTCTAGAACACCTCCAGTGTACAATGTGGCTGACATAAATTGTCTTTAATCCTTAGATGCCTCAGGATCACAAAGTCATTCATGGTGTTTTTCCAACGTCCCTTTTGATTTTAGGCTAGTTCTTCTATGGGAATGAGGATCCTTATCCGACCTTCATTTTGATTTAATGAGTAATTATTATGAATAATAGAATTCCAATCATACCTAATCACATGGTGGAGCTCAGAAATCACAGCATGAAAGTGGTTCTTGATTTGTTGAGAGCCATCCATTTCTACACATTTTTTAAGTTTAGCTTTGATTGAATTAAGCTAAAACCATCTGCAGTAAAAAATGTCAAGAATATAGTTCCAGAGAGAAGAAGTAGTAGCACAAGAGAGAAAGAAGTTGTTAGAATCTTCCATGTGTTGATTACAGATTTTTCATTTAGATTAGATTTGGATGCCAAAAGATTAGAGTCAAAGATCAGTGGGCACTCTATTGTGAGCATGATGCCATATAATGTTGAATCACGATGGTTTTATCCAATGTTTTTTTGAAGTGTTTTAACCAAATATATTCATTTTCTGAGTTACAAAAATATTTTTTGTAGAAATATTTTGAGTTGAGCATACCATTGTGAGTAGTTTCCCAAGATAAGAAATCATTATCATGAGAGAAAGAGTAGTTTTCAATAACATTCAGAATAGTGTCAGGAAGGTGATCATGTTGAGAGTTTAAAATGTCTCTGATAGAGTTGTTGATATTGTAAAGGGTTTAATCAGGAGTCATCATGGAAATTAAAGTCATTCCAAACCAGTTATCCAATGAAAAGTTCATGGAGGATTCCCTCGATACCATCCATCTAGAGTTATGCATAATATTAGTGAAGGCGTTTTTTATGGAAGTCCAGATACATGAGTTAATGAAGTTCGAATTTCCCGTTTTATGTTTGTCAAGAAAAATATTTTTTAGAAAGGAGATAGCTCCATATGTATTTTGAAAAAGGTTCCAAGTGAGTATTTCTTGAAGGTCTTCATTAAAGTACTTGATATTTTTAATACCAATACCACCATTTTTTATGGGTTTACAACATGTTGACCAGGGCACAATTACACGTTTTCTTTCTAGAGTGCTACCGGTCCAGATGATGTTCTTTATGGCTATGTTCATTTTTTTAATGAGACCAACTGGACATTTATAGACCATCATTGAATAAACCATCTTGGAGACAATAGTGTATTTGACGAGGCAAGTCGTACCTACCATAGAGAAAGATTTACCTTTACAAGAATATAACTGATTTAGAATATGGTCAACAATATTCGTAAAGTGAAAAGATTTAGGTCTATCGCAAAAAATGGAAACACCATGATATTTGAAAGGATGTGTACCTTCTTTCAGACCCAGGTCACTAAGAATTTTACGTTTTCTACTGGGATGGAAAATCTTCCCAAATAAGATGTGTGATTTGTTCCAGCTAATGGTTTGACCAAAAACCTCTTCATAGTGTGAGATCACATTTTTTAGGTTAAGAATGCCTCTTTTATCCACCTGAAGTAAAAGGATGATTTTATAAACATAAAAGAGATGGTTAGGAGGGTTCATGTTTCTAGAGACTTGAATGGGATTTATTTTTTTCTAGTTCACCAGCCTTTTGATGAGACGACTCAGGTAGTCTTCTTCTATCAAGAAGAGAATGGAAGAAAGGGGGTAACCTTTCCTGACACCTTTTTTGCATTTAAAAAATACTTTCGGTGCACCATTGACTGGGATGGAGATAGATTCCATGTTGAAGAGGGTTCTGATTGCATTTATAAAAGACGTGTTAAAACCATAACCTTGAAGGACTTTGAAGATAAAAATATAGTCCATGGCTTCAAAAGATTTTTTGATGTCAATATTAATCGCTATGTTTCCTCCCCTGTTAGTTTTATTTGAATTATTAACACACTCAGAGCTGAGGAAAATGAAGTCTTGAATGGATCTTCCCTTTATAAATCCAAATTGGTTCCACGAGACAATTTTGTTCGTGAGAGTGGAAAATCTGTTGGCAATGATTTTTGTGATGAATTTAAAAAGGGTGTCGATAAGAGCAATGGGTCTAAACAAATGAATCTCAGAGGCGTTATCCGCTTTAGGTATCAAGGTGAGAAACTGGGAATTAAGGGTGTGAGGGAGAACCCCATTGGTGAATAATGTTTTTATAATTTTAAAAACATCAATCTGAATCACATCCCAATAATACTGGAAAAATCCATTGTTGAATCTATCCGGGCCCGGGGCACTATCAGGGTTCAGACTAAAGACATTGTCTTTGATTTAATGATCTATCGGGGTGTTAAGAAGTAAGGAGTTGTCCTCATCATTAATCACCAGGGGAATTACCTCAGGTTGGAGATCATTGTTTATATCTGGACCATTGAAAATGGTTTCATAGTGGGATATGATATGATGAGTGATGTCATCCTCACTAGAAAGGAACTTGTATCCATCAATTCAAAGGGCTAATAGCCTGTATGCCTTATTGATTCTTTGAAGACTGACTTACTGAATGGCCCAAAGTCCTTAATTTTTATTTATTTTAAGATGAACCCCCTTTTAAGGAGAAAGGGGGAAACCTCACATGACTTCAAAGAGAAACATACATAAACAAAACCTGATCCAAAATAAAGACTACTAAAAGTTCATCTCCCCAACACCAACATCATTATGGCAAGCCATCATCCAAGCATGGCTACTCATCAAGTCGTCCCATGCAAAAAAAAGCATGGGCATAGTACCGATGGCTAGGCCATACCCTCTCAATCTTCCAAATTCCGAGAGCCATAAAAAGAGAAAGATACATGTTCTGAATCCACATATGAAGCATTTATAGTAGAAGCTTGGACCAAGTTGTAATCAAAAATACAAACCCCCAAATGCAATAATAGATAATCATGAATCCAGCCATTGCCAACGTTTTCAGAAAAAGTCCATTCTAGTCAGAAAACATAATCTTTCCAACACTGTATAAAGAATCCACCCGTAAAACCAAAAACTCAGGACAACCACTTTGAAAAAACCAGAGAACCAAAGTACCTCCAGGTTAGGTTGAAACTACACTTCCTACAGCTCTCATAGAAAACACCAAAAATTCGCACAAACAAACACCAATACAAAACCTCTATATTTCAAACAACCATCAACCATAATAGAGAAAACTGCAAGAAAACATCCCTCCACTACTTTTTCCACTTACAGGAAATGCATCCGCCGAAGCCCGACCCCATTCCGTGAGCAAAATGTAACATAATTTATCCGCACCCAAAACTAAATCACAAGAATCATAAAAAAGGAAAGAAAAACCATCACCACAAAGAAGGCTCCCGAATGCAAAACCACGCCAGAAAAAACTTCCACAAACCAGAATCAACCCCCGTAATCGCCGTCATGATCTCTCCTAGAGACCACAATGATCACCCCGTGCACATCGATCTGACAAAGAATCTATGACGACGACTCTCAAACAGAAAAATCTGTGTCATCAGCCGCAGGCATAACCGCGCCACCATATGAGGAAAGGTCAAAAAATTGTGGGAAAGGCGGCCAATACCACGAAGTCACCACGACACCTCCATTGAGAGAAGATCCACCACCACGAGACCGTCAAGAAGGAGCATCGAAGGGGGGTTGAGGCCGACCGAAGGAGGAGGATATGAGCAGTGGAGGCAAGGGAAACCCTAGAGATTTGATGCCCCTTACGGGCTCATCGATCATTGGACTTCAATTTTATTGAATAAGTTCCTTTAAAGAGAATTGTAAAATTTAGTATTTCTATCACCTTCTGTTATCAATTTTGGTTTAAACGTTTGTTTTCTCATATTTTATTTGAATGTGAGTAGGGAATTAAGTTTCTCCTTAATTTTTACTTCATGAGTAGGATTAATATTGAGATCATAGGTGGTGTTAATGTTTTGAAGATCATTGAGATATTTATCAAGATTTATGATGTCAGTATTGATTTTTTTGGATTTAGAGCTGCACCATATTTTTAGATTCTCTTTTAGATGTTTTAATTTGAGGCTATAGTCTAGGACATCATTGTTATGAGACATTGAGGACCAAATGTTTTGAATGACATAAGAGCCCTCGTCATCAGATAACCATGAATTGTTAAATCTGAAATTCATATGGCATTTCATTTCTTTTGTGGAGACACTAACTAGGACGGGATGATGATCATAGTTCAGCCTATGAAGAGTAATACTAGAGATTGTGTCCCAATTATCTAAATCAAGGACATTTGTGAAGGATTTTCCCAGCTTAGAGGCAACTACTTTGTTGTAGTACCTCATATACCAAGTTTATTTTTCACATGTGAGATTTATTTCTATGAGGTTGTTGTCATGTATTGAGGTTTCAAATTCTATTTTAGAAATAGAATCATGAGATGGTCTAATTTTCTCACTTGATTTGAGAAGGGCATCAAAATCACCCATAATAAACCATGGTGCATTAATATTTGTGCCAAGATAAGAGAGGTCATTCCAAAGAATTCTTATTTATTGGTATCTATTATTAGCATAAAAAATGAGCAGAAAATATGTGTGTCATAAATATTAAAATTTCATGTAAGAATCTTATCAGAGATATTTTAGACACTAGTATTCTGTAAAGAGAAATGTGAGAAAATCCATAAAGATTTTGCATTAAGGTTATTAGTGACTGCACCTGTAAAAACATAATTTATTTGAAATAATTAAGAGTATTTAGAGTCATAGTTTATTTTTGGCTCCGCAATATCAAATTCAATAGGATGATGAGTGTCAATTGTTATTTGTATATTCCATATTAAATTGTATGATCAATGGGGAATTGAATTCACAACTATAAAATGTAAAATATTATTGTAAAATCTCACATTCTTTTGGGGTTGTTATCGGGATCACGAAACAATCACTATATTATGATCATTTTTCATTAGAAATTAAATTTATCATATATATATATTGTTATTCTTTTTTTGGAAACAATTATTCCCTAAACTGTATAAAAGTTTTACCTATGTTGTTCCAATTGGAAGTTATTTGATTCATTGGAGAAATATTGATACATTTAATTCATTTCCTCAATATGGATATATGAATATAAGGTAAATTTTTTATAAATTAAATATATTATTAAATATATTTAATGATTTAAAATTTCATTCCATATTTTTTGGACCAATTATAGAAAATCCATTGATGTGTCGATAGTATCATGAGCTGAATTAGTTGGAAAAATCAGATAGTTTTTTACCTAGTATGTTTTATATGATCATGGGAAATGTATTTCTGGTAAATGTATCATATACATGGGAAGCATAAAATCCAATAATTAATAATTTCATGATTTCATAATATAATCATTATTATATGAGAGATTTACATAATTACAATATATATAGATGCATTACATTCTCAGTTTATTGACTAAATTGAATGAGTTTTCATTTATTTACCTTCCTATATTAATCATTGCTTATCTATTCAGGAATTCATGTTAATTAAATAGAATGTTTGGTCATTAATTTATCTTTCCATGTTCATTGTAATTTATTTATTCATTATATCATCCACTAAACATAACAATTTCTAGGTATTTGAGATCACCCTTATCTTGTTTTCATTACCATAGATATGAATATAAATTATTAGAATGAGGTTCATGTATACATATTTTTTAATTTATTTATGATTTATTTTCTTTTTAAAATGTAAAATGGTAACTATTTATGTATCTTAGTTTCCAAGAATACTAAAAAGATTGTTCCTTTGGGATTTGAATAGTGTATCAATGATAGTGTAATAAAGTAAGGCATTACCTCTGGGTTACTTAGGTCGGGGTAATTACAGTTTGTATCTAAAAAATTTTAATAGAAACATGGGAACTATACTATTGAAAACATTGATTAGGAACATAACCATATTATATACATTAAGGATATTATAGAAAAACATCCTAATGTTTTGGTATAGAATAGATTATATGTGTTTTCCTAGTAATAAATCACTTTTTGGATACTACAAGTGGATGTGTTTCTTCAATATAGGTACCTAAGGGTAATAACTCCTAAAATGGAATATTGGGTTAGATATAATAATAATTAGTTGCATGAAAATCAGACATACTACTTACATGATTTGACACTCCTAGGGGATATTCATTGGATAATACACATTTTCTATATAAGTAATTAAATATCACTTGAATGTAATGATATACCCAAAGAAACAAGATTTCTAATTTGACAATATAAGTGAATAAATTTTAATTTATTCTAAGTGTTACACCATATTTGGAAAAATAAATTATGATTCATAATTAATAATTTTATGAGATAATCTAGTATATATTAAAATTTTGAAATGTAATCTGTATGGAAGAAGGCTACCAATACACGTGGACAATGTTGAGATTTCCCTAATGAGAAAGCTAATATAGTTGGTATTGGAATTGAAAAATTTATCTCTATATTAAGAATATGTAATGATGTTATGAAAAATAACCATTCCAAAATGAAGATACCTATTACATGACAATATTATCTTATGACAGATCATTTTTTGTGATAGAAGACCACATTATTTAGTAGGAATATTTATCCAATGGAAGATGAGTAATGGATTATGACTCTTGAGAAGAAAATTATGGACTTGGGATGTGATGAATATGAAAAGGTTAAAGTTTCAATGTATTTCTAAATGGTGATGATTATCAATGTTGTTCATTGACTGAAAATACTAGGGAGAGAGGAAAAATAATTCCTAGAATGGAGTTATTTTAAAGAGATATTATTTGACAAATACTTCCCTAATAAAAAAAATAATGAGATGAAGAGATAGTTTCTTAATATAAAGTAAATGGAATAATGGTGTCCTCCTAAATATGAGGCGACCATTACAATGTTATCAAGGTATACTAAAAATTACATCTAAAACAAAGAGTACAAGATTGGCCACTACATTGTAATCCATAAGCCATGTCATTAAAGGTTTATGGTCTCCTAATATTTATTATTACACGATGAATTTTTTTTCTATAAAGATATGGAAATAATTCTCTAGGTCTTATGATATCAATGAGATTCATGAGAAGATAGGACATGAGAGAAAATGACATATAACATGAATAAAGGAATTGATAATTTTCCCAAATTATTAACTATGAAATGAATAACTGTGGTATTTAGTGATTCAACAGTAAGGATATGGGGAACTATGGATATAAATTCCCCTAGAGTCAAGGGAATATACCTCAGAATAATCTATGGGGGAATGGATAAGCTAATTTTATAAATACAATAGAAGTGAAAATATAAATTTTCTCATGACTAGATCTAAGAATTTTGTCATTTTCATATTTTTTCCCATTATATAATCATTATAATAATTTTTAAATAAATAAGTATTGTAATGTACTATGTTTTCATTAAGGATTCGAATTCATGTGTTGAATGACACTGATGAAGAAGAAAAAATTTTAGTGGAAAGTTAAAATTCTTTGAAAGAGCATGAGTGATGTAAATATAACCCTTAATATGGTCACAATGTTAACATAATGATGTTAGTATTAAGAGATGAATTATATGGATATACTGAATTTTATAGTACAAACTAACCTGGAATTGATTAATTATTTATTGAAAAAACATTATGTTGTCACTAATAGAGTCTACAACATTTCTGGATTTAAAAAATATATCCAATAATCTATATTTAATTTTAGTAAAAATGATGAATGAATTTTTTCAATGAGGTACTATGTTCATTTGTGTTATTTTTGGGTTTTAAAAAAAATACATAATGAAGGTATACACTTGTTTGGTATGAGAAGATTAAGAACTAATTTATGTTGTCTAAGAGATTACTAGTAAGTTATTTTTGGGAATTCAATGACCTTCATTCTAATATTATGGATATTTATCATTTAACAATTTTTTGAAGGTTAACCATTTATGAAATCGTTTATGTTCAACATTGAATGATGATTTATAGATTAATTTATTACCTCATAATATTGTTAGGTCCAAAAGGTTCCTCGATACACTAAGAGGGGGTGAATAAGGGTATGGAAATTCTATTTGAACTTATTCTTCCTGCCCCACTAGGTGTTTAACTATTTTTTATAATGGTCACTTTTATTTCACATAGGTGTTTATACAGATTTTATTATTTCCTTATTTATCTGTATAATTATGCGTTGAATGTAATTCAAGAATGAAAGAAGACAAACACATATATTTTTACTTGGTTCAACCTCATTGAGCTACATCTAAGGAGTATACAACAATATTGTGATGATGTACCGAATTGACATGAACCAGCATGAGTACCTTGGTAACACGATAACTGAGCCTACCCTGACATGACCAGAAGGATGTTCCCAATCCCCATGGGTTGGTGACTAGCACCTGGCATCGTACAACATAAAAGTGGGAACAATTTTTCTACAAGAATGAATAATAAAGATATAAAAGATTGTGTACAAATCAAAGGAAAACTCCAATAGGTGTAAAGTGTCAGATTACAACTAGTAATAAAATCCAAAGTACTGAAACCCAAATAAAAAAATAGGAAGACAACCCCAAATTCCCTAAGGACACGACTCACCATGTCCAAACCCCAATAGTTGGATCCACCTCTAAGAGATCCTTTACCTTTTCTCAATCCTGGAAGAAGAAAATATACAAACACGTGATGTAAAAAGTAAGGTGTGAGCCTAAGACCAATAGGATACAACCAAAGATTTCATAATAAATGCCAAATATAGATTATCCAAAGAAAATCTTTCAATATTTCAAAATAACTAGGTTTGGAAATTCAAAATCATATTTAAACCAAACTTGATATACATTTTCAAAATGATGGAAAATACATTCAAAGCATAGTCTTTAATTTACATGAGATGGAACATTTATAAAACAATGTCCTAAGTAAGTAATTTATATAAAATAGTTTATATAAATTCAAAAGGCATGTAAAGAAGTTAAAATTAACATTGGCATACATTTATATTTCAAATATAAATAAACAATCGAGCAACATGGTCCTCTACCCAAAGGTATGATGGTATTAACTGGTTATAGGATTCCACATTCTCTAAGTGAACTCAGAAAATTTTTTATACACACGTCCTTATAACACTGGCCAAAGGAGACACATCACCAACCCATCAGGGATTTGACCCGCTGCATGTATGTTTTTTAACATTGTAATAGCATAGAGTGTATCCAAATAACTCACTAACTACATAAGGCACTCATGAGATATTACATGAAGGTGTAAAAAAATTAAGACTAATTAAAATATGATAAATCACATTATTCCATTACAAAATTTCCCATTTCATTAAATTTAAAACCAAAATAGGATTTATTCAAAATCATGACTTTTTCACAAGATAAAACCACATGGTTTATATCAAATAATTTTAATCCATTTTCATGAGTTCGAAATCCATTCAAAACAACTTCCATCATTTTCACAATTAATTTTCACATTTATATTTATCAATTTAATTTAAAACATTTCCATCAAAACCTACCATTTAAATTCATCAATTTAAATCATTTAACTTTCCACAAACCCACCCCAATTCATTGGAATTGTGGGTTTTCCAAATTTACTTTCCAAAACCATTTCAAATCATCTAATTAATTAGAATTGGGTTTCATTAAAGCAATTTAAAACATGTTTAAGAAATTTCATTTACATCAATGATTAAAATAAATCAATCAATGTGATGGTAATCAATTCAGCATATCAAGACAGAACCACCTACCTCTTTCCTAAAGAACGACACTCGCAATGGCACCCGAAAATGAGAACGATGGGGGAGGAGTCCTAGAAACTATACCTAGTAAGAATATCTAACACCAAAAAACATTGATCCATCAATCCCTAGATAATCCATTGAAAACCCAATAAGGGAGAAGGAGAGAACTCAAAGAACGAGGGGGAACCCTTACCCAGGAATCGCACTTCAAGAAACGCAACGATCCAAAGCTGTTTAGAGCAAACAAAAAAAAGGGGAGAAACATAAAAATTCTTTAGAAGGGTCTAAGGTTGAGATCCAAGAGTTCTGGAATAAAAATGACTGAGCATAACTACCGATCATGCATTTTAAAACTGGACACGTGTTGGATCATGATGTGTACCCCAGGGTTAAGACATGTAGTCCATGCTGGATATGTTTCACCAAAAAAACCCATCTCCTTGGATTAAAAACTAACATTTAAACCTTACTTGATGTGTACCTCAGGTACACAATGTGTACCTTCTCATGACATGATCTCCTAGTTCATGAAATTATCTTCCAGTCCACCACATGAAACATTGACCCAGTGTGCGATGTGTACATTAGGTACACGGCGTGTTCCAGTTCAGTAGTCTACAATAAACCCAAAAAAAAAACAGAAGATGATTTTTAACTAAAAGGGAAGTTTCAAAAGGGTGTAAAACTTTCCTGATCAAGGTAACGTGATGTTACAACCTCCCCACCATTAAAAACATTCTTCCCCCAGAAAGCCTATAAAGAAGCTTCCATGCGGAAGAGATGAGTCCACTTATCTCCCATTAGTGTCTCACATTCTCACGTCTCATGACTATTAACGCCTTTTTTCATATTCCATGAACCAAAGGTATTGTCTTCCCATGAATCACCTTAGTCTCAGAATCAACTATCCTAACTGGTTTCTCAGTCAATGATAAATCATGCTTGATCCCAAGATCACTCTAGCTCAAAACATGACATGGATTAGGTAGATTCTTTCTCAGATTCTATACATGGAATACGTTATATATTAACATAAACTAAAGTGGATGTTCCAAGTGGTATGCAACCTTCCCCACCTGCTTAGCCACCTTGAAAGTTCCCATAGTGTGAGGAGAAAACTTACATTGCCTCACAATATGTCGATGAACAAACCAGGGTGAAACCTTTAAGATGAAATAATCACCAACAAAAAAATCCAAAGGTATATGGTATTTATTATTATAATAATTATAGTATATTTGTTCTATTTACATACCCTGACGTATCAGCTAAATATTTGTTATATTATCTTATACCATGCTTGGTCCAATAAAAGAACTTTCTTCAACCTCTGACCAACACAACAGAGATTTAAAAGGATGACCATACAAGACCTCGAAAGGTCGCATTCTGATTTTGGACTGTTAATTGTTGTTATAAGAGAACTCATCCATCCCTAAGTGATCATCCCAAGCCCTACTGAAATCGAGTACTTTGGCATGAAGCATTTCCTTAAGAATTTATATATCTCTATCTGTCTTGCCATCCCACTACGGATGGTAGGCCATGATCAAATGAACATGGGATCCTACTTCCTCCTAAATTAATATCCAAAAACATGAAGTGAACCGAGGATACCTATCAGATACTATAGCATATGGAACTTTGTGAAAATGGACAATCACTTTCATGTATATATTTCACAACTCCTCAACTTTAGCCATATCACGAATGGGTATAAAGTGAGCCGACATGGTTTGAAAGTAGATCACAAACCATATTGAATTATTCTTTTTTGAGGTATGAGGAAACCCAACCAAAAAGTCTATAGATATCTCATCCTACTTCCATGTATGGACTTCAAGTGGTTGAAGTAAACCTGAAGGGTTTTTGGTTCTCATCTTTCACCTGTGGGTGCATATAGAAATGAGAGACAAACTCAATAATGATTTGTCTCATTCCCGACATCTAGAAATTCCACCTCATGTAATAGAACATTCTAGTATTTCATGGGTGCACAGACCACTCAGAATTATGGAAACCCCTCATCTTAAACTTTCTTGCTACTAACGAAACAACAAAGTTGTTCTGATAGAACAGAACATCCTATTTGGAGAACAAAAACTGGGTAACTATCTCCCCACCATAAAGGGATTCTATAATGCTACAGAACTCATAACCAATCTATTGATATTGATGAATCATCTTGAGAAGTGTTTATTTCAACCACACACTGTCTAAAGAAACATCATCCCATTCCTTCTAAACTCTAATATAAAGGTGTGGAAAGGGATACATCAAATTCCACACTTCTAAAGACTCAATCACTACCTGGGTCAAAAGTTTTTTACTTAATTCATCGGCAAAAACATTCCCTTTCCCTGGGTTATAGGTGATGTTAAAGTCAAAAAACTATAGGTACTCCACTCAACACCTCTTTCAAAGATACAAATCCTTTTGATAGAAGATATAACTCAGGATTTTGTGGTTTTAATACACCATAAACCTTTCACCAAAAGGTAGTGTTGTTGTCTTTTAAGCGTGTGCATCATAGCAGCAAGTTCTAGATTTTGGGAAGGATAATTCTTCTAATGTGGCTAAAGATGATGAGATCCATATGCTTCTACATGATCACCGTACATAAGAACACACTGCAATCCAAATCATGATGGATCACAAAAGGCCACATAGCCCTTCTAGGCTTTTGGAAGAGTCAAAACCGGCACAGTATTCACCAGATGTTTCAACTCGACAAAAGAACTATGAAATTTACCATCCCACCCAAACTTCACCCCCTTACAAGTTAGAGTAGTCATTGGTTATGTGAACTTTGAGAAATCATTTACTAAGCTATGGTAATATCTAACTAATCCCAATAAGCTCTATATCTTGAAGAAATGTTGTGGTTTCCCCCACATCATAACATCATTTACCTTCTCAGAATCAACTGATACACCCTTTTTAGACACCACGTGTCCCAAGAATTTCACATCCCAAATCCAAAAATCACACTTTGAAAGCTTGGCATAAAGGCAATGATTTCTCAGCAGACATAGAATTGTTCTCAGATGTTTTACATGATCCTCCTCGTACATGGAGTATACATGAATGTCATTCACAAAGACTAGAAAAAGGGTATACATATACTCGTGGAAAATATTTTTCATTAAATCCATAAAAACTACAGGACAATTTTTCAAACCAAATGGCATAACAAGGTACTCAATGTTCCCATACCTGCTTTGAAAGGTGGTTTTCGGAACTTCATATTCTTTTTTCCTCAACGGATGGTAACTAAATCGAAGTTAGATCTGTAAAAACCACTTCAATAATTTTAGATGATAAAATAGATCACCAATCCGGGGCAACAGATATTTGTTATTTATCATAACTTGGTCGAGCTTTTGATAATCCGCACATAAATGAACATAATCATTAGCCTTCTTAACAAAGAGAACTTATGCTAATAAATTTATCACACTTGGAAGAATAAATCCTTTATCAATAAGATCATCCAAATAGGACTTCAACTCTTTCATCTTAGTTTGGTGAAATGCGGTAAGAGGGGATAGAGAATGGTTGAGTATCAGGAATTAAATCAATAGAAAACTCAACCTCTCTCACCAGTGGAAAACCAGAAAAATATAATGGAAACACATTATAAAACTCAGTGAAAATTGGAGGGAGATCACCACCCATTGAATCTTTCTCTAGGTCAAAACCAAATACTAATATCACATTCCCCAACTTTGGATAAGAAGTCATCAATCTACTTAACCTTGGGTCCCATTCTCCTTAAAAACAAGACGCACACCATTAGGTGTAGTAAATTAGACCCATCGGAGAGAACAATCAATTTAGAATTTTTTGGAATGATCCAATACATCCCAAATATAATGCTAATAGATTTCATATCAACAACCAAAAAGCTCAAAGCCAGCTCAAAATATGATAGAGAGAAGACACAAGTAGGACTATGGTGATCCTTCTCTCACTTCGTACCAAGGGGTGTAGTAATATCCACTGCACAAGATATTTTCTCCATATAAAAATTTATCAGATTAATGATATGGGTTGAAATAAAAGAGTGAGATACACTAGTATCAAAAGAGAGTAGTCAATAATGCTGAAAAATGGTAATTTTACCTCTCAATGTCACTAGAACTGTGTCTACTTACTCTAGAGACTCTTCCACTATGTGAAGAAGGTCATTCTGAATGCCTATGTCCAGAACCCTTTTTCGTTGATACTTTTGATTGCATTTCAGTTTTGGTAGGATATGATGATTCTTTACCACTTTGCAGAGTAGAGAAGTGATGTTAAAACCTCTTCAAGTGACATGAACATCCACAGGAACAATATTTCTTGGGTTCCTCAGTGAAAACCCTTCTATAATTTCCTAGATTACCATATTTATAGCAAGTCAATGAACATCCTCTTGGAGATATAAGCGGTCTGGAATGACTCTACTATTAAGAATAGTTGTGAGGATCATCATGATTCTATTTTACTTTAAAGGAACAAACGCTACCACAAGAAAAAAAGGAACACCCATCAACCCTAACATGCCAACTAGGTCCATATAGAACATCATCTCCATATCCATCACATGAAAATAGGTGGGAATATTATGCAAGAAACCCTGATAATGGGTATTTGATCAAAGTCCCAACTCAAAAAGTATGTCCTTCATCCTTTAATTAGATACAATCTCTGGAGAAAGCTGCACCATCTCGGAAAAGCTATTTAAATACTCGGTCATGGTTTTTTCAGCCTACTCATGCTTGAAGAAATCTACATATTTAACCAACACTTTCGAATCTGGATAGAACTGATTGGTGAACAGAACCTTGAAGTCTTTCCATTATAAGCCCTCATGTTTTCCTACCATCACCATCATGCCCCACCATCTCCTACTCGTTCCCTCTAGCACAGAGGTGCAACACTTCACCCTAATAACTTTTGGCATCTCTAAGAACTGAAACAGACATTCTGTCTCTCCCAATAATGTCTCATCATGTTTAGGATTAGTGAATTTATTGAATAATAGTGGATTCTGGTGAAGGAAAACTATATAATTATTCCAAATAACATACCCCTAAATATCAATAGTTGGAACATGAGCAGGAACTGGAGGTGGTGCATGTCCTAGAGCTTGGACAGTGCACACAATCACATTAGCCAGATTCGGATCGACAACAGGATTTGATTTTTTGAGGTTCAGTAACATCATTTTCATGTATTTTATTCACACATCTACTCAAAGGCATGACTCTACACAACACTATCAAATAAAAGGATAACTTTATATTAACACTCAAAATGAGTTAAAAGAGAAAATATTATCAATAGAAAGGAAAATAAAGATTTCGATTTCTCTCTATCGAAATATCAATAGGAAAAGAATACAACTAAACCACAATATTTCTTTCCCAAAACACCCCTAGTGACTTAAGGTTCATTATTATGAGAGCTATCCAGACACTCAATTGAAAATACCTCCTATATCCCAAAAAGATCAACATCCACATATAATATCACTTTTTCAGGAACTAGCCTAGGTACCCTAGTAACACGATAACCGAGCCAGCCCTAACATGACCCAAAGGGAGTTCTCAATCCCCATGGGTTGGCGACTAGAACCTAGAATAACAAAACATGTTAGTGGGAATTATTTTTACAAAATAACGAAAATGATAAAGATAATAGACAATATTCATATCAAAGAAAAACTCCACTATGAGTAAAGTTCCAAAATAAAACTAGGAATAATATCCAAAGTACTAAAACCCAAGTACTTAAAATAGGAAAAAAACCCCAAAGTCCATATGGGCACAACTCCCCACGTCCAAAGTTCAACAGCTAGATCCACCTCTAAGATATCACTTCCCTATTCTCGAGCCTATATGAATAAAGTCTACAAACACCTAAAGGAAAAAATTAGAGTGTGATCCTAAGACCAGTAAGATACCACCAAAGATTCCATAAATGTTTCCAAATATAGATTATCCAAAGAAACGATTTCAATTTTTCAAAATATACAGGTTTGGAAATTCAAAATCATATTTTAAAAAAACATGCAATACATTTTCAAAATGATGGAAAATACTTTCAAAGAATAGAATTTACTTTACAATAGATGGAACATTTCTAAAATAATGGCTTAAGTAAGGCATTTATATAAAATAATTTCTATAAATTTAGTAGGCATTTAAATCAGTTCAAAAAAACATCGGCATACATTTATATCTCAAATATAAATAAACAAACGAGAAACATGGTCATCTTCCAAAAGGTATAATAGTATTAAACAGATATAGGAATTCATACTATTTATGTGAGCTTATAAAAACATGTATATATAGGTCCCTATGACACTAGCCAAAACAGACTCATCACCAATATGTCATGGATGTGACTCACCACATTTAAGTTTTAGAACTTTGTAATATCATAGGGTGTATCAAAATAGCTTACTAACTACCTAAGGATTTCATGTACTCTTACATGATGGGAGAACTATTTTAGGACTGCTTAAAATATTATCAATCACATTCTTTTATTTCTACAATTTCCCTTTATTTTCATTTAAAACCAAAATTCATTTTATTCAAAAACATGCCTTTTTCACAAGACAAAACCACTGCGTTTCTATCAAATCATTTTAATCCATTTTAATGAGTATTAAATCCATTCAAAACCAATTTCATCCTTTTCGAAATTGATTTTCACATTAAAATCTAACAATTTAATTGATAACATTTCCATAAAAATCTAACATTTAAATTCAATAGTTTAAATTGGTTAAATTTCCATAAACCCACCCCAATTCATTTGAATGGGGGGGGGGGTCAAATTTCCATTCCAAAACCATTTCACATCATCCAATTCATTGGAATTGAGTTTTATTTAAGCAATTGAAATAATATTTTTGAAATTAAATTAAATTATTAATTGAAATAAATCAAGCCATGTGATGGTAATCAATTTGGCATATCGGGACGGAACCACCCACCTCTTTCCTGAAGAACGACAATTGAAATGGTGCCCACCAACAAGAACAAATGTGAAGTAGTCCACAATACTATACATAGTATCATGATCCAACACCACAAAAATATGGATCTATAAATACCTAGATGATCCAATTGAAAAAACAAGAGAAGAGAAGGATAGAAACTCAAAGAATGAGGGAGAACCCTTACCCAAGAATCACACCGCAAGCGAAGCAATGATCCAAAGATGATATGATCAAACCATAAGGAGGGGGGCCTTTGAAAATTTATTAGAAAGGGTCTAGGGTCAAGAACTAAGAGGTACAAAATGAAAAGGACCAAGAAAAATTGTTGATCATGTGTTTTAAAATTGGACGCGGGTCAGGTCACGACGTATACCCTAGGGTCGCAACATGTAGTCCAAAGTGGATATGTTACACTGGAAAACCCGTCATTGTGGATTATAAACTGAAATGTAACCCCTACACGATGTGTACCTACTCACAAAATGATCTTACAGTTCATGACATGATCTCCTAGTCCACAACATGCAACCAACACAAAGTAAAGAACATGTACTTCAGGTACAAAATTTATACCTATTCTGAAATATGTATTAATCCTAGAAAAATAAAATAAAAGTATTTTTAATTGAATGTTAATTTAGAAATAGGTGGAAAAATTACCCAATCAAGGTAATAGGATGTTACACAAATCCACTAAAGCTCACTAACAAAGTAAAATATTCAAGCTAGATCGCTTCTATGCCCAGGATCACTGCATTTACAAGGTTTAGGGTCTCCTCACTACATTACCAATGGCCACCCCCTATCTCTATTACTCATGATCACTTATAGTGGAAAATAGCATCATCTTCCTCTTCCATTGCTCACTTCTCTTGGAAGGGATCCACACACAATTTGTAGAGATGTAGGTCACTTCATTATTTCAAATGAATGCATCATCAATTGTATATAAATTATTTTTTTATGTGCCAATTTCATCCACAGATAAATATGACTTTACCACTTTTGTACTAGGAAACATTACACTTTCACGCAACACAAGGATAACTTGCGCGCCACATTAATAGGTGTGCATCCTATGACTTTCTTGTGGGAAAACCAACTTTCATGTAACTTTGTACTTGTGTTCCACTGCTTTCATTCAACTATATGCATGCCACTAATTACATTCCACTACTTGCGTGCCACTACTTTTGTTCCACTACTTGTGTACTACTGACTGCACGCCACTACCTGTGTGCCACTACTTGTGTGCCACTGCTTGTGCACCACTACTTTCATTACCCTGACTACTTTTTCGTAACTCACAACTTGTGTGCCACAACATATTGTGTTATCAGATCATGGATTTTCTCAATGTGTTGAGATTATGAAAAATGAAGCGGGTATCCATCTATTTATAGGAATTTTGGTGACCCTACATGTCAGGGTGAAACTCACCTTGGGTGCCACTCTATCACTTATGTTTCACTCAATCACTTGTGTACTGCTCCATGACTTGTGTGCCACTTCAGGAATTATAGTACACATCATGAATTGTGTGCCACTTAATTACTTTCATGCCACTTTTTGATCTTCACAAAACTTCTTGTCTTGGGCACCAAATCATGACTTGTGTGAAACATCATGGATTACACTCCACTTCATGATTTTTGTGCCACTACATGACTTGCAGGCCACTTCATGACTTGTTCACCACTCATTCTATTGTAATATTTTGATTTTTTGATTTTAAAATATGTCTGGCATGAAACATTACAATCCTCATTAACATTGGATCACAACTCCCTTTTCTAAAAAAAGTTGTCTCCATTCTCAGACCCAAATATTTAGAAACCACGTGAAAATGGTGACACCTTGTATACATTATTTTTTGTACCACCTCCAGATCACCCATTCCATTTACATGGTTGTTTTTCTACTTGTATTTTCAATAATATCTCTGGAACTAAATAATTACCCATGTAAACCAACTTTTTCAAAAAACACAAAAAACCCAAAAATGCTTCAATGTTACCTATATGGATTTTTTCCAAAAAATATCCCCCTTTTGATTTATTGACTACTCATTTATAATTTGATTCCACTTTAGGTTCGTTCATCTTCTTCCACCATTAGCTTAATGTGATTAAAATAGTGATAAAATATTTATTCGACACAGACTCTCAGCCAACATGAGTAATTCCTTGTGTGAGAAAAAAGAGTATAATTCAAATTTAATCAAGGAATCGCTTCATTACTGAGACCAATTCTTGAAACTGAAAAACTTCTTTCATCAAAAACCTCATCTGTCATAATATGTATCCTTTCAATAATCACTTCTATCATCATCAGATTTAATACTACTACTCCCCATATATTGTTACTCCCCAAATCTTGCTAATTCTCCTATAAGATCATATTCGTAGCCATAATTGCTTCCCCTCGAATAGTCATAATTTCTCCCCCTTTTTCAATTAACCCAAAGGTCACTTCTTTGTGGTCTACAATAAGGTAAAGGAAAAAGATCGACACATTAGGGAAAAACACATCATACCACAAGGAGAGGAGGTTCCACATCTAGTCATTTTAATGTGTGAGGAATTAACTAAACTCCCAGAGGCATTCAATGTATCTCAAATGCTCTTTTTGGAATTTCTTTGTCATAATGTCTACAAATTTTGATCCATAAGAACATACTCTAATTTCACAAGCCCTTTCTCCACCTTCTCCTTGATAAAATTATATTCAATTTGCTTAGTCCTTGAGTTATGGACTATATTTTTTCTATGATTGATAAAACTTGAATTATCACAATGTATTTCAATCGGAGACTTCACTTTAAATCTTATATCATCAAGAAACTGCTTCATCCATATTAACTGTATGCATGCTTGAGTAGGCACAATATATTGAGCTTCTCCAGTGATGAATGAAATGAAATCTTATTTTCTGATCAGGAAAAAAATACCCAATACTCAAGATATAATTTACCCCTAATGTTGATTTTCTATCATTAGTTGATCTGGACCAATTTTAATTTTTATATCTCATTATCTCTAGATGATATTTTTCATCATACATCAAGCTGAAATCCACAGTGCCCTTGATGTGTCAAATTATTATTTAACTGATTACATGTGGCTTTATTTGGTATTGATTTGATACCTCATTGTTTTGAATGTGGAAAAAAAATATCATGTCTTATTGCTATTAGGTACAGTAAACATCCAATAAATTTCCAGTATTATGTGAAATTAACAACTTTTCCATCATCATATTTTGATAGTTTTATCAAAGTTTTAATCAGAGTATTCATCCCCTTGTAATTTACCATTATAAATATTCTCAAAACATACTTGGAATATTTGGATTCACCAATTAACATTCAATTATTTCTTTCTATTACCTATAAAACAAGGGAAAATATTAGCTCACAAATCATTGAAATTTTGAAATCATTTTTATGCATTCAGAAAACTATTTGCATTGTGCTTCATCAGATCCACAAAATATTATGTTATAGACATAAACAAGAACCATCATCTTTTGATTACTTTCATTATTGACTTAGATATTGTAATCAACTACACCACATTGAAAGACCAACTTCTTAAAATGCTGATCTATCCTTGAATACCATGTTCTTAGTGCCAGCTTCAACCCATATAGTGCCTTATTCAAACAAGAAACTCTATTATCATATTCATAAATACGAAAACCATCAGTATCCTAAATATAAAATTCTTCTTATGAATCATCATTTTCAATTTCAACTCCCATGGAGTTTCATAACTCCTTTTCACTATCATCATGAAACCATTCACTGTGTTATGGAAGATTATGATCATCCTCTACTAAAGTGACATCATTTCTTTTTACTGTATTCCCAGCCTCTTGTTGAACCATTTCCAATAATCTCTTGAAGATTCTTGGTATTGTTAAAATAGTCACCGGATACCATATCATTAGAGTAAAATAGATAATCATGATATTTGGGAATGTTATTACTTCTCCCCCAGTCAATGTTCTTGATGTTAGATAACATAAACATTCATCCTTTATTTACCATTTGAGATATTTCATCTGATTAGGAGACAGAATGCTCCTATTGTGATATTAAACTCATTTAGTTGTTAGACCCACTATTTAGACCAAAAAACTATTTTCTTCTCTTGCATCATTTCTCCATATATGGAACTTTTCGATGAGACATCAAAAAAACCTCTAAGACTATTGAGTTGATACTCAATGTGAGAAACAATAGAAAAAGTTAATAAAACATTCATAATTTTTGTGCTCACTTTCTTCCTTACATTTCATGGAGTCATAAACCATTAACACATTTCAAGGATTTATTCATTTTTAATTCACAATTACTTTTGACTGATATGAATCAATTGAAATTCTGGAGCACATTACATTACCCCTTTTAATTTTTTATGAAACTTCCCTTTGGATTGTATCTTCACATGAACCAAAAATACTTGAACATCAGTTTGTAGAATTTATAGGGAGAGGGGAACTTCTGGAATACTCAAGACGAGGACTTTGTTCAATCATTTTGGCTTGACTATTTCACACACTCTTGGAATGCACTGTTTAGTTTTTGTGTTTATTACAACTACCAAGCCAACATTAGCTATTCTGGCCATATGACTAAGCATCCTTTGAACACATTCTAACACTTTTTTCTGATATGCAGATTCTATAGGTTTGGCCTTTCTCACAACATCTGGCATAAAACCACTAGTACACATTTCCTTCATTGATGTTCCTCCAATGTTCCATTTCACATTATTCTTTATCTGAGTAGGAATCTCTCCAGTGATCATCTTATCATTCTTTTTCCTCCAATAGAGCGATATTTATCCTGAATTCACTTCTAGACATGGTAGACACCATGAAATGTGTTCCATGAACTTTTTTGTAGAGTGAAGATATGATTCTCATAGACAACAAATTTAATGTATGAGTAAAGATGTTTCCACCATGAAGAAATAAGATACAGGCTGTATTTATATGTTCCAAAATATTACCCCATACCTGATGAATAAGTGGAATGTTTCACCCTTCTAGGAGTATGTAGTGGATCTCCCTGATCAATGACAAAAAAGTTCCAGCACATTAAATTAAATTTACGACATTCATCCAAGAAAACATGGTTTATTCACCATCTCAAGAAGTGTACCTCTCTTCAGGATCTTCGATTTGACATGTCACAGATCCCAAAAAGACTTACGGATCAAAAGTTATGGCACTTGGAAGATGGATAAATTTCACAAAGGGACCTACGCGGATGACCTATGTGGAAAATGAATTTTCACACCCCTATGAGGAAAACCTATGTGAAACACCTTCACGGAGGATCTACACGGACTACATTCCTTCACCTAGGTTCCCATCCATGCCTATAAATAGAGCCTTTGGGATCCCTATTTTAGGACTAAAAAAAGTGAAAGACTCTCTGAAGCTCCCATTGCATATCTCTTTTTCCTAATTCCCTCAAATTGTCTCAGGTAGCTCTCTATACCATGAGAGAAGAGATAATTAAATGGGATAATCATGTTTTGAAGGTCTTCACATTATTTAGTCATCATTTATACCTACATGGTATAACTGCGTGCCATACGTGTGTGGTATACTTGCGCGTCATACCTATGCGGTATACCTGCATGCCACACCTGCATGATATACCTGTGCACTATACCTACACGGTATACCTGCGCACCATACCTGCGTATTATACTTATGCAGCATACTTGTGTGAGGTACCTACACGACCAACTCAAGTACCCTTTTTTTAAAAAGGCATTCATGGTAGGTTATCTCCTTCTACAGTTACCTTATCTGAAAGGGACTAAGTTGAAGCCTCCAACAAAACCTCCTGAATTATCAATACTTTGGGAAAGACACATCAGTGTGTCTCCTATATGGGTTTGTATTTCTTTAGTCAGAGGATTCCCACATTTTTTCATAATGGGGTTATGATTCATGAAATGTCTATGGGTTTGTATATCTGCAGTGACATTGACCTTTCTCCCAGAAATAGTGTTGGGAAGTTCCCAGTTTAGAGGAGGGTTGGGTCCTAGCCTCTCCTTTCTCAAAGAGGTGACCCAGAACCTTAGGTCTTTGGTAGGGAAGGTATAGTTCACACTTGATTTTCCGCACAAGAAAAGGAGAAGTCTCCCTTTAATACCAGAATCAATTACTGGGCAACCATCCTAGTATAATCCCCTCACCTTCATTCCTTCCACATTACATTGGACCCTTATCCAATGTAAATAGAACAAAGGGAAGTCTCATCGTCTCACCCTCTTCCATGGTCGATGCGCCCTCTTCCATCAGTGGAGGAAGAAAAGTGTGAATTGTCATTGTTGAAATCTTTCACATCCTCTTGTTTCTCACATGGAGAATGAATCACGTGGGCTTAGAGATATGTGATGGTTATAACATATGCACAAACACTCCTCCGAATGAACTATGAGAACTTTGATTCCTGTTTAAACTAGGATACGTAGGGAGCCTCCTAAAGGAACGAGCTCACTAGATATCCTCCTCAGGAATCCAATTTTAGTTTCTTTAATCTTGGAATTCTCCTTAGTAATAAGCCCCAAATTAAATCCCCCAATTAATCAAGTCATCCTTTTTAGGAAGTAAGCCCAAAATCATCTTTCTCAGAATACCATTATATCCTATGAGATGTTTCAAACTACGTGGGTTTTGATTCCCCTTAATATGGTATACGTAGGAAGTCTCCTTGAGGTGAAAACCCAACAATTTAAATAAACTTTGTTATCCTTGGGCATCTGATCCTACATGGAAACTCATATCCTTTCCATGTTATTAGGGCTTCTTCATCATAAGTTCCACACTATGTTTTTGACTAAGTAACTTTTTCTTATATGTTCTTATCACATGAACTTAAAAGGTATGATGTGTCCTATTAAGCGACAACGAACTATGAGGGTTCTGATTACTTTCACAAGGATAAATAGGTATCCAATTTTACGGGCATGATCCCAATATCAAAACAAACCTTAGTCTCCCTAAATGACAATAAATTCCAAAGTGCCCCGCTGAGTGGATTAAAAAACAATATCATCACAGCGATGATTAAAATAATCTCTAATCGGTATATTTGAGGATACCATTGATGGAAACCTTGAATACATATGGATGTTTCCATTAATAAAGAACCTTGAATGCATAATGATGATTCTAAATTTTACACATGTTAATAAGTGATTGTAAATTCCAAGGGATACTAATTATATACATGGTGAATTAATAAGGATTCATAAAAATATCTTAAATTTACAAAGAGAGTCCCGGAGTAGATAATATTTCCCCTTAAAAGGGTGTGATGAGTCCGACCTCCCATACTCTCGACCAATACACGTTCTTAAGTATCGTAAAGTTAAATCTTAACAAATTTCTGCCTTTCGAAAGCCTATCCACATAGCATAAAGAACTATTGTAAGATTCCGGTTCCATAAATAAATCCAATGGAAACCTCCTGGAAAGAGTGATTATTAAAACTAGAACACATTTTTCAAGGAACTACGAAACAAAAATGGTGAACCTGATGTGAATCTTTAATCAAGTTAATAATGTTACCGACATGTTAGGCCCCTATAAATTGATAAAGGAAGGCTAGAAAAAGGAATTAATCATGTATGTATCCATTTAGAAAGATGTTACTTTAATACAGTTTGTCATTATTCTCAGTTTTCCACAAAATTCCCTTTAATCCAAAGAATGGATTTCTCCAAGACAACATCTGTGAATTTCCCGACTACTGATCAAGATGGATCTCCATCCACGGGAAGGAAGTTATAACCTACCCAGTTTATTAAATGTTGGTTATCTAATGTTCTGGTAAAAGAATATCACCAGCATGGTACAATCCGGACTTTAGAGACAGCTCGACATGCCCTCCAGGTCAACAACAATCCTCGATCATTTGGCCAACGATGACTAATGATCAAAAAGTAGATGGTGCCAACCACTATATATAATTGTTTCGGGTCCTAATCCCCATAATTAAATAAATTTTCCCTACCGTACTATAGGGAAGTAGATCAAAAGGTAACTTAAGGCCTCGAATCAAGAAGGTAAGAGTCTTTTTTGAGGACTCCCATCAACAATAACTACCAGAATCATGTGGTAGTGTACCCCCCAAAATGATGGGGGTGTTGCCTCTAGAAGTTTGGCCGAGGTATCTCATACCTGAGAATGCAAGACGAATCACCAGGGATAATGTCCGGTCAATAGAGAGTAGGTTCTCACCTTTTCCTCCTCCGGAGAAGTCTATCAATTTGACCTGATTGCAAAAATGAGAGGTCACATACACCCGTCTGTCCTAATTTTGCTGCTCAGGAGACTCATCTGATAGAAACCCACAAATCTTAGCAGATTAACCTAGTGGAGCACTGTGAATAGGCATGTACACCTATTTACAAGTTATTAGCCAGTCAGCAGGCTTGTCTGAATGCATTTACAGAGGTTCACCAATCTAATGTATTCGAAACTGGTAAACAGGAACATACACATGTTTAAAATTACCAATTCTTTCATCAGTCTCGTCTTCTAGTATTGAAGGAATTCTGTCAACAATACCTAATGGAAAATATCCAGCAGGCACATACACCATCCAATGCTCATCAAGCCTGCCAACTGTCTCGTTTGGTAGCACCCGAAGAAGTCATTTGGAAAGATCGGATGACAAATTTAGGGCTGACCCAACTCTATACCCCCATGCATGAGTACTGTCAATATCCATTAACAAGAAAAATAGGAAAGGAGCAGAAACATACACCTACTCTAGATATTAAATGGATGTATATTCCCATTCTGGCTACTGAAGTCACCAAAAACATCTTATCAATGGTGAAAGGGTAGACTAATATCCCTGTCCATATTCAAGAAGCATGCCAAGATATTTTAACAACTATTTCAGCAGTATCAGGGGAACAGACATAAAAATCTATCTCCACTCATGGGATAACACATTAGCATGACATACCAGGGAAGATACACACCTATGTTCCAGTCCAAGAGGGTGATGGGGCATATTCCCCCATATCATACGGACAACAGGATCTGGAACATACACCATTTCCAATTGGATTTAATCGGTCTGTTTCGGTAAATACTCCATGGAAGGCACATAAACCTGACCATTATAACCACTTATCCCAGTAGGTGGCCCCAACTAATTATAAGATAACATCCAAAAATAAGTCTCTCTAAACACCATTTGAAAATCAAGAGTCAAGCTGTGATTTGGCTCCTCTTAATGTTGGAGTTCTTGAAGCCCTCATATATTTATCTGTTGCAGCTCAAGATCCTACCCTCTCATTACTAACTTTTGGGAGTGGTAGTTGTAATTCTAAATTTTCTCATCAGAAATTTCATCATGAAGTCTTGATTCATGAAAATTAATTCAATCCAGAGTGCCTATCCTTAGATGGGAGCCACAAAACCCCTATGTGTGTCCAGCTGACCAAGGAGCAAGAGGATTTATCCCTGGCTATAATCCACCATTGTAATCCTCCCCATGATGGCATTTACTACAAAATTTCTCTCCATAGTAGTATTCCGCATTGTCAAAATGTTTCCATAATTGAAAATGTAGCAATGATAAATCCCTCCTCTCTCGAGGCACTTGCAATCACAAAGCCAGTCATGTTTGGTGCTTTTTCATTTATGGGTGAAACACTTTTTCGACCAGAAGACATCTTAATGGAATGGTCATTCTCTGAACCTCCCCTGGGTTAATTTTATTCTAATACAGAGCATCCACTTTGGTCAGATCAAGTGAAAAAACCTCTTGTTAAAGACAAATAAGATGTGTTAAATATGAGGAAACAATTAGCTAATGGAGAAATACCAGTCATGTTCTGGCGATTGGAAAATTCTCTGTATGATATTCTAGAATTGATGACAAAAGATTGCATTCATGAAACTTGTCTCAATTTATGGAAAACTCTTCATCATTTGAAAACCAACGTTTTACCATATGATGATTATCAAAATCATGTAAAGGAAATAGAAGGGTTGTAATGAAAAATTGACATGGCATCTCTCTCAGTTTCCCAACATCCAAGGGTTGAAAAAAACAACTAACCCTTCAGTGCACATGTCTCAATGCTCTAAAGAGGCTATGCCAATTAATTTCTGATTCCCCATCTAGTGTCTACATCAGAGGATGGGGTTCATATGGAGAATTACATTTCAATGCACTCCAAAATCAGAAAATTCCGCCAAAAGTGGTTTCATGCAATGTTATTTCCCATGGCCGACCACAATCAATAGGTTTTTTATGTAATCAAATGTATGCTCAAGAACAGTTCTCAATAAGTTTTCATCAGAATCAGGCCCAATGAAAAGAATTTGTTGAGCTACTTTTACATAAAGCATCTGATAATCTTGATCAATCATCTCGGTTAGAGGATATCAAGTTTCATAGGATGCAAATCTATTAAATAGAACAACGATCTTCTAAAGTATGTGATTTGAGTGATTGTAGGATAATGTACCCAGCAAATGTTTGAACCAAAATCCACAAAATTAGAAGAGCAGTTGCATGAATTTGAGATATAATAGTTCAAGAATAACCCCATCTTGCCAGGCTGGGGGCTCATTTAATTCATCCTTCAAATTCATTAAACAATATTCAAAGATTTGAAGAAGAAGAACAAGAGAAACCCTATCCTATAGGTCTGGGGGATTTTTCACATCTACAATATCCTCCTCAACAGAAGTCAGATTTCTCTCAATTAGGGGAGACGCCACAAGGAAAGCGTACAACTGAACTATATGATGATTCCCTTCATGTTAATGTCTTCCACAGAGTTCCAAGGAATTATTCATATAGGAGAACATAGTCTCGTGAATGAAAAAACGGGAAATGATATAGCAGAAACACTAACAGAATGCCCTCAATGCATTAAGCGTCAGTGAATGTTATTAACACCATTGCAAAAGATCCTCCAGAAAATAAGTCCAGTTCAGGGGAATCAAAAGATGGAGTTATTTTCCATAATACGGTACACACCAAGGCAAATTAAGAAGGTGTTAATTCCAAAAATCCGAGGCTTACCAAGATATTAGGTATGCCATCAAATAACCAACTCCCCCTCTCTGAAAGGCATCTTACAAGGGGAAAAGAAAAAGTAATATTGCATCTTAATTTTCCACTAGTTAAGGCCAATCTCCTTCACATGAAGAGAGATTTTCATAGTAAGAAGAAGAAATTATGGAGTATAAAAGACTCAATGCAAAGTTACTTCGAAACAACATTTTTGTTAAACTTACTCCCCAGGAAAGTCTTCAACTTGCAAATCCTATAGGAGCTCCTCATCAAAGGGGATTTTTAGTAACTATAGATTCAGATATTGAATTCCCTCCATTGTGTACACATTCAAGGTAGGATCATATACATCTTGATAGATCAGTTCTTGTGGGTTATTCGAGGTAGATATCAGCACAACCATCAGTGGTTTTATCGGTCATTGTACCAGCTCAAGCTCTAGTTTCTATACCTGCACAGAATCTAGCTCATCTGAATATTCCCCAAATGTTTATAAACACAATTGAGGCATTAATGACTTGATTCTAAGCTTTGGAGGAATGACATGCACCATTTCATCCAGAAAAGAGAGCATACCCTGAATGGGTGGATACAATTCATCCCCCACCAAATTTTATCAACACCACATTCCTAATCTGTAATGGTTCAAGAGATCCAGAAAAATGGTTAACACATTTTGTTTCTCGTTGTGATCTATGATGTGAACTTCCCAATAACAAGATGTAGTTAAACATAGGTGTTTTGTGCAGTCATTACAAGGACCATCTTCTGTCTACTATACAAGTTTACAATCTCGATCAATTACTGGATGGGAAGATCTCCGTCATAAATTTCTTCACAAATTTAGCTCAACCCTACCAAAGATGAAAGTTTTTGATCTTAATAATTGTAAACAAGGGTAGAATGAAAGATTTTTATATTTTATTACACAATGGAAAAGATTGACATATTCCTTAAGTCTATCACTCCCTCAAGAAGAGTTGCATCCAATATGTGTGGGAAATCTATGTGATGAGTTCCACACACCATTGATCCCTACGAAATACACATGAGGGTTTTGAGACCTTTCTTATATTTCTGAACAGATTGAAGATTCTATTATAGAAACTAAGGATAAAACTCATGTAATTCCATCATCTTTGGGATGGAGGATAGGAAATGAAAAATATGTTGTAGTAAACTCAAGAAAGCACCTGTACCTGCTTCTACTTAAAAACTATCTCCATACCAAAGGGATCTGCTTCTTGAGCATCAACAGCAATGAACGCCTCATCAAGATGATCAAAGAGATTAAAGGTAGAAATAGTTTGAGGAATTAAAGAATAATTTTTATTCTTTTAGTAATGAGCATGTTTTTGGCTACTTCATCTCAGCCTTAGAAAACAATTTGGTTCAGTTTCCAAGGATGAAGAATCCAAATAAATATGGAGATGATGATCGTATGAATTATTGTCCCTTTAATCAGATATTGGGACACCCCATTCAAGAGTGATTTGTTTTCAAAGTCCTTCTACAAAATATGGTAGACTCTGGACAAGTGAAATTGAAAATTTCATCAGCTGAAGTAGCATGTGTTACTGCTACCAATCCAGAGGAAGAGGGAGAATGGAAAGAGGTTAAAAGTAGAAATCTGAAAAAATATGATGATTGGATTATCAGGAAAATGATCAACCAGACTCAAGGTATTTTATGAACATAGTTGAAACAACCAATTGTGTCATCTAACACTCCTACCACAACAAAACCATCTTCATCAAAAGTCTTTTCCTAAAAGAAGAAATGTGATCATCATGATAAAGAGCTATTATAAGAAAAAGAGATCGTATCAAGGCCAAAGTTTTCCTTGAATTTGGTAGATTTTATTCCATCTGTTTCAAAATCATGGGCACTGCCCTGCCAAACAGTACAACCAAAATTAACTAGTAAAGAAGAATCTTCATCAGATGATGAATTGATCTTTGGTTACACTAATGTTATCCATCTAACAGATCCTTATGACAATGATGATTCTGATTGTAGTGAGCTATAATTCCTTGTAAATAATTGGGGAAAAAGAGGAAGTGGACAAAGTCAAAGATACGGGGGAAGACATGGGAATTTCAGAAACTACCATTTTAACTCTACCCCTACTCGAACCATATATGAGGCAGAAACTCATGGAAGGTCCCTTTAGAAGTCTTAATAGGAACAAGGAGTTCCTTCCATGAAAGACAAGTTTTGTTATGACATAATTATTTTGGAAGACCGAATAGAAGCCGCACCATCTTCTTCTCAGTAAATGAATAGACTTGGTCAGCATAATTTACCAAATCTAGTAGTATTTCATGCAGTCATATCTTTTAGAAATTAAGATGAAGACCATGTGGTACTTGGACATATCAGACCTTTGTATTTGTCTGGAAAGGTCAATGAAATAGATATCTGAAGAGCCTTCACTGATAATGGCATTGGGGTCAACCTCATTCTAGTTCGTACACTTCATCAATTGGGCCTAACTAAATATGGATTATCTCCTTCAAATTTAATGTTTCAATCATCTGATAATAATGAAAAAGAACCTTTGGGTGAGATTACACTTAGAACTCAGTTAGGAGATCTTTTTTCTAATTCATATTTCATGGTTGTTCATCAGGACATAGACTTCAATATTCTGCTTGGAAGGCCTTGGCAACATCAACATGCATATATACCCTTGTCATACCACCAATGTTTGAAATACTATTTCAATGGTCAAATAGGAACATTGTATGGTGACAACGCTCCTTTTAGAACATGTGAATCTTAATAAATTGAGGTAGAATTTTATCACACAAAAGGAACGAATTACATGATGAAGTAAATAACCAGAGTTAATTCCCCTAATATACTAGAAAAGATTACAGCAAATCCATTCATGAATTTGAGTACAGATTATGTACTACCCATCAATCAGATTGAGAGGTTAAAACCAAATTCAAAGACTTATCCAGTAATTTTCATAATGTCAAATGTGGTAAATGAGTCTGACAACATGGGAGAAATTATTGATACACCAAGAAATGATGGAAGCCTGAATGGAGATGTTTTCATTTCATCTGATGAGCTACAAGAAGACTCTACTTCATCAATCAGTGTAGAAGAAATTGTAGCAATTCTAGGAGAAGACCAAGATGTTGATTCTCAGTCCATCAATCCCTCTTTATTACCACAGGATGACTCTTCGTAATCAATAGGGTCAGATATGGTGGCCTCTTCTTTGGGATGTTCAAATATTGACTCCTCCCCTATCTCTGGGAGTTTTGTCTTCTCATCTTCTATGAAAATGAGAATAGAAGAGGTAACACATAACGAAGAAGAAGAGGAATATCTCGAGGATGGTCCTCCAGCATTTGAAGAAGTTGTCTCTACCACTGTGGATTTACTCAAAGAAATAAATCTGATTACAGAAGAAGAACCAAGACCCACTCTAATTAGTGCGGCCATGACCTCTGAAGAGAAAGAGGTGAATACTTACTTTCTAAATCAACATCGAGATATATTTTCTTGGAATTATACAGAAATTTCAGGTCTTAATCCTAATGTAGCCACCCATCATTTGGGTTTTCCAGAAGAACATCGTGGATTAAAGAAAGCGGCAATGAGAACACACCCAACTCATGCCTCTAAAATTAATGCTAAAATTGATAAGCATATAAAGGCTAACTTTGTTAAGGAAGTTCAGTATCCAAAATGGTTGTCCAATATTGTCCCAGTTAAAAAGAAGAATGGGAAAATTAGAGTCTTCATTGATTTCATAGATCTTAACCAGCATTGTCCTAAAGATGATTTTACATTCCTGATTATAGAAATTCTAATTGATGCAACAGCTAGCTATGAAGATATTTCCTTCATGGATAGATATTATGGGTATAATAAAATCTGTATGTCCCTAGTGGATGATGAATATATAGCCTTTAGAGACACTTAATGTGTGTTTTTCTATCAGGTAATGCCCTTTGGAGAAAATAATGCAGGCGCAACATACCAACGTGCCATTCACCATATCTTCAAACCCTTCTTAGGGAATTTTGATGAATGTTATGTGGATGATTTTGTAGTCAAGTCCAGACAACATTCTAGTCATTTGGCTGATTTGGAAACCATATTCAATAATCTTTGACAACACAGTTTGAAGATTAATCCCTTGAAATGTGCTTTTGGGGTAACCTTAGGAAAATTCCTTAGCTTCACTATATTCCATCATGGTATCGAAGTTGATCCTGAGAAAACAAAATCAATAATTGGTATGTCACCTCCTCGATATTTGAAATAATTAAGAGGACTCCAAGGACACTTGGCCTATATTAGGTGCTTTATCACCAATTTGGCAAGAAAGTGTTTACCCTTCACCAGATTAATGAAGAAGGGAGTCACCTACCAATGGATTGATGACTGCCAAGATGCATTCAATAACCTCAATAAATATCTCTTAAGTCTGCCAGTATTGATGTCTCATGTTGAAGGAAGTCCACTTATTCTCTATGTGAATGCTTTAGAGTGATCATTAGGTTCCTTCCCTTCCCAAAAGAATGATGATGGGAATGAAAATAGTCTTTATCATTTCAGTTGAACTATGATTGATGTGGAATCTCGGGATTAAAGTATTGAAAATTTTTATCTCACATTAATCGTTGTAGTTCTGGAATTGAGAAATTACTTGCAACATCATGAGGTCCAATTGGTATCTTGTAATTACCCGCTCAAATTTATCCTCAGTCATCCTATGATTACATGACATCTAGCATGGTGGGAGGTTATTTTGCAACAATTTTATATCTAGTTTATACCTCAAAAGGAAATAAAAGACCAAGATCTAGCTGATTTCCTTGCTGAGTATCCATCTGCGGAAGATACATCATTTAATACTGAGCTTCCTGATGAAACGACCTTCTCTATTCAAGATAATTTCCAAATATGGGAAATGTATTTTGATGGTGCTTCCATGAGTCTAATAGGAAAGAGAATGGAAAACCCTAAACTCAATAAGGTTGGATTAGGAATTTTTTTAATTTCCCCAGAAAAGGCAGTATTTCGTTATTCCTTCCTATTATCGGAAGGTGGTACCAACAATGAAGAATAAGTGAAAGATCTCATCACAGGTTTGGTATTGTCACATTAGGTGCAAATGGTTCATTTAAAGGTAAAAGGTGATTCTGAATTGGTAATAAAACAAATTAGTTGGGAATATTCTATTAGAAAAGAATAATTAATTCCTTTGTGTGACTAATTTAGAGGGTTAATGACTAAACTTCCCTTAGATCCGACATTGTCTTATGTTCCGTGATCACAAAATGCTCAAGTAGATGAACTGGATAATGTAGCAACAGCCTTGGAAGATCCAAATAGGGAGAGATCGTTATCAGCATAACCCATTATTATGTGGTCTCACATTTTTTTCAATCTAGAATGGAGGAAATAAAAGAAATTTTCAGTATTTTTGAACAATATGTTCATACCACGGGATGGAGAAAATCCATCATGGAATATCTTCAAAATGGGATACTTCCACTTGACAAGGCTGAGAAATAACAGATATGGTGACGAGCAGCCAATTTTATTCTTTATGATAGTCCAGACCACCAAAGGATTATTTACAATCAAGGATCAGATGGAATTATATTTATATGTATTGATGGAGAAGAGACCACAATTGTCATGAAAGAAGTACATTTATGAGCTTTTGGTGCCCACAAATCTGGGCATAGACTCTCCGATTAGATCTGAAGGCCTGGATACTTTTTTCCTTCAGTAACACAAGATTATATAGATTTAACTAAAAAATGTCTTCCCTATCATGTGCATTCCAAATTCATTCATCAACCCCCAGAGTTGCTACATACAGCTAAATACTCCTAGCTATTTTCCATATGAGGAATGGATGTAGTCGGGCCTTATCCTCCAGCCACGGCTAACCAGTTCAAGTATATTCTCACTGTAACTGACTTCTTATCTAAATGGGATAAGGCAATACCACTCAAGGAATTCAGAGCCAAAAGCATTGTTAGTTTTGTCAAAACAAATATCATCACCAGATTTGGTGTCCCTTATACGATTTTGATAGATAATGGAACCAATGTTTTTCTACTGAAGTAAAAAAGTTGTATCAGAAACATAATATCAAGTCCAACCATTCATCTCGCTCTCATGCAGTGTCCAATGGACATATATAGTCCTTAAATAAAAATATATCAAATACACTCCAGAAGATGGTGGATTTTAGGTCCACAAGGCTGAATACCCTGAGAGGGGGGTGACTCAGGGTATGACTGATTTGAAATTAAATCCCGTTCTAATATTGTTTTGCTGTTAAGAAAAACACTCTTCTCTCTCTTTCCTATTGCACAATATAAACAGAAAGTAGAGCAAGCACATGACACAGAAAATTTACTTGGTTCACCGCTAAGGGCTATGTCCAAGGAGCATACGCCGACAGGTTTCTGGTCGTACCAAATTCCACTATACTTCACTAGCTGTGGATAGCAAGTTTCGGGCACAGTCACTCTGTCCCAGGATCATTTCCTTTACAAGTTTTAGGGTCAGCTCACTGCTTTCCCAAGGGTCACTCCCTATTTCTCTCTCTCTGGATCACTGCTGGTGGAGAGGATCACCTTCTTCCTATTCCTTTTCTTACTGTACTGGAGGGAATCCACTCATAGTTTATAGACCTGTAGGTCTCTTCATTTTCATGAAAGAATGCATCTTCCTCTGTATGTAGATGCCCTATTGAAGTCCAAATTTCACATGTAGATGAATCTCACTTTTCACCGGGTGTACCAAGAAACCTCAAATTTTACGCGCAACCTTTACTGGGCCTTACGCATAATTTCTTTGCCTTGCGCGAAATTGAATTTTCTCGCAACAACCCTTTTACGTGCAACCTCTAAATTTTACGCGTAGCCTCAAAACTGCCTTGAGCATAATTTTCTTGACTTGCATGAAATCCTCTTTTCATGCAACACCCCTTTTAGCCGTAACTGACGTATTTATCACGCAAAATTACCTTTTCGCGTTGCACCAGACTTTACGCCCGAACTTAAATTTTACACGTAACTCCATTGTGAACTTCAATTTTGTGCACCATAGCTCGGATATTTTCTATGACTTGAACTCTATTGAATGGAGGGGGGTCACTTCATAATTATAGGAAAAATGGACCCCGCATGAAAAACCCTCCTTGAGCGCATAATTCTCTTTGAACGCGAAAAACAAAGCTTCTGCGTTACACCATTTTTCGCGCACTACTCCAATATTTCGCGCACCTGATGCCTTTTCCATTTTTCGAGCTTCGGACCTCGAAACACGTCTTGTGCAAAAAAAATCATCCCTCTATTTCGTGAAACCCACACATATTTCACGCACCGCACAATTATTTCGTGAATCCCGCTGATTTTTCACGCCATACATACTTCTTCGCACACCACTAAAATTTTGCGCGCACCTCCCTTTGCCAAAAACGGTGCCACCTTGTATCTGCTCTTTCTGTACCACCTCCAGATCATCCATTCCTTTTTAAAGGTTCTTCAATCAATCATGGATTTTTGAAAGCATCCCTTGAACCTGAAAAATCACCATGTAAACCCCCATTGTCGACACAAACATATATCATGGTCTGCATTGTCAAAAAACACAACAAGGAGGCCTGCTTTGTCAACAAACAGAATCACCTCAAAAATGCATCAATGGTGACTTGAGGGATTTTTTCCCAAAAGTGGATAAATATAATAAATCATGTCCTGGTAATGTTTTTAATGCTTTAGGGGCTTATTGGACAACTACACATACTGCTACCCAAGCAACTCCGGATTCATTGGTATATGGAACTGAAGCAGTTTTTACAATTGAAATACAATTGCCTCCACTTAGAGTTGCAATCTGTGATTAGTTTTCTACAGATGAAAGATCTTAGAAATGGTTTGATGAGTTGGAAAGATTAGATGATAAAATACTACATACTTTGCATCATTTAGAATTATATCAGAATAGAATAGTGAGATATTTTAATAACAAAGTTCAACTTCGTTCATTCCTTCAAGGAGAATTGGTATTGGTCCTTAAGAATCCAATGATACCAGGAAAGAAACCTCCAAAACATGAACCAAAATGGGATGGACCTTATTCCATACATAAGGTCTATTCAAATATAGCCTATGCCATAATCTCAATGGATGGAGAACTTATCATAACTCCAACCAATGCAAGATTTTTGAAGAAATACTTTGTGTAGATTTTTACAAATAGTCCTCATTACAAGTCATTAAATTGCACTGTACCATGTCCTTGCTGTAAGACTTAAAAATGAAAATCCCCCATGTCATTGTAGTAAGACTTGAAACTGCACAACCCTCATGTCCTTTCTATAAGACCTAAAACTACACAGCCCCCATGTTCTTCCTATAAGAACTAAAACTGCATAGCCCCCATTTCATTGTTACAAGACATTAAACTGAATAACAACTGTCAGCATCCATGCTGCATTATGTTAAAATGCATAGAATCATTTGTACAACTAAAGTTCTCTCTATTTGATGTTAGAAGATTCCATAAGAAGACATCATTGAAATCATCACTACTCCTTAAGTAGTACATGAGTCCCTCTCTCTCTCCTATGTCTGAATCAGATCTGCATAGAGACCATGTTTTAAGAACTACATATGTCTTTATTCTCATTTTCAATGAGATACGTAGAGATGTCTGAATCTCCAATTTTGGGCCCAACCACAATCAAAAAATTTTCTTATTTTCCTTTCTCCTCTTATATATGAATTAGATCTGTACATAGTGTTTCCATAAGATGTATGATTTTGTCCTTATACCATTTAATTTCTTAAGACTTACTGTTCTATCAGAACTTGTAAAAATCCCCCATTCATCATGTCAAACTCCATTAGCATGAATAATGATGTTTTAATGAACTATGTATGGCTTGATCCATATCTGTTTTGAGATATGTAGAGATTCCTAGATCTCCAATTTTGGGCCCAGCTACGATAAAAAATCCCTTTATTTATTTTTTAAGAGCCAAATCTGCATAGAAAATTTTATAAGAACTATGTATGACTTGATTCTTTCCCCATAAAGACATATAGTGACACTTTGGTTTTATCTCTTAATCCAGATATAATATGTATTTCATTGCATATTGGTTCATTTTCTTCCTTACTACATTACATTAAACTGCATGGAAATATAGATCAATATTCATCAATTGTGTCACATTTGCGCTGTAAGAGAAACCTTTACTACTACTTGTTTCTCATGCCGAGCATAGCTCATGTGGGCTTAGGAATTGGGTAAATGGATTATTTATAGAAATAAGGTGTCTCAATTTATTATGGGATTATTAATTTCTTCACTGCATGACTTAAAACTACATAGTATAATGTCCTCGTTGCATGACTTTAAACTGCATATCATAATATTAATTCAGAAAAAACAAAGAAAGTCTCCATTTTATATATGGGTCAGATCTAAGTAAAGGATGTCAAACTCATGGCCAATACTAGTTAAAATATTTCTCATATGCATTGAACATAAACCCATTCCATATTTCATACTCTTAATCTATAATATTTTCAAATATTTATAATATTTCATACGGTTTCTAGTAAGAAAGTTTCTAATATCTGAGAACTCTTTTTCTTGACTATGCAGTACATGCCCTTAGGTTTCCTTCCATAAGTTTCCTACATAACAGACTTGTTAGTCAGAAGATGCCACTATTTGGCTTTTCAGCATATTCCCCAGTTGGCTGTGTATAATACAACCCCCATAATAGTTTTTTCAAATAATGGAAACTTCGTTATTGGTTATAGTATCTTTGTCCCCATTAATCTTTGATGAAAATATACAAGAATCTTTATTTTAAAACATTCATTCAAGTATATTTGTCCCATTATCTTTTTCACTACCTGAAAGTATTTAAAACCATGGTTTACACATCTTTCTCTCCATGTGTTCAATGCACTATGAAATAACCTTGAAATCATTTGGCCACATATTATATATATTGTTTCCATTTTATGGTCCTATTTGTATGACCAAAAAATACAGGCACCATACTTCTTATGTTTGGGTCAGACCTTCATAAATGTCCAATTCTTCCGATTCTGTGGACATCTTGGGTGGAAATACCCTTTCTATATTCAGGAACCTTTAACCATAAATCGAACTTTGTGCTTCGGAAAATGTGAATCTCCATAAACATTCTTTGACATTTAGAAATAAAACATTAAAATTCTAAGAGCTCTTTTTTCTGACCATGTAGCACATGCACTTAGGTGGCCTTGTATAAGTTTCCTACATAGCAGGCTTGTCACTCAAAAGATGCCACTATTTGGCTATGCAGCATATGCCCCAGTTGGCTCTACATAACACAGCCCCCATAACTGGTTTGTCGAATAATGGTAACTTCGTTCTTGGAAAAGACTTTCTCTAATTATTTTAGTCCTTTTACATATCATTCCTCGGTTCAAGAAATTCTCAAATATAGGTTTACAATTTTCCCCTCTATACCTGAAAATGATAATATACTTCTAAACAAATTATCAATAATTTGGGAGAGTTTTTGACCTTTGGTTAGAGATAAAGACCTTAAATTAAAGCCATACAACGTCCTCACTGCATGACTTAAAACTGTACCGTACCGATTTCTTCACTGCATGACTTAAAACTGCACAGTACCAATTTCCTCACTGCATGACTTGAAACTGCACAGTACCAATGTCCTCACCGCATGACTTAAAACTGCATAGTACAAATTTGCTCACTGCATGACTTAAAACTGCACAGTACCAATGTCCTCACTGCATGACTTAAAACTGCACAGTACCAATGTCCTCACTACACGACTTAAAACTGAATAGTACCAATGTCCTCACTGCATGAATTAAGACTGCATAGTACCAATGTCTTCACTACATGACTTAAAACTTCCCAGTACCAATTTCCTCACTGTATGACTTAAAACTACAAAATATGATATAAAAAATTCCACTTTCTGATAAATTTTAACCATTTATAATACAAAAAATTTGTACAGAAATGATTTTCCTATTCATGACTTATGTCAGTTTAAAATAGCCCCTTTTTCATTCTTAAAATTCATTTCTTTTTCAAAACCACCCACTATGGTCTTGAGTAACACAAATCTTATTTTCCCCTATCTATCAATAGTAAAATGTTAAATTCCTAAAGAATTCTTTTTCCTGACTATGCATCATGTGCCTTTAGGAGGCCTTGCATAAGTTGCCTACATAACAAGCCTGTCATTCAAAAGATTCCACTATTTGGATATGTAGAATATGCCCTATTTTCCCCTACATAACACAACCCCCATGACAGGTTTGAAAAATAATGGTAATTTCGTTCTTGGAAAAGACACTCCTTATGTTGACACGGGTTTTAAATTTGGTGGCCATAAAAATCATGGATCAAGATTCCCCAGGGAAATATTTATAGAATATTAAGGAAATTCTTAGCCACAGAGTCTTTTTTGGGATCTAATTTCAAAATTTACGGTCAAAGCCCTTTAACCTTAAATACTAGCCCTTTATAATCCAACATGAATTACTCTAAACTACCCATAACAAAAGACTTGTTACTCATTAGATTAAGAACTCGTGAAGGTCACTCTAGACAAAATTTGAGTCTCAACTCACCAAACATACATTTTTGTATGATTGAGGTAATATTGAGAAATAAAAAAAGGAGTTAAAATATATGAAATTTTTGGGGTTATCTATTTAACCCTTGAAACAATCTAACTATGCTCACTAGACCCCTTGGATTAGGAAAAAATTATAGCTTCCTTTCAAACTTTATGTAGCTCCAAATCTGACGAAATGATGTTGGAATGCGTCAAAGTGCCCTACATTCACCTTAGAACAAGATTATTTTCATTCTGAACGAATCAAATTATAAGGGGGGCTTCTGTAGACACCATGAAATGTGTTACATGCAATTTTCTATAGAGTGAAGATATGATTCTCACATAGACAAAAAATGCCAAGTATGAGTAAAAAAAAATTCACCATAAAGAATGAAGATACATGCTAGATTTCTATGTTCCAAAATACTACCCCATACCTGATGAATAATTGGAAGGATTCACCCTTCTAAGAGTATGTAGTGGATCTACAAGATCGATGATGAAAATGTTTCGGCACATTAAATTCAATTTCCAAGTTTCATCTGAGAAGACTTAGTGTATTCCCCATCTCAAGAAGTTTATATCTCTTCAAGAGCATCGATTTGAAAAGTCATAGATCCCAAACAGACTTATGGGTCAAATGTTATGTAACATGGATGATGGATAAATTTCACAAAGGGACCTTTGCGGAAGACCTACGTGTAGGACCTACATGGAGGACCTACGTGGAAAATGAATTTTGACACCCCTATAAGGCCCACCTACATGAAACACCATGGTGAAGGATCTACACTGACAAATTTACTTCGCCCAGGTTCTCATCCATGCCTATAAATAGAGCCTTTGGGCTCTAAATTTTAGGACTAAAAAAATTGAAAGGCTCTATGAAGCTCCCATTGTGTAGCACTTTCTCCTAGATCCCTCAAATTGTCTCAGGTAGATCTCTAGACCACGATAGAATAAATAATTAAATGGTATATGAATGTTTTGAAGGTATTCACATTCATCAGTCATCATTTATACCCTCACAGTATACTTGTGCGCCATACCTATGCGGTATACCTGCATGCCAAACCTGCACAGTATACCAGCACACCATAACTACACGGTATACCTACACGCCATACCTGCCTTGTATACCTGCGCTTCATACCTGCGCTCCATACATGCGATTTATACCTACGCGGCATACTTGCGTGAGGTACCTACGTGGCCAACTGATGTACCTGTTTTTTAAAAATCCATTCATGGAAGGGTATCTACTTCCTTGGTTACCTTATCTAAAAGGGACTAAGTTGAAGCCTCCACCAAAACCTCCTGACTTATTTAACGTTTTGGAAAGTCACATCAGTGTCTCTCTTATTTGGGTTTGTATTTCCACAGTCAGAGGTTTCCCACGTTTGTTTCACAATGGGGTTAGGATTCATGAAATGTATATGGGTTTGTATATCAACAGTAACATGGACCATTCTCCCAAAAATAGTGTTGGGATGATCCCGATTTGGAGGAGGGTTGGGTCCTGGCCTCTCCTTTCTCAATGAGGTGACCCAGAACCTCAGGTCTCTCGTATGGAAGGTACAGTTCACACATACCTTTCCACGCAAGAAAATGATAAGTCTCCCTTTTCCACTAGGATCAATTATTGGACAACCATCCTGGTATAAGCCCCTAACCTTCATCACTTACTCTTTAAATTTCACCCTTGTCCAATGTAAATAGAACAACGGGTAGGCTCATCGCCTCTCCCTCTTTTGTGGTCGATGCGCCCTCTTCCATCAGCAGATGAAAAAAAGTGTGAAGTTTCATTGTTGAAATATTTCAAATCCTCTTGTTTCTCACATGGATAATAACTCCCATGGGCTTAGAGATATGTGATGGTTACAACATGTGAAAAAACACTCCTCCAAATGAACTATGAGAACTCTAATTTCTGCTTGAACTAGGATACGTAGAAAGCCTCATCAAGGAACAAGCTCAACAGATATCCTCCTTAGGAATCAAATTTTAATTCCTTTAATCTGGGCATTCTCCTTATGAATAATCCCCAAATTAAAACACCCAAGTCATCTGGCATCCCTTTTAGGATGTAAGCCCAAACTCATCATTCTCAGAGGACCATACTCTCTGATGATATTTATTGAACTATAAAGGATTTGATTCCCATTAATATGGGATATGTAGGAATCCTCCTTGAGGATCAATCCAAACACTTCAAATCAACCCTGTTCTCCTTGGATGTCTGATCCTACTTGGAAACTCATATCCTTTCCATGTTCTTCAGGCTTCTTCAGCATAAGTCCCACACTAAGTTTTGACTAAGCACATTTTTCTTAGAGGTCCTTATCACATGAACTTAAAAGTTATGATGTGTCCTATTAGACCACACCAAACTACAAGGGTTTTGATTCCATTCACATGGATATGTAGGTATCCCATTTTACGGGTATGATCCCATGATCAAAACAAACCTCCGTCTCCCTAGATGACAATAAATTCCAGAGTGCCCCACTGAGTGGCTTAAAAACTAGTATCATCACAATGATGATTAAAAGAATCTCTAATCGGTATATTAGAGGATACCATTGATGGAAACCTCTAATACATTTGGATGTTTCCATTAATGATGAACCTTGAATGCAAACCGATGATTCTAAATTTTACACAAGTTAATAAGTGATTATAAATTACAAGGGATACTTATGATATACTTTATGAATTAATAAGGATTCATTAAAATATCATAAATTTACAAAGAGAGTACCATAGTAGACAATAATTCCCCACAAAAGGGTGTGATAAGTCTGACCTCCCATCCTCTTGACCAATGCACATTCTTAAGTATCATAAAGTCCAAACATAATGAACACCTGCCTTTGGAATGCATGCCCCCTTTGGATAAATAACTATTGAAGGTTTCCAGTTCCATAAATAAATTCAATGGAAAACACCTAAAAAATAGTTATTCTTAAAACAAAAACACATGTTTCAGGGAACTACAAAACAAACATGTTTCATGACATGTGAGTTTGTCAATACATTCTGTATTCATTTTTATTTAATCAGTAATCTTAGTATTCAAACTATTTCATACTAGTATTGAGTCTTTCACTAAACATACATTCTCCTTTCTCACAACTAGAGTTTATCCTCCCTTTTTCATCATGTTTTATTCACAATATTTCCAAGATAGAGAATGTGAGTGTAACAGAGGAGGTGACATATACACCTTTCGTTGAGTGCCTTGTGATTCCACTGAGGATGTAAACATATTTTTCATCATACCATGTTATCTTCTAGTATAAGATTTTTCATTATACCTTATCTATTCTGAGGATCTTCTTCTGGGTTCCTTTTCCTTCCCCACTTTTCTCTTTCTGCATTTCCCTACCAAATTACCATGATCAGGACATATAAATTATCTTCCATTAAAATCATACCTCGTCTCATTTTTGCTCATATGAAATGCAGATGCATCAGGAGTCCTTCTAATGTTGAACCCTCAGGAATCTTGATACATGCTCATGGTGTGTCCCTATCTACTACAGTAATCGCATTTGACAACTTCTCTCTTCTGGGAGACATTCTTTCATATTATTCAACAAGATTCTATTTATTCATAAATTTAGAAATATCTATGTCTTCATAGCATGAAATGTATTCTAGAGCCTATGAACAAAAACATGATGTATGACCATGTGTTCCATAGAAATATATCATTTTGTCACTACTTATTGTAAATTCCTTTTTAGGTCTTCCTACAGCACATACATGCTATCTCTTATCTCTAAAACCTTTCATAGCTTTCATCCAATCATGCATGGGAGGGGGTCATCATATCCAATACCATATTTTCCTAAACTATATGGCCTTTGAGATAAGAAAATATGTTCTTGTTTATATTTATAAATAGAATATTTTCTTCTCATTTCATCATCAACTACTAAAGGATAATCAAATAGTAATTTCAAGGAATCCTTCATTTTAGGCTTCCCCTTGGAATTGGATTTATCCACTTCTTTCTTCACTAATTATAGATCTTCTCCAAATTTTTAAATCTCAATATCCCATGATTCAAGTGGAGAATGAAGTTCTCTCTTGATATTCTTTCTTCTACTCATCTCATCTTCCGATTCGAATGCAATCTTATCTAGCATGTTAAATTTCTCATTTATTTTAGATTTTTCTTGAACAACATAATTAGAACTGCATGCATTCTCTTGTTGTAGCCTTTGATTATTCTAAAATAGTTTTGATAGATATGTAGAAAGATCGAAATTTTTGGATTTTAGATTCTGAATTTCATCTAAGTCTGGATTCTTTCCCTTGTCATCATCTTTTATCATTTCTCTAATTATAGACAAATTTTCCAGTTCCCCATCTTGGGAATCATTCTTATCTCTGAGATGAGTAACCACAATAATAACCCTTTTATTTAATCCATTTATCTTGTTGACCTGAATTTCTAGTGCTTGGACCTGGATATAATTATATTTAATTTCTTCATCCAATTTCTAATTCAATTCCTTTGTTTCATTGACTAATTTCACTTTTCACCTTCTTAGAGTTTCTTCATCATCATTAGTTACAACATCACTTGGCATGGTAGGTTCTACATTCATTCCAACTATATCATTGAATGAGAAAATATTCTCACAGTCTGATAAATTATTGGTTTCCATCAACTAAATCACACTCTTTCCGTTGGCACTTCAACACAGAGTAATTTCGGTGGACTTGTTCTTCTTTTCTAAAGATCTTTCCTTTTTCATGATGAACCAATATAAGAGAAGACTAAATCCAGTTAGAGAAAAAAAATATGATAAAATAAACTTACCATATGATATAAAGTGTTAGGTCTAAAAGGGGCCTAGATGCCTTGATAGGGGGTGGGTAAATAAGGGCATGGATATTCTTTTTGAACTTATTCTTTCTTCCCCTCTAGATCTTGTCCTTTTTATTATAAGGGAAACTTTTTTTGCACATAGGTTTTTATGTAGATATTATTATTTATGTATTTATTTGATAATGATTCTTTGAATGTATTTATTGAACACAAGTAGACATACAATAAGATTTTACTTGGTTCACCCTCACTGGGCTATGCCCAAGGAGCATACAAAGGTGTTGTGCCAATGTACCAAATCCACTAGATCTCACTGCCAAAGTACAGTGTTTCGGCAAGATAACATCTATGACTAGGCTCAATGCCTTTACAAGGATTATGGTCTTCTCACCAAATTCCCAATGGTAACTCCCTATCTCTCTTTATCTTGATATCTATTTGTTGAAAATATCATTGTATTCCTCTTCCTTTTCTCACTACTCTTGGTAGGGATCCAAAAATAGTTTATGTACTTGTATGTCCCTTCATTATTTCAAATGAATGAATCCTCAACTATATGTAGATGCTTTGTGGACGTCCCACTTTCATCCACTGATAAATACCTCTTTACCATAGATGTACTAGATGACTTCAACTTTCACGCAACCCTAGGGTGTCTTGCATGCCACTTTAACAAGTGAGCATCCTCTTCCTTTATTACGAGAAAACCATATTTCCTGCCAATTTCTACTTGAGTGTTACTACTTTAGGGCCTCTAATTGTGCACCATGGCTTGTGTGCCCCTCCTTGCAGAGTAATGATTGTGCACCACTTCATTCATTCCACTAATTACGTGACTCTATTTCACCCACCACTTCTTGTGATCCACTACTTGCGTGCAACTGAATTCTTTCGCGTAACTCATTGTTTGTTCACAATTGGCTTCTTTCGCGCCACTCACAATTTGTGCTCCACTTCAACTTTGACAATCATATCTCATATTGTGTCTAAGTATTGATCATCTGAGAAATGAGATGGTATCCATCTATTTCTAGGCATTTTGACAACCCTACGCATGAGGTGTTCAACTCACCTTGCGCACCACTCCATCACTTGTGTGCTGCTCCATGACTGTATGCCACTTTATTACATGTGAACCACTTCATGAATTGTGTGCCAATTCAAGACTTGTGCGCCAATTCATGATTTTTGTTCCACTTCATGACATTCATTACACTTCATGACTTTCATACCACTTATTGACATGTGCGCCACTTCATGATTTGCTTGCCACTATCTCCATTGAAATATTATGATGTTATAATTTTTAAAAATTCCTAGATTGCTACATTCCGATCCTCTTTAAAAATGGATCAAAACACCCTTTTCCAAAAACACTTGTCTCCATTCGCCAATTTTTGGACCCAAATATTTGGCAAACACTGTAAAACGGCACCACCTTGTGTATGTTCATTTGGTACCACCTCCAAATCACCCATTCATTTTTCATGGTTCTTTGTCAACATGGATTTTAATGAATATCTATGGAACTCAGAAATTCACCATAGAAACCCACTTTTTCAAACAAACAAAACCAACCAAAAAATTCTTCAATATTACCTTTGTCATGAAAAATTCTGAGTCAATAGATAACTAACCTCTGCTGACCAACACATGATCTAACCCACACAGGATCAGTATGCACTGACCCACACAATCGTTGAGCGCTTAACCACAGAGGATCTGACCTACACAGGAACATTATGCACTGACCCATACAGGATCGTTGAGTGCTGACACACACAGGATCTGACCCACAGAAGATTGGTATGTGTTGACCCACACAGGTTTGCTGAGCGCTGACCTCCATATGATTTGTCTCTAACCTCCGCCTCACTTCCAGTCATTGGATTCCTCGCACCCAGTGTGCTTGAGTTCTGTAGAATCTTCCCTCGAGATATCAGTCATACCTCGACCACCACTAAGCTCCCCAGAGGATTAACCAAAAGGGCTGCCATTTTGTAAGGGTTCCAACGTGATAGATGGTGGGTCAATCAGACACTCAGTCTGTGAGTTATAAGCGATTTAGTTCTGAGGGCCCGGTTGGATTCAAATTCGATCCAACCGAACCGTACTCCAACTATATCCATAAATCATGATAATTAAACCAAAAAAGGACAGTCTATATCCAAGGATCCCAAATATGTAGACGGTTCATCAAACAGACGTCCTATTCTCAAGATATGGCCCTTTAAATGTTTTTGGGCCTGGTTGGCCTGGGTCCGGTCTGACCAGGTCTGGGCGGGGTCGTGGCGGGCTCAGCCCGCTAGAGCAAGCTTCGGCTCAGCCCGCAAAGGCGGACCTCAAGGGTGGCCCAGCTAGCAATGGGGCGGCCCACAAGGGGGCAACCCGGCCCACATAGGGCGCGACCAACAAGGGGGCAGACCCGCCAGCGTAGGGCTCAGCCCGCAAGGGGGAGGCCCGCTGGGCGGTGGCCCCACCACGTGTGGCACAACCCACAAGGGGGGTCCTCCCTAGCCGCTACTGAGGGAGAGACCCCCAGTTTTCCCGAATGGCTGAAGGCCGTTTAGTCTTCTTCACATCAGCAGAACTATGTGGCACTACAAGGTGGCACACGGGACCCGCTGGAGCGGGTCCTTCCCATTACGTTGCGGTCGGACGATGTGCTAGCCAACTTCTCTAGCGGCGCGCAACAGCGTAACGCTCCTCCACATATGGTCAGCCGGTGTGCCGGCCGCCTTCCTCTGGTCACCGTGACTGACATGTTGTGACCCACTTTTCTCACCGGTGGAACGCTACGCCTCCTCTACAGTTGGTCGGTGCCATCCACTCTGATGACCACCCCAGCTTTGTGCCACAGCCTCCTCTTATGGAGTGCATCGATGTTCTATCCCCAATGTAAATGATTGGTGTTGTCGTGCTAGCAATATTCCATGCAGGTGCAAGGATAGAAAGATTGTAGAGGGTTCGGGCCAGGTTCATTATGTCCACGTCCTCCGCATTAGCTCATAAACATGAGGGGGATTAAGGGATTAATAATCAATATAATTAAACAACAATAAAAACCCTACAAAGAAAACCCACAACATCCTCCCGTAAAAATGAATGAATCATGGATCAAACCGTTAGTCAGTTGGTCTGCGTTCTTTGTATTATTCAAGAATGGGGAAAAGTAAAACATTTAAAAAATGTGTAAACAAATAAACCCCCTACCTCGAACCGTTGGAGAGAACTCGTGATTGAGGAAGTCTTGTTGTTTGTCATTCCCACAATAGGTTCACAACGACGCTGCTTATACGTCGTCCTTCAGTTCATGGTTCAGTGTCACCCATCACCTCCTGTTGGGATTAGCTTCGTCCTCCAAGGGTATGGAGCCTCATCACTCCTTAATAACTTCGTTATATGGTGAAGTTGTGACAATACCCCACCCCAAAATCCATATATATATATATGAGAGGGTGAGGGTAATTAATGACTTGGGGAATTGATGGGGGATCATTAATTAGGATCCTTCCTAATTCACCAATGACATCATTGCTTAAGATTGATAGGTCAAGCCATTTATTGTCTTGACACATCACTGGCCCCACATTCCTCTTGTCAGTTGGTGGAGAATGAAGAAAATAAAATAATAAAATTATTTCATTTCATTTCTCTTAAAAAATTCACAAAACATAACTTTTTTCCAGACCTTCAGTGGTCAAAGTAAATCCTCCCTTAAGAGAATCCCATCACAACAGATTCTATGGTGCCCTCTTATTTTTACTCTGAGCACCGATTCAAAAGTTAGAAAACATCGCTCACGCGTTTACTGAACATACCCGAAAAAATCATCAATAAATCAATAATGATCACCCTAGACCCACGCCAATTGGGGTTAGGCTTCACCTAAGGAGAACACACCCTAAAGAACTCAACGGTAATCTCAAAATTTTAATCTAAATTACCTTTTAGAAGTTATGGTTTTTATAATAAAATAATTGTCACTTAATTATGTGATTTAGGGCCCAAAAATTACTTTCTCTGGTGACCCGTGCTGGCCTAGGATAGTATCTACCTAAAGAAATCATACCCTCACAAGTTCAGTGGTGGTCTCCGATTTTTAATCCGAGTAACCATTTGGGAGTTATAATAATTTGAAAATTTAAATAACTTTATTTAATTTTTTTATTTATGGTTATGCCATTTTCAGGTTTTCGCATAAGAGACCTGCGACAACTAAACTTATGTTGCACCTAGGGTAATACCGGCATCTTGAATGGAACAATTACCTCAGATTTCTAATCTGGGAAACCATTTATGAGTTATTCCACATTTTCAGAAAAATAGCTTACACGCGCTAATTAAAGCTTAACAAAACATTGACGGGTCATTCCAGGCACTTCGGTCCTCGGAATCGCACGCCGTCAAATTTCATGATCTCAAAATAATTCCATATAATTAAAACAGATTACATGGAAAATCAGGGGCATTATATTCTCCCCACCTAATGTCTTTATGTACATGAAAGGCAAAACAAAGGCAAATCAAACAAAAAAGGGTAATGAGCACGAATATAAGCCTCCCTCTCCTATGTCCTCTCCTAGAGGTCATCGTTCTTCCACCAAACTTGCACCAGAGGGATCGATCCTCCATGAAGGACTCACTCCTATCGATCCTCAATCTCCACCGGGAACTTCGTAAAAGTCACACCATCGTCAAATTCTAGCTCATTGTGGTCGATGATGTGAGATAGGTCATGCACGTATCACCTCAGCTAGTATACGTGGAAGATGTCGTACACCCTCTCCAACTATGGTGGAAGTTCCAAGCGGTGTGCCACCTCGCTTATCCTCTAATGAATCCGAAATGGTATGATAAAACTCAGTGATAACATGCCGCCATGGAAAAATCTCTGTATTCCCCAATGAGGAGAGACTCAATAGAATATGTGGTCCACCTCCTCGAAATCCAAAGGTCTCCATCTCTTGTTAGCACTAGAGTTTTGACACTACTTTCTTAATCCCTGTCCACTAGTAATAACGTCAAAAGTACTAGTACACCTTCACCACTCTAGGATGTACCACTAAAGGGGGATGCATGGATCTCTCTCATCACCTCCTCCCAAAGCGTCACAGATACAATGGTGCATCCTCCTAAGAGGATGACATGCTACCCACATTTAGAAAATCCTTCAGGAGACCGTTATGAGGATATCTGAGCATGTCATGCCTCACAGTCAACGGCCCAAGTTGTGCCTTCTGAATTTTATAAATAATTGGGGGAGTGACAGTCATAGATTGGAGGTAAGCTGCTCCATCTTTATCCATGAAGGATATCCACACCGTGACTAGCTTCTCTGACGCCTCACTCAGCAGCTATAAACCAGACCTCCTGCTGAGTGTGTCAGCTATCACGTTCCCCTTCCTAGGAGTATAGACTATCTCAAGGTTATAGTCTTGGATGAACTCTATCCATCGTCGTTGCCTTGGGTTCATGTTCTTCTATGAGAAGATACACCTGATACTCTTGTGATCAGAGTAAACAGTAAATCATTGACCAATCAAGTAGTGACACAACATCTTCATCGCAAAGATCACTCCTGCAAACTCTAGGTAATGGGTAGAATAGTTCTTCTTGTGATATCACAACTGTCATGAGCCGTAGGTGATCACTTCCCACTCATGTATCAGGGAACAACCTAGTCTAGTCCCTAATGCATCATAGTAGACTATATACCCAACTCCCTCTTCTGGTAGCCTCAATATGGGGTAACTCATCAGTTTGCCTCTCAGCTTTTGAAAGCTCTGATGACACTTCTCCATCCATAAGAATGGCTATCCCTTCTTCCTCAATGCTGAAAATGGCACCACTACCCAAGAGAAGTCAGGTACAAATCTCTGGTAGTACCTAGCCAAAGCAGAAGTCCCTCTCCCTTTAGGGAGGTAATCCTGGAAACATCATTTAAAAATATTTCCCCACACTTTTCCACTCCTGTTGGGATCTGAAAACCCAAAACTCCCACTACCATGAGGGTAAGGCTAGCCGACTGAAGAGTGGTCGGCTGCACCCCCCTACGCATGTGTCTGTCCTATGTTTCATGGGTTTCCTTTTTCACCTACCAGGAAAACCTCTTTCTAACATTGTTGATAAAACACAACCATTTTTCTGAATATATTCAATCTAATTATTAACTGTGGATGTCTAGTACATACCCAAACTATCGTTGTAAGGCCTCGATGCTTCCACCAAGAGGTTCCAACCGAAACTCTCGCCTCATGGGTCAGATCACACCATCGGCATAAGTGTGATTATCAAGTCTCCTTCTAAATGTATCTCTAGAATTATGGGTCAAGTCTTCAATTTAACATTAAACTTTAGGCCTTGAAAATGATTTGTGGAAGGAAGGAATGATTATTTCCTATGTATATTAATACAGCATCTAGTAGTAGTCACAGACCATACCTCTAATCATTATTGGAGCCCTTGGGTCACACTCCATGACAGCATGCACCTACTCTGTTCCTCTTTCCTCTATCTCCCTAAGATGGGTGGGGGCCACATTGGGGTGGTGGTTGCAACATGTTGAAATGTATAACACCTCATACGGCTCTCCTATCTCCACTTACGTGTCTGTTGCCCGGCAGATTCATCTATCCCTATCACTTCCTCTTCCCGAAACATTTTACACGCCCAAGTCTCTGAGACTGGAATCAGTTTCCTACTTTCCCACTATTAACATTCACCGGCTACACCCTCTTAGCTAAAGAATATTGAACCACAAAGGTTCTCTATAACCCCCTAACATACGTAAGAATGATTAGAGTAAAAGTGTTGGCTCCGATGTCCCTAAACACACCTCGATCAGAGGTCCGAGCCCTGAAGAACTGATCATACTGTATTCATCGAGTACATGGAATGGTTAGTATGTCTCAATGAATACTTAGCTACCGAAATCTCGTTCTGTCAAAGCTGTAGAAGCTCTAGGGAACACTCAACCCTTAGCTTTTTATGAAAAGATACCCCCTACTTTGAGGAAGGTTCTCAAGATTGTCCACTGAAAAGTCACTTCATCACAAGATGAGGGTAATCCAAACCATATCATTGTCCTATTGAGCCACGTAGAAGGCTCTCTACCAAGACCTCCATCTGGTCGGATGGTTCCCTGGTTAGATGGAAACTTGGACACATCCTTAATCCAGTCCTTAGCCTCCTATGAGTTGGGATTTCCTCAGAACCTCGGAGGCCTCTGCCGCTAGAACTCATGCAACATGCTCTGTCGGCATGCACTGTCCGCTGGTGGGGTTGGTGGATTCTGCTGCCCAACAGGTGGTTGTTCTACTGGTGCACCACCCGAAGGATCTAACACCGTAAGAGAGACCTACACCGAAGCCTCATCACTCAGTGGGCCATCATCGTGTACTATCTTAGGAATCCTAGATGGCAGTCTATGAGGCAGCATCCTGAAAAAGAATAGGTGTGCCATGATCATTAAGTTATACCTGGTGAGATGACTCCAAAGAAACCAAAGAAAAACATTTTCAAGACACATGAAATCAGTGTTTTTGTGACCTGAGTTTGAAATCAGAAGTCAGGGTCCTGGTGTATGGATATTTCGATCGCCGCACCAACACTGGATTCCCCAAACTGAAAACCATACCCATAAAAATTAACACTATTACCATATAGAAAAGATCAGAGTCCTAGTTCTTCAGTAGAACTGACTCATCTGATACCAATTTGTCACAAATCATCATAAGTCGATTAATAACTTACCCCCACTAACCCAAACAGGATCTTACCCACACAGGATCGGTATGCACTGACCCACAAGGATCGCTGAGTGTTGACCCACACATGATCTCACCACTAGAGGATTGGTATGTGTTGACCTACATAGGATCTCTGAGTGCTGACCCAAATAGGATCTAACCCACAATGTATCAGTATGCGTTCACCCACACTGGATCATTGAGCACTGACCTCCGTATGATCTGTATTCAACCTCCGCCTCACTGCAAGCCATTGGATTCCTCGCACCTGGTGTGATCGAGTTCCGTAGAATCTTACCTCGAGATATTTTTCATACCTTGGACGCCACTATGCTTCGAAAAGGAGTAACCCAAAGTACTTTCATGTCGTAAGGGTTCCAACGCGACAGACGGTGCATCCATCAGATGCTCGGTCTGTGAGCTATAAGCGTTTTATTTCTGAGGACCCGGTTGGATTCAGATTCGATCTGACCCGGTCGTACTCCAACTTTCTCCAAAACTTAAGAGGAGTAAACCCAAAATAGCTGTCTTGATCCAAGGATCCCATCACCATAGATAGTTCATCAAAAAGATATATGTTTCTCAAGATATGGCCCTTTAAGAGTTTCTAGGCCTGATTGGCCCGGGTCCGGTACGACCCAGTCTGCGCTGGGCCATGGCAGGCTCGGCTCAGCCCACAAGGAGGTGGCCCAAAAAGGCGGCCCTCAAGGGAGGTCTGGCTCGCAATGGGGCGGCCCAGCTCGTATAGGGCGTGGCCCGCAAGGGGGCGTACCCCTGGGTGGCGGCCCGGTTGCATGCGGAGTGACCCGCAAGGGGGTCCTACCTAGCTTCCACCAGGGGAGCGATTCCCGGTTTTCCCAAACGGTAGAAGGTCATTTGGTATTCTTCATAGTGGAAGCACCACATGGTGCCCCCAGGTGGCATGTTAGACCCGCTTGAGAAGGTCCTACTGATTCCGTCATGGCCAGATGGTGTGTCGGCCGACATCTCTAACGGCACATGACGGCACACCGCTCCGCCACCCCGCGGCGGCCGGTGTGTCTACCACCTTCCTCCGGTCACCATAGCTGATGAGTCATGCCCCCTTTGTTCCCTAGAGGCATGTGATGGCGCGCCACGCCTCCTCCGCAGAAGGCTGGTGTCGACCGCTCTGATGACCTCCATGGCTTTGTGCTGCGACCTCCTCTTGTGGCGTGCATGGAAACACTATCCTCAACGTAACCAATCGGTGTCGTCGTGCTGGCGGTCTTCCATGTAGGAAATAGGATAAAGATATAGAGAATGGTTTGGGCTGGGTTCGTTATACTCGAACCCTCCATGATAGCTCATAAACATGAGGTCGATTAAGGGTTTAATAATCAATTGAATTAAACAGCAATCAAAACCCTACAAAGATTTCTCATAACAACCTCCTACAAAAATAAATGAATCACGGATCAAATCATTAGACTTTTTGTCCGTATTTTTCATATTATTCAACAACGGGGAAGAGAAAAAACATTTAAAAATAGATGAAAATTAATAAATCCCATACCTCAAACCGTTGGAGAGCGCATGCGATTGAGGGAGTCTCACTGTTTGTCATTCCAACAATAGGTTATCAACAACGATGCTTGTATATCATCCTTCGCTTCATGGTTCGGTGTCACCCTCCACATCCTATTGGGATATGCTCCACCCTATAAGGGTTCGGCATCAAGTCACTCCATCATTTCATTTCTTGATGAAGTTATGTCGATACCCCTCCCCAAACTCTATATATATATGAGATGAGTAGGGTAAGTAACGACGTGGAGAATTAATAGGGGATCATTAATTAGGAACCTTATTAATTCCCCCAACAGATTCATTACTTAAGATTGACAGGTCAAGCCCTTTATTGGCCTGACACATCACTGGACCCACACTCCATCTTTCTATTGGTGTATAAGGGAGAAAATAAAGTAATAAAATTATTTTATTTCATTTTCTTTTAAAAAAATCACAAAACATAACTTTTTCTACAGACCTACTATGGTCAAAGTAATACCTCCCTTCATCATGTCGGTGTTGGTGGCCTAGATCAAACTACTTTGTACTGTATTATTTAATGAATAATTTATCACATCTTCATTGTTCTTCTGTTTGAAAATGCATGTGATAATTTCCTAAGGATATTTGTTGCCTTAAAGGGTCATAGCAGATCCCTGCTATGATGAGAACTCAAAAGTGCCATAACACTATTCTTGAATGTATTTTATATGGCCGGATGATTTTATTTGAGGGACACAAATAATAAAGGCCATTAGGGTTGAGGACTCATAAAACTTTGAGGCATCTTCTCATGGTGTGTTCCCTTGGTAATATCCAGGAGGATATTATGAGAACCAGACCCGCTAGTAAGAAATCCACATTTCATAGTGTCATTGGATGTTCCTATCTGTAGATGTGTGTATTGTACCTTAGACTTTAAGATTATTATTAATGGGTATTACAAATCACGCACATAGATGTATTGACAAAAACTATGACGAAACACTATTTTCAGCGAGGTAGGATACGTTGGGTGCATCACGAGTGATATTCCATTAATAAATAATGCGAGAAAGGATTTATACCTTCTATTCCATAACAGAAGTAGATATCTTAGGCCCATTTATAGAATTGATATAGCCTAAATGAATCAATTTCCATGAGGAGTAATGGGAATGTTCAATTCTGGATAGTCAAAGAAAGAATAATCGAGTACATGGGTTGATGGCACTAGCATGCAACCTGCTTGATTCGAGATATTGAGACAAAGATATCAAATTACATGGTAAGCATTTGTATGAGGTGACACGTCAATGTGGCATCAACTTCTTTCTCTTGGGTTTCATAACCCATTGCTAGACAATAATCATGGACTTTAGGAAAGCCCACCTAATGCCAATGAGAAACAAGCCTAGAGGGTCACACACTAAGTGTATCCAAGTATATCAAGTAGAATAAAGATTATTCCCGTATGTTGTTTAATAATTATTCAAGTAAGCCTAAATCGTTTTTAATGTTGGAGGAATAATAAAATGAAAATCAGGATATACCCACCATGTACATTGAATGTACACGCCATTTTTCTTTCATTATGTAATGAAAATGAAAACAAGATATACACGCAATGTTCATTAAATTTACACACTGTGAAGTTTTCATTTTGGAAAGGAAATGAAAAATGAGTACACGCCGTGTATTAATAATCCACACAGTGTAGTTATTCCAGTCGGGGTTTTGAGGAAATATTATCATTTTAATAAATTATATTTATAATAATCATCATGGGCACATGTCAAGTTGTTAATAATTCTCCATGGGGGTTTTTAATAAGAGTTAATGAAATAAATAAAACACATAACACGTTTATTTATTGTCACAACTCTATAACCTCTAAACTGATTATAAATATCCTCACAAACCCAAAAATTTTCCATAATTGTTGTGCACAAAAATTTTGGAGAATTATCTCAAGACCAAAAGAACTCCTTCCTCCAAGAATGCTCTCAAGACCAAGAGAGATCCTCCTCCATCAGATCAAGGAGATCTTAGGCAGAAAACGCAAGCAATGGCTTCTCTATGCTAGCACCTGAAGATTCCTTTGGCGATGTCCAGTGATACGTGGAGCACGTGTGGATCACTGCTATAGGAATCCTATAATTGGATTATGCAATGCAATGATGGATCACATCGAATCGTGACTGGAGACATCAATAGAGAAATAATTCCATCAAGGTAATTCTTGTCAATTAATTAAATTAATTATGACTATCATGTAATGATCCTCTTTTGTGGTTCTGGGACTATTCTTCATTTTCTATTTCTATTATTCAATCTGTGGAATCTGGCATTTATCATCATATTGATTCTCGATTAATCATTTCAAATGACAAAAGGTCAAGTGGGCACATCCACCCATGAGCTTCTGCTGCACCCGGAACCTAGAAGTGGTATCAGAGGGAGTCATATTAATGATTATAATTATTTAGTTTTTGGTTAGTGATTTACACATTTAATAATTTAGTTGTTTCAATTCAAGTTAATCATTCTTAAATACGAATCTCGAGATCTTTTCCTCCTATCTCATTTATCGTTCACCTTATAGAAATGAATTTTTCTTTTCTTTTTTATTATAATAAAATAGAGGATCACATCCGGAGGTGCCAAACGTTCCTGAACGTACAACACCAGAATACACAACGTGTATTCAGAGGTACATGCCATGCAGTCTAGGGTCATTGCATTGGACTGATCTTCCAAATCAGGCCATGTAAATGGATCCTACCTAAGTCATAAATGAAATTGTGTGTTGACCCGAAACAGGTGGCACATGGTTTTTGGATTACATGCCATGTGTTCCACTGAACATGACGTGTGGTCCCTTTGTGTTAGGGTTAAACCATGTACCTCCAAAGTACAAAAAAATAAACCATGTCCTCGGGAGTGTACTTCGGATAGACGGTAAACAAAAGTACACACCTTATAGTCAAAACTACACACCATGTACTCATCCAAATTATGCATATTTATTAATTTATTATTATATTATACAAACCCTTGATACGTGTACCATAGTGTAGGTGTAAATATGAGGCCCAACACGTGATAGGTGTTTTATATATGTGTGTTTAATATAATATCTGCGTAAATGGGAATTCACTGGGTTGCCTCCAAGGTACAAGTTACATACAAAGATAATTTTAAATAAATTTATTTGTTTAAAATTACGATAGATGAGAATCTCAAGAAAATTTAGAAAGAGTATTTAAGATAAAAGGATTGACTAATTAAAGATAATTAATTGATTTGAGCATGATTTTATCTTAAAAAAGAACGATTAAAGAATTGAATGCTAGTTTTATTTATGCATAAATATCGTTGCATGTATGGATGATAATGAGCTCGACAAAGACCTTTGGATGTGAATGGTTTCTTTTAATTTATTTATTTAAATTAAATTTTTTGGCCTATGATCCTTCTCCTCATTAATATGTAGGACATGCGCACCCAAGGATTCTTTTATGTGAAAACCACTTTTACCACTCAATTGTGCGTGAGATAAATGAATATTTAATGGAAGGATCTCCCAAGTTAGTGGAGGTGGCTCAAGTCAGGCGAAACCAATCCTAGGAGATACAAAGGTGAATAGGTTGAAAGTTATAAATACGAACCTGAGAGGTTCAAGGTGTTTATCCCCTAGTTATTGGGTTAGTTTATCAACTGCTAGATAATCTAATCAATAGAACAAGCTCATGATCATACCATTTATTTTATTTCTGTCAGTTGCATGGTTTATTTATTGTGGGTGTGTTTTCATGATCACACAATTAATGAATTAAACAAGCATGCAAGATGGAACTAAAATTAGACCGGCTTATGTGTAAAATATTATCTGAGTCATGGTTAATCACTTAAGTATATCCCAATTAATATTAAAAATCATGTAATCAAAGATAATAAAACGGCAATTTATGTATAAGGATAAATTCCCTTAAAGAAATAGGAATTTGGTACAACCTTCCATAATCTTAGTTAGAATCGAACCATTGTTCAAAGTTCTTGACCAACCCAAGTTGGGGTGCTTTTAATTATCAGGGAATTATAATTCACGGTTTTGGGTTGAGTTGAATTGGTTCACATCAAGGGTTGACTACCATAGTAGGACTTGGTGTGACTAAGAGGTTAAGGTTGAGGGAATCCAATATAATAGGATTTCAGGATTAGGGATTCCACTAAACGGATCAAGGAGCGGCGAGTTAATGCAGTTGGAATTTGTAATGCCTACCTAAAACCCTTGAAGTTTCTTAACCAACCCTAGTTGGGGTAATGTTGAGGTAAATATGGATCCTTTCCACTAGAATATTCAAGAAACATAATATTCCGAAGTCAGTGGTGAGAGATATTGGATTTCGATAAAATAGTGGGAGACTAATAAGTATTAATTAGTTTATTTGTCTCAATTTTATCATAATAAAGTACTAAAACTTTACTCATCTTAATTTGTAGAAATTTCAAGAAAATGAATTCAAACATGTCATTGTGAACTGTACTCAAGAAGGAAAACCTTCTCATCGGCACCAATTTCCAAGAGTGGCATAGGCGTTTACACGTCATCCTTCCCCATGAGAGGAAATTATATGTGCTGGAAGAGCATGTTCCAATTGTGACTGGGAATGAGGCCAGTGATAAGGAATTATCTCTCTATATGAAACACATGGATGATGCCACAAATCTTCATTTATTCATGCTATCATCCATGTCTAATGATCTCTTGAAGCAACATGAAAACATGGACGTGTATAGCATGATGTCTCATCTTAAGGATCTCTACCAAGAGAAGGAGAGACAAGAGAGATATGAGATCTCTAACGCTTTGTTTACAGCTAATCTTGGAGAGTCTTCACCAGATGGTCCTCATGTAGTCAAGCTTATTGGATACAGTGAATGCTTGGACATTTTAGGGATTAAGTTCCCAGATGAGTTGCATACACATATCATCCTATCATCACTGCCCAAGACCTTATCTAGCTTTATTTTCAACTACAACATGAGAAACTATGAGAAGATTCTATTGGAACTTCTGACCTTAATTCGCAAGGTAGATAAGGACATGGGGCGGGACAAACTCATAACCCTTATGGTGAATAAGAAAAGGAATGACAAGGCAAAGGGGACAAATACTTATAAACGGTCTGAGGCCCCCGAGCGACATCCCACCAAGAAGGGGAAAATCTAGGGGTAGGGAAAGGAATGTGAGGCGATATGTTTTGAATGTGGCAATCAAGGCCACTGGAAGAGAAACTGCACCCAGAAGCATGGGGACACTAAAGGTGCATTAATTATCGAGTGTAATATTTCCATTTCTACACATTGGGTATTAGATACAGCTTGTGGGTCTCATATATGTATTCAAATGCATGAAACAAGTAGATTTAGAAAGATTTCCAGAGGAGAGGTGGATCTTTGAACTACCAATGGTGCATGGCTGGCTGCGTTAGCCATTTTCAATTACCACCTATCATTGCTGACAGGGATGATTTTGGTTTTTCATAACTATTATTATGTGCCCAGTGTTTCCAAGAACATAATTTATGTATCTTGTTTTGATATGGATGGATTTATTTTCAACATTGAAAATATGGGTTGTCTCTTTTATAATAAAAATGTATGTATGGTATGGTATGGAACATTTAAATAATGGGTTGTATGTAATAAATTACGAAAACCAAGTGTTGGAAATCGACAACAAAACAAACTCACATGACTCATACATCATGCAGTTGTGGCATCACCGTCTAGGTCATGTAAACGAGAAGCGCTTGACAAAGCTCTACCAAGATGGCTATTTAGACTCTACTGATCAAAACCAATTGATATATGTCACGCTTGTTTACAAGGAAAAATGACCAATCCACCTTTTAGTGGACAAGGTGAAAGGGCCACAGAGCTTCTAGGCTTGGTGCACTCGGATGTGTGGGGACCATTTCTAGAAGAAGCTAGAGGTGGATATTCTTACTTCATAACATTTACTGATGATTTGAGTAGATATTGCTATGTCTACTTAATGAGGTATAAGTTAGAAGCCTTATAGAAATTTAAGGAATTCAAGAATGAAGTATAGAATCATATTGGTAAGAATATAAAGAAGTTTCGATCGGATCTAGGTGGAGAATATCTGAACCATGAGTTCATCGATCTTCTACGGGAGTCTGGGGTTCTATCTCATCTCACTCCTCCTTATACACCATAGTGGAATGGTGTTAGTGAAGGAGGAACCACACCTTATTGGACATGGTGAGGTTGATGATGAGTCATGTAGATCTTCCTTTATTTTTTTGGGGATATGTATTACAAACTACATCATACACATTAAACCGAGTTCCAACTAAGGTGGAAATGGAATTCCCTCTGATTTATGGAATGGAAAGAAACCCATTTTGTCACACACACATGTATGGGGATGTGAGGCATTTGTTATGGCCTTCTCAGGAAACAAACTAGCACCTCGGGGAACGAGGTGTATCTTTATAGGATAACCCAAGGAAACGAAAGGATATTATCTATATAACCCTTCAGAAAAGAAAGTGATTGTCGCCAGACAATATGTCCTTCTTGAAAGGGATAACATCCTCAAAAAGGATATTGGGAGAAAGATTTACTTTGATGAAGTTAATGCTCAAGATCCATTGAAGTTGGTACAGGAACAAGTTCCACAGGTCCTTGTGGAAGAGGTTCCAGAAACACAAGTACTGCGTAGGAGCTCAAGAGAGGTAAGGGAACTAGAGATATTTGGATTCCTAGTCACCAAGGATGGTGAATCATTATTGTTGGAAAATGAATAACCTCTATCCTAAAATTAAGCTGTAGAAAGCTCTGAAAAAACAAGATGGCTAGAAGCTATGAATTATGAGATGGATTCCATGTATCAGATCCAAGTCTGGGTTCTGGTTGATGAGCCAATTGATGTAATTCCTGTGGGATGAAAATGGGTATTCAAGAGAAAACTGGACATAGAAGGTCAAGTTAGAACTTATAAAGCAAGGCTAGTGGCTAATGGATTCAGATAACAACAAGGAATTGACTACGATAAATCCTTCTCACTAGTTTCCATGTTTAAATCCATAAGAATCATACTTTCCATAAAAGCTTACCATGACTACGAGATTTGGAAAATGGATGTCAAAATATAATTCCTTAACGAAAACCTTCAGGAAGATGTCTATATGACACAACCAGAAGGATTTGTGACACCAGGTGAAGAAAACAGGTTTTCAATTTTCATAAATCAATTTGTGGATTAAAGAATGATTCCAGGTTGTGGAACATATGATTTGATGAAGACATAAAGGAATTTGGTTTCATTAAGAAAAAATGTGAGCCATGTGTTTATAAGTGGTTTAATGGGAATGCAGTCGTTATCCTAGTAGTATATGTTGATGACATATTGATTATTGGAAATGATGTATCAGTATTATAGTCATTTAAGGAATGGTTGAACAAGTGCTTCTCCATAAAGGACTTTGGTGAAGAAGCCTACATTCTAGGGATCAAAATCATTCATGATAGATCCAAGAGGCTTCTTGGACTATGTCAGGGTACATACATTAACAAGATACTAAAGAAATTTAGTATGGAACAATCCAAGAGAGGATTGGTTCCAGTGTCAGATGGCCCACAAGTTTATAAGAAAATGTGTCCTCAGACAAAACAAGAGAAAGGTAGAATGAGTAAGATCCTATACACATCGACTATATGATCCATCATGTATTCCATGTTATGTACCAGGCTTGATGTTGCCTATGAAATGATCATGATAGGAAGATATCAAGAAGATCCAAGAGAACAACATTGGACTACTGTTAATACTATCCTTAAGTATCTGAGAAGAACTAAGGATATGTTCCTAGTGTATGGAGGAGAAGAGGATCTTTTCATCAGAGGGTATATTGATGCCGGATTTCAGACGAATTAGAAAAATATGAAGTCACAATCTGGATATGTTTTCTGTCTCAATGGAGGAGCTGTGAGTTTGATGATTTCAAAGCAGCCAGTTGTTGTTGATTCTACAACTGAGTCCGAATATATAGAGGCTTCAGATGCAGCCAAGTAAGTCTTCTGGATTCGGAACTTTTTCTAGGAGCTTGATGTGGTTCCTTGCAGTAAAGATCCTATCACATTGTATTGTGATAATACTACATTGGTGGCTGGTTGCGCCCAAATTTACCTTACTGGTAAAAGCGGTCGATGTAGTACATGTAGGGGTCAAATCCATAGGGACCGAAGAATAAACCGTGAGACACTTTGATTAAATTCGGGATTGGCTATGAAGTGGCCAACTATGGTGTTGATTGATTTGAAGAAATATTTATTTAAATTAAAGAACAAAAACAATAAAATTACTTGAATTAAAACAACTAATTAATGTGAGTTTATCCTAGGTTGTCTCTTGGGCTTGATTGGATGTATTTATTTTTCATTTGATTTTCTGTTCATCGATTCAAGAGGTATCCATTAAATGAAATAATTCTTCAATATCATTCTCTGATTTAATCCTTACACAATTTCAAGGCTAATCACCAATTCACTTAGAGGATCAATTAAACGATCACTCCAAGGAATTGGATCGTACTAGCACTCAAAATGCATCGTCGTTAAAGTCGGTGAAGACAAAGAAGAAGATAAATCAAAGAAAGGAACTCTTAAAATAAAAAACAAATTTAAGAATTTAAGAACATCAAATAACATTCAATCCAACGCATGCAACTCCCTAGGATCAACCCATAAAAGGTTATCCCTCCATTGATTCTATTCTATCAATGGAAGCGGGTAATTGACTTAAAGAAGCGGGATTGAAGAAGAAAGAAAAAAAATATTAATCAAAATGAACACTCCACCGTTGTGTGATGAACTCACAAGTGCGGATGTTAATAAATTCACACTACTATTCAACGGTATCAACGTGTGAAGAAAAGGAAAATAAAAAGTGAAGAAGAAGAAGAAATTTTATTAAAATACTAAATGTGAATGAAAAACTTACATTAGAGAAATTGACGATGTCATTACAAAACGAAAGCGGGAAATTACAATTGAATGAAAAACATGGATTCAAAGGAAAATGTTAGATGATTATTCCCTTCACCACCAGCTCCTTATATAGGCATATTAGGAGCCTTAGGTCCATCCCCCGATAATTAATTCACCCCCCATCAATTAATAGAGTCAAAATGAGGGTGAATAATCAAAAGGAAATTGACGTTTCGAAGTTGACCCGGAAAACTGTCCAGATTCGTTTTCCATATTGACGTGTGGGTTTGACACTTCATATGGCAGAATCCGAAGGTGTCATAAATAAAACATATCTTCTTCCATGTGTCTTCTAGAATCTCTCCAAATATCAGGAAATTTGGCTCAGCAGTTTGGATGTTATGGTCGAAATGGTGGGACGGATGTCTGTGCATTAATGACGAGTCCACCATTTAAATCTTAACTTCATATCCCTTTATCATCATGAAAAAATCAGAATTAGCTCTGGCCACAGTTTAATAAAATGATCCTCATATTTTTATCTTTCTACTGTATAAATTTGAGCTTGATTGGGATTGGTTCCTGGGCCCCACATTTATTTGATGGGCCTTAGGCCCATTATGCTTTTTCCAGCAAGTTTCTGGCTTTAGGCGCAAAATTCTCCATCTTCCTTTGGAATTCATCCATCGGACCTAAAAGATAAAATGTTCCAAACAATGTGATCCATCATATCCCTAAATTTCAAATTAAAATGATGAATATTGTAATATCCACAAGCAAATTATTGAGTGGGCCCAAATTGACATTTTAAGCATGAATTGCACAATGATTGGAAATGAAGTTCAATTTCTGAATTGGACTGAAATTGATGTTTATGAACTTTTAAAAACTTTAATATTAAGATCTTAACAATGAATAGTATCCACTTTGAGTGACTAATCACACCCCCCCAACTTGAGTTTTGCTATTCCCGAGCAAAATAAATTACAAATATGAAATTCAAATCCCCTTTTCCAAAAACATTTTAATACACATTGCTCACCCAAATATCTAATACCAAAAAATTATGGAACCCATCAAAATCATTTAAAACAAGCTAGGTCCATAAGCATATCCCAAGCCCAAGCCCATTACATTGTTCAAATTCATTTCCACATTTCATCCAATTCCAATTAAGCATGATAATGTGTTGTGTATCATAAAAGATATGGGGCCCATTTTATTGTTCAAGGGGAAAAATGGAAGCGCTAGGTGGGAATCACATTAAACCTTAAGATGAGTATCCCTTTTTTTTATTTTTTTATTTTTTAACCACAATAGATATGAAAAAACTAACTCTGGGCAAGACAACTATGGAGTCACGATCCCCAAGTGCCGGATGCCATGCATTTTGTCAATTTCATGCTCTACAATAGAGATATAAAGCCTAACTCTGGGCAAGACAACTATGGAGTCACGATCCCCAAGTGCTGGACGCCACGCATTTGGAAAAATATTGCTCTATGTGGTCATTTTTTTTTTTGTTTGGTTTTTTTGTTTTTTTTTTGGATACTCAAATTAAACTAAAAGTGACCCCATAACCCTATGCTATAATGAAAGGGACCCAAGAACTCAAATTTACACCCACGATCCAGTAGACGTGCATTGTGGAATTTTTATTAAGAGGATGAAAATGTAAACTTTGAAAAATCACATCGGACAACCGCACTTTCCAAAAACTATGCTCATGAACTTAAACTTGCATTAAAATCAGAATCAAGGCATACAAAATTATTTGATATCCAATTTCAGATTTTGCAATGTGTGTTATCATGTTCAAGGTTAATGGAATTTTTTCTTTTCATGCATGTTCTTATTGAAGAAAAAAAATCATTTTTATCCCCCCCCCAACTTAGAATAACACTGTCCCAAGTGTTTAAAGAAAAGAAAAGTTAGAAGGGGGTAGGAGAGGAGTTCAATGAAGAAATTTAAAATGAAAATCATGGAATGATGTCACCTGGTGGTTGATGATGATAGCGCATGCCATAGTCTCCCTTCAATCCTGGATTTGAGTCTCAGCAGCTTGGATGGTGGTGAATGGATTTTCCTTATGGATTTCAACATGTCCTTTTATTTTTTTTAACCTATAAAAAAAATAAAACAAAACAAAATAAACTAATGATACATTGTCTTCTTTATATTTTCTGGGTAAGGTATTACTCAGAGATCACACCACGTGACACGGATGAATATGACGCTCCCCTTTCATACCCATCCTTACTCATAAAAGAAGAACATGTCAACAGCTTATGGTAATTTATTATATGAAAAATAAAATGATTCAAAATGATTGGAAACAAGAAAACCATGGGTTGCCTCCCATGCAGCGCTTTTGTTTAACGTCGTTGGCTCGACTTTTACCCCCCAACTTATCCAATTCCAACATTCAAAATTTTAATTAACCCATCTTTCTTCACTTCAACAAGATTGAGATTGATTGTTTTTTTGAAATTTTTTTCGTATGAAATACTATTTTCTATAATGATTGGTAAAATCCAAGGAATATCTAAAATGGTTGATCGTGTTTTATCTGGATTATTTCCTATGATTTCAAGGTTCATTTCTACATGGTGAGATTCTTGATGAAGAGTGATGATAATTGAATGGTCTTGTTTATCATAAATAGAGGGATTATTGAGTAGGGAAGGAAGTATTAAAACATCGTGTTTAGTTTGATTGAATTTTCCTAAAGAAGAATGATAATTTGAATCAAAAATTGTTTCTTCTTTAAAAAAAATTGAAAGAATTGTTTCCTTTTGAAAAGATGATTCATCCACAAAATTTTCCATTTGAATTTCATGAGTGGGTATAGACACAATATTCGTTATATCTCCCAATGGTTCAATGATCGGTGATTCTAAAAAAATGTTATTGGAGTAATATTCCGAACACTCAATCCATGAAGACAAATTTTCCCCTTGTGAATCTATAAAATTAATTTCCTCTTGATTTAAGCACCCATCAACAATTCCTTTATTATCTTCATCTATCCCAAATCCAATGGTTGGTTCTTCAATAAAGGTATGAGGGGTTTTTGTGTTACAAGATTCTTCTATAAATATTGAGTAAGGGATGGTTTGAGTGGGAATGGGGTCCACACAAGTTTTAATGCTTTGAAGTTCTTGTCTAAAACTTGATACCTATGAATTCATTTTTTCCATTTGTTCACACAATTTTTGAAGAATTGTTTCAGGATTAGGATTGATAGATGTTTTGACATCATGTACTTCCTCATTATTCATCTTTCGAATCATTCTTGATAGGTATGGAAATTGATCTTTTAAATATTCAGCATCCCATTGATTGTTCATTTTATCGGGTGTGGGTTAATCATTCAACTGTTGATCAAAGTAATTTTCTATCTGAGGGGATTCCCATTGTTGATTTTCTATTTGATTCCATCCCGAGTTTATGAAAGTAAATTGTTGATGATACTCCATTGAAGTTGAATGAAATTTGGATTTGGATTTTTTTTTGGACACACGAAAACAGAAAGGGTAAAAGAAAAGAGAAATATAGGTGAGAAAAGAGAAGTTAGGAGAGAATAGAAGGTGGGTGTCTAAGAAAACATACTTGGGTCCCCGGCAACGGCGCCAAAATTTGGTTGCGCCCAAATTTACCCTACTGTTAAAAGCGGTCGATGTAGTACATGTAGGGGTCAAATCCACAGGGACCGAAGAAGAAACCTTGAGGCACTTTGATTAGATTCGGGATTGGCTATGAAGTGGCCAACTATGGTGTTGATTGATTTGAAGAAATATTTATTTAAATTAAAGAACAAAAACAATAAAATTACTTGAATTAAAACAACTAATTAATGTGAGTTGATCCTAGGTTGTCTCTTGGGCTTGATTGGATGTATTTGTTTTTCATTTGATTTTCTATTCATCGGTTCAAGAGGTATCCATTAAATGAAATAATTCTTCAATATCATTCTCCAATTTAATCATTACAAAATTTCAAGGCTAATCACCAATTCACTTAGAGGATCAATTAAACGATCACTCCAAGGTATTGGATCGTACTAGCACTCAAAATGTATCATCGTTAAAGTCGGTGAAGACAAAGAAGAAGATAAATCAAAGAAAGGAACTCTTAAAATAAAAAAAAATTTAAGAATTTAAGAACATCAAATAACATTCAATCCAACTCATGCAACTCCCTAGGATCAAACCATAAAAGGTTAGCCCTCCATTGATGCTATTCTATCAATGGAAGCGGGTAATTGACTTGAAGAAGCGGGATTGAAGAAGAAAGAAAAAAAATATTAATCAAAATGAACACTCCACTGTTGTGTGATGAACTCACAAGTGTGGATGTGAATAAATTCACACTACGATTCAACAGTATCAACGTGTGAAGAAAAGGAAAATAAAAATTGAAGAAGAAGAAGAAATTTTATTAAAATACTAAATGTGAATGAAAAACTTACATTAGAGAAATTGACGATGTCATTACAAAACGAAAGCGGGAAATTACAATTGAAAGAAAAACATGGATTCAAAGGAAAATGTTAGATGATTATTCCCTTCACCACCAGCTCCTTATATAGGAAAATTAGGAGCCTTAGTTCCATCCCCCGATAATTAATTCACCCACCAACAATTAATAGAGTCAAAATGAGGGTGAATAATCAAAAGGAAATTGACGTTTCGAAGTTGACCCGGAAAACTGTCCAGATTCGTCCTCCATTTTGACGTGTTCGTTTGACACTTCATATGGACGAATCCGAATGTTTCATAAATACAAACTATCTTCGTCCATGTGTCTTCTAGAATCTCTCCAAATATCAGGAAATTTGTCTCAGCCGTTTGGATGTTATGGTCGAAATGGTGGGACGGCTTTCTGTGCATTAATGATGAGTCCACCATTTAAATCTTAACTTCATATCCCTTTATCATCATGAAAACATCAGAATTAGCTCCGGCCACAGTTTAATAAAATGCTCCTAATATTTTTATCTTTCTAATGTATAATGTTTAGCTTCATTGGGATTGGTTTATGGGCCCCACATTTATTTGATGGGCCTTAGGCCCATTATACTTTTTCCAGCAAGTTTCTGGCTTTAGGCGCAAAATTCTCCATATTTCTTTGGGATTCATCCATCGGACCTAAAAGATAAAATGTTCCAAAAAAAGTGATCAATCATATCCCAAAATTGAAAATTAAAATGATGAATATTTTAATTTCCACAACCAAATTATTGAGTGGGCCCAAATTGACATTTTAAGAATGAATTGCACAATGATGGGAAATGAAGTTCAATTTCTGAATTGGACTGAAATTGATGTTTATGAACTTTTAAAAACATTAATATTAAGATCTTAACAATGAATATTAGCCACTTTCAGTGACTAATCAGTGTCTCTTGCAAAATAACCAAGGTCACATCAAAAGACAAAGAATATACTCCGGAAGTATCATGTCTTGAGGGATTTCTCTCAAAGGGGTGAAGTTACAGTGAGTAGAGTGTCCAAAAAAGAGAACATGGTGGACCCCATAACAAAATGTCTATATTAGAAGAAGCATTAATACCATGCGAGAGCTAGTGGGTTAAAGGTTGTTAGCATTTGGCTATAGTCTAAGTGGGAGTCTGTTGGAGTTGGTGTCCTAGAACCAACTACTTTGTACTTTATTCTTTAATTAATACTTTATCACATCTTCATTTTTCTTCTACATGAAAATGAATGTGATAATGTACTAAGGATAGTTATTGAATTAAAGGGTTATAGAGGATCCCTGCTATGATGAGAACTCAGAAGTTCCATAACACTGTTCTTGAATATATGTCCTATGGTTATATGATGTTATTTGAGGGACACAAATAATACATGCCATTAAGGGTGAGGACTCATAAAACATTGAGGCACCTTTTCATGGCGTGCGCCCTTGGTAATATCTAGAAGGGTATTATGAGAACGAGACCCGCCAGTAGGAAATCCACATTTCATAGTGTCATTGGATGTTCCTATATGCGGACGTGTGTATTGGTCCTTAGACTTTAAAATTATTATTCATGGGTATTACAACTCACGCACATAGATGTATTGATGAAAACTGTGATGACACATTGTTCACAGTGAGGTAGGATACGTTGGGCGTGTCACAAGTGATACTACATTAATAGATAATGCAAGAATGGATTTGTCCCTTCTGTTCCATAACGGAATTAGATATCTCAGACACTTTTATGGAATTGATATAGCCTAAATAAATCCATGGCCATGGTGAGGAATAGGAAAGTTCAATTCTAGAAAGTCAATCAAAGAATAATCGAGCACATGGGTTGATGGAACTATCATGCAACCCGCTTGATTTGAGATATTGGGACAAAGGGATTAAATTACATTGTAAGTTTTCATATCAGGTGACATGTCAATGCGGCGTCAACTTATTTCCCATGGGTTCCTTGACCTATTACTAGACAGTAATCTTGGACTTTAGGAAAGCCCTCATAATTCCAATGAGAAAGAGGCCTAGAGAGTCACACACTAAGTGTATCCAAGTATCTGAATTAGAATAAAGATTATTTCCATATGTTGTTTAATAATTAATCAAGGAAGCCTAAATTTTTTTTAATGTTGGAGTAAGAATAAAATTAAAAACAAGATATACACGCCGTGTACATTGAATGTACACACCGTGTAGTTTTCATTTTGGAAAGAAAATGATAACATCATATACATGCCATGTACATTAAATGTACATGCCATGTAGTTTTAATTTTGGAATGGAAATTAAAAACGAGTACACGACATGTATTAATGATTACACGTCGTGCAGTTTTTCCAGTTGGGATTTTTAGGAAATAATTTCATTTTAATAAATGATATTTATTATAATCAGTGTGGGTCCATGTTAAGGAATTAATAATTCAACATGGGGGGTTTTAAATAAGAGTTAATTAAATAAATAAAATGTGTACCACATTTATTTATTGTCAAAACTCTATAACCTCAAACCCGATTATAAATATCCTCACAACCCCAACACATTTCATTAATCATTGTGAACAACAATTATAGATAATTCTCTCAAGACCAAAATAACTTCTTCTTCCAAGAACTCTCTCAAGACTAAGAGTGATCCTCCTCCATCGGATCAAGGCAATCTAAGGTGGACAATTAAAGAAAAGGATTCTTCACACTAGCACATGGAGATTCCTCTGGAGATTTCCATAGATATGTGGAGCACATGTGGATCACCTCTAGAGAAATCCTATACTTGGATTCTACGACACAACGACGGATCACATCAGATCTTGACCAGAGACATCAATGGAGAAATAATTCCATCAAGGAAATTCTTGTCAATTAATTAAATTAATTATAACCAACATGTGATGATCCTCCATTGTGGTTCCAGGACTAATATTCTTTGAATATTTCTATGATTTGATCCATGGATTCTGGTGTTTATCATCATATTGATCCTAGATTGATCATTTCTAATGAAAAAAAGACAAGTGGGCACATCCACCGATGAGTTTCCACTGCGCCTAGAACCTACAAAGTGAATCTCTGCATTATGGATTCAATGGTACCCTCATATTTTTAATCCAAGCACCAGTTCAGAATTTAGAAAATGCCGCTCACGCATTTATTCAACGTACTCGAACAAAAGTTCACTAAATTAATAATGTTTACCCTCGACCCGTGTTGGTCGGATTAGGACTTTCCTAAGGATATCATGCCCCAAAAGATGTAACGGTACTCTCAGATTTTTAATCTGAGTTACCGTTTAGAAGTTATGAATTTTACAATAAAATAATTGTCACTTAATTATATTATTTACAGCCAAAAACTAACTTTCATTAGTAGCTCGTGACGACCAAGGTTAGTATTTGCCTAAATAAAGCATACCCTCACGAGTTCTGCGGTGTTCTTAGTTTTTTAATATGAATCACCATTTGCGGGTTATAAGCATTTGAAAAATAAAAAAACATTATTTAATTATTTTATTTACGGTTATGCCATTTTTAGGTTTTCTCACAAGTGTCTTGTGCCAATTAAACATAAGTCATTCCTAGGGTAAACCCACCATCCTGAACGCAATGGTACCCTTTTATTTTTGATCCGAGCAACTGTTTATGAGTTATACCACTTTTTCTGAAAAATTACTTACGTGTGATAATTAAAGCTTAAAAAAACGTCGATAGATCATTATGGGCACTCTGGTCCTTAGAATCACACGCCATCAGATTTTGCAGTCTCGAAATAATTCCATATAATTATGAAAAATTACATGGAAAATCTAGGACATTACATCCTTGAGGGATTTTTCCCAACACATATGACCATTTGTTTCATATTTCATGACATATCCTAAAAATTTCTTCATAATAATAATTAGAGATTGATGGAATGAATTATAGGTCTTCAATGGATATTATGATTTATTAAATTTTAATCATAGTGATTCAGACATAAAATTTTCATTTTTGGGTATTCATTTATTCTTCTATTATGAATATGCTTATTTCCTAAACCCTATAACATTTTGACGTATAGTGTTCACTTTTAATGTTATTCACTTGACTCTAGATATATTGAAAAATCAGAATCCATTACTCAATACAGATACTTGATTAAAATGATCATTGTTTATAAATTATATTTAATATTCAATATATAATCAGTTTCATGTACACGAATCACAAGGGTTGTGTAAAATTTATAGAAACCCCCTAAATGATTAAGTAGTCTAATAAAACAAATTAGTTGGTTAATTAAGATTTATTTTTAACTAGTATGTTTTAAAACCTTCATCATATTTTCACATTGATATTGTTTATGGATGCATATCATTCTCATCTTACTAATTAAATGGAAAGAGTTTTTTGTTATATACTATTCCATATTGATCATTCCCTATTTGTTCATTCAGTCATGTTATTTAAATTTAATGTGTGTTTAGTTGTTAAACATTCCATATTTATTATTCTTTATTGATTTAGGATAGCTTCCACTATACATAACCATTACTAATCATTTGATATGACCCTTAATTTTCTTTCCTTTCTGGAGGATATAATGAAGCATTTTTTGAATAAGTTTTAATGATGGTGACATTTTAATTTTTTATGATTTGTTTTTATTTCTTAATTTAAAATGGGAATAATGTATGTATCATGATTTCCCAAACTACTAAATAGATCAATCCTTTGTAATTTAAATCATTAAAAATACAATGTAATAATATAAGGCATCAGTTCTTGGTTATTGGGGTCTTGGTGGTTGCAGTTTGTATAAGTGGATGTTTTGTAAAACCTTGGGAGAATGATTTTTGAAAATGTAGATTAAGGGAAATAACTATCTGATTCAATTTGAGGATATTATATATGAAAATCCTAAATTTTTATTATGGTAGAGATTATGTGAGTTTTAATAACAATATATCCTTGTATGGATACTACAAGTGTGCATGGTACGAGAATAGAGATAACTAGGGGTAATAACACTGAAAAGGGAACATTGGGTTGGACTAGATCATCACATAGTTAACTAAAATGAGCCTTACTACACACTTAGTATAAAACTCCTTGGTGATATTCATATGATAATTCACATTTTCATTATTAAAAATTTTACAAAATTTTAATGTAATGATATCTCCAAGGAAACAATTTTTGTTATTATGGGATTTAAAATGCATAAATTTTAATTTATGATAATTGTTATAGAATATTTGGAATTTTTAATTATGATTTAAAATTTATAAACTTAAGATATTATCTTGTATATTCCATTGTTTTGATATGGATCTTGTGTGGAAGAATGGATTCAATACCCATGGAAAATGTAGAGATATCACTATCGAGGAATCCAATACAACTTGTATTTTAACTGAAAAACTTATGGATATATTTGGGATTCATAATCAGGTTATGAAATATATTTTTGGCCTTAGGGAGAAACATATTCCATAATGATATTCTCCATTGATGGATCAATTTATGCAAAAGATTCCCCTATCATTTATTTGGACTATTAATCCAATGGAACATGAGAAATGTATGAAGTATCTAGAGAAGATATTTATGGTGTTTTGTTGTGGTGAAATAGAAATGGTTACACGTTTAGTATATTTTATCAAAGGCAATGCTGGTCAATGGTGGTTGTTAAACCAAAATACCAGGGAGGAATTCAAAAAATAACTCTTTTAATGGATACCTTTAATGAATGCATTCTTTAACAAATATTTACATCTTTAGTAACAAAATAAGATGAATATAATGTTCCTTATGTTAAATATAAAGTAAGAAAAAAAATTATGAGTGTTAGGATATGTTTACCAGGTTATGTATGTGTGCTAAAAATTATATGTGCAATATAGATTGTATGATGGATCACTTATTTGAATGGAATATTCCATGTTTCTAAATTGATATGGTCTCCAAATATTTTTTATCATATGATACAATAGTTTTATGTTCTACTGTGATAGAGATGAAATTTTACTATTCTTATGATTTTAAAAGTATGAAATATAATAATAGGATGACAGAGAAAATAACTGATGATGGGATTAATGGAAGGAAGAATTTCACCATATGTGATAACTATGGAAGGATTCTCCCTGGAAAATGCATGAAGGGGTAGGGAGTTTGTTATAACTATCGAGAAATGGTCTTCTATTCTGGGTAATGAAAGGGAAGAATGGAAAAAATATCTATTCAGTTTTATATCTATATTGATATGGGTCACTATTCAAATTAATACCTCATGTTTCAATGGAATATACCTCAAAAAAAGAAAAGGTATCACAATGAAGCTTATGTTATTCATATAATTTATTTTGAATGTTTAATGTGCTCATGCTTGAATCTAATAATTATTTAAATTGTTTTTTTCAATGATATATAGGTTATAAGATTTATATATTGTTAAATAATTTTTCTATAGAACATTTTCATTAACATTTTTGAAGAATGTGTTTAATGGTAATGATGACCAAGAAAAATGATACATTGGAAGGATAAACTTCTTAGAAATCACGTGATTGAAGGAATGAAATTCGTTAAAATGTTCTTGATGTTGAGATAATGATGTTTTCATAAAGATATTATTGATATGGATAAATTAAATAGAATAGTACTAACTACCTTGGATCTAGATAATTAATTATTTACAAATTTTATTATGATATAATTGATATAGTGTTTAAAATTTACGTATTTAAGGAATATGTCCAATAATCTGGGTTTTATTTTTTGAAAGAATTAATGTTTTCAATAAGGTTATATGGTAGTTCAAGTTATTACCTTATTTCACAGGAACACATGATGAACGTATTGACATGATATTTTGACATGATTAAGAGTTAATTTATATTGTTTGATGTATTTTCATTTTGGGTATTTAGTGAACATATTTCTTATGGTTTTAAATTGATCTTTTGTAATGTTTCATATGTTTAACCATTTCTGAAACATGTTATGTTGAAATTTGTATGAGGTTTTTGTAACTAATTTATTACCTCGTCAACTTGAATTTATGCATATTTTATTACCCATGATATCCATTTTTTCATAATAATAAATATAGATCTAAGGAATGAATTATCATTATATTTGGGGTATTAAGATATATTCAAAGTGAATTTTATTTCTTCATGAATAAAAAATAATTTTTAGATATTCATTTTATTAATTATGGGATGAATTTGATTTTGATGGAATCACAAAAAAAGTATGAAATTGAACTTAGGAAATATAAGTGATTCATGTTAGTATATTTTATTATTTTCCAACATTCTAAATGACTTCCTCATGTTTAGGAAAATGATCCTAAAATAAAATTTTATCCTACGATATTAATAACCTTTTTCACACCTATTTTATTTATGGTTTTGATTCCCTTAACATTCCATTGATCTTTCACTTTCTTGAGATCAATAACTTCAATCACTATCCATAATTATTTTTATCTTTCCAATATGTCAACATATTAACATTCCAATAATGTTATCCTACATAGAATCCTAGTTGTTTATTATTCTATAAGACATTAATAAACCAATCCTCTCTTATTAAGATGACATTTAATTATCCATTTTATAGTGCAGGTTCTATCAACAATGGTATTTTTATATTTGAATACCAAGATTACTGAGATAAATTTTAAATTGTGAGGATGAAATTTGTTTAATTTGGCGAGAATGTAATGCTGAGATATTCTAAAACATACCATTTTATTCAATAGTGTATGTGACATGTAAGATTGAGATTTTTTTACATGAAGCACTATGTTTATCATTCATTACATAAAAACGGATTTAATATTGTGTTTCATGAAATAAATGATTTTAATGGAAAACACGTGTAACATGTAAGGTAGGGTTTTATTGAAAAAAAATATATATATATATATATATATATTATTATTATTATTATTATTTGAAAATTATTGCATAGTGATTGAAATTCCTAGTAATAATAGGATTAACTAATAATTTATGAAAATATATAGTCTACACATGTTTATTAGCTCTCTAATGATTATAAATAAAATATTTATATTTCAATAAAAAATAAATATTTTTCAAAAAACGTTATTTTTTCCTAAATGATTGTTTATTAATGGTTTGAGAATATAATTTAAAGATGATTTTTTTACCACTTTTAAAAAAATTATATTACATAATTAACATCTTTTTTTATGTCAGAATACGTAAATTGTTTATGGGTGAATATTTTGATATTTTTCTGAGAAGTTTCATTTTTTGATGAATAGTGAAAAATATAGAATGTTAATTGAAAACTAACTTTTAATTTAAATTATTTATAATGGTAATATATATTTTGAATTGGTTTTATATTAAAAAAAATCAGTATTATATGCATTCCGGAAGTAGCATAGTAACAGATTCTTCTTTAGGAACAAAGAGATGCCAAAAATAGATCCACGTGTTGTAATCCACCACCTTGGACTACTAGGGAGTCATCATGGGTTAAAGAAGCCTCCCAGAAATATTCAACCTTCTCACAGTGATAGGTTTTAGGTATAGGTTGATAAGATTATCATATTCAACTTCATCAGGGTAGTCTAGTAACCCAAGTAGCTATCCAATATCATTACATTCTGGAAGAAGAACATGTAGATCATTGTCTGAATCGACTTCAGGGGTCTCAAAAACCATTCCCTGAAGGATAATATTCCAATTATGGTGAAATATCTATTTATTGATGTTATATCTGGGTTCTATGACCACTCCTTTATAGATGGATACTCTGGGTACACCCATATTTGGATGGAACTCAATGATGAGGAGTTTATCCCCTTTAAAGAACCACATGAGATTTATTTTTATCAAGTAATTCAATTTGGTATAAAAAATATAGGATCCACCTGTCAAAGGACTTTGAAACAAATCTTCAAACCAATCCTTGAGATATTTATGGAATAATAAATGGGTCACTTGGTGGTAAAATACCACCAGCTTTTGGACCATCTCCAAGACCATGAGAATGTGTTCGAGTTACTTTTCTCTTTAAATTTGAAAATGAACCCCTTCAAGTGTGAATTCAGGATTACTTCTTGGAAGTTTCTCAGATTTAGTATAAGAAATAGAGGCATTGAAAATGGCCTAATTAAGATCAAATTCATCGTAGAAATTCCTCCCTTGAGAATCATCTAGGTTCTCCAAGGCCCCCAAGGCTACTTAGTCTATATATGTCAGTTCATCATGAATTTGTAAGTGCTGTGTAAATACTTTTTGATTCTAATGAAGAAAGGAAACATATACCAATATGATGAGGTGTGTCAGGTTTCCTTTAAGGAAATAAAATAATATTTTCTATAGCCACTAGTTCTTACTCCACAATTATTCGGGAAGCCTTTGGTCCCCTATGTGACCACCAGGGAATATTCCCTTGGTGCTCCTCACCCCCAAAAAAATGAGGTCACAGAGAAATCTTTTTACTATATTAGAATCATGCTCCTCGATATGGAGACCAGATAATCCCCTATCAATAAGAGATTCCTAAATATAGTTTTTTCTGTGAAAAAGTTTTCTAACAATTTTTATCACCAAAAGATACAATTTTTGTCCTGATTTGACCCACTAAAGTGTATCTTGAATAACCCCATACTAACAGGGTGATTGGAATGTTGGGAAGTTATCCTTTTGGAGTTTGAAATCCAATTCATTCTATTGAAATACATCATTGGATAGGAATAAGAAGACTTATAGGCCTCCCATCCATCCCTAGATGAACTACCCCTTGATGTTGATAACCTAGAAGAACATACCCTCTAAGTGGATCTGTCTATTCCCTGTCGGTGGATGCACTTCCATGGTGCCTCCCAGAGCCCAACTAGTAGGAAGCTCAATAATCCAAATCATAACATAGTGGGTTCAGGGATTTTTTTAATCACTGTAATGTATTTTTTCCTTCCATAATCATTCCTACTATCAAAGGACATCACTAACAATGAGTCAAAGCATCATGCTATCAAAACTGGCCTCAATCTAGATATAGAGATTTATGGACCCCACCTTCATATGAAGGGAGTCTCAAATTTAAAAATCAATTAAATTAATAGGGATTACATCATTAGAAATCAAGAGTTGGTACCCCTACTAGAAAACACTCTCTAGTTACTGGGATAGTTCCCTTCCTAGCTGGAGGGGACTCCTGTTCCTCGATCATAGGATGGTTGAGCTGACACCTTGGATAGTTAAGCTGTTCTCTTATTGAATAAGAACAGGATAACCTGTTCATTCATAGGTTTCATAGGAATGTCATCGATCAATTCATTTCAAAGGATTATGAATCATATTAGGTAAACTGGTTGACTACCAGTTCTTCCATATTAGGACCCTTAGGGTCCCCCAGTAGAGAAACACCCAACTAGAAAAATACATTCATCGAGTATCTTGATCATAAATTTATCCCACCATATTGAGTTGAGACTAAGTGAATATGTAATCATACAACATAATTTATCCTTTATAGTGGTTCCAATAATGAATCAACCCTATAGACGTGGATTTGATGGAATTATTATCAATTTAATCAAAGGATATGATATTCCCCATGTTATGCAGAATGTTAATTTTGGGTCATGTGGAGCCCGTCAAGTGGGAATTAATCTCTCCCACCATATCTAATGGTTGGGATAATTCTGGCCCACTATGCTCCAGTACTACATAAATTATTCAAATAGGTGTCAAGCATGTCAGATTTATGCCAAAATTGTGCATCCACCTCTGTATCCTCTCCACACCACTATGTATTTATGGCCCATTTCTATATGTGGACTAGATGTTTTATGCCCATTTCCTCAAACAAATGTTTTCCAGTGTACATTAATTTTGACCGCGATGGATTTATTCTCCATATGGGTACACGAAATTCCTATAAAGTATGTTAAGTACCGAACCATGAAAAAATTAGTGATGTCCAACTTCATCCAGTTATTTGAAGTCCCTAATACTATTATCACAGACAACGACACCAATTTTATATTTAATAAGCTAAATATATTGTATAAAGAACAATATATGCTTAAACCATACTTCTAGATATCATGTGCGGGAAAATATCCATATCATGTATTTAAAAAGTACCTCTCTAACATTTTGTATAATTTTATAGGACATGATAATAAAATTTGGCCATACATTCTCTCCAATTACCTCTGGTATTATCAGATGATGACTCAAAATTCTACCTAGGTGACTCCATTATCCTTGGTATATAGAATAAAGGAAGTCATTCCCATTGAGGTCAAGTTTCATACACTTGGAACAACTATCTTGGACAAGAATAAATAGAAAAGAATAACATAATTATGTCTATCTATCCTGGAATCCCTCAATGAGAATAGGATCTTGGACATTCACAGCATAGAAAGGCAGCAGAACATGACAGCCAAATATTTCAACAAAAACGTTTTCCTCCACTCTTTCAGCCAGGGTGACATAGTTCATCCAGTCATTACTCCAATGATGCCAAGAAAGAATCTGAAAAATATAAAGGCCAAGTGGGAAGTACCTTAAACCATTCACAAGGTCAATTCCAATGGTTCATACCCTTTTGTCACTGTAGATGGAGAGCATTTCACACCTCCCACCTACTCTATGTTTCTAAAATAGTAAAATATTTCTAGATCACTATATATATACTAGTTTATTGATGTTAAACTACAAAACAACCATTGTCCTAGTCACATTATATTATAATATTGGATATTCCTTGACCAAATGATGTTAAATGTTGTTATAGTTCCAAACCCTAGAACATTAAACTAAGATCCCATGTTCCAACGACTATGAACATAAATTGGGATAATAATGCCCATGAATAATGACTTAAACTATATTCAAGTATTATATGGTGTATGTGTTTTGATGTTGGGCCTCCATGGACCTCATTCGCCTCCACCACACCATGCGAATCTATTTCGGATACTCATTTTCATTTACAATGTTAAATTTCATTCGTACCATGGAAAAGTCTGGGATTCCTCTTAATGAGAGATGATTTTACCTCAACAGGAATTTGGATTCCCCATGTAACAAAAGTGAGATGAAATAAAATAAAATAAACTATGATGTCTGATGTTAATCTAGGATTATACCCCATATAAAATCGGGATTCCAATTAATAATATAAGTGCACTACCTTATTATCTAAACACATGATGACACTTGATAAATGTGGGATTCCTTAACTCCCCCTCCATTGAGGATCACCCCTACTAGACTTAGAACCTTACCACATTGTGTTTTTAGAACTATATTTTTCTTGGTTACTATCCTTATAGGATATGTAGAGGCACCAAGACTTCTCATCTTCTATTCCATCATCAAATTCATTAACACATCATCTCCTAGGCCTAAGTCACATTCAAGGATTGTATTTAGTTTATACTACATTTTTTTCTAGTACATGATCCTCCTTGGCTCCATTCACATATAGTATTTCCTATTTCATTTCATACATATACGCTTTAGAGAGAAAATTCCACTGTATTTATAACAACATAACTGTAAATTGTTTTCCATGGTCTGAACGTATGACCTTAAACTATGTGTGAAACTTCTTAGGAATATGTTTAAGGGAATTGTACTCCCTTCTACCTCCTTCATGTTAGCCTTTTCACTCTACCATGCTACACATATCAATTCACTACTGGAAAATAGGTTTTTACCAATGCATTTATACCAACAGTTTAAGAAAACCATTGGTATATATGTGGTAGGCATTTTTATCCATACGGTTTTAGAGAAACCATAGGTATACCATCCTAAAAAATCAATCTCGTTGGGCACATCCCTGCATGCCACTCCCACCGAAAACTCTCCTCACCCCAGCAACCCTCTTCTTCCCCACAACCATCTTCTTCCCCACAACCATCTTCTTACTGGCAACCCTCTTCTTCCCTGCAACCTTATTCTCCCCCAATTAATCATTGTGCTTATCTGGTGAGTTTCTCTCCCCAGGTGCTTATCTGGTGACTTCCTCTCCCCTGCAACCCTCTTCTTCCTCATATTATCCATCGCGCTCATCCCATGAACTCTCTCCTCCATTGTAGTCAAATTTGCAAGGAAAATCGTACAATCATACGAGTTTGTGGATGAACTTATCCCCTTCGATGACTGAAGAATCAATTTGATGAAACTTCAAACACAGAGACTTGGAGAAAACTCTCTCACCCGGGTAGACTCAGTGCTTCCATTAGGCGAGATCACGTATATTTTTTAATTTCAAATTTGAAGGTTTTTAATCGGTTTCAAACCGATGCACCTTGCATACCTAGGGTTCAATTTCTTGCCCTATGCTCCCATCTCTTTTCTCTTCGGCGGTGTTTCCCTCTTCCATAGCCCAGATGAGCTCTGTTAGTGGCACCCTGATGGAGAACTCCTCCAGGTCTCCATATCCTTTTCTCGACAAGTGCCACCACTAACATCAAAAGCAGGTATATATTAATTTCATTCAATGCATCACTAGTTTAGTCTATCACTTGATTTCCCAACTCGTAATATTGAAAATAAATGCATTTGGTGAACATATATGTCTATTTTAGTGTTCCTATTTTATAATTGTTTCATTGACATGGAAAATGTTCTGTCTTTCGAATTGATGCCCCTCCATCGAATCCATGATCCTGTAGTGTTTCTCTTGAAGGCCCTTCCATAAAATCCCGACTCAAAATATGATCTTTTCTTTTCATCTTAAATTCACTACTCCATTATTTTGTTCATCATATTCTACATATAATTAGTACCAGTTAAGGTAGGAGGATCGATCGAACTGGGAAAATTAGATCGATGGGTGGAATTATTTTCGGCGGGCATGCATGTCTTTTAGCAATTCTATTACATTATGTATATATGTGTGTGGCTAAATATCCAGTAAACTCATAGGTCTCCAATTATTTTTCTTGGTTTCCTTTCAGGTTTCTTCTCACCTATTGTAATTTTTTTTTCAAACCTAGGTTTAAGGATCCGATCCAATTTTTGTGGTTTCTTTGGTGTTTAGGGTTCATGGTAGTTTCTTATTGGTTGTTTGTCCATCCACCGTCAGAAGAGATGCATTCTTGGTCATGTGCTGTTGATTCGTGGTAGGTTTTATTATTACCTTACTCTCAAGGTCAATTTTTAATGATGAAATACAGGTTTTTTTGATACATTTATTAATACCATTCATGTTGATAAATATAATATTTTTGATAAAACATTATGACTTAACTCATCCATTTTCATCGACCATTTTATCTTCATCTGTGAGTTGTCAATCAATATTTCGATAATGCCCAAATTAGAAAAATTTTCTAGAACACATTCTAGATGATTAAAGTAACGATACATATATTAGGGCTTATCTTAGACTTGTTCCATAGATCTTATACCTATAAAAATATCTTCAATTGGTGAGGAGTTTTTTTCCCTTTAATTTATTGGTTCATAAAACATAAGTTGGTGCTTCATATATTATGTAATTGGAATTGGTAAAGTAAAATGTTGGTCTCGGATTTCTGAGTTGGTTATTTAGATGGTATTCTATATCAAATGTTGGTATATCTCAATTGACTATGGGTATATTTTCCAATTAACCAATGTATTTATTAAACTGACCATGCAAAACAAATTTCCCACAATATGGAAGCACCACAGAAATCATAGATTGACACTACACACCACAAGACACCCATGGGAGACACCCCTTGACATCTACGGATAGTTAAGGGGACATTGACTTAGGAACTGAAGTCGATTGGCACTCAAGCATTGAGAAATTACCATTACTTGTAGGAAAGATACCAACAACTTTATTCTTAGTATAGTATAATGAAATGGTTTACACCCTCTTGAACAAGTAGACCATCTGGTTCATGGACTGGTGCCCAACCAGGTTCAAGAGTAGGATCAACTACTAAACATTGATTGTGGTCCCTATGAGGTTATTTCAATAGTGAAGAGGGTTACGTGCACAATATTCAACTCAACTAATGTAGCATCAGTGCATATTCAATGGCTATGTGTAGTAGTATGGTGTTTCCAACAATGTGCTATATAAAGAACATAATGAAAAATGAAGAGATTATTAAATGGAACTGTTTCCTCCTTGCTTGAAGGAACATGATTTGACCAATCGGGTGGTGTGGTTCTTATATATTGGGCGGTGACATGTATATTCACAGGATACATGTATGTTTTTGTTTATTTTTTATTTTATTTTCTTTATCGAATTGGCCACTTAGGTATTTTTCTTATTTCTATGAACGGAGGGTAGTGATTCTATCTTTACTAGGTGACATAGATCACTTGTATACTGTAATACCATGAGGTGTGAGTGTGAGGAAACATTGGAAGATAGAGGGGCCTTGGGGTCTTCCATGAGATGAAATTGTTTTTCAAAAACATTGTGTGGGAACATTTTTGGAGTATGTTGGAGTGGTGAAATAACCCCAAGTGTCTCTATGAGATAGCATAAATAACCCCAAGTGTCTCCAAGTGTCTCCATACATCATATCATCCTCGCATGGGTTAGCCACTCACCCAATCCTATCAAACCTATCCTAGTCTATCCTCTCAGTCACATAGTCCAGATTCATATCTCGAGGATTATCTCATGCCTCAATGCACATCTCATCATCCAACTAGACAAAAAGGATTATTCACCTTATTGTTGTCGTAGTCACAAAAGACACCATGTCGAACCCATATACATTATATTCTCAATAATCCAGTCAAGAACCTCATCAAAATCATGTTTTATAACCCAGCCCCACTAACCAGGTTCCATCCTAAGCTAAATCACACCAAGCCTCTTGGCATTATAATGACAATCTGTCTGCAAAACCCCAATACCCACACTAGCAACTCATAATTCATCTATTTAGTTGAACTCACTAGTGGAAATTCCACCTATACCAATGCTTTTTTTCCAAACGGTTTTGACAAAATATTGGAAAAAAGACCCTATTCCAACGGTTCATAAGAACCCTTGGGATATATCTATCTAAAATCACTTCGCCATCGGGATACTTCTCCTATTTCTAAGCCGCACTTTTCCAAACCCACGGTGCCAGTCAAATACTCCTCCCATACTCACCGCCGCTCCCATACCAACCACCCCTCGCCACCGCTCCCATCCACACCACCCCTCACCGCTCACTGATCACCGCTCGCCACTCGCCGCTCCCCGCTCCCCGCTCATCGGCACTCACTCATCCCCCTTAAAGCCACAGTTATCCAAACCCTACAGGGCTGCTCCGCTCCTCCCATCATTGCTGCCACTCTCATCCCCCTTGAGTTTCCCTCCTCCCATCCCAACTCCTGCTCTCCGCTCGTAGCCCCCCACTCATGGTCGCTCTCAAATCCCCCTTCTGTTGTGTAAGCATCAATTATAACTCTCTGTAACATTGAATTTAGGTTAATTATGAGTTACTATTAGTATTTATATGATTCATTCTGCCTATATAACAGTCATTTCCAATGTTTTATATGATTTATTTTATCTCTTTTGATGATTCATGCCTTTACAAAATTATCCAAAGGAGGGTGATTCAACAATACATCATTGAGTTCACCTATACATTGAATCAATGTTTTTTTATTCCACATTTGCATACGTGAAACCCAAAAACTGTAGGACATGTGTATTATAATCAATATCCCAATTTGTTTGAGGGGTGATATTCCTTATTTAGATTATTTTATTATTTCCTTTCTGTTGATAAATGTGTTTGACTTTATAATGTTTTATGAGATCATTTATCTTCTTCGATGTGATTCTTTTTAATGGATTTTCCCTTTTTTGAGAGGAATCTCACATGAGAGATCTCAAGATCTAACTTGTTTAAGCTCATCAAACACTAGACGCACAATTGAAACATCTATCAACATAAGGACCAATCCTCTTAAGAATATTTTACTTGATCTAAACCCTCATCCATCCATACACATATCATCTAAATTATAAGACATATGTTAGACCACTCATATCCCAATAAATATCTTATCCACTTGGAGACCTAGTGACAGGGGGATTTCATTTCCATAAAATCACTAAAGAATTTTATCTAAACCTATGTGGCTTGTGAGAACCAAATCTATAAGTCTACTATGATAATCTATTTACTTTTATTTATTGTCCTCAGACTCCATGACTCCCATGGAACATAGTTATAATCAATCCCTTGGAAATATATGATCAAATAATCAAGTTAGTGTTTAAGGGTCTATAGAGGCTCCTAATACTGTCTTTATATACATAAGAATTATTATTTAAAGAAACAATTAATTTAATTAATGGTTAATCACCCATAGAGGTGATTATACTTCATCTTCTAACTGTTAAATGTTGTATTCCCTCCACCAGAATGAGGAATTAAATAACTCTCCTTCCATGTTCATGTAAATCCTATATTTTACTAATACATCATACTGACCACAAATATATTGGTGAGAAAAATCAGAAGACTGGTCCATGATCACATCATTAAATCATAGCTTCATCACAAAACTTCACGACTTAAGCCTTATATTAATTATATGATTTGACATATACTTACCATATTAGTGAATGTTGATTCACATTCAATCACTAATAATTTTTCCTTCTCAATATCTAAGATATAACAAGATCTATCTTGTTTAAGCTCATATAGGAAGTTTTGGTCATTGTAGATTAGTTCAAATAACTTCTAATAATGTTTTCATCCTTCCATTCCACAATAACTTTACACTACAACCTATCTTGACCCTTTAGTAATGGTGTAGCCATGTAATTTCCCAAACAAACATGTATTTAAAAAAACAATACTAAGCTAAAACTCGAGCCAAACTAATTATATACCATTTATAGGAAGTCTAATTGTTAATTAATAGGAATGTACTTTTGGATAGTATCATTTTGAAACATGGATTTGTTTTCCCCTTGCTTGGAGGAACATGATTTGACCCATGTGGCGTTGTGGTTTATATGTTGGGAGATGAAATTCATAGTCATGGGAGAAAAATATGTTTTTGTTTAGTTTTTATTTTATTTTCTTTATCGCATTGGCCACATAGGACTTTTACTGGTTTCTAAGGACAGGGAGTCGTTATATTCTATGAAGGAGGCTAGAAGTGGTTCAGATTGTTTCAGTCCACCGGATTTGATCAGAGGTAAGATTCTATGATTACTAATGGTCTTGCACTTCATATATTTTGCAGATTTCAATGTTTTTTACTCCATATTATGTTTTTTGGTAGGGCGTTGGATCATTTTGTATTGGTTCAGGTGGATTTGGTTCTCAACAATTGAGGTAACGCCTTAATGATGTTGGTTGGTTTTTCAATGGTTATGTAGGGTCCTCTATGTGTTTTAAGGTTCTTAATATCAATTTCATAGTGTGTTGATCCCTGCTCGTTGGTTTTGAGTCACCTAGTCAAGGGTGACTCACCTGCGTGTTCATAGGTAAATAAGTATATGTATGTGGGTTCCCCCGTTACGTGTATAGTCAACCCTGGCAATGATTATACACATATGGGGCTAGGTGTGCACATGTATATATATAAAAATGCTTACGCAGGTGAGTAGATATTGGTATATTCATATAAGAATATGTCTAAGGATCCCCTTGCACATTCTCATGGCCATGCGGGTGTGTGCATAGGGGATAGGTGTCCTTGCATGTTTTTGAAGGTGTGTATACCCAGTGGGGGAGTAGAAGATTTTAGTTAGAAATCTCCAAGAGTCGAAGTGGATGGCTTGGTTCTACCTTGAGGTGGAGTCCCTCTCGTAGTCTCTTTAATTTAAGAATAATTTAAATTGAATTTAGATTTGTTCTTAATTCTTCTTAATTATATTGAATTTCATATCTTGAATATGTTTTCTATAATATAATTGTTTCATTTGAATAATAAAGTCATGTATTTATAATAAAACCACTTTTAAAAACAACGAATATAAAATGTATATCGTTATCATACCACAATCCAGAATCAAGAGTCTGTTTTTTATAACATAAGACCGGTTCCTATAATGTGAAGGACAACTACATAAGATTTATTTGGAATCCTGGCCGAAAGATGTTGCCCCGTGGATGTTGCTGGACTGGGCCAACATGTTGTAGTCATGCTGCAGTCACACCGCGGTCATGTCACAGTCACTTTGTGGTCACGCCGCGGTCACGCCGTGGTCACGACGCGGTCATGCCGCGGTCATGCCACGGTCACACTGCGGTCACACTGCGGTCACACCTGGATTTATCCCTGCTCCAGGATGACACCCTGTGGCGGTTCTCAGTCCTGTCAGAATTCGATGTATGATACCTAGATATATTTTTAGATACATTACCCACCGATAGTTAATGGGGAGGGAGGCAACAACCAGAATGTTGCCCCGCTTCCTCCCACTCCATTCGCTCCTGGTTGGAAGATTTTGCCCTGCAGAAGTCGCTGGACCAGGCCACCACACCGCGGTCACGCCGCAGTCACGCGATGGTCACGCCGCGGTCACACCGTAGTCACACCATGATTTGGCCCTGCTCCAGGATGACACCCCGCGGTGGTTCGCAGTCCTATCAGAATTTTATGTATGATAACTAGATAGAGTTTTAGATACATTACTCACCCATAGTTAATGGGGAGGGAGGCGATGGCAGAAATGTTTCCCCACATCCTCCCCCTCCCTTTGCTACTGGACGAAAGATGCTACCCCACGGATGTTGTCGGACCCGGCCAACACGACGCAGTCACGCCGCGGTCACGTCGCGGTCACACCGCGGTCACACCGCGGTAATGTCGTGATTTGGCCATGCTCTAAGACAATACCTTGTGGCAGTTATCAGTCCTATTGGAATTCGATTAATGATACCTATATAGTGTTTTAGATACAATAACCACTCATAGTTAATGGGGAGGGAGGTGACAGCCAAAATGTTGCCCCGCCTCCTCCCGATCCCTTCGTTCCTGGCTAGATGATGCTTCCCCACAGATGTCACTGGACTGCACTAACACGTCGCGGTTAGGCCGCGGTCACGCTGCGGTCACGCCGCGGTCACACCGCGGTCACGCCGCGGTCATGCCGCGGTCACGCCGATGTCATGCCATGGTCACGCCGTGGTCACACAGTGGTCACGACGCGGTCACGCCATGGTCACGCCGTGGTTATGTCGTGGTAATGCCGTGATTTGGCTCTGGTCCAGAACAACACCCCGCGGTGGTTCGCAGTCCTGTCAAAATTTTATGTATGATACCTAGATAACATTTTAGATATATTACCCACCCTCCTTCATGGACCGCCGGACATCCCCCCACCCTCCTCCCTGTGCCCCGGACAGCCCCCCAGACAACCCCCCACCACCCTCCTCCGTAGACCTCAGACAGCCCCCCGGAAAGCCCCACCAACCCTCCTCCCTATAACTTGGATCCCAATCTAATATCTCTTCAATATTCACCCTAAATCCGAATGGAAAATTGGGTTTTAGAGCTTCGGAAGAATATGAGAGAAGAGTGAAAACCCTAATAAAAAATAGGAAGAAATAATAGGATTAGACTCACCCGGATCTTCCATCTACACTTGAAAACACTCAAAATTCCCAAGTGATGTGTACAAGTCAACCCCATCTCAAACCAATGCATGATGTGGCCGGTACCACTCAAAGTGTCTCACTTTTATTTGAAATAGACAAAATTTTAAATGAAAACAACAACTGACATACGGAAAACCAACCAAACAGATTCGGATTATGTTGATACTTTAGCACAACAATCCATGAGTTATTTTTGATGTGTACGAGTCAACCCCGCCTCAATCCGAGGCATGTTGTGGTCGGTACCACTAAAATTATTTCACTTTTATTAGAAATGGACAACATTTTAAGTGAAAACAACAACTCGCATACAGAAAACTGACCAAACGCATCTATATTGTATTGATACTTCAAAAAAATGATCCATGGGTCTTTTCTGATGTGTACGAGTCAACCTTGCCTCAATCTGAAGCACGATGTGGCCGGTACCACTCAAAGTGTCTTTCTATTGTTTAAAATGGATACCCTTTTATGTAAAAATGAATAGCATATGGAAAATCGACCAAACACAATCGTATTGTGTTGATACATTAGTAAAAAGATCCATGGGTCATTTGTGACGTGTATGGGTCAACTTTTCCTCAATACGAGGTGCGGTGTGACCTGCCCCACTCAAAGTGTCTCTCTATTGTTTCAAAAGGACATCATTTTAAGTGAATACAACAACTGACATAGAGAAAACAGACCAAAGGCATTCAGATTCTGTTGAAACTTTAGGAAAATGATACATGGGTCATATGTGACTTGTACGAGTAAACTCCGCCTCAATCCAAGGGCCGGTGTGGCCGGCACCACTCAAACCATCTCACTTTTATTTGAAATGGACATGATTTTAAGAGACAATAAAAACTAGCATACGAAAAACTGACCAAATGCAATCATATTGTGTTTATACTTTAGGAAAATGATCCATGGGTCATTCGTGATGTGTAAGAGTCAACCCCACTTCAATCTGAGGCGTAGTGTGGCCGAAACCACTCAAAGTGGCTCACTTTTTTTTAAATGGACATCATTTTAAGTAAAAACAATAAAATGACATACAGAAAAAAAGACCAAACACATTCTGATTCTTTTGAATCATTAATAAAATGATCCATGGGACATATGAGATTTTTACGAGTCAACCCCACCTCAATCTGAAGCATGGTGTGGCCAGAACCACTCAAAGTGTCTCTATTTTGTTTAAAATGAACATTATTTTAAGTCAAAACAACAATTAACATACAGAAAACCAATGAAACACATTAGGATTCTGTTGAAAATTTAGGAAAATGGTCCATGGGTTATATGTGATGTGTACGAGTCAACCCCGCCTCAATCCGAGGTGTGGTGTGGTCAGCACCACTCAAAGTGTCTATCTTTTGTTTCAAAAGGATATCATTTTAAGTGAATACAACTACTGACATACTGAAAATGGACCAAAGGCATTCAGATTCTGTTAAAACTTTAGGAAAATGATCCATGGGTCATATGTGACTTGTAAAAGTCAACCCCACCTCAATCTGAGAGACGGTGTGGCCGGCACCACTGAAATTGTCTCACTTTTATTTGAAATTGACATGATTTTAAGTGAAAACAACAACTGACATACAGAAAACCAACCAAACACATTTGGATTGTGTTGATACTTTAGGAAAAAGATTAATGGGTCATTTGTGACGTGTACAAGTCAACTCCACATTAATGTGAGGTTTGGTGTGGTGGACACCACTCAAAGAGTCTCTCTTTTGTTTAAAATGGACATCATTTTAATTGAAAACAACAACTGACATACAGAAAAACAACCAAACGCCTTTGGATTCTGTTTAAACATTAGGAAAATGATACATGGGTCATATGTGACGTGTAAGAGTCAACCCCGCTTCAATCCAAAACACGGTGTAGTTGACACCACTCAAAGATAGTGATTTACATTCATACCTTCACAAACATTGAATATCTTGATACCACTTTGAAATATCATGAGAGATGGGTAGAGAATCAATACTTCTTCAATCTCAAAATCATTCATTGAACCTGTAAATGAAATATTCATGAAACCATGATTAGAATACTTTTGGAGTAGTTTACAGTTTACAAAAAAAATTAACATGTTTTTTGATTTTGTAAACATATTTTACATTTTCTACAACCACGATCAAAAACGTTTTAGAGCAGCTCACAGGTTATAAAAATAGTCCACAAGTTCTTGATTTTTTAAACCGATTTCATATTTCCTACAACCATGCTCTAAAAACTTTTAGAGCAGTTCACAAGTTAAAAAAACAGTTCATAAAATCCTGATTGTGTAAACATATTTCAGATTTTTAGTTATCTGTAAAGAAATTCTAGATTTTGACAACCCAAAACATTGCTGAATCCATAGCTTATTCCTTTTATCAGCTCTTTCAAAATACATGCTTCCCATGTAGAGATCACTCCCCCAAAATGTTAGACAGATATAAAACTCTAAACTTACCTATTATTTCCAAAACCACACAATAGATGTATCGTGAAACCTTAAGAACCCACACTATCAGCTCAATCATATACCCTAAATGATTTTCTATTTAAACACCCTATGAAAACTAATTGCACAAATCAGGGATTCCTCACTAGAATCAAAATGCCACCCCAACCAATCCAATCAAAATGCCACCCCAACCAATCCAAATCCAGTTCCACAAACCTATGAGCCTTATAGAACAAGGATTATATTCTTGCAACAAATACATCACTAACCACCATAGAAGTTTCATCATCATCAACTCACCCAAAAAAACTCAACCACTTTGTCAAACTCTCCAACCACTACTAAAGACAAAATTAGACGTGTCTATATTTCCTACACCTGAGCAACCAAATGAAACACCAGTTATCACTCATTCTCTACATCCATGAATGAAACCCAAAGTATTATTCAATATTTGATCCACTATGAGGACCTCTCCCATAAATAGTAAACGGTGTAGTTTCCACCATGTGGCTTCACAAAAACTCTCTATGATCATAACCCCTAAGATGTTTCATATCATTCCAAATGACAGTATGGTGTCTAGACATATAGCCATTTCCCCCCCCCATTATTCTAATGAAGATATTATTTTTTTGGAATGATTGTCACTAAATAATTGTATGCTATGATTTTATCGATGAATACCACAAACAATCGTCTATTTCAGATGTCGCCAATCACTACATGGACATGTCTAAGTAATTTAAAAGTCTTGGGCATCCCTAAACATGATAATATCATTACATCGAAATCATTCATCCACCTACTCATAGTTTTCTTCCCTACTCAAGAAACTCATCCTACACCCTCTAACTGGTCCTACCCCTAGTAACAACATGCAATAGAAAAACACCAACACTCCAAGCGATTATCATTTAATGAAAACCAAGCACCTCCATGTGCTTCCTACCAAAATCAAATATCTCATGCATAGTATCCTCCCAAAGAGAAAGTTGTCACATAAAACAACATCAACCCACATTTCCATAAGCACCTATTATTCTCATGATCAAATTTATAAGTACAAAGACCACCCATTTTAATATACATTACACGATCTAGGCATCCAAACATGTCCATCCCTCTATAATCCAGCCACAAGGGTAAACCACAAGCACTAAAGTTATCTTCCTCAAAACCAAAGCCACCCTAAATTCTGAAACCCATATCAGGTTTCACCATTTATGTAATACTTTAAAAGGTCCAAAAAATCCATATTGATGTCACACACCCAAAATCAGACATAGCCTACTTGACCTATCTCATCTTCTGATGCATTTATCTAAGACTAATTTTACTTCTGAAGTAATCACACTTTTATTCCTTTAATTATCTCATCTTCTTCTAGAGCATTAAACACCATATTTTATTCTTATTTCTTTCAATGTATTTTCAATTTAACATTTCATAATTTATTCTCGTGATTACTACACCATGTTTTTTCCATATTTTTTTTGAAACTCTCTTCATAAGGTGATGTTAACCATACATTCCTCAGGAATCAATCTTAGGGAATCAATCTTAAGGACGTTTTCAATTCATTAAGGTGTTATATTCTTTCGATCATCCTATTTTCTTTATATTTTCATGACCATAGTTTCTTGGTATTTAAACAACCTTCAAAAAAAGTTTGTGACTTCTAGTTAGTCTATTAATCAAAGTCGTCCTGACTTTGGGACGATTTGAAGATATCTGAAATCGTTGGGGAGAAATCTATTTGTCCCCCTTTCTATGGAATCCATTTGTCTTGGTGGTTTTGAGCTCACCAAACAGATTCAATACATTTATTTCAATGGTCCTATGACTTTCACTGGAATCGAGATCCTCTAACTGCTTCACTTTGGATGTTTCGAAACCTCTTGCATGTTTTGTGTGGCTTGAGGTCGACCAGTGGGTTAGCGATCTGGTCCTTCATCTCTGACCTACAGATATGATATTTTTGGCTTGGATCTTGGTAAAAAATAGGCATACCATGCAGGTTCAAAGAACTTGGAATAAACGGAGTCCTAGAAGGATGGTGATGTTGGCAGAGCCATTTCTAAGGGAGTTCCCCTTCAGAACAGATTCTTAGATTTAGGTGAAGGGCCTTCAGATGATGATGATTCATAGAGTGGAAAAGGGTTGGTAACAGAAATCCCATTAAGGCTGGGAATTTTAATAGGGGGAAATCATCAGTGATTCAAGATGGAGCAATTAAACCTTCTAAGAATCATCAGACTTTATTAGAGTAAGAGGATGAGAAACCAACATTTTTCAACTAGAATGGAATGAATAAAAGAAAGAAATTGTCCATTAAATTTGATGATTTACTAGTTACCATTAACCAACCAATTTATTTAATATATCTCCAAAGTTTCCTTTGGATTTTCAATCTCTACAACTACTGGCTTCTCAATACTTATCAAACCTTTTGTAAACAGTTATCTTTAAACTATTAACAATTTGTATTTAACTTAAAGATCAGTTTAACAAAAAATTTGTATCTTAATGAGGTGCAAGTTTTCAGTTTTACTAGTTGGGGTTTACAGGTTAGGAAATATATTGGAGAGTTTTAGGTTTATAGTTTTACAGGTTGGGGTTTACATCTTTGGAATCAGGGGTTTACATGCAGGATGTTTACATGCAGGATGTAGGATGTTTACATGTAGGCTATCCATTTTTTGGGATATAAGATGTGTACCAATAGTTCTACAAACCGTTGTTATACAGAGTATGATGGACAGAGTATGACAATGGTTTTGAACTGTTGGTATACAGAACAGAGTATGCCAACGGTTCTGAAACCGTTGGTTCACAGGACAGTGTATGCCAACAGTTCTGAAACTGTTGGTATACAGGTATGCCAACGGTTCTGAAACCATTGTTATACTACGTGTTGGAATAAAATATATACCAACGGTCTGAAAACCATTGGTATACCCACCAGTACCAACGGTTCATCAACCGTTGGAACATATATATACCAACGGTTTAAGTAGAACAATTGGTATAGATTAATTTCAGACCATATATTCAAACAGTTTTCTAGGAACTGTTGGTATAGAGCTACCGCCACGTCTTACATACCAACGAGCTGTGAAACCATTATGAAATACTATCCCAATGGTTTCAGTGGATATCCAAACGGTTTAAAACCGTTGGGAATGATGTAATTTCTAGTAGTGATTTTAGATACTCAATATATTTCCATACTCTATGACCTTAATATTAGATCTCATGGTCCTAGCTTTAAGACCATAAAATATTATCAACCCTATGGTCTATGCATTACAACCTTAAACTATGTGCAACACCCAAGCCCTCTACCCCAAGTCCATCTGAATCCCGATCCTGTCCCAAATAACTAAATCTTTATAATGAGAATGAATAACAATTTTCGATACACCTATTAAAGTTCTCGAATTCAATGTGGAGTGGAACCAAGAGTTTTGAATCCCATTCATATATTTCCTCCATAAATTTCCACACATAGAGTCTTCCTAGGTATTTATTTTCCATCATCTTTCAAATACACATACCCCCTAGTAATGATGGTTCTAGGAACAAATGGCTCACCTCTTATCCTGGGTCAACGCCCTGATGAATTTCTAGAAAAAAATAGTGGATCCTATGTTTCGAATTTCATCTATATTCATTCTGTAATTTTATCACTCCATTCTTGACAGTTTTGGTTGTAGTCCATGTGTTTCTAACATGTTAAATAGTTCAACTCTACCTATCGTTCAACCCTTATCTAGAACAAGTAATTATCATATTACCTTTTTTACACATACCTATGTATTGGTGTAATTCCAACACCCTTTGTGTCACCCCTCCGATAACCTGTGTATGTTAGGAAGGTGGGTCTATGTCACTATGAAATTCTCAACCTGATATATCCTTTCCCTAACTATGTGCTTCCATTTTTCAGGGAAATCCCTTCAATACTCTTTGATTCCCACAATGATCATGGGTGATGTGGTATTAAGATGTTTGGTAGGATTTGTACTGATGTGGTTAGTCTACAAAAAAGAACTCTATGTTCCAAAATCTAAATGCATAAAATAAGAGCCTATGTATAAGAATCATGACATTAAATCATATGTAAATCTCATTAACAGTATGTGTTTTGGAACTAGGCCTCCTTGTCTATCATTCACATCAGGTTTGTAACTTCATCTCACTATATATTTTCTTTTGGGATGATCTTAGAGTCTCAAACCTATAAGCCTAAACAAAAATCACAAGTCAAAGAATCATGAATTTAGTGTGTGTGCAAGTCTACTATGGGAATTTGTTGTGTGGCATAGGCCTCTATCATGTTAAGTTGTTCACTTCATACTAGACATGACTCTTTCGTTTATAATACTCACCCCAAGACCAAAAATCTATGACCTTCAACTAAGAGCTTACAATCAAATCATCACGACATTAAACATTGTCAATGTATCCATGGGATTTTTTTTTGCGGCATTGTCCTTCATGGTCCTCATTCATGTGGGTATTTTCATTCATCCATGCTGCATAATTCGGATTGAGGTTCCCCTCCTGGTCAAAACATTATTACTTTAAATTATGTGTTGTTTTCTTATTGTTACTTGTGTGGAATGAAAGTATCTTTCACTCCATTCACATTGGGTTTTAACATCCATGTGCCACACATAAAAACATAGAGTAAAACATCCACTTCTTATTCCAAGAAACAGACTCTATACTATTTTCCATATTCTAGACCATATAAACATAAATTGTGTGAAACCAGCATCAGGATCATGCACACCGCGCGTCACTGAGCACAAGAAAAAAATTAAAATTTATATTTCCTACATACTAGATAGTACAGTGGTAAGATATGGTCGATCCACAGGGAGGACTGATGTTGTTCTTAGTGATAAAATAAAAAACAAAACAAAAAACACACAAAAACAAACAAGCGGTAGATGGTGGTGGTGTTGGTGATGTAATTTGATGTAACTGAAGGTTTTTGTGAGTGAGTCAGTGAATGAGTGCACCTAGAAAAGACAAGAAATCTATTTCAAGCTGCTAAACAGTGAGCATAGACTGAAAGAGGTAATGAAATTGATCAATATATGAGTAGGGGGAATCAACTGTCCGGGTTCAATACTATTTTCCCTTGTTCACGCACGAGATTGAGAAATCTGGATCTGATTTAAAATGACTGGCCAGATTTGTCATCTGATCAAATTGTGGTTGTTTGATTGCTATAGTTTATCAACTGTAGTAATCTTACAATCACCAGTTGAAAAGGAATAAAAAGTCACTAAGTTCAATTTTTCGATTGAACTTAGTGTATCACTCTCTCGTTTGAGCATGGATCATTTTTCTATGAAATCCTCAAGTTCAAAAAAAATTAAATTTAAATCCGTCCAAGATCAGTTTCAACTGATCTTGATGGATTGAAAATAAATTGTTTAGTGAAATTGAGAGGGAGAGACAATCCAGTGGAACAAAAGTTTGTGAGAACAAGAAAGAAACAGATCTATCCGGCTCAGCTAACTTCCCTCAAATGAAATTAGCCAAGCACTGTGACTGAATTCTTCATTATAACAAAGGGAAAAACATACATGCTCGTATCGATGAAAAATTCACAAAACTAAGCAATGAGAAAATAATTTTATCTCCGTTCTTGATCTTCAAAAATAATTAACTCTTTGCACTACTGCTTGATAGTGAATGAGATGCTCTATAGATCTCCCACACTATGAATTTGGATGTGCCAATGATTATGGTCTGCTACTAAGGTTTCCTATTTGAATCTGCTCAAGGATGCGGACTCTAGAAGTCTGGAAGTGAGTGTGTTGTTGTAGAAGTATGATCTTCTCCCCATGAGAAGTATGGAAGTGGTGGATGATCGTGCAATGTTACACACGTCAACCCTACTCAGAGAATGGAAGGCTCTCAAATCATGGGGAAGTCTCCACCTGGACTCCACGTGGTGCTTTCACAATCACATTTCCTCAACCTTCATTGAAGTACATCCTCATAACAGACTGAAAAAAATTAGAGCGCCAAGGGCAACGATCTCTTCCCCTAAAACAGAAAACAAAAGTGAATTAAAAAAATATAATAGAGTTAAATATAGCTATTTAAAACTAAATGTTATTATTATTGAATTATAATTTAGATAATCAGAATTAAATGGGAAAAGAAAAGAAATATTTAATTGACAATAAGCATATAATAACAAAAAACAAATACATAAATAATGAAAATATTTATTAAATGTATTATATTTATTAAATAAAATATGTAAAGTTATTTAAATACCTATTAAAGTTATATAAACAAAATAATAAATTTAATATTTATAATTAAATGTAAAATAATAATTTATAATGAAACAAATTATTTTAAAATAAAATAAAGAATTAAAAAATATTATTAAACTACTAGAATGTTTTTATATTAAATATAACATAACTATTATTAAATATCAACATAAAACTATTTTTTTACATTGTTAATATTATTATTGGATATTTAAATGTATATTTATATAACAAATATATATATATATATATATATATTATTTAGTAAAATCATGTACAAATTTAAAAAAAATGTTATTATAAATTTTATATTATAAATATGTAAATAATTAAATTTCTTATGTAAATAATTATATTATATTAGTTATATATGTTATTATTATTATATATATTATGATAAATAAATAAATATATCATATTACGATAACTATTATATAAAATAAAAATAAGCAAATGAAGTGCAGAGGATCAGGGGTTGGGTAGCGCAGCAGGATGACGGAAGGGAGGGCGGCTTCGCAGGGCTGGTCGAGATTAGGGCTTGGTTCAAAGGGAAAGGGGCAGCGGTGGTCGGATGGAGACGAAGATGAGGCAGCAAAGGGAAGGAAGAAGGGCCGTTGGGTTCGGCTAGGAGAGAGTGGTGACTCAGGAAAGGGGAGGTGGGACGTGAGCAGGTGGAGAATAAGGGCATGGCGCTGGGTTCAGTTGATTCAGTGTGATGGAGGGGCATCAAAATAAAATTAATTAAAAACTTAATAAAGATAAAAATAAATAAATAAATTAACTAACTAACTAAATTAAAAAAGACAAGTTTAGAAATAAAATTTACTACAACTTGAAACGTACAATTTATTCATAATAAATATTCATAACAATAATAATTAAATCTATTTACATCATTTCATTAATTAAAAAATTAAAAGAAAATAAAGAATCAATAAAATTAAAGAGCTAAATTAAATTTAGGAATTAATTTACATAAAGAATTTAATTAAATCGTTAAAACTAAATTAATTATTTAAAGAATTAAAAACTGAAGTGACAAAATTTATTTATTTACAATCATAAATAATGTATTAATGAATCAAACATTATATTAATTAATTGAACATTATTAAATTGAAAATTAATTACAAAATAAATTAATAAATTTAAATAATTAATAAACTAATTTATATATATATATACATTAAAAAATAATGTAAATAAGATGATAAAATCATAAAAGATTAAAAAAAGAAAAAAAGTTGAAGTAGGATGAATGAAATAATTTTAAATTTATTTAAAATGACGAATATAATCAATAAAATAGATAGCTTACACTAAAAATGACTATTTTTCACAATAATATAAAAAATAACAATTGTTATATATTAATTAAAAAACAGTGTTTTGGCCTTTAAAATACACTAAAAAACAAATAAATGATGTGGAAAATTATACTAAAAACAGTCACCTCAAACTCCCTCACACTTAAAACATTTTTTGTCCTAAAGAAAATGCATGATTTTTACTTTAAAAGTAGAAAAATGATTTGTGATATTTTTGGTCAAAAAGTGCATGATTAGACTTTAATAAAGGAAGATGACCAGACAGTGCGTTAAGTAATTCTCAAAAGAAAATGGTATTGCCTAGTTTCAAATACAAGCTGGAAATCAAATGCAACATAGCTTCATCCACTGCTAAAGATGTCATGTCTCCTAGGTGAAGTCCCCTATTGTTCTACTTCAATTATAGTATAAGTTCCAATTCATAAAGTGACAACAAGTTATATAAAAGTTGAATTAAACCCTTAAACAAAGGCACCTTCAAGTTTCACTTTCTCCTAGGTTCCAAAATTGTTTATTTTTTTAATCACTTCACAGATACAACCCAAATGATATTTAATTAAGTAAACCGTACCCTTCATTAATTGGGTTAAAAAATCACCTCACCTTAATGATCTCATTTTTGGCGGGGCACTTTATTTTAATTTTTTCTATCCATATTTCATCTGCAGAGCACTGTGCATAACACTTATTCAAATAGAAATCAACTTTTATTTATTCATAGAAACGCACCCAGTGCAACCTATCTCAGATACACACTATGGGATCCCATTTTCCCATTTTTCTCCAATTATAAAAAGACTTAAATAATTATAATTTGAGTAGGTTAAATTAGGTAATTGTTTTTTATATTAAAAGATTAGTCCCCTAGGTTCCAGTTAAAATTTCCAATTTTCTAAATTCATGATCCTAATTGAAAAAAATATATCATATATCACTCCTTTCCACAGTTTCTAAACAGAGTTTCCATAAAGATAGTCTGTTACTTCACTCATCAATCATTTATCCCCAACAGGTTCAGAATCAGTGAAACCCTTAACTGCCAACAGGTTGGTATCCACTAGATATTACATAATTGATGTGCAATGTGAAGCTAGATAACCCTCAGGTTTTCAAGGAGAAATATGAGTTTTTAAGGAATTTTAAAACATTAAAAAAATTGAACATTTTTTTGGAAAATGTATTTAGGGGGAATTTAATGTGGTAAAATGACCCATCTCTCCCACACTTAAAACTCAACATTGTCCCCAATGTTGAATCCAAACTTGAGAGATGGAAAAAAAAATTCTAAGATATAATATGAAGGGTGACATGAATGGTTAAAAAGAATATTTTCCACCCTGAAATGAAAAATATTAAAGCATATAGTACCCAAGAAGGAAACAGATTCGTGTTCTTTCACAATAAATTAGGGGCCGCCCTCGGCCTTCATTATTTCTGGCCTCCATGAGGACTGGTGCCTATGGTTCCTTTTTTGTGGTCTCTTATTAAAATATTACCCGATGATGATGATCAGGGGACTCCCCTTCACTAAAAATCATAATGTAGTGAGTGAAACATATGAGAAGTAAATTAAACATGTAAAATAAAAAGGCACTTCCTTAAAAATTTGGATCTTTGATCATTAAATTTCATTAAAGATATCCTCTACTTCAGATGAATTGGAATTATCATTTGCATTTCCTGCAAATTCAGAAAGTGAACATAAGAATCCATATTTTAAAAGTTTAGAGAAATTAAACCAGTGAATTGAGTTAAAGAGTTTTTATCCATATGATGTAGTGTGATTCTACCTTGGTTTTCTTTTGTCAAATTTTAAGCAGCTTCAACACTCTCAATTAGCAGTATGTCATTTTAAACCATCATACATTCAATAGAATGAACTAGATAAAAATAAATAAGAGTTAACATTATTGAAAAATAGAAATATCAGGGAAAACATTACAATAACCATAGGTTAGTTCCCATGAAACACTGAGTTTATAGTCCTTAGTTAGATGTGAGACAACTTATTCTTCCAATAGAGATATGATAGCCAATACCTTTGGATTCCTTTAAAATAAATTATTTATTCTCTTACCATTGACCAAAAATGTCATATTCTCCTTGTAGTACCCCCGGTTTCTGGTATGTAACCCTTACTTGATACTTTTCATGGTTTTAAAGTTAAGAGTGTTGAATGGGAGAGTCGTGAGAACTTGGAATGATGTTTTGAGGCAAAGGGGAAGTCCCACGGGAGGTGCATGGTTTGTCTAAACCGTGTGCAGTGGGTCTTAGAGGCAGTGGCTTCTGTATGGGCGGCGCACAGTTTGTCTAACCATGCAGCCTAACCATGCGATAAGGGTGGTCGAGGCAGTAGCTAATGCACGGTTAGCGCACGGTTTGTCAAACCCAGTTACCTAACTGTGTGGCCACTTAAACGAGATCCTATAAAGGTGTATCTGACTTGTTTTTGCATCTATGTAGCTCATTGTTCTTCCTAAGTGGCCCTAACTCGGGATTTTGGTTCTCCTAAGGTCAAGGAGGGTTCCCCCATCATTCCGGAGGCGATTAGAAGGCTTCCCCTATCGAATCAAAGCCAGATTCTTGAGGTATGTGATCGTTCTTGTTTGGTTTTTTAGATTTACATAGATCTACTTCTTCTTTTCTCTCGGTTTCATAGATCTATGCCAGTTATGGGTAGATATAAGTTTGTGGATGCCAAATATGATGATATTTGGTCTTGGTTGTGTTAGGAGAAGATATCTAAGGAGGATTCTTGGAGAATCGACCTAGTCTTCTTGTGTGTTCTCCATTTGTTAGGGTTTTCTTCAAAACCATTGAGCTAGGAGGCTTCACTCTCGAATCCTCTTGTTATAATTGATTAGATTGGTTTCAAATTGGTTTATTTGAATGAAATTGATTATGCAATGCATGGGATAAATCTTCTTTAGTGATGATTTATGGTTTTGATGAAATTTCGAAATCTTGGTGAATTGTTGTGCAAAGTGATTTGGCTTCTTGAATTTAAAATGATGATTTTAAATTATGGATTTTCTGTAATGGTAAATGGTTTGATGAAAGTTGGGTTTTCAATAAAAAGGGGTGTTTTATTGAAATGGTTTGGTATTGAAATGGCTTGATGAAATTGGTTCATTCTTGGGTTTTCAATAAAAGTACAATTTTATTAAAATGGTTTCAATTGGATGAACAGACTTGGTTTTGATGGAAATAGTTTTCAATAAAAGGGTATTTTATTGAAAAGATGGGTTTGGCATGAATTTTGTGAACGTTTGGTGTGTGTTCATGTTGCATATACGAGGCTTGGTTGAAATAGGACCTTGTGCTCAATGCCAAACATTTAATGGCACATGGGAATTTTAAGTACGAGGCTTGGTTGAAATATTCCCTTGTGCTCGGTGCCAAAGGAGTAATGGAACATGAGAAACAATTACCTTGTGATGACTTGGTAGGCCGATGAGAAACCACTCCTGAGAATGGAAATGTCATCACAAAGCATGCATGGTTGATTTCACGGGTTGTGAAATGGTTGGGTATGCCAAAAAGGGATTTTATGAAATGGTTCTAAACCTAGATTGGTAATGTTTTTGGAAAAATAACTTGCTGGAATATTGGTTTAAATTTCACTTGGAATGCCTTTGGTTATGAATTGTTTTGGAAACTTGTTTATATTTAGTTATAAACTGCTTTTGAGAAATTTTTTTATATAAAATGTTTTTATATAAATGTGGCTAACTCTTCTATCCTAGTGGCATGAGTAGGGAGGTCATTGGGGAAAACCTACTGAGTTTTATACTCACCCCTGCCTTGGAACGTTAGTGCTTTTGGATATGTTGTATTCAGGGACAAGTGTAAAGGTAAAGCATCCTATAGCTAGTGGCTTGTGGTGATACTTGGGAGATGTTGAGGAGCTTGGAGCTTGTGGAGTTTGGAGTTGTACTCTCTTTTGAGAGTCTTGAGTTGTTTATCGACTGTGTACTTTGATGTTTGGTTTTGTCTTATGTTGTTGTGTACTTTGATGTGGTTTGACATAAATGAAGTTGTTTAGTTTTCATTCATTTGTTCAAGCATCATATAGTGAATGTTTGTTATGCTTGGTTGGTTTATGTGTTTTCTTAAAGGGTAAATCATCCCCCAACTTGTATTGGAAACGCTTCAGCATTTATTTACAGCCTTTGGCATCTTGGGGATATCTCTTAAGGACCATTAATGACTCATTGTACTCTCAAGACAATGAGAATTGGTGGGCCATTACAAATGGTATCAGCTTGTTCGATCCTTGCCTAACAAATGGTCATCAGTGTTTTTGGTCTTGGAGTTGAAATTTATTCCTATATATTCCTTGGGTAAAAATCTTAGACATGAGTAGGATTGTCTACTCTTGAAATTTGTAGCATAAAAGGATGTAGCTAACCCATTTATGCTGAAGTTCAAGTTACCAGGGTGTTGGGTACATAAGTGTTTTGGATACACTTCTAGAATGTTGGAAATATCATTGTCATGGGTTTATCCTATGAGAGGAGGATGACATGAATTGTAGAGGAATGAATTCCCACTAGGATTTAGTATCTCACTGTGAGGATTGAGTAAGGATTTTGTGCATGGTGCCAATTTTTGAAAAATGCAGATTTTTTTTCAAGTGAAAGACTATGAAAATAGGGTATTTGGTGTATTTTGAAAATGAGTTGATTTTCAAAAAGTATGTTGAATTTTTTCAAAAATTGTTGAACATGGAAAAAGGTTGTTTTTGGAAAAACAATGTTGTGATAGATGATGTGATAGAATTTGAATGCTAAGCCATCAGTTTCTAGAGAGTGAGATTGACGGGGTTTGTTGTTGTTTTAGAAAATGGCACTGGGTAGGCGTCGTAGAGACCAACCGGAGGTGGCCGATGAGAACATGGTTGCACCAGAGCCCCATGTGAACCAGCAGTTAGTCCAGAGCATACTTCAAGCTTTCAAAGCTATGGGAAGTGTAAATAGAGTGGAAGAGCCAAAAAATGTTGCTTATGCGGCTCAGTTTTAAAAGAAGGATCCACCCGTCTTTAGAGGTGATTCAGACCCGGAAAGGGCAGAGGCGTGACTGGTCATAATGAATAGAATTTATGAATTCTTGGGGATATAGGTAGATCTGAAAGTAAATCTAGCAACGTATAAGCTAGAGGGTCTTTCTCTTCAGTGGTGGGAGTTGGTAGTTCAAGTGAGAATGGACCTAGGTGTGACGTGGGAAGGATTTGAGGAATTATTTAGGAAATTATTCTACCCACATACGTTCAGAATTCAGCGCACAACTGATTTCCTCAGTCTAAAGAAAGAGCATATGTCTGTGATGGAGTATGCAGCTATGTTTATGAGCTTAGTGCGGTTTACACCCGAGGTGGTGGGTAGCACATCGTTCAAGGAAAGGATATTCGAAGTGGGGTTAAGGCAATAGATCCACTCAAAAATAGAAGTGAAGTGTATCGGTGATCACATAGAGATGGTGAATCGACCATAGGTGGCTCAGCGGGATCTGTTGGGAGCTTCGGGCAGAGGAATCATGGTGTTACCCATGGGGAATAGTGGGAGCTTCGGTTTTGAAATGGCAAAATCCTCTCCGTGAAAGAGAATGTCAAGCCTTAGTGTGTAAGGAATTTGCTATAACTGTTGATGGATCTGAGTTGGAATGGGAATTCTCCATGTTGGATGTGGATGTCTAGGATGTAATCCTGGATATGGATTGGTTGACAATGTTTAAGGCTCACATCGACTATTATAAGAGAACAATTAGTTTCAAGACTGAGGACGACATCGACCATCTCTTCAGAGGAGAGAGGATGGTAAAGAAAGATGCAAAGAGTTTTTTGGCACCAATGGTGGGAACGATCTCTTACCAATTGTATGCGTTGAATTTGGCATCAATGTAAGAGATTGAGGAAGATAGCTTTCCAGCTGTTGTGGATCAATTTGCAGATGTCTTTCCCAATAACTTCTCAGGGTTACCACCTCTAAGGGAAGTGGTGTTTACGATTGATCTCCTTTCGGGGACCAGCCCTATTTCCATTCCGTCTTATAGGATGGCACCAACAGAGTTACGAGAATTGAAAGTGCATTTAGTGGAGATGGAAAGAAAGGGTTTAGTTCGACCAAGTACTTATCCATGGGAAGCACCAGTGTTTTTTGTGAAGAAGGCAGATAGAATTCTTCGACTGTGTGTTGATTATCGTAAGCTTAACCAAGTTACTATAAAGAATAGATATCCACTTCCATGCATTGATGATCTGTTCAATCAATTAAGGGGAGCTCTGTGGTTCTCCAAGATTGACTTGCGATCAGGATATCACCAATTGTGTGTTCGGAAGGAGGATATTCCAAAGATAGCTTTCAGAAGTAGATATGGCCACTACGAATTTTTATTCATGCCTTTTGGTCAAACAAATGCACCAGCGGTCTTCATGGATTTGATGAACCGGATATTACAGCGATATATGGATTCTTTTGTTGTGGTGTATTTTGATTCTTTGGGAATAGGGTTGGGTTGTGTTCTCATGCAAGGAGACCATGTGGTTGCTTATGGCTCAAGGCAGTTGAGAGTGCATGATAAACATTACCCAAAACATGATCTGGAGTTAGCTGGAGTCGTCTATGCTTTGAAAACATGGCGACATTATCTCTTTGGTGATAAATTTACTATGTTTATGGATCAAAAAATCCTGAAACACATTTTCTCATGGTGATATTTGAATATGAGGCAAAAGAGGTGGATGGAGTATCTCCAAATGTTTTACTTTGACTTGATGTACACACGAGGAAAAGGGAATTCAGTGGCGGATGCATTGAGTAGAAAGTCATACGCTCATTTAGCGAAAATAGCTTCAGATGAATGGCAGTTGATGTCGGTCTTAGCTGCCATGCATGTGGAATGTGAAGATTGAGATGATGTTGCTATTTTATTTTCAGCTACACTTGTTCCTAATTTAGTAAAGATGATCATAGAAGCATAAACATATGATGCAGAATGTCTGGTTGTAAGTTCAAAACTCAATAGTGGGGAGACCATTGATGGCTGGAAACTTGATGGGGGTTCAGTTTTGTGTTTCAGAGATCGGATGGTTGTACATATGGTTCTTCTGGAACAACTCCTTCATGCTTACCACCATTCAAGATGGTCTGTACATCCAGGTACACAGAAGATGTATAAGGCGTTAAAGGTGCAATTTTGGTGGATTGGCATGAAAAGGAAAGTGGTCGAGTTCGTCTCGCGGTGCTTAACATGTTAGTAGGTTAAAGCAGAGCATCAGAGACCAGCTGGTATGTTACAATATTTACCTATCCCAGTGTGGAAATGGGATCATATAGAAATGGATTTTGTTACAGGTCTTCCAAGAACGGTCCAGAAACACGATGTCATTTGGGTGATAATGGATCGTCTAACCAAGTTGGCCCATTTCGTCCCTATTCGTGAAACTCATACGGTGGAATATATTTTAAAAACATATATCCGAGAAGTGGTAAAGAGTCATGGGGTATCAGTGTCTATAGTCTCCGATAGAGATCCGAGGTTCACATCTCGTTTCTAGAAATCATTACAGCAAGCCCTTGGGACTTAATTGACTATGAGCATGGCGTATCATCCTCATACGGATGAGCAATCCGAGAGGATGATAAAAACGTTCTAAGACATGTTGCGGGATTGTGTAATGGATTGTGGTAGCTTATGGGAGGAGCATATACCTTTAGTGGAGCTCTCATACAATAACAGCTATCAAGCCACGATACGCATGGCTCCGTTTGAAGCATTGTATGGGCGTCCTTGTCATTATCCACTATACTGGGTGGAAACAGGTGAATCTTCACTAGTCGGGCCAAGCCTTGTCCAAGAGACAAAAGAGAAGATCCAGTTAATTATAAAGAGGATGGAGATGGCTCAGAGTCTTCAGAAATCTTATGCAGATCATCGTCGAAGACTGTTGTCACTCGTTGTGGGTGATCATGTCTTCTTGAGGATCTCTCCATGACATGGACATTGTCATTTCAGGAAGCAGTGAATGTTATCTCCTAGATACATTGGCACTTTTAAGATACTGGAATGGGTTGGAGAGGTGGCATATCTTTTGGCATTACCACCACATTTTATTTTGGTTCATAATGTGTTTCAGGTATCTCAGTTGAAAAAGTATCAGCTTGATTTCGACCATGTGATCAGATGGGATCACGTTGACCTAGAGCTGAATGATTCATTGATACATATCCCAGAATGGATTGTGGATAGGAAAGATAATTTCTTGCATGAAAAAACCATCGGTCTAGTGAGAGTTTTATGGCAGCATGATCAGATTCAAGAAGAGACTTGGGAATGTGAAAAAGGAAATGAAAGTGCAATGGTCAGAACTCTTTCAGTTGGGTGATAGTTTTCTACAGTCTGAGGACAGAAAGACCAATGGTGGGTAGAATGTAGTACCCTCGGTTTCTAGTATGTATCCCTTACATGATAATTTTCATGGTTTTAAAGTTAAGAGTGTTGAATGGGAGATTTGGGAGAACTTGTAATGATGTTTTGAGGCAAATGGGAAGTCACACGGGAGGCGCACGATTTGTCAAAACCGTGTGGCCAAACCATGCGCAGTGGGTCTTGGACGTAGTGGCTTCTCCACGGGCGGCACATGGTTTATCTAAATGTGCATCCAAACCATGCGAGAAGGGTGCTCAAGGCAGTATCTAATGCACGGTTACCGCACGGTTTGTCAAACCATGCGAACTAACCATGCAACCACTTAAACGAGATCCTATAAAGGTGGATATCACGCATTTTTGCCTCTATGTAGATCGTTGTTCCTCATATGCGGCCCTAACTCAGGATTTTGGATCTCCTATGGTTAAGGAGGGTTCTCCCATTGTTCCAGAGGTGATCTGAAGGCTTCCCTTGGAGAATTGAAGCCAGATTCTTGAGGTATGTGATCATTCTTGTTTGGTTTCTTAGATCTAAAAATATCTACTTCTCTTCTTCTCTCAGTTTCTTAGATATAAACCAGTTATGGGTAGATCTAAGTGTGTCGATGCCAAATATGATGAGATTTGGTCTTTGTTGTGTTAGGAGAAGAGATCTATGGAGGATTCTTGGAGAATCGACCCGGTCTTCTTGTGCGTTCTTCGTTTATTAGGGTTTTTGTCAAATTCTTTGAGGTAGGAGGATTCACTCTCAACTCCTCTTGTTAGAATTGATTTTATTGGTTCTAAAATGGGTTATTTGACTGAAATTGATTGTGAAAATCATGGAATAAATCTTCTTTAGTGATGATTTATGGTTTTGATGAAATTGTGAAATCTTGGTGAATTGTTGTGCAAAGTAATTTGGCTTCTTTAATTTAAAATGTTGATTTTAAATTATGGATTTTCTGGAATGGTAAATGGTTTTATGAATGTTTGGTTTTCAATAAAAATGGGTGTTTTACTGAAATGGTTTGGTATTGAAATTGATTGATGAAATTGGTTCATTCTTTGGTTTTCAATAAAAGTACGGTTTTACTGAAATGGTTTGAATTGGTTGAACACACTTTGTTTTGATGGAAATGGTTTTCAATAAAAGGGTGTTTTATTGAAATGATAGTTTTGGCACGAATGTTGTGAATGTGTTGTGTGTGTTAATGTTTCATATATGAGGCTTGGTTGAAATAGGACGTTGTACTTAGTGCCAAACATTTAATGGTACATGGGACTTTTAAGTATAAGGCTTGGTTGAAATATGACCTTTTGCTCGGTGCCAAAGGTGTAACGGAACATGGGAAACAATTACCTTGTGACAACTTGGTAGATCAATGAGAAACTTCTCATGAGTATGGAACTATCATCACGAAGCATGCATGGTTGATTTCATGGGTTGTGAAATGGTTGGGTATGCCAAAAGGGGATTTTGTGAAATGGTTCTAAAGATGGAATGGTTATTTTTCTGGAAAAATAACTTGCTGGAAAATTGGTCTAAATTGCTCTTGGAATACCTTTGGTTATGAATGGTTTTGGAAATTTTTTTATAATTAGTTATAAACTACTTTTTCGAAAATCTTTTATATAAACTGTTTTTATAAAAATGTGTCTAACTCTTCTGTCCTAGTGGTGTGAGTAGGGAAGTCATTGGGGAAAACCTACTGAGTTTTATATTCACCCCTTCCTTGGCACGTTGGTGCTTTTGCAGATTTCGTATTCCAAGACACGGGTAAAGGTAAAGAATCCTATGGCTAGTGGATTGTAGTGATACTTGGGAGATGATGAGGAGCTTGGAGCTTGTGAAGCATAATGTTTTAGTGTCTTTTGAGAGTCTTGGGTTGTTTATCCGTTGTGTACTTTGATGTTTGGTTTGGTCTTCCATAATTGTGTACTTTGATGTACTTTGACATAAATGAAGTTGTTTAGTTTTCATTCATTTGTGCATGCATCATATAGTGAATGTTGGTTATGCTTGGTTGGTTTATGGGTTTTTCATAAAGGAAAAATCATCCCCCAACTTGTATTTGAAACCCTTCGACATTTATTTCTAGACTTTAGAATCTTGGGGATGTCGCTTAAGGCCTAGTAATGACTCGTGGTACTTTCAAGCCAATGATAATTGGCGGGTCATTACAATCCTCTCCAACAAACTCCACAACTCCATTAATAAAAAATCTCACAATGTTAAAGGGTCCTGACCACTTGGTCTTCAACTTTCCAAGAAGAAGATTTAATCTATAATTAAATAGCAGGAACCCCTCACCAACCTTAAAATTCCTATTTTAAATTATTATATCATGAAATTTTGTGGTTCTTTGTTTATAAATATCATCATTCCCATAATACCCCATTATAATATCCTCCATCTAACTTAGCTCTAACATCCTTCCCTCACCAGCAGATTTGAAATTAATGTTCAGAGCCTTCACTACCCAATATGATTTTTTCTATAATTCAATAGGAAAAGGATGTTTTTATTAAAAATAATAATGCATGGTGACATCCCAATTGGAGTCTTGTAGGTAGTTCTATAGGCCCAAAGAGCATCATCTAGCTTCACTAACTGGTCTTTTTAGATCTATAAATTGTTTTCTCCAAAATCTGTTTAAGCTCAATATTTGACACTTCTTCCTTCCCACTAGGCTGTGGGTGGTAGGTGGTGCCTATCCAATGAGAGAATCAATACATTTACATCAAAATATTAATCTTCTAATTTATGAAATGAGTACCATTGTCAATGATTAATGATCTGGGAACACCAAACAAGAAAAAGTTGTTTTTGATGATAAACATAACAACACTACTGGCAGAATTGTTGGGCAGAACAAATGCCACAACACATTTGGACACATAGTCCAAAACAACTAAAATGTATTCATTCCCATAAAAGGATGGGAATGGTCCCACAATGTCCAAGCCCCAGACATAAAAAAATTATACCTCTATAATTAATTTTTGTGGAATCTTCTACACTGTTCCAGCATTACCCAGCATCTGACACTTTTCACATCAAATAACTAAAATTCTAGAATCTTTGAACAAATTAGGCCTATAGAAACCAGCATGTATGACCTTCTCAGCAGTTATCTCTCCTTACGTGAGCCTATCCCCATGCAAGTGGAAGGAGTTGGTTCGCGTTTATAGTTGATCTCCTCTATCATCCTAAAAAACCACTCTTCCTCGTCATCAACAATACCCTCATGTACTAGCATCACATCATTGGGAATGATTGGGTGGATGGTTTCTTTGATATTTTTTAACAAGTTGAATTAGGGAGTAGAGGGGTGTCAGTGTCGATATGTTGATGGAGAAGGCGATAGGTATATTGGTAGGTTGGAAGAATGGGTGAGAAGGTAGGGGAATCAGTGACATGAGTACCCGATAGGTAGAATTGGGGATGTCAGTAACTTGAGTCACCCATAGGAAAGGGGGATCTTAGTGAATCATTAAAAGTGGGGCTTTCGGTGAGTGGATTTTCAGTAGGACATTTGGGTGTGTCATTATATGGACTCACGAATTGGGACGGGAGGTGGATGGAGGTGATGGTGTCAGTGAATCATTTGAGTCACTGATAGGTGACATCAGAAACTCTTGCACAACACAAAAAAGAATCAAAATAAAATAAATTAATAACTTAATGAATCTAAAATGAATAAATAAATTAACTAACTAACTAAATTAAAAATAAAATTTTAGTAATAAAATTTACTCTAACTTCCAACATACAATTTATTCATAATTAAATTTAACAACAACAAAAATTAAATCCATTTGCATCATTTAATTATTTAATTAATTATAGAAAAATAATGAATCAATAAAATTAAAGAACTCAATTAAAATTATGTATTAAACTAATTAAATAATTGAATTAAATTTTTATCATTAAGTTAATTATTTAATGAATTAAAAATTTAAGTGAAAATATTTATTTATTTACTATCAAAAATAAAGAATTACTAAATCAAACATTATATTATTTAATTGAACATTATTAAATTGAAAATTAATTACAAAATAAAATAATAAATTGGAAGAATTAATAAACTAATTAATATTTTTATTTATTTATAAAAAAAGTATGTGAGATAATTAAAGAATAATAGTTTAAAACAATAAAATGAAAAATTGGATGAAGAACGAATGAAGTAATTTTAAATATTTTCTAAAATTAAAATAATAGGCAATAATATAGATAGTTTACACTAAAAATGTTTATTTTACACAGATATGTACAAAAACACAAAAAAATGTTATATATTATTTAAAATATATTATTTTGAAATTTAAAATACACTAATAAAAATTGAAGTGGAAAATTATACTAAAAACAACCACATCAGATCACTTCTTGTTGAATATGGGACTCTGGCTCATTCACACCCAGTTTTAACTCTTTTCATGACATGAACATAATTGAACCCCCTCCATCGTCCCATAGACTAGACTATATGAACGAAAACTATTTTTTTCACTTCCAAAACTATGTTTCTATTTATCCCTATCCTCATGAGATATGTATTGATTCCTAGACTTTCTATCTCTTTTCCCAGCCGTAGATTCATTATAGAACTGTCTACTATATGTGTTACAATCACCCCAAAATGTCCAATGATACTACCTACAGGTATAATCCACATTTAGTTACATTAAAATATTATGGAATTGTGATTCCTTCATATCCAGATATAAATATGGAACTTCCTCAGAGCATGATGTTAAAATGTAGTTTTACCCTGAACATGTCTCAGATTCCTCTAAATAAGAAATGGTTTGACATTATATCAAAACATGATTCCCTATGTAAAAAATATGGGATGAACGAAGAGTAAAATCCTTATAAATTTATGGTAAATTTTAACCTTAACTCATATAAATTCGAGATTCATCATATCCAAGTATGAGAAGATTCTATACTATCATTCGAGAGAGTATGACCTTTATGGTAGTTTTCCTCTAACATAATGTTTTCAAATTACACAAATCATGAATTTAAAATTTGTTTAAATCATCCTTGGGATATTTTGTGTGGTGGTGGCCCCCGTTTTATCCTCATTCACATATGGTTTTCTAGCTCTCCAAGCTACACATATCTGTTTGGAGCATCATATGGTCCAAACTCTATGACCTTAAAATATGAATTTATGGTTCAATAAATACAACATTAAACTACTTACAAACATTGCATAACATTTATCATAGAATGGAGGCATTCTTGGCCACTCATTCACATTGGGTTATTACTCATTCATTCCATGATGAATACTTTAGGGAACCTCATGGTATAAACTCAATGACATTAAACTGATTGATAATCCTATGTCTAAACATCATGAATACAAAATGTGTGTGATTTTTTTCATGGATGTTGGGTGTAGAATTCGGTGGCATCTTAGGCCCCTTTTTTCTCCTTGGGTAACCTTATTGATGCCACACACATTCCTTCAAGACACACCCAGTTGGTCCAAGCATTATATCAATATACTATTTGTAGTTAGTCCAAAAGTTACAACCATAAACTATTAACAGTAGGATGAAGCCTTATGAAATTAAACTGAAAGCCATGGCCCAACAATAAAAACCTATAGACTATATGTGACCTCACCCAAATTCTATTTCTTGATGTGGGGTTTCCGATTATTTAACCCTCTTTCACCCCTAATTCATGTGACCTAGAGGTTATCATTCATGTCAAATCACTTCATTAATTTTTTATAAAGATAAAATGCAACTATTCCCTGTGCCAATACAACATAAATAGTCTTTTGTGGAAGTTTCCTAAACCGAAACTACTTATTTTACAAATTATTTAGTGGAGGTTTTTAATAAACTACCGCTAAACTATTTGTTGAACCCAACACTTCCCCTAACCCCTGTGAAACCCCCCTTATCCCCCAACCCCCACGAGCCCCCCCAGTGACCCCCCTTCTCCACACAGTGACTTCTGTGAGACCCCCCTTCTCCCCCCGACGACCCCCAAAGCCCTAAGACTCCCCTCAACATGCCTCTCCGCCTCACCGCCCCTCAGCGTGGTTCACCTCCCATCACCGCCGACCCCCCTAATCCCTAGCTCAACACCTCACTGCAATTCCTGACCTATGGCACTGCTCAACACTTCTCGCCACCCCTCAGTATCATCCTTCTTCTTCTTATCAAATACTCTATCCTCTAGTTATAAAAATATCACCTAGAGGCCATACTCACACACATAGCCATGATATTTTCATGATTTGGAAGTATATGATTATAAACCCTCCACACCATCAAATTGAACTTTGAGAAAATATCCTTGAACCATATCAGTTCTCCCCAAACATCTAGTTCACTGGATACAATTGTTTTAATTATGTTCCTAAATTATATTCTCTATTTTATGATATTAATTATAAAACATTTTTTGTTAGATCAATTAATAAATAGTTTTTCTTTTTAAAGAACTACCATTTTTTGAAAATCCCAAAATATATTATTATTTTCACAATGTTTTAAACCCAATTGTTTATATAATTTTTTTCGACTTTGGTGAATTTCAAAATATTTTTTTGTTATAATCAATATTACGTCGTAAATTCATCACATTATATTGAACATTATTTTTGATAATTGAGTTTTTTTATTACAAATTTTTTACTTATCATTGAGGGATTGATTATACTTATTTTTACGATATTTCAATATTAAATTCAATTTGGAAAAATCTTCATCATGTTTTCAACAAGAATATTTTAGATGTTTATAGCATAGGTGGTTGGATAATGAATAAGCGGGACATGATGAATTTTTAGTGGAAGATGAATAAGGGTTACATTTTACATCATGACTAACCTCTATTTTAGTCATGGGATACTAGGAAAATTTTTCCATTGATTTCCTTTATATAAGGGTTTCATTTCTCACACACTAAGTTGAAACATTGATGGTTTCCTTGATTTTTTATTCTTCTCCTTGTGTATTTTGTTATTCATATAGAATTACGACCTTATGTGTTCCTTTTTTTCATTGGAATAACGTCACTTATTGTTCTCTATCATTATCCAACTTATTTTTACAATTCAATGATTTATTTATTTTGAATAATATGTTCATATTATTTGATTGATGAGCCATTTCATAATCATTATATGTTTCATCATTAATTTATTTAAAAGAAAAAATTATTTTATTATTGGATTTTTTTGGATTTTTTATTATCATGTAACTTCATTGTGATCTTATAGGTCATGATAGATCCATATAGATCCTCAAATGACATGTTTTTTATTTCATTTTCCTATTGGACTATTATATATTTAGGTTTCCTATTCCTTTTTAAACCACTAAATATTTTTATCACTATATATTCTATAGTATGTGTATAATTAAGAGACATTAAACTATTTCATAGGTCATTAAAGTATATAAATGGTTAGTTTTAATGAATCGTTTGAAATGGAATTTCAAAGAGGATTAAAGTGACTTAGAATTATGATTATTTTAATAAGTCTCATTTGTAACATTCATAATGAACTACTTATAATGTATGTAAGACCGTCAATGATACCCCCTTCTCTTTAGATGTAATTTTTTTGACATAGATTATATTTTTGGTGTTGTTTATTATAAGGGTGTTGGAGGTGAGGTTAGATTTATATTATGTTGTTGCATTAATCATGTAAATTGTTTGATTATTCGTATCCTATTATTTCTATCATGGGTACACTGGGCACTGAGAGAGAGGTCTATATTTATGTTACACTAGATAGTCACACACTATCGGTGTCCCCTAGTTCTGTTGTATACCATGGCTAGTGGAGAGTTCCCCCTATGATTCTAGGTGCATGATACTCAAGTGACTTGTGTTGTTTGGATGAAACATATGTTAGTGGTAGGTATCATGTATTGGTAAGGTCTAGAACTGTCTTACATTATAACCTTTTTTGTTTCCCATGATACTATATGGATTTTATTTGGGGACTCTCATTCCTTATGTCCCCTAGTTTTATTAAAATGGTGGGAACCATGAATTTTTCTCCTGGTTTACTCATATCTCATTTGTGATGTGGTGACTTGGTGTTATATTTTTATAGTTTATGAGAATGGGTTTGTTTCATTAAATTGTTTTTTAAGTGTTTTAAAAAGGGTGTTTATAAATTATTTTTAAAATTGAAACTGTAATGGGTGGTTTTAATGAATTTAAGGGTTTTAAAGTTACATTTTTAAAATGATTATTTTCATTAAAATAAGAAGAAAATAGATGTTTATAAAATGTATGTTATGGTGATATTTGGATTTTCATGTGGTTATCAATAAAAATATATTTTCTAACTATATTTAAAACTATCATAAATGAGATGTGTTTTGAAAAGATGTTCACAAAATCCTTGTTGAGATCCTACTGGGATTAGTTTTTCTCACACCCTCTATACATAATTCGATATATAAAAATATTATGATTTTTATGTTTCCTATCCTATTTTTGATTCCTAGATAGGGGGTGGGATATCTAGGTGGGGCGGGGGTGTCTTGGTGGGGGGTGGGGTGGGGGCTGTCTAGGTGGGGTGGGGGTGGGATGTCTAGGTGGGGGTGGGTTGTCCAGCGGGTAGGGGGATGTAGGGGTGTGGGTTGTCCAGGGTGGAGGGGGGGGGGATATCCAGGGGGTGGGGTGGGGGTGGGCTTTCCAGGTGGGGGAGGGTTGTAGGATTTCTAGGGGGTGGGATGTCCAAGGGGGTGGGGGTAGGTTGTCCAGGTGGGGGATGGGTGTGGGATGTCCAGGGAGGGGGGGGGGGGTCTGTCCAGGGGGGATGCGAGGCGGGGTGGGGGTGGGGGATGTCCAGGTGGGGGTGGGATGTCTAGGTGTTGGGGGGGATGTGGGGGTTGTCGAGGTGGGGGGGGGGGGGGGGGGTGGGCTATCTAGGTGGGCGAGGGGGGGGGGGGGGGGGTCTGTCCTGGTGGGGGTGGGTGGGTTGGGGGGTTTCTTGGTGGGGTGGGGTGGGGTTTTTCCATGTGGCGGGTGGGCTGTCCAGGGTGGTAATGGGGCTGAAGGGGTGTGGCGGAGGGGGGTAGGCTATCTAGGGAGGGGGTGGGTTATTCGGGGGGGTGGGGGGGGGGTGGGATGTCCCGGCAGGGGAGGTGGTGTGGGCTTTCCAGGGGGTGGGATATCCAAGGGGGTTGGTGTGGGTTTTCCAGGTGGGGGAGGTGTGTGGGATGTCCATGGAGGGGGATGTCCAGGAGAGTATGGAGGGGGGGTGTTGGGGAGCTATAGGGGTGGGGGGGAGCTCTCCAGGGAGGGGGGGTGGGCTATCCAGGTGTGTGTGTGTGTGGGGGGGGTGTCCAGGTGGGCATGGGGGGCTGTCCAGGTGGGGGGGATGTCGAGGAGGTGGGTGGGTGGGGGTTGTCTTGGTGGGGGGGATGTCCAAGTGGGGTGAGGGGGTGTCCGGGTGGGGGTGGGGGATGGATGTCCTGGTGTGGGGGGTGTCCTGGTGGGGGGGGGGGGGTGGGCTGTCCAGGGCGGTAGGGGGTGTGGGCTTTCCAGGGGGTGGGATGTTCAACCTAGAATTATCTATCAACTACCCTCTCAATGAATCAATAAGCCCCATACCTAGTTCAAAATTTGGATGTTTGTTTACAATTAGGTGTGTTTTTTAGAATTCATGTATGATATTTAGAGTGGTAGATAAAATCCAATCCACATATGATATTTGGAGGTGTGTTTACAATTAGGTGTGTTGTGATTTATATATATGATATTCATGGTTTACACCAACAGTATTTTGGGTCATCTATAATAGACTTGAATTCTTGCTATAATTGGATAAAGATTGGATCTATGGGTCACATAGTAATTGTCATTGGGGAAATGGTAAATAGCCTACATGATTAATTCCAATTTAAAAATTTGTCCAAACACTTAGGATATCGTTATATTCTTTTATGGATATTTTTAATTTGAATGCTTTGGTTTTATAGTGGGTGGGTTCATTATTTACCATATGTATTTATATAGTAAAACCATATTTAATATATTTATATATATTTTTAACTAGTATATATAAATAATTTACTTTATTTATTAATATTTATTTTTTTTAATTTTTTTAATATTATGTAGGCACATTGTGATATACATGGATAAAAGTAGGATCACATTACCAAGGAACACACCACAGTATGTTAAGGGTTTGGAGGAGTTTTTAGATTTTTCAGTTTCCAATAGATCTGTTCAAGGGAGAATAATATGTTCATGTACAAAATGTAAATTTGGAAGAAGGTTGAAGATAGATGATGTTTATGAACATTTGACATTGATGAAATTCCTGGTCAATATTTGTGTTGGATTTGGCACAGAGAATCAAAAATTATAGAAAGGTTGAGTAATGATGCCAATCCACAGAATGAGCTCCCAACATCATATAAAATGGAAAATTAAATGCAAAACCTTATAAATGATGCATTTTTCATAGAAAGAAACCACCATAAAAATCAAAACATATCAAAACAACCAATTGAGGGTGCTACAAATAGCAACGTGACATATGATGTTTTTGAGACTATAGGACATCTAGATCAAGATTGTAACATAGCAGTGGATGCTTCTCTTGATTATGTGGAGACTAATGTAAGATAAAACTTCATTGATGAAAATACATTTCACGATTTAGTTGATAATGGAAATCAAGATTTGTATAGTGGATGTTTTAAATATTCAAAACTTTCTTTTTTGCTGATGTTGTACCGTATCAAATGTCTATGTGGAATTAGAAATAAGGAAATTTCCATGATATTGGAATTATTGTGTGATGCATTTCCTGAAGAAAACATCCCCGAGTCTTTTTACGATATGAAAAAAGTTGTTAATAGGCTTGGTTTGAATTACACAAAAATACATGTGTGTCCCAATGATTGTATGCTTTATTAGTGAGAGTATTCATGTAGCCAGGATTGAAAAAAATGGACTTCTTCTAGATGGGAGTCAATGGGTGATGTTGGAAATCTGAATCAACATACTACCATGAAGAAGAAGAAAATGAACACACCTGCAATGGTTTTGTGTTACCTTCCATTAAAGCGTCGATTTCAAAGATTATTCATGTCATCAAAAACCACCGAACATATGAAGTGGAATTCTGTATATAATAACAATGATGTGTTAATGTGACATCCACAAGATTCAAAATCGTAGAAGAAATTTGATTCATCACTTCCAGATTTCTCAGCTAATCCTAGGAATTTTCAAATGAGATTGGAAGCCGACATATTTAACCCATTTGGGACATTGAGTACCCGTTATAGCATTTGGACAATTGTTTTGATCCCTTAAAATCTGCCTCCGTGGATTCATACCGAACAAATGTATTTTATCATTTCAATGATTATTCCTAGAAAACAAATTATTTTAAATGATATTGATGTATACTTGCATCCATTAATAGAAAAATTACCAGAGTTATGGAGCAATGGTGTTGAGACATTTGATGCTTCTTCTAAAACAATGTTAAAAATTCATGTTGCTTTAATGTGGACCATTAGCGACTTTCTTGAGCTTGAGAATTTATCTGGTCAGAAAAAATACATGGGTTTTACTTATCCTATTTGTAACATTGATTTTGAGCCCAAATGGATACCTCACAGTAGAAAATGATTCTTCTTGTTCCATCGAAGAATTCTCAATTCATCTTATAGATTTTGGCTGAACAGATCAAAATTTAAAGATTTCATTGATCATAGAACACCTCCAAAGTTGTTTACTGGTTCTGAAATATTGACACAACATGGAAATGTTGAAACATAAATGGGGAAGGTTCATCATTTGAATGATAAAGGGAAAAAAGTTTTAAGTGCATCGTTAAGTGAAATAGGAATGCAACAATGGAAGAAAAAAGTATATTCTTCAATCTTCCATATTGGGAATTTAATTTGTTGTGACATAATCTTAATGTCATGTATATTTAGAATCATTTCTATGAAAATTTGATGTTCACATTGCATAATGAGCATAGAAAGTTGAAGGAACATCTCAATGCTTGGAAATACATACAAGTAATGAACCTAAAACGTAATCTCTAGCTAGATTAGAATGAAAAGTATGATTTTTGATAAAACACTATTTTATTGAATATTTTATTGATAATAAATGATATAATTTCCTCAAATTCTGTTAAATATGTTTATTTATAAAATATTTGGGATTTGATCATTCATTTGAAAATTTGGTGAAAATTCCAGTTTTACCCTTAATAGTGCACTGTAGTATTTTGAGTATAAATTTTTTTATATTTATTATTTTAATTTGAAATTTTATAACAGTGTTCTTAACTTAATTATATACAACGTTTATTCAGGACACTATATCAAAAGAATGAATTGTAATGGAGTAATTGGGCCATAAAGTCAAAGCTGGGATGGACTCGCCAGAATGGATAAGCTTCTGTATTGCGGCCATAAATCCTACATATGGGATTGTAGTGCGACCAAATTTGTAGAGGAGATATAGGACCCATATCCTCACATTGTATCCTTCTGAAAGGATGGCCAATTCACGCGTTTTGGTGGTCAAATGGGCGGTAAAATGTGCATTAAAATATTTGGCCGAATTTCCACATTCACACATGAAACCACTTGTAACCTCTCCTCCCCCCCTCTATAAATTGGAGTTTTTATCATTTGGAGGGGTTGGGACGTGAATTATGAGATTTTAGGTAGAGGAGAATTTGGTCCACCCAAATTCTCCAACCATTGTAAGAGGGGTATCTCTTGAAGCAAGGATCCCCTCATCGAAGCCTCCGTCTCTTCTTCATTTTGTAATGTTTTCATTTGTGTAATAAACTTCTTTGTTATTCATTTATTTCTTCTCTTTTATTTTGTTTTGTTTAAATTTATTCTTTTTGTAATCTTCCTCATTGGTATGGAATTCTTGAGTAGAAGCGTTATTGGGTTATACCTATTATATACCTTTGCACATGCAAAACGCTTCTACGATGATTACGCCACCCATGGAAGAGTAGTCTTTTAGTAATCGATCTATCTTCTACCCTCTTCATTTAATTATTTTGAATCAATGAGCTACTGTAATTCAAATAATAGGATCCATGAATTGTGTTTTTAAATTACAAGAAACTAAGAAAGCAATTGAACAATTAACACAAAAACACGTGAGCTTGGGATTTTGTGTAAATTGTGAGAGCGTAATCTTCATCGGTAATACAAGACCACATGGGATAAATTTGCAGAGTTCAAATATAATCCCTAACCACAATTCATCCTCATTTCCAGAATGGATATGTTCTCTAATTAACCACTGACCATAAGCTATCCTTAGAACAACAATCAAAGCAGTGTGCTGTGATTGCGTGTTCCGAAGCTAGCCTAGGGTTTAAGTAATTTCATCTTTGTGGTTAAGTTAACTCTCGTAGGGTTTGAGGGATAACAAATTAGGGGATAATAATTAAGTGGATATTGATTTAAATGATAACAATTAATAAGTGAATGAAGAGGTGGAGATATATCGATTACGCCTTTTAAAATAGATTTCTAAATAAACATCTTCTTGTTGTGTAATTCTAATCAAAATTCATTTCAAAACTAAAAACAAAAAAATATAAAATCTTCTTCCAGCAAACTTCTTCTAGATTCATAAACTATAAAAAACCCCCAATACTTTAAAGTAGTGTTTTTATTTTATTCTCTTTTATTTTATTTTTAGAATACCTTTAATAATTTGTTAAATTCACTTCCTCCTTTTAGAGACGACCTTGGTCAGCCACTCTGCTGCACCTAAGTACCCCAAAATCACATTAATCATTTGAGGGAGCCCACGACAGCACTATATCAAATTGGGGCATTGCTTTTATGGGTCATTTCCTAGTTCATTTGTATTTTTGTATATTTTGGTTGCTGTTGATTATGTGAGTAAATGGGTGGAGGCCAAGGCCACCAAGACTGACGATTCTCATGTTGTTGTGGACTTTGTCAAAGCACAGATTTTTTTAGGTTTGGAGTACCAAAAGCCATCATCAGTGACCAAGGGACACACTTTTGCAATATGAATTTTTCATCCCTCCTTCGAATGTATGGGGTGACACACAAAACATCAACACCATACCACCCCCAAAAAAATGGCCAGGCTGAGGTTTCAAATCGTGAGTTGAAACAAATATTAGAGAAAACCGTGCAGCCAAATATGAAGGATTGGAGCAACCGCTTGGATGATGCATTGTGGGATTATATGATAGAATACAAGACACCCATTGGTATTACCCCCTTTAGGATTGTTTTTGGGAAAGCATGTCATCTCCCAGTGGAAGTCGAGCATCGAGCATATTGGGCTATAAAGAAATGAAACATGGATTTGGCCCAAGCTGGAATTCAAAGGAAGTTGCAAATTCAAGAGCTTGAGGAGATTCGACTATCATCATATGAGAAATCAAGGCTCTACAAGGAAATATCAAAAGCATTTCATGACAAAATGATCCAACAAAGGGAGTTTCATGTTGGAGAGAAAGTCCTTCTCTATAGTTCACGACTGAAGTTGATGCCTGGTAAGTTGCGTTCCAGATGGTTAGGTCCTTATATTGTGTCTAATGTTTTTCCTTATGGTGAAGTGGAGATCACACAAGAGGACACTGGAAGGAGCTTTACAGTCAATGGGCAACTTTTTAAGAGATACATTGAGGGACATCCTACTGATGCATAGGATTTTATCACACTGTATGACCCCATCATCACATGATCACATCAGGCTGTTCCTAACCCTTTCACTTTTATATTATTTGTCCTATTTAAAAATTCTGCATTTCATGTGCATATAGCATATCATGGGTTCACATTTAGGACAATTTAATATTTTAAGTTTGGGGGAGGGAACCTTTTAGTTTTGTAATTTCAATTGTTTTCCTGTTTAAAAAAAAGAAAAAAAAATTGCGTGTTTTTCAAAAAAAATTGTGTGTTTTTCAAATTGTGTGTGTTTATTTTACAATTTTTAGTGTTTTTTGAAACATTTTGAGCTAAAATGATTCTCATCACCATTTTTAAATCCATATGAATAAGTGAAACAATTTACCCCTTGAAACTAAGCTTAAATGAATGCTGAAATGACTTTCTTTCATGTTCAAATATTTATTAATTTCATGAAAAGTACACTGAATTTTGAATCTCATGCCACATCTCACTGTATTTATATTTGAAATCACCTTCCTGTGAGGCTTCTGAACCATTATTTGCATATTGTTTACATTAACCTCACTTCTTCAGAGAACCAAACCATGCTTGATTTAACCAGAATTTGATCTATTCCTGTCAAAACATGAGGGTTTGAGGTACATATGTTTAAATGATTGAGGAATTTGTTTGGTATTAAAGCCCCTATTTCAAAGAATCCTTTTTTATAATGTCTTAACTTGAATATTTAATCCTTTTATCCCTTAGAAGCCATGCACAACCTGTTAGGTTAGCCAAATTACAAGACAATTTTCCCTATCCAACCAACTCTTGAAGTAAAATTTCATAATCTAGTTGAGCTTAAGTGTGGGGGATGTTGTCTTGTGTTTTTCCACCACATTCTGTGATAAATTGGGTGGAAAATCAAATTCTAAAGAGATGTGTTTGCTGCTGAAGAAATTCGTTATATTGAAAGTTGTGCCTCTTCTGGAGCTTTCATAACAAGTGAAGCTGTGCCTTTTCTGGAGCTTCTAATTGAGGTGGAAAGATGTTCCCATCTAGAGCTTTCAAGAAAATCATGTTTGATAGGATTGAATTTTTTTATGCTGAAATGATGAATGGTGTAAACCTTTCATGACTTTTCATGATGATGGAGCTGAATTAATACTATTGGGATTGAGGAGAAGACCATATTTAAGTGAAAGTTAGATTAATGCAATTTTGCTTCAAAAGAGTCAAGCCCTCCTCATTCAGCCTCAGAGTTTTTCACATCTTAATCCTACCAACCCAAAGCCACAGAACAACCCTGAAAAGTCCTCATGATAAACATATGTCCTTGACTCATATCGGGTAGCGATGTAGGAATCTATCAATCCTATGGTGACCCTTGTATGAGTTTGGATGAGAAAGACATTGCAAAAAAATTGATATTTGAGTGATGAGAGAAAATTCAAGCGAGGTAAGTGTTTTGTGCATGGGAGGATAAATGAAGTGGAAATATATTGAATGATATAAATGGAGAACTTGAAATAATGTTTTTTATGAGGAATTATATCTTTTGATTCTTGGTGTGAAATTGATTTATCTTAAGGATATGTGTTTTAAAATTGGTTTTGATTTGATATTGATGTTTACTTGATATGTGGTTTTGCCCAGGTGTGAAAAAGGGTAAGTGTGGGGGAGTTGATAAAACACTATTTTATTGAATATTTTATTTATAATAAATGATATAATTTCCTCAAATTGTGTTAAATATGTTTATTTATAAAATATTTGGGATTTGATCATTTATTTGAAAATTGGGTGAAAATTCCAGTTTTACCCTTAATAGTGCAATGTAGTATTTCGAATATAAATATTTTTATATTTATTATTTTAATTTGAACCTTTGTACACGTGTTCCTAACGTTCTTATCTACAACTTTTATTCAGGACACTAGATCAAAAGAATGCATTGTAATGGAGTAAGAGGGGCATAAAGTCAAAGCTAAGCTGGACTCTCCAGAATGCATAAGCTTTTGTATGACGTCCATAACGCCTACATATGGGCTTGTATTGATCCCCAATTTAGAGAGGAGATAGAGGACCCATATACCCACATTTTATCGTTCTGGAAGGCCGGCCAATTCACGTGTTTTGGTGGTCAAATGGGCGGTGAAATGTGCATTAAAATATTTGGCCGAATTTCCACATTCACACTTGAAACCACTTGTAACCTCTCCTCCCCTCCCCTCTATAAATTGGAGTTTTTATCATTTGGAGGGGTTGGGACCTGCATTAGGGTATTGGAGGAAGAGGAGAATTTGTTTCACCCAAATTCTCTAACCATTGTAAGAGGGGTAGCTCTTGAAGCAAGGATCCCCTCATCGAAGCCTCCTTCTCTTCTTCATTTTGTAATGTTTTCATTTGTGTAATAAACTTCTTTATTCCTCTTTTATTTCTTCTATTTTATTCTGTTTTGGTTAAATTTATTCTTCTATTAATATTCCTCTTTGGTTTTGAATTCTTGAGTAGAAGCGTTACTGGGTTATACCCATTATAAACCTTTGCACATGCAAAACGCTTCTACAATGATTACGCCACCCATGGAAGAGTAGTCTTTTAGTAATCGATCTATATTCTTCCATCTTCATTTAATTATTTTGAATCAATGAGATACTGTAATTCACATAATATGATCCATGAATTTCGTTTTTAAATTACAAGAAACTAAACAAGAAATTGAACAATTAACACAAAAACATGTGAGGTCGTGATTTTGTGTAAATTGTGAGAGCGTAATCTTAATCGGGAATACAAGACCACATGGGATAAATTTGTAGAGTTCAAATATAATCCCTAAACACAATTAATCCACATTTCCAGAATGGATATGTGCTCTAATTAACCACTTACCATAATCAATCCTCAGAACAACAATCAAAGAAGGGTGCTGCGATTGCATGTTCCGAAGCTAGCCTAGAGTTTAAGTAATTTCATCTTTGTGGTTAAGTTAACTCTCGTAGGGTTCGAGGGATAAAAAATTAGGGGATCATAATTAAGTGGATATTGATTTAAATGATAATGATTAATAAGTGAATTATTAGGTATAGTTAGATCAATTACGCCTTTTAAAATAGATTTCTAAAAAAACATCTTCTTGTTGTGTCATTCTAATCGAAATTCATTTCAAAACTAAAAAAAATATACAATCTTCTTCCAGCAAAATTCTTCTAGATTCATAAACTATAAAAAAACACCAATAATTTAATGTAGTGTTTTTATTTTATTCTCTTTTATTTTATTTTTAGAATACCTTTAATAAGTTGTTAAATTCACTTCCTCCTTTGAGAGACGACCTTGGTCAGCCACTCTGCGGCACCTAAGTATCCCAAAATCACATTAATCATTTGAGGGAACCCACGACAGCGCTATATCACTTTTAAAATTTTCGAAATGAAAAATAGGGATAAAGATACATTTCTTCAAATTTTAATACATGTGAAAGTATCTGATTGGCATTTAAGTAAAATCTTAGGGTGCGTTGACTTAATGAATCATAAGTTACATGGATTTAAAAGTAACTATTAATATATTTTGTTACAGTAGTTACTACCATTTGCATTACATACATCATTACCTGAAAAAGTTACTACTGTTTTACTCCAATTTTGTACATTTTTCAGAAAACTATGTGAGAAATATCTCTATCCATTTGAGCTTGACAACTTTTAGGAGAGGTTTTTATTGAAACATTAAGCAATGGAGATGATCTTTCCTTCCTCGTTTTTACTGTCATGATGCATTTAACTATGCATTTAGATGAGGAAGCTAAATTAGGATGCCCCGTTCATTATCGATGGATGTATCAAATTGAGAGGTACTTTATTCATATGTTTTTCAGTTAAGTAAACAATTTTTGGAACTTAATTAAATGCATAATTATGTTTGGTTATTTTATTTAACAGATATCTTGGGCATTTGAAATCATGTGTGAGAAAGAAAGCTCAACCAGAAGGCTCTATTACTGAAGGCTATTTGGTAGATGAGTGTATTATCTTTTATTCTAGGTACTTCAATGACATTGAGAAATTATATAATCAAGTTGGACATGTTGAAGACACATCAAATCAATATCAAATACATGGGAAATCAATATATATTTCCTGCTATTGGCTGATCAGTTGGGAGGACCTCAAATGTTACACTGACAGAAATGGAATTATTACAGGCATATAGATATGTGCTACTGAATAGTGAAATTTCAGATCTATTTATTGAAGAGATTATGATACAAACAAAGAGACGAATAAGAGGATGAACATGAAATGAGAAAGATAAAACTAAAGCTATTAATAAAGATCTTTTAGAATGGTTTTCACAACATGTAAGTTCTTAAATATTGAAATTAATGATAATATTAGGTTGACACATATATTTTGTAATTCTAATAAAGAATATTTATTTTTTTTAGATCATGAATAATGATACTCAAGCAGAGTTTTTAGAAGATTTGAATTTTCTTGCTTGAGGTCCTCTAAAATATGTTAGAATTTTTTATGCTTATAACATGAATGGATTTATATTTGGTACAATCGATCGAGAAGAGGGTTTGAAAACGAAAAATAGTGGTATATTTACATTTGTTGAAGTGGGATAATACTGAAAGCTGTCCAATATTTTTGAATTAAACTACCACGAGCATTTTTCAGTTACTTTATTCAAATGCAATTGTGTCGATATTATCAAAGTTGTTAAAAGAGATTCATTTCAATTTACTTCTATGAACTTCTCTCGCTTGATGGATGTTGGTGATTGTGTACTGCATGATCCATATATCTTATCATTATAAGAAAAAATGGTATATTATGTGAATGATGTTGTGGATTAAGGGTGGAGTGTATTTTCTCACGTAAAACAAAGATATTAGTATGATATGGGTGATGAAGTGGAAGATTTGACCTCTGAAATTGAATCTCATCATCAATAAGAATTAGAATTATTTTTCCATCTTGATATTGAAAATATTAGTCTAGAAAGGATGAATGAAGTGGATGAAGTAATGGATCATGAAACCGACATGATTGAAAGATAAAATGATTATATTTATAGTTATACATTGATTTAGCAACCACTTATTTCATTTATTCAATCATTCATTATCATTGTTATGTATTTTTTTTTGTTCGTATTGTGCATCTGTTGTCATTTTTAAATTTTTTTCTGCATATTTTTTTTGAAATATATGTTCTAAACTTAATTTTATTTGATTAAATGATAGTAATGTCAAGGAGGAAGCGATATACTATTTCATCGACCACTACGATAGATGATGATTCATCTAATTTCCTCCCTATGGCATCCGAAACACCATTTTCTTTCCCCCATGCACCATACCCCCCTACACCATATCCCACACCCTCTTGGAGTGTCCCTTCAGTAGCTCAATCATCAGCTCCCACTTTAGGAGACTTAGTAGTGGGGGAGTGGTGCACCACTTTTAGTTCTACGCAGGGATACTGAAGGGTGACTGTTATAGATAAAAATTTTAATATGAACAATTTTTTTTCAATTTTTTAATACTAACAGTTTGTTAATTAAATAGGGATACAATGAAAGTGTGGAGAAAAATATAAAAATTTCATTTGTATGGGATCTGACTAGAGAGAAGATAGTTGTCCCATTTTATTTATATGGGGTCCCTACGGATGACGCTGCAAGATTACTTGGCCTGATTTTAAACCAGCTGGCTACAAAGCCCATTTACCTTCTTATTTCATATAATTAATGGAGGCATATTCCTACAAGTTGGAAAAATGATGTTTTTGATTCCCAAATAAAGGTAATTTTAATACATTATGGTGTAATTAAATGTCATATTATTAATATTTTCAAAATGAATTTCTGTGTACAAATGTTTTTCCACTTTATAGTTGCCGATGTGTTAACATGAAAGTGGACATTGAAAACTATTGGAAAAAATGGAAAGACATTAAATGGATATTGTGGGGCGATGTCAACGTAACTTCATTGACCACCTAATAGATGTATGACAAGCTACCCGATGAGTTACCCAAAGAGAAATGGAATGTTTTTGTTGGCAGGCATCGTGATGAGAAACAGATTATATTTAAATATATATTAATATATTAATATTATTTTACATTTATAAATGTATATGAATAGGATATTACATTGAATACATAACTATTAAATTACATTTTATTTATTTAAGGATATTTCAAGAAATAATTCATCAATCCGGGCTAAGCAGGTCATCCCTCACACTACAGGGTCAAAGAGTTTTTCTAGAAGCTGATCTACTCAACAAATATTTTCATTAGTTTAAATATATATAAGAAAATATTTTTTTTAATATATTAAGTTTTTTATTTATGTTTTTTTAATATTCATAGAGATTAGGGAATGAAGCATCCCAGACAGAAATGTGGTTGAATGTTCACCAAGAATCTGATGGAAGTTTTGTTAATGAGCCTGTCAAATAAATTATGGTATGAATTAATTTTTCATTATAATAAATTATTATCAGTTTTTACTGTGTTAATATATATTTCTTCAAATATGAATTCTATTTGATTTATAGGTAAAAATTAATGAACTATGGGATGCCAATCCTGTGCAGTCCTACCCAGTCTCCCAAGATGACCTAGTTACTAAAGTCCTTGGGAATGAGTATCCTATTTGAGTGTGCAAGATGGGTTTGGGAACTATATCATCTGAGGAATTTGAAAGGACAACGAGGATTTCAGATTCATATACTCCTGGTTGTAGTTCGTCCATACCCTGAGATACTCAGAGAGAAATTGTTTCTCTATAAAGCACAATTCAAGACTAGGGGGCTCAGATATCCTCTTGACAGAAAGAGTTGATTTATTTATATTAGAAGACAACTGGATCTTCCCCAGATGGTATTGCATCTACTGGTGGTGAGAAGGTAAATAAAAAAAAATCAAAATCATTTAGTTTTCAAAATTTTATTGGTTTTAAGTTTAAATATAAATATACAACAATATTTAATTTTCAATATAATGTTCATACAGGTGGTAGCAGGAAGTAGAGATAGAGGTGAAGAGGGTGACGTGATGTGTTCATCATCGGACCATGATTAGTTGTATTGTTGATATGTTGGACACATATGATAACATTTGGTTTGTATATATATCATGTGTGGCACATAGTTTACGCCAAACATTTTAATGACCTAACATTTCCTGGATTTCTCATGTTTCATTTTATTTATTTTATTGATTTCTAATGTTTCCATTTATGTATTGATTTCTCGAGTGTGGTATGCACCATATATGTCGATTGTTTACCAGAATGAATCATTTTTTATGATTCATTTTTCCTAAATTTATTAGGTTTGTTACCCAAGTATGAATGACCAACCTTCTTATTGATTTTATTGGGAATATCTAGTTTGTAACTCCCTTCAACATGTTTTTAGTAGATATCCCTTTTTTCTCGAAATTTTATAGTATATTCTTCTAATGTTTTATAGTTGGAATGTGATCACTCCCACATATGCTTTCCTCTTATTCAAAATAATTTTGATAAAAATTTACAAATATTTGTTTTACACTTGAGTGTCTTGATCCTGTTATGGTAGAGGGATTGTCCACTTCATTAGTTGTAGTATTTACAAATATCTGATGAACACCTAAGTGTCTTACACTACCAGAATTTGTATCTCCCCAAAACTTGTATCTGGTGGAAAAAATATATAATACAATCCTAAAGCATGGCCTATATGGTTTGGATCATCCTTCTTGATTTCTCATCGATCTGAGGATAAAAGGTTTTACACAAATTCAACTATCAACTCATAGACATATATTATAATTACCAAAACTATGAGGTAAAATAGGTTGGCCTTGGGTAAACATCCCACTTTAACTATCAACTATAACACTCAGTAATACTTTTTTCACAAGTCAATCAATGGGAAACAAATCCTTCAATGTCTCTTACTATGGAGGGCCACCATAATATCCACTTATCATTATTATAAATCATGGTCGGCCCTGGGTGAATATCCCACTTCAAACATTATAGGATCTCATAAACACATATCTCATTGAATATGTGACCATTACCATGAAATGAACTATAAACACTCCATGTATATCAAAATTGAATCCTGAAATAGTTTCACATTCTTCCAACCTATCACACATCATGATACACTCCAAAAAAATATTCTAACTTGCCTTTACTTGTTTAACCAATGAAGACATTATCTCTAAGGATACCCACATTTCTTCCTCTAAACCCTCAACTACACCCACTAACTAGTCTTATAATGAAGATAAGATCTTCTATTTAGCTAAAGAAATCTGTTCTCCCATCTCCTACTTTATCTAGCCCAATGCATTTACCACTACATTTACATTTCTAGTTGAATACAATTTATCGATTTAAAACATATAAAAGTACTCTATGAAATTCATCTTATAATTATTATGTCCATGTAGTGAGAAAATATTATATGCACTCTAGGTGCCAAAGTACCCAATAAATCTCACTCGTAAGAGGTTCTGTCCTGATCATTTCAATTCATAGACCACAACTACAAACTAAAATAAAATATTAGAGTATTTAATCTTGTGGGTTAAAATATTATGAAACCCAAATTGACTAATTTATCACTCTATATCATAAAAAATCATAATATAGAACCAGATGCATCAAATTTCACAACATGTCCAATGTTAGGGTCATGAATTCTTAGGATCAGAGCTGACAACAACCACTTCTTCAACACTAAAGAAACTTACTCACACTAGTATATACAGTCAAACATGAATCTATTCTTGGTAACCGTGGCCATTGGAAAATCTAAGTGAGAGATATCCAAAAAATTTATCCTTTAATTCCCATACAATCAAATTAAACATCAACTATCGATTACATTCCTCTTTTATGAGAGATACACAAATACATCAACATATTTGAGATCAACTTCTATCCCTGATTTTGAATCCACTATATCCAAAAGTGACACTTCATGTACTTAGAATAAATTTTATTTACCCAAATCATACTAAAAATATTATTCAAGTATCTTTCAGATGATTCTTAAGAAAATTTTGATCATCTAGTATTATCTTGGATGTGGGATGTATGTGCATGTGAAATTGGAATGGTTTTTTTTCAGGGCACTGGTATTGGGGCTGCAAAATCAGTTGATTTTTTTATAAATCTAGCTATAGTGGAGGTTTTAACCCCTGTTAAATAAATATATAATATTTCTTGGCAGTTTTAACCACCGCTAAAAAAAATCATTTTTGATGGGGAAACCACCGCTAAAACCATAAAATTTCCACTAAACGCATACACTAGGAAGGCTAACATACACCGCTATTAAATCAAGTAAACGACCACATATTTTATGCGGACATACAATTTAGTGGTGGTTTAAACTACTTCCATATCAAAAAAAACCACCCCAAAATGGTCATTTTCCTGTAGTGTATAATAAACATGGGATACCCTCCTGAACTGATATGGGGAAGAGATAATTGGCCACTCTAGTAATAATCCCCATACACTCCACACATTCTAATCACATGATGTTAACCTATAAAATGGTGTATCCTCATATTATGATGTCAAACTATGTGTCCATTGTCCTCATTACATGTTTTAAAACTCCAAGGAATCATTGGCCCATGACCAAGAAACCCTTTACTAGTATGTCAGTCATAAACCACATTGTTCATTCAACCGTCATTCAGAAACTAATATGAAAATACCTCTAGAAGATGATTATTTCTTTTTTATTCTGATACACCAACACCCAATGTTCATTAATCCTTAGTGTAATAATTCTAATAGTGATGGAATCCATTTGAAAATTATGTCACCTCATTTAAATGATTCACATTCACCTCATTTCGATCCTCATCCTCTTCCATGTCTAAAGGGAACCCCAAATAGAATGGTGACTAGACAATTATCACCTACAATCCTAAGAAAACATCATCATGAACTCTATAATTCATTATCAGGTGAGTTCCATTTTTCTAACACGGTGTTGGTTCAACACTAATTTTTCACCATTCTCGGCTAATTGATATGGATATTTTGTTTAAAACATAGTAAATAGTTATATTATATCATGAATCCACTCCAATAGTGTTGCAAGTTTTGGGAATCTTTATTCCACTATTCATTCCCCCTATATTCTTGCACAATTCAACTCCCCTGGAATTATCCAACTTTTTCATTACAGCATGCTGGAAACGAAAGACATCTATTTAGAGATAATTTTCTTTATATGCAGCCTCTCTTAGTCCACAAACTCTCATATAAATGGGAAATAAAATGGTTATACCCTATTTCTCATACTGAGTATGACTCACGTAGGATTAGGTATTAGTTATTGGTTATCTAAAGCATATGATTGAAGTCAAAACAAAGAAATTTTTTAAAAGAATACAGGAGTGGAAAAAAACCAATGTTCCAAAGGGTCATCCACATATTGGAACATCTCTATTTTAAATAATCTCATAATTATTAAATAATGGGATCAATTGATCGAGCTCATTTAATAATTTCTAAGTGTCCTATAAGATTTATTTTCATGATACTAGGTCATATTTAAATTCATCATCCTTGGAACAAACATCTTTAGCTAAGATTCAATCCCATTTCTATTCATCCTATCACTCATCGACCAAAGAAGATTCATTTTCCACCTTGGCCTCATCCACTTCATACTAGGACATTAGGTTGTTGACAATATTCATTTGATAAGAATTATTCATCACGTTCCACAACACCAAACCCTCCTAGTGACTGATATTTCATTCTTCCTCTCAGAGTTCCAGGAAGACATCCACCATGTTCCTCTTCCATTTTTGGTAATTTTTATTCCACTCTACACTTTCCCACTCGATGAGGAAATCTTGATCCAGTGCATGAAGGTTGTTGGAGTTCACCCCACCATTTGCCATACTAACTATCCAATGATGGAGATATCTGGCCCGTTGTGGATGTTCAGCTATCTGAATCCAGGTGATGAAATTCCACACATACCTCAATGCCTGGAAATGTATTTTTTGATCCTCATCATTATCCACTAAACCTAAATTATCAAATTATTTGGATGGTGTAGGATCATAATGAGGGAAGACCTCCAATATAATATTAGTTGGATTCTCTATGTGAAGGTCTTCAGATGTGAGTGGAAGGGTAACCAATCCATATTCATGAGTGGGTGGATGAAGAACTACACTAGGAAATAGTTTCTCACTAGTCTCTACATTTGTGGATGAAGTCTCCACTTCCACTTGATTCCACCACTTCTTGGGTAGGTTCACCCAATGTTCCCATGCCAAATTCTACTATCTCTTGAAAAATATCTATCTCCACCATCATGACATCAGCTCCAATATCCAATCCTGGTGGTAGATCAATGGTCCATTCAACCACTAAAACTCCTTTGGGAATCCCAGTCATGGGCCCCATCTCAACCCCCTTCCTTGACGGAACGAACTCAGTAGACCCATCCTTGGTAACCCTAGTGGTTTCCAAAACCTCAATGAAAAACTCCACTAGGAGAGAAGTCTCCTCCGTCCCCACATTGGTTTCATGCACTGTTAATGAATGTTATGGTGATGGTGGATGATTCCTAAGAACCATCTAAACCATCAATACAAAGTGATCCATTCATGTATATGAAGTAAGAGAGAAAGATTCAAGCATTTAATGGAGAAATCGACATACTTGAATTCAATAGTCCAATGATGAGCTATTAGAGGTTTATAGATAGTCCCCGCAATAAGGTTCCACCCACTGCCACTACCTCAGTCAAGCATTTAATGGAGGGAGAGGGAACCTAATGAATGAGTGTTCCCAGACCAACCTCATGTGGAGGGAGAGGGAACCTAAACCCTTGAAGGGGAAAGAATGGGGTTCCTTCCTAACCTTCTGGTTTAGGTTTCCTCTCCCTCTACATGAGGTTTAGGTTCCCTCTCCCTCCACCGATTTCTATACATTTAAAATAAGTGATGTAGTAATGAGATTAAAGTTTGAGTGATGTTCTAAAGATAAAAACAGATCAATAAATTTACCAGGTTAGTAGTAGAATTGATGTATCCATCTGAGATATACTACGAATAACTGCCTCATGATTCTTTCAATTCTTCATCCCAATCGCCCTTGTAGCCACATGACTCATAGGGGAAGCTGGAAGGGAAGAAATCCCCATGAGTTTCCTCACCCAAATAGTCAAGGGACTTAAGGTACCTCAAGATTATATCATGTCTTCTATCTCTTTCATATACTACATTTCATCAAATTTAGGAGCATATAATCCTACCTTTGTGTGACTCATCATGGTGAGTTATATCCCGTATGTTTGAAGGTATTTCCAAACCCCTCAAGGGGTGTTGAGATACTTGTGAGGCCCTCAAGTCTCCCATACATCATGGAATGTGGTGTTACTATGAACATTCGAGTTAAGTACCCACTTCCTCATACCTGGAATAAAATCCCTCAGAAATTCCATAGGGGGCTCTCCTTGTTCATGCTGCGACATTACCCATAACATCAAGCCTGGTTATACTTATCTACATGTTGACCTATCCTATTTGGGACAATTTATTATTGGAATATAAACTATTATAGATCTGCATCCATGTAATATTCTATCCACCACTCGACCTCACCCCCACGTTCGATTGGTTACCCCTTTATTGGTTCGGGGGGAAAGCCGACTCACCATATCCCAATGGTATAAACTCTCTCAACTCAGTGCATATTCATGGTTAATCACATACACATTAGTATTTGGAAGAATCACATTCTGCATCATTCCATTTTTCATGTGGATAGGTGTGAAATAATTCTCAACAATGAAGGATGGAATTCAATCATCGCCTATGTGTATAGCATTTCTGCTATCCTCTGTATACACATGGACTGCCTCATAAACTGATACAGAATGTATGGTTCATAAAACAGTTTATAGTTGACCCTCATCATCAGTACCCCACCTTCAAAGGCAATGATGATTGGTATCATATCCATTTTCCATGTTCGATCATTGGTCATCACACCAGTTGGAAATAGGAATGAGTGGAATATTAAGTTTTCTTTTATCATGGGAATCTATAATACATCCATAAATCTCAAATAGAATGGAGGAAACCCCCAAAATGTTCAGGATTTCTAGTTAAAAATTTATTGTTTGAGGAGAGATGGTGTTTGGGTACTCATATCCTCACATGCATGAAGCCACCTAAAAATACATGAAATGGTGAGGCTCACACATAGGGAGTGACTTCTTTCCTTAAATGTTGGGTTTTCTCTTATCTAATGCATACCAAATCTATTGGATGAATATCAACCAAAATTTATTTAATATGTAACATATTTATTACATTAATACTACTCAATAATTGTAATTAATTTAATCCATTGGGGTAAAAGAGCATTGTGAGCATAAAAACTGTTTTCTATAACAATATCCTTTTAATATTTAATTGGTTCTTATATTCTTTTATAATTTATTTATAACCAATTAATTTTTTTTATAAACCCTATATATTCATAAGTTAGTTAATACTATTCATAATGGTTAGTTTATGTCTTATTATATTAAATAATAATGTTTTAATCATAGATTGTTTCTCAGTAAGCCTCAATATTGTGTATGGCGCAAGTCATCGAAGAAGGTCACCTTTTCATGTAATGAAATCTATAGAGGAAGCTCATTGTTATGTATGATGTATGATAACTTAGTTTTTTCAATAATTTCAAGATAACTAAGTATTTAATGTGTTGAAATATATAGAATATATTTTAAATATTAAATATATTATAATGTAAATAGATTTTATATTACCTTACGCACTTGCTATCACGTGTCAAACACAATATTGAAAACATGGTTATTAATTTAGTTTTTTTGGGATGTCACATTCTCTCCACCTTATTTAAATTGTGGCCTGAAAATTTGAACTCATTCTTGGTAATATATTGTTCGATATTTCTAATATTTAAATCCCACATCATGAGAAGTGCTCATAAGTAATCCTCTATAAAAGATATAATGGAAAGTAGTAAGGTCACAGGGACTACCATGTAACTTTGTTTCTAAGATATAGAACATTAGTGACACCTATAGATACATACATGGATTAAAAGAGCAAATATTTATAGTAAGTGAATGTGTTCATCAAATCACAAACAAGTGATGATTAATGGAATGTTGAGGGCCTAAAATCCATAAATTTATAATGATTTAGAAGATAATCGATTAAACATAAATTTAGTCATTAGGACCACATTTTATTTCTAATTCATTTTCATAATGTTGGGTAATTATTTTACTAAACAAGAATATAATGAAATATTCTTACTTGGTAGGTTTCAATTTCATTTGAAAAAATATTAACTTTTTGTTGTGCTCCAATAAAATTTTAATTAATTCATTTACTACTCAGAATTAATTACCAATAATGAAATTTTTATTCCTGAAGCACTAATGAAACCTTAAATGATCATAAGAGTGACATTTCACACTATTTTTCCTTAACTATCTTCCAAAATAATTTGAATATTAGATTAATCCATAATCCTAAAAAGTGATATAAATGGTTCAACCATAAAATTTATTTGTTAAATTATTTAACTAAAAAAATTAATATTAACAAGGACATTACATAGGTCAGTGGTTGGTGTGAAATCATTATCATCCTTCAGTCATGGGTTCAAGACCCGTATCCTTGCCAGATTTGATTGTTTGTCACCCAGCTTATAGGTTGTCCCTTTCTAAAACCCAATTAATATAATTTACAAATATAAATATCATGGACATAATTGAAATTAGGTTAATCTATAAATATAATTTTAACTATGGTTTTCAATACAACCTCAATACATAAATGCCATTACATTTTATTTCCACATAGGCCATTCTCTGGTATAGGGTTTTTCTATAATATCATTAGTTGGATTTCAAAATCATTAAACCTTATCTTCAATCTAAAACTTTGTAGGTTTAACCTATGTTACGTATTATGTGTCAAAATCCTTCATAATGTTTTATAAATAAAAGTGTTTTATCGTAGGCATATCCCTCAGGAGTGTCAAACTAGGTGCGCGGTGAGGCCTGTTGTCGTGTACCTGGTTACCCCAAGTCACGACTGGAACACCTTATCAGAGTCGTTACGCCTAGTTTAATTTTTACCAGAACCATTTCCACTTGTATTATACAGACAAGGATGTATTTCTATAAAGACCCATATAATCTATAATTTACCAAAATTATAGGGTTTTCATCTATACTTCTTAAAATTATACCTTAGGGTTATGTTTTATAATTTAGGTTTTCCTAAATCTAGTTCCCAAGGTTTATACTAAACTTAATTTGATACCAACTATAGTGACCCAGCCTCAGATTTCCCAGAGAAATTGTCTGATACTAAATACATTGACATGATTACAAGGAATCAAGACCCGAAGGACTGATCTGTTTAGTATTCTTAGTAAACCAGATACATAAATGAGTATTCTATTACAAAAAAATACACACATTTAAACATCTTCTTTTCTTATTTCTAAATATGTTACTCTGATGATAACTCTAATACATCTAGTAAATCCATGCATATCCTTCATAGTACAATTCTTATATTCCTAGGGAGAGAAACATAATAACAATGAACTCAAATTCACATTAATGAAAAAATATAGTATAAGAAATAATGAATCAATGAGAATGGTCAATATGGAAAGGTGCATAACTGAACACACATTCCATGTAATCTATAAACTGAATGGTAGTATGTAAGAAACATGGAAAGGTAATAACTGAAAGAACAATCCATTAAAATAACAAGGTAAAGAAATATCAATATGTAAATTTAAGAAACTGAAATCCATTCTATATATTCAATGAACTAAAAATTAAATGTATCCATAAATATCTTGATGGATTAAATCATGGATGAATAATAACTAAATCCTGAAATTGAAATGAATCCATAGATATGTCGATAAAAAATCTCATATATGAATAATATTATAATATAAATGAAGTTAATTCTTATTTACTAGATGTCATGATTCCTAGGTACATGGTACCTTTACCGTAAAGACCTTTCATAAGATGGTTTAAAAAATATTGGGTAAAAACCCATCTAAGGTGGCTAACCAAATGACTCATCCCCTAAGACTACAGATGAATCAACAGGATATCTATAACTGGCCCCTACCCATGTCATGCCAGTACAAAAAATTCCTCATATACCAAATAATTGATTTAACAATGTGCCTTATCAAATATCCATATAGAGTAAGAGATATGAATGTATCAATGCTAAACTAAATATTAAAATAACTATTAAAGTAGACATCATATTTAAAATGGTATATGGTTTAGGAAATAATAATATCCATGATAAATGAAATGGATAACATGGGGAAATTAATTTCTTAATGATAATAAAAGATTTAATACTTCAAGGGGACTAATAAATAAATCAAGGAAGTGAATTTGAATATTATCCTTGTTCCAATAAATCATAAACCATACAGATAAATATTAATGGTAGTATCAATAAAACAAAACTAACGTGGAGTAAAAATAGTGGGTTATTGTTGTTGATAAAATAAAAGAATATATTGTAAAAAAATTCATGAGGAAAATATCCATTTATTTTGAAAAAACTTATGAAAATATTTTTCTATAAAAAAACGTAAACCTGAAAAGGAGGCTTCAAATAAACGACAGAGGATGAATCTGTACATGTCGTATGAGGTAAAAATAATTTTCCTTTTGTACGAAAAATTGTTAAAAAATTACTCATCAGGAAAGAGACAAGAAGAATAATTCAAAAAATTGGTAAAATCTAAAAGGGTAAATATTTCTTTGCCAAATAATTTTTTAACCATTTTGGAAAATCATTTAATAAAACATTGTTTTTCGAATAAAACTGGTTCTCCAACTAATGATACATATAATGTTAGGTTTTCTAAAAAACATTTTCTAAAACACATGATTACCAAAGAGTGGAAACATGGTACTAATAATTGAAAATTCTCATTAATAACCATATAATAATGAAATTTATTATTGAATATTATACAATTTCATCAAATGTAAATTCCATTAAAAGGTCATTAGGATTAGTATTGAGGAAAATAATATTTGAGCATTCCAAAGTGTCCCATACCACATTGAAATATTTTAAAACATAATACTCATGAAAGAAATAAAAATATATGAATGTTTATGATATCATGAGATTATGTAGATTCATTATATATTATTTAAAGGTTAGTATATATACCATGTAAAATAAACTAGGTCTATAACAATAATTAAGCCACAATGGAATGTAAATTGAGATGAAAATCCATTACCAATGTGATAAAAAATGAATTGGAAGACCTAGAGGTATTAATAATTAATTAAAACATTTAAATACCATTATGATAATAGGTTTAAGGATATTATATGTCAATGTGGAAGTAATTACACAATATATAATAAATTAGGTGTACAACAATTAAGTATGCCTCATAGAATGAAAATGAGACAAGAATCCCTTACCTTAACCTTTCTTTTGTTGTGTGGTATTTAGCCTCATTTATAGTGATTAAAAATATGTTACATAATAATAAACAAACCATAATAATTTTTATACTATCATATATTAAATACTAACAATATTTTATTACCCTTTTGTTAACAATCTTCCATTTTTTTGACTATTTCAGGTGTTAATTGCCTAATTTATGGAGTATGTTTTTACTTGTTATTTGTTGTCATTATAAATAATATCAGGGTTTTGTAATCACAAGAATGTTTAACATTAATAAATTATCTTATATAATCATTACCCATGTATTTATAATGGTTCATAATATTTGGATATTAGACATGAAGTGCACCGTTCATGGAGACGGTATGCCGAATGTACACATAAACAATACTTTTATTTCTTTATTGAATTAAAATATTTAAAAATAAATGATACATATTTATATTATAATTTAATGTATGATATTTATTTTAATTATTTTACATAGTTTTATTAAAACCATAATTTATATGTTCCATGTTTAGTGTGAACGAATCACATCAATTTGAGGGTGTTGTAGTCTACACTTCGTCAAACGATGTTATCGTATTACCGTAAAATGGAATGTATTAATTGTAGGTGTAATAAAAGGATTAAGGAATTATTAAGACACAAAATAATAATATATAATATATATAAACAATGTTTCCATAAAAATTTCCACCATGAGAGGTCGTAGGAAAAAAATGAACAGTCATCGTTTCGTGAGAAAGTAGTTCTCCGTAAAGAGAAACATTATGTTCATTGCCCATTAGATGTTGGTGTGTGTAAGTTCAGGTTAAAATATCTTCATAAATACATCCTAGTATATTTTGGAAATTGTTTTTGTTATAAAATAACATAATAATAATATTCATGGGTTGTATAATGGAAATGAAACTAGATAGATTGAGAAAAGATGTTACCTTTCAATAGGGTAACTTCTTTTGGCTTAACCCAAAGGAATCCATTGAAAGTATTATTAAAAATGGGAGGCTTATAGATATATGGTAGGGATGTGTGGATTCCATTTGGGTAGATAATGGTAGAATTTAATAGGTTGGAGTGGTACGAGGAATGGGTAGAGGTGGTGGCCTTTATAGGGAAGGAAAAGGACTCACTTGGTATTCTTGAAAAGAAGTTTAGTGTACACATGTTATTACCTAAAAAAGTCATAAAAAACATGCAAAACTCATGAATGTAAAGTGAATGACCTAAATATGTCCACCCAATGGGTTATGGACAAGTGGTTAGTTCATTTGGTCCCTTAAACAAAGGGTTTTAATCCATTTAAAGCCTAATTACACCATAATCACTACAATTAATTTTAATCACATTAAAAATTAAATTTTGTCAGAAATTAAGTTTCTATTATTAGAACAAAAATATTATATTTATTAAAATTTTGTATGTTGGATTTTCAAAATTGAAATCACAGAAGTAAAAAAATTAGGATTAATGCTATTCTCACAGACATACAGATTAGCTAGTTTCAGTAGAAATATGTTTAATAAAATGTTATGCTTTTATATTCAATTTAAAACTTATATTAATTATAATGAAATAAATTATATTAATATATTTATAATTTATATAATGTGAATTTAAATTTAATTCATAATATAATTTAACATTAATAATTATTTAAATTGAAATGCAGTTTTTAACTAAAACATAGTATTTTTCACTATTAACAAAAAAATGATGTTTCTTGAAAAAATAAAAAAATTAATACTAAGATAATTTTAAAATTTTGAATTATAAAATAATTTTTATTTTATAAAATTCAATTCATAAAAGTGTAAAAATTAATATTTAATATAGGTTCTCCATTAAAAGGTAGTAAAAATTATTTAATAAAAATATAGGTTTTAATGTGAAATATTAGGATTTATCTTATCTTATGCATACCAACTCTATTTGATGAATATAAAAAAATTGATTTAATATGTAACATATTTATTAAATTAATATCACTCACTAACTATAATTAATTTAATAAATTGGGTTAATATAGCTTTTTGGGCATAAAAATAGTTTTATATAACAATATCCTTTTAATATTTACGTATTTCTCATATTCATTTATAATTTATTTGTAACAAATTACATAGTAGTCTAAACCTTATATTTTCATAAGTTAGTTAATACTATTCCTGAAGGCTAATTTATATCTTATTATATTAAATAATAATGTTTTAATTACATATTGTTTCTTGGTAAGCCTCAATATTATGTTTGGCGCAAGCCCTCGAAGAAGGTCACTTTTGCATGAAATGAAATATATATAGTAAGCTCGTTGTTGCGTATGATGTATGCTAACTTAGTTTCATATGCATTGAAATATAACTCAGTTTTTCATGCATTGAAATATATATTATATATTTTAAATAGTAAATATATTATAAAGTATAAAAATATTATATTACCTTATATGCTTGTTATCGCATGTTAAACACAATATCGAATACAAGGTTCGTACGTTAGTTTTTAGGTGTGTCACATTCTCCCCACCTTATTTAAATTGTTTCTTGACAATTTAAACTCAATCATGGTAATATATTGTTTGATATTTCCTACATTTAAACCACACATCATGAGAAGGGTTCCTAAGTAATCCTCTATAAAAGAGAGAATGTAAAGGAATAAGGTCACATGGACTACTGTGTGACTATGTTTCTAAGTTATAGAACATTAGTGACATGTAGAGATACATAATTGGATAAAAATATTAAATATTTATAGTAAATGAATGATTTAATCTAATAAAAACCAATTGAATGATTAATGGAAAGTTTAGGGCCCAAATCAATAAATTTATGACGATTTAGAAGATAATAGGTTAAACATAAATTAAGGTATTAGGACCACATTTTATTTCTAATTCATTTTCATAAAGTTTGGTAATTCTTTAACTAACCAAGAATATAATGAAATATTCTTACTTGGTAGGTTTCAATTTCATATAAACAATATTAACCTTTGGTTGGACTTTGATCAAATTATAAGTCATTAATTTAATACCAAGAATTAATTACCAATAATGTATTTCTTTATCCCTAAAGCACTAAAAAAACTTTTAAATGATCGTAACAGTGACATGTCAAACTATTTTTCCTTAACTATATTCCAAACCAATTTGAATATTTGATTAATCCCTAATACTCAAAAGTGATATTACTAGTTCATCTATAACATTTATTCGTTAAATTGTTTAACTAAAAAATAAAAATTAACAAGGACATTACATATTTCAGTGGTTTGTGTTAAACTGTTATCATATTTCGGTCATAGGTTCAAGACCCACAACCTTTCAAGATTTGATCGGTTGTCACCCAGATTACAGGTTATCCTTTTCTAATACCCAATTAATATAATTTCCAAATTGAAATATCATGGACATACTTGAAATTAGGTTAATATATAAATACAATTTTATCTATGGTTTTCAATACAACCTCAAATACAAATGCCTTTCCATTTTGTTTATATATAGGCCATTCTATGGTCTAGGGTTTATCTATAATATCATTAGTTGGATTTATAAATCATGAAACCTTTGCTTCAATCTAAAACTCCTTAGGTTTAACCTATTATACTTATTATGTTTCTAAATCCTTCATAAAGTTATTGAAGAAAATTGTTTTATCCTATGAATATCCCCTGAGAGTGTCGAACCATGTGTATAGTGAGGCCCGTTGTCGTGTACCAGGTTACCCCAAGTCAATCTCATAACACCTTGTCGGAGTCGTTACTCTTAGGTACATCTGTGACTAAACCATATCCACTTGTAGTATCTAGAAAAGGATGTATCTCTATAAAGACCCATAAAATCTATACTTTACCCAAATTATAGGGTTTTCATCTATACTTCTTCAAATTATACCTTAGGGTTATGTTTTCTAATTTAGGTTTTCCTAAATCTAGTACCCATGGTTTCTACTAAAACTTCTTTTGATAACAACTATAGTGACCCAACCCCTGATAACCAAGAGATAGTGTCTGCTACGAAATACATTGGCATGATTAAAAGGAATCAGGCCTTAAAGGACAGATCAGTTTAGTATTCTTGGTAAACCAGATATATAAATGAGTATTCTATTACAAATAAATACATATATTTCAATATATTTTTTCATCATTCTAAATAAGTTACTCTGAGGCTAATTCTAATCCATTAATTAAATCCATGTATATCATTCATAGTATGCATGTTGGATTCTTAGGGAAAGAAACATAATAACGGTGACCTCAAATTCCCATTAAGGGAAAAATGTAGTGGATGAAATAATGAATAAATGAGAATGGTCAATATTTCAAGGTGAATGACTGAATGCACATTCCATGTAATCAGTAAACTAAAAAAAAAGTATGTAAGTGACACAGAAAGGTAATAATTGGAAGCACATTCCATTGAAATAACAAGTTAAGGCAATATGAATAAGGAAATTTAGGAAACTGAAACACATGCTATATATTCAATGAACTAAAAAAAATGTATCTATAAATATATGAACACATTATCTCATGGATGAATAATAACTAAATCCTGAAATGAAAACGAATCCATAGATATGTTGATGAAAAATTTCTTGTATGTATAATATAAGAATATAAATGAAGGTAATGTTTAATAAATGGATGTCATGTTTCCTAGGTACATGGTACCTTTACCATCAAGACCTTTCATACTATGGTTTATAAAATGTAGGGTAAATAACCCATCTAAGAGGCTATCCAATTGAATCATCCCATGAGACTAATGATGCATCAAGGGGATATCTATAATTGGGCCCTACTCATGTCGTACCAGTCCAAAATATTCCTCATCTACCAAATAATTGATTTACAAATGGGCCTTATCAAATATCTGCATGGAGTAAAAGATACAGATTTATCAGTATTAATATAGATAGTCAAATAACTATCCAAGTAAACATCATATCTAAAATAGTATATGGTTTAGGTAATAGTAATATCCATGAAAAATAAAATAGATAATTTTTGGGTAAATTTAATGTTAAATAATCATAAGATAATTGAATATTTCAAGGGGACTAATAAATAAATCAAGGAAGTGAATTTGAATACTATAATTGGACAAATAAATCATAAACTATCCAGAGAAAGTTTAAGGATAATATCAATAAAAAAAATCCCCTATGGAGTAAAAATATAGGGTTTCTTTGTTGATGAAATAAAATAATAGCATTAAAAAATATTCTTTAGTAAAATATTCATTTAATTTGAAAACCCTTTTTAAAATATTTTTCATTAAAAATAAATATTTTCAACATTAAAATTAGGCTTCAAAGAAATGAATACGGATGAATCTGTACATGTTGTACAAGGTTTTATGAACATTCATTTTGTATGGTAAAAGGTCGGAAAATTTTTCATTAGGAAAGCGACAAAGAAGATTCCATTAAAACATTGGTAAATGAAAAAAGGGTAATTATATCTTTACCAAATAATTTTAGAAATATTTTTTAAAATATTTTAATAAAACATGATTTTTAGATTAAAACATGTTCTCCGACTAAAGACAGATATAAAGTTGGGTTTTTTGAAAAACATTTTCTAAAACACTTGAGGACCTAAGAGTGGAAAAATTGTACTAATACTTGAAAATGGTCTTGTATAACCAGGGAAGAATGAATGTTATTATTGAAATATTGTTTTATAATTTACTTTAATAGAAATTCCATTGAAATATCATTTGTATTATTCTTGAGGAAAATAATCTTTAAACATTCCACAATGTCCCATAACACTTTGAAATATTTTAAAACATAACCCTCATGAAGGAATAATGTTATATTAATGTTTAAAATATAATAATAGTAATTATATTCATGATATATCATGTAAAGGGCAGTACATATACCATGTAAAAGAAACTAGGTTCATAACAACAATTAAGCCTCAATGGAAAGTAAATTAAGACGAATGTCCCTTAGCAATGTGGTAAATATTTTATTGGAGACCACAAAGTTATTAATAATTAAATAAAAAATTTAAATACCATGAATATAATAGATTTTATGATATTATATGTCAATGTGGTAGTAATTACACCGTATATAATAAGTTAGATGTAGAACAATTAGGTAAGACACACATAATGAAAATGAGACAAGAATCCATTTCCTTAAACATATTTTTTGTGTGTGGTATTTATCCTCCTATGTAGTGGTCTAATATATGTTACATAAAAATACAATAACCATAATAATTTTAAAAATATCATATATTAATTACTTATAAAATTTTATTACTCATTTGTTACAATCTTATATTATTTTGACTATTTCGGGTATTAATTACCTAGTTTGTCGAGTATGTTTTAACGTGTTATTTGTCATTATTATAAAATTTATCATGGTTTCATATTATCCATAATATAAATCATGACTAAATTATCTTATATATTCAGTAAATATTTATTTTTAATGGTTCATAATATTGGGAGATTAGACATGAAGTGCACCATTCATGGAGACGACATGTCGTATGTACACATGAATGATACTTTTATTTTTTTTAATTAAAAGTCTTAAAACTAAATTATAAAAATGTATATTAAACTTTATAGTACAATATTTATTTTACATATTTAACATAGGTTTATTAAAACCATCTTTTATATATTTCTAGTTTAGTGTGAACGAATCACAATGATTTGTGGGGGAGGTAGTCCACACTTTCTCATATTATGTAATCATATTAACTTAAATTGAAAGTATTAAAGTTAGGTGTTATAAAAGGATTAAATAATTATTAGTACACAATAAATATCATATATAATATATATAAATATAGTTTCCATCCTAATGTCCTCCATGATAAGTGGTAAGTAAAATTGAACAATCATCATTTAATGAGACATTAGTTTGTTATACAAAAAAAATTATGTTTTTTACCCATTAGATGGTGGTGTGCGTATGTTTAAGTTGAAATATCAGAATAAAAAACATCTTAGTATATTGAGGATACTATTTTTGTTACACAAGAACATAATAAATATATTTTCAGTGTTTAACAATGGAAATGAAACTAGAGAGATTGACAAATGACAGTATCTTCTAATCAGGTAACTACATTTGGTTTTTCCAAAATGAATCAATGGAAAGTATTATTCCCAATTGGAGGATTATAGGTATATGTGAGGGATTTTGGGTGGCCATTTTGACATATCTTGGACAAAATTAAGAGTTTGTACAAGTGTGAGTAATGGGTAGAGGTGGTGGCATTTTATAGGGAAGGAAAAAAGGACTCAATTGGTATTCTTATAATGAAATTATGTTTACACATGTTATTACCTTAAAAAAATAATAAAAACCCACCTAAAATCATGAATGGAAAGTGAATATAATAAATACGTCCATAAAATGGGTGATGGACAAGTGGATATGACATTTGGGCCCTTAAACATAAGGTTTTAGTTTATTTTAAATCGTAATTACAACTTACTCACTCTTATTAATTTTTATCACTTCAACTAATCATTTTTGTCAAAAATTAAGTTGATCTTATTAGAAAAAATCTATTATCTTTATTATAGTGTTTTATGTTTTATTTTCAGATTTCAAATCATAGAATAAAAATAATTGGGATTAATGCTAATATCACAGACAAATGGATTAACTAGTTTTTGTAGAAAAATGTTCCAAATATTGTTATGTTTTTATATTCAATTTAATGTTTATATTGATTCTAATGACCTAAATTATATTAATATATGTATTATTATTCCAATGTTACTTTATAAATAATTTATAATATAATTTAACATTAACAATTATTTAAATGAAAAGGCAATTTGTAACTAAAACACAATATTTTTCAATATTAATCAAAATAAATGATGTTTCTCTAAAATATCCCAAAAATTCATCCTAAGATATTTTTGACATTACAAATTCAAAAGTAAAGTTAATTTTATTAAATAAAATTTTCAAAATTTTCAAAAGTAACATTAAAAATTGGTTCTCCATTAAAAGGCGGTAAAAATTCCTTAATAAAATATAGGTTTTATGTGAAATATTGGGATTTCTCTTATATAATGCTTTCCAAATATATTGGATGAATATAAAAACAAATTGATTGAATATGTAACATATTTATTACATTAATACCACTCACTAACTGTAATTAATTTAATCTATTAGGGTAAAACAACTTTGTGAGCATAAGAAATAATTTTCTATAATACTTTTAATATTAAATTGGTTATTATATTCATTTTTAATTTATTTGTAACCAGCGAATTAGTTTTATAAGCCATATATTTTCATAATTTAGTTAGTATTATTCATAATTTATGGATATTTTTTTATTATATTAAATAATAATGTTTTAATTACATGATTTTTTCTCATTAAGCCTCAATATTGTGTATCGCGCAAGCTGTCGAAGAATGTGGATATTTCATGTAACACGTGCTATAGAGGAAGGTCGTTGTTGTGTATGATGTATTCTAACTCAATGTCACATGAATTTTATTGTAAATCAATGTTTCATGCATTCAAATATATATAATATATTACAAATAGTAGATATATTATAAAGTATATGAATATTATATAACATTACGCGCTTGCAATCACATGTCATACACACTATAGAATACAAGGTTCATCCATTAGTTTTTTGGGGTGTCACATAATAAATATGTTAGTTCCTTCTCAAGGGGTGTCTGTACCAATTTTAATTCTAGGTGCACCCTCCTAGTGATGTACATCGATGATCCATTTGAAGATTAATTCTAATCAAATTCACAGGTATTCCTCAAGGGGCTTCCCAACCAATGGTAATGTTATGTTCTCCATTCTAAGGATTTACCTCCATGATCTATCTCAATTTAAATTTTGATCAACTTATATAGTATGACTCAAGGGGTGACCCATCCAATTATTAACTTAGGTGATCCCTCCCAAGGATGTACCCACCTGATCCATCTTAGGGGTTATTGTTATATAATTATCAGGTTCCCCTTTAGGGGTCTCCTAACCAATGGTAAACATATAAGCTCATGCCTTGTGATATACATCCCTGATCCATCTCATGGGGAATTTTAATCAACTTCTTGATACTACCTCACGGTTCATCCTGGTCAATAGTAGACTTATGTGCTCCCAAATAGGGGCTTACCATCTAGATATTCCTTTACAGAGCATTTTGATCTATCAATAAACCATCATGGTGTGACATTATCCCTCCTAGGGAAACATCTCTTGGGAATCCATCCATGGTGTGTTTTGATGCAAAATAACAAATCCACCTTCCTAAGGAATTTTGATATATCAATAAACCATATTGCTATGAAATCATCATTCTGAGGGACATACCTTCCTGGACCCCCTCTATGGTTTTTTCAATCCTACAACTCCAAATCATCCTCTATGGGCTGTTCTGATACATTAGTAATCCATTTAGCTGGGAAAAATTCTTTCCTCAGGGCACACGTCATAGATCTTCCTCTATAGTGGGTTCTGATATAGACCTCCCAGATCTACCTCTATTGGGTATTCTGATATAACCATTATGTCCCCATAATAAATAAACCCAGTGCATTTCTTCACTGGACGTATAACTCACGACCTTAACCAAACACATTATCCATGAAAATCAATAGATTCCTATCATAAAAATCCATTAAAGGATCAATCCCTAGGTGTTGTTACCTCTTGTTCATCATAGGATGACTTTTATTCCATAACATAAGATACATTATATGAGATTCCATCCCATTATGAAAAATATATGTGACCAATGCTTCTAGATTATAGAAATTCCCATTAATTCCAAATATTACTATTCCCCTGACCAAATGTTATTTCCCTGTATATAAGAAAATACAATGTCTAGAAAAATGTAGTGTAATTAACTGGGTTCCATAAAGAGATGGTACCATGAACAATTTTCACAAACATGAATTAAATATACATGGGAGAACTAGACTAGGAAACAATATCCATGGAAGAATCCATGGAAGGATAAAACAACCCACCATCATCCTGTTTCGATCAATGAGTAGAAATATCTAATGAATGTGATGAAAACTACCTACCATTAAAATGTGGGAATATGGGGTAAATTATATGATCATACCTTGTTGGTATTGGTAAAATATTCATAAATATTAATTAATTGAGAAGTCCTTATATGAATATCCACCAAAAAACATATGAAATTATTTCACCTTAATGCCTTTGATATAACAACGACCATGTCAATGGTTATGTTCACCAATTTCCATAAAGTTATGGGTAATGGTTTCATCATACCATTAGAATTTTTCCTTTCATCCTTCACTTGATAATATAAAATAAAAATCGATGTATGTTCCATGATATAATTCTTCATATTGGGTTACCAATAGTGATATTTGAGATCTTGATACATCATTATGCTCACTGGATAAATGGAGAAGGTTGTTCTATTTGAATCATCTAACAAATCCTTCATTAACTTGGTATTTGATGGTCACATAGACTTGGACCATATATTATAACACCTTCTTAACTAATTTTTCACTTATAGGATTTTTATTTTATTATAGTTACCATATTCTTCAAAATTTTCACGTCATCGCTTTTTGAATCCTTTATCATCTATGGATGGGATGGTTGAAAAATAATTAGAGGAAAAATTAATGACGTTCATTCCTTTATTATTTCCCTGTTCATCATTTTCAATTCTAAAAGAATGAGTAATTCTCAATTATAATTAATGATAAAATCTTAAAATCCATTCTACCTAGGTAATCTACCTATTTATTTCATTATGAGGATAGTATATTATTGAGAAACCTTATTCTGTAATCAGCCCTTTCCATCTTCTTTTTCACATGTTCATCTCATTCATTGTGAATATATAATTGATGAACTTATTATTAGTATATATATAACATTTCTATCAAAAGATTTAATGATTCCATATTTTAAATGAAAATTTCAATGAAGTTAACCCTAGATCAAGTGTTAGGAAGTTATTTTCATGAACATTCAATTACTATTTGGCACATGCTATCACATTTTCATTATTAATTAGTACACAACATAATCTCTTCTTTTATATATCATTGTATACTACAAAATTATCCACACTTGTGGGTAATGTTAGTACATGTGCAATGAAAAGCCTCTTTTTCATCTTCTTCATGCTCTATTAAAATTTATTACATCAAAAAACATGAACATCCTATGAGTTATCTTGGATATATGGTTTGAAAATATAAATTTATTTCTCAGAAACTTGTGAGAATACACATCTGACCAATTGTAACTATGGATTTATATCACTGATTTTGGTCTCATCCATCCATCAATTCTCTCTTTCTTTGATGAGTCCACAAAAATCCCATTAAATACGATAATATTTCCCATGAATTAAAATTATTTCAACCAAAACTCACATTTTCTGTATTTTTTATAAAGCCTTTCATTTCTAATTGTCATTGTAATAGTTCATCCATTCTCCTCATACTCCACCATGATTTTTGTGTATATTAGGATATCATCTATAAAGACTAAAAATTATTTTTAGAGGTAATACCTAATGAATCTATTCCTAAATTCCATTAATATTTATGGAGAATTATTTAGTCCAAATGGATTTACTATGAACTCATTGTTTCTATACCTTGTATAGAATGCAGTCTTGGAGATGCCCTCCTTTTTCACCCTTGATAATTCTCAGATCGAAGATCCACCATAGAGAAGTATTGGGATCCCTTTAGTTTAATAAATAGTTCATAAATATATTGTAGAGGGTAATAATTGTCTAAAATTATGATGTTGATATCATGATTATCAATTCAATGTCTTATTGACCCTTCCTTCTTATTGACTAGGAGGATTGGTGCACCCCATAATGAATCACTTGGGCTTATGAACCCTTTATCTTGATTCTCTTGTAATATTTTCATCACATTCTCAAGTTTGACATTATGAATTCAATATGGATTCCATGATATTGAAAAATCCCAAGGTATAAGATCAATTTAAAATTCATCCTCTTGGCTAGGGGGAAGACCGTTAAATCATTCAAGAAAAACGTCAACTAATTCCTTCAAAATGGGTATGTATTCAATGATGATATTCTCTTTAGACTCAATCACCTGATCTAGATAAAAATTCTCATAGAGAAACAATATTCATAATTTCATTATTGTTCCAAATGAATATTAATCCACTTATTTAATCTTCTACATAATTAGATGATGATTTGTTACTGGGAGAGTTATTTTCTTATCATGTCAATTAGTGGCATCTCTATGTAAGGAATGAAAATCCACACACATAATTACATCAAATTACACTAAAGGGAGTGTCATAAGGTTTTATGGTAAGTTTAGAAGTAAAATTTTGACAGGTCAGGAATTATAAAATTACAATGAAATAACTTAAACATTTTTTATTTTCATCGACATCACTACTTCCAGTCTTTGTTGTTGTGTTTCAATGGATCTACTAAACTTGTGTGAAATGAATTAATGCATATAATGGGATTTAATATATGTTTTTCGTGATCTATTTCATATCATAGACCCTTATAGGAATATTTGTTCCCGTTATAATGGTTTATAATGATATTGTGAATTAAATAATGAATATTCATTGGTTTTGTCAATCCATGAGTGCAAGAAGGCTTCCTGTTGTGATCTAGTTCACATTCCAATATAGCTCAATACAATGTTTTCAGGTGTTACCACTAGGAACAATTATTCCATATCCACATCAACTTGTATTATCCCAACATGGATGTATTTTAATGGAAACCACATACTATATAATTTAACATAAGTTAGTGATTTATTATTATGGTTAGTATGATACATAAGTAAAACACTAGAGTTTTTTTGTCCTAATACCAAAAAATAACAACACATACCTTTAATACCTACTATAACAACCCATGTCTTTATTAAATAATAATTAAATATTTACTACATAATATTACACATAATACAATCAATGGAATAAATATGTATAGTTTATTTGGTAGTTTGGCACATATAATAACATCATGAACATGGGATACACCAACATTGTTAAAAAAATCCTCAACATGATCATAGAAATATACAGTCCCCTAAAACTACATTGGATAACCTGGGGACATATCTAAGAAAAGTATGAGCTATAGGGATTAGTAAGGCAATAAAATTTATATAATAAGAAGAATGTATTATATATGATACAATAGGATTTACAATGGTACATTAAAGCGATGATAATCATAAACACGAACAAAGAGTCAGGATATATCATCATAACATAATTTAATCTATGGTAATGTGGAAAAAATTTTAAACATGACATCATAAACATAGTTAGAGGCTAATCATCACGACAACATAAGTTGGTAGAAATTGTACTATGGTGGATTAGGTTTACTCCCCAATCCCTTGAATGATGTATTGGGAGACTAAAAATTTACCCAATTCATTGGAGCACTATATAATTATGGGCTCACCCACCATTTTCATATCATGTACATGCATAATTATTGCACCTTGATTATTCAACATAGGATCATATATCATCACATTTAATTACATGATAATAAAATATTTAATACATACAGATAAGTCCAAAATTAAATAACTATATGTATTTATTGGTTAATACCCATGAGTGAAATTTTTTTGGTATTCTCAATTAAAAGATTTTTTAAAAAAAATCTTGGGGAATTTCGGTATAATAACTATATTATATAAATATTCATAAAACAATTTAATGATATCTAAATGGGTCAATCATCATTTGTACATAAAATTCATAGTATGTGGGTGTGGATGAACATATCCTAACATTATTAATTTTATTGAAAATGCATAAAATGAATAATATTCTTGAATAAAGAGGATAAGGAAAGGACCCCATAATAAATTTATGCATGGTAATGGATTAGTTAAATGATATAATGAGAGGAGATAAATGATATATAATTATTAAGAAATAATATGGATAGTATATGTATCCAAATAAATTAAGAAAAAATTAACATATATATTTCAAGTGGACTAAATACAAATAAGGTACCCAAATTGAAAATACAGGAGTGAGGTCCCATATTTTTTGTATGGAAAATAGTAGGATAATTTTGGAGGCATAACCGGTGTTCATAAAGGATATTGGGAGGGATTAATGAGAGTTAAAGGGGTCCCTCATTTCATATAAATTTAAAGTAAAGTAAGATGGATTTATAAAAACATACTAAAATAATAAAAAATGGATATTAAGAGGCATAACATAAAATTACTTGTTGAAAAAAAGTCTTATAGATCCCTTACCTTCAGGGGGTGATAACAAATTTATGGGAGGAGCCTCTTTAGATATAGGAGGCACTTTGGGAGGAGTATATAGAGTGTATGGAATATTAAGGAAGTTATCCATGGTTTTAAAGTGAATAGAAAGGGGATCCAGGGTGGGTTTATGATGGAAATGAAATTAGAGTACTTTATTTTTCTAAAACATATGTTTTGGAATCTATATAATTAAGTAATACAAATCAAATACCCCACCATGGTTTTGGGCCATGGTTTCTCTCAAAGAGTACTGGTTTAAAGTATTCCATATGTCCAATGGACTAAGTATTTAAAATATTACCCTTGGTGTTGTGGAAGTTATTTTTTCTCTTAATGAAATTATTTTAAAACATTAAAATACATTATAGGTTTAGGGGGATTCATAAAGGATTTATACCATTTTTAATTTTTAACCAAAAATTGAATGCATCATTTTTTTTGAAAAATTCACCAATGGATAATTTCAATATTATGATTCCCAAAATAATAATTATTTTACAAAAATATTTTTTGAAATATGTGATTTTTTTACATTTAAAACATAAATCACGATTTATTGAAAAATTAATGGTTTTTTGGAAATACAATTTTTTAACACATATGAAAATTATTTTATAAATTTTTAAATTAAATTATAAACTATAGTAAATTCATATTATGAAATAATAATAAAGTATAAAAATATAATTTATTTAAAAATAATTATTTCATTAAAAGAAATATCTTCATTGATATTGCATATTACATAAAATTAAATTTTTTATCAATTGAAAATCATAATAATTTATAAAGCAACAATAATAAGAAGTAAATAAAACCATTATTCTATTGAAAATACATTATAAATATCTATATTACTATGGTATTTAATTTTATACACTTATAACACTAAAAAAATTGTAAGGGTAAGGGAATTAATGATGATGTTTTCATTGGGTCTTCCAATGTACATGGTTTGGGTTGTGATCTCAATGAGATTGAGATTATACCATAAATGGTTTCCCTAATGATATAGTTATTGGATCTTAGAAAGGTCTTTTCATGTGAAAATCCCATAGATTCTATGTCCCTTACATGCTATGATATATGGGCTTCATAAGTTATGATCCTACTGGTTGAGGCTATTTCATCATTTTTCTATTGGAATTGGACGTATCAAACCCCAATATATATACTAATCAACTGATCATTGTTAAAAAACTATATTATCAAATGTTTTTATTGATAAAATTATTAAAAATTAGGTATTATATAAAATTCCATCCAAGATGTGTATATTTTTTCTATAACCATAATATGGAATTCAATTCAACCACCATGGGAATTTCATTTATAAAAGTTCAAGTCATTACAACTTATCTTCTCCTAAATCATTTTTTACAATAGGATTCACTCAACTCTCCCTCCTTCATCATTGAGCTCCTTGGTGAAAATCCCCTATCCATCACTTGAATCCTTCTATTTTGGTTTCAATGGAACTCTCTTGGAAATTCTATCACACATTTACATTCATTTCTCATTTTCATTACCCATATTTAGTTATATCTCTATGTAATGTAATATAATTCATATTTTGTAATTTTTATTGGTTATATATTTTCTTTCAATATAATCTTATCCTCATCATGATACTAATAGAGGAGTCTTCTACTTTTCTAAGGTAGGTTCTCAATTACGTTTCCCTCATATACTATAAGTTTATAACCTATGACAAGGTTCCTCAAACCATACTTTTTATGTGTTTCCTCTAAAATGTGTAAGTACTTTAATTAATCATATAGTCCTTAAACATGGTATTCCCTGAGGCCCTTTGACATGGTTGTTGGTTGAAAACCTTAAACCAAACCGCCCCTTCAGGGTGTGTCTGATTAAATAACCCTAAAACCATACCATTATTATAATAAATACATAACTATGGTGTGTTTGGATTTTCAGATAGAAATGGAATTACTAAAATAAATTATTTGTATTTACTAATGACATGTCTACTTCACTTGGCCCTCTGATAATGTATCATATTATTCTTGGTTATTGTTATGGACCTAGAACGCTATAATGATGTGGCCTACCCTGATTAAGACATAGATTCCCGTCCAAACATTCCATGGGTGAACTCATAGTATGCTACCTGATTTATTAATATGACTAAAAATTGAGACATAACAATTAAATTAAGTCAATATATTATATTATTAGATACCATATAAATATATTAAGTATTAAATTGAAAAATCCAGAAAATTTGACAGTCAATGATGTGATGCTATGATTCCTCTTATTGTTCTAGGACACATACTACCTAGGATGATCTCATTGGAATCATATCAAGTATATATCTGTATTACCTTTAACATTTCTTCATGATATATTAGATGATATTATGGTGGAATTAAATGGAATATAACTTGGGATTACACTCATACCCCCATAGACTAATTTCTCAATTGGCCATTGTGGGTTGCGTCAAACTCATATGGTCATTGGTATCATGGGTCTCTCATGAATCCTTTTTAATTATGACACCTCAAACACTTAGCTATGTTACTTGGTTCACAATATGAATAATGGCCATAATAACATTGAAATCCATCTTAGGTCTAATTATATAGGGATAACCAAATATAACAAAATGAACATGTCCTCGACATGGTTTATATTTTCTTTGAAACAATACATATATTATACTGGCAGACCATATATTTTATATTCACATATTGTACTTTCATTAATCATTATTGGTTTTGGTTTAATAATTTTTACTCACACCCAATTTGGGACATCATTTGGTACCCGTGAAGACCTGATGGACGCAAGTACAGATAATGGGAATGATTGAGTTGGAGAGGGTTGACTTCATTTTTTGATGGAAAATGGAGGAGAATAACGCATAAAGTTCTTGTATTTATAATTGAAATATTTTTTTATATATAGGTACTGTTTTATGTCATCTACCAAGTATTTATGTTTCATATTTTGTTTTGACATCATCATTTTTTAGTGTGATTTATTATATTAGGTTAAACTATTTATCATTGGGATTGTTTACTTATGCGGCCTCATTATTTTCATTATTTTTATATACTATGGTTATTCACTTGAAAAAAGAAAGTATAATCTTCCAACTGTACCATCATACACCCAAGATTCTATCCATATTCCTTTAGAATATAGGTAGATACACATGTTTCCTTATGGATGTCGATTTTGGAAACTAATTAGTGAAACATTCTCGGGTTGTAAATTTTTGTATTAGATCATTATATATATATATATATTTTCATCATCTTATTATTTTGAGATGATATAATTGGAATATGGAATTGTCAAAACATGGTAGTAAGGTATGAATTTCAGAAGTAAATCCATTTTCAAAGAAAAATCCATGTTTCCATGGATGCTAAAATTTTTTCACGTATTTTATTTGTAATGTTTTACTAATTTCACCATTGGGTAACATAGATACATTAAATTGTTGTGTTTTAAGGAGTTTTACTATTATTAGGTATATAAAATAGAATTTGATCATGAATAATTATAGGTACAGATGTATTTATATTCCATTCCATAAATATAAATCCCATTTTCAATTTTTATATAGATTATATAATGTGTATTGATTCATATGTTAGTTACATATTATGGTCCATGTAGGAAAATAAGAATAAAATTGGTTAATTAATATGTTTGCATCAACCTAAAATTATTTCCCCCACAAGTCATGTTAATATATTTATAACAAACTAAATGTTTTTACAAAGTTTATGTTATGAAAACTTGGTTACATAATATGAAACTTTTAGATTATTCCCGTTAAATAGAATATTGAGAGTCTATTTTATATGTATACAATAACCTATAGGTTGATTTCTATAAACTATGTGGGAAATATCAAATATGATAGTTGAATTCTAACATCAGTACCCACCAAATATCTCGGGGAATGTCTGTACTCATTGTAAGAACCTGATTTATCACTCAGGTATGGATCCATTAATTTTTGGTCTAAATATTTACATTGGACCAAATTTGAATTTGTAATGAGTTAGTAAATGTTCAGAGGTTTTCTAGGGCTTGTTCAGAGCCCAAAACACTCTTTTTGGGGAAAACTGGCTTGGCGCATAGTTTAGAGTAAACTATGCGAAATTAACCATGGATTGCCTAACCGTGCAGATGATGTTTTTTCGAATAGATCCACCTCACACAATTGACTCATGGTTGTGCAGCCTAACTGTGTGAATTCCCCCTTTTCCCAGGTACCCATGCATGGATTTCACATGGTTTGATCAAACCATGCAGCTAAAATTGTTCAGGTCGAGCCGCCTCACACGCTTTGCGCACAGTTTGACAAAAAGTGCGGACAAACCGTGCACATGCTAAATTTCTGGGTAAATTTATAGTTTCACCCTCAATGATCTATTAATCCAACCATTCGTCCCAAATCCAAGAACTAGTAGTATTTTATTCTATTTTTACCTATTTAGAGCTTTTTGAAGGCCAGAGTTTTGGATCAAGAGATCTCCTTCATCTAGGATCATATCATGCTTCTGTTCATCACATTGGATGCACAATGATAAGTACTCTAGTACTCTTTAGATATTATTCTTATCTTTTTATCTCAACCTAGATATAATCATATGAGTGTTTTTCACCTTTTCATAGATCTACTCTGATCTGAGGAAAATCAAGATCCGATACAGGAAGAGGAGATTCGTACAACCCTAAGGTGGGTGGTCTATAACTTATCCGTAAAGATCGTTAATTTTAGAATATTCATGTGGGGCCCTCCAATTTCATCTGGATCCATTTTTAAAATTCACATGTCATGATTATACTTGTTAGAATCATTTGTTTATGCTCTTTCCAATAGTGTTATTATTTTTTAGCAGTTACACCAACAACTTGAAGTTCCCAGATTAGTGTGAATCGCTGAGAGGGGGAGGGGTGAACAAGTGATCCCTTTAAACTTTTTACAAATACAATTAAACATCTATGGATGGTTAAAAACATGATCCAATCTTCTTGTGTCTCTTATCCTTACCTATAATGATGCAGTAAATGTAAAGGTAATGAACACAAGGATTTACAAGGTTGGGTTTGAAGACCTACTGCTTGTTGTGTTGGTAATTCTCCCCAACATAGATTCTCCACTATAATCTTATTATCAATTACAATGGCCGATACAATGTCCCACTATATCTCTCCTGAGTCCGACATGAGGTTATTTACACTACTTCTCGCAGTGTTACCAGAGTCCCACTGGCTAGCTTCAGAGTCCCACTAAAGACTTCTTCCTCCTGAATTTCACAAGAGATGCGGATGGATCTTATGATCTTCCCTCAAGAGCATTCTAAATCACACATGCTAATGAATATCTTCAAGAATATTCAACAACCTTGGATAAGGTCTATTATCCTTGCTCAATAACTCTAATTAATTTTTTGATCAGTCCTCAGTTTCAAAAATGCTCAAGAAATTCTTTCTTCTTCTGACGAAGACCCAGCCTCACTTTCGTGTGTTCAGATGGTGCACACAACCTCTTCAAGAATTCAAGAATAAATATAAACAATATCATCTCTCTCTTCCTTCTTGTATTCTCAAACTCTATCTACTCAGATATAGAATCTTATTTAAATTCTGTCGGGCTTTATTCTCAGTTCTCATTCTCTTCATGCATCAATTGCATGGCATCCAAACGTCTTGTTTTCGATATCTCAATAACTCGTTACATGAGAATGTGATTATCCATGATTGGATGCATGCATATTATTTATCATGTAAAACCAAACACACAAAATTCACTTAAATAAATATTTTAGGTTCAATGTGTGTGGGTTATGCTTTTTCACATGTTCTGTGAATTCAATTCCTTCTCTCTTATGTGTGCATGGACATTTATTAATGCATGCTCTCTTCCCTTTCTTCTTGAACACACAATATCCTCTTATTTTCCTCATTTAATATCACACACACTTTCTTTCCTTTGTTTCTTTTCACACACACACACACTTATTATTTTATTTAGGCTCAATATAGGTGTGTGTATTCAAACCCGATTGGGTGTAGCCTTTTGTATGTGTTATTATTATTTATTCTTCCTTCTTCATAACTTGTACACAAAACATGTATTTTATGTTCTTTTCATGCACATGAACTCATCCATGTATGCACTCTCCTATTTAGTTTTTCCTTTAACACAAAACCCAAAAGGGTAAATGGGTGGTGTGTGTGTGAGTTTTACTAATCAAGAGGGCAGTGTATGTGTCATGTATAAAACACCTAAATGCTTGGTTTCTTCTTCTTATCCAAGGGAAGTGTATGTGTACTTTTTCCCTTTATAAACTCTCCGTATTCACTTCATGAAACCAAGAGGGATCATGGGTTATTATTCACATAAGGAGTGAGCACGTATATCATTCATAGAACCAGAGAGGATTATGGTTCTATCATCACAAGGCACTATAAGGGTCAATAACATCAGTTGTTTACCCACAGGAATACCTCTATGAAGACACATGAGGGTTCAAAATAACCTATTGTGTTCTTATGGGTAACTTTTCACAGAGTGTGTAGATATTATCTTTTACGAACCATGATGGTTTTCAGTTCTTCTTCATGCAAGGGATGTGCAGAACTTCTTCGTGTAGCAAGACTTCACAGAACTCTCTTCTTCACATAGCAAGGATGTGCATAACCCAAGTTGCGTGGTGCTTTTTTTTCAGAAAATGAGAGACTCTATCAATATTTTCAGCAATACCTCTTAGCTTGGTGATCCTCTATTTATTGGAAAGGTTTGGATCACTTGTGCGTTTAAATCCTTAAAAATATTTCATGGGGTTCATAGCATTGGATGTACGTGATCTATAGATTTGAAATATTAAAATGTGGGATAAAAGATATGTCGAGTCTCTCAGTTTATTTTTGTTCAACATGGATCCATATTCTTTCGGTGAAATCCTCACATGAAAAGGTTTTCGAACGCATGAAAATCTTCTCCCAAACGCATCAGCCATCCTGACATGGTTTCCTAACTTTTTTTGCATCGACCACATTTGAGTTACTCTATTTCAATGAATGCATGCAAATTTTAATGAATTCATGAAATCATGATTTCCAGACAATGTTCGTGCATGAGGTTTGATCATCAATGGTGGATGAAGTCAATATCTTGGAGGATTCATGGCCTTAGCGGCAAGCTATGGCGACAGGATGGATGAAGGTTGAAGGAGACCTCAGTAGAGGATATCAGACGATCGTGGATCTATCAGGTAAGAAGAGAGATCAAGTGAGTGGTGGTGATTATAAGTTTTGATCTGGATAGGTATTTGTGTCCAAGATCTCACTCAAGATTAGATGGACAACCAAGATTGCATCCCATTTTTTAAATACCTTCCCACATCGAAATGTGTTGCACATTGTGGTTTCTTTAAATAAAAATCCATGGAAAAATTGGCTAAGAATTATCCTCCCTCCACTCCCGGTGCCACCCCACACTGGTGTTCTGTAGTCGTTCTTCTACGCTCACTCTTGCCTCCCCGGGCACGCTCCTAACACCCACTATGCACTCTTTCCATATGGGTTGATCACCGTGCGTGCTCTGCGGGCCTATACATGGCCCGTGCTCCTGCCTCATGCGGGGCTAGCCTTGAGGGCTTCCCTCATGCACAGTGAACCTTGGGTCTTGCATTTTCTTGAGGGTGAGGACCTCGGATGACCTCCTTGGTTGGCCTATTATTTTTGTAATTCCATATAAAAAAGTCTTCTAAGTAGAAAATACATTACTAATTCAAGCATAGCCTCTACTCTTTAAATACAACATCCTTTATTTATCTTTTTGTCTTCTTCATTTCCTTATCTTTAACTTCTCTTGCATTAAAATAAAATGCATAGAAACATTGCAACAAACAACGTGTTCTCCTTAACACATTTATGCATCTTTTAAGATCAACATAAACAATAATCTGTTTTGTTCACCAACTTCATCCAATTAGAAGCTACTAGATTGATATTATAAATTCATCATTCAATTATGTATTACTTGTACTTATTCAAATGGGGTAACAATGTATCACCCTGATATATGTCTTGGAACGTAGGATCAGTTCAAAAATTGTCTGATTTGTATCCTCTTGAAGAATTGATCAAGTGTATCATTCAATGATTTGAATCAACAACAATTCTCCAAGGATTCACCATCTTCTTCATCAATATCTTTAATTCACATATTGACTTCTTATTGACAAAAAATGAAACTATTATGCACTTTAATACCCCCCTTTGTAATTTTTTTTTCAATATCACCTAAGCACACTTTGTATCGATCAATATGAGTGAATATCTTTTTTACCGCTTATTGGAAACCAAATGAAAAGGTTTGATGGGTACTTTTCAAAAACATATCCTCCTCCATTTAAGGAATATATTTATGAGAGAGGGATGATGTCACATGGTTCACTTAGAAAAGAGCCTTTAGTAAATCAACTCTAAGTCTACTTGGACTCACCCGGTGTAGAAAACAAGAGAGATATGACCACATTATTCAATGATGTCCATAAACAACCATACATGTGAGATCATGCTCAGAATGTATCAACTCTTATCCCAGGGGTTGGAAATAGTCATATTTATAAATGAAATGCTATATCATACACATAATTCACCAAACATATTATAAAGTTTAAGTTTTAAGATAAATGTCCCCCTTTAATCCCATCTTTTCATCAATCAGGCACTCCCCCTTAATTGATATGATAAATTCAATTATGAACAAAGGATTAAGGTGTGATTGGAATACCTCTATTTCAGCTTCTTGAGATGATATGAATTTCAAAATTTGTTATGACATAATCCTTAATATCACCAACTTCATATTTTCTCTCCCTAAAGTGGTAAAATCCCATTGATTCATCATGGTAGAAAATATCATCACATATTCTTCAAGATATTCATGTTGATTATCTTCCTATGTGGAACAATTCAAGTTATTATCAAATCATGAATAATGATTCCACTTTTCTCATTAAACTATCATATTAGGAATAACCTTCATATTTAATTACCTGCATTGTATGTACACGTATACAACAAAAATATAAGGGAATAATATGGAACACTTGTGAGCTTATTAATAGAAGCACTAGGGTTGAGAAATTTTTCTTAACCCAAGAAATCCATTCCTTGAAGCTCTAAAGTTCCTGGTACACTTTATGTTGGTGCTTCCTCTCTATTTAAAATTTTTATATTTATTTTTCATCATGGACACTTTACTTCCATTTACCTTCAACTGGTGTGGATTATTTGTCTTCAATTTTTCCAGTAGTGAAGTATCTTCTACTGGTGCATGTTCTTCAATTATTAGAATCTCTATTTGGCCTGGTAAAATATTTATACATTTTTTTGCATGATGTCTAGCCTTCTTGACCCTTTCACATAGTATTTGTGAGACACTTGGGTTTTCATGTGCTGACAACCTCTCATTAAGTTCAAATTTTCCTTCATGTGGAATGTCCGGTTTCCCTTTTTTCCTTTACTTTAGCTAGTACTTCATCTTCTTCTCTTTACAGTTCTTTAGAACATTGCAATTGATTAGGCCAAAAAACTAAACACACCCTCATGAAATTTTATTATTTGGAGATTACACATTGATTTTTTATTGTCTTCTAGTTACCTTTATTAGGTAACTTATTAACATTGTCTTTAGGAATATCTTCAGTCAATCCCATCTTCTTATGGATTGATTCTCCTTTTATTTTCAACATTCTTCCATTCATTTTCATGGATTGTTTTTAGTGATCCATGGTAAGACCTTTCATTATACAGTAGATGTATTTTTTTATTGGTGGTGCTTTTGGATCTACCACCCATAAAATTCTTGGATATAGAATCAAAGGACTTATTAGTCTTCATTATTGAACTCTTCATGGGAGTATTTACTTTTGAAACATTCTTCAGCTTACTTCCCAATGATGCTTCCTCCTTGTTATCCAGCTTTTGTGATCTTGTTTTCATATTATATTTGGATATATGTTGATATGGACATGTACCAACCTTGTGACCACTTCTATTTCATACATCAAAAATATAATCAAGCATTCAAAATCTATTTGTAGTGTACAGATGCTTCTGGATCTATGGATGTTTCTTCTTCTTCTCTACCTTTTATCCCGTTGAGATGGGATTACTTTGTGATTTTTCATTTTGAAGATTGTACCAGCAATCTAATGTATAATGCCCAAACCAATTGCAGCACCAACATTGACCAAAAAATCTTGACATCTTGATATCTTCTGGATAAGGTTGTTGGTCTATATTCTTGAATTGTTGTGATCTATCTAGGGAACCATCTTCCACATTCTTCTTCCGATCCACCCTAGCAATGGTGGTAGGTTTATAATTACCTATCTTCATCCATATTTTTTTTGAATATTTATTCTAACCTGTACATCTTGTGAAGACACATTTAGAAACATGAGTACAAGATGGTATGGATGATACCTTTTTCTTAGCGGATGTTCAAATTGGGTTATAGGATGATATAAAATTCCTTTTAGAATCATTCTTCTTAATGAAAAAATTAATGGAAACTTCTCTTCTTCTAGTTGATTGGGAAGTTTCAGCTTTGGGTGATTACTGATTCTTCAATCTCACCTACAACTCTAAACACTTCTTGTTGAGGGAGTTCTTTTCATCCTCTACTGATATCAGATTAATTTCCCAATTCTCTATCAACTTTATCATTTTTTTTCATGCATCCTTTTTAATTCTTTCAATGAAATGTCATGCTCCTTTACCCTGTTTTCATTTTCATCCAGTTGAGTAGCTTTTACAACCATAGAGACATTGTAAAAATTTTCAAATGCATGGAATGCTTAAAAAATACAATCTCAAAAAATTATTTCTCACAAATGCTTCCTTTCATTTTTTCAGCAACTTGAGCATGTCTTTCATTGCAAAGAGAAATTGTTTCTTCCTTTTCCTTCAATACTTTTGTGATAGTGTTGGATATGCCTACCTTTTTATCCAATTCCTCTTCCATGTCATCAAATTATTCTTCCACATGTAATTTTTCATCTTGAAGAGAACTAATACTTATAGAAATATGTCTTGAAACTTCTCTTGGGATTTTATTCATATGATCTTTGAGTGTAGAATAAAGATCACTAATCGATCTAGCATCATCACAGTGTGAACATGCTTCATCAAAAGAGTTATCACATGATGTACCTTTTATATTACCTTCATTTGAAGGTGTCTACCCATTAATAGTATGACTATTCTTCATATTCATTTCTTGTTTCTTCTTCGTATTCTTTTGATTATTGGTAGAAATCTCCATTTCAGGTTTATCACTCATTTCCTGAAATATTCACTTCATAAAGACTCCCTTGGATCTTTTAGAGGGAACCTTCCTTCTAATACCAATTGATGTGCCCAGATTATTATGAATCACTAAGAGGGGGAGGAGTAATCTGTGATCCCTTTGAGATTTTTACAAATTTATTATTTTCAATTAATCCTCTATGGATGGTTAAATCCTTGATCCACTCTTCTTGTGTCTCTCAACCTTTCCTCAAATGATCCTATAAATGTAAAGGAACTGGAGACAAGGATTTACAAGGTAAATTTCAAAGACCTACTCCTTTCTATGTTGGTTATTCAAACCAACACATATTCTCCACTATTGTATTATTATCAATTAAAATGGTTGATATACAGTCCCAATGTATCACTCCTGAGTCCCACAGGAGGTTATTTACACTACATCCCATAGTGTTACCATATTCCCACAGGCCTGCTTCAGAGTCCCACTGAAGAATTCTTCCTCCAAGATTTCACAAGTGATGCTTCATTATTTATTGTGGATAGATCTTCTGATCTTCCCTCATGATATTGATGAATGGAACTTTCTCATGAATCTCTTCAAGAATCTTCAACATCATTTGATATGGTCTGTTGGACTTGCTCCAAAACTCTGATCACTTTTTTGATCAGCCCTCAATTCCAATAAATCTCAGGCAATTCATCCTTCTTTTAATGAATACTTGGCATCATTTTCATATGTTTAGATGGTGCAAACAACGTATTCAATAAATAAAGAACAACTATGAAAAATATCATCTCTATATTATTTCTTGGATTCTCAAACACTGTCAACTCATTTATAAAATATTCTTTAAATTCTGTTTGGCTACAGTCCCAGTTCTCATTCTCTTCATGCATGAATTTCATGGAATCCAAAATTATTATTTTTGATATCTCAATATCTTTTTACACATGAATGTGATTATTCATGATTTCATACATGCATATTATTTTTCTTGTAAACCCAAACACACAAAATGAACTTAAATAAATATTTTAGGTTTAATCTGTGTGGGTCATTCTTTTGAACATGTTCTGCCAATTCAATTAATTTTCCCTTATGTGTGAATGGACATGAATGAATGCATTATCTCTTACATTTCTTCTGAAACACATAATATCCACTTCTTTTCCTCACTTAATATCACACATACTTTCTTTCCTATGGTTATTTGCACAAAAAAACTTATTATTTGATTGAGGTTCAATATAGGCATGTGTATTCAACCCTGAATGGATGCAGTCTCTAGTGTGTGTTATTCTTCTTTCTCATTACTTCTTCTTCTCATGTTCACACAACTTGTATTTTTTGTTCTTTTCCTGCACATGAACTCAACCATGTATGCACTCTCCTTTTTCTTTTTTCCTTTAACACACAAATCGAATGGGTATATGGGTGGTGTGTGTGAGTTTTAATTCTCAAGAGGGTAGTGTATGTGTCATGTATGCAACACCCAAATGCTTGGGTTCCTCTTATTATCCAATGGAAGTGTATGTCCACAAAATCCCTTTATAAACTCTCCTTATTCACTTTATTAAACCAAGAGGGATCATGTATTTTTCTTCATGCAAGGAGTGCTCGTGTATATCCTACACAGAACCCGATAGGTTTATGGGTTTGTCGTCAAAAGGCACTACAAGGGTGCGTAACACTGATTGTTTACTCATAGGAATACCTCCATGAAGACACAAAAGGGTTCTAAAGAACCTATCATGTGATTGTGTGTAACTTCACACAGAGTGTGATTATCTCCTCTTTCGTGAACCAAGATGGTTCACGGTTCTCCTTCAAGAAAGGGATGCACAAAACTTCTTTGCATAGCAAGGATGCATGGAACTATATTCTTTTCATAACAAGGATGGATGTGACCCAAGTTGCGTGGTGCTCTATTTTTTAGAAAATGAAAAATCTCTCAATATTTTCAACAACACTTCTAGGATTGGTGATCCTTTATTTATAGGCGAGGTTTGGATCAATTGCGCATTAAAATAATCCAAAATATTCCGTGGGGTTCATAGCTTTGAATGTCCATGATCTATGGATTTGAAATATTCAAACATAGGATAAGAGATATCCTGAGTATCTTAGATTAATTTTGTACAATTCAGATCCTTATTTTTCAGTGATATCCTCACATTCATGGGTTTTCAAAATCATGAAAATCTTCTCCAGAATGTTTCAAGATTTCTTACGTGGCCTTGTAACTTTTTCTTCATTGGACACGTTTGAGTTCATTTATTTCGATGAATTCATGAAACGTTTAATGCATGCATGATATCATGATGTCCAGACGATGCTCATGTATGAGTTTTGAGCATCAATGGTGGCCGGAGTCATTATCTTGGAGGTTTTGTGGGCGTTGTAGTGATATTTGGAATAGGGATGGCTGAGGGTTAAAGAAGACATCATTGGAGGAGATTAGAAGACCGTGGATCAATCACGTGAGAAGTGGGATTAGATGAGTGGTGGTGATTAGAAGCTCAGATCTGAATAGAGATGTGAAGCCAAGATCTCAAATGAGATTAGATGGATGGTCAAGATTGCGTCCAAATTTTTTAAATTTCATCCCACATTGAAAAATGTCGTGGTTTGAGGCTTCTTTAAATAACAATATGCACAAAACATGGCTCATAATTCTCCCCCCTCTCCCAGTTCCACTCCGAAATGGTGTTCTATGCACTCTCTTTTGCGCCCACTCTTTCCTCCTTAGGCGTGCTTCTTGTGCCCACCATACACTCTTGCCGCATGGTTTGATCACCCTACGTGCTTCTGTGGGCCTATAAATAGTAGAAACTCCTTCCTCATGCGGGGCCGGACTTGGGGGATTCCCTTTGGTGAGGTGACCCTCAGGTATTGCATGTTGTTGAGGATGAGGACCTCAGTTGGGCTCCTTGGATGGCCTATTATTTATGTAAGTCTGCATATAAAAAAGTCTTATAAGTATAAAATACATTTCTAATTCAATCATAGTCTCCTATCTTAAAATTCAACATCCTTTCTCTCTATTTTCCTATTCTTCATTTACTTCTCTTTAACTCATGCATTAAAATATAATGCATGGAAACATTGTAGCAAACAATGTGTTTTCTTGATCACATTTCTTGTTTTTTAAAGATCAACATCAATTTTCATCTCATTTGTTCACCAAATTCATCTAATTAGATGATATTGGATGGATCTTCAAAATTCATCATGAAATCAAGTAATGGAAGGCCTTCTTTAAATGGTGTAACAATGTATCACCTTGATACATGTCTTGGAACTTAGGATCATTTCAACAACCATCTGATGTGTATCCTCTTGGAGAATTGATCAAGTGTAGAATTCAATGCTTTAAATCAACAATAATTCTCCAAGGATTCACCTATTTATTAATCAATACCTTTCATTCGCATATTGACTTCTCATTGACAACAAATGTAAATATTATGAACTTCACAACTCAATCCATCTCAGGTCGAGGGATTTTCCATATTTGTGTTTTTAGTATTTTTGCAGGTTTAAACCGCCGTTTGGGTGTGCCTTTTCTTAACCATCATAATGGTGAGACATTCTATAATAAATGAATTATTACTAATGAGAATTGAATAATGTATTGTAGCATGTACGATCAAAACTTGACCCATCTATGATATATTATTTAAAAATGATTATTAAATGCGAAATGTGAAATGGAAAGAATACTAAGAATATAAATTGGCCTTATTAAATGAGATTAAATAAAGGTTACATGTCTGTAGAACCCCTTTACATATTTATGGAAGGTAGAGTAGTGAACCTCTATAATATAATATTCCTTAATGTTTAAATAAGACTTCATTAAATGGTTGTAATGCTACTTGGACTATCCACACTAATGAAATACATTGATTGAAACTAATGAATGATTACATTATTAAAATGTCAAATAGGAATGTACTGACTCGTGCTCTCCTTTGATTCTGAGGGGAGAATACCTTGGGTCTCAGGAACCACATTTATATTCAAGGATTCAGTTTTCATAGGTTGATACCCACCTAAACTATGGTTCTTGTCTATTCCTTGGATTCCAGGTATAATACTATAGGGTTATTTACAATATTACATGATACATTGGATACACTCCATGGATCCAGTATTGGCTAGTAGGTGCTATGGTGAAATCCCTTTGGGTCCAGTCTTTTCTTAGCCCCGTTTTATGTAGGTCGATTACCTTGGACTCGGTAGGTGACTTATTGTGGAATTCCTTGGATTACTCCCCTTGGATTACTGTCTTACCCCTATCTAGACTAAGAAACTACTATGTTAGTGTTCCATGAGATCTATGTTACCTTAGTTGTTACCCTGGAACTCCCTCACCGGATATCTTTGTCAGGTTGCCTTGTTATGTATTGGGACCTTCACTACTTATAATATCATGAGGTGATGTGAGTGATGGATATGCCTCACGTGACCTATTAACATTAATTGGTAATTAATTAATTAATGAACTGGTTACATGTTTAGACACTAGCTGAGGGATGAAAAAGGGAATTAGTTATTTAGTTATATTGTACTAATTTCCTTACTTTATATGTATGCATTCATGCACACTACTATATTCAATTACACGTGCCAAAGGATATAGACACCATTGGTGGTGGCCCACTAATAATTATCTCACACCCTCTCTGAGAACGTTTTGGTACCTGAAGTAGATTATATGGTTTTAGGTGTCGAAAAAGTGAAGAATATGGCTTCAAAAAATTGATTGCTTGTTGTTAGGATGGATCTTGATAGCAGATGACCGAGTTGGATCTCAGGATTCTTAGAGTGTCCTTTGTTTTCTTTTACTTTTTGGAACATCTTATGCCTACATTCTTGTATCCATGTTTTCCAATTTTCTAGTGACATGACATTACCTAATCATGGTTTCAGTTGATATAGTTATTATTGTTCTTTTTTATCTATTGCATCTGTTTTCTTCCAACATTTAAATTATATTTATTTTACAGTTTACTAATCATTTATATTCTTTCCTCTATGTTATAGATTACTAATGAGGGAATAGTATCCCCATGGACACACCCTAGTCCCTTACTGCTAGTCGGAAGCCTCTAGCATTTTGGGAGATGTGCTTAAGGCCATGTGTCCCACCAGCTTGGGGAACCCGTTAAGTGGCATCCGTGTCTGGGACATCACAATGTGGTATCAGAGGTGGTTTATTTTAATTATTTACTATTTGGAGACAATATATTGGAGAACATAAATGCATGGGACTTGGTCATAAGACTTTCCTGGGCATCACAAACCCGTGTTCGGGGTAAAAATAAATTTACCTAAATTATAATTGTTCTTCTACATTTTCCTATTACAGTTGATATTATTTAACCATTGGGTGATGCACATGTTGTGTGGTTTTGATGATTATTACTCTATTTTAGAATATATTTCATCCTTAGCCCAATGATTCAAGGGAAAGGATAATTGTTACATGCATCATTATATGAACCTATAGTTCCCATGTCATGCATATTTCCATGACATATAGGTTCATTTCACTGATTTTCATTGCTTGATATGGTTGTGATTGTTGAGTGATGTTGTGATAGTTTACTTGTACTTGTATTACATTGGATTTGATTGAGTGATTTAATGTATCAATTAATGAGGTGTATGGGCCCTTAGGGGTCTGGATGATTCGTTTTTCAAGTCGAACCATTGTGCTATGAGTCAGTGGGTGTCATTTTTGGTGATAGGTGTGTGGGAACTGTTTCATCAGAAATGGATATCCATTATAATGTGAATCCTAAAATCTAAAATGAATTGGTTTCACATTATTATCCCAATTTTTCATGTCTATGAAAGTTAAAGGATTGAACCTGGGAATTAACAACATAATGACATGAAACTTATACTTGAGAACACACTAATACATGGCTATCTAAGTGGGTAGTTTGGGGTAGTATTCCTTGGGTAGTGAGTTTAATTATATTCAGTTTCTTCTAGTGATGATATATTATGATCCTAATATTGTTCTAAGGTGTGTGATTGGAATTTTTAGACCAATGCCACCTTGACGTCCTCATGTCATTCTTCAGGAGGGTGGTGACGACCATGCTCCAAACATGGTGGGCTCTAATCCACCAGTCTTACCTCCATGAGTTCTACATGGGCACCGGATGTGATACCTAATTCGGGCACTGATGCCCAAGTCCATGAAAGGTGCTCGATGGGTTTTGACATACGATGGATGATCTGATCCATGAGTTCCAGCAGTAGCATCCTCCTACTTTTTTAGGGAATGGCGGTTCTCAGGTTGCTGAGTCCTGGCTGGAGGCCATGCTGTCTATATTTTGAGAATATTGAAACACCTACAGTGTAGAGATTCAATATTTCTACCTAGATGCTTCGGGATTCATCCAAGAAAAGGTGGGATGTGGTTACACAAGATATTCACCATCAGGGCATGTTATGGGTTGATTTTCAGACTGCCTTCTATGATCTATTCCTTCCTCAGGCATTGAGAGATGACAGAGACAGAGAGTTCATGCATCTAGAGTATGGTTCAATGTCAATTATGGAATATTCAGAATTTTTCACTGATTTTCAGTGCTTTTCACAACTTTTAGCTGGTGATGAACTTTTGCATGCTAGATTGTTTGAGGATGGGATCCAGTATGTTATCTAAACTTAGGTGAATTTGTTTCACCTTCCCACATTTTTCAATATAGTTGATTAGGCCCTTATCACTGAACATAGCCTAAGGGACGGAACAAGTACTGGGTATAAAGGATCTGTGTTGTGTTAGGACAATAGTTCTTTGAAAGGAATTAAACTTTCCATTGAGGTTTCTCATCAGGGCAGTGGAAGCTAGAGTATCCAGTTTGATAGCTCTTTAGTTTTTCATCAGCATGGAAGATCAGGGCACAAGAATCCCCAATGCGTTAGAGAACCCATGGAGTGTTAAGCTTGTGGTCATATGGGTCAACTTCTATGTTTATACATGACATTTCTACCAGATTCATGTGGAAAAGGATCAACATATGCTCCATCTATAGGTGAATGTTCTCTTATGCTACATCAGGCGGGGTGTTGGAATAGAACTGGTAGGTTGGACTGAGGTGGAGGTCGTGGCCATGGTAGTCTGATTCCAGATCATTAGAAGTGCCAACAGAGCATTCATGATCATGGTAGTTCATCTATTTTTTAGGGATGTGGATCATTTCAGTTTCATGCTTTACAAACGATACCCAAGGATTAGGCTATCGTACTATCTATAGTACGAGTTACTATTCTAGTAGCCTATACTATTGTCTCTGCTTTTTTTGATATAGGTCCTTCAAACTCTTTTATTTTTTTATCTTTCATGGAATGTCTCAGACTAGAGATACAATATCACTATAGTGTAATTACCCTTGACTCACCGTTGGGAATAAAAACAGAGGGCATACACTAGTGAAAGGACTATCCCCTAGGGGATGACATTTACCCTTTCTTGTGGAATATCTTTTTTTCAAGATGAAGAGCTTAGATACCATTATCAGGATGGACTGGTGAGTCCATAATCACACCTTTGCGGGATTCTATCGTCGCAAGGTTTCTTTTACATCACAAGAAGGAAAAAATTATATTTTCAAAGGTGAGTGGTATGTCACGGTTGGGAGAGATGGACTTAATAATCATGGGTAGGTGAAGGGACATCCCATATTGCAAATATTTTCAAGGAGGATAAGGGTTTTCTTCGAACGTATTTCCCTCCAGTTGTTTATCCTTTCAAGGAAGTCATTAATAATGAATTTTTTATCTTACCTCGTAATAGAGTGGTGTAATTTATAATAGATATTGTTCCATGTGTAACTTCAGTGTCCATTCCTCCATATAGGATGACACCTATTGAGCTTCGGAAGCTCAAGTGGATGATAGAGGACCTATAGGCCAAAGGCTTTATATGACATAATACTTCCTCTTGGGGTTCTCCCATGAATTTATCCAAGAAGTCAGATTGAAACTTATGTATATTCATGGATTATAGAAGGTTTAACCGTATTACAGTCAAGAATTGGTATCTAATTCCTCAAATATATGATCTCTTTGACCAGCTCGAGGGAGAAAAGGTTTTCTCTAAGATCGACCATAGATTGGGTTATCATTAGGTGCAAGTCAAACCATCATTCATACCTCATATCGCTTTCTGTAATAGTTATGGACTATATGAGTATCTTGTTATGCGATTCAGTCCTAAAAATGAGCTTTCCATTTTCATGGATTTGATGAATAGGGTTTTGCACCCCTATTTGGACTCTTTTGTCATGGTCATTGTGGACGACATAGTGGTGTATTATCGCACTCGTAATGACCATGAAAAAAATATTGAGATCATTCTATGTACCCAAAGGGATCATCATCGTTATTCCATGCTTTCTAAGTGAGATGTCTGGATCAACAAGGTCTACTTATTGGGTCATATTATCTCAAAATCAGGAGTATTTGTTGACCCTGAAAAGGTTAGTACTAGAGTTTCTTGGGAGCAGGCCAAGAATGTGTTTGACATCTAGAGTTTCCTAGGGATCACTGGATATTACATGAATTTTATAAAATACTTCTCCCATCTTGCTTCGCCACTTACTATACTTATAAAGAAGTGTGTTATGTTCCTGTGGTCAGAATCATGCGAGAAAGCCTTTCAGGAACTGAAAGGGAGCCTTATCTCGATGCCAATTCTGATTCTTCCAGAACCCAATAAAGGTTATATCATCTTCTATGATGCATCAGGAATTGGACTACGATCAGTGTTAATGATGGAAGATGAGGACATTGTGTACAGATCTCAGTAGTTGTGGACTCACGTGAGAAATTACCCGACACATGAACTCAAGATAGAAGAAGTTGTCCATGCCTTACATTTTTGGAGGCATTATATATTGGGTGAGTTATTTGTGATGTATACATATCATAAAATCATCAATTATATCTTTTATCAGCAAGAATTGAAACTCAAAAAGCAGATATGAGTAAAAGATCTACAATCCTTTGATTTTGAGCTTACCTATATGTCTGGAAAGGGAAATGTGGTTGCTGATGCACTGAGTTGGAAAACTCAAAAGTTGGCTGTACATGAAGCTAGTGATGAATTAAAGTTAATGACCCTCTTTTATGAACTTCATCTACAGTTTCATGACAATCATAAGATGTCTTACATCTCGGCATTAACAGTTACCTCTTCTCATATTGATAAGGTGAAGAGTAAGAAGTTTTCAAATCTTGAAGGGTTGGTTATGTATGAAAATATATAAGGAAATAACCCACCTCTAAATTGGTATGTGGATAGAGATGATGTCTTGCGTGTATATGGACATATCTAGGTTCCTACATATATTAATGAGGAGTTGATGAAAGAGTCCCATGCTTCTCAGTGGACAATTCATCCTAGAATATCGAAGATGTATCAGGATATGTGATGCCAGTATTAGTGGAATGGAATGACACAAAATATTGTAGGCTTCATCACTAGGTTTTCCACCTATTATTTGGTGAAGGCAGAGCACCAGATACCTATAGGCTTGTTACAACCACTCCCGGTCGTAGAATGGAAATGGGAAGATGTTTCTATAGACTTCATAGTTAGCATACATAGTTCACCGAAGGGTAGCGATGCTATCTGGGTAGTCATTGATCGACTAAAGAAATCATCCCATTTCATTCCTATATGGGAGATGTTATCATTTGATGAGTTGGGAAGAATTTATTTCTGTGAAATCATATGACTAAAAGGGGTTCTACGTTCTATCATTTTATATAGGGATGATCATTTCAATTCATGGTTATGGAAAGGCTTACAGAAATCAATGGGGAATCAAGTGCTTCTAAGAATATCTTTTCACCCTCAAACTGATGGAAAATTAGAACAGAAAATATAGGTTCTGTAGGATATGTTCTGAGCATGTGTCCTTGATTTTAACGGTTCATGGGAGCATCATATCCCTCTTATCATGTTCACTTATAATAATAGTTTTTAGGAGGAGATTCAGATGGATATTTTTGATGAATTATATAGTAGTCCATTCCATTCACCCTTATTCTAGCTAGATGTATGTGAGGCAGCCCTACTAGATCCTTATCTCATTCAGGAGACTTTAGAATAGGTTCAACTGATCAAGAAGCGTATGACTACTACTTAGTCGAGACAGAAATCCTATGTCGATCGCCATCAATGAACTCTTGAGTTTGAGGTTGGGGATCAAATGTTTCTTTGGATATCACCTAGGCTAAGGCATAGACAGTTTATTATGTATGGAAATATGTCATCTCAGTACATAGGTCCATTTGAAATTCTAGAGAGAGTCATGCTGGAAGCCTATCGATTGCTACTACCTCAGAGGTACTGTGCCATGCATGATGTATTTCATGTCTTAGAGCTTTTCCAATATCATGATGACCCATATAAAACCTTTGATCATGAGTAATTGGAGTTATATGATGATGCTACCTATTAGGAATATCCAGTACGCATCGTTGACCAAAGAAAAAAGGCTCTCAAATAAATGTATGTCCCTCTCATACGGGTGCTATGGCAGGATGAGAAACTAGAGAATGAGACTTTATAGAGGGAAGCTGATGTATGTGCCCAATGGCTATACCTGTTCTCAGATAGTGTTACCTTACCCTTGGAAGGATAACTTGGAGGGGAGTTCATTTAAGGGGGAAGACTGTAAGAACCCGGTATTTTTCACTCATGTATGAATCCTTTAATTTTCAGTCTAAATTTTTATTTTGGACCTAATTTGGATTCTTAATGAGTTAGTAAATGTTATGAGGGTTTTTGGGGCATGTTCAGGGCTCATAGAATCTATTTTTTTCGAAATATTGTCTTGGAGCATGGTCTAGAGTAAACCGTGTGGAATTAAGCATGATTTTCCTAACTGTATGGATGATGTGATTTAGGGCAGAGTCACCTCGCATGGTTGGCACATGGCCATGCAACCGAATTGTGTGAACATCTGTTTTTCTCAGTTACCCATGCATGGATTGCACACGGTTTGATAAAACCATGTTTCCAAACCATTCTAGCAGGGCCAACTCATACGATTTTCACATGTTTTGACAAACCATGTGGTCAAACTCTGTATAGGCTAAATTTCTAGATAAATTTAAATATTTTATCTTAATGATCTATTAATCCAACCCTTCCTCCCTAATATGAGAACTAGCAGTATTTTCATCCGTTTTTACCTATTTGGAGCTTTTTGAAGGCCAAAGATATGGATAAAGGGATCTCCTTCATCTGGGATTCAATCGAGCTTCTGTTCGTCACATTGGATGTGCAATGGGAAGTACTGGAGTTCTTTTTATCCATTCTTCTTCTCTTTTTCTCTCGACCTAGATATCTTCATGTGAGCATATTTCAATTTTTTTAGATCTATTCTGATATGAGGAAAATAAAGATATGCTACTGAAGGAGAATAGTCATACCAATGTAATGTGGGTGGTCTATAACTTATCCATAAAGTTCATTGATTTTGGAATATTCCTGTGGGCCCCACCGATTTCATCAGGAGCCATTTCTCAAATTTACTAGTCATGATTATACTTTTTGTAATCATATGGTTATTCTATTTTCAAATATGTGAATATTTTTTAGCGATTACACCAACAAATCAATCCACCCCATGTCTAAGGTTATTCCATATTTGGGTTTTTAGTGTTTCGGCACGTTTGATCCACCATTTGGGTGTGCCTTTTCTTGACCTTCCTAAAGGAGAGAATTCCTATAATAAATGACTTATTGCTAATGAAAATTTCATAATGGATTGCACCATTTTTTCTCAACACTTGACCCATCTAATGCAAGTGCTTTCAAAATTATTATTAAATGTGAAATTTGAAATGGAAAGTATACTATGTTTATAACTTGGCATTATCAATTGAAATTGAATAAAGGTTACTTGTCTATATCACTCCTTTCCATTTTGATGAAAGGTAGACAAGTGATTATTTATAATAGAATTTTCCTTAATGGTTAAATAAGACTTTATTAAATGGTTTAAATACTACTTGGCCTATCCACACTAATGGAAGACAAGGCTTTAACCTAATATATGATTATATGATTATAATACAAAATAAGAATGGACTGACTCGTGCTTGCCTTGGATTATGAATAGAGAATACCCTGGGTCTCAGTAACCCCATTCCAATTCAAGGATGTGGTTTTCTTAGGGTGATAACCACCTGGACTCCAGTTCCTGTATATTCCTCAGATTCTTGATATACTACTATGGGGTCCTTTAAAATATTACAGGATACCACAGATACACTCTTTGGATCCAACATTGCCAAATAGGTTCCATGGTGAAAGCCCGTAGGCCCCTTTCCTTGCTTATCCTCATTCTTACATGATCGATCACCTCAGAATCTGTAGGTTCATTATTGTGGAATTCCTTGGATTATGCTTTTTGACTACACTCTTCAACCCTTATCTAGACTCAGATACTACTGAGTTTGCATTCCATGATATCTGCGTTACCTTGGTTGTTACCTTGGAACTCCCTCACCAGATATCATTGTTAGGTTTCCTTGTTATGTCTTGGGACCTTCACTAATTATATTATCATGAGGTGATGTCAGTGATGGCTATTCCTCACGTGACATATTAACATTAAATGATAATTACGTAATTAATGAACTTGTTACATGTTTAGAAACCAGCCGAGGGAAGAAGGTACTTGTCTATTTAATTATACTGTGTTTATTTCTTTACATTATATGTATGCATTTCTGTACAATACTATATTCTTTTACATGGGATGGAGGTGATAAATAATTTTGGTTGTGGCCCATTGATAATTATCTCACCCCCTCTACGGGCACCATTTGGTACCCATCATAGATTACATTGTTTAAGGTGTTGACAAAGGGAAGAATAAAACTTCAAAAACATGATTTCTTGCTATTTGGATGGATCTTGATAGAAGATGACCACGTTGGATCTCAAGATACTTAGAGTAGCATTTTGGTTTCTTTTACTTTGTGGAACATGTTAGGCATATTGGGTCATATCCATGTTTTCCAGTGTTCTAGGTACATCAAATTACATCATCATGGTTCCTATTAATACAACTGTTATTATTCTAATTTATCTACTGCATCAGTTTTCTTTTTCTATTTAAATTATATTTCTTTCCCAGTTTACTATTCATTAATATTCGTTCTGATGTGCTACACTTTGCTAATGAGGAAATAGTCTCCCCACAAACACACCCTAGGCACTCACTACGTGTCGGAAGCCTATGAAATTTGTGGAGATGTTCTAGAGGCCATATGGCTCACCATGTTTAGGGCACTCATTAAGTGGCATCCGAGTCCGGGACATCACACTTAGGTTGTGAATCTTGGTATGAGGCAATTATGAAAATCATTTAGCATCTGTTGATGCCTTTGGGAATGAGGGTGTAGAATTTTACATAAAAGTTTTCAATATGTTAAAATTGGTTAATGGATGTCCATATTTTGGAATATCAGCGTCAAATCATTTTATAGACTAAATTTCAGGCTACATTCTTTGAAAAAATTTTCCTAGAAATGTTGATAGGTGATCAATCACGAGAGTTCATGAATTTGAAATTTGGGACTATATCTATTATGAATTATTCATCTCATTTCAAGGAACTATTGAATTTTGTGCCCATTTATTCTAGTCATTAGCATTATTGGGGGATAATTTATTTGGATTTATATAGTAAAACATCTTATCACTTGTGAACATCATTCGATTGACTACTGTCTCTGAAATAGTGAACACATCCCATATCTAAATGTTTAACTTTTGGGAAGGTTATGGAATATGGAATTTTAGTTCAGTAAAAAGATATTGAAGTGGATCATCTAGTGATATGGAGCATCAATTTGAGACTTCTCATGATAGTAGTGGATGTCTAGGTATTCACACTTATTGTAATATGGTATACCATCAGTGTGGAAGTTTGAGTGATATTAAGCCCTACTGTATTAGGAACCCAATAATGTTTACAAAATTTTATAGAATGGTCCATATTTGGATATTTGGATGGTTTTTTCCATTGATTCCTACTGAGATAGAGTTTTTCCTAGATATTGGTTTTGGAGTGGGGTTTGTAGAACCATTCTTGGTTGGAATGTAGTAAAATAATCCATTCATGCTATGTGAATTTTTCAATTTAGGAAGCTAGATACATGTTTTCAAATTATTTTAGAGTAACCCTTCTCATATAAGACATGTTTTATCTCAGGTTTATGGATCTGGATACTTATATGTAGTACTTCCTACACCTTATAAGTAGAGTGTCAAACCCTATACACTATAAGGTGTGATATTAGTATCATAGAATATAGAATATTATTTTGTTGAATGTTTAACTTTACACTCATTTATATTTTTATCTTTAAGGGCTCTCCTTGTTCTCAATATTAAATAATTATGTGGGGTGATGTCCTACGAAACACTATTTGGAATATAACTAGAGAGTGTTCAATAATGCATAGAGTCTCCTCTCGAGATAGTTGGCTACGATTTAATCTAAAACCACTTGTTCATCTAAATGAAAATCTTGAACATAACTATCAAGATGGATTATTTTGTAACTATCTGATCCCATGTTGACTATTATTGATGAAGGTGTCTCTCTCTTCGCCTGATGGGGTATCAATATTCATAAGGGATAATGGTATGTCCAAGAAACATGAGCTGGGCCTAAGAATTACGAGATATGATGAGTTCCTACCCAGGAATCGAGATACATCTTGATGATTAGAAGTATTGGTGGACATTTTTTCCTCCATTAATTGATTGATTAATAGATGTCTTCCCTGATGAATTTCCTCAGAGCCCTTATGAGATATAGGTTGGGTTCACCATTGAAATTATTACATAATTAGAACATATATCTATTAAAATATATAATTTGGATTCAACTAATCTTTTAGAACTAAAAATATAGAAATATTTCATAAAAGTAAATGGATATTTATGATCTAGTGCTTCCCTTTTGGGTTCACTTATATTTTTTTACCAATAATAGATATTTTACTTAGAGGTTATGTGTTTATTACTAAAAGTGCAATCAGCTCATATTCATGAATCGATACCCACTTTCTCAAATAAACCATCTCTTAGATCAGATATGATGATCTGAGGTATTTTCACTGAATGATTTTAGGTCAACATATCATTAGTTGTGAGTCATAAACTCAGATATACCACATATTGATTTTATATGTAAGTATAGTTTGTATAAGATTATTATTATTTTTTGGTAGAACCAAAATGCCTTACATTTTAATGGACATGATGGATTAGGTTTTCCACCCTTACCATGAGGCATTTTTCTCATTTTTTTGTTAGTATATTAGTTTACTCTCAGAATAGAAAAGCTCATTCAACAAAAAAATTAATTGTGATGAGAATAATAATAACACCAGTTTTATGATAAGATCCCAAATATCCATATTAAGATCTGTAAATTTCACATTTTGTCTCAAATTATGTCAAATGTAGGGGGGACTATGGATCCATAGAAGGTGAGAATTATTGTTTCAAGGGAGCATCCACGAAAAGTTTTGGTTATTTGAAGATTTTTTGTACTAGGTAATTGTTATTTGGGTTTCATAAAAAACATTTCATTCCTTGAACCAACAAATTTAGGGTTGAAAAAGAAGCGTGTATTTTTATAATGTTATAATTTTTTCAAGGATATTCAGGTATTGAATGAAATGTTATACTTAAATCCAATTTTAGATTTACTTTTATTTTTAGTGGATATACATTATATTGTGATACATCATGCATCAGGAATATAGTTATTTTTCTTAATGGGGAACAAGTAACAGTATACATGTCTCATTGGGTGAGGCCCCATAAGCGTAATTTCATCATTCATGAACTCATGTGATCTTCTGTTATCTAGTCAAATTTTTCTAGATAAAATATTTACTAGGGTGGTGATTCTTGTTATACATAGAACAAAAAAACCCTCATATATATTGTTACTCATTAAGATGTAAAAATCAAGAAATGTGGATGGGTTGAATATCTGATGTATTTTTAATTTGTTATTAATTACACTTAGTCTAATGTAAATGATCTTGTTAATTCCTTGAGACTAAATAATCCAACTCATGATATTTATGATGATAGTGTGGAATGGATGTTGATGAATCGTCTTTCTAAGAATCAGCTGGATACCCAGGAATTTCATATACATCCTATCTACAGAACTTTATCAGTGGATTCATAACATCTAGTTATGATAAAAATAAGGAAAATTTTAGATCACGAATGAAAGATCTTGATGGAATTGTTTTTTTATTTTAGGACCTATATAACAGTTGAGTATTTTATTAGGATGAGGCCCTACATTTCCACGAGCATGTATGGGTACCTGCAGACATGCACTGGAATTAAAGAAAGAATGGCATGTCTCCAATTGGTATTTATATTCTAGAATCAAAAGTGACGACTCAAGATATATTACACCAGTTCTGGTGTCATGAGATGAAACAATAGATTAATGGATTTATATCTCAGTGGTCTACCTATCAGTAGGTTTATGAAAAATTCATGTGGCCTTATCAAAATTTACAACAATCATCTATCTTGAAATTTTAAATTGCACAATGTCACCATAGGTTTTTTAATTGGTATACCAAAGTCACCATGAATCTGTGACACCTTATGGGTGATCAATGGAATTTTGATGATGATATCCTACTTATTAACTATTTAGGATACTATATAAATATAAGATCATGGAAGGATATGTCTAATAGATTATATAATTTCTCAGGATTATACATATTATTGAATCAACTGGGATACCCAATTTAATTTTATGATCTAGAAGATGTTATATAATTATATAGTTTCATAGGTACATTCATGCCTAATTTAACACCATAAGACCAATGGAAATTCCAATAAAACTATAAAGGTACTAGAGGACATAACGACTACTTGATTCCATGATTTTGGAGGCACATGGAAAACAAATATTTTATCTATTTTTACTATAATTAAATTTACCACGAGACTATTCAAAAAAATCCTTTTGGGGAACTATATTTTAGGTTTTGTCATTCACCCATATGATGGTTAGTGGTAGGAATGGTAGTGATACTATGGCCTTATCTCATTAAAGAAATATCAGAAAAGGTAAAGATAATAACGATTTTTTTTGGATTCAACTCAAAATTTGTAGAACCCTTATGTTTATCATCATCGCCAACCTCTAGAGTTTATTGTAGGGGATCTGTTATTATTATGATTATTTCCATGATTGGGTCATAAATGAATATGGATACAAGGTAAGTTGGAATCTATATTTGATCATCCATTAGATATTTAGACAGAGTCAGACTAGTAAAATATCAAATATCACTTCCACAGTGCTATAAGGATATTCAAGATGTCATTCATGTTTCTACGCTCTGATTTTATTACTCTGACCCAACTCATGTTATTGTTTCTAAGTAATTTGTATTGCAGGATGATTTTTATTTTGAGTATTATAGATTTATTATCATTTATCATAGCATGGAGCCTGTCTTAGGATGTATGGTTTAAGTAGTTCTAGTTCTATGACATCATAGCCATGTATATAAGGAGGTTTTGTAATTAGTATTTGAAGCATGCCCTTAGTGGCTAGATTCATTCTCACATGTAGATCAATAACCTTCGTAAGGGAAAATCAAGGATGATTTTTTAAAATAGAATTTGTTTTAAGATACTGTTTTTGCATCGAGCTATTAATCCTTTTAAATTAATTCAAACCACATATTTTTCAATGATGGAAGGGAACATGGGAATATTGAAGACATCAAGAACCTTTAGAATGGTTTAGGGGGATAATTTTTTTCCATGAGTCATGAAAAGTTGTGTGGATAGTGAATGGTATGGAAAATATTTAACCTAAAAAATTTGTACCTAAAAGGAAGGATCATAGTTAGTTTAACCATGAAAAAGTTCATGGTAAATACTAAAACCTCCTAAATTAATTGCAATATCATCAATCCTGATTTTCACATGGCATTTTTATTAGATAATATAAATCATGTGAGGTGTATGGAAGTTGGACTATAGGGACATGAATTATATACATGGTTTTCCAAATTATGAAATGGTTTTTGCACCTAATTAATAATCTCACATGGTTGGTGCATGGTTTGGAAAACCATGTGTCCAAACCACACAACCAAATGTTGTTGACAGTTAAAAATATAAGAAATTATGAGTTTTACCTCCTTTATTTTAAAATTCATACCTCTCTTTTCCTATATCATTTTATTCAACATGAGTCACATATCTATCCATATTTCTTTTTTATTTATTTCGTAAAACTCCTTCACCCAACATTAGAATCATCTACCAGAAATTGCATTTGAAAACCCTTAGTAATTATAACAATCCATTAACCTTATTTCTCGATAATATTCTACACAATTTTTCTCCCACCTAAGAGATTTTATAATTAATTTTATGCTATTTTGCCAATATTTCCATTTAATCACATTCTGTCCCTAATAGGAAGAAGATACTTGAAAAGGCATCTTCTGTTAAGATATGGTTGGAGGTCTGTTTCTTTTCCATAAACGTATAGATGTTCATAACATGTGGGGTGGTTCCAAAAATTGGATATTCCACATGGTTCCTTAATAATGAATAAATCTTATAATTAATCATCTACACTATGACTATCATGTACCACTATTCACATTGATACAATTGAAGGTTTATGACCAAAACCTGAACCATCCCCTTAGTTTGTTTTAGATTAAATGACCTTATGATTGTTACCAAAAGAAACCTAAGGAGTGTTTAGATTATAACTTCTAAATTGAATGACTAATGTGTAATTAATAAACTGATAAATGGAAAGGATACTTCACTAGAACCTTTGATCACTTATCATGCTATTCATGATTATTTTTATGGACCTGGATCTCTATAAAGGTGTACCCTTCCTTGAGAATGACTTAGATTCCTGACCTTGTATTCCTTCAGAGAACTCATTAAATTCAAGATTATCCTTTTATGTGACACCTATGTGAGACACCACACTTGAATTTGGTCATTTAATTAGATTATTGAATTCCTCATATAGACATAGGGGATTCACTTGAAACATACTACAAGTTGTAAGTCATTCGATTATCTCAGAGGATTGAAATTGATGTACTCAGACATATAAATCCTTATATTATCACCATAAACTCCCATAAAATCCATCCTAATATTACTATAGACTTCTCCTTCGGCTTTATTATAATAATTTTAGTAGAATTCAAGGGTTTAATCCATTCACTATGAAAAAATGGTCATTTAAGACAAGACAATCAGCCGATCACAAATAATAGATATTTGCAACAGGAGGTGGGGGGGGGGGGGTTAGGACCCATCACAAAAGGTTTGGCACCAAATACACGCCAAAACGTGGGGTAGTGGTAGTTGCGATGAGTTCCTAATCCCGTCGCAATTTCCCAGTGGTGGTTTTTAATATTTGCGATAGGACACTTCTCCCATCGCAAATAGTATGTTGGTAGGTACCCATTTCGGATGGGACCCATCAAAAATAATTTTTCAACTCACTATAATTAGGGTGGGCAGTGAGCATGTGCGATGGGTCCTGTCGCAAATAATATAACCTATATATACCTATTTTATTTTACCACTCATTCTACTCCATTCTCAATATATATCTCTATCACTTCTAAAAAAATTTCTTCTAATATTTTTCTTAGTTTAAAATTATAAATCGGATCATATTTCATGGCTATTATACTTCGAAAGCTTCATTTTCAATGTATTTATCTATTTTTATATTTAGTTAATTTATTTTATTTTACATTATTTATAATTTTTGTTAGTTAGATGAAATTAAAATAAATTAGATATAGATATTTGTTTTCTATGTATTTATTTTTATGAATAATGATGTTTAAGTGTTAATTATAAATAATTAGTAATAAATACAAATAAATTGTAATAATTAGTAATAATTAGGATTAATTAATAATAAATAGGATTTATTAGTAGTAATTAGAAGTATTTAGAAATAATTTGTAATAATTACGATTATTTAGTATTAATTAGTATTACTTATTATTAGTAAGTAATAATTTTTAATAATTAGTAATAAATCGTAATAATTAGTAATAAATTGTAATAATTAGTAATAAATTGTAATAATTAGTAAAAAATAGTAATAAATTATTATAATTATTAATAAATTGTTATAATTTGTAATACATTGTAATAAATTGTAATGAATAGAAATAATTTTAAATAATTTTTAATAATTTGTAATAATTAGTAATAATTAGTAATAATTAGTAATAATTTGTAATAATAATTATTAATTTGTTATAATTTTTAATAATTTGTAATAATTAGTAATAATTAGTAATAATTATTAATTATTAGTATGAATTAGAAATAATTAGTATTAATTAGTAATAAATTGAAATAATTAGTAATAAATTGTAATAATTAGTAATAAATTGTAATAATTAGTAATAAATTGTAATAATTAGTAATAAATTGTAATAATTAGTAATAAATTGTAATAATAATAATAAATTGTAATAATTGGTAATAAATTATAATAATTAGTAATAATTAGGATTGATTAGAAATAATTTCTAATAATATGTAATAATTAGTAATAATTAGTAATAAGTAGAAATAATTTGTAATAATTAGAAATAATTTGTAATAATTTGTAATATTTAGTAATAATTAGTAATAATTATGAATAATTAGAATTAAATAGTAACAATTACCAATAATTAGGAATAATTTTTAATAATTATCCATAATTAGTAATAAATTGTAATAATTAGTAATAATTAGAATAAAATTGTAACAATTAGTCATAATTAGTAATAATGAGTAATAACTAGTACTAAATTGTAATAAGTAGTAATCATTAGTAATAAATTGTATTAATTTGTAATAATTTGGATTAATTAATAATAATTAGTAAAAATTAGTAAAAATTATTAAAAATCAGTATTAATTAATAATAATTAAGGTTTCTTAGTAATAATTAGGAATAATTAGTAATAATTAGTAATAATTAGAATTAATTTGTAATAATTGGGATTAATTATTAATTATTAGTAATAATTATTAATAATTAGGATTAATTAATAATAAATAGGAATAATTAGTATTAATTAGGATGAATTAGTAATAAATAGGATTAATTTTTATTATTTAGGATTAATTGGTATTAATTAGGATTAATTAGTAACAATAAGTAACAATTAGTAATAATTAGGAATAATTGGTAATAATTTGTAACAATTATTAAGAATTAATAATAATTAGAAACAATTAGTATGAATTAGTAACAATTAGAAAAAATTCAGATTAATTAATCATAATTAGAAATAACTAGTAAAAATTAGTAATAAATTAGAATAAATTCGAGTACATTGATAAACTCGAACAATTTATAATGGATTGGCGACATTAATTTTGATAGACACCTCAAATCCTTGCAACTTTATCCCACTGAAATCATTATGAAAAATTTTCTCTGACGTACGTTGGGGTTGATTTTTAATTGTGATTTATGTCGGAGAAAGTTGAAAGGATGGGATCCATTGGAAGAAAGAGGCTATTTTGCCTGATGACTCATCTCCTTGGAACTTATCTGACTGATATCACTATGATGAGTATGCTCTGATGTACAAATATAAATTTTCATATGCACGATAATGGAGAGCAGTGCAGCAAGGAATCCCTACACTCCATCCTCATGCATACAAAAATGGATATTCATTCATTGGAGATGAATTTTCATAGTGATTTTAGTCACAGAAAGTTTCAAGGGGATGACTTGTTGGGCAAAAGAGCTGTCGCCAATCCATCAAAATTTGTGCCACCAGTAATTAAAAATAATTAGTACAAAATACCTGTAATTAATAATAATTAGTGGTAATTAGTATAAATTTTTATAGATGAGTTTAGATTATTATAAATGATTAAAAAATAGTATAAATAACTATAAAATAATAGAAATTATTATAAATTTCTAGAAAAGGGAATTTAATTGTCTTCCATTTTTTTGATAGTGTTCATCTTATATCTAATTATAAAAAATTACAAATTATTTCATATTTTTTTTAAAATTTGGAACATGGAAGTCGAAAACAGTCATTATTAGATGATTTTCCTTGGATAAATCAGTACAGGATTTCCAATGGTTCTAGTTAAAATTAGGTAAATATAGATGGTATTGGATCTTTCTTATCATTTTCATTACAGAAACAAAATTTGTTTCATAAGGGAAAATTATGTGTCCTTTTGAAAAATTTTACCTAATGACGTATGACACATTTGAAAACATTGGTGGTCCTTTATTGTGTTTTGGTTTTCAGCTAGATTATGATTTTTGATATCAATATACTGAACACAGTTATAGAGAAGATATCAATAATTTGATTCCAGATCCAACATAGTTACAAAATTTAGTACATGGTGTGCTAGAACTGTCTTTTCAATAAACAGAAATTCAAGATGATATTTATTTAACTCCTAATTTGGAAACTTCTCATTTATTTGAGTTGATAAGGTCTGCTAATGTTGCCTTATGACCTAGTTTTAAGATATTAAATCTTGATGAAGTTGCTAAATTTATGGCTATTTAATTAGATAATGGAATGTCAAGTAGTTGTTTGATTAGATATTCTCTATGTTAAAAAAATGATACCTAATATAAATGGGTTGCCTACAAATGTCTATGAGAGAAAGGGGAAGGTTAATAATATGGGTCTTGGTTATCAGAAGAATCATGCATGTTCAAATGAATTCAATTTTTATTATGGTGAAATTGAGTAATTGGATAGTTGTCCTACATGTGAAAATTCAAGGTATAAAGAAGCTCAACAAGCAATGGCTGGATTTTTTCTTGTATAATAATTTGGATATTTCCCACTCACACCCATATTGAAACATTTATTTCTGTCTCAAATCACTTCATATTTGATTTCATGGCACCAAACCAACATTTCAACTAGTAAAATCATAAATCATCACTCTAATGGTGATTAATGGAAACATTTTTACAATTTGCACCCGTATTTTTCTTTATAAGCCTAAAACATGCAATTTAGTCTTTCTACTAATGGTTTATGTCCATTTGGTTCTTATGATAGTCAGTATTCATGTTTTCCTATCTTTATAACTCTGTATAATTTACCTCTATGGATGTTGATGAAGGATCCATATATCTTTTTGACCTTATTAATTCCATGTCATCCGAAAAAGAATATTGGTGGTTGTTGGAAACCATTGATTGATGAGTTAAATTCACCATGGAGTAATGGTGTCAGTACATATGATGTTTCCATGAAACAAAACATCCCACTAAAAGCTTCATTGATGTAAAAAATTAGTGAATTCCCATCATATGGAATTTTATCTAGCTGAAGTACACATGATCCAAAATCATGTCTGTACTATATGAGAGACAACAAAGTGTTTCTTCTTATAAATTGAAAAAACCCTTGTTTTTTCAACTATAATCACAAATTGTTTCTAGATAATCCTTTTCAAAGGAAAAAATATCTTTTCAGAAATGAAATAGTTGAAAAAGATGTGCCTCCAACAACAATATCAAGTATAGAGTTAATATCAATTGTCTCTTCATTACATCCCATTACATTTAGACTTACAATAAATCAATAAGAAATTTGATGGGTTAAAAAAAGCACAATTGAATTAAACAAAGTATTTTTTGAGATTTCCCATACTGGTCTAATTTTTTGGTCTGTCACATGTTTGATGTGATTAATATTGAGAAGAACAGTTTTGATAATTTATTTCATACCATTTTAGATACACCATGTAAGACCAAAGTTAATGTAAAGGCACAATTATATATTTCCAAAATTTATAGGTCACCGGAACTTGAACTATTTGAAAATGTCATATCACAGAAGCTAATGAAGTCTAAAACATATTATAATATTTCGAAAAGAATTCAATTATTATTTGTCATTGGATTACAGAATTGAGACTTCCATATTGTTATGCTTCCAATTTGGCAAGATTTTTCAGAAATGGTCATATTACTTGATTGAAAAGTCAAGACTGTCAAGTTTTAGTTGAAAGAAATCTTCCAATTGGATTAAGAGGATTGTTACATCAAATGATTTGGGAAGATCTACAAGACTTATAATATTTTTTGAGATATTTTTGCATTGAAAATAGACTATGATGAAGTAAGAAAACTACAAGAATATGTCATTCTAATTTTATATAAATTTGAAAAAACATTTCCACCAGGTTTGTTTGACTCAATACAAAATTTGATATTACATTTTTCATATGAAAAAAATGAGGAGGTCTATTATAGTTTTCATGAATTTCCCATTTGAGAGATGTATGCAGAAATTGAAAAAACCCACATAACAAAGAATCAGTTGAAGGATCAATTGTAGAAGCTTATTTGGAAGAAAAATTATATTTTTTATGCTATCATTACATTCAATCTGAATATCCCTCAGAACATAGCCGTATGAGACATAACGAGCTAAATTTTGACAATGAAATGAGTATTAAATTATCAATTTTAAATCCACCCAAACATAGCTTCAGTGATGTTTATAAATGATGGATTTCAGATGATGAACACATAGAGCTCATACATATATTCTACTCAACTATGAAGAAATGACACTATTTGTACTGCGAGTGATCATATCAATTATTCTGTAATTTTTATAATAGTAAATTAATCTTATTTTATTTTTAGGTAATATGGTAATCATATCAAGAAATATTTTCCACAAATTACAGTAGAATCTCTTGAAGAACATCGTAAAAAGAATTTCTTACTGCTTTCAAAAACTGGTAAAATAAATTATTTTAATTCACATCAAAAACAACTTAATACTTGTTATAGTGATAATTTTTTGATAAATTTTCTGGTATCTCAACATACTGATAAAATTGATAATCGATTGTGTGTATTGAGTAACCCAACATCCAAAATGGTTAAATATTAGAATGTATATGTCGTGAATGGTTTTTTATTTACAACCTATTCACATTAGTATTAAAAAATATGAATAATGGTGCTTTCTTGAGAGGATCTCATCATAGAGAAACTGATGCTTACTTTTATGACATTCTAGAAGAAATCATTGATCTATGTTATCTATGATAACATTACATTACGATTTTTAAATGTCAGTTGTTGGATACTGAGAGAGGCTTTCATTTTCATCTAATCCATTGAATCATTGAAATTAAATATAAAAGTCTTCTTGATGTAAATGAACCATTTTTATTATCTCTTCAAGAAAATAAAATTTATTATGCCAATTATTCTGATAATTCAAGGGAGTTGGGTGATTGATAGAGCATAATAAAAATGAAATCCAGAGAGAATCAGTTTACCAAAAGTAAATGTGGTTCTGCTAAAATGAAAGGAATTGATATTTTTCAAGAGAATTTTTTGAATCCATATTTTTCACGAAGAGACATTAATATCATTGATAACACCCCAATGTTAAGGGCCAATGGTGAAGATGATGTTAATGATGTTACAACTGAATTTGAAATGAAAAGAGATCAGGAAACTGAAACTAGTATGGAAATTGATGATGCTAAGGAGGAAGATGAAGACATTGAAATCGACAGCTATAAAGATGAGGATGAAAATGGAAATTGACATAGTTAAATGCTGGTTATAATCATATTTAATGTATATCTATATATTTTTTTTTCAACTATTTTCTAACAAGAATCATTTCATGTTTCAGATGGACGGGGATCTGTATCGTCTGTTGCAGGAGGCTGATCTAACTTTTGATAAGTAGGTTGTTGGATCATTCGACCCTCCGACTATTGGAGGTTCATGGGGAAATCGATGGGGGTGTGGTCTTGCCTGAATGATGATTACCGACGCTATATTTGAGTGACGTCGACTTATTGGGTTTGATCCATGCATACAGAGGTATGTTTACCTTTGTACTATAGTTAGTTTTCATTAATTTTTTTATATTATAATTATTTGATTAATTGTTCTTTTTTTAACATATTTACACATATATAAATTAGATTGGGGATCACTATATTGACCAATTTCTTTTATGATTCATGGGTGTCATTGGATCAGAATCCCGATGATGTACAACACCACATGTTAGAGAATTGGATGGTACGTAAATAAATAATATTTATTTTGAAATTAATTTAATTAATAACTTGATATAATAAATTATTTGTAGGTTTTATGGTATCCCATTGATGAGAGCATGCATGAGGATATCTGGAAGGAATTGAAGGGAGCTATACATCCGTGTTGCACCCAGGTTTTGCCCAATTTTAAAAGGAAATAAATGAAGAAAGGAGTGATAGAGTTTGATGAGACATGTCACTTCCACTAACATGATTATATTTTATCTCAGGTTTGGGATGAATTATGTACACAATGGTTTATTAGGTAGTTTAGATTAGATCATCAGTAGGTTGGAAAAAGTGAGGTAGGCAAGAGGCGACACAATCAGCTTGAAGTCATGCATTCAAAATTCATAAGGAGTATGTGGTAAGTACATTTTTTTAAATATTTTATATAACATTATAAAAATAAAAAGTTTAATTTATATTCCTATTGGAAATCAAATAGCTCGATATTATAGAGTACGATGTTTATATGAGGATATACAGTTATCCAACCACTGGAGAGATTAGAGTTTCTCGCCATCGTCTGATTATAGTTAGTATAATTTCTTTTTGAGTTTTAAATTTTACTACAAATAATATTTTAACTATTTAAATTTTAAATTGCAATTGAAGGATTCATATGAGTTCGCGACGTCTCAGACACATAGTGAGAGTCAGGATGAGACCGATGCTCTGACCAGTGACCCCCAATTTAATGAGATAGCATGGATGCAGGCGACCTAGTATGCCCCTGAGAAAGGCCGAGTTGTTGGTATGACCTCTCGATTGACATTTGGGGGGTTTTTATGACACCTATGTGATGTTGGTTTACATATCGATAGGATCCCATAGAGAGTTATCACCATCTCATGCATAGTATGAGAAGTAGTTGCGAGCTCATAGTGAGTTTATAGAGACTATGCGTAGGGAGTAGGAGGAGATGCGTCTGTGGTAGCATTAGCAGCAGGAAGGGTTCCTGCGACAGAAGCAGCAGTAGTAGCAGTAGGAGAAGCATGATGATATGTGTTGATGATGACATCAGTAGGAGTAGGATCAGCTGGAGTACATGTGATGTCTAACTCATAGTTTATGGATGAAGTTCTCTCTATCATCTCCAATAGCTCATCTAGACAATCATCCCCCTCAGTGATTCATTTTCATTTTATAATGAAACATTTGAATATATTTTTTAATATTAACTACTTATAGTTTTAAATAGCATGTTTTTATATTTTCTAGAATATTGCAATTGTTATTATTTATTAAATTATTTATTACATTTATTATTTTATTAATTAATATATTTTTATATATTTGAAAATAAAAAGGTTTTTATTATATTTTTAATATTAATATCATTATTTCATTAATATTAATATATTATTTAATTATTTAATAATTAATATTATTTTATGAATATTATTATTATAATTTCATTTTTATTAATATTATATTATTATTATTATTATTTTATAAATAATTTTATTGTACTAATAGTAATGTTATGATTTCCTTTATATTAATATTATATTATTATTAATATTATTATATTTAATTTATTATTTTTAAATTTTCAACTATTTGTGATGGGCCCGTCACAAATACTAATTGTGATAGTCTATTGCGAAATGTTTTTAATAAAAGTTGGGAAAACTATTTACGACGGGTGACTGGCCCTTTTCAATAGAGTTTTTAAAACAATTGCAGAATCTATTTACGATACTGCCACTTCCCGTCACAAATAATTACTTTTTGCGAAGGTCCATTTCAAAAGGTAATATTTACGACACCCTTTTCCACAAAGGGAAATTTGCGATTGGACCCCATCGGAAAATCCCATTTTCAAGTAGTACTGGGATTATTATAAATCCACCATATCCTAATATCTATGTTGATCACTATGGGTGGGATCGACCACCTAAAGACATTAATTTGAACGGAACCCATTGATCCCTTATGATTATTATATGTAGACACATGAGGTATTCTACATCAATCCATGGCCAAATTATGATCATAATCTTAGAGACATTAAGCTATGGTCGATATAGGTAGGGTCACCCTTATGCCCCTCATGTATCCTAAGATCCACATGATATATATTTCCTTTTCACCATTAAATTTATTATAAATCTACACTATCTATTTAATATTTAGTGTTTAGAATTTAAATAGACACCATTGGTGCTGACCTATTGATTATTACTCACACCCTATATGGGGAGCTGTTATTATACGCTAAGAATAAATGGGATTTTCCAATTGAGGTTACTTGACTTCATTTTAGGATGAATTCTTATGAGAATGTCAATGAGCTAGTTCTCATGTTTTCCACATTAGTAGTTGATTTTAGTCATTTTTTCATTTTTCACATAGTTTTAGTGTTGCATTCCAACTTCCATTTTTTCCTATTTCATATTTTTTATATTCTCAAAGTCATTATTATATATTAATTTTTACTACATCATGTCTTAGTTTTTATTATCAATATGATTTACATCTACAGGATCAATATTTTAGTTGTGTTTATAAAATGTATGCAAAACTATTATTTATAAATTTTTACTCTTATGAAGATGATTCAATCTTCTAACTATAATACCACACACCCTTACTACTAATAGGAATCCTTTTGTATATATGGTGGTTTTATTGACATATTTTATCCCTTTAATTTTGTAACTTATGAATGAAATGGGCCTCAGACCTCACATACGATGTCATCCTCAGTATTGAGTAGGTATATTTTGAATGTTCAGTTTTTAATATCATTCTAAGAAAGAATAATTTTTAGATACAGATGGTCAAACTGAATTATTTATAAGTGGAAAATTTTATTAGATCTCTCGTTGGAATGTGAATCCTCTTAATCCTTTATGTCATAATTTTCAATGAAATTAGTCATTTCTTGGATGGTGGAGGCTCATTTATTCATTGAGATATTCCTTAATTTTTTCCTTGAGGATGTCATGACACTTCTTCCTTGATGTGACATCAGGTTTGGGTGAGAGTTAAAATAGGTAATATCTCTAATTTCAATGGTCCCTTTGTATGTGGAACCATTTATGTTGTTGGAGTTGAGGATTCATATAAATGACCTTATTTATAACATATTCTTCCACCCTAGTGTGGTGTTCTAGGGTTCTTCACAATAATTATCCAAGAAGGCGTATGGTGTTCAGATTATATGTGTGGACTATTGAAAGATTAATTATGTGTTGATGGAGAAACATGACCCTCTTTAAATGATTAGTGATATTTTCAACAAATTGAGAGGATATAGTTTGTTTACTTAGAATGACATGTGATCATGCTTTTTTCAGTTGGGATTTTGGGGGTTTGTTATCCCAATGACTTCTATATGGTGCAGTTATGAACACATTAAGTATGAATTCATTCAATTGGGTATGTAGAGTACACTATCTAAGGTTATGGATCTCACGAATTCTATTTTATGGATTTACTAGAAGAATTTGTAATTGTTTTAATTTTTAACATATTGAATTAGTGAATGTCATTAGAGGATAATACTAACCATATAAAAGTTGAATTCTATCTCCATTGATTTCATTAGATTTATATAATTTTTTCCATGTGCATGCGTTTGATTTGGGGTGTACATTTCCTTGGGAATGTGGTGTTTTAATAGTGTCTGGTCATTAACTCATTAGAGATCAAGGCATTTTCTTCTTGGGATGCACCCAATAGTTTTACAAAGGTTTATAGTTTTGACAATAATATAGGATATTATTAGAGTTTTGTTGACTATTTCTAGGGAATTTCATCTTTCTTAACTATTATAGGTATGGAGTAACATGATTTTATCTAGATTGACCAGTTTCATGTATTATTCGACTAATAAAAGAAGAAATATATTAGTGCTTTGAGGATTCAATTTCTTAATGAAAGGGTGATGTTGATGGTTTATAATAATACTTCTCATCGGCTTTTGTGATGTATCATGATGTAGTATAAAGTACTAATTTACTATGTGTATAGGTACTTACATCTATAGAATCCTAACTAAGACACCCATTATTCGAAACTATAAATTTTTAGGTTCACAATGAATCTATGGTACAATTACCTCATTAGACAATGCTTTGTGATCATTACCCATCGTAACAATTTGAGCTATATTTTCTCTCATTACAATGTGATTTTTTTTGAAATAGAGGTGGATGGAGTTTTTTAAAGTCTATTACTTTTTGATATCCAATACCTATATAAAGGGGAATGTTGTGTATAAAAAATTGAGATCAACGTCACAAATGGATGTCTTCCAAATGTCTTGGGCTGCATGTAGGGTGACAGATGAGTCATCTTCCATACACCATGATGGATTTCTTGTAGATGGAAGAATAATATTGTTTTATTTTGATAGTTTAGTCACCATTTATGGAGTAGGTAGTGAATTATTAGTGGTAAGCCTTATAGGTAGAGAATATGCATGACTATGAGGACCATGGTCTTTCCCTATTGGGATGGATAGAGTATATTTTGAACCAAAATGTTTTTCATCCATGTTTGTTCAACATGTTTGTTATTCATGAGGTGGTACATCAAAATTTTCATAGAACACCTTTTGTGGTGAACCTTGGAGTATCTATATAATTTTATTATTTTAGAAGATTGTTTTTTTGGACAAGAATGAAATTAGTTATAGTAACGTTTTCTTCTCGATGCCTAGTTTTCTAGTACATAATTTTTGATAAGTGTGTTTATATTTTTTGTGTCACTGACTGTAAATTTCATCAAGCTGACATGGGATGAAATCTCAATTGACTTCATCAAAGGGTTAAACTAGGAACATGAAGAATATAAATCTATATTGTTAATCATGTATCAGTTTATGAAGAATGATCATTTCCTATAAATTAAGGATTCACAATCCATTTTTTTGGAAAGGTCATATATGGATGATTTTATGCGGATGTATAGAGTTATTAGGTTGATTTTCTTGGATATAGATTATTTTTTTATCTTGTGAGTCTATAATGGATTATATCATGATTTTTGAACCCATTTATACAGAAACATTTATTTACACTATCAGATGGATATAAAAATGGTCCATAGAAACCAAACACTAGAGGATGGTTTCTGAGCATACATCTTGGATTTCAGTGGATATTAAGAAATTTTTCCCTTGGTTTAGTTTTATTATAAAAACAATTATTAATTAACCATTAGAATGGCCTTGTTTGAGGAAATATATGAATAGTTGTTTCATTCTCATTTTTCATGGCATGAGGTTTTGGATTCATCAGTTCTCAATCTTAATGTGGTGCAGAGCATGACAAAGCGGTTTTATATAGTTCATGAGAGAATAAAGGTTGATCATGATAGATTGTAATATTATCCCTATAATTTATGGAATCACTTAGAGTTATAGGTTGGGAACCACATGTTAATGAAGGTCTCCCCTCTTCGGGGGTAATAGTGGTTTGTGTGGTGGTGTAGTTGGGGGTAATATTTTTCCAGGGTTAATTAAAACTTTTGTAGCGATTGAGTACTTTAGAGAGGGTAATTATTATTTACATCCTCTAGATTTTCTTAGTGAAAACCACCATTTCTTCTATGTATCTTAAATCTATAGAAACATTCACGATGACCCCCTTGTCATTTACTGCAATATATGAATATCAGGGATGAAATTACAATCATAGGGGGACCAGTGGAGATCTAGGATCATCAGAAGAATGTTTTTATAAATAATATATTCCTTTTTTGTGTTATATTGATTCATTATGTCTTATATATTAGTACTTATAACTATAATATAATGAGGTTTACCTAATACCCAATTTTTGTTTTGAGTTTTTCATTATCTTATATTTTTTTATGATGAAATTTTGGTATCTTTGTTATTTATAAAATTTTATTTTTCCCTCTCTGATGTTGTGTGCTAAAATTTTAATTATATGAATTTGAGAAACCCCAACCTATTCAAGACACGTTATATTACAAAATTGTTTGGAAACTGTATGGGAAATTTTGTTCTGATTAATGTAGAAGATTCCTTGGATTGGATGGTCTATTTTATTTATTTATGATCATGGGGTTGTGTCATATTATTGTTCTGGTAGTCATTGTATTTGGATTTTTAGTGGTTGAAATCATGGGGAGGATGGTTTTGTGAAGAGGTGTATTGAGGATGAAGTGTTATGGTGGTAGCTTTAAGATGTAATAGGAACCTGAAAAGGAATATCATGAGATGGTCATTCATAATCCCCCCATTATTTGGATTTGATACCTATGGAGAATAATTACATGATTGGCCACATATTTAATGGTCAAGATCATGATTTCTAAAACCTTATGGTTTTTATATTCTTGGTGTTTATGATAATGATTTTGGTGTTATGGTATTGTTAAGAAGGTTTTGGGACAACCGTGAAGTTTCCATTCCCTGGTTATGAGAATGATAGAGGTACTTTTGTTCAGGATCTCACCCTATGTAAAATGAGCTTCATAATAATTCCCAATGAGTGTGTGGAACTATGAATGGTTCCTTTTGGGATAACCTATCTAAAATAGACAAAATAAGTTCTCCATGACAAGTTCTTAGGCGTGTTAAGGGAAAAAACAAGGTTTTTTATACTTGGTGATGATGACTAGTCCTGGGAAACACTATAGTAACCACCAAATCTTGGACCACTCCATGGTCTAGGCTGTGGTGGTAGTCAGATAATATTTTTTAAATATTAGTGGAGTAAGAGGGTACACTATATATTTTCATTCAATTGGTTGAAAAAGGGTTACGATGGTGTCTTTCAGGTATTAATACATCATTGTGAGGGTCTTTGGTCTATATTTATAAATACGATGTCGACCACAACCTTTTTTAAAATTTATGTCCTTCCAAAAACTCTTGGTCGACCCCTTCTCATTCCTAACTTCTCCAATCACCACACATGGTTTTATAAACCCCTTGTTTCATCTTGGATCATTCATATTAGATTTTATTGAATCGATGTCATCCAATCTTCCCCAATTATCCCACTCTTATCATTATATCATATAAGGGAGTTCACTATGGTTGGAGATATCCTCTATTTTGGGTGGTTTTTGAAAGTGGAATATTGTGTATAAGATCATGTTATGATTCCTTTGAGATTAGTAGTTGTTTAATTTTGTTTGTTGTATAATTCTTTCTATATATTTCATTGACTTTGGGGGTCCTTATTCTCCCCTTTTTTAAAAGTTCTTGTGGGGTTGTAATTATTTTTTTCATTATTTTTGTTGATAGTACGTATCGACATAAAGAAGAGAATAAGCTGGTTTTGTTGATTTTGAATTGATGTTGGAGTAGTAATATGAGTTTTACTTATTCTTTTGACTTTTTTAAAATATGGTTGTTTATGGTTCATTTCTTCAATATTTTCATTATGTTGAGATTACTATTATTATTGTATGTATTGTAATTTTGAACCCTTTTTTGATTTTTTAATTAAATTTACCAGACATGATAATTCAATTAATGTATATCCAAATAATAAATTATTTTACTTAGGAATATAACCCTTTTATGAGAATTCCACTTGAAATATTGAATTAATTACGATGAATGATCCTTGATACAACTAATATTTGATTTTTATGTTTTTTGGTGTGTGGTAGTTGTGATGTGTTGTGGTTGTGATGTGAGGGAGATTTTGAAAAAAAGGTTTATTATCATGGAACTGATTGCTAGTGCTTGGTTGTGTCGTATATGTTCTCCGTAGCTATTAAATGAACTTCAAACATTAACTTAGGAATGAATGTTCATAGAATTACTATGTGAATAATGTAGTAATGTATGGAATTTATAATTAATGGGATAGAACTAAGAATGAAACTAATGGGATTGATAAATGAAGACAGTGGATAATTTGAATATATGTAAATGGGTTAACATAAAAAAGGAAGATGTGATGTGTCTTTTTTTCTGATTGTGATGCATTTAGTTGTGGCATCGATAGTTGAGGATGTTATTACGTATTGTGGTATTATTGGGAGTTGTGGTGGTAACCGATTTACAAATCGATATGTTTGGTATGTGTTTACCTAATATGAAAACTATATTCATTATTATATCATTATACACCCCGCCTAAGTCACATGTTTTAACCAACACCCAAACATTCATGGTTCTTGTTTCTTTTCCAAAACATCCAATATAGTGATAATAGATAGATAGCTACCCCCTCTTCCCTTGTTTATAATCTATGATAGATTCTTATGAACTAGTTGGGATTTATTCTTATTGATGTGCACATGTGTTATTAATCAATGAGGTTGACATGGTGGTTAATAGTGGGAGACATGCAATGTAGGCGGAGGGATTGAGGTTTATTCCCTTGACGTTCATGAAACCATATTATTATAATTATATGAAATTGGTTACAAAGTAATTGGATGTGATGACCAGTTAAATGTGGTGTGAATGTTAGGATTCATTTTTCCATTTGTCTTAAATTGAGATTTGAAGATTTTTCCTACTTTTCATCATGATGAACTATTATAGAAGGTATCAAAGAACCCTGATGTACAATGATGGATTGTGAGAGTTGAAAATCAGTGGGAAGGTTTTGTGGGGTATCTTTATTAATATACATTCTATGAAATTAATATTTCTTGACGTGTTATGTTTTAGAGTGTTTCATAATGATGAGGGGATATGGTAGATAACCCATATAAGTTGAAGTTGGTTCTATTGATTGTCCACACACACATTAGTATGATATTTTCACATCTTCATGAGATATCTTTGGTATGATCTCACTAAGTGTAAATGTTATTATCACTATACATAAAAATTGGTTTTTAGGTTTATAGTTGAACTTTTGATATTGAGATGGAAATTACTAATATGGATATTTGTGTTGTTTATGAGTCATTTCCTTGGTATTCATTGTTTTATTTTATTGGTGACACTATTTATATTTTTGATCATTATACATTCATAATGGGATGGTCTTTTTTTTGATGTATTCATTATGTGATGGAGTTTCCAAGTGTTTTTAATTCTATCTCATAATATTTATTAATCAAATGAGGCTAATTCCTTCTGTATGTGATTTTTCATGCAACTAGTGAGAGTCACCAACCCATAGTCTACTATAGAAGTTACAAGGGGGATCATTATCCCTCTTGATTCATTGTTATCCAAGGTTAAATATCTCTAGTGAGATTGATTCATGAAATATTTTGTGATAAAACATAGATTCAAATTATTTTTACAATCATACCGTAATACATAAGTTATTCAGTATATGGTGAATAATTTAAGAACTTTTAGCATGGTATTCATTCATATAAATTACATATAACTGAAAAATGAATAGAAAAAATTATTCATGGATTTGATACGTTTTAATATATATTTTAAAATAATTAATAAATATTTGGCTATTAATTTGGTTCATGGATGACTATATATTGGTATTAGATTCTAATTCTAGTCGTTGTAATATATGAGACTCATTCCATTGGTTTTCACTCATCCCAAATGAATATTATTTAACTATTTCCCTCTATCTTTTATGTAAGTTTCAAAAAAATTTTTAAGGAGATATATCCATTCAAATAATTAGAATATTTGGGAATTCTGTTGATATTATAGCAACCCAAGATCGATATACATGGACATTACATCATTTTAGATGAATTTTTGTACATTAAAAAAAATACATGCGTGAGGATAGTAATAGTTTACTGTATTTGGAAATGGGAAAACAAAATATTATATCACAATGAATGATCTTCAACTTATCCCATTAATATCTCCACTTCTAGTACTTATAGAAAAATAATTTCTTCATAACCTAGTGAAAGGAAACATAAAAACGGGTGACCTAAAATTCTCAGTAAGGTCAAACAAGGGATATATGTAAGCATAATCATGAGCGTGAGGTCATAAGAACATCATCCAAAAACAAAAATATCACAGTAGACATATTAGAAATCATATACATGAATCATGGAATAATTATTGGAATTTCACAAGGCATGAATCTTATTTAAATATAAAACATAATCCATGAAAACATAACATATGATTAAAACAAGGAACTATGGTAGACACAAAATAATATAATATTATTTCCATAGTAGACATGTCATATTTTCCATGACTATCTTGGTAGTATGTGTTCACTCACCATACCATCTTAGTAGTCATGGTTCACTCCCATGGTTATCATAGAAGCATGAGTTCACTCCTCATACAATCTTGGTAGTCATGGTTCACTCCATTATCAGTCTTAGTAGTCAAGGTTCATTTCCAAGATCATCTTAGTCTATCTCATGAGATATAAATCTTCACCTATTTAATTGGAGGGAGATTTATGTTCCACCCATATCATAGTGAAATCATACATACATATGCCAAAAAATCATAAACAATTATATACAAACCCATAAAATGAAATAGGCATCATAAACATGTAAACATATCATAACATGTGGAAAAGATACAGTCTCCATAACCATTTCATGTAAATCATATGTTGTGAAAGATAAACAGATTCTATAAACATATAACCCATTAAAGAAAAACTGATTTCATAAAGACCATGAATTTATGCATTACCCAATCATAGAAAGCGTGACAACTGGGTCCCGGTGATAGCACAAACACCTCACCTGAAATAAAAAACATAATCCATGAAAAAATGACATATAAATAAAATAAGGAACTATGGTAGACACAAAATAATATAATATTATTTCCATAGTAGCCATGCCATATTTTCCATGACTATCTTGGTAGTATGTGTTCACTCACCATACCATCTTGGTAGTCATCGTTCACTCCCATGGCTATCATAGAAGCATGAGTTCACTCCTCATACAATCTTGGTAGTCATGATTCACTCCATTGTCAATCTTAGTAGTCAAGGTTCATTTCCAAGACCATCTTAGTCTATTTAATGAGATATAAATCTTCACCCATTGCATTGGGGGGGGGGGTTTATGTTCCACCCATATCATAGTGAAATAATTCATATATATGACAAAAACTCATAAACAATTATATAAAAACCCATACAATGAAATAGGTATCAAAAACATGCAAACATATCAAAACATGTGAAAAATATACAGTCTCTATAACCATTTCATCTAAATCATAAGCTATGAAAGATAAACAGATTCCATAAACATATAACCCATTAAAGGAAAATAGATTTCAAAAAGACCATGAATTTATGCATTACCCATTCATTGAAGGCGTGAAAACTGTGTCCTGGTGACAACACAGACACTCTGCTTTAACATGGTCGTCGAGTCCTAGCCTTCCAGGTACCACCAGTTTCCCCGCAGACACGTGGTTCCCACCCTAGGGCTCACCCACGTGCTCGAACGGGTCATCTATCTAATGAATGTCCCCACAGGCCAACACACGTCCTTTCTAGTGTGCCTTGTCCTCACACACACACACCCTATGAAACTTCCCAAAGGGTCACCCATCTTGATCACTACTCCAGACCATGAACGTCCCAACATGCCAACACAAGTCTTTTCCAGTGTGCTTTGTCCTCACTCACTCACACCCTGTGAAACATCCAGGAAGGTCACCCATCTTGATCACTACTCCAGGACAAGCATGCTTAACTGTGTACTTCTAATCGGATAGGCTCCCGAAAAGGAAGGTACACCTTGTTTACATAAGTCATATCATTTAGCCATTTGAAACTTTATCATTCATGGGTGTTACAATCACCCACCCTTTAGAGAACAACGTCCTCGTTGTGGGACCTACATCTCAACCCTGGTAGTGCAGTGCACTTAAGGCTACATACCACCTCTGATACCAAATGTGGCAACAGTGTCCCGGTGACAACACATAAACCCCTCCATAACATGGTCATCAGGTCTTAGCCATCCAGGTACCACCTGTTGCCCCAGAGACACGTGGTCCCCACCCTATGTCTCACCCACATGCTTGAATGGGTTATCTGACTAATGACAGTCCCCACGGGCCAACACATGTTCTTTCTAGTATGTTTTTTCCTCACTCACACACAGCCTGGGAAACTTCTCATAAGGTCACCCATATTGATCACCACTCTAGTCCAAACATGCTTAACTATGGAGTTATAATCGGATAGGATCCCGAAAAGGAAGGTGGACCTTGTTGACATGAGTCATATCATTTATCCATTTACCCCTTTATCATTTTGGTGTGTTACAAAAAGAATATGATTGGAAACATTAGATCATTTACAATAAGGTCATTAGTAACATCAGAGGACTCATCTTTGATTGGAAATAATTTTGAAATATCCTTCAAAAAAATTTCATGAGGAAAATATCATTTCTCATTTGGAAAATTGTTTTGGTACAGAAAACCATTTGAAAATCAGTTTCTTAGAAAAATACCTTGAAAAATTATAAATAATACTTAAAATAATTTTGAAAACCTTTTTCCTTGAAAACATATAAATTAATTTTAAAACGTTTTCAAAATCTTTTTCATTGAGAAAACAATGAGAAATTATAATAAAATATTTACAAAAAATTGAAAACCTTTTTACACGAACAAATATGAATGAAACTTGGAAATGATTTGAAAACCGGTTCTTTGAAAATACTTTGAAAACATATAAATATGGTTTGAAAATATATTGAAAAAAAAAATTAATAAAAAATTTATAAATTATGGTTGATAAAATCTTGATATATTATTTCCCTGAAATAACTTTAAAAAAACATTTATAAAAATAAATATTTTAAAATTGAAAAGTTATCTTTAAATAAATTTCAATGGGTAAATCCGTACAGGTTGTCCAAGGTAAAAAGAACATTGATTTTGCATGATAAAAAGGATAGAAAAAATGGATTGTTTGGAAAATGAAAAAAATATTCCATTAAAGAGATCGGTAAAAAAGGGTAAAATTTTATTTTAAATATTAAAGGATAATATTAAAATATTCTTGGAATCCTTTTTTTAGAAAACATGGGTTTCAAGGAATATAGATTTCTGACCAAAGAGATTGTAAAGTTGGGTTCCTTATAAACAATTTCTTAACTATATGATATACTAAATAGTGAAAAAATGGTACCATTATGTTAATAAATAATTAGTAACCACATGAGAAGAAAATTTAGGATTTTTCTTGATATATGTATCATAATATTTCCTCAATGGAAGCATAAACATAAACAATCATGAAAAATGATAAGATTGTATCAATAAAATCTTATAACATTGTAAAATGAGATCATAACCTACATGTAAGATAAGAAATTTAAATGATGTATACAATATCATGAAAATAAGTTAATTCATGATATAAAATGTAAAATTGAAGTATATACACCTCGATATATAATATTGGTCCATAACATAACATGAGTCTCAAAGAAGGAATATTGAGACAAAACTATTTCAATGATTTGGTAACTTTTGAAACTTATACCCTATTAAAGAAAGATCATAAAATGGATATGTGAATACTGATAAATTTAACAATAATATATAAAGAATAAAATCATGGGTATTACATAAAACATACAAAATGAATGAGTGGAAAACATATCATGTATCTCGTGAAAATAAAAAGCGGGATGAAATACCCTTACCTAGTGTCTTGACTCTCATAGTACTCATTAAAAACACCTTTATTAAAAATATAAATTTATTATACATATTTTAGGGATCTATATTCTTATATATAATACCATATATTTCTTGATTATGACCATATATTACCCAATTGTTAACAATTCTATGTTAATGTTTATGTTCAGGTAATATTCACTTTATTTTTAGAATGTGTCTTTACTTTTTATATCTTTGGTCCTTATACTTATATAATGATTTCTAGAATGTAAACCATGATTTGAATATCAGGTATATATAGTATATGTGTATTATAATAATCTACAGAATATATAAGTATGAAATGGAATACACTATTCATGGAGACGGTGGGCCATATGCATGCATCATTGATATTTCCATTTAATTGTCATTTTGAATGAAAAAAATACAATACTTAAATATATATCAATAGTATAGTAGCTTTACTATATCATATATGGATTATATATATTCACTAAAACCATTATTAATAAAATCCATATAGGGAAAACCATTTACATATCAACATCATAGTATATTTATTATACTATTGTTTTTATATAAGCATATAGTAAAGGGAGAGGAGGGGTGGAGAATGAAAATAAAAAATAAGGACATGAGAGAAGATGTTACTTCTTAATCGGGTAATTCATTTTTTATGCCAAAAGGAATCTTTGAATTAACTTCATCCCAAGGGAAGGCTTGTAGAGGGAAGGGCAGAAGTGTTTTAAAGTGGATTAGGAAGATATTGAATAATACTAAGAGGATTGAGAGGTGTGAGGATGTTGGAGAGGTGATGGCATTTTATAGGGAGGGAAAATGACTCATAAGTTTTTAAAATAAGTCAGCTGTACAAATGTTCATACCTAAAAAAAGTCATATCAAACCATCCTAAATCAATAATATAAGGTTTATGGCTTAAATATGTATATTAAATGGGTTATGGACAAGTGGATAGGTCATTTGGGACCCTCAGATTAAGGTTTAGTCCTTAATTAATCTTAATTTAACATTTATCATTATGATTAATTTTAATCACTTTTACAAATATTATTGATCAAAAATTTAGTTTATCTTATTAAACTCTAAATATTGTAATGATTATAATGGTTTATGTCAGTTTTTCAAAATTCAATTCATAGAGGTAAAAAAGTTATGATTAATGTGAATCCCACAAATGGGAATAAATTACAGGCCTTTAAAGTAGTAATAATTTCAAAAGATTATTAAGTTTTGAAATTAAATTTCAAACTGAAATTGATTATAATGGCCTAAAATGTTTTAATATATCTATAATATCTATAATTTGACCTTAAAAAATAATATCTAGTTTAACATCGATAGTTATTTAAATAAAAAGGAATATTTTAACCTACAAGTAATATTTTCACTATTCATCAAAAAATGATGTTTCTCAAAAAAAAATCACAAAAATTAACTGCAATCAAGTTTATGAGTTATAAATTAAAAAATGAAATTTATTTTATCAAATTCAACATCTAAATGTGTATAAAATTTATTTTATTATTTAATGTGGTTCATTTGAGAAAACTGCATTTTTAAACATAAAAGGACTTTACCAAAAATAATATCATTCATTTTCAATGTGTTTTATTTATATAAAACAATTATATATAATATTTTTAATGTAGTTATTACTATTAATATTACTATGTTTAATGGCTATGTTATAATTATATCATATAAAAATGTAAATATTGAATGATGATTCATAGATACTTGATGCTGCGTGTAACATATGCCTAGTCACTGTTGCAGGTAGTGCAAGCCAAGTCATCATTGCATGTAGTGCAAGTCAATATGGTATTGCGTATAACATAAGACAAGTTGTTTTAATATGAATGAAATGTTTGAATTATTTGTTTAATATATATATAAGAACTATTTATAGTGTCACATGGAAAGAAAAATATCAAAAATATAAATTAAATTGAAAAAAATAATTCATAAATTCTTTGTGTGTTACACATTTCCCCAATTAAAATGAAATTATCCCTCAAAATTCATTTGGATTATTAAAGGCATAATAGTTAAAATTTTCATTCATATATACCCATATCGTAAAAAATAATACTAAAACTTCACTTAAAATGTAAAGTTGGAACCATAACAATTACCCAAAGTAACATATAACTAGGTTTCCAAACAAGATAACATAGTTTGGGTGTAAATATTGGAAATGGAGGAAAAATGTAAATATTTATTTGGAGTGATTGAGGTCCCCAATAAAAAACAGTTGAATGATAAAAGAAAAGTTGAGGGCCTAAAAGTCATAAACCCATGATGATTTATAAGTCCATATGTTCAATAAGAATTAATGTATTAGAAGAACACATTATCTTTTTTATAATTATCCTAACATTGATTAATTCTATTATTGTTAAAGAATATATGGAAATATACTTACATGATATAATTATACAAAAAAAAATTCATTCTTTAACTATTCTTTTACCAATATCTAATTCATCCATTACTTCATGTAATGGACATTTAGAAATTAAATTTGATTCCTGAAGTGCTAAAATAAAATTTTATCTAATCTTAAGGCCCATTAAATATTGAAATTAATAACCATTTATCTAAATATATACGTAAAAATAAATATGATTAATACATTAATATATAAACATTAAAAGTAACACTATTAGTTCATTATAAAATAATTATTCTTTAAAAATAATTATACATTAACCATGATATCGCGTAGGTTAATGGTAGGCACTAAAACCTTATAATCCTTTGTTCATGGGTTCAAACCCACAGCCTTGTAGAACATGATTTACTATCACTCGATATAAATGATTTCCTTTTCTGAACCCACACTAATATAATATCCAAAATATGATGGATAACCATAAAGTAAGGCTAATCACTAAATAGGAATTTAACCGTGGTTATCAATATAAACTCAGTGCATAATATTTGCTTTGAATTTTAACGTAAACTTTTGATGAATGGTTAACCTTATAACCCTTCTGAATGATAAAAATACAAAAACAAAGAAATAATGTCATGAAATCATTGTAACATTGATTTTCTAAATATCAAAAAGTACCTATTGGTTGTCACATTCCAAACATGTGAATACCCTAATGGTAAATTCTCTTGGAACATGGTAATGAACTAAATTACCATAAATCCTTTTGGAAACCATGGACTCTTCCTTATTCCATAGAATATTGGATATAATACACAATTCCAAGAAGCTGTAAACTTCATCCATGATAGAAGTAACAACATTTCAACATATCCGTAATTATTTCGAATGTAATAAGTACCTTCCAATTTACTTATTCATAACAGCATTATCTTAACATAAAGAACATACTATGGGTTTCCTTCCCCTAGAAACATTATCTCCCTATCAGTAAATAACTTCCCCATTCCATCAGAAAAATTCAACAAAAACTTGTAAATAATAAGTGAAAAACATATGTAAAACAATCCTTTTATATTTAATCATCCATATAACAAATTATTTTCCTCCAAACACTTTCAAACAAGGATTATTAAACATAATACTTATTCCATTAACATGGCGACCTCATCCTATTACACAATACCTCTTTCATTTCTTATTTAATTTGTAGTCTCTTCAACATTACAAATGTAACCATTACTCAGACCACATTTATTGTTACCTTTAGAATATTTATTATTGAGGGAATTAAGTTGCATAATTATTGTTTACTAAAATCTTCAAACACTTATCCTTCAATGATCTCTAAGGAATTCCAATATTCTCATCCATTTCCATGACTGAACTCTTCATTTTTCCCTTGGAGTCATTTTCTTGGAGTCATTATTTTCCACAGTCAAAACACATTATAATTCTTCTAAGAGATTAAATTTTGTGATTATTTCCACATTATTGACACAAAGGAAACTAAATCAGCTTTCCTTAATAGTCTCCATTTCCTAAATTCTTTGTTAACTCATTCTTTATCTTCTGCAGTGAGTTTGAGTGTTGGTTAAGGTTCACATTGTTAATCATGTTCATTGAAAAATGATTAGGCATGATCATAACAAAATTAACTCTAGTGATCATACCACATGACTTCCCATATGAAAGTAATCCATTACATTCAAACATAATCCAGTTCCATCTGATTCTCACCATTTACTAAAACCAGAAACACAGTGTGAGCATTACTTATCAAATAAGAAAACAACATACCCATGAAAATATTTTCTTATGGGATGTCTAAATCATGACACATTCTATAGTATATGACATCATAAGTTCATATTAGGTTATTAATATACAATTATATTTAATTCCTTTATGATTTTTCATGAAGAGTTTTTGAATTACCAAATCATAGCCTCTGAGAGTGTCAATTTAGGTGTGTAGAAGGGCCCATTTTCATGTACCAGATTACCGCATGTTAGGTCTGAAACATCATTTCAGAGTTTTTACCCCTAAGTACATCAGTGACAGATCCAAATCAATTTGTAGTATCCAGATAGAGATGTATTTTTAGGATACCACTCACTCTGTCCTTTAGAAAAATTCTAAAACATTTTCAAAACATTAACTCATCTTTATACTTATCCTTAGAGGTATCCCTACACATATCCTTAGAAATATACCTAGGGATCTCACCAAATATTTACCATCATATTTTCTAAATGATGAATAAACTTTACTTGGATACCAACTATAGAGACACAATATTGACATACATGGATATTACATCGTTTTAGATTAATAATCATTATATTACAAAAATACATTCCCCGTGACCATAATAGTTTAGTGTATTCAGAAACATAGAAAAAAAAAATCTATTATACTGGTTAAACATATTCAATATCTCCCATAAAAATATCCACCATTAGTAAATATATGTAAATATCTTATTCATAACCTAGGGAAATGAGACATAAGAAATGGATGAGATCAAAGTCTCAATAAGGGTAATCATGGGAGATATGTAAGCATAATCATGTTCCTGAGGGCATGAGGACATGATCATGAAAATAGAAGATCAAACCCTTCATATAACATATCATATACATTAATAATGGAACAAATATTAGAAGTTCATAAGGAATGAATCTTAAGAAAAAAATTAACATAAGACATGAAATCAAAACATAGAAATAAAACATGGAACTGCAGAAGACACATAATCATATAACATGATTTCCATAGTAGATAAGGAATTGATTCAAATTCCATATTGGTAGTATGGGTTCACTCCCCATAAAATCATGTAGTCATAATCCACTACCATGGCTATATTAGTAGCTTGATTTCACTCCTTATACCGTCTTGGTAGTCATAGTTCACTCCCATGGCCATCTTAGTAGTCGAGGTTCATTCCAAACACTATTTTATTATATCTCATGAGATATAAATACATACCCAATGTAGTGGAGGTAAATATAGATCCCAACCATATCATCGATAAATAATACATACATGTTTTAAAAAATCATAAAAAATAATATCATAACCCATGTAATGAAATGGGTATCATAAACATGTAAACATACCATAAAATGTGAAAAAAGATAAAGGATTCATAACCATTTAATCAAAATCACAACTCATAAAAGGGATATGAATTTAAGAAATATATAAACCATTAAAGATAATATTATTTTATAAATACAATAAAATTAATTAAAAACCATTCATAGAATGAATAAAAATGGAACCTTTAGATCATTTCCTAGAAGAGCATATGTAACATCAACAGATGCCATCATATATGGAAAGGAATTTAGAAATATCATTCAAAAATTATTCTTGAGGAAAATATTATTTCTTATTGGAAACATATTATTAATACATAAGACCATTTGAAAATAATTATCTTATAAAAATACCTTGACAAAATATAAATAAGTCTAGGAATAATTTCGAAAACCTTTTTCCTAGAAAATATATAAAATAAGATCAAAACATTTTAAAAACCATTTTTTAACCACTTTGAGTACTTATAAAAGAATTTGTAAATATTTTTAAAACATTTTTTCATGAAATCATATGTAAGAATCTTGAAATTGTTTTCAAAACCATTTTTTTGAAAATAGTTTGGAAACACACACACACACAAACACATATATGGATTTAAAATATTTTGAAACAATTTATCCCTGAAAACATATAAATGAAGGATGAAGAATTTTTTATAGCAATTGTCCTTAAAATCAATTTTTAAAAAAAATTCTTAAAAATTAATCATTTAAAATTGTAAATAAAACATCAAATAAATGATAGAGGGTTAATCCATACATGTTATATGTGGTAATAGAACATTCCTCTTGCATGGTGAAAAGTTTAGAAAAATGTGTTGTTCAGAAAGTGATAATAATATTCCTTTGAAGATATTTATAAAATATAAAATATCGTAATTTCCTTTTAATATTAATGGATAATGGTACATTATTCATGGAAACCCTTTTTATAAAACATGGTTTTGAAGGAAAATATATTTCTGACCAAAGAGAGGGTAAAGTTATGCTTCCTTATAAAACACTTTATTAACTACATAATAGATCAAAGAGTTGAATAAATGGTAATAAAATACAAATAAATCCTTAATAAAAATATAAGAATAATATTTATTATTGTTCTTGAGATATGGATTATAATATTTTATCAAACTAATCATAATCATAAACAATCATGAAAAGTGATAAGATAGTCTCAATAAAATGTTATAACATGGTAAAATGTAATCATACTATATATTTAATAAAGGTAAATTACATGAATATTAAGATATCAATAAAATAATTTAATTCATGATATAAAATGTAAAATTGAGTTATATAATCCTCAAAATATAATTTAGGTTCATAAAAAACATGATTCTCAAATAATAAAAATTGAAAAAAATTAATTTCACTGATTGGTAACTTTTGAAAATTTTAAAACATGAAAGAAATATCATAAAAATCATATGTGAATACCCATAAATTTAATTATTTGATATATATAGTTAAATAATGGTCATTATAGATACAAAACAATCATAAAGAGTGGAAAACATAGCATGTATCTCCAAGAAATAAAAAGTGAGATCAAATCCCCTTACATTGTGTCATGAATCTCTTCGTACTCATTAAAAAAATGTATAATAATTATAAATATATTGTAAATATTTTATAGAACCATAAAATTATATCTAATACAATATATGGTTTTATTAAAACCTAATACTACAACCTTGTTAACAATCATATGTTAATGTTTCACTTCAGGTAATATTCACTTTATTCTTTGCATGTGTCTTATTTTGTAATATCTTTGGTCCTTATACATATTTCAGGATTTATATATTTTAAACCATGATATAATTATAATTTATATAAATTATATTTTTTTATAATAATCTATACAATATATATGAATGAAACGGAATACACCGTTCAGAGAGACGGTTGGTCATATGTATGCATATATGCTCTTTCCTTTTAATTGTCATATTGTAACAAAAAAAGTAACAAAAATATATAGATATATAAATATATAATTATTAAATTATATTTATGATATCATATATATCATATATATTCACTTAAACAATCCTTAATACAATTCATGTAGTGTATGAACAAATCATATCGCTTTGGGGGGGGGGCAACAATCTACACCTTCTCAAATTAAATTATCGTATTTATATAAGATAGAAATCTTAAAGGTATGTTATGAATAAAAATTAAATATGAATAAATATGTTATAAATATAATATATATAATATATAAATATATTTCATATCATAATGTCCACCATGATTTGTGTTAATGGAAAAATGAACAATAATTGTTTCATGAGGCAGTAGTTCTCCTTATAGAGAAACAATATGTTCTTTACCCATTAGATGAAGTTGTGTGTATGTTTATTCTGAACCATTTACATAAAAACATCATAGAATATTTTATTGTATTTTTGTTTTTATATATTCATATAATAACTAGAGTGGAGGGGGTGAATAAGGAAAATAAAAGAGGGATTTGAGAGAAGGCGTTACCACTTAATCATCTAACTTCTTTCGATTTATGCCTAAAGGATATCATGGACTCAATTCATTCTAAGGTAAGGATTATACGAAGATGATATGGATTTTTGAAGTTTATTGGGTTGATATTTTATGAACATAATAGTTTTTAGAGGTGTGAGGTTTTGGGAGAGGTGGTGGCCCTTTATAGGGAAAGAAAAGGATTCGTAATTTTTTAAAACAAGTTAAGTGTACAAATGTTCCAAACTAAAAAAAGTCATAAAAAATAAGATAAATCAACAATTAAAGTTTTATGGAAGAAATATTTCATTCAAATGGGTTCTTGACAAGTGGATATGTTTTTTGGGCCTCTAAGATTTAGTTTTAGTCCCTAATTATGCATAATTTGACCTAAACCATTGAGATTTATTTTATTCAGTTTCACTAGTTATTTTGGTAAAAAAATAATTTCAACTTATTAGAATATGAATATTATAATTATTATAATGGATTATGTCAATATTTCAAAATTAAATTCATTATTTCAGCAAAATTATTTTTAATTCTAATCCCGCACATGGGACAAAATTACGAGTATTTATAGTAAAATATGTTCAAAAGTTTATTAAGTTTTTATATTCAATTTCAAAGTGAAATTGATTATAATGGAATAAATTGTATTAATATAGATATAATTGATATAAAATCACCTTCAAATAAATTTAAAATATAATTTAATGTTAATAATTTTTTAAATGAAAAATAATGTTTTTAACCTAAAAGTAGTATTTTTTCACTATTTATCAAATACTGTTGTTTCTTAGAAAAATCACTGAAATTAAACCTATGATAATTTCAGTATTATAAATTAAAAAATTATGTTTATTTTATAAAATTAAATTTATATTTGTGTCTAAAATTATTTTATTCATTTAAAGTAGTTCATTCGAGAAAACAATATTTTAAAACAGAATAGGAATTTACCAAAAATCATGTGTTTCTTAATAAATATGATCTATTTATGTAAAAAATTATAAAAAAATTTGGAAAGTATTTATTACTATTACTATTACTATGTTTAATGTTAAAGTTATAATTATATCATTTTAAACAATTACAATTAAATGATTCTTTTTAGAGACTCATTGTTGCATGTAACATATGCCTTGTTGGTTTTGAAGGCAGGGCAAGCCAAGTGGGTATTATGTGTAGGGCAGGCAAAGTCAGTATTACGTGTAACTCAAGCCAAGTCGGTGTTGTGTGAAATAAATTTTTTTACTTAGTGTTTTAATATATATATATATATACATATTGAACTATATCCAGTTTCATGTGAAATGAAAAATATAAAAATGATAAATTAATTTGAAAAAAATAATTCACAAAATCCCAGGGTTATTGATACCCTATTTTAAGGAGTACTAGTGGTGATTCATTGTGATCTCAATTATGATTGTGTAATTATTTTATATGTTTAACCATTAATGAATAAGCTATACAATAATTTATTTGTTTTTCATATCCTATTATAATTTATTTTTATTTTATTTAGGTTTTAGTGGCAGTTTTATCTAATATTGGAAAAGTGGTATCCCATAACAAACCCTCAATATTGATCAATGTTTTCAAATGTTATATATTCTACAAATAAAATATTTAAAAAAATATGTGTGGATAAACTAAAATACTAATAGAAAATAAATTTGGAGTGATGAATTTTAATTAGATTTCAAATTTTGGAATTAATAAAACCGTTTATTGTAATTTCATATATATTGTTTTATAATAATGTTTAAAGTAAATTAATATATTTTCCAAAAGAAATCGGTCATAATTCATAGTATATTTTATGAAATATGTATAATGATAATTTATTTTTATATTTATTTTATAAATATAATTATATTACAATTGGGGTGGTAGTTAGATTAGAATTTTTTTTCTATAATATAGTTATACTAGTTCAAAACAAATGAATATGAAATGATAATTTTTTATATGTCCAAAAAAATTAATATATGACCATTTATTTATATCTATTATTTTCTCTACATTAGATCATTTTATACATGGATATAGAGAACACCATATGATATTCCCAATCATGAAATATAAATATATAGATACTTTATGATATTTCAATACCCCATATATATTTTCATCCAAAAATTACATATCTTATTCACTCATCGTTACTTTTTGACTACAATATTTAAATGGGTGTAATGATATATTCCTTTTTTGATCCAATTTGTTTTATTCCATATGTGAGTTAAAAATATTTCATTGATTTTTTATGATGTTTATGTCATTTTTTTAAACCTGAGATGGATGATTTTTATTCATAATCAATTCTGAACTATGAAGACACTAATTCAATGAAAGGCTTCTCTGAGTATTTACAATATGGTTTCATATGGTAATAAGATTCATATATTTATGATGGAATATTCTTTTGGAGTTGAAATCTATTTTGGTATGGGTAATTTTTGGAAACTTTATTTTTCATCATTAGTGTGGTGATTTATTTCTAAACTGATTAATTTTATTAAATCTATTTATGGAGTCCATTTATTAGTAAATTAAGGGATGGTAGATGAATGGGACTGAGTATAATCCTTTGAAATCTCAAATATAAAATAAAGACCTAGACTAAATAAATTGGAAATGATATAAAAATTATTGACTAAGGGATAATGGGGTCAAGGTGTTGAAATTTAACAAAAGGTGACCAAGTGAGAGTGTAATATGACTGAATAAATTCACATATTCATGTTAGTGAATCTATATAGCATATCCCAGTAGATCACATATGATAGTAAAAAATTAAAACTTACTCCAATGAATGAATGCCCCTGCATCCTTCCAAGGTAATATAGGAGGAGGCTCATATAGTTTGTCTCATTCTGGTGGTCTATCAATATATTCTAACAAGGAATGAATATTTTTACCAAGAACATATTCTAATTCAAATAGGGGCTCTCCATTGGAGAATGGAACATTCATAGAGATAAGACCATATCCCTATCACAACATGCCGCAAGCATATTCCAAAGGATCATGATCTGGATCGTATTCCCATTCTAACCAAGGATCACTATGTGATATAAACACAATCCCCGGGGAAGGATCCTGTTCTATCCCATAATGATGATGGTCATTTCAAAACTATAAATACTTTTTATCAGCGGGGAAATACTCTCATAATACCTAATGCTTATTAATATAATTTGAAAGCCATTATACTCTAGAATCCTATCCTTAGACAGTTCCAAGAGATAGGTGAGAATAATATAACCATAATGATGAACAAGGATCATAACCCTAATTTTCACAATCCATGTGTCCTTGAGGTTGATTGAGACACATTTTAAAAAACTATATTGTAATTCAACTCTTCCACCAAATTAGAAAGAGAAAATTATTGAGATATTACTCCTCGTGGTACTATGGATAAGGATTTCAGGAACTCTCCTCCTGAAATCCCCCTGGTCAACACCACCATGGTGATATATCACATTGACATGGACATACTCCCCTTAAATATTCAAATCCCTTTAGAGATGTTTTCAAAACATATATACCTTCATATAGAGAAGTGCTCAAAATTTCAAGGATAACTACATATAGTTCCCATAAACTGTCTGCAACACTCCACTCTAGTCACTAGGAAATACTTGGAAGTATCTTCATATAGCTTGATCAGATGGAGACATGTATGTATGAAAAGAGTAGGATGAAAATGAAATATGGATAGTGTTATATAGAAAAAATATCCCCCCCATGTTCTTTCCACTTGACACATCAGACAATGAGATCCCAAATGACCCAGTAAATGATTACATTAATTATCTATGCCAAAATATATGGGTTACTAATAAAAAATTAAAGGATATACACCTACCTTAACTAGGATACGAGGTTCACCCTTAGAATATCAAGATACTCTATTTTCAAAGATACTTGGATGCTATCTCCATGGTCTAGGACCCAAACCCAAAAAAGCACAAAACAAATATAGAACATGTATTCTACCATTTCATCTCATATCTTCATAAATTGATAGCCAAATCCAAGTAAGGTATCTATATTTTAAAATGTTGAATGAATGCAAAGTTACACATCACCACGCCCTGGGAGCATTTTATCCCCTCCGATACTAATTATTGTAATTTCATAGCCTCTGGAGAAATCAGGGGGTTGGGTAACATGATACCTAGTTGGTCACTATAAAATGATCTCATTTAAATGGTAATGTGACATAAAAGAATGATGAATAAGATTGAAACAATATCATTGAACTAGGTCCTTAAAAAACCGGAACACATGTTAGAAACTGATACAAAAGTTACAATCAACCAAACAAATACACAAATAAACTTATTCCATTTATAGGCTTCCATTTCACCAATCCCCTATATGAGAAAAAGAGAACCACATTAAAAGGCCACGATAGTATCTTCCATAGAATCTATATGGGAGCAGATCCAACTCATCAGGATGGGGGTAATTTTCCACTTCTTATACCATTTAGATAATCAATATATAACAGGATCCATGACATGTAAATATTGTCTAAAACTTATCCACATACCACTACACTAGGGGAGTTTGTATCTGAATTTCCATAACTTAGTTCATTATGAAACATGATAATGCTGGGGAAATCAATGAATTTTCAAGATCAACCCCAGCCCCCAAAACCGGGGGAATTTATATCCCAATATACATCTTCTAAATCATCAAAAGGATGTTTAAAATCATCAATAATAGGATTAAAAAATTAAAATTGTTCCCTGGATAGTCCTCAACACATAGGGATTGGGCCATTATCATCATAATGATCACCATAGATAGAATCTGTCTTCTCCATGTTAGGAGGTAAATATCAATTTTCAGCATCACATCTTTTCCTCCTATCGTAAGACAAATCTATATTATATGGGGAATATTATGAAATCATGAATAGAAACTACCTCAATATCACTGGCCATAGGTTGATTCAGTAGGAGAGAATGGAGGAGGAAATTAATCCCCGTTAGGGTCACAAGAAAAAATGACCCATGTGTTCAAGGGTATAAGAAACGACCCTAATGAAGGAAGTGAATAATATTCCTATTATATTGAATGTAAAGAGACAACAACCATTTACCAATAAACCTATACGAATATCATCACTATCAACACCATAGATAATGTTAATCAAGATAAAAATGCAGGGGGAAACAATGCAGATACCATACCTTGAGATGAGGATATGAATGCACCCACTGAGGCTGCACGTTCCTTTAAGCATAGGAGTATTTAAATCAGGGAACTATTGTATATTGAGATTCCACCTCTATAGAGGAAAAATAACATGGATAAATGGAATAGTTTGGATACATCCCAATCTGTACACAAAAAGGTGATTTTCTTTCCACATAGGAACAAAGGAAATAATTATCTAATGAGATTCAAAATATTAGGGAACTTATTGAGAAACTAAAAAGGGGAAATATTACTATTGGGTATCATCTTCAAATATAGGTGAATATCGTTCCTCTAATCATATATAAAGATATGATCCACCTACAAGTGAAATATATGTGCATCATACAAGCTCAAAATATAGTTATTCATACAACCTAGATGAGAATGTCAACATTGATCATGGCATATCTCCTACATGGGGACACCCTCTCCATCTCTAGGGAAATCATTTATTCATCACATTTTAGAATCACTAGGAAATTAAAATTGTACCACCTCATCATATCTCTCCCAAACACTATAGATGAGAGGCGCTATAAAGAGATTTACCTCTGAAACAAATCAACATCTTTAGGTTACTAACTGCACTATGGGAATCTATGGAAGGAAGAATTTCTCCATTTCATCATAAGAATAAACCATATCCCAAATGATTTTATGACTCTTTTTCAAAACCAAATTCAGTCAATCCTATTTTATCCCCCTTTGATAGTGCATGAGACCGCCAAAATATATCTCACTCATATAGTATCCTAATGAAGTATGATGATGAGACCTCAAGATCAGTATGAGGAGACCATGTTGAGGTTTTTAAAATGATTTCATATGAACAACCTTTATTTGGTATTACAGCCATCCATGAGGATCCTTATCATAATGGAAAGACCTTCATCATTAATTAAATTATTTGTTTATATCCATGTTGTGTGAAATGAAAATCATCTATTTTAAAAACTACAAGAATCAAAAAAATAGGGTGTAATACATAATATACATATAGAAGGGTTTAATATATTTTATCAGTATCCCTCTCTCACAGGAACAATTTCAAGAATTCTATGTTAAAAATATATGAGATTAGTTATACACACCTCTGATTTTATGTAAGTATCATGTTGTGTTCCACATTGTTCATAAATGTAACAAAATTTTGAAGCCTCCATTCAGTGTACCATAGCTAAATCTCATCTTATGAAATTAGTAAAGGGGAAAAGGCTCAGTATGAAAATGACTACAGATGTTTCTCTAAAACCGATAGGAGAACCTATACAAGAAAAATAGAACATCCAAAACCACCCACCACCTCTTATAGAGTATAAATAGACATAGAATTTCCTATAACCATAAGTGAAAAGAGTCCAAGGTTACCCTATATTTGTGGAATGGATTAGTAAAACCTACTCCTTATGAATTGAACATGTCTATGATTATTTCCTTGCAATTATGACTAATAACATGCTCATGCTTCCACCACCTAGAATGAAAAATGGGATCAACCTAACTGATCATTGTTACTAATACCATTTCCATAGATGGATGGGTTAGTACATCCATAACTACTTCATATTCAAAGACGTTATCCATTGAATTATCAAATTTGGATAGGTTATGTTGGATAAATCACCAATCTAGGTAACTTAGATAACTATTTTCCAATCAGAAGAGGGTTATTATTGGAAGAATGTCCCAGAGATGTATGTATATATTTTTAACAACTTGATGACTTTGAAAGAAGTTGATAGAGCTCATTCCACCTAAAGATAACTAATTTTCCATCCCACAATAGTTCATCCACCTAAGAGGTGACATGAATATTTCCCCTAAAGCTGAACATGACTGTTAGACATAGGAAATGAATTAAGCGTAAGAGTCATATTCCGATTTAATGAAGTTTCTAAATCATTTAGGTTTCTTCCCTATGACATGTGAACAATGGGAACCGCCCCACCAAATGAATATATCACCTAAAGAAGGTAAATTATTTACCTATATTAATGTGATACACTTGTAAAACACATTCTTATATTATTAATTTACATTTGATAATGAGTTCCCCACACCAAACCGTGGAAATAGAGGCCACATGTGTAGTAACCGAGGATGCAGGGGACAACACAAGAATGGTCAGACACAATATTTTGGCCACATTACCACACAAGAAACACATTAATCCATGATCCTGAGGAAATCACTCTATAAATACAAAAAAAAATATATTTAGGTTCCAATGTACCATATATTAGTTGCACCTAGTGATCTTACACGACCATCTAGAGGGGGGGGGGGTCAATTATCCAATCATCTTAGGAAATGAAGAAGGATGCAATTATCTAATCCATTGGTGGATGCTACCATGAAATATTTAGAAGAAGTAAGACCATATACATAAAATTTTTCACATTTTGATACACATAATAAAGAGAAAATCCCCCTCTAGAAGCACTGACATCTCATAAGAAAGTATAAATTTCAGAACTACTTGGTAGTTTTCCCAACCAAGATCTCATTCAGGATTTATATCATTAATTCCGAAGAACATATTTTGAAACTCAACAAATACCACCAAATCCCATATATGTTATACAAATATTTCGTTTAGGACGAGGAATATTGATTAGAGAACATGCTAGTAGAATTAATTGTTTCCATATCAGTCACAAAGATGGATCTGGAAGAGGTTAAACAAGCATCAAGCCGACCCCTTTATACTTTAGGTAGACTTGATAATGAAAATATATTATGGGATTTGATTGAAAATGGTTCTTGGATCACCAACCTCCCAATACGATCCATCTAAATTTTTGGTTATAATGGATGTGATTTCCCCCCATAGATCATACCATGTAATGGTTTGATAAGATTAATCAATGACATACCATGAAGATTAAACTCAGATATTAATTTGGTGATCTCATATCTAACACAAAGATTATGATTTTCTTGAAATAAACTAAATATAATTTCATTCTTAGAATACCCCAGATCAGTAGCCACATGGTATTACCTTAAATATTATATATGTGTGTGAAGTAACCCATTAGATAAAAGGTCATCATATTATATGGTGATAGTTCCCACTTTGATGATTTTGATGCCACATATTCTGAAAAAGTATTCTAAAAAATATAAGTAAAACAACCAATGGTGGATGATGATTTATAGGTTTCATCCCCCAAAGGTATTGGGAATAACCCCTTCAAATCCTTGGAGTATTCTCGACAGTGACAATGTTCTTGCTATTAAAATAGTTGATGAAATATACATGATCCTAGATATCCAATCCCCTTCTATATCTAGTGATATTTTAAAAGTCATTAAGCTATGGGATTTTCATTTAATGAATATTATATTTGGGGATGCTAATTTATTTTCATACATCCTCTCTCACATTTAATGTGATAGAGATTCTCCCAAGTTGCCGAATTCATCTAAAAATGTTTCTATAGAATCAGATATGGAAGAAGAAGAGGATCACCTCAGAAACTCCCCTACCATATTTGAGGAATTATTATCCACCCACATTGATGATCTAGAGTAGGTAAAAATGGTAATAGGATAAGATCCATGGACTACACTGATTAGTTCTACCATTCCTCCCAATAAGAATTACATGTATGTCTCATTTTTAAATAAACATTTATATCTGTTTTCATTAATTATATAGAAATTCCCATACTGAATCCATATGTGTCTATGCACCATCTCATCTTAGATGATGCAAATTTAGTCTTCATGTAGGCATATAAGAGGATGAATCCCTATTATAAAACGAATGTAGTGGTAGATGTTTAGAAAATTTTAAAATCCACCGTTGTCCAAGAAGTGAATATCCCAAAATAGATCACCAATATCAACCATTTAATGAAAAATAATTGTCCGATTATGCCCAAAATATATTTTAAATACCTTAATTGAATCAAAACCTAAAAGTGATTTCCCATTTACAATCAAATAACTCTTCATCGATTCAACTTCTATCTTCCTAGACATTTCATTCATGGATTGTTATTAATGGTACAATAAAATAAAGATGGCCCCTAATGATGAAGAATAAACCATATTCGAATAACCCCAATGTATCATCGGCTACATTGTCATTCCATATTGAATAATTAACATTGGATCCATTTTTAAATAGACCATGCATCATATATTTAATCACTTCTTGGGATGAATATATGTGTCTCTTGTAGATAACCTGGTGGTGAAATCATGATAGCGAGGAAATCACTTCATGGGTATTCAAAAATTATTTTGAATGCTATGAGAGAACATTCTGAAGATGAATATACTAAAATCATATTTTTGAGTGACATCAGGGATTTTTCCTATATTTTTTTAGGTCACCATGGAATTTAGGTCAATGTAGAAGAAACTAGTATTATTCAAGAAATGTCACCCCCAAGAATATCAAATAAATCAGAGGACTGAATGGGAACCACTCTAACATTATGTTTTTCATATATAACCTAGCTGAGAAATATATCCCCTTAATGAAGAAAATGACTTTGTTAATATCATATCTATGCAATGAAGACTATCGTAAATCCTTATAGAGTCTTAAAAAATACCTGTTGCACCCACTGGTCATGATACAACTAGTGGAATGTAAGCCACTCATCTTATATGTGGCTACTATGGAACTCCCACATGGATAACTACCCGCACATTAGAATGCAGTGGGGATTTAGAAAATTCTCTAAAACCTCAAAAATTGATGAATAGTAATAAGACCCAATACTCTATGTCAAGAAGTATTGTGTTGCACTCATCATTGTTGTGAAATATCTAAGGAATTGATTGAATCACCATGATTTCCATCTTTTCTCTATTATTTGTTCACTCAAGTGGATTCATGTTGGTCCAATAATGACTATGATTCTAGAATGATGGCTGATAATTATAAAAAAATATGACATTAATTTTTTATCCTAGAAGATTATGAATGTGATAAACTGAGCTTATTTTTTCATGGAACACCCTTCTACAGAGAACACAATACTAGAAAGAAAAATTCAATACGATGAGGTTTTATAAGCCCATGACACTCCCTATTCATGGGATTTTTATTTTGAATGGTCCTCTTGAATACCTATTGTAAACATACTATAAACCATAAATATCAATTAGGTTTTCTTAGGGAATGACTTTTGTTTTCTGGTAAATCAATTTTTCCTTACTCTTTTTCACTATCTAAATATTTCAAAAATAATGATGAAGAATACCAAGCCCTCATCGCTCGCTTATAACTGTACCTAAAACAACATATATACTACCTATATATTAAAGGTTACTCAAAACTAGTGATAATGAAGATCAAAGGTGAATATTGAATCAAATATATGAAGTAACCCCTATCACTGGCTATGTTAGGGGACAAATGGAAGAGTTTCCTTTTTCTCCCACACTGCATCATGTTCCCTAGTCAAAGAATGTTTTAACTAATTCATTGAATAATATGTCCATATTCATGGACAACCTCAATTAGGTAGAAACAATATTTTTCACCGTGTCACAAATAAGGACCTTGTTAATCATTATCATTGGATTTGAGGAAAAAAATATGGATAACATCACCCAAAAAAATGATGAAACTACATCCAACCCTTCATGGATTTATCCCATTTTTGGTTTTCTCTAAAATGGTACTGTCATGATAGATCAAGAAGGTAGGAAACTAATTAGATGATGAAAAATTAACATTTCCCTATGAGATAGTCCAAATGAGAAAAAACCCCTCTAAAAGAAAGGATTTTATAAAATCCTCTTCATATGCCTTTAATAAAAAGAGATTTACTCCACCAAGAATTAAGTCCCGTTGTGATCCTATGGTTCTCATCAGTATGAAACCTATTTCTCCCACCAAATATGATGGTTCAGTTACTACTAGGGAAAAAAATAATATTGTCCTGTGTGGAATTCCCCAGGAAATTTCATTCATTCTTGATCCAAGAAAAAATCATTCATTGTCCCAAAAAATTTATAAATACAACTTAATATTCCGATTTGTTTTCCATATGGGGAATGGATGATGTGGGGATATATCCCCAAACTATAACTAATAAGCTTATATACTCCCTTTCTTCAACCGATATCTTTTAAAAATTAGAAAGAGAAATACACCTCAATGGAATTTTGATGGATAATTTCAACAGCTTCATAAAGTCTCATATCATCAATAGGTTCAGGGATCCTCAAACAAAATTTATGAACAATTACACCAACTTCTATTCTATAGAGTTAATAAAATTTTACCTGGATTAAAACTTAGAGTCTAGTCAATCATATTGATATCATGCAACCAAAAATTGAAAAATAAATGGCTTCAATATGAATATGTAAAATATAATCCAGAAGACGTTGGATAAAGAAAACAAGTCTTTGAAAAACAAGATCCTCCATGATTTATGGGTCTGTCATACCACCACATGAACATAAACACAATAAATTCCATAATAAATAGTGTATGTGATCAAGGTATTATTTCTTATATAGTATAAGTTACACTCACATCGAATATCCATTTGTAGAAAGCATGTAGATGATGATCAGTCGTAAAAGTTGGTGGATGAGCGGGAAATGAATGATGAGAATAGTTTTCCTATATTGAAAAATATTGGTGTACATCAATATTAGATCACACATGCCATTAATGAAAAGTTCCACATCTATTCATTCCAACATGGACAAATGTTACCATCTATTTGAACCCAAAATACCAAGAAAGAGGCCTTAATAACTATAAACCAATTGGGAAGGGACTTATATCCTACATAAATTCTATCAAAATGGTTAATAGTCATTGTTCACTAGGTATGGTGAACATGAAATAATACCCACACATACATGTTTTCATAATAATTACTTTTAATAATTTCCATTATGAATATCTCTTCCTGATCACATGATGTTACATTGTATGATTAAAGTCTATCCTACAAGACCATAAACTGAATATCATCTAACATACTAACCACATGATGTCAAACTATATCAATTTATCCTTACAACATGATGTTAAACTACATGGAAAATTTATTCACTGTATGATAAAAAATATACATATCCACAATGTTCATATTTATGAACATCAGGTGAACCACTTCCTTACCACAAGATATCAAACTACACGGATGGTATCCCCACCACATGAAACTAAACATCATTGTTTCTAGAAACTGTGTGTTGCTTGACTTATGCCATCCTAGGATACATAGTGTCCCTAAAACCTCTATTATTTGGTCCAACTGTAACTTTAATTATCATTCACGTCATGTCATCCTTGCCATTACTACAATATAGTAAATTGCATGGATGATGTCCTCATTACATGGAAATAAACTAAATGGGATTCTAATACTATGTATGTCTTTATTACCATTTTTATAAGATACATAGGTTTTCCTCAATAATAAATCATGGTAGATCCACCACTTGATAAAAACTCCCCACTTTCCTCTCCTTAATAACCTCTTCATGGTGATGGGAACCCTTTCCTACCCATGTTTATGACATCAAGAATATATCACTGATCATAGGATATTCAATTAGTGACTCCCTGAATAAACATGTCATATTATCTTATGAGATGGATTTCATGTAAAAAAATTAATGAATTTAAAATTTACACCATGATTCCTCACCACATGATGTTACACTTCAATAATGATGTCTCTTTCATGACATAAAATTGAGCACTCATGTAGAACTCACCTGAGAGGACAACAATAAAATACCCTTGAACACCATGAGATGGGAGGGGTGAATGAAGGTGTCAACTATTTCATCAAAATTTATGGATTTTGTTACTATATTATTAGGAACTCTTAATCCTATCTGATGGGAAAGTGTAGAAAAAAAAAATCACATGAAAAGAGACTACACAACAATTTTACTTGGTTTACCACTAAGGGCTAGTCCAAGGAGCATATGTCGATAGTGTTTCAGTCATACCTAAATAGACTAGTCTTCACTAGATGTTGAAAATAAAATCTTAGACATAATAAAAATTTTCTATGAACACTTTATTTAAAATATTTCTGGCATAGAACACAACATCTCTCATAACACATCCATGAACTCTTCCATGCACACAACCTTGGGTGATGTCTAACTCAATTTATCTACATGAAGGTAACTTGAATATATTCACATTAACATCATTTTCTTTGACTATAATAATACACTTTTTTTCACTTTAGACTAGATTTGATTCACTTTGAACAACCACTTCACCAGATAACTGATATTCAGAACTTTCTTTTGAGAAGATCCTTCGAGGAGCTTAACCCATCATAAAGAACCCTGCTTTCATGGAAAAAATAACTTAAAAAATCTCACTATGCCATCATGGAATACAATCTCATTGAAAAACCCCTTTAATTATTTTAATCGGCATTTGATAATAAATAACTAGACTTTTTGCTATGTCAAAGCTCACATATAAATATAGCTTTACATAGCTCCCCATTCTTCATGAAATCGGAGTGATTCCAGATTTTATTCTATTTTTTTTGTAAAAATATGCGGGGTTATCATTATATTTACATTATATCCGTTCAATATGTTACACCACCTCTAATATTTTTTGTATATTTCAAAAATATATATATGGTGATCCCTTATTTGAAAAGCTCCAGTAAAAGTTTTCATATCTATAATGATCACCATCAACACATTGCGCAGTCATGATGCTCCACTTATCAAAATCATAGCGAAAACTTTCTACATATTATATGCTCCACATCTTCATGAAACTCAATGAAGTCATTGTGAAACCTATTCCATGAAAATATTTTTGAGGATATGATTCTAGAAGACAACCTTTTATGATTCTAGACTCGTCCTCCATATTTTTGAACCAAAAAATTGGCACACCGTAGGAAACTACACCACATTCAATATTATTTTCATAATGTATTAGAAGATAAATCTTCATGAAATCTTCTTGATCATGAATGTGTGGATATAAAAAAAATCAAACTAGTCTCTATTTCCCAAAAAGATCAACCTTGGTTGCAACACACTATTGTTGTTTTTGGTCTCCCACCACATGTCTATTCAGGAGAAATGTGTGACTATATTACAGTCACCATAAGTTATTTAATGACATCTATATCCCCAACCTCACATCGAGTCACAATAAATAAACATAAATAATTCCCACCCCACCTTGCCTTCAGGTCAGACTTAAATAGTGATATTTTACTCAAGAAAAATGTGTGGATTGATTCCTTTTTCTATGGGATACATACTGAAAAAAAAACATCCATTCTAATGTTCTTAGATAAATTCATTACTCAACTCATCAGTTCCCACTACCCCTAAGGGGTTTGCACAATTTTATTTGGGAAAACCTAATTATCCCTTAAAAGGTTGAAGATTTCATCCACCTTCGTATCAGCCATCCTAGGTCTTGAATCAATTTTGATGGTATTGACCAGATTAAGATCATGATTTCCATCACCATCAACATCTAATTAAATAACCCTATCATTTATTATTACATTTTGAGTTTTCAAAGTAGGTTTACCGAGTCCAAATTTTTTGAATAGATGAAAAGTAAAATAGAGATGACCCATGTGTTTGCATGTAATACTGTAATAAACCCAAGCTTCAAAGACAAAGGGTCATTTGCAATGAAAATATTCCCCAAATTCGATCCAAATGCACTCAAATATTGTCTTTTATAGGTCAAAACCAAAACATATTCAAGGATAAATTAGATAAAAAAGTGATCTTGTTTTTCTATCCAAGAAAAGGAGTTGGAAAACCAGATCTCTAAGCATCAGAATGATAGTATGATTTTGAGAGGGTAGCGAATGTTTAGTGAAACATACCCATAGAGGTGTAGTAAGATCATTCTGATGCATTTTAAATTCATATTTACACAAAAAATAATGATGGTTTTACCATTGCAGGAGTGAATATCACTAGATCAATAACAAATAAGGTCCTCCAAAGAAGAAAATTAGAACATTAAATGTTTTTTGTTGAGAAGACCAATAATTTCATGTCCCTACAAACCCCAGGAATGGAGAATGAACATGTAAAAGGTATTTACTGAAGTCCTATGAGACCTAAAATTAGCCACCATTGTTATATATAGTATACAAGAATCATATATGAACTATAAGGATGAAATCAAGAGAATAGGTGATGTATTGAAAAGGGATGTATCTTTCAGGAAATTGAGATCGACATGAAAGGTGAATGATGATCTGAATTTGAGAGAGGGGAAGAAAAATGTAGACAATTCACAAATGAAGGTTCAGAAAAATATCCATCTGACATCCCCCCTCTAGTGGTTGTGAATAAGGATGGGGAATCCTTCATCAGGATAGGTCATCACCACATGGGAAGAGATGCTCATGGCCACAAAATATATTTACAATTTGATCCATGAAAGGAAAAACATTGATTTAATGAAAATATTAAAATATAAAAACGTTATTTTCATGTGAATTTTGACCAATGTGTCATTAAATTATAAGATATTAAAGTGTATGTTTTATACACCTTTAATAAATAAAACATAGAACAGTTTAAGTGGTTTTAAAACCTCACATTATTGTTTAACCCCTTTGTTAATAAAATTTTAAACATATTCATAGTAAACAAAATTTCAATATAAAAGGGTTATACATTTTATTATAAGGTATAAATTGGATAATTAACGGATAATTTGTGAAATAATATTCCATTTATAATACAAATTGTTCTATTGAATGAATTTATTTTTTTAAAATTAATGAAACTTTATGAAACATAAAATAGTATTAAAATCTAATTAAGAACCACTAACCTGATATTAATTTAAAGATCCCCAATTAATCAGTGGCATTATAATATATTTCATGAACCCAGAAATAATTAATTATTCGTCACTATAAAATTCTTGCGTCACTATAATCTAAACCAAATCATTTATTTTTTAGGTTTTTAAAAATAATTTACGTTGGTTTTTTGATTTCATGAAAAAATCACTCAGTCAACATTATATAATCTTTTAGGATACTTATATAATCACTAAAAATTACAACTGAATTACCATAATAAAAATATTTTGTTATTGTAAAAAATATGTAATATTAAATACACAATATGTTTTTTCCTATGTAAATATATAATATATATTTAAATGTTAAAGAGTGAAATTTTTTATTTTTATTTACATAAAAAATTATATAGATCATTACTAAGATAAAAGGATTCACATGGCCAAAAATTAGAATCCTATATTATTTTAAATGAAATCCACTCCTCAAATAGGGTAATTTCAAGTGTTAGGTATTTTTTAAATCCTTATAACATTAGTATTAACCTTAATTAACTTGTTTTACAATTTACTATGTTTATATCTATTTACCATACTACAATTTATAATAACTAATAATATAAATGGATTATTTAACAAATTAGAACCACCTATATCTATATATTGATTCAATTTTTTATTATTAAATTATTATATGTGCAAGTCATTAATTTTTAAAAATAAATCTGCAAAACATAATGAAAAACTGGTTTTTATGAAAATTAATTTTACAAGAATAATTTGATTTTACATCAACTCTGACTAGTCATTATAATTCATGGAATTTAAATATATATATATAGATAAATAATATTTAAATTTTATTTCAATTATTCATCATCAGGGATTAATATTTTTAATTAAAATGGAACAACATTTTTCACATAAAACATTTTTCCGAGAATTTTATTTTTATGCATACAAAAAAATTTAAAAAATTAGAATATATAATGTTGATTCATATATCATTATTTAGGTCATGTATTTTCTAATGAGTCTTATGTTACTTTTAAAAAAATACAAAAAATAATTTTACTTTAAAAGAAAAATATTTAATGAAATAAATGATAGTTTAAAAGACATTAGTATTTCCAATATTCATTGAAAAATATGTCATGTTAAGAAAATTTAAAAAATTCCTCCTAAGATAATATTTACAAATTTATTTTATAAATTATCTTTGTTTCCGAAAATATAATTTAAAAATAAATGGTATAAATTTATTATAATTCCCTTTCAAAAAATGAATTTTTTTTAATGAAAATAAATTTTTGAAGCATAAAATTGATTTATTATAAATTTATTACTCATTTTATGTTAATTAATAGATAAATTTAAATTTAATAGAAAGTTATATGAATTTGTATATTTCTATTAATTTTATTCATACTACTTTATTAAAATCTTGGTTATCCTGGTCACATTTAAAAAATTATTGTTCAATAATATGTCATAGTTAATGTAAACTTACTGCACCATGTCAAGAAATCTATACAACACATAGTATTTATTTAATGAAAAAATATTATAATCTATTAAGGTATTAAATTCTCTCCCAACCCCACCACCTTAAAATAATTTGACCTCAAAATTTATTTCGGTCATTAAATGGTCAATATTTGAAAGTACAAGTTCTGAAACACACATAATAAAAAAGATATAATGAAACAACCTTTTAAAAATTTTAAGTGAGAAATATAAATAATACTTGAAATAATACACAATCAGGTTCCTATGTAATTAAACTAGTATTAGGAAGTTAAAATATAGACATATAGGTGAGAAATAGCCTCCTTGGATTAATAATGTGTAATATAGAACATGGTCATGAAAAGGTTAATGGCCAAAACAATAAATTTATTGGGGTTTAAAAGGCTATCAATTAATCAAAAATGAAGGGAAAATAGTAAGATTTATCATTAAGGGTGCATTTTAATAAATAATGGTATTATTTTACTATCATGTTGGAGAACACCAGAATATATACATACTTTATTTATTTCAATTTCATTAGAACAGTTTGAGCCTTTGGTTGTGAATTGATCAATATAAACCTCAAATAAAAATCCTAGAAATGAATATTCAATATATATTTTTCATTCATGAAAACTACAATTATATTTTAACATAACCAAAGATCCTCAGATAAGGAAATGTTATTACTTCTATCTAATTTATTTCTATAACCAAAATGTTTGGCATAAGATATCCAATATGGATAACTATAACACATTAATAATGAAGCTTAATGTTCAGTTTAATCTTATACATAAATAGTTGAACGTAATATGATTATTTATATTTTTACAGAATTTAAATCCCAAAAATCCAAAACCTTTGATCACATATTGTTTCTCACATCAACATTCAAAATTATCCCCAGAAACATAAATATTTTCATAGTGTCACATAAAAAAAACATGAATAATATAATCATATGTTATCATAAATTATAATAATTATTTCCCAAAATAACTCGAATCCTTATAAACATAATAAAAGTATCTATGCTTCAATAAAGTTACTCAAAAACTATTCCCCAAATTATGGTTTGATTCATAATATAATATTACTAATATCAGGAACTTATTCTATAATAAATTTAATAACTTATTCACCATATCACTTTAAAATCCAATGGTTATTAATATAATCAAAATACATTCTCCAAATGGTCTAATACTTTTGTCCCAAGCATCCATAATTACCTCAAAATCAATTAGCATGTTAAACAAAATGGTTATCAATAAATTTAAATTATGTTTATAAAATATATAAAAGCAATAATCATCAAATAATCATTTGAATAAAGTATATAACAAATAAAAGGGTGTTATTCCCATAAATATCTCACAAAATATCATTAAAAATGTAAATTTTACATCACATAAAACCTAAAAGGGGTATCTATTCCATTAAAAATATGGTCAAATGTGGTATTCCCAACCAATTGAACATTAGTTTTATCCCATTCCACTATAGAATATTATAGGATTCCATTGGTTTTACCCTTTCCATTATCAAAATGGTTTTTAATAAAATTTTGATTTAACATTGGAATATCCCCTAGGAGTGTCTAGATTGGTATAAAGTCTTATTCCCTCTCAGCATGCATCGATGATGAATGAGTTAATAAATTATCAAACACTTTTATATTTTTTAATCATTAGTTAATGTGTGTAAAAACCATATCAACATGCTAGTATCCAAAAATGGATTTATTTTTTAGGAGAACCACACACATTTTATTACAAATAATTATATTCATCTATTCATAGGATTATATTAAATTTTCTCACAAATTATTTCTCATCCTAATTTATATTAATAATTAAACCTTTCTATAAGACCCACAATAGTGAAACTTGTTTTTCATATTTAAATTTTACATCTTATTTATTATGACATTGAAACCCACACTTTTAGATTCAGTGCTAAAGTATTCAACCATGTATTTCCAACATTGATATCAATCAATGTGACCCAATTGCATGCCCCTCAAAAGAATAAAACCAAAAAAATGAAAATTTGTAAATCTCACATTCTCATGGCCGTTTTAGTTTTAGGGTTTTATAGAATTATAAAAAAAATATTACCAAAAATAATATCCATATATCAAAATGAGAATTTCTCACATATAACTAGGATATTATTATTTAAGATTATTTCATCATCATAATTGGAATGAAATAACTTTTAGAAATAATTATTTCAATATCATTATTGTTTAGTATGGGAAATGGGAAATATAATAAGGTTTAACTCTAATTCTCAGTATGGGTAAAAATAAACATTAAAAATTTAATGTCATCAACGAGAATAAGATGTGAATAAGGGTATGATGACATAGTTATGTTTCATGAGAGTATAATACAATAACTCAAACCCTTCAATAGCATAATCTTTAATTATGAATAAATTAACAAGTATTTAATAGAAGAAGGAGTCAAAATAATCAATAATCATGATCCATGTGATATAAATATGGATCAAAGGAAACATTATAAACCCCTATAAAGCATTGATAAAACATATCCATATCTTTTACCTTCATCATCATCAATCCATTACAGAACCCTTAAAATTTGAATAACCATATAGAATACATCCAATATAATTCTCCATATAACATAATCATTACCAATTCATTGAACTATTGTAACAACCCAAAGTTTTATCAATGTAAATTACATTCTTATAAATACTTCATATAGTATAATCACATAAAATCACTTTGAGAACATAGTAAAAACTTTATAGATATTGAATGAATGAAATAAAAAGAGCTTCTAGAAACTAAGAAACCTATACTGATGAAATAGTAACTTTACCATTGGAATAGTAACATGACCCTTTTTTTGAAGAAAGTGGTTCCTTGTACAAAAGACCAAAGCTTAATTTATTATATAAAATGATCTTACATGAGTCAGAAAGATGTTATCATATTACAATCTTTTACGTAAGGATATTGTAAATCATCAGGGAGACCATCTAGCCAAGTAATATACTAACTTATTTATTTATTGGCATAGCCATCCATAACCATATTCGCTTAATGATATATATGAGTGGTAATATGGTTGATGTCATGACGAGAATAGATAAAATCCATCCAAAATGTCTTAATAGACTAAACCATATGAATCACACCATTCCAAATCACTTTCACTATGGTAGTTGAATCACTTTCAATCCATATATTGTTCTAACCCTGGAGATTGGTGAAAGAAGTATCATGGATCACCCTCATAATTTTGGTCTATAGAGATTATGTAATACCAAAGCTTATAAATAAGAACCTATGAATCTGGCCAAGATGATTACCGAAGATGGCGCCACATCCTGTGGGGGCCGGATTCCCTTTAGAAGTGCCATATGCATTAACTTTAATCCATATAGAGAATGGTGGTTTCTAGAAAACATAAAAAGTGCATCGTGGATGGAGAAAATTCCATCAACCCATAGATGCTTTAGAATCATAAATTATTTCACTCTATAGTTGCAACATCCATTCTGAATCAAATCAGCTTCACAAATAGAAATTAATATATGCATTCGACCTGTATTAATGTTGAATGAGAAATCGTTGTGGAATAATTAATTTTTATCATACTAGGTCACATGATGAAGCTCAAAAAAACAACAAGAAATATGTTCTTGATTTATTGGGAGTTATCCATATCTACAAAACACTTTAGCTGTGCATTGACATAATCAATAATCATCAATCTGTAATCAAATATGTCAAAAATATAGTTCCAAGGAGCAGTGGAAGTGGCACAATAAATAAATAAATGGTTATAATATTCTCTATATTGATTATAAAGATGAAATTTTGTGAAAATTTGGATCCCAAATGATTACAGACAAGTATCAGTGGGGATCATGTTGTAATCAATATTACATATAAGGGTATGTATTAATGAATTTATCCATAGCTTATTAATGTTTTTAATCTTTCTAAATCCTTTTCTAGAGTTAAGAAAAATATGGTTATATAATTTTTTTGAATCCATCATACCATTATGTTAAGGCTCCAATATTAGGAAATAATTATTGTTAGAAAAAGGATTATTGTAAGATAAGTTTATGAGACCTTAGTTAGTTTCTCAAAGTTTAATTAAATCTGTTATAATAATAAAAATGGTATTTTTCATGTAAATGATTATTTTAATTAAAAATTAAAATTTCTAATATTTAGAAAATTATTTTCATAAAATTATGTTCATTTTTTAATTCCACACATAAAAAATGGTTATTGTGAATTTTTTATATTTTTCTATAATACTTGAATTTTTCTGAATAGTGAAGTATATCAATTTACAATATATTTATATAAATTATTTTTTGAGTAATGATTTAATCATGGATGATATAATTTCCATTGGTTAGAATTCACATTCACACATGATATTATTTAGTCTCAATAATCATCACTATATCTTGTATGTAGAAAAATAATAAAATATTTAATAACATAACGAGAAAACACAATGACCATCCACTATAAATACCACTCATATCCACCTATTATCATAACACCTCTAAAGACACGATCCATGCCTATGTTATACAAAATAATCTTAATAAACATCTCACTCGTGTCTAGGAGATGTTGGTCTTATTAAAATACGAAAAACAATCCCCTAAGGTGGTTCTCAAAAAGAAACCAAGAGGTAAAACCCTCTTCCATTCTCTTTAAATTTCTTTTCAAGTTCCTTTATTTACTTTTTATCTTATAACCTACCATCATAAAAATTGAATTAAAACTAAATTATATTATATATAATGGAATTTTATCATGTTTATGGAATAATTATTCATCAATGATCATCTCATCTATTTTTAATGAATGAAAACATCATATTTGAGGTGCTGATCTATCACCATTGTGGACAACGTGCTTTCATCATTCAATTACATCTTAAAGGATAGTCATGTAACCTTTTTAATGAATGACAAATAATATAATATATGTATTATATCTTATGTAATGTTATAGAATCCTTTTTTACCCATGATATTAATTTATGAAACAAAATTACATCGTAGAGATCCAAAAAATTCTAAATTAATCTAAACTGTTATCATAATTGATTTTTCTAATGAATAATCCAAAATTCTTGAAATAATGATATTTTAATATATTATATTTCATTAATAACATATAAGTTCATTTCTGGACAACTTTCCACATCCTACAAGTTGTTTTATACACATATACAAGTAAACCGATCATGGAAATAAATGAAATCTACACTCTCAAATGACTGAATTGAATATATTAACCAATAAAAAATTTCTTAAATAAACTTAATAAATTATTAATAAATAAAATAAATGTATAAGTATTTTGTTAGTTAATAATTAAAAAAATTTAATTTCATTATTCAGTAGATTAAGACCATTTTATGAATTGTTTTGGACATAAGTTAAGTGATTCTACTCTAACCTCCATTATTCCTTTGAGTTACTCCTTATCTCATTTTCCCCAAATAAATTCTCATTTAATTTTATTAAAATATTATAAATTAATATAGTATTATCCATATTCATTTATCAAGATCTATTCATCCTTCCTTTTCAGAGATATACATGTTTTTAAAAAGTTCACTAATCGATTATTCCTAATAAGCAAGCTTGATTTAAGGAAACTTCTAAAATTCATACCCATTTTAAAGTTTACTATATAAATTATATTGATAAACATTTATTTTAAAAATATCACTAATTTTATCAGAAAAAACTACCTTGGTTCAATTCTAGTTTTATAAAAATAATTATTCATTTACCATTTTAATAAATCTGGAATGTTTTCCCTTAAAATGTACTAATATGTTTTATTTATAAAGTTTATTAAACAATAATTTCTCTTTATTTTGGAATAAATCATCATAATATATGCCTATATTTATTTATTATTGTCCATGTGTTATTTAATTCATTTCTTTCATGGAAAATTTTATGGCATGGTCATTTATTATGCTTTTGAAAAGATTTTGATACCCAATTCTTTCCATGGCTAACCCTTATGTTTATGTTTGTCTGAGTTTGTATGATTAATTATTTCTCAATAATGTCAATCATCATATTATTATGGGTGATCCCAGATAGAAATCCAATCCATTGGGTAATTTTTAGTCTCATGAGATGTTTTGTGAAATGGTCTTGGTGGTTAGCCTTAACTCCTTCTCCACAATGTGCAATGAGCCTTGAATCATGCTCCCCTATGTGTAGGGATGCTTGAATCATGATAAATAAATGTTTTATGTTGTTTACACATTAATATAATTCCATGATTATGTGATACCATTATTTATATGTTATTATTCCTTATGATTAATCAAGTTTCATTACTTTATATATATATATATATTATGCCTTCTAACCCGTGTGCTAAGATTTATTTTAATAATTATTTATTTATTAAGAATTATAACTCAACCCATTGTTCATTTTATCCCTAGGTTATCCTATGCAGATGTAAGGGAACAAAGGATGTTAGGATATCATAGTGGATGATAAATAATGAAACGTTTTATTTAGCCCCATGATTTTAGTTTTATATACCTAGTCATCCATGACACTAGACATTACGATACTTGGATAGTAATTTGATGATTATTTATGAATAAAATCATGTAATGATATGTGTAAAATAATTTGGTCTCTATAGTTGGTATCAGAGGACAAGTTTAGTTTTTTAGAGACTAGGAATTGAGAACATTAGTAAGAACCCTAGGGATAAGAATAAGTAAGATAAAACATCCTGAAATTTTGGTAAGTATAGTGTAAGTGGATTATCAAGAAAATAAATAACTATCTAGATAATATAAGAGGATGTGGTTATGGAATAGATTTACATAGGAGAGAAAACTCTAACAATGTGTTCCGGGCCAAATTTCGGGTAACATGGTAAACGAAAACATGACTTATTATGCACCTAGTTTGGCACTCATGGGGGATATTATTTGGTAAATTTATAAGCTCATTAAGAGACATTATTAAGGGAGAAAAAACCCACAATAATATATATTAGGAAATAGATGATGGATAAACATGATTGAATCCTAGGCAATCACAAGTTAGGATATTATTTTTCTTTATAGTTTATTATTTTATATTTTATGTTTCCTATTATAATTATTAGATATATATTAAATCCCCCTAATTGAAATCTTTTTTCTAAGCTAATGGATATAAATAGAAGAAAACATTCCAACTATCAATATGATAATAAATGTAATTTTTTCTCTAATTAAATTCCAAATATGATGTTAATGGTTTCTCAAAACATTATAATAATACTTTATTAGCTATCTCAAGTTATGAATAATAACATGAATCCCTTTGAACTACCTCATCATACAATGAATGAGTATGTTTCCATCGAATCCTTGATGTGGAAATGTCCTACCATTTTTCTTATATATTCCAATCCCCTCTTCATGGAATAGTGGATTAACATCATTGAAATGATATTATAAGTCCTAAATTTCTTAGAATAAGGGAAAATTGTTTTGGAGGTCTATCATTTTCATGGGGAAGATGATTATTGGTGGAAACTAATGAAAAATACGAAGTCAAATGAGATAATCAATTCCAAGTATTTGGTTGAATTCAGGAAAATTATTTTCAATAAATAGTTTCCCTAAATCCTCCATCTCAATATTGAATGAGAGTTAATCAGAATTAATTTGAAGAAAGATGAGTCTATCAGAGAGTGTGAAGAAAAATTTACAGGACATGCAAGATACAAATCCAGATTTGTCATGAACACTAACATCAAGGTGGAATGATTCTTTAGTATATTAAATCTGAGTCTATTAAAATATTTTTCAATTCAATACTTCTAATGTTATGAGGAGATTTTCTGTCATTCCCTCACAATTGAAATAGATATTGGAGAATCTCAATATTCTCATGGGACTAGTGAAAAAAAGAGGAAAATGTAGTCCAATATGGCGGATCAGAAAATAAATCATGTGATGGAAAAAAGACCGATATCCAACATCCCGAAATTGTGGGAAGAAGTATCTTGGGAACTATATAATGTGATCCAAGAAAAGATTCAAATGTGGATGAATGATTAATCTGGAAAATAACTACCGAAGGTATATGAAGAATATCACTAACGTGGAAAAATAAATGAAGGTTAATATCAATACCCAGCTAGTAGTGTAGTGTTTCAATCACAAGAAACATATGAATTTTATTCACCAATAACCTAAGACAAGGGTTTTTTGGGAGAAATCTAAAACAACCTAAAACATTACAATGAAGGGATTATGTTGTCAATACTGTTGTTGTGGATCCAGACAATGATTTAGGGACAAGTACACTAGTTATCCATTCAATAATAGTTAACATACTATTTGGTTCTAGTTCTACACATTCATTAATATCTTGCATGATTTGTAGAACAATTAAAACACCACCTCAGAATTTGGAGGTTTAGTTATCTGTCCGAAATGCTAATGGAAAAATTATTCCATCCAAAGTATATAACTACAACCAAATTAATGTTTGTGGAATGAACCTCCCAGCTAATCTTTTGATAATCCATTTGGTACAATTTGAAGCTATTTTGGGAATGGATTGTATATTTTTATACAAATCCATCATCAACTGTTGGTAAAAATAGAGCCTTTATCACATCCCGAATCATCCTCAAATTCTTTACAAGTGTATGGTAGAAGATAAATCCACTTTAGAATCATCATCTCAAGTTTGTATATTACTGCCTTATGAGAAATCATATCTTGTGAAAAAGGATAGGACAAAGTATATGCTCATGCTCGAAGACATTCCCTTTATGAGGGATTATAATAATGTATTCCCTAACGAATATCCAGGTCTTCCCCGAATTGAGAAGTTGAGTTCTCAATTGAAAAAATTCCAAGATCTCAGACAATATCAAAGACACCTTATATAATAGCCAATGATGAGCTAGAAGAACTAAAGCTCCATTATAGTATAACCTAGATAAGGGTTTTATAAAACTCAGTGATTCACCATGGGGTGAGCTAGTCCTCTTTGTCAAGAAGAAGAATGGATCAGTGCACCTATGAATCGATTATTGTAAGCTCAATAAAACCATGATAAAGAACATGTATCACCTTCCACAAATATATGAATTGTTCATTCAAATACATGGGGCCATTTATTTGTCTAAGGTGGACCTTCAGTTAGGACATCTCCAATTAAAGGTGAGGAAGTAATATATTCCAATTATTCCATTTTGAATGAGCTATTGACAATTTGAGTTCAGAGTAATGCCCATTGGACTCCCTAATTCTCCATCACTTTTCATGGGTTTAGTGAATATAATCATTAGAGATTACCTTGAAATATTTATGGTATTATTAATTTATGTTTGTAATGCCCCGACTCCAATTACCCAATGTCAGTGCATTATTACATAACATTGGCATGATCACAAAAGATCAAGTCTCGAAAGACCTATTAGTTTAGAAGCATTGGAATCACTAGATAAATTCATAAAAGTTACATTACATCATAATGTGAAAAATACTACAACATATTCTCTCCACACTCATATCCCCTTATACTATCCCTACTGGTCATTCATAAAATATTTCTTCACATCCTGCGAAAAATAAAACATAGAAAAGGGTGATCTCAGATGCCCATTAAGGATAAAAATATAATGGCAACTTTCATAAATAAGTATAAACATTTAAGGAAATGTATAACTAAAATAAAAGCCTTTTAAACATGATCTTCAACATAATATGGCATAAATAAAATTAAATAATGCCATTTACTTATTCACATGGATATTCTACTAGTCGAATAATCACATTCAATATCAATAACCACTTTCATAATGATAGAATGCATAATTCCAGACTATCATAACCACATAGTCAAGGCCTTGTGCCAAGCCTACAAATAAGATTTTTTCATGGTATTGTGACAAGACACTAGTTTGTCTCGTGAGACCTACCGATGCATCGAGGAGCTATAGTGGGATCCACCCATCACTTATTAAGTCCAATTCATTCCTCATATGAATAGGTTTAAACATAACATAAAGATTCGTATTAAAACTAGCAAACGAAATGTCAATATTTTCTCCACAAACAATTATTGGTATAAAAATAACACATCCACAATAAAAAAATATCACAAAATTTTCCATACAATATGAATTTTTTGTATCATAATAAATAAACTTAAAATAAGCTTAAAATCCATCAAAGGATGTTGACATAGATGAAATCAAAACTATTTGAGAGAAATATCTATTTTTTGAAATAATTTAAAAGACACATAATTATAAATAAAAACATTTACTTTGAAAATATTCTTATAAACCTGTAAGGGAACCTTAAAAAATTTTATAACGGCGGAAAATAGCGACACCCGCTGTATAAGTTAAAAAAAGTCATTCATGCCTTAATTCTATCGAAAAGGTTAAAAATGACCTTGTTTGGAAAACGACTGAAAGATTCCTTTATAAAAATCCTATAAAAAGTCAACAAGGGTTTAAATGACTTTAACCCATAGTCTGTAAAATAGTAACAATGATTTGAAATAAATTTTTAAGAAACATGGATGTAGATGATTAAGTGTTCCCAGTAGATAATTAGGTATAAACAACCTCAGATAATGAAGAGATTGTGAAATAAACCCTTACCTTGTAATTTTCCTTGATTTAGGGTAGGTTAACCTCATGTATAATGTTGAAATAACTGTTATTAAATTATACAATAATCATGATATCATATATGATCTTTTAACATTGCTTTGTAAATAATATCTTAGTATTATCGTTGTTTCGGCTGTTAACTTACTCATATTCTTTTATATGTTTTGTTATGTAAGCCGTGTTTGTTATGGATATGTTGTATCTTATTCATATATAGAATTTATCAAGTCCTTGAAAAATTATTTTTAATCATCAAATGAGAATTATACTTGAATGAATACGATGGGGAATGAATCTCATCGCGTTCCTCGAGACGGTAGTCCGTACGTACGCACGAGCGAAAATATCATTCTTTTGATATTAAAATAACATATAATTGTATGTTATATCATATATAAAAAATCATTATAATTTTATATTTATTATTTACTTCAATTACACATCATTATCATAACCATCCAAATAATAATGTTTTGAATAACAATTACACCACGATGTGGAGACGGTAAGCCGTACGTACACACGTATGGTGACATGTCATTCAAAGGATGGATAGAATAGTGAATATGGTTGTACCATATTTATAATAACATAACATTATATAGAAGGTACTGGAGTTATTATTTTAGAATGGAAATAAAAAATAAAGAAGAAGTGGAAGAAGAAAAGAACTTGAAAGAGGGTAGTGAAAATATTAACTCTTCTTTGGGTTCTTCCTATTGATTTGATCAAAAGGGCTCTGTAAGTGGGATTTATGACTAAAGGAAGGCCTTTATAATGAAGTGAGGGAAGGTGAGAGGATATGTGGGTAGGGGTTGCCGAACCAAAAGGCTTTGAAGTTAAGAATTAGAGAGAAGGGGGAGTGCCCTTTTATAAGAGGGGTGAGGGGCACCTTTGGAAAAGCTAGAAATGTTATTTTATAATAAATTCATATTCGGATTCTAAAGGGTAAAAAGTGTATTATTTAATGGTTAAGGTGGGTATGGGTCTAAATAATTTCACCAAATATATTTTAGAGAGGCTTGGGTCACTATATTAACCTTATCATTTATATTTAACTCTTAGTTTAACAGTTTGACATTTACCATGTCTCTTTGTAATTTTATATTATATAGTTAATAAACTTACTATATACTTAAAAGTGTACCCCAAGTGGTCCATTAATAATACACCTATCATTATATAAGTCCTTCGGCTGAGCCTTAGATTTTTAGTAATATAATTTCAATTAATATTATAATATTTGTTTTAAAAACTCTTTTATGTCAATTTTGACACTATTGGGTATTTTGTTTTTGATAATTTCATAACAACATAATTACTTAGAAAACAATTTATATAACCAATCATAATATGTCATTTTATCCTATACAATTAGTGGAATTCATAAAAAGTCTCAAATTACATTTATTTTGATATTTATAATATCAATTATTTTAATATTTCATTAATTAGTTAATTACTGCATCACCATTGTTCCGTAAATAAATTAAATTATTTTATCTCTAAAAATTATAAATAAAATACCATTATGTAGGAAATATTTTTATATTTCTAATGAATATTTATAATCAAATATATCTTTTGTATAACCCTATATTAAAAATGTTTTAGTTATTAAACTTTTATTTTTTCACTTTAAACACTTCTTTGAATTAAATAATAATAAAACTTCTAATCTAATCCAAGTTGACCTAAATGAAAATATTTTATTCCTATGGTTGTTTTGCGTCGAGATACACTTGTCCAATAGAATTAGGACATGTGTTAGGGTAATATTAATATCATTTTTACCCTTAATTACCCTATTTACTTTTAACCGCGGTAAATAAAAGTAAAAAGTTACTATTCACCAAAAATTATTTTTATCTTATTGAAACAAATTTTACTCATTGATATTAACCATGTCTCTTATATTTTCTAAATTCCACTCACAGAAGTGCTAAAATTATGTTTTATGTGAATTTCAAAATTCTTCTAGCAGGTGGGTAAAAGACGGTGAAACGTTCAATAAAATTTTTATATATCTAAAATTATTCTAAACTAACTCCAATGAATTGCATTGAACTTATTTATATATTATGTATCTATTTTTACCTTAATTAAATTTAAATATAATAGATAATTATTTAAATAAAAATTTCGTTTTAAACTATAACTCAGTGTTGTTTTCACTATTCATCAAAAACTGAATGTTTTCAGAAAACTACCAAAAATTCTCCCTAAGATAATTTTGATATTCCAAATCCGAAAATGAAGTCCCTTTTGAAAGATAAAATTTATAAAATTTCAAAATGTGGGTATTACTATTCATAACTACTAGTTTTATTGGTTGTGGTGTGTGTTAGAACTCGAAGTAGCGTACAACACATGCTACTGTATTATTCAAAGAAAAGCGTACCACAGAAGCTTGGGGTGTTACATTCTCCCCTCCTTCAAATAATTTTATCCTAGAAATTTCTAGAATACTACCGCATGAAAAGACTCAGGTGGTTCTTCTTCATAATTTCCCCAGGTTCCCACGTTGCCTCTGCCATCTTATGGTTTCTCCATAGAATTTTTACTAGACAAGTCGTCTGGTTTCTCATCACTTGTTCTCTTGTATCAAGAATCCTGACAGGATCTTCACAATAAGACAGATCTGGTTCCAGTTCTAATTCCTCGTATGTGAGTACATGCGTTGGGTCAGGATGCATTTTCTCAACAGTGATATGTGGAACACATCTCGAACATTAGAGACACTTGGCGGGATTTCCAAATAGTAAGCTACATCCCCAATTTGTTCTAGAATTTTGATAGGTCTTATGTACCTGGGACTCAATTTACCCTTCTTACCGAAACTTATAACTCCCTTCCATGGTGATCCCTTTAAGAAAACATGATCTCCTACCTGAAATTCTAAATCCTTTCTTCAGTTATCGGCATATATCTTCTGCTTACTTTGAGCTGCTTTAATATGGTTTTGGATTAACTTTACCTTTTCCATCGTTTCCTCCACCAGTCCTTGACCTAAAAGTTTTCTTTCAGCAACATCATCCCAAGAGGTTGGTGTGCGACATCTCATTCCGTATAACGCTTCATATGGTTCCATTTGAATACTTGAATAGAATATATTGTTATAGGAAAATTCTACCAAAGGTAAATATTGATCCCACATACCCTGAAAGTCAAGTGACCAAGATCTCAACACGTCTTTTAAGGTTTTAATAGTTCGTTCTGATTTTCCATCTATTTGAGGGTGGTAGGCAGTGCTTAAATGAAGTTTTGTATCCAAGGCCTTCTGAAGAATCTTCCAGAATCTTGAAGTAAAACAGGGATCACAATCATAAACAATAGATAGGGGTACTCCATGAAGGCTCAAAACTTAATTAATATATAGTCTATCTAGACGTTCAAGTGGTAGATATTCTCTTATAGAAAGAAAATGTGCCGACTTGGTAAGACAATCAACAATGACCCATATTACATCATTCCTTCTAGGAGTCTTTGGTAGTTCCATGACAAAGTCCATCGTGATATTATCCCATTTCTACTCAGGTATGGGAAGAGGTTACATGACTCCTCTAGGCTATTTCCTTCCAGCATTCACTTGTTTACAAACCATACATCTTGGCAGAAAATCAACAATTTCTCTCTTCATGTTGTCCCACAAAAAATGTTCCTTCAAATCTATATACATTTTGGTTCTCCCAGGGTGTATAGAGATATTGAAACTATGAGAATCATCCAAAAATTCCCTTTTTAGATCAGGTATATCAAGAACACAAAGTATCTTCCCAAATTTCAAAATTACATCTTCATACACAAAGTCACTCAAACTACCATCATTGATAGCATTGATCCTCTTTTTAAACACTTCATCATCGGTTTGAGAACTCTATATCCTTTCTTGTAAAGATGGTTTGGAAACCATTTAAAAAAAATTGATGTTTCACCTTCCATAGTGATTCCTATATCCATATTTACTAGATCCATGTATATAAGATCCTTTTCAACTCTCATCTTGTTCAAAACTCCATGATCCTTTATACTCAAAGCATCTTCCACCTTATTTTCCTTCCCCGGGTGGTAGTGTATCGTGAAATCATAATCCTTGAGTAGTTCAAGCCATCTCATTTTTTTCATGTTGAGTTCTTTCTGTTAAAAAGTATACTTCAAACTCTTGTGATTAGTATAAATCTCATATTTTTGACCATAGAGATAATGTATCCATATCTTCAAAGCAAATATTACAGCAGCTAACCCAATATCATGAGTAGGATATTTTTTCTTATGAATTTTCAGTTGTCATGATGCATAGGAAATAACTCTATCATTCTGCATAAGGACACAACCAAGTCATTTCTTTGATGCATCACTATAAATAACAAACCTAGAATTCCCCGACAGTAGATTCAATATATGATCATTGAATAATCTTCTATTCGGTTTTTGAAAACATTATTCACACTCGTTGGTTCAAACAAATTGAACCCCTTTACATGTGAGCTTCGTTAATGGGTTAGCCAACCGGGCAAAATTCGGGATGAAACGCCGATAATAACCTAATAAACTAATAAAACTGTGTACCTCAGTTATACTCATTGGGGATGGAAAATATTGGATTGCCTTGGTCTTATAAGGATCAATAGAGATTCCATCTTTGGAGACAATATGTCCAAGAAATGAAATTTCCTGATACCATAATTCACACTTACTAAACATCCCATATAATTCATGTTTTCTCAAAGTATTCAGGATAATGCCCAAGTGATTTTCATGATCATAATATCTTTTGGATTATACCAGGATATCATTAATAAATACCACTAAAAAGTCATCAATATAGTCCTTGAGAACTCTTTTCATTATATCCATGAAAATAGAGGGTGCATTAGTCAACCCAAAAGGCATTATGGTAAACTCGTAATGCCCGTACTTGGTTCGAAATGCTGTCTTCAGAATGTCTTCATTATTCACACACAACTGATGGTATCCAGATCAAAGGTCAATATTTGAAAAGTATTGAGATCCATGCAGTTGGTCAAATAAATCATCAATGCGATGTATGAGATACTTTTTCTCTATTGTTATAGCATTGATTTCCCTGTAGTTGATACATAACCTCATAGATCCACCTTTCTTCTTAACAAAAAGGAGAAGGGATCCCCATGGAGAAACACTAGGGAGAATAAATCCCTTATTACTAAATTCCTCTAGTTGTTTCTTTAGTTAAACTAATTCCATAGTGTCAATTCTATAAGGGGTCTTTGATATGGGCCTTGAACCAGGAATTAAATTAATGGAAAATTCAATTTCTCATTCTGGAAGATGTCCAGGTAAGTCATCCAGAAACACATCTACATATTTTTTTTCACAATAGGTATATCCTCTATTTGAAAATTACTTTCCTCACGCACAGTTATTTCATTCACTTCCTCCCCGATAATTGAATTTAGTTGAGCTACCAGGGGTGGATCTAGATAAGAATCAGGTGGTGACGATTCTGATATAAAGATAATGTGTTCTTTATCATCATCATAAAAAATCATATCCTCTTTCTTATTACAATAAATCTTCGCATCATGTTCTAAAAGCCAATACATATTCAGGATTATATCAAAGTCAATCATAGGTATGATGATGGGATCAATAGATAAAGAACATTTTTATTCCCTAATGGGAACAGATCCACATAAGCAATGACACTTCCCTTTGGAGTTTCAACTAACAACTCCCTTGTCAAATGAAATTGTAAATATCTAATTTTCTTTGAAAAATGGTAAGAAATGAAACAATGTGATGATCCAGAATCAAGTAATGATTTTTCTAAACTTGAGGAAACCATTAAATTACCTGCCACCACGTCTTTCAGAGCTTCTACCTCAGCAGTAGTGATAGCATAAGCTTGGCCTTGATCCCTTGTACTTTTCTGAGGTAAGTTCCCCTAACTCTTAGGAAATTAAATTTCATAATGTACCATCTCCCTACAGTTTTATAATTAATCATTGACAGATTCTTTATTCCCCTATCAGTCATGAGCTTGGTGACCTTTATCACCACACTTGTAACAGACTCTCATTCTCTTAAAGCAAGTACAAGGGTGTTTCTTCCAACATTTACAGCCGGATGGATATTCAAATTTTCCCTTATTCCCCTAATTTCCATTTCTATAGTGATCAAAAAATCTCTTCTTCTATTTCTTTTCTTTAAAGTCGTAAGACTTAGAGAATTCCTTTTTTGTCTTAATAGCACATGAAACAATATCATCGTTTGACGAGGAGGATTGTAAGACTAATGATCGATGGATAAATGGTTTTAACCCATCAAATAAAAGATCAATCTTACTTATTGGTTTACGTATATAATCTGTAGCGTACCTCTCTAACCTTTTAATGTTAGGATCATACTTTTTGACATTGTCATCCTCCTTTTCTCTCAGACTCAGAAGTTGCCTTACCATATTTGCTCGATGGTCACGAGGAAAGTATTTTTCTAAGAAAATATCTCTAAACTCCCTCCATTCCATATTTGATACTTCATCATCTTCCTTTGTGTTTTGAATCAATGACCACCATTGGTCAGCATCTCCAGTGAGGCTGTAAAATGCCATGATAACTTTTTCCCTTTCACTACTCCCCAAGGCATGGAATATTTTCTCTAAGGAATTTATCCATTGGTAAAATACTAAGGGATCTGTACTCCCATTGAATGTTGGTGGTTGTTTCCTCATGAAGCGATATAACATTGATCCTCAATGCTGCGGATCCGGGTACTCCATATGGTTAAGGTTATTATTCATAACCTGAGTGAGTTGTCCCAGTACGGTGATGAGCTGATCAACACCAATTGTATCACTAGATCCACTATACTTATCTTGAGCAGGAGGTAAATCCCTAAAAGCAGTGCGTGCATTGATACTATTTCCATTCATTCCACTAGGCGCCATTTATAAACAATGTCATACACTAGATTAGTTTATGAATCTCAATACATAAATCCAAACTTGTAAAATACTTAACATAAATTGAAGAGTTTATGGATATAATCCATAATCATAAAAATGTTTTCATTGAGAAGTATATAATAATAAACCCTTAATAATGGTTTGTAAAGAAAATTAGATTTATCCTAGGCATATCCCCCCGGAGTCTCGTAACCAAGAGTGCAGCAAGGCCCGTTATCGTGCACCAGTTCCCGTTCGAGTCTAGCTAAAAGCTTTGTTTTTGGGTTTTACACCTAGGTACATCCCTTCCAGAGCCACCTCTACATGCTCATATCCATATAGGGATGTATTTCTCAGAAAACTCACAAAATCTCTACAATACCAAAATTCTAGGATGTTCTTCTATATTAATCCTCAAAGTCCATCTTAGTACTAGGTTATATAATCAATGTTTATCTAAATCTAGCTTCCATGGTTTGTACTAAACATCCTCTAATACCAACTATAATGCCCCGACCCGAGTTACCCAGAGTCGGTGCATTATTACATAACATTGGCATGACCACAAAAGATCAAGTCTCAAAAGACCAATTAGTTTAGTAGCCTTGGAATCACTACATACATTAATAAATGTTACATTACATCATAAAGTGAAAACTACTAAAACATCTTATCTCCACACTCATATCCCCTTATACTATCCCTGCAGGTCATTCATAAAATACTTCTTCACATCTAGGGAAAATAAAACATAGAAAGGGGTGAGCTCAGATGCCCAGTAAGGATAACAATATAGAGGAAACGTTTATAAATAAGAATAAACATTTAAGGCAATGTATAACTAAAAAAAATCCTTTTAAACTTTAAATTCAGCATAATATGGGAGAAATAAAATGAAATAATTCGATTTAATTATTCACATGGATATTCTACTAGTTGAATAATCACATGAAATATCAATAACAACTTTCATAATGATGGAATGCATAATGCTAGACTGTCATAACCACATAGTCAAGGCCTTGTACCATGTCTACAAATAATATTCCGTCAAGGCCTTGTTCCAAGACACTAGTTTGTCTCATGAGACCTACCGATGCATCAAGGAGCTATAGTAGGCTCCACCCGTCACAAATTAAGTCCAATGCATTCCTCATATGAACAAGTTCAAACCTAACATAAACATTTGTATTAAAAATAGCATACGAAATGTCAATACTTTTTCCATAAACCATGAATGGTATAAAAATAACACATACACAGTCAAACATATCAAAAAACCTTCAATACAATATGTATGTTTTGTATCATAATAAATAAACTTCAAATAAGCTTAAAATCCATCAAAGGATGTTGACATAGATGAAATCAAAACTATTTGAGAGAAATATCTCTATTTTTGAAATCATTTAAAAGTCACATAATTATAAAAGAAAACATTTAAATTGAAAATATTCTTATAAGCTTGTAAGGGAAGATTCAATGATTTTATAACATCGGAAAATATCTGCACCCTCCGTATAAGTTAAGAAAAAACATTCATACCTTAATTCTATAGAAAAGGATTAAAAATACCTTGTTTAAAAAATGATAGAAAGATTCATTTAAAAACTTCTTATAAAAAGTCAACAAGGGTATAAATGACTTTAACCCATATTCTGTAAAAATAGTAAGAATGATTTGAAATACATTTTTGAGAAACATGGATGTGGATGAAAAAGAGGTCCTAGTAGATAATTACGTATAAATAACCCCGGATAATGAAGAGATTGTGAAATAAACCCTTACCTTGTACTTTTCCTTGGTTGAGGGTAGGTTAACCTCCTATATAATGGTGAAATAAATTTTATTAAATTATTCAATAATCATGATATCATATATGATCTTTTAGCATTTCTTTATAAATAATATCTTAGTATTATCGTCGTTTCAGGTGTTAAATTACTCATTTTCTTATAAATTTTTTGTTACGTAAGCTGTGTTTGTTATGGATAGGTTGTATCTTATTCATATACAGAATGATATCAAGTCCTTAAACATTATTTGTATTCATCAAATGAAAATTTTACTTGAATGGATACGATTTGGATTTAATCTCATCGCGTTCGTGGAGACGGTAGTCCGTACATACGCACGATCGACAATATCATTATTTTGATATTGAAATCATATATAATTGGATCATATATCAAATATACAAAATAATTATAATCTTCTATTTATTATTTACTTTAATTAAACATCATTGTCATACCCATCCAAATAATAATGTTTTGAATAACAATTACACCACGACGTGGAGAAGGTAAGCCGTACGTACGCACGTATGGTGACTTGTAATTCAAAGGGTGCATAGAATGTTGAATATGGTTGTACTATATTTATAATAACATCATAGTATATAGATGATACTGGAGTTATTATTTTATAATGTAAATATCAAATAAAGAAGAAGTGGAAGAAGAAATGAACTTGAAAGAGGGTGGTGAAAACATTACCTCTTCTTCGGGTTCTTCCTTTTGATTTGATCAAAAGGGCTCCTTAAGTTGGCTTTCTGACTAAAGGAAGGCCATTATAAGGAATTGAGCGAATTTTAGACGATATTTAGGTAGGGTTTTTCTGAACCAAAAGGCTTTGATGGTATGAATTAGAGAGGAGGTGGAGTGCCCTTTTTAAGAGGGGTGAGGGGCCCCTATGGAAAAGCAAGAAAATATTATTTTATAATAAATTCATATTTGGTTTCTAATGGCTCAAAATCAGATTATTTATAGTTTAAGGTGGGTATGGGTCGAAAGGATTTCAAACAATATATTTTAGATAAGTTTTGGTCACTATATTAACCTTATCATTTATATTTCACTCTTAGTTAAATAGTTTGACATTTACCATGTCTCTTTGTATTTTTATATTATATAGTTAATAAACATACTATATAACTTCATAAGACCCCAAATTGGTCCATTAATGATACACCTATGATTATATAAGTCCTTTGGAAGAACCATAGATTTTTAGGAATAGAATATCAATTAATAATATAATATTTGTTTTAAAAACTCTTTTTTGTCAATTTTGACACTAATGGGTATTTTGTTTTTGATAATTTCAAAACATCATTATTACTTCGAAAATAGTATTTATAAACAATCATAATATATCATAGTAACCAATTAAATTAGGGGAATTCATAAAAAGTCTCAAATTACATTTATTTGGATATGTATATTATCAATTATTTTAATATTTCATTAATTAGGTAATTACTGCATCACCATTGTGTCATAAATAAATTAAATTATTTCATGTCAAAAATTTATAAATAAAATACCATTATGTAGGAAATATTTGTATCTTTCTAATTAATATTTATAATCTAATTTATCCTATGTATAACCCTATATTAAAAATGTTTTAGTTATTAAACATTTATTTTAACTCTTTTAAATATTCGTTGAATTAAATAGTAATAAATATCCTAATCTAATCCAAGTGGACCTAAATGATAATATTTTATTCCTAAGGTTTTTTTTGGTCTAGATACACTTTTCCAATAGAATTAGGACATGTGTTAGGGTAATATTAATATCATTTTTACCCTTAATTACCCTATTTACTTTTAACCATGGTAAATAAATGTAAACAGTTACTATTCAATAAAAAATATTTTTATCATATTGAACCACATTTTACTCCTTGATATTAACCGTGTCTCTCGGATTTTGAAAATTCCACTCAAAGAAGTGGTAAAATTAAGTTTTATGTGAATTTAAAAATTCTTCTAGGAGGTGGGTAAAAGGCGGTGAAAAGTTCAATAAAATTTTTATGTATCTTAAGTTATTCTAAACTAACTCCAGTGAATTACATTAAAATCATATAGGTATTATATATATATTTTGACCTTAATTATATTTAAATAAAATAAATAATTATTTAAATAAGAACTCGATTTTAAACTATAACTCAGTGTTTTTTTCACTATTCATAAAAAATTGAATGTTTTCAGAAAAATACCAAAAATTCACCCTAAGATAATTTTGATATTCCAAATCCAAAAATGATGTCCATATTGAATGTTAAAATTTATAAAATTTAAAAAAGTGTTTATTACTATTCATAACGGCTAGTTTTATTGGTTGTGGTGTGTGTTAGAACTCGATGTTGCGTACAACACACGCTACTGTATTATTCAAAGAGAAGTGTACAATGGATTCTTGGGGTGTTACAATGTTATTATCATATAATCTATGTTAATTGATGAACATGAGGTGAATTTGGGCACTATGCTTAATGTTTTGCGAAGGGTGAAACTATATGAAAGGTACGGTAAATGTGAGTTCTATATGGAAGAAGAATCATTATTGGGACATGTTATCACCAAAAAAGGAATATCTTTGTACCATTCCAAGATAAATTAAATCGAAGCACAGAATAGTCCAACATATATAATGTGGATTTGCAACATTATTTTTCTCATTAGGTATTACCGACGATTTATAAAGATATTTTCCTGAGTATAAAACCCATTGACAAGATGAAATGAAAGGGAGTGTAGTTCTTTTGGACTCAGGAATGTGAGAATGTATTTAAAGATATCAAAAAGAGGTTAATCACTGTGCTAATACTCACACTCCCGACAAGTAGAGAACTATTTGTGGTGTACAACGTTGCTTTAGAGAATGGTTTAGGCCATGTACAAATGAAAAATGTTAATGTGATATCATATGCCTCAGGGCAGTTGAAAATTCATGAGAAAAAATATATTATGAATGATTTGGTGTAGGAAACTATGATATATTCAGTGAAAAAATGACGACATTATCTATATGAGGACAATTATAAAATATATACATATCACAATAGTATCAATTATATATTCACATATAATGAGCTTAATATCCACTAGATAAGATGGTAAGAGATCATCAAGGATTATGACTAGTCAATCCACTACCATCATTGTAAGGGAAATATTGTGAGAGATGCTCTAAGTAGAAAGGATCCTACATCATTATCAATGATGATAATTGAGAAGGATCCAATATTTATAGAGTTATAAAGGATGTATGTGGGAATCATTAAGGGAGAACATTATTAATCCTTTCTCATATTATATCTGAACTGTTCCTTGTACAATAAATAAAAGATTCTCAAATAAATGATTTGGAAATTCATAAAGGTTGGATGCTATCTGAAATAGGGAATCCTATGAGTTCGAGATCTATGAGGATGAATTTATATGATTTGGGTCATGAATATGTGTACCACCCAAACCGTAGTTAATGAATGAGATTCTAAATGATGCATAGATCCAAACCTTGTCTATTTATCCCAGGAGCACAAAGATGTATCAAGATATCCATGAGAACATTTTGTGGGGAAATATGAAAAAGGAGATAGCTGAATATACATCAAAGTGCCTTTTATGTCAGAAAGTGAAGGATGAATTTCAAAATTCCATAAGGATAATGCAACCATTACCCATAACGACATGGAAATGGGAAACCATCAACATGGAAATTGTCACTATACTTCCAAATACATCTAGAGGGAACAAACCTATATGGATTTTTTATCATATTACAAAGATAGATAAATTTATTATGATTATAGAGGAATTATTATTGGATCAACTTTCATGGATTTACATCAATAGATTGATAAGGATTAATGGAGTACCACTATCTATTGTATCCGAAAGAGATATGAGATTCACCATGATGTTATGAAGAAGTCTCCAACATACTATAAGAATTGAAATAAACAATAGTATGACCTATTATCATCAAATAGATGGCCAATATAAGTGAACTATTAAAACACTAGTATACATGTTGAGAGTGTGTTATATGGATTTTTAATAAGTTTGGGACCTACATATTCTACTGGTCAAATTCTCTGATAATAATAGTTTCCACTCTAGGATCCAAATGGATCTATACAATGACCTTTTATGAAAAAAGGAACAGAACACCTACATACTATGAATATTTCATGGAATATAATCTTCTAGGACTATAATTTATTGAAAAAATGGATAAGAATGTAAAAACCATTCAGCAACACATAAAGGAAGCCCAAAGTCGACAAAAGAGTTATGCATATAATCATCAATGATACAATGATCATAAGGTTAGAGACATGGTATTTCTCTAAATATCTCCTAGGAAGAGGGTCATGGGATTTGGGAAGAAAGTGAAGCTAAGTCCATTTTACATCATCCAAATTGAGATCCTTGATCATATCAGAGGTTTTTACTACATACTAGAACTCCCACAAACCATGTCTTCAGTACACGATGTATTCCACATATACCTATTAAGGAAGTAAATAACATATCTTTCACATGTACTGACCTCATTAGTGGTATAGTTGGAGAATAAACATTCTTACAAGGAGAATCCATTGAAGATATTGGATCATAGAGATAAATTTTTACACAAAAAGACTACTCACATTGTAATAGTACTATGGTCGAACCATACGTACGAGGAGGTAACATGGGAACTAGAGGAAGTGATGATGGAAATGTACCGACACTTTCTTTCAAACGAAAATTTAAAACGAAATTTGAGGGGCATGATTTCCTAAGGACGAAGAATGTAATGATCCAAAGTTTTATCATTGAAAATTATCTTATTATAAATATTTCATATATTATATTCACATACAATCACATTGAGAAAAAAAAAATTTAAATGGTGAATGAATGAAATAAAATGCATTTCTAGAGTTTAAGGAACCTGTACCGATTAAAAAGTAACTTGACCTTTGGATTAGTAATGAGACCATTAGGAATAGAAAATAATCCAATTTAATAGTAACCTCACTAATGATAGTATAAATTAGACTTATTTATATTATTTGTGACAATATGATATTATTATATCATATTATAAGTAAATATTTTAATTTTTTTTAAGTAAGTGTTGGTATTTTTTGCCAGGCATAATTATTTAAATTTAATTTAATGACTAATTTAATAAATTAAAATAAAATTTATTTTATTAAAATGAATTACTAAATCAGTATAATTTTTTTTAAAAATTATAAGATAATTTTGTGAGACTTAGTTAAATTTTCAATGTGTTATAAAATCAATTATAATTTTATAAAATGTATTTTCCATGTAAATGATGGTTCTAATAAAAATTAAAATATCTCATATTTATAAAAAAATATTCATAAAATTTAGTTAATTTTTTAATTCTACACATCAAAAAATTGTTTGTGTGAATTTTAAGTAGTGTTCTAAAATACTTGATTTTTAGTGAATAATGAAATATAGAAATTTACATTATATGAAAATAAATGAATTTTTGAGTCATGATTGAGTCATGGATAATTTATGTGACCATTAGTTCTAATTAAAATGAAAACATTATTATATTTTTACTGAATAATATAACTATTTCAGGTCTTGTGTAAAATAATAAAATACTGAGTAAATTAATGTGAAAACGCCCCTATTCTCCAATATAAATACCACCCATCTACACCACTTCTACTATTAGATCTGAAGAACTTATCCATTTATATATTAATTAAAATACTCATCAAAACACTCCCCCATTTATAGGAGATTTTGGTCCTAATAAAATACTAATACCAATCCCTGAAGGAGGATCTTTTTACGAAGGAATTGAAAGGTAATACCCTCTTCTGTTTTCTTCCAATTTCTTTTTAAGTTCCTTTATATTATTTTTTTATACTCACCTCAGTTCATCCAAATTTAATGAAAAATACATTATCCTACAAATACTAGAGTTGTATCATATTTATAGAATAATGCATTATCAAATTTCATCTCCTCTCTCTTTTTTTTGAATGAAAACATTGTACGTGAGGTACCAATCTATCACCTCTGTGAACGACATGCTTTCATCATTCAATTAAATCTTCAAGGATGGTCATGAAACCATTTTGATGGTTCAAACAGGTTATAATATATTTATTATATCTTATTTAATTTTCTATAATCATTGTGTACACATGATATTAATTTATAAAACAAAATGAGTTTGTTGTAATCAAACAATATGAAATCAATCAAAATGATTATCACTAATGATTTCTCTAAGGAATCACCCTCAGTTATGGAAAAATGGTATTTTAAAATTATATAAGTTCATTAATAACATATATGTTTAGTTCTGGAAAACTTTACTAATTCGATATGATTTTCCATACACATATACAAGTAAGCCAATCATGAAAACCAAGGAAATTATCACTCCCAAATATTGGAATTGAATCTATTAAACCTTGAGAAATTCCATAAACTAACTCATTAATGTTTTAATAAATAAAAAAAATTATAAATGGTTATTTTAATATAAATTAATGAATTTAATTTTATTATTTAGGAAATTAAGATCATGTGAATTTTTTTTTCAAACGTAAGGTAAGTGATTCTACCTGAACATCAATTATTCCTGCAGGTTACTCATTCTCTTCTTTTTCCAAAATTAAAATCTATTTTATTTTCATTAAAATGATATAAAATATATTTATATTATCCAAAATAAAATATCAAGATCCATTCATCCTTATTTTTCAAGGATATACATGTTTATAAAATGTTCTATAATAATTTGTTTCTGATAAGAAAGACCAATTTAAGTGAAATAATTGAATTTTTACCCATTTTAATTTGTTCTACATAACATATTTTAAGACACCATAATTTTTATAAAATAAATCATTTTATCATGAAAAACAACCTTGTTTCAATTCTGGTTTTATGGAAACAATTATACTATTTCAATTTTAAGGAATCTGGAAAGTTTTCCCCTAAACCATACTAAAATGTTTTTTTCTAAAGCTTATTTAAAACAATTTTTCCTTTAGTTTGACATAAATTATCATGAAATATGCCAATATTACTTTATTAATATCTATTTATGATTTAATTCATTTCTTTCATGAAAATTTTATGATACACCCATTTATTATTCATTTGACATGATTATGATACCCAATTCTTTCCATGGGTAACCCTTATGTTTATGTTTCATTAATTTTGTATTATTATTCTTGTGGAAATCATATTCAGGAAAATTTTTATGGTTTCATCCAGATATAACTCAAATGCATTGGGTAATGGTTAGTCATAAGAGAATTTATGATAAATGGTCTTGGTGGTTAGCCTTGACCCATCCTCTTCTATGTGTAACGAGCCTTGACTCACATTCCCCTATGTGAAATGAGCCTTGAATTGTGCTAAAGTTACTTTTTATATTCCTTATAAATTAGTATGATTCCATGATTATGTGATCCCATGTTCTATATGTTATTATTCCTTATTCATAATCATGTTTCATGCATTTATATATATATATATATGTATATATATATATATGATATTCCTTCTAACTCATGTTCTATGAATTATTTTAATTTTTACTCCTTAATGGGAATTTTATATCATCCCATATTACATGTAATCCCAAAGGTATCCTTTTCATATTTATGGGATCAAAAAAAATTAAGATATTATAATGGATTATAAATAAAAAATTATTTTATTTAGTCACATGTTTTCAGTTTTATCTACCTAGTCTTCTATGACATTAGACTTCACGATAATTGGCTCGTAATTTGATGCAAAATTATGATTAACATAATCTAATGATATCTGTAAAAGTATAGGGTCTCTTTAACTGTTACGTAGAAAAATCAATAATTTTATCCACAATAGGATCACTCAGATCTATCTAGGATTCCCCATATTATAAGATGTAATAGGCTCGAACAACGATATATGTGCCACCCCATTATATAATTCATAATAGGCTTACATAAATTTATCTGGGCCACCCCATCATATATGTGATTTCCAATAATAAAAAAAAGAAAAAAATTAGTTTCTATTTCATCAAGAAACTCGTAAAAACATCAATTATTCCTTATATAATAAGATTAACCCATAAGAAAGAAATAAGTTTCATGTTAATATCATTGAAAAAATATTAAGACATATAAATGAAACTAGATCTATGAAAATAAAATTCAAACATGGCTTATCCATGGTAAGAAAATTGTTTCCATAATAGTCTAATTGAAAAATCATTAACCCATGGAAAATAAATTAGTTACAAGGAAATCCATTTTAACAAATCATAATCAATCAAGATTATGAGTGAGGATGGTATTATTACAAAATATACCTTTTGATGAATTAGAAACAACTAAGATTGTTGACATTGATATATAGGAATTCCATTGGAATTTAATTGAACTCATTATTATAAAAATACATTTTTTAATTTTAAAATGACTTATTTGTAACTAAAAATTCACAAAATATTTTGAAAATCATTTTATTTGATATAATCCTTAATAACATACAATGAAATTTTTTCAAATAATTATAAAAAATATATTAAGGGAAAATTATTTTCCATTGTGAAATTATGTTTTAAAAAATAAATAATTTTTGGTATAGTTTTATTATAAAATAGTTTTTTGAAAATTATAATGAATGCATTAAATAATTTCAGTTTCCATGATGAATGGAAATTTTGTTTATGTTTTCCATGTTAAATGAATGATTCCTTTCAATTTTGGGTCTAAAATGATGGGAATTTTTTTAAATATGACATGAAGGTTAATTTGAAAAATAAAATTGTGTAAAAATGTTTTTAATATATAATTTTTTAAATATTACAAACTTATTTAGAAAACATTTATTTGGGTGAAACAAAATTGCCCACTATAGAGGAATTTTAATTCTAACATTCTTAAAAACAATATTTCAATTATGATAAGTTCCAATGAATGGAAAATATTACTAATAAATGAAAATATAATGAATAACCTGAGTATGATAAAATAATATGGTTTTAATATAGAATGATAAAATAATATACTTTAACTAAAATTCATGAATTAGAAATATATTTTATTATGAGATTGGGAATAAACCCTTACAATGACTATAAAGTTTAGTTGGGGATTTATTAATGGATAGATTATGCATATCAACTATAAAAGAACATAATAAAATTGGAAATACAATAGAAGATAATAAATAGTCATTTCACACGTAATATTAGATTATAAATGGGGATTAATAAATCCTATCACCCAATGAAACAAAATTGAGTAATGAAATTCATTAGTTATTGGTAATTTTATAGTTAAATCACTATATATTAAATAATTCAAATTGATACTTACAATAATTTTATTATTGACTCAGGATATTACATGTAATGTGTATTGTATATACACCATATAAAATAAATTATTTTTATAAAATTATAATATTTTTCAGTGAAAAAAAATTGAGATGAAGTCCATTACATTGATTTTGACTTCTCATGTTTGTATTTATCATCATAAATAAAAATAATATGTTCATTCTTTTATTTCACCAGAATCGTTTTCATGAATACTATTACAATAATTTCACTTATTACCATGTAATATACGATTACTAATCTAATTATTTCAATGTAAGATGTTTCGACTATATTTTTATTATGTGTAAACACTGAATTTGGTAGGTTGAATACTATCAAATACTTAATTATTAAAATATATAAAGAAAAATAATACTCACATAATTTTCATATTTATACAAAAATTAAATTTTTATGACCAATCATAAATTTTGGTTTTTAGAAATTAAGTACATTATAATCATTAAGATGGTATGCCATATATACACATGAGTAACATTTCTATTTTTTGAAGATCATTATAAAAAAGAGGTAGGTAATATTGTATCATTAAATATTGATAATTATATCATATATTCCATATAATTTACTTAAATATACATATATATACCATCCATGTTCTTGTGTGGCGAAATGAGATTCACATCACTTCGTGATGGTGGAACTCCACACATACACGAACGATGTTATCAAATTTTCAATGAGTGAAGTGGTAAGAAACAAAATGATATATTAAATTATTATATTGATAATTAATTAATTAATATCATAATTTGTTCAATTAAAAAAATTATTCATTATAATTTCTCTTATTACCTTCCTTGTAATGCATCTGTGAAAAATGAATCACATCACTTCGCAAGGTTGTAATCCACCATATGCACGAATAATGCAGTAGTATTCCCAAGAGAATATAACATAAAATGGTATATAAAATATAATTACTAGTGAGGAATAATTATGTAACAAATATTATATATTAATATAGAACAATGATCATTCCAAAACATGAGAGGTGGTAATGGAAAAACAAATGATATCGGTTTTCGAGAAGGTAGTCTGCCGTATAGAGAAATGATGATTTCCTAAAATGTTTGATGGAAGTGTATAAAGATAAATATTATTCCATAAAAAAATAATATATCATTATTAATGGTGTAATTATATTTTAATTTTAGGACAAAATGTAATGTGAAAAAGGAATAAATAAAATGAAATATACCTATCAATATAATGAACATATCTTAGAGAAACCACCTTTGGATATACTATTAAGGACCCTAGGGTTAGGATTTTGGTATTACCAGAACCTCTAGAATGTTTATAATGTTTTTTCGGAGGGAAATTTATTTTATTTCCATGTCAAATGTCATGAGTGGTGTGAAGAATTGATGAGAGTGAGTTCCCTTTTATAATTGAGGAGGGGTAATATTTTTCTAAATAACTAAATGTATTCAATAATGGAGGTCAATTTCAACTCATGTGGAACAAAAATTGATAAATAGTTGAGATTATGGATGATTGTTTCTTGAAAAAAATCCATCACACATATGTAACCCAATTTATTTATTGAGATATTCATTATCATTTATGTTTACTTAGTTTCAATCTTTTGGTTTTTATGATGGTAACTTGTATATTTTTATTTAACATGGTCATTTATACTTTAAGAATAAAATAAAATGGTTATAAATAGGTAATTTATACCTAATATGTATAAATTTTAAATTATATCTATTAAATAAAAAACCTTGGTTTGTGGAAAATTAATTTTAACAGAACCACATTTAATGTGAAAACACTATTTTTACCATAATTGTAGTAATTAATTTTAAATTGTTATCACTAATCGTTATGGTAAATAATTATGTTGAAAATTTTAGATAATATATTTTATTTGGATAATAATTATGGAATACATTTTATAAACATAAATTTCTATATTTATAAGTAAGTAATTTAAAATTAAAATCATTAAATGACTCGGAAACAAGTTTTTGAAGAGAAAATGTTCAAAAGGTTTCAATTTGTTATATAAAATTAATATATTAAAAATATTAAAGTAATGAAAATTGAATTAATAGATATATATTTTAACTTGTTTTACATTAAATCTAATTTTAAACGTAATTTTACATTATAAATTATTTAAATGAAAAAATATTTTTTAATTAAAATTCAATATTTGTCACTATTCATCAAAAAATAAATCTCTTCAAAATAACTCTTAATAACCCACTCTAAGATAATTTTAAATGAAAATTTAATTTTGTTTTTATTGTTTTTTGAATAATTTTTCTAATACATATAATTATTATTTATAAATTATGTGTGCTAAGTGTTTTTAAATTTCCTTTTATAAGAATTCATGTTTCAAAAAACATTTCTTGTAGTATATTGGGTTCAGATAAATTTTACTAGATGATCAGAAGGATTTTATGAATGTGTTATGTATAGATTAAAAAATTATATTTAATGAATGTTAAAATTATTAATTTCCTTGTGCTTCAAAAGAAATAGTCTACTGTATAACACACCCACTATGCAAGTCATTGCTTTACATAACACTACAACATATTACCCCACAAAGGAAAATTCATTTTTGTGTTGTGGGTTGAATTTAAGCCCAAGGAAATTTAAATTCATTTTCAAGGTGATGCATTTTTTCTAGGGCCAATATAAAAAAATATTTCTTTTTCAGGGTGAGGATTTATATTTTGTCCCACCTTAATAAAAACAAATTTTAAGAGAGGAATGCTCTTTTGGCCGACCATAAAATAAATCCTTCACCATTAGCAGTTAATAATTTCCTCTATCAATCAGGGAGAATGGTGACATCTGCATCCTTATAAAAAACACATTATAGGGACAAAGAAGTGTGTAGAAAATAAGCAAGACACTGAATAATAAATAGAGAGAGATAATTTTAACAAGTGATTTTCAACAGGTAATCAATTTCATTTTATGAATATCCATATACATATAAAAAATACATTAATCACAACCATAAATCATAGAATTTTTCCTTGTCTTGTCTCTTATGTGAACAATAGTTGGTAGGATGGACTCTTTATTGATTACCATCACACAAATCAAATAATATGTGGGATACAGACATTCATCTATAGTACCCTTCCACACAACATTATTCCCTACCTTAGCCACTCCATGATATTTACAAACAACATTCTACACAATCCAATCATGTGAAGCATAGGAACACATGTTCTCCACTTAAATAGGTACCACACCTTAAAATCTTCCAATTCCTCCAAATACGTATGATCATAGTATTGGGAACACCAACATGTCCTCTTGATTATACATTCCCTTGGTAAATGAGTTCCTATTAGTAACCAACATAACCATGGGAGATCATTATCATGTTTACAGTTATAGAATATTTATGGTTATTAGGATCATAAATATTGAGGTAGTGTTAGGGACCTCCTCATTTAAAATTGGTATGGGAGGCACTTTAAATTAAATTTTATGAGAGCTCATGGGTTTTCCTCCTCTAATATCCTAAAAAATAAAGATTAGTACATCCCTCATTTAGAAAGACCCTACAGAATAATGTGGTACTCATCCATAAAGACTCATAAGTCCAAATACTTGTTAAAAAACAAGTGAGTATATTTTATCCCAAGACCTTTATCTATCCTGTAACCTCATCCTAGTTACAAAAATAAGATAAGAGACTTGAACATCAATGCACTTTCTCTCTCCCATAACCCCATACTCATCCTCCAGTAGAAGAAACACATTATTTGTTTTGTCATATCATTGAATTCCTCTTGTTTATAAAACCTATATTAACTAACATGGTATTAGAGTCTAGTTATTTTCATAACTTCTCCATGATGAAACACTTTTCACAAGAGTAGATTCTATGTTTAGAAATTACTATCTTTCCTAATGGTCCACCTATTTATTCTAATCTCCAAAAAATGTCACTATCCTCTCAAATGGAAATATTCCATATAATAAAAACAATTATAGAGAGATATTACAAATGAATCAACACATGTTACTACACCATATGTGTAGGAACCAACATTCCAAAAAACATTATAATTTATTCATATCTAAAATGGATACATACGAAGTATCCATGAGGTTTAAAACCAACATGCCAAACTCACCCAAATCTTCTCTAGTCCATATCACTAGTAGTTTCAAATCAGACTCAGAGGTCCTTATTCCTTCTATGAAATTTTCAACATCATCCTTATTAGGTTATGTTCCTAGTACGATCATTCCCACACATAAAATACCACATCTATTCCTTGCCCCTCGAGCTGCTACAAAATAAATTCCACACCTATCTTGGAATCGGAACTTGACACATCGACTTCCTTTCTAAATGATGTTAAAATAATGATTTTAGTCTTTATACCATGACCTTAAAATATAATATGTGTCCCATTATGTGGGATCAAACTATTTGGTTTCTAATTCCTAAAATGAAGATAAGTAGGAATCCTATCTTGGGGGCCTGATCCTAAAATCAATTCAACTCTTCTATCCCTAGATGATGAAAAATTACAAATTCCCCACTCTTTAAATTAAAACGCGAATCTTGATAGAAAACAATAATCATTAATATATTTAAAAAGGGATACCATATATGGAGAGAATTGGATACATTCAAATGTATGCATCAATGAAGTTCCCATAATAAATTAAAAAATCGATCTTTGAATTTTTTTTGAATAAATTAAATTTATGTTATGACATTAATTGAATGATACTATAATTTAGGATTTATTTATACTCAAAAACAATAAATTTATGCACTACACATATCCCTTTCTTATCTTGTGTCACACATAACACTATTTTTCTACGAAATATAATTTTATTTATATAATTATTTAAAAAAATTATAACTTATCTATTCAACATAGTAATATAAATAGTAGTAAACAATTTTTATATATGATTTTTAATGGTTTTATAAAACAAAACTATATTAACAAAGAAATATACAATGTTATATAAATTCATTAAATATTTTAAAGAAACTATTTTCTCAAAAGAAGTTATTTTTATGTCCTTCTTTAAACTATGATAAAATTAATTTTGATACTTTTTATTTTAATCTTTTCTAAAATAAACTTGTATATTTAATTCAGAATTTTAAAAGTATATTACGGTGAAGTTTTGGGTTTTTTTTTTGGAATATAAAATTTTTTGATGAATAATGGACAATACAGAATTTTATTTGAAAATTAATGTTTTGTCTAATTTATTTTAAAAAAAACTATATTTAAATTTTATTTTAAAGAAATTTAGGTCAAAAATATATATATTAATACAAATTTAGTCAATATTATCAATTTCATTTTTACATTTGATATAAAAAAATTCAAAACTTCTGAACATTTTCTCATTAAAGACTTATTGTTTCATCCCATATGCGGGATTAAGTTTTAAATTACATTCTTCCCCTTATGCCACTAGAAATTGGAAAAATGGATCTCGTATTTGGAATGAAGATAAATTATAATGTATAATTTTGTAAAATTAATTATTTACCAATATTATTATTAAAAATAGTTAAAATTAATTCAGGCGATACTAAGAAAAATGAGTTTACTAATTGACTAAATATTAATATTATGGAGCTAAATGAACTATATACTTGTCTAAAACTCCTTTTTTGGAATTATTTATACCATACCACTTTAGTGATATATTAGTTTCATTATTTCATAATTGTGTTTGGTAAAAAATGTTTAAAACATAATTAATATTAAAAAATGACAACTGTACCCTCTCCCCAACTAATTAAAGGACGACAACTCTTCCTATATATTCACACCTTCAAAACTGATTTGTTATAAAACTCACTACCAAAATTATACCACTTCTATAAATTTATTCTTTAATTATTCTTTTGCTCAAAAATCCATATAAGGAAATACTTCAGTGCAAACCAGTAGGACATACCAAATGAAGAAGAAACGTTCATCAACAAACATGTTTGATTTATTTCATCATCAACCAATTAAATTAATTTATCTAATCATTTTATATTAACTATAATATCTTCAATAAACCTATATTTATTTATGTTAATGCTACAACTTATATATCACACACTTCCATCAAATGGGATATGAAATCATCGTTCGTGTGTATGAAAGACTGTAACTGCACGAACCAAGGTCAACATATAATCAATTAACACGATTTGATGTCGGGAATAATTATTGAAATATTGTTAATATATTATATTTATTATGTTTGTGACTTTATTATGACTCTAAAGTTTTTTTATCATAGATAACTACATGATATCCATTTTTGTGGGATTATGATAACATCATTTGTGTGTACAACTAACTAATGTCTCACGAAATGATGTGATTCGTTCACAAATTTCATGGAATGTATTAATGATGGGTTTGAGAAAAATAATTTTATATATATGAAATTATAATCAATATGGATTGATAGTAGTTCATATAATTTTATTTATTTCAATCAGATAAGAAAATAGGAATAACCTTCATGTGTATGTACATCATACCCTCTACATGAATGATATATTTTATTTTCTACCTATAATATTTAAGAATATCTATATATTAAAATATGATGAATATATATATATAATATCTATATATATAACATGTTTTTTATTATATAGATTATGAAATCATGACCAATGTAATATGACCACAAATAAAAAGTCCAAACAAGTAAAAAAAACAATGTGTCTATTAAGAAAAATTTAACCTTAACTTGGAATTGATAATAAATGTGTAATAAAATTTAATAATAAATTAATATTTGATATTATATATATTAATGTATTTATGTGATAGATTTATATAAAACATAAAATAATTATATAGTTTTTTTGAATGAATAAGACGAAAGTCAAGACTTAATGTAAGGAACTTCCGTCACACTTTTATTTTCCACGCTACACAAGCCATGTTCACTAACAATTTATTATATGTGGTTTGTAAACATATCACATATTTATTTTATGATTATTCTAATAATATCTAATTGTATTTACATATCTATTATAGGATATATCTTTCATGGTGTTTATAGATAAAACACTAATAAAGCGGCAAGGGTATTTTTTCTCAATGTTAATTCAATGAGATGTATGGTATGTTTTAAAATTTCTTTCTCTTAAAAGGTGTATATATGTAATTTCATGAATTTTTTCATCATTTTGATATTATATGTTTTATTTTATGGTATTCCACCTTGGGATTTTGATTGAATGTTAATAAAGTGGTAATAGTCTATTATTACAATGTTGTCATTTATTATGAATATTTATGATTATGATTCCATTAATGAAATATTAATATACATCTCTCTATAATTCTATTGAATTTTATTATACCCTTTTTATTAATAATATATTAATGTAATGGTACAATTTTTCTAGTCAATAGTAGTTAATATAATTAGGAAACATGTTTACAAAAACCTAATTTTATTTCTCTCTTTGTTCAGTAATTAGTTTTCAATCAAAACCAAGTTTTAGAAACATATTTGTAAAATATTGTTTAAAATTTTAAAAATGAAATAGTAGAGGAATTTTAAACCAATTTGTTTTTAATATTTTTAATGAAATTATTGTGTCATTTTTGATCAATTCAGTTTTCTAGAAATTTTACATTGAAAATGGAATGTTCGTTTATCATGTATTGAATATATAGTTTTTCAATAATTATTGGATGTTATTTATTTTAAAATTCCATTACATGTTTTAAAAAAAATTTCTATAAAATTATTATTTTTAATTTAGTTGTAAAATATAATGGGTTTTTTCTATTTCTAAAAATAATATTCAAAGTAAAAAATGATATTTTATTCAAGAAATGTTTTCAATGATCATTAAAAATTATTTTAAATCAAAGATAATATTTTATTCTATTAATCATTCCTTACTGGGTATATTAACCAAGGGAACCATTTATATTTTATCTTCAAATGGTTTAGGATCTGATGACATGATGTTTATAAAATATTTTTCTCTTTCATGGGTTATATTCTAATTAATCTCTCCCATAGGATATATGTTTATGAAACCTATTTATTTTCATGAATTATGAAATTAATAAGGAACATGTCTCTTTTCATAGGTTAAGATATGATTAAATCATTTGGATACCCCTTTCATTTCATGGATTATGATATTTTGATTTTTATTATCTTTTAGAAAACATATATATGATTTCATTGTGTGACAGGTGGTACCTATATCTCCCTCTTATGAATTGGTTATATATTTATATATTTCATGGGATTGACATGACTAGAGTGGGAATTGAACTCCATTCCGTAATACAGGTCTTGAATAACAAGTGAAATTGGTTTAGTAATACATGGATAAATGGAGTGATCCCAATCATTATACAACAATTCAAAATTATGAACTTTGAAATGCATGGTATGATTCCCAATTTTTATTCTCATGTTATCATAACCTAATTCTCATGATATACTTTTAATACTCAATTTTTGACCCTTACTAAGTATTTGAACTCACCCTTTATTATCTTTCCTTTCTCACGGCTATGAATATATGTATTATGATTTTTGTAACTAAGAAAGGATATTTTCATGGATAACCAAGTTGAAGATAATGTAGTACCCTAATGGATGAGTTTTTATGTTTCTATTTTCCCAAATAAACTAAAACATTATTGTATATTGTCATGTGTTGTGTGTTGAACAAAATATTATGAAACATGATGTAACGTGTTTTTATATTATTCATAGGTTACAATATTTGTTATCAGAGTAGATGTTTAGTAAACATTTTCTTACCAGAATTATAAAAACGTAGTAATATTCATAAGGGCATGTCTATGTAGAAGTATACGAATGGGAAAATGTATACGAAAATGTCCTAGAATTTTGGTAAAGGATTAAGTGAGTGGTTTCCTATCCATAAATCCCAATCTAGATACTACATGTGAATGTGACTCTGGAATAGATGAAAATAGGGGTAAAAACCATGAAAAATGTATTAATCTTCACTCAATCATGATCTAGTGCATGATAGTAATCCATTATGTACAACTAGTTCAACACTCGTAAGATATATCCATAAACAATTCACAATATCATTCTAAACCATCATCAAAGACTTAAATAGAAGATTACCATGAATATAATAGAATATACCATACTTTTCAATTAATAAAGAATAATGATCCATGAACTACAAATACTATATGTTATTTTTATGATTATGTGGTTTTTAATTATGAGTATCGATTCTTACATTAATCATTTCAGATTTATTCAATGGCTCTAATCGGAAAAAACCATGTTAATGTTGAGTTCAAATGAAAATAAAATGATTTTACTCATGAGAATCCAAATTTTATGGGATATGGAAAGAAATATATTGTTGAAATGATTACATAACATTCCAATTGTAGGAATCTTTATGGAATTCAAGAAAAAAAAGACGGAACAAAAGTTTCTTGATCCCTTCCTAAGGAAACATCAACCTTATATTAGAGGGTATTCTGATCCATTAGTTATGGAAAAATGGATTAGTACCATATAAATGATATATTACATTCAAAAATGTTTGTAACATGAACTTTTAATATTAGTTGTATACCATTTGGTAGGTGAAGCGCATGAATGGTGGAATCTTATCATGACTACGATGGATAAAAATGGTATTAACTCCATGGATCAGGATGATTTCAATACAATATTTTTAAATATGTACATTACTCATATTTTTTTGTAAAAATTTGTAGAATGAGTTTATTTGGTTAAAACAAAATTAGTATGCATCTGTTGGTAGTTATTTGAATTATATTACAAGACTTTCGATGTATATGTGTGCTATTATCAGGAAACTTAACCGAAAGGTTTATCGATTCATTAGTAGATTTAATCCAAGTATCTGAAGTTCATTATTCATAAGATACTTCATTATTTATAAATATATAGTTTTATGTTCAATCAGGGGAAAATGGTTGTCATAGTTACACATCAATATCATGTTATTTTAAGAAAATAAAGATGGATTTAAATGGAAAATCTTTAAACCATTGATATAAGAAGATGATTTCTCTATTGGGATCTAGGTGAGGGAATAACAATGGAGAAAATTTACTTAGGGGGACTAGAATTTTTTTAACTATTTAATGGAATTCCATAATAAAATCTATTTCTTATGTGATGGGAATATGTTTGAAAATGATGAGAATAGAGAGAATGATATACATTATGTACCTCCTAAAATCATAGCTTAATGTGTAAGTAGAATGGGAATTATGTCAACCAATTCCCACAATTAAAGCTTAATGATGAATATTGATGTCAACAACCTCTCATGCTATTAGTAAAATTGAAATATCATCATATCACTATTTTTAACGAGTAGTTCAATAATGATGTGGTGAATTGTACACATACCATCCACCATTGAATTTCTAATATCCAATTTCACTCTAGATCTACCAATTAAATTAGATATAATGAATTTTATAATGGTATAAAGACACAACCTAAAAAATTAGAAGTAAAATTAGCATTTTAAACCCCTAATTGTAGGATGATAACATCTCTAATATATAAGTACTATCTAGTTTTCATTGGTTGGATTTTTCATCCTGAAGGTCTTTTAGTTCTTCCTCTAGTTTAATTTCATTTCATATTATACATTGATAGTATTTATCTATACAAGTCACACATAAATGTTCAACATAGGAAAATTAAGTTTGATATTCCAAACCAAACTGTGGTTATATGTCAATGTGATGATATGAAAAATTTTCTGATAGATATTTCATCTAGTATATGGATATTATTTCCTATTTATAAGTGATGTTTTGGAGAAAACCAATAATGATAATATGATTATTGTATATGAATTTTATGGTGTGTTTCCGGAATATATTTCAGGCAATCCTCCTATATGTGAATTTGAGTTTTCAAAGTAAATCCTTCTTGGTACCACACTAATTTCAAAGACTTCCAATATAATAGACCTAATTTACTTGTAAGAATTAATGATGTAACTCTTGGAAAACCTTGAACATGTATTCATTTTTCCAAGTGTCTCACCTTTCAGTGCACCTCTTAGATTTGTTAAATATAATTATATATCAATGTGACTCTATATTAGATTATTGGGAGTATAACTACCTCAAAATCAATAAAATATATCATTTTCCCCACATTGATGAAATTTTTCATGAACTATACGAAACTCAATTCATTTCCAATATTGACATTTATTATAGATATCAACAATTCAGGGTTAAGAAAGAGGATATACCCAATACGACATTTCATACTAGGTATGGACACTATGAATATATAGTGATTCCTCTTGGTCTTACTAATTCCCATGCTATATTTATAGATTTAATGAATATAGTATTTAGAGACTACCTTGATTAGTTTTTGGTAGTATTTTAAATTATAGTATTATCTATTAAACTAGAAAGGAATCGAATAATGATCAATTGATAAATGAATTAAGGACTCAAAGGAATAAGAAAAAATATGAAAAATTCATAAAGTGTAATTTTTTTGTGAAAAGGATTAATTTCAAAGACATATAATCTTAAGAGAGGGTATATCAATAGATCCATCAAAGACATAAAGTATTGTATGTTTTCCTAGACCAACCATGGTGACTGAGATCAAAAGTTTTCTTCTTTTATTTGAATATTATCAATGATATTTGGATAATTTCTTGGGAATATCTAATCATGTAGCCATGTTCACTTGGAATGTATCCATGTTCCTCTAGTGAGATTAATGTGATGAAAATTTAATAGAGTTGAAGACAATATTACTAATCACACCAGTGAATACAATACCATATAGTAGAGAGTGGTTTTTAATCTATAGTGATGTATCTGAGAAGGGTTTATCTTGTTTCCTTAGGTAAAATAACATGGTTACATCTTATGCCTCACAAAAACTGATGATTCATGATAATATTTCCCCAAATCATGATTTGGAGTAAGAAACATTCATTTTTTCACTAAATATATAGATTAATTATCTTTACTATGTAATGTGAGATATATATACCAATCATAAATGTTTTTATGATGTTTGGAGTATGGTTTAACATATTCCAAAGGAGATAGTTATAAATGATATAGTATAATGAATTCCCAATACATTACCACCCTATAATATAGAACATGGTGGATGCTGATTTGGGTTGAAATTATCACAGATCGTATCCATGATATATTTCCCAAATGATCAAATATTTATTCATTTCAAAAAGATGGATGTAGAAAATATGAATGAAAAGGAACAATATTCCCTTTCTTAGTTTAATGTTCCACCATATATACAAGTTAAGATTAATTAAGTGACGATAGAAGATGTTGAGCTACCGAATATGGATATAAATTTTCTTGAGTTTATCCTCAATCATGATTGAATGATAAGGCTCAGTAAACTTTTAGTTGTTCCTTAAATAACATATTTGAATATGGATTTGTTAAAGGAATATCATATATATTTATTCTCTATTTATCCTAGAAGTACAAATATGTATGAATATTTGAATGAATACTTATAGTGGGATGGTAGGAAAAGTTATATCACAGAGTTTGTATCTTATTGTATGGAATGAAAAAAAATTAAGGATGAAAGAAATATAATTCTATTGCGATCTTTCATCCATTACTCATACTAGAAAGTAAATTGGAGAGAATAACTTCGTATTTATTCAATGTAATCCAAAAAACCTCTAAAAATAATAATTCTATATGGATTATTATCGATTTGTTTACTAAATCATCACACATTATCACTATCAAAGAATACTTATCTATGGATAGGTTTTATAGGAAATGCCTTATGGATGTTTTTATTTTTAATAGAGTACCACATTAAATTTCATATGATAATGATTTGAGGTTTACCTAAATTTTATAGGGAATCATTTTTCAAGATATTGATTCCAAATTGAGTTTCACCACTAATTATCATCTTTAAAAAGATGTTCAGTTAAAAGGGAAAATTCAAATATTATGAAATGCTAAGACGTTTTTCCTTGGATTTCAATGGTTGTTGGGATAAATACATTAATCAATTTGAGTTTTCCTACAAAAATATATCTAACTCAATAATTTATATGGATCTTTATGTATCCATGTATTTGAAATTTTTTTGATCTATAAAATTTTGGAAATAAGTTATAGAAAGAAAGCTATTAGGACTTGAGAAAACTGATGAAATGAAATAAAATGTTCGATCCATTTAGTATCATATCAAGGAAGATCAAATTGTGTATAAAATTTATACTGATATTAAACTGTGTGATCTAGAATATTATGTTGGTGATAGTGTGTTTCAATTAATTTCACCCTGGATGATGGTTGGGATATTCATGTAGAAAAGGAAATTAAGACCTAGGTATATAAGTACCTTTGAGAATCTTGATCATACTAGGATGGTTTCCTATCACATTTCAATTCCAAATAACCTATATAATGTCCATGTTGTGTTAAATGTATCAATACTGATGAAGTACACACCTGACCCCTCACATGGACAAAAAAATTTCAAAAGTTATATCTCGAGAGAAAAAACATTCTTATTAGGAACAACTAGTCAGAATTATGGATCATATTTTGAAAGTTCAATAAAACAAGACAACTCATATAGTCAATGTTTTTTTGGAAAACCCAATATTTTTATGAATATAGGATGAAACATGAGTATATGTTGGGTCATAAATATCCCCATTTGTTTTTACTAATGTGATGAATTTAGAGGGTGATATTAATTTTATGGGGGGTAGAATGCAACAATGTGTGTTTTGTGAACCTTTTTTTTCAAATAAATTAAATTTATTTAATTTATTATGTTGCAAGAAAAACCAGGTTATGTTCTCTTTATACTCTACACCAACTTAATCATGCACTACAAGGAAAACCAGCCTACCATTCATTATATGAAATATCGAGTTTATATGGAACACCATTTTGTTAGTAACATTATTTACAAGAGGAATTTACAAACATGATGTTTATCATAGTAATATAAATAATAGTAACTAATATTTATATATTATATATAATGGTTTTATAAACTTATAACATAAAGACAATTATATATATAATTTTCATTAAAGTCATTATATATTTTGAAAATGCCATTTTCTCAAAATAACTAGTTTTTATGTCCTTGTGTGAATAGAGAGAATATTAATTTTTCAAAAATTAATAATTAGAATTTGATAAAATAAAAGACATTTTTTAATTCATAAAATAAAAATAATCTTGTTGTGATTTTTTTGATTTTTTCAGAATTTTCATTTTTGGATTAATAGTGAAAAATACTGAATTTTAATTGAAAACAACATTTTCTTATAATATATACATATATATATATATTTTAAACTATATTTTAATTTGTTTTAGATGTAAATTTGGGTAAAAAATATATCTATTAATCAAATTTAGGTTATTGGAATCAATTTCAAATTAAAACTGGATATAAAAAATTTTAAAATGTGATATATTTTATTTTTAAAAACCCGTTTTCTCATCACATCACTATGATTTAATTTTATTGTAATTTATGCTAATTATTTTACTTGAATTTGGAAAATATATCCCATATTTTAAATAATAATAATTTTTAATGTGTAATAATCAAAAAATTATTTTTGAACAAGATGATTAGTGAAAATAATTAACATTAATCATGACAATAATGAAAAAAACGAGTTTACCAATGGAATAGAATTTAAACATGTGAATCTAAATGAACAGGAAAATTTTTGAACACCATTTTTATGGAAATATTGTTACCATAAAAATTAATTTATATAATTTGGTTTATTATTGAAGCCTTTTGTTAGTTTAAAATGTGGGTACACCGAACATTGTTATTAGAAATTACAACTGTGTCCTCTCCCCCACTTATAAAAGCCCAAAAACTCTTCCCCTAACTTCCTTACACATTTTTTTTGAAACAAAATACATAAAAAAAATTAATTCTTCAACTCCCTCCATTTATCCTACATTCATTACTTCTCGAAGAATTCTAATGAATAATGTCCTTTGGTGAAAACCAAAATGAGATACCCAAAAAAGAGATAATTTTCATGAACAAATGTTTTATTTATTTATTCATCAAATATGTTCAATTATTTTTTATCTTTTTTTTAAAAAAAATATTATCTTAAACATAATTAGATATTTTTATTTTAATTTTATTACCTAAAAAGTGACAAAATTTTATCAAATGGGATAAATAATCATTGTTCATCTCTACGTCGGACCACAGCCTCATGAATCAATTTTTTTTGTTCTTCCATTACCACATTTCATGATTGAGAATGATGATGGATTAAGAGTTTATTTAATATAGTTATGATATTTATTATTATTAAAATTTTATATCACACATACAATTATGTATTTCATTTTTTGGGGATATAAAAACATCGTTCGTGTATACAGTGGTCTACTGCCTCATAAAACAGTGTGATTAGTTCAAAAATTACATATAATTTATTAAAGATGTGTTTTATAATCATATTATGGGTATATAAAATTACATTTTCCTTGAATAATAATATATTAAATAATTTTCTTTTATTTAATCAAATAATAAAATAGAAACATCGTTCATGTGTATATCCAGCATATTATCTCCCTAAACGATTAATTTTATTTTCTAACTATATATTTTATTAATTACTATAAATACAATTATAATGAATATATATGTGATATTTATATCATTTTTTACATTCTTTACATTATGAAATCATTATCTAACTAAGAGGGACATGAATACAAATCCAAAAATATGAATGAAGACTAATACAGTTATTATCCAAAATGTAACTTTAACACAAAATGTTAAGAAATGTATAATAAAACGTTATAAAAAAATAATATATGATATGATATTAATGAATATGGTGTTTTTATTAATTTATAATATAATCATATTTACTATATTGTAATTTTTAATGAGTTTTATTAAATTCAATAATTAAGGTAAGGAATTTCTATCTCACATTTATTTTCAGTGAGATATAAGACTTGTTCAACACCAATTTATTATAGATGGTATTTATAATTCCCATTGATGTATTTCATGAATCATTTATTAATAAATATTGGAACTTATATATCCAATTCATTATATATTTCTCATGGGGTATATTGTTAAAATTTTGACGAAATTGGTATGGGAATGTTTGTTTCTTTTCTCCTTCGTTGATATGTAAGTTATATTATGGAAAAATATTATTTTAAGAGGAGTATATATAGACCCTCAAACCTATAATATAATGATTTTTTTCATTCTCATGTTATTTAATATTTCCTTTTATGTTATTCCTTCATGGGTTTTGCAATTTAAGTTTACCAATGTTGTAAGAGTTTATTACTAAAATATCATTGTTTAGCTGGATTGTTTATGATTATGAATACATTAATGAAATAATGTTATACATATATCATGAATTATCATGAATTATATTCTAATATAGTTATTAACATTATATTAATGTAATTATACCATTTTCAAATTCTTTGGTACATAATATAATTAAAAAATGTTTTTATGAAAACCAGACCTTATTTCCCTATTCGATTATAAATTTGATTAAATTCAAATCATGTTTGATAAAAATATTTTAAACCTTTTTTCCAAAATTTTCAAAAAAAAATAAAATTTTTTTTTATACACATTCCCTTCTGAAAAAATACTTTATTTTCCTCAAAATATTGTTGTCATTTTACGATCAAGGATCTTTTCTAAACTTTTAATGTGAAAAAGGATTTTTCATTTTACAAGTACAAAATGTACATATTTACCTTCCTTCATGACCATAAATTACTAAACAATTCCTCTTCATGTTTTAAAGGTTACTTCTATATAAAATTCATTTCTTAATATTCTATAAATTAATTATTTTAATGTAGTTTCAAATAGTATGGTTTTAAAAGTAGTTTAATGTATTTTAAAATCATTTTCAAAGATGAAAGGATATTTTCATCAAGTTATGTTTTAAATGGAATTTAAAAACTATTTTTATTATATTATAGTATCCATTTCTGATATTAATTCCTTACTAGGTATATGGTCCATGTTTATCATTCATATTATTTATCTGAATAGTTTATGTTTTGATTGCATGATATTTAATAAATCTATTTATCATACACATGTTATGTTCTTTTGTATCCCATTTCTTTCCCATGTATTATATTCGTATAAAACCCTCTAATTTTCATGTGTTATACAACAAATAAGAATCCTATATATTTTTTGTTGGTTATGATATGATGAAATATTTATCATACACATTTCATATCATGGTTTATGATATGATGAATGTATATGATATTTTGGAATATATATATATATATTTTCATTATGTGAAGGGTGGGGAAAATATATCCATATACTAAATTGGTTAAATATTTATATATCTCAGATAATAGAAATGACTCGAATTGGAAGTGAAATCAGTTAAGTAATATAGGCCTGGAATGGGAAGTGAACTTTGTTCTATAATACTAGGTTGGAACGAGACGTGAACTTTATTCATTAAATGACTTCTTCTACTTTTATAGTCATAGAATTAATCATTGACTAATATTTAAAAGATATTATATAATTATTTGTATTCCAAAAATTACATGTTTTATTCCAATATAATTATATAATGAATAATGACCATAAATTTCCCCATGATTCATGTATTTTGAAATCCCGATATTTATGTCATGATTCAATATTATGATCATTAATATGAAGGGTATTATTTTTAGTTATTATGATCATATTATCTTACCCTTATAAACGTGTTATGCATACATATCTCCCATTTCCCCCATACTACAAATATGAGCTCAAAAGTTCTTATGTTTCCTTTCTCCATGTTATAAATTTATGTATTACGTATGATGTTTCAAAGAATGATACTAACCATGGAGAACCTAATAAGAGATAATTTAGTACATGTATGTGTTAGGGTGTTTGTTTACAAGATTCCAAAGTCACTAAAATAATATGATCATTGGGGGTGTGTTTGTTTATTGGGATAAATATTCCTCAAAACTGATGTAATGTATATATATGAAAATATCGGGTCTCTATAGATACATACAGATGATTATACAGTCAAAACATGAAATGCATTGATAGTTAAAATAAAGATGAACTTTTCCATACTTGGGACTTAATTATGTAACCATGATTACATTTTGAATATACAATAGAGTCTCGATGTAGGAAATTATTCCCTCAAAATAGCGTGATGAGTCTGAACTTACATCCACTCATCCAATGTTCTTTCCAAGGTATAATTTTATAAATAGAAGTTACTACTAGCCTTTGTAAATTATGAATGCACAAACAAAAAAATATAATGGGTATAAAAACATGAAAAAATGGTTTACCTAATGTGAATCCATAACCAAAATGATCGTGTTCCCCATATTTCGGGCCCTTTTCAGGGAAAAAATAAAATTGGGGAAAATATAGATAAAAAACTAATTAATCATGTTTTCATTTATTTATATGATAATTTGTTGGGACATTCCTATTTGTTTTTGTAATAATATTTTCAAAACATTTCACAAGACCTCCCCTCAATATAATCCCATGGTGTCCATTAAACCAACATTAATTTTTTTCATTTGATATCAAGTCCTCGTAAAGTGGGATGACATCATCATCAACTATGTTTCATCAGTTCCATGTCTCAAACATGATCATCCAAGAGTAACAAAAAATACTAAAATCCCATAACTGTAGGTATATTGTCAAAAACATGTTATAAATAATCCCCTATATCCATCCAATCGATGACATAACGTCTCCCATAATACAAATACAATGGTTTCAGTATTAAATTGTTTCATGTGACAATCCCTAGATATTTTCAAAACTTTATACCTTGTCTTAGTGAGGTTGATCAAGAGTTCAATGATGGTCTCTTCCAAATATCATAGGTACTTAACAAAAAGTGTCCTTCTAGAAACCACTACCACCAATACGATGTTGTACCAATCACACATCATGCTGGGGTGATACTCTCAATAACCCAACACAAGTCACCTATAAACAACGTTCTCATGATATCGCTCTAAGCGAAGTGACTAGTCAACATGGAATATGAACTTATCTCAGTTCTCTTCAATTAAGAAATCAAAAAAATATACTACAAAATCATGAGTATGAACACCCTCATACCCACACCAACCAATTGATGATGTTATCCCATACATCCTAGAATTTATGGAGGAACAAAAAACTACTCATGTTGACATTATACAGGTTTTCCTACACATAATGATCAAATTAGTAGTGACTAGGAGCTAGACATACAACCACATATCTATATTTTTTGTGACATAGTAAAATAATTTGAGAGTTTCCATTTGGAATTAATATATTCCTTATCCTTTCTAAGAGGATTGTGGCCTTTACATGACAAATGGACAACTATATTGGCCCCAAATCCCCATTCCAACTAAAGGTCATCAGTCTATTATAATTTCCACTCTAGGACATGCACATATCCCATAAAAAATTCTATAGACCTATCAAAAAATTCATGTAGTGACATGAGATCTAATTAAGAATAATTTTTTATATGAACTATATACCCTATGGACTGATACTTTAATGTCCTTGGAAAATAAATCAAAAAAGAATCTCTACAAAAGTTAATTAGAAAATGATGATTTTTTCATTGATCATGCTCTACTATATACTAGTGTTATTAAATCTATTCAATTTTTATCAATTCTCTCTCAAGATTAAAATCCACAATCATAAAATTAAAAATATAGTAGAGTAATGTTTGGTGGTCCTCCCCATAATCTTTCTACCCTCAGTTCTAAAGGTCCTCCCCTAACATCATAACATGAATAAATTCTTCATGTTAAATATTTGACCAATCTTGGGATCCCATATCCAAATTATTTCCTTGTTATCCCTATTTATATCTAGAATATCAAATAGAAATAACTTCCTCCCCTTACAAATATCCTCCCCAAAGCTCCTCCCCATGTTTACACTCTTGACTTTCTCCATGCAATAAGTTGTCAAGTTTTGATGGTAAACCTACACATGATGGAAGTAATTGTGATATTCATCCCCATAGTGACATTAATTTTTTTCCAGAAGGACCAACCCTTGATGAATCAAATCTTATAAATATATCTTATCATGAAAAAATAGGGAAATTGTGGCTATTCATTAATGATGCCTCATCAATGACAAATAATATTCTTACTAAACTAGAATATATTCCTAGGAAAATGTAATTCTTTATAAATCCAAAGACCATCATTATTTTAATTAAAAAATAAAATCTATAAATACTATTGTTTTTATAATAAATCGATGAAAAAATTCTTACATTAGTCAGATCATGTTGAGAAACCCCTTATAATTTATAATAGAGAATTATTTCTCATGAGGAGACAATTGAAGAATGAAAATATTCTAATAATGTTCTTTCCTTTATCCACTCCCTAGTTTTTCATTCTATAGTAACTTTCAAATGATTATGCACATGACATCCACCTAAATTTTTTGATCACTATCCACTACATGGAAAAAAAGTTATGCATTAAGATTAATATCCAAATCACCTCAAGTTAAAGGAAGTGATTTGTGATCAAATTCACATAGAGGCATTCATAGATACATGCCATCCAAAATTCGGAAAAAATAATGATCACTTCAACACACATGTATAGATGTTTGAGAGTAATTATGTCAGTTGATTCCTAATTCTCCAATTTGGATTCAATTTATATGATGTGGAGAACATGGGGTGTTGCGTTGCTCCTCTCTCCACAATTAGAAACTTCCACCAAAGGTGCCATTATATATTGTCTTAGAACCAGGAAAGCTTCCAGAAACAGGCTCCTCTCAAAATAGATGATCTTCTCTACAAAAAATGGACCACAATATCTATCAAATCCATTAGCATAGAATAGAGTGATCCTTGAAAACCCTATTTCATCAAGTGACTAAATTTATTGAATAACCATCCTACTTATGGGAAGCTAATCGAGAGATATTGAAAATTTATTCAGCAATGGTGGCTCAGATATGAATCATATCTTTCACCAAACCTAATGATTAAAAAATTCTCTATAAAATCATAAGAGTGGCCACATTAACTACATCTGTGATTATATAGAAGTGACCCTATCCCACTAAACTGGGGGAATTTAAAATAAGAACCTTGAGGAAAACAAATCATGAATGAAATTTTGTGAAAGTGGAACAGAAGTTCCCACATCCCATAATGGTGGATGAGTCTTCACATCATCATCAATGAGTGTCACTATTTTATCAGTTTATAGGAGTTAAAAAAATTTAATATTCATAGTTAATCGTGTATCATGATGATATTTCTTCATAAAAAAACTCAAAAAAAAATAACATGAATTTCCCTTCATATTAAACTTTACAAGACATTTTTTAAGGGATATTTGAATGAATGTATAGACATTCATGACAGTAAAAAACAAAAATTGACTTTCATGAGAATAATTGCTATATGGAATCACATCTCTTCACGTTGATTCTATTAGAGAAACTGGTTTTCCCATTATTGTGAGAATAATTAAATTATATCAAGGTTTTTCATGCTAGTAATCATACATAAATCCTATTTTAACACTACTAAATAAAATCTATTAGTTCCAAAGAAAATGTTGAAGATATATATAATTAAAATATTGTCACACCGAAATAGGTGAAGAAAGTGTGTGTACCAAAAATCAAAGGATTGTTCAATTTTTTTAAAATGCACTTAATTCTCTATTACCCCATTGAGGGGAATCCTCCACATAAATGGGTACAACTATCATTATGTCACATATGATAATCAAAGCTGTTGAACCCATCATGTTCAAGTAATGATCGGCTCAATATGTGATAGAAATGAATTAACATAGAAGGAATAATTCTAAATTATTTAAGGATCACATTCCAACTATATATGTTCTTAAAAATCTAGATAAATTCAATCATCAAATCTATGTACCTTGATAAGATGAAAATTTCATGCAGAATAAAATAGACTTAAATTAGTATCTTTTTTGAACTACTGATAGCTTAATTCCAAGAAAACTGTCTTTTTTCTAAAAAAACATGACCAATGTTTCTAATGTTACAATAGACCACCTCACACACATGTTTTTATAGGACCAAAACATTGATTTCATCCTATTATTACTAATACTATAGTCCCAACTCATGTGGAAATTAACATTGGAATTTTTGAGACTATTTAATATTTGGAATCCTAGTTAGATTCTATGGAGGGAAAATATGCATCAACATAGCCAAAAAGATATCCATACCCTAAAAGGGTAGATGAAAGTATTCCCCCACATTTTTTTAAATACTATATTACCATAATTTTATATTGCAAGATATTTAAATCAGTATCTAATGAATCATTTATATTAGTGTGGTCCATTGATTGGAAATGTTTTATAGTAAGATACTTCCAATCTTCGATGCATTGTATAAACCATGTAGGGACCGATACTCTTATAGTACTACCATTTACCTATAGGGTTGATCAAATGATGTAAATACCTATATTGGAAATTTATTTACCTATTTATATTAATGTTATCGAATCCAACTGTCCATGAAATATTAAACTAGAAATAGTGAGAAAATGAGAGAGTCGCATACTTCATTTCTAGGTAGAATACCCTAAAATCAGTCCCGAAATTTGTAGTTTCCAGATGAATAATTTTCGGTTACTTACATAGAAAACATCAATTATGAGTTTCCAACACCACTCATTCTAGATAAATTTATTTTTTAGTTATGAAACCATGATATAGTTTCCCAAATATTGGAAGACACCTTGAAAACTAAAACCAAATCTAGATAAATACCAGAAAGTATGGAAATAGGAAAATAGAGGGTGATATTAAAACTACCATATTAAAAATAACCCTTTTATTGGTTCCTACAATAGAGTATAACCCTTATCATGGGGACCCCTCATTTGTAATTAACAAATAAAAACAACAAAAATTCTCATCAGGAAGACATGATAGAGTCATAAAAACACTCTCGTTGATTAAATGGAGAACAATGTATACTCCTTATAAGATAATTAGATTCCTTTATTTTAATTTCTAGCCATGGAAAATACCATTTTAACTATGTATAAACCCATAATACCAAATCATTTCTTTCTTGAAGATCACAAAAAATATTTCCTCTTTCAAAAAATATTTGGTCACACAATCTGGGAATGTTTCATTTTCAAACATGTTCTAAAAAATATGGTTGATTATGTGAACGTAAAACTTGGTAAACTGCATGCAGAAGAGTAATGAATTTCTGATACAACCCCATATAAATAAAGTGAATGGATTAAGGTTAAAAATAAAAATTCAAAAAAGTTAAGTAATTAGATGGATAGAAAATAATCAACTAGAATCATGATATTCTCTAACAATATTTAAAAAAACAAACTATTCCCCCTATTGCTTCTGTAATGGTGTTACTTACCCTGTTGACTGGAAAAAACACCAAAGGAAAATATGATAAGAGACAACATGAATGGAAAGGAAATAAAAACATGTAGTAGTATGAACATTCACTAAGTATAAAATTATCCTTGACTCTATCATATATTATTACCATAGTCCAAAGAGAAAATAAACCACATGGAAAAAATGTACAATGATCATTGCCATACCGAATGTAATAACTAGATCCAACCCATCAAATAAATATGTAATCAGATGAGGTGTTTATATTTTGAACCATTAATTTCATCTTTTTATGAATACTTTATCTGATGATGGGATTTCTTGTCAATGTAAAATTCCCATTCCAAATGTGGGAGACATAAATTGAGGACACATAATAGGACAAAATAAAGGGAGTCACAACCATGGTAAAAAACTATATACTAATGGCATCCCTACCAGTGCTATATTTTCTATAAAAACACATGGGAACCATATAGAGAATCCTAGAAAGAGTATAATTGTTCCTTTACATGTGTAAAAACTCATTTAGAACCTATCATTTAAGAATATTAATGGATATATATTTGGAAATATGACAATACCTAGAATATTGATAGATAGAGTTTTCCAGATACATCAGTAGAAAAGTTACTCTCTAAATATGCTAAAAACCCAACTCATCATCCGATGAAATGATAGCTCCAAAAATGCCTTCAAGGGAAAGATTCCATGTTTGGAAACATAGACTATTGAACCAAAAGCACAAAATCTAGATGTAATTTTCAAGAATTTTAGAAAATATTTCAATTATGGTTTCTCAAAATCAATCAATGTGTCTATAAGAAACACTTGTAGAGTCTCTTCAATGACCCCAATAAATCAACGATTATTATTTTTTACACTGAGGTATATTATGTAGAGATTGAATCTATAGAATTTCATGTCTTTATCTCTCTCATCAAGTCTAATAGATATGATGTCATATGAGGACACATAATTCCCCTATAAATATCCCAACTATTAGATGACGTTGAAAATCATCGATTAGTCGTTAAAATGGCTTGGAAGTCAACCTCATTACTATCATAATGCTTCACCAATGAGAATTTACTGATTATTAGTTATCCCCTACAACTAGAATGATTCAACAGTATGATATAAATGAATAGAAACCCCTCAGATGCATCAATCCCATTACTCAGTTTGGGGAACTTGTATCCAACTAATAGTTCTTGTTCATTAGGAAAGATAAATCATTCAATTTATAACTGGGAAGGCATTAGTTTCATCAGTATGTATTGATCCCTTCATCATACCATCAATTACATAAAAAATATAGCAATGGGTAGTAGGGGACAATACATGAAGATAGATATCCTTTCGAGTCTTATGTGTCACAATATATTAATGATGAATTCTACAATATATAAGGGAAGAAACCCATAAATGAATATTTAGCTCTGGATACTACTCCAAATGGCATGGAAAATGACCCTATCAAACACATTAAATGCCCACAGTATTGAATATGTTCTACTTATTAGTTTTTTAAGATGTTATATCATATTCAAAGTCATTATTTTTGGTATTAACGATATTTGAGACCTCAATTAACCACCAGGGGAAAAAATTAGACTCCTATGTGGGTAGAAGCACTGTATAAAAAAATAATCCATCCTAATCCTTAGAGTTTAAAAAAGACATAACACCATTAGCTGAACCTATAAGAATCATTATATCCTTTTCAGAAATTGTCTCCTAGTACACAATCATTTCCCCAATCTTTAATGATTCCCATTCATCGACCATCCATCCCGATATAGAAACACAAAATGAAGAAGAATATGAAGAAGAAGAAATAGATGGGGAAGTGGATGGCTTCAAGGAATCTCCTCCAGTATTCGAGGAAGGATTCCACACCACATTCATTGAACTATGGTAGAGAAATATGGGTATAAAAGAGGATCTTTAATATATTCTTATTAGAACTACAATTCCATTCAGTGAAAAATATATTTACACTTTTATTCTCAACCATCGCGGATATATGTTTTTTTAGATTTATAATGAAATTCCATTACATGATCCTATTGTGGATACACATCACTTATTATTTTCAAAAGAGAACCATAGTTAAAATAAAGCATTAAACATAACACATATGACCCATGTTTCCACAGATGAATATGAAATTTATAAACTCATTGAAGACAACTTCATTTGGAATTTTCAATACCAAAAATGGATCACCACCATTGTCCTGATAATGAAAATTATTGGGAAAATTAGGGAATTCATTGACATTTGATATCTAAACTGGTATTTTCAAAAATATAACATCCCGATTCTAATCACATAACTCATGATTGATCAAAATAAATGGTTATCAGGACCACCCTTTCATGGATGTCTATTCATTGTATAATAAAATATGAATGGTCCATGAATATGAGTAATTAAATTCCTTCAGGGCCCCTTGGAGATTACTCTATTACTGGGTGACACCTTTCAGTTTAAAGAATGATGGAGCTATTTATCAACATTCCATGCATCACACCTTGAAACCCTTCCTTGGAAAATCATTCAATTATTACATTAATTTTTTTGTGGTAAAATCATTGAGAAATTATGATCACCTTAATGGTTGGGGAAAATTTTTCTATAAAAATCGATAATAATATCTAAAAATGAATTTTTTCAATTGTAATTGGTGTGCTAATTCTATACAATTTCTCGGTATTTTCATATTCCATGATGCTTTTACTGTTGACCCTAATATTACTAAGGTAATTCTAGGAATATATGATCCTTGTAACGTCAATGTGTTTAGAGAAATTTCGGAACACATCATATACATCTGAATCATTATAAAAAACCTCAGAGGGAAGATTTCTCCCTTGACCAAAATGACAGTGAATGGGGTTAGGTTTTAGTGGATAGAAGACTGTTTAAGAGAATTTAGCAACCTAAAGAATGGCCTCTTGTTACCACCAGTGTTGATTCATATATTTTAATTGAAATCACTGATCATATATGATATTACTCAAGAAATTTTTTCTGGTGACTTCCTTAAATAGAATAATGACTTGGGTAGTGAAAACAACATTTATTATCTCATACACACTATGTTTCATAGTGAGAATTGGTATTCATGTATCAAGAAGAACTGTTTGGAGTGGATCATTGAAATTAAAAAATTGGGGAACTAAATGAAGCATCATGAGGTCCATTTGATCTCTTTGAATGAATTTCTCAAATAACTCCTCAATCATCCCATGTTAATATGAAATTTGGTAGTATGGGTGGTCAATGTACAATAGTTTGACATCAGTTTCATTCCATATAAGGAAATAAATGGAAGGCCATTTACCATTTCATTGATAAATATATCTCTATATAAGAAATTTCAAGGAGTACCAAACCACCAATCCAAAAAATCTTATCCTTTCTAGAGTTTATGTAATAGTGGGAAATATATTTTAATGGTAAATCTTGATTCCCATCTAGAATGAAAATGGATGACCCTAAGGTTAACAATGTCAGGTTGGAATCTTTCACATATCACTAGTAATAACAGTTTTACATTACTCCAATCTTCTATTATAAGGATGAACCAATAATGAGGCTAAATGAAAATACCTAATTGAAGTCGTGGTTCTATCTGTTTAGACTCCATTGACCCACCAAAGAATCAATTTCTGTTTCGAGTTGGTAATTAAGATGATTAATGCTTATCACATCATTAGAAAAGAAGAGAATATACCCATACATAATCGGGTTTGAGAGTGTATGGTAGAATTCCCCTAATACTCATCACTAACTCATGCCTTTAAATAACAAAAAATTCAATAAGATGCATTATAAAATGATATTGTAGCCTTATAAGATCTGAATCAAGATGATACAATCATCCACATTCCCCATTACAAAATAATAATGAAGTTTGTACAATGGTTCATTGAAAAGACCAATGAGTTCAATTACACCTATAAACTAGAAAATTATGAAAATGGGTGGATAATTTCTATCCTGTAATACCTTTAAAATGTGGACCTCCAACTAGATCTATCTATAATGGAATAAATATGAAGATGGGTTGTCAATTTTTTTCTCTAAGATAGATCATGTCAGCATAATATCTTTTAAAAGTGAATCTTTGATGAAATTATCCTCATATACATTGAATTAGAGGAGATGATTTCAACCATGGTAGATTTCTATATTGGAAAATATTGTGTATACAAATTATGGACCATTATTTGTCACCAAAACAAGAGGCTTTGATATTTATAGCCTTCAATGATGAAGGATGATATACAATCCTTTAGAAAGTTTCATTCCGAAAAAGTATATTCTAACATCATCCATCGAATCATAGAGTTGTTCCATAAAACTAAATACTCTTGAGAATTTTCCATGTAGGGGATAACAATTGTAGTTTCTATCAAATCTCTATAACTAAGAAGTTTGAATACATCATTATTGATTCTAACTTATTATCTAAATGGAATGAGGGAATACCTAATTTGGAAGTTGGGACCAAAATAATCATAAATTTCTTAAAGTAAAACATCATCACTAGATTTTTTGTCCCTCACACAGTACTTACATAAAATTAAAACAATATATTCTCTTCCAAACATAATAAGTGGATCCATCAATACAACATCATATCCAACTAATCTTCCAACTATAATGTAGAAAAAAACTAATAGATAGAGTCTTACAATAAAAAAACAATGAAAATTTTCTAGAAGACAATATATAATGAAATGAAATCTTCATCTGAGAATAATTTTATGCTTTTTGTTCCTACAAATCTTCATTCCACTCTGCTAATTAGGAAACCCTATATTCGTTGGTTTAAAGAATATAATAAGTACATCCCATTTAGCCATAATATACAAAACTTATAATAAATACATGTAAATAAATATTATATGGAGAATAATAATGGAATAGGTTTGATGAGTTACATAATATTGATTAGAAAAGGTTTCATACCATACATAATTTGGTTATATACTAAAAATGGATTGCATAATCTTTTAATAATAAGGTTTTCCTCTTCTCATTCCTCTATAAAGAGCTAGTACTATTCCTTGGGATCTTAATGATACTAGGTAAAAATAAATCATGATATTTAAATAATGTTTTAGGGACCTTATTCCATAAAAATGTCCTCTTTAATTGATATTACTTGTTAATCACATTGGATAGGTAATGAAATACACCCCCAAACATGGTAATATTTCCCATGAAATACATAATGTGATGTGATCTTGTCCCTACTACATCATGTTATACTATATTGCCAATGTCCCCAAAATTTGACCTTAAATTATGCTTCTAATTTCAACATAATAAGAAATTAAAATGTGATGTTGATTTACATGACATAATGATTTTAAATGGTATGATGTGCATCCATTACACATGATATTGAACAACATGGATTACCTAGAACTATGTATGGTTTGATTCTTATATAAACATGATATGTAATGACTAGTAGAAATCAAATATTTTTCCCAAACTAATATCTACCTATATATAATATCAATTTATATAACCTCTGTCCCTTTAATCCCCGGTTAACATTAGGTTTTTATCTTCTTGGATGAAGAGGAACTATTTAAACTATCATGTCAGTCAATGATTTATGACACTAAACAATTGAAATATAATAGTTCTAATAATATGAAATAAAATAATGGGAACCATAGTCCATGTTTTATGATGAAAATTGTAAAATCCTAATATCCTAGTTACAAGGCATTAAACTATTCAACAATTTTCTTATTGTGTGAAATAAAACAACATGGTTTATTCCCTTATAGAATGATGTAAAACTACATAATATTTTGATCAATAACCAAGTGGATCAAAGCCCATTAAGAGGGTGTCCAACCAAACCTCTATTATAGAACAAAATTTGGAATGATTGTATATTTTATGGGACGCTTAGTGATGACAAGGCCTTATTTCATAGGCCAAACCCTGAAATATATAAAATACCAATTCTATTGCATACAAACAAAATATCTATGTAGGGTACTCAAATGTGGTTCCATTCACAAGTGGGCCTATCTCGATAATTCATAACTACATGTGGATTTATATATATCCTTACCAGATATGTATTGACACCCAGTACCATTAACATATTCCCAACCATAGTAAAAAAACATGGATCATGTTTCCCATTCCTCATTCATACCATAATTATTTTTAGGAATTTTGATTCGAGTCCCCTTGTTCGGGTTCCCATAACAGAGAAACATTCCCCTCAATATATATGAGTTAGATCTATGTAGGGTAATATACTCCCCAATAATAACACCATTTCAAATTCTTTAAATATACATAGATAAATTTCTTCCACACATCATACTCCTTATCCTATCCATTTTTGGACCTCTATAATATTCCGTTTTCCATCGGTAGAAGAATGTCAGATTCCAAAGTAGACATTTGTTTTAACTATGCATAATATTCCCTAGTTAGGAACTATATAAGTATCCCATAAAAGGAATACCAGCTAGAGGGATATTAATTATCATAAATGTCTTCTTTTATCTCTCTATTCCTTGAAAAATATATGTTGGAAACTTCATTTATAACATGGTATGTGGTCACATATTTGGTACTTTTCCAATTTCATTTATTTATATCTAAGAACCCCCGTGATATAGGTTTATATTTTTTTCGCTCAGGTCTATAGTATGTTTGAACATCCATGATCTTGTATGCAAGATATCAATAATAATATCCTTGACATTGGGTAACATTCATCCATTCCATGACATTAAACTACACAATTTACCATAACTATGTATATATTGATTTCCTATATGATAAGCTATGTGATGACACCTGAATCCTATATCCTTTTCTAGCCACCACACAATCAAAAAACATTTTATTTTCTTATATTCACCTTAGTATGATGAATGATACCTTCTCAACTAGTTTTTTTCACTATGATCATAGCTCATGCAGGCTTATACGTTTTTCCAATATAATTCCCATATGATCAAAGAACATTATTTTATGTTAGTGTTAACATGGTTCAGTAGGAACAACCTTAACATTATGGAATTAAACTACATGGTTTCCTAGAACTACATATGGATAGAGTCCAATCTACACAAGATACCTAGTGAAGAAAAAATCTAAAATTCTTGGTCAACCCATAATATAACAATATTCCACTCAATGCATAATGGTAAAACCTTTACATGATACTTTTCAAAATATATGTGTGTGGTTTGATTCCTATAATTAGAAAATACATACTAATTCTTAGGTCCTCAATCATAGTGCATATAAAAAAATAAAAACACCAACCACTATATTATGCATGACCCTGATCTATTTTGGAGGTTCTGTTGTGGTTTCACATCCTACACATGTGCCTATAATTTAATGGGAAATTCCCTTCTCCGCAAAAAAAAACAACATGATCAATGTGGGGAATTATGCCTACAATTACATGTGGCTTGATTTTTGATTTAATGGGATACATAGTGATGCATGAACCCTATTTCTTGGTCTCAAATACAATATAAAAAAATATCTCCCTTTACATATGTGTTAGAACAACGAAGGAGATATTTCTCCCCATTGAAAAGAGATTCAAAAATGAAATGATCATTTCATACTCAAGAACCTTCCTTACAAAAAGAGAAATTTGTTTTTAGGAAAATCATAACCTCCATAAGCACTCATCAACCATGGGTAATAGAATATAAAATTCCAAAGGATACTTTAGTTTTGACAATTTTTCTCATGACCTTGTTTGGATATTTATAATTCACCTTTAAAATGCATTTTGATCAAAGCAGTTTTTACCCTCATGAGAGACCACTTCTATATCTATAATCCTATACAACATTATGATGGAAACCAAATTTAGAACATTATTTTTTTATTCCATTAATACTTTTCCTATATCACTTTTTGGATTTATAAATTCCCATTGTACAACTTAAAACATGTGATCGTCATGAATGAGGGGTAAAAGAAAACTATTAGTTGATCCACCATAGTCAAAAAATAATTAATATATTTTTCAATTCCATGAGTCCTTAATAAAAAAATCAATCATCCATATATTATGACATTAATATTTTCTTCCAATGTCCACATAACCTGACCCTAAATTGTAGAACATCTTTGACATTGTACTATGACATTAAGCTACATAATTAATGTTTAATTCTATATAACCCATTACCAACAAGAGTGATACATCCATGAAACATTACCTATTATAATATTTGGATTCTAACATTAATCCAATAACATACCATAATTAAGATTGAAAATTCTCTTCACCTATATAAGAGTTCAATATAAATTTGGGTCCCATTCTTTCTCAAGGATTTATTGGTCATGGATATTTTTCCAAACCATAAGTTTTCAGTGACATTAATCATGTACCACCATGAAATTTAATTGAGTTGGAGAATATTCCACAATTCCTTTTTGATGAAAACTCATGCGAATTAAAAAGTATTTCCTATGATACCTTATGTTTCTCACATCAATCTTGAATCATGAGAGCTTATGGTACAAAAAGATTTGTATTGAGAACAACAATTGTTTATTAATTTTCAATATTCATATAGAGGATACATTTCTACAAGAAAGAATCAATCAGGGCCTATTAATTTCTTAAATGAGATATTGATTTTTTTTATAATTACATGTTTCATAAATTATATAGTCCACATGATATTTATACCCCATTTCACGTGTATGAGTTTTATCTGTATAGATTACACATAAACACGTTCATCAGTTTGTGGAAACATTCTAGTAATAAAATCCCTCTCTACAAATACATGATTTAAACCACTATAGTGATATTAATTTTCATCTAATGAAAACCTTGTTTGAAATTATTAATCATTTAATTATTGGTCAACAATATTGACACTAAAACACCAGATGCATTGGATAGTCATTCAAGAACATAGTGATGTTGATGAAAAGAGGCATAACCTTAGTCCTAGTGAAAATTAATAAAGTAAGACCTGGAAAAAATTTGTGTATCATTTCTATAGGTCATGTGATCTATGAAAAAATTCAGATCATTTTGATGTTCCCATTATTATAAGTTAAATACTCTAGTGTATGTATATCCTAACTAGTGATCCAATTCCTATATCACAGTTGAAATTTCAATAAAATTATAGAATGAAGATATATATAATTATGAATAAATACATTTTTTTTTCATATATCTTATATATGGAGGAATAACCAAATCTAGGAGACTTTCCATACACGTTAATCGTTATATTTACAAGTTTTCGTCACCTGATTCAAAAAAATTCATAATTACATGATCAAAGTTATCTACTTCTAGGAAAATCTATAAAAATGTTTTAACCTCTATTTCAATGTCATATTGTAGTTACTATTCCATATCAACAGATCCCTTCCCGAACTTCTCTAATTATTTTACCAACGACTTATCTTTGTTAGGAACTACCTCAATATGATCCAGTTCATGATTCAGTTGATCTATCTTTTCACAGAGTTGTTTTTCTATGTCCCTGAATTCCAAAACATGTACTTCGTGTTAGAATAATACGTTTTCTTGTACAAAGGACTTATTTTAATTAATACTCATGGTTTATAAACAATGGGCCATTGGATCCATACTTTTATATTATTAATGTAATGTGATTTCCCTCTCTATAATGGAAACTACCTCTTTTACCTTGTTATGTATGATACGATAGTAAAACCCCACATACCCAAGTATAAAAAACCTATGCTTTATCTTGGGAAACATTGAAGAAAAACATGATAGTAGGGTATGGGAAACCAGTTTCCTTATATTCATTTGCATCATTTGTAGATTAATGAAAAAATAATCAAGAGTCTCTAGTTATACTTACGAATCACTTTCATAAGGAATAATTTATTTGGTGGCCTTGTCTAAAAGAGAGGATATATCATTATAATTTTGAAAAATAAAGGAATTGGTTGCATTAAATATCATGGAAACCCCAAATGATTGAAAAACTAAAGAAACTAGGATTCCAAATACTTTTACCAATGATCCTAGAATGGGTATAAAATAATCAATACACTATAATGAGAAATACTAAATGGTTGAAAATTTGATAGACTCACTTTGGTTTTTATGGTATCGAGCTCCTTGATTCTCATCACCCCAGTGGTAGGCATTTTAGCTTCAATAACTTCATATTGTGTGTTGGCCTCAAAAGAAAAATCTACCAATGATAAATGTGATATGGGAAAATCATCACCTAATATAGTATCCTCTATAAGGTCACTCATAAATACTGAACTCACAGGGATGACCTTGAGTTAACTATAAAACATATTTTAACTGAAATCCTAAGGGGACTACATCGCCCATTCTCAAACTACCACACCATCTAGGGGGGACATTCATTGCTAAGGATAGAGTATTAGCTCCCTCAACATCCAGTCTATTATATGTTGGTTCCATATTGTCATTTAGTTTAGACTACCCCAGTATTGTCATTACCACCACATGAAGAGGTAATAGATTCACTCAAACAATTGGAACCTTCTCACTTGTATAACATGTGATGAAGCTAGAAAAGGATGGATCCTTAATATAAATGTACATATATAAGGGTAATTAAGTAAGAATGATAAAATTATTACTTGTTTTCCCATATTGGATATGAATTTCTAACTTCCTTAATTTCTTATGTGTTGTGATATGCTATAATGATAATATCACATGTTATAATATTGCTAGTGGAGGGGTGGGAAAACTCCCTCTAGATATGTAATCAAATATTTATTATGTTTCTCTACCCTAATAGATCCTTGTTCTATGACCTTTTAACCCTCAGGAAAATCCAGTCCAACTATAGTTCCCCCTATTTATATTATGTCAAAGGAATGGATGGCAGTTGACCTCTCACTTAAAAAAATGTCTTGAAGGGAAAGATATGAAGAGTTAATAGATTAAATTGAGATAAAAATGTCATATTTTATTGAAGATATTATATTACCTTTTCACCAAAATGAAACCCTTTTAATAATGCTACCACCATTTCCCATACTAATTTGGACCAATAAAGCATGAATTTGAATGAATGGATGGAGGCATCCATATCCTCATGATACACATTGACCACTTGAAGGTTTTCTTGGAATGAACTTTGTTCAGGTCTGGTGATTAGTCTATATCCTGGTAGGTCAATATCATATCTATAATTCAAACCCTATATTTCTTTAGTAGATTAACTCATTCTAAATGCATGACATACTATCTATGATTTGGGAAATTCTACAGGACTATAATTTATAATGTAGAATAGGCCAACCATATATGCATGGTGGGATCAAGTCAACATACTTGTTTTCTTATCATTTTTTATACCTCCCCCCTTTTAATAGGTTTCTTCTACCAACATAATTTTGGATAATAAGTTACTTCAATGAGATCATGTGGAGATAGAGAATCTACCTCGCCATCCCTTTGTTAAGTAGTGGCATTTTCGTTGTTCTAAATCTTGTATGATATCAAAATTTCCATTACCTTATCCAAAAATATATATGGGCGTTGGAGTGAATGATTATATTCTTTGAGGTACTAGATGTATACCTCCACCAAATTAGGATTATCTAAATATGTAATGATTTTAGGTGAATATACACATCTATAACCAATCAGAATAATCTATTTCTCCTATTGGAAACACTAAGATGCATAAAATTCCTTTTTGTTTCCCACTCCTTCCAAGACATTTGATATATATCCTTTTTGAGGATGGAAACTTGGAAATATGGATTGATAGCTTGTGTCGTGGGCGTGTAACTGCTATTTTGAGGAGTTGGAACTGAGAACATCAACATGTTCCTCTAAATTTATGAAATAAGGGCCTTATTCAATGGAATACCATTATCCAACATAATTACATTAATTTTCTACTCTTTACCCTCATTGACATTAGACAAGGGTTGACTAGCAATAACAAGGAATAATTTTATAAAATTCCATTTGGGAATGGTCCAATCCATTATTAGACATTAGACCTAGAATGTTGATGTTGAATATTTGAAGGGATAAGATCAACCTGACTTATTTTATCATCCCAAGTAAACATCAAGAAACTTTTACATGAATCCACTAAATTTTTATCCTTTCTATGTTGTTAATTGCTAATGGACACCTCTTCATAATATAATTTAACATACAACCAAAACATATTGGTGAATACCCTTCATTAATCAAATTTCTACGTAGTTTGGATAAAATTACACCCTACCTAAAGAAAATGTGGTACCTCGGTCAAATTTTATCTCTAGATGCATCATTCACTAAGGTAACAATTTGAGAAGAATAAGGGGTGTATACAAAACTATCATGAAAGTCGAGCCCTTCCACTACATATTGTATTACAAATATCAATTGGTTCAACTAACAAAAATATTTTATGAGGGGCCATAATTGGGTGTGAAGGATCCATTGGTCATTGATAAGATCATATCCACTAATTTGGGCTTGTATCCAGCCGCAACAAACTTGAAATGGGCCAATGTGCCGGTATGTTAACTCCCCTTCCTATATCTAAAAAAGAATTATTAATTAGCTAGTACTGAGGAAAATGATTAATGCATATCCATGTATCCAATTGGACAACCATCATATTGTTTTTAACTCAGAATCTGGTGCTGGATTATAAAAATGTTAGTAACCGATGACTCGAAAACATTGCCAAGAAGGCCAATAGTCTAACCAATGGATCAAAATCTGGGGAAAACTTCCACCCCACTTATTTATGTGACTTCAATTGAGTTTATTCAAATAATAACTATCAAATATTTGGGTTCTAAGAGTAGAACACATCATTGGCCTCCTTTCATAAGGCCTGCGCCAATTTGGTTGGCAAAATCAATGAATAAAATCAGTAAAATGGGAAATCTATCCTGGGGTGGGGCTCAACATCAAAATGATTTTTTTATATTTTGATCAATTACATCAGACGTGGTGGCGTTATATCAATGTCATCCTAAAATAGATAATGTGGTTAAAAATAATCATACATGTCAACCAAAATTTTCACCCCTAAAGAAATATGAATATCCTAGAGGCCCTAATGGCTCGAAGGCCTTATTTTTATTTTATTATAGATAATCCCCCTTTTAAGAGTTGAAGGGAAACCCGTATATGACCCGTAGGCCCGAGGAACAAGGCCCGAATTGACCCGTAATACATGACCCGAAGGCCTAGAGGCATACCATGCCCAATACATGACCCGTTGGCCCAGCCCACCAGAACTGCCCCTCCCTATCTTCTGCATCATTGATTGGATTTAGCTCCCCACCTTCATTTATTATCGTCTAGGATTTCCCTTTTCAAAGCTGCACGGTTCCTGGTCCCGATGGCGGTTCCCATACCCTCTCATTCTTCCAATCCGGTTAGCTTTGCTTTTGGTTACTACTACTGGTGCTCTGATCCTCATCTAGGGAATGATCTATGTGAACTCGGAAACTTCATGGTCTTCAATGGCCTAATGGCCCTGTGGCCCAAATGCCTTTCATGGCCCAAAGCCTCTAAGACCCGTAGGCCCAAATCGGTGGCCCAAAATCCCAAATCAGGTGAATAGTCTGGATGCTACTGTACCAAACAGTTCCTGCTACAGTACTGCTACAGTACCCCAGAAATTCACCTCTGTCCGGTTTTGAACCTGGGTCTCTTGGATACCAAGCAGGAGCTCTTACCACTCGGGTACAGGCTCATTGGCAATATCCTAGAGGCTGATACCGACTTCCTTATGTAATAATTTTAATGTGTTGGTACTCAAGCTCCACCAACCATGATGTTTAGGGCTACGGGAACTATTATGATGATAAAAATTCATTGAAACTTATGAATAAATAGATAATAATACTTCTATATATTTTCTTTAAACTCTTTTTAGCCCTAAGGATCCCAGAAATGCTATCCCTACTCCAAACTGAATGAACACCTAGGGCGAAGATCCCATTTTCATGATCATCCTAATATCTAAATGGGAATTGATTTACATGTAATATAATTTTTAAAATGGATATCTCGTTTTTTTATCACACTATTTTTATTAATGATAATTCTTTGCAATTCAGAACACACCCCTCGAAGATGGTCTTCTGAATAAAATACCCATTCACTAAGATATTTTTATTCGGTGTCTTGCTACACCTGATTATTCAAGACAACAACTGATTTTTTACTGATGTTTCAGGATAGTAACATTAAATGTCATATCAAATCCATATGGAGACATTCTATCTGATACCCAATATCCTAAAATTCCAACATCCACAAGTCCTCAAAACTAATTATGTGTGGAATCTATTGTGGTTTTAATTATTATCTATATTTCCAACCATGAAGTTCCTCTTTTCATCCATAAAAAATTATATTGGATCCATTTCATTTATTCTACTTTATGGGAAATAGTAAGTAAATAATAATATTAAATACCAACCATAGAGTACCAAATCCACACAAATAAAATTTTCTATGCATATATTGAAGCACATAAGACATTATACTGTTCTGGAAGAATTTAATTCAATACGTGGACCGATAACTAGATAACTCAACATGAAGAATACTATATTTACTTTTCATAATATTTTGACCACATTGTAGAATTTATAGGTTGGATAACATACCTATTAACATATGAGACACTTTACTTTAATGTAGAGGCTGTCATCACAGAAAATTCTATGCGAAGAGAGATTCTATATGGGAGCGTTAAGACTAACCGTGAAGCACTTGATTCACAATGTAATTTTTTTGACTATGAATACTTTTAATAGGTGTGGAAAATTCATTAGGTTCTCAGACCCCCTTAATATCATCTAATAGAACTAATTTATTCCTCATAATGGAATCATATTCAATCTTACCAGACCACTTTCCAATAGAGAGATTTTATTAGGTCCAAAAAATTGCACATAGATTATCAAAATGATTTTATGCAATTATTAGGGAATGATTAAATTAAATAATTTCATGAATATTAATTTTTTTTCCAATATGTTAAAGGAATAGGTCTTCTACATATAATTCAAGTTATGCGAGTTACTGATTTTCATAGAGAATCCACAAAGGACCCTTGCAAATGGAAATTCATTTGTGGGGTGAGGGTTGAATTTTATTTCCAGCCAAATTAAACTGAATTCACAGAGAAAGGAGAAACATTTAGCCAAAAAAATTATTTTTTTTGGGTGAGGAGTTATATAATGGCCCCCATAAATTAATATTTCATTTATTCAGGGATGCATCAATTTTTGGACCTATGAAAACAAAAAATAATAATTTTTAGAATCCAGATGGATATTCTATTCACCACAAAATAAATTCTTTTAGAGTGGTCACTATTAATTTCCACAATAAATCCAATACAATGGTTACATTATTAACCTAATATAAACTGGATACAAAGAAAAATAAGACTGTAGAAAATATTTTAGAGACAGTCAAATAAATAGTGGGAACTTCCATGAATGTGATTTTCAGCATGTAATAAATTTCCCTTTGTAGATAGTCATCCGCAAAGAAAACACATTGTGGAAAACTATCCAAATATAAAAAATACATTTTTAACTCCATAATGTGTTGAATTAATCATTGTTTTTACTCTCTTAGAATAATTAATAGGAAGGATGATGTCTTTTCATACAACCATCCTACCTAGATAACTTTATTGTGTATAGAGTCCATAAACCTCAACACCCATCTATGAAGCATTCGAATTTACCTCAGACCCTTTTATATCATTACAAAGAATAGTTTCCATCATCCTCACCTTTTAATTACTAGTCCCCATGTGTCCCCTCCCAAAATTATCACACTAAGGCATCATTAAAATCCATCAATTATTTGTTATTAGAGTTCAAGGGACATCAACCTGTTCTCTTGACCATACATTCTTACTGTAAATGCGGTCTTATTTGTAAACTAGATATTAACAAGGTCCTAAGAATATTTTTATTCTTATATTCCTTTGGTAATGAGGTTGAAAAAATTAGAGTAAGTGCCACAGACCTCTATATTTCATATAGTGAGGGGAACCACTTACTTATCTCTCATATGAGTGCTTGTGGAATATCCTCATCTCATCATCTCTAGATTTGGGAGTATATAATCAATCGTATAAAAATCCCCTAGTGTTTCATGTGGGAAAAATATATTTTGGTGCATAATTCAAGATCTTAGTTATAAAAATACTGGAATCATATCTCTTTCTACCTCATGTCATATCATCCTATTTATGAAACTAAGAGTGGATACGAGCACATCAATTCACCTTCTCTTAGTAGTAGCCACAACCTCATCCACTAGGAGATGATTGGGATTGGGTTAGATTCCAAGTTATTGACATCCCTTATTTCTCACACTGATCATGAATGACTTGGGAATAGAGTATCATTATTTTTAAGAATTCTACATGAAAAATGACATTTGTCTAGATAAGATTCCCTTTTCGGATCTTCCTCTCAATTCATAATGGGCCTCCTATTTTCTTTATTCCCAAAAAACATGTTTCCATATTCTTAAGTGGCCTTATTCACTATGAGTAAAACCCTTAGAGGGATTAATTCCAGATGACTCAAACCATGGTACTCTTTCACAAGTGTATGAATCAACATTTCAAACTACATAGTTTATATTACTAACAAAAAAGGATACATATGAATCCTCCATTAGGTTTCAACCAAATGCCCTAATATTCTCTTGGACATATCCAGTTGATTCACATAAAAATCAGTGGTCCATAATTATATTTCAACCTTTTATTCATCATCCATATTGGGTTATGTTTCTAGTAAGATCATTCCCCCCCACATTGTATACCACTTTTGTTTCAGGTCTCTCAAGTCGCTTAAACATAAGTTTTGCACCAACATTTTACTAAGAACATTCCATCTAAAAATACTTGTTATATAACATTAAAATTACAGTTTTGATACCCATCACATGGACTTAAGTGGAATTTTGTGTCAATCTATGTGTAACCGAACTATGTGGGTTTTATTCCTATCATGCGACGTAGGAAGCCCTTCTCATAGGCCCAATCCCAAAATCAAAAAACATATTGTCTCCCTAAATAATAATAAATTCGATATCTCCCCACTCTGTAGCTTCAATTGGGAATAATATAAATAAGTTAAATATGATTATAAAATCCATTTAAAAATGTTACAATTGATAGAGATCCTTGGATACATACACATTTATCTATCAGTGAAGAGACTCACTTATAAACAAATGATTATAAAGTAAACACATGATGAAAATATATTGTTAACATAATGGTGATATGATACATACTTGGGATTTAATAAAGGATTCACGAATATGACATAAATTTATAAGAGTTACCAGTAATAGGAAATAGTTCCTCCCCAAATGGTATGACAGGATCATCATCTGATCTTCTTAGCCAACATTCTTCCTAAAGACTGATTGGATTAATGCATGAGACCACCTACCGTTGAACAATGGGTATAAATTAACTAAAAACGGGGGTGGGCATGAAAAAAAATTAGAAACATACATTCAAATGATTATTATTTTATTTATAATCAATTAACATCCACAATTTTTATAATTTTTTTAGAATTATTCACATATACTAATTTAATGTCTAAATTAAAACATTTCTATGTATCAAGGGTCGTATAAGCTTAGAGTTTTATGTTGAACAAGCTATGGAACAAAATAATATCCCATTTTCGTGAGCCTAAATTTCCCAAATATAATAAATTTAAATAAAAATAAATATATCATAATGGATCAGGGTGTTATATTCTCATATTGGCTATGTATTTCATGTCATTTATATTGTCAAACTTAATTTAATAATTTTAAAATACTGGGGTGTTACTTCCACCCCCATTAATAAATTGAGTCCTCGTAATTTTAGCATTATCTCAACAATCAAAGGAAGGAAATTTTAAGAATTGTTTTTGTAAAATCACAACATAAAATGGTTAATAAAACATCCACTTAATATGATAAAATGGGATGTAAAACATTCATATAGAATAGCACATTACAAGGTTTTAAAATAGGAGAAAATATGTTGGATATGAATCTATGAACATTTAATAAAACAATAAATAATTATTGAGACAGATTGAAGTCATTAATCAAAAGAAATTGAATGATCAATGGAATGATAAGGGCCACAAAACTGAAAACATGTGATTATTTAAAAGACCATTTTATTTATTGAACATGAATGAAATAATATAATATTTTTTCATGATAAATTTCCCAAATTTATGGAATTAATTCACAATATTCACTTAAATCAGATTGAAATATTGTTACTTGAAAAGTATAATTTTCATATGGTAGCCAATTTTAATCATAATACCATATTATTATACTAGAAATGAGTATTCATGATGAAATTTTCATTCTTTAATCACTACAAAAACATTAAAAAGATCATATAATAATTAAAGGGATTTCAATATATTCCTATGATAATTTTTCAGCAACTAAAACCAAAATTCTTAGATCATTTTAAGATAATTCCGAAAATGTATAAACCTTCATATGATACAATAATAAAAAAATAGTAATACATATAGTCCAAATGATTTTCTTCCCAAAAAAAATAAAAATTAAATTATGTTTTAACTATGAATATTTTCTTATATCTTTCTTCTTTAAATCCTAAAATATAGTGGTAACATGTTTAAATATAACATTAATAACATAATAACCAAATAACATTTTTATCTTTTCACCATTTATATAATAAAACTTGTGTCCCCATACTATCCATAGTATCCAAGATTATATAAATAGAAAGTTATCAATACCATAAAACATATGTCCACTAAATGGAAATGAATATTCATAGTAAATGAATGTTTTACATTTATTTCAGTCCAATAAAATTTCTCATAAGGTTTCATTAATAACATTGGGATCACATCACTTAAGCCCTCAAAGGAAGAACTATGACATTGAATTTGTGATCAAACATAATATTAAATACCAATGATAATATCATTAAGTTATAAGATAACCTCAAATTAAAACATACTAATCTCAAAAGATATCCAAATCAGCCTATGATTCCTACAATAAGAACCCCAAAACCTGCATTCACAGATCTGATGTTGAATTCATAAACATTGGTTTTCATTCTTTGGTATTGATAATGATAACTAATTTTTTTCCCTCCAATCCTAAGAACATAAACAGGTAAATTAGATCACTCACATTCTCAAGGACTAATTATGTTAAGATTTTTAGATAATTATTTAAAAACTCATACATATGCGATACTGATATTTCTAAATGACCATTTCACCCAGTTGACCTATATTTTATTATTTAACATTAATTTATCATCATAATCCAATTTATTTATAGAATATATATAATTTGTTCAACATCATTCTTCATAACCTGGAGAAAAGGGAAACTTAATAAGGGTGGTCTCAATTTCTCAGTCTAGTAACGAAACATTAACAATTGACTATCATCAATGATAATAAGAAGTTTATAAGCGTATAATGGAGTAATTAGAATGCATGAAAAAATCATAAAAGAAATAATAAAAATTAATACCTAAATCATCAATCATGTAATATAGAATATGCCTTTAATAAAGGAAAGTGTCATAAGAAAAAATAATCAAGAGCCATGTGATACCTATCATGATCAAAGGAATCCTTATAAACCAATATAAATCATAGATAAAACATATTAATATCTTGGAATTTATCGAGTTTAAATCCCATATCGATCCCTCGAAATTTAAATAACCAAATGAACAACATACAATATAATTATGAACTAACAATATTAATAACCCTATGTGTTTGAGAACTAACTATTCTCACCCATTGTGTAAGATATAACATGATCACCTAAAACTATCTCCACTACCCAGTTATATAATTTGTAATGGGCACACCTGATTCAATCTGGGAAACCCCGTTATGTAATTTATAATGGGTTAAACTAGTGTTTGTATGGTCCACCCCCACATATAAGTAATATCTAATAATTGAAACATGAATAATGTACAAATATCATTCATTCGATTATAAAACTCATAAAAAATCATTATACCTTTGATTACAAAATTAACAAATTTAAAATAAAGTGGCTTCATGTAAATCTCTTAAAAACATGAATAACTAATGGAAATGAAAGGGTTCCATAACAATATCATTGAAAAATGTTTAAATGGTGGAAATAAATGGATTTTGTATCATTCTCATTGTAACATGATCAACCCATAGAAAATAAATTGGTTCCATAAATATTTCATTGAAATTTTTTTTATCCATCCTGAAAAAAATGACTATGGTATCATTATAAAACATCCCCATTTAATAATAAGTAACCACAATAGTTTTTGTCTTTGATGAATGAAAATAACATAAAGAGTCCGTTAAATATATTTTTAGGAATATTTTCACTCCATTATAATAATAATCTTGAATAAAATAAAATAAAATATATTTCAAAAATATATTTCATTAAAAAAATATTGGAAATATATATTTGAAACTTTAAAAATCATTAAAAACTCTTATTTAGTAAAAAATTCATTCCATTTTGAAAAACAAAACAGAGAATATTTTGAAATTTTTTTTCTTGAAAATAACTTTTTGAACTCCTATAGGAAGTTTAAATCATTTGATCGGACATGATAGTTGGAAATTACGTTCATTCCATACACATTTAACCAAATAATAAATTATTTGTTTTAGAAAAATAAAAAAAAAGATTTCTTTTGAAAATGAAATAAGGGTTCCTTAAAAAAAGTTAAAATGATTTATTTAATAAATAATTTTGAAAATACTAATTAAATTTTAGAAACATTTTAAAAAAACATGGTTTTGATAGAAAACAGATTCCTTACTAAAGAGATAAATGATGGTAGATTTTATAAAAAAAATTGTCTCAATTATATTCACTATCAAAGAATAGAAAATGATAATATTACTTCAAAATATCAGGAATAAATGTTTGATGATAAAATCAAATGGGTTTTTTTTAAAATGAACAAATAATATCATTTAACTAAAATTCAATAATAATAAATCATTATTATAATGAGAGTGTGAAATAAACCATTTCAAAGATCATAAAGTTTATTTGAGGATTAATCAATGAGTAGATTATTTATATTAACTATACATTCAAATAATTTTTTTAAAAAAAACATAATATATTGAATATTAATTTTCTAAATAATATTATAAAATCAATTTAAATAAATAAATAATATAACATAATTAAAAAAATATAGTTTTAAAATTCTATAATACTTGGTAATTTTCTATTCAAAACCCTGTTGATGAAATAATCAAAATTTGATCTCAAAATACAATGAGCTATTAATGATCAATGATATTAAATCTAAAAGGGGAATTATATACACCATTTAAAATAAATTATGTTCATAAAATTATAATATTTCCTATTAGAGAGAAATTGAGAGGACGTCACATACCTTGATTCGAAATTCGCATGTGTGTCTCTATATTCCTTAATAATAAATATATGTTAATAATTTAAATTCTTAAGAAAATTGTTCTTGATTATGAATAATTTTTTTTCAATTATTTAAATGTTTTATATTATCACTTAAATAATTATATTTTTATTGATTGTTTCTATGATATTTCATTAGGTGTCAAATCTGACTTTTGTTTGTTCACTCTGGACAAAGTGGTGTTTATTTAAGAATATCTTGAATAAAAATAATGAATGTATTATCATAAATATATATATATTATAATTTTAGGAAAAATCATGAAGGTTTGTTTTTAGAAGTTATATATGTTATGATCATGGACATTGTAGGCTGTGGGTACGCATGAGTAAGATTTCCATTTGAAAACAATTATTATAGAAAAGAGGTAAGATATATTTTATCATTCTAAAATGATGATAATATTAAATATAAAACAAATAGTTCATTAAATATAATTTTATATATCATCTATGTTGTTTTTTATGGGATGATAGACATCCCACGTCATGAAGGAAATACTCCACACAAACACAAATGGCATTATCAAATTTTCATCTAGTCAACAGATAAAAAATGAAATGATAAAATATATTTTATAAAACGTAAATATTCCATTAATATCATTAATATATCCTTTATATTACATATATTCATTATAATTACCCTTATTTGATTCCATATAACATGTTAGAAGAAAATAAATCATATCTCTTTGCGAGGCGATAATCCACAATACACACGAGAGAAGTTAACATATCAACTATAGAATGCAATTTAAAAAAATATATGATATAGTTACTCCATAGGTATAATAAGTTTATAAATATAATTTAAATACTTTATATCAAATTTAAATCCCAATCCTGAGATATGGTAATGGAAAAACAAATGATATTAGTTTATGATGCCATAGTCCACCATATACATAATTTATTAATTTGTTACCCCATTGATAAAACATGATTTTTATAAATATTATATCATCAAAATAATAACATATCAGTATGTTTATGATAATTATATTATTATTTTGGAGTATTTAGTTTATAATTGATGGCGTTAAATAATGAAATTGAAATAAAGAGAAGTAACATGATAATTACCTTCTCTAAAAGAAACCTACTTTGGAAATCATAATAAGGATCCTAGGGATAGTCATCTAGTATGAAAAAAATACATATAATTTATATATAGATGTTTTGGGGTGATTTTATTCAGTTTTGTTTGATCTATTCGGCTTAAGGGTAGTGAATATTTCATGTGGGAGTGTTTTCTTTTTTAATTGATGAGGAGATACAATTTGTTTTATACTCAAATATATTCAATAATTGTTTGTCATTCCTAACTTATATGCCCAAAAAATGATAAATTATTAATGTAATAGATAATTTTTTTAAAAAATATTCAACCTCAGTAATAAAACACATCTCTTTATAAATTAATTAATTATCCATTAAGTTTAATAAATTTTATTCTTTATGTTTTTAACACTATAACTTGTTTCCTTTTTTATTAAAGCAATTTATCCTTAAAGAATAAAATAAAAAGGTAATAATAAAATAACTTTTTCCTATATTATCTAAATATTAAATAAAATGAAATCAATAAATATCATATGGGAGTAGAAAATTTGTTACAACATAGGAACAAGTAATGTACATAGCCTGATTATAAACTTAAGTTCCATAATCAAAATTAAATTATTTTCACTAAACATTATTTTAAGTTATTAAGTTTACCGTTTAAATAATATTAAATATTATTATAATAATTATTTAATCATGTTTTTCTATCTTTAATTTACATAATTGAAAAATTTTATTTTAAAATTAATCCCATAGATGCGATGAGGAAGCATGTTTTCAATGAGAAAATACTCAATTGTTCTAAATATTATTATACAAAAAATAAACATTAAAAAAATATAAAGACCTAAATTGTATTAAAAAAATATAACTGAACTAATTTTACATTAAAATAAATTAATAATATAATTTTACTAAACAAATAATTTAAAATAAAATAATGTTTTAAATTAAATTTTAGTATTATTCATTATTCATTGATATATCAATCTTTTCAGGAAAATAAAAACAATATCAACCTAAGATTATTTATATATGAATGATTAAAAATATATATTAATTTTTGAAATACATTTTATAAATTTGTAATTATTTTTATAAAATACCTGTGTACAGTCTCACTAAACCGCTATTTTGAAAAATACAGTTTTTTCAGAGAGAAATTTCGTTTACATTGAAATGATGATTATTATTTTTATAAAATATATATGAGTAATTTTCATAATTTAGTTAGTACTCCTAATAACCAAATATTTAGCATCCATTTTATAGTTATTATATGTATCAGTGTTCATTTATACTCAGTGTTACATACTGAATATGCTATATAATATAAACATCTTAGGGATGCATTCACCACAAACCATTGAAGATATTAACTTTATTTAAAAAATATATATCATAAACACTTGGGGCATCTCATTCTCTTATAGGATCAGTGTTTCATGTTTTTTATGATATAAATCATAATTTACTTTTTTTAACATCAATGGGTCTAAAATTATTATGATAATATTCATTAAAAAATATTAATATCAATGTAAGATCCATAATGGGTTAGTGTATTTTAAAAATTTTATACATAAAAAATAGGTACTTAAAAGAACTACATTATCTCATACTTAATTCTTCACTAATAAAATCTTTCTTAAAATCATTTCTTTAAGTATTTGGTAAAAGGAAATTTAATAAAGGGGAGATTAGATTCTCATTAAGGGTAATAAAGTGAGATATCAATGATATTTTTTACATAACATGATGGTTATAAGAAAATGATAATGAAATTTTAAAATCAATCCAAAAAAATAGATCATAAACACGGGTCATGGAATAAAATTGAATAGTTTATAATACATGAATCATAATCTAATGAACTAAATCGTTCCATGAGTGCATTCAATTGGCATAAAACATAAATTTATTTCATACACAGAAGAAGGGAAAATTAATTTCTTATCTAAGGCTCACATCCAATATAAGCATAGTGTATTTGGTTCACTCCCCATTTGATCATATCATTATCCAAGGTCCACTCCCAAAACTCTCATAGTAGATAGAGTCCCTTACTAAAATGGGTTCATTCCCAATTCCATTTAATATTTTATCATGAGAAATCCCCAATTAGTCAATTCATTAGACAATGTTCCAACCCATATAACAATAAAAACCATGCATTCATGTGATATAATATCATAAAACATTAATCATATCTTCATTTACGAACCAATTAAAAAGGAAACAGGTTTCATAAAAATTTCAACATTAAATCACATCATAATCAATGGTAAGCATATGTATTTCATAGTTATTTTGTCTCTATAATCATACAACATACATTTATAATAAGTATGGTATCGTTAGATCATATCCCATGTAAATCATAACTATCATTGAAGTATATTATCATAGACAAAAAAGGAATTTAAAATATCATTAGAATATTTCATGATTAAAATAACATATTTATTTTGAAATGTTTTAATTTAAAATTTAAAATTTATAAAATATTATGGATGTTTTTTTTCTTCAAAATAAAAATTGGACCATGAAACTGATGCTTCAAAAAATAAGAAGTCATAATTGTAAGAAATGTCATTAATGTAGTTACCATTAAAACAATTATATTTTTAGCACCATTAGTGAACAATACATTATTCAAAAATGACGTGAATATTAATTGAAAACAATTTTATAAAAATTAAAACATGGGTAAAAATGAATTTAATGAATCATTGAATAATAATTAAAATAATTCATTTATTAATGTTAGAAAAAATAGATATGGAAGGAAATATTTTTTTGATCGAAAAAGGGACAGTCAGATGTATTTCCATAAAAAAATACTTGGAAAAATATTTCATACAAAATAGAATAAAATGGTACTAAGAAATATTTATAATAGAAATAATTTCTAAAACGAGTAAGGGTTTTTTCAAATATGTATCATATAATTTAATAAATTGAATTTCAAGAAAATATAGTCTTATTAACTATGGATTGAATAATAAATACCTTACCTATTTGTTTACATTTTAATTATAAGCCCCATAAATGGAAAATACATAATAAATCATTAAATACCATGATAATAAGTTTATTAGATATATAACGTGTCATGTGAGTTGTATATACACCTCATTTGATAAGATAGGTTCATAACATAACATATGTGCCAAATAAGTCAATTTGAGATACCAACATGGTAATCTCATAATAAAATACACATAAAATAGAGAACATAGATGGATTTTTAAATTCTCGTAATTTTCTTGAGTGAAATCCTAAGATACATTCTTGGAAAATATATACACTGTATAAAAGAAACAATATGTGAATATGGCTAATACCTCATGGATATAAAACTGAGTTGGGGAATCCTTACCATAAATTTTAATTCCTCTTAACACATTCTAACCACCAATATAATAAATTTAATTTTTTAATACATCATATGACATCCCATACCAGGTTTCCATATAATAGGTTCCCTATGCCCTTTGGGCAACATGGACTTAAGAACATCTCCCCAAATTTCAGAATCTGTTGACAAGCAGCGAGGGACTGTGGCATGTTCGTGGGAGACTGTGCCCTAATTACTACATTATATAATGATAGATAAATATAAAGAGGTTAAATATTGGTATAAAATTAATTAAACAATGGAACATGAGTAATCCGATAAATAGACAAGGATAAGAATAACTAAATCTATAATAATGTCTTATGATGATGATTCATGTCACTAAAAACTGAAAAAATGGATACAAGAAATTTGGAAAATCATGTTCCATAAAATCATAAAGGAAATAAAAATACAATACGAAGAATCCTGAGCTCTGGCTAGGTCTTCTGTTATCAAGCTCTATCCTAAATAGTAGGAAATCCAGTTTTAGTTGTTGTATGACTCCCTCTATCAACACATGAATTCAAGTAATATTCACCATCTACTAAACATCATCCAGAGAGGGTGTGAGATAAATCTCATTTGGTCACCACCAATGATGTCTATATCAACATGACTGTGTAAAGGAAATGTGATAGTGTGGAAGCATGTATATATAATGTAAAGCAGTACAATGTAACTAAATACCCATGTACCTTCTTCAACCCTTGGCAGTTGTCTGAATGTTTAAAGATCATTATTTTATTATTAGTAGTTTATAAATAAGTCACATGTTATCAATTTTTAAGGTTCCAAGATGTCATTAGAAAATATGTATTGATATTTAATAATGAAGATCCAATGTAATACCCAAGCCAATATAGACCTCAAGGGTCACCAAACAGTAATGTTATTAATATGACTTAGGGAAAGGCTTTAGTCTAAAAAAATAGTATAAGATATCCCACAATAATGTGTATACTTAGTCCAAGTAGTTCATCCAAGGTAAAATAGGCATAAACAGTGATAGGGCTAATGGGTTATAACCATATCCCTAAATTTCCAATGCAGGATTTGACGAGTGTATCCAAGACAAGTTGTAATAATACATGAGGGATCCCATGGTGTCATACTGGTCATCCAATATTAGAATGGAATGGGGTTCTAGATGTGTATCAACCTAAGAAATATCTATCCCTAAATCGAAACAGGGTTCTCAAGTACTCAAGGAATTCCCTATAAAACCAAGGAGATCTTGAGTCAGTCCAATCCAATTTGATAATTATTTAATATAGTATTTCATAATGTTATATCTATTACCATTCATTATTGTGAAATGGATAATTGAGAATGATACCATTTAATCAAAACAAAATTAATCAATCAGTACATTGGGTTCAAGATTTTCCTTTCTTTAGTTTGACAAGGCCAAGTAGAATGAAACAATTCATTTAATCCATTTATAGAATTTTCAATATTGAAGTTTCACACCAATACCTTCCATTAATATGTCAAGGGGTGATATGAACATGAAACATAATAATCAATTACATATAATAATTCCAAGTCATATATATAGTATACATGACAATTTATATTTCTCATTTAATTATCAATATGAAGCATATACCTTATGTGGTTAAAGTGGTGAGAATACATGGTACATTGATTTATGAAATTATAAAATTTTATAAATCCATTTAATATAGAAAATATTACTCTTATAATGTTCATTCCAAGGCACTCCCGATTGACAATTCAAACACGTCAAAAAAATGATTATGATGGAAAAGCATTCTATATGGGATAGATAGATTTTTGTGTGTAAGCACTAACGAATAATCACATATTTGGAAAGAGAATAACCATATGCTTCTAATGATTACAAGAATGGAATATTAATTCAGTAAATGAAACCCAATGAAATTAGAGGTCCCCACATGACAATTCCAAAACCAATGAACATGAGCGTTGTGTTTTATGCCACCCACCATAGGCTTTTAAGATTATTATCCTCTAGTATCATCCATTGATTTGCCTTGGAAAAAATTATATCTATATAAAAGGTAAAAAATACTCACACCTTGATAAGTAGGACGAGTGTAAGAGAGATGAATAATGACTCAAACGAACTTCAGTACATACCACTACACATCCAATGTGATGAACGAACGATCAACTGGATCCTTAAGGAAGTTGATATCTTGATCCCAAGATTAGATCCTAAAAATCTCTAAAATGCGAGACAATGTAAGTTCTATCTACTAAAATTCAGATTAGGTAATAAGGAATGTATAATTAGATCATTAAGGGTAAAGTGGTAAAAGTACCGAACATTTACCCTTTTCATGGTTTGTTCACACAGTTTGAAAAAACATTATACCAACCATTCACAAGAACCTATTGGAAGGGGAATACCTCTTGGTTATTCCACATGGTTAGGGAAACCGTGTGAGATGGTTATTCCTGAAAATATAATCCATCCACACCTTTTAATATAACCTTGTGCCCTATGCGTATAGATTAGTATAACCGTATGACAAAACCATTTTTCTTAAATGATGGGTTATGGGCTCAAAACAATCCCCACACACTATCAGGAACTTCTCTAACTCATTAGGAATCAATAAGATGTCCCAAATTATGAATTATAATGAAATTTAAACATCTATATCTGAGTGAAAAAATTGGTTCTTACAATAATCCTCTTTAAAAGAAATTTTCCCTGATTTCACTTTATAGGGGTGGTGAAATAATAAAAAAGATCAACTATAGCCACTGAAAATGTATGTCAGCCTCCCACTCCCAAATATCATCTTTCATGCAAAGGTTCTTCCCTAGAACCCATATTAGAGGGATATACTAGCCTGAAATATCCACTATGATCTAGTCAATGATGCATATTGTATAATCCGAAAAGGTAACATGTAAATATAACTCATATTCAATAGGATTAATGGTTTGAGATGGGCCGATGCGATATTGGAGAAGCCATGAAACATGGAATATGTCATGCATAACATGGTACCTATGCGGTAATAGTAATTAATAGGATACCCTTCTGAATATCTCCAAAATTTTAAATGACAATTAGTAATGAGGATATAGATTCCATTGCTTAAATAACCATATATTACCTATCCAAGGTGATAAACAAATGAAAGCACGATTCCTGACCTCAAACTACACACATAATTGACAGTGAACAACATAAGAATTATATCTAGACTGAGCAGTAGTCATATGCTTTCTGACCAGATGAACCTACTGTAAAATCATCTTTATGAGACATAGACCTAGTAGGGAAGCCTCACAAACCTCCAGCCATCAAAGTGGTGAATGTAATGTCCTAACATACTGACCATCAAAAGTACCCATCTAAATTATTGCTTGAAAGTAGTTATTATATGGGAAATAAGTGAGAGGGATAAGCTTCTCCCATGAACAACTGAAATTATGGAATGATACTGAGATCATATCCTCTAGAATATGTATATTCTATTCCAACTATCCATCAGTATAAGGGTGAAACATTATTCTTAAAATCACATGAATTCTCATAGCCTTCTGTAATCACTTCTAGAACCATGATGATAAATGAGCATCCCAATATAAAATAATAGTACGAGAGACCCCGTGTAGTTGTATGATCTCATAGACATAAATTCTTCCCAACTCATAAGATGATAAAGTATCTCGAATAATAAAGAAGGACACACATTCATTAGAATTCCAATGGAAACCCATACAACATTGCAAGCTATTGGTGACCTAGGTAAACCGACTACAATGTCCTTGGAAACATATTCCCATGAACCTTTTGGGACTAGAAGTGGCTGTAAAAATCATGAATGTGTCTGATGCCCCCTTCACCGAATGACAGGAGGAACACCTAGTGATATAGCCATTTATTTGAGATTTCAACCAAGTAAACCAGTAATATCATCGCAAATTTCAATACGTCTGGGAGATACCTGGATGAACTATCCACTTAGTAGTGAGGGACTCACTCATCAACTCTTATATCATATCTATTGAAACCCAAACACATACATGAATACAACTGATTTAGTATCAATCCACATAACAATATAGAGTATGGTTATCTACTGATATAGTTTCACAGAGAACCAAGCACTAAGGATATGATAATTTTATTCCATTCCACTTCTTATGGAGGGAAGAGTTGGCTGTCAAAGATGAGAGGTAAGACTACTTGTGACTATCATTAAACATCAGATACATCTTAGAGAATATGGCTATTACATTTCATTCATTAGTGGTTTACTATATGTTATATGCTTTATTTTTATTACATATCACATCAGGGACTACATTGTTATTCCCAGGTTTATAGGAACATTAAAAATCAAATTATTTAATATATTTGACCCATTTGTGTTATTTGAGGCCCATGTAATGATAAGAAAATATATATTTGAGGCTCTTGTGGTATGTCTACACCACAAAGTTCCCACATAAAAAACAGTGTCTCTAGTAATGTAAGTCATGAGAAACTACTCCTAGATCAAGGATATCGATCATATAGTTTCTCTTATGAGGCCTCAACAACAAAGATCTATTTTCAATGACTTTATCATCTGATATTAAAACTTCTCCAAGGTTGATGACAATTGCATCATAGAAGAAGTCAATAATACTTGGAATCCAGTGGGTCTCTATCACCCTCAAGCATTAGATGCCATGATCATCCACACTAATGAAACACCATAGATTTACCAAAACATGTACTTTGGTTATCACTACCTTGATGTGAATCCTTTATGGAACATTTCATACCACCGAGAAAACTATTGACCTGACATAGAACTGATCCTCTAGGCCTTGTTCTATTTCCATCCCTCAGGTTTCACTCAGTGATTAGAGTTGGATTGACTATTTTAGAAAATATTGGCACGAAACAGATATTTACCTAGGTACAAATGGTGTACCCAAGCCCATCCTTGAAGAATCTAGAATGTGGAATATCGTTACTAGCTAGAAGTGGTGAGAATCATTGTAACTCAGTGAAACATGATGAAGACTCTATAAATGACATAGAACTCTACTCAAGATTCATGAACTCTATAGATCTATTAGCTATCAGAGTATGAGGAAAGAACTGATCATAGAAGGCAGTATGAAAATCAATCAATAATATGCCTTGATGATGAATAGCCTGGGTAATTACATCACACTAGAGCATGGATGAATCCTGAAACATATAAGTATACAGGTTGAACATCAGCTTTGGGGGAGTATATATATACTCAAATATAGACAAACTGGCATCTATCCAAGACTCAATATTTTGTGGACCTCCATACCCTAAGAATGTAGAATGATGCTACTGCTGGAACTCGTGAGTTAGATAATCCATCATAGGTGGAACTCGTGGATCACCATGCATGTAATGAACTAGACATAAGAAACCTATAATGAACTCATGAATTAGTTCTCATATTAGTTAAATAAGTTAGTGGAATAAATGGAACAACCAGAGGTAAGAATAGTAGCTTAGGGCCCACTATGTCTAGAGCATGGTATTCACAACCCTTCTGGCGTACCACACAAGGACATCGTGGAAAAATTGGTGTACAAATCCATAGAAAACAAACCAGAAAAAACATTATGTAGATATATAGAAACACTTATAGATGATAAAAAAAGAATATAGAACTAAAAAAGGTATATTATCCTAGCTACCCACTTAGACATCCAGGTATTGGTATGTTACCTAGTATAAGTTTCATTTCATTTAAATTTAATTACCTGGTTCACTACTTTATCATTCATAAACATGACATGTCATGATAAGGATGTGAAACCATTTAATTTTAGATGTCATGTTTCACATTATAATGGATAACTATTACCATTTAATTATTTCCCATACACCTTATTAGTAAAAATTAAACACATTTATTTGTAGCATAATGGATTGACTCAGTAAATTACTCATCCCAATCCATGATGGCCCGTTACACCTCATGAATTGAGATAGAAAATCAGTCCATTAAAACCAAGAATAATAAAATCATCAGCTAAATCTCAAAACATAAATCATCAATCACAAGCATACCAATTAATACAAAGCCATGAAATTCTCATATATGTCATGATAATATGCCTGACATGCAAATTTTATGTGCCTATAATGATGCATGTTACAATTCTCATTTCCCTCATATCACCAGGCCATGAATAAAATAGAATCTCAATCCTAATAAAAGTCAATAACACTACAAAACATGTGGTTCACACAACAGTGAAAATATATCAACTATAATAGGAAAAAGAAGAATAAAAACTTTAATTTAGGAATCATAGCCTTTATAGTGAACATGGGTTTGCGACACCCAATCATGTCATATGGCCAAGTTCTAATAATTCTCAATATTCAATGTATTGTCTCAATATAGTAATGAAATAATGGAAAACCCCACTGAAAACACTTTGTGATATCCTAAACCCAAATTCCTCTTAATTGGTGCCCCAATACTAGTCATCCACATGGACTCAAGAACATATCCTTAAATTTCAGAGGCTACAGACTAGTATCTAGGGCCATGTGTGTGTTTGTTAGGAGACTATGACCTCATTACCAAAGTTTATCACAAAAAATATATAAAAAGGTAAATAGAGGAATAAAATTAATAAAATAGTTGAAGTAAACTAAAGTGATCAATAATCAAGAATAACAATAACTGAATTGACTGGAATATATGATGTTGATATTTCATGTCACTATAAAACTGGGAAACATGGACATAAGATAGTAGGAATAACATGTTCCAAAAAATCCTAATAGAAATTAAAATTCTATCCCAATTATCTCAAGTAAAGGCTCAGTCATTTGCTATCAATATCCATCCTAAATAGCAATAAATCATGTGTTTGAAGTTGTATGATTCCCTTTATCAACACCTTCATTCATGCAATTTTCCTTGGGTGGAAAATGACTCATGGAAAGGGTGTGAGATAAATCTCAATGGTCCACCACCAAAGTTGTTTATAACATCTGTATTATGTAATAGAAATGTAATAGTGTGCAATAATTCATATATAAAGTAAAGTAGTACAATGTTCCTTAATACCCAAATAGCCGATTCATCCCTTGGATGGTGTCTCAACATGTAACCACCATTATCTAAATGTTTCCAGTTTATAAATAAGTAACATGTGAGCAATAGTTAAGGTTCCAAGATGTAATAAGGAAACCTATAATGATATTTTATAATGAATTTCCAAGGTAATGACCAAGGAAACATAGACATCAAGGATCAATAACTCGGTAATAAAAGTATCTTGGATATGGGTAAGAGTTTAATCCAAGGATCATAGTCCAGTGAATTCTACAATAAGATGCATGTCAAGTCCAAGGAGTTAATCTAAGGTAAAAAGGGGCAATGCAATGACTGGTCCTGATACGCTATATCCATGGATACTACTTGTTAATGTTGGATCCAAGGAATTTATCCAAGGAATACTATAATAATACATTAGGAATCTTATAGTTTCATATCAAGCATCAAATTTTAGACGATGATCTGGTTATAGGTTGGTCTCATCCTATGAATATCATATCCTTGAATAAAAATGGGGTTCCTGTGTTCCCAAGACATTCCCTATGGTGTAATGCCCAAACCCCAAAATCCTAGAGTTGGTGAATTATTATGGATCATTTGCATGATCACAAAAGATCATGTCTCGAATGAACAATTATTTTAGTAGCCTTGGAAGTACTAGATACATTCATAAGGTTTAAATTACATCATAAAATGGAAAAATACAACAACATTGTTTCCATAGACAACACTGAGACCCCATAGACTATCCCAACAAGCCAGTCATAATATAATTCATCACATCTTAGAAAAAATAAAACATTGAAAGGGGTGAGATCAAATGCTCAGTAAGGATAATAATATAGCAGAAACATTCATAAATAAGAATAAACATTTAAGGCAATGTATAAGAATAAAACAAAAGCCTTTAAAAGTTTAACTTCAGCATAATATGGAAAAGATAAAATCAAATAATGTCGTTTACTTATTAACATTGATATTCTACTAGTTGAATAATCACATGAAATATAAATAACCACTTTCATAATGATGGAATGCATAATTATTGACATTCATAACCACATAGTCAAGGACTTGGGCCAAGAATACAAATACGATTTTGTGATGGCCTTGTTCCAAGACACTAGTTTGTCTCATGTGACCTACTGATGCATCGAGGAGCTATAGTGGGCTCCACCTGTCACTTACTAAGTCAAATGCATTTCTCATATGAAAAGGGTGAAACATAATCTGAGCATTCCTATTAAAACTAGCATACTAAATGTAAATATTTTAACCACAAACCATGAATTGTATAAAAATAGCACAATCATAGTCAATCATAACTCATTAAATACAATATAAAAGATTGTATTATAATATATCAACCTCAATAGATAATAATGGATGATATTGACATAGATGAAAATAATCATCAAACCTATTTGAGAGAAATATCCCCCTTTTTCTTGAAAACATTTAAAAGTCTCACTATTTATCAAGATGCCGTTTAAAATAGATTTTTAAATAAAAGTTTCCCATACCACTTTGGAACTTTTAAAAGGAATTTTAATTTTTAAACATTAATGTAGTTATAAATAAATCCTTAAAACCATTTTTAAAACATGGAAATTAATGATAAATATTTAGAATAATAAATATTTAAAACATTTTAAAATGATATTTTAGTTAGAGTTCCTAACCAAAAGAGTGACACTTGAATACAAATAATTGAGGTAATAAAAACTTAATAATATCATGGTAATAAAGGGATTTATGATATACCATGTCAAAGTACATTATATACACCATATAAAAGTGAATTGGTGTATAACAACAAAAAAGTCTAAATGGAATATTAATTGAGATGGATTATCTTATAAAGACTGTATCCTTAGGTTAAGGATAAATCAACCAAATAATTATGTGTGAAAAATTTAAATACACTCAATATTATTGGATATTCAGTGTAAATCGATCAATTATTCTTGTAAAAACAACACCAATGAATTGGATGTTTAACTCCATAAATGGAGATTGAGTTAAAATTACTCTTATCAATTTCATATCGATGACTTGAGAGTTTCTCAATGGTGTGATTATGTGTATCAAAAGTATATCAAGAAAAATGGGAGTGGAAATTAAAACACAAATAATAAATGGTGATTCCACAAATAATCATGGATTAAAATAATCAATGGAGTATGTGTAAAGCCGAATGAGTGGAAATTGAAATTTGAAATTCCCTTAACAATTTGGTAACTTATGAAACATACATCCCATGAAAGATGGATCACAAAATAAAGATGTAGTTACACATAAATTAAATCATTTTACACAAAAATACAATCATTGGGTAGTAAATACACCACACAAAAGGAAATAGAGGTAGTATGGCATGAATCTCACGAAAGTAGGAAGTGAGATGAAAACCCTTACATCGTTGTAATCAATCTAATCATATATCCAAAAGTTAATAACAAGAAAATTAATAAAAAAATACAATTAATATAAATTGAATAATGATTATATATATATATATATCAAATGATAGTACACAATACACCACATTTAATAAATAAGTGGCAAATAATGTAAATCTCACGAAATTAAAAGTGAGATAACAAACCCTTTACTTTGGACTTTTACTTTGTATCGTAAGTAGTGTTTGTTATGAATAGGATGTATCTTATTCATATTCAGAATTATATTAAGTCATTAAAAATTATTTTTAATTATCTAATGAAAATTAGTATTGAATGGATTACGATGGGGAATGAATCTCATCACGTTCGTGGAGACGATAATCCGTACGTACACACGAACGACAATATCATTATTTTGATATTAAAATAATATAAAATTGAATGATATATCATATATAAAGAATTATTATTAGGTTATATTTATTTTTTAAATCAATTATACATCATTATTAAACCCATACAAAAAATAATGTATTGAATAACAATTACACCACGATGTGGAGACGGTAAGCCTTACGTACGCATGTATGGTTACATGTCATTAAATGGATGGATAGAATAATGAATATGGTTGTACCATATTTATAATAACATCATAGTATATATAAGATACTGGATTTATTATTTTAGAATGGAAAAAACAAAGAAAGGGGACGTGGAAGGAGAAAGGAACGTGAAAGAGGTGATGAAATATTTACCTCTTCTTTGGGTTTTTCCTTTTGATTTGATCAAAAGGGATCATTAGGTTACATTTATGAATAAAGTAAGGCCTATAATATGAAGGGAGGACACTTGAGAGGGTATTTGGGTAGAGGTTGGCGACGAAAAAAGGTTTTGAAGGTGTGAATTTGAGGGAAGGGGGAGTGCCCTTTTATAAAAGGGGTGAGGGGTACCTTAGGAAAAGCTGGACATATTATATTATAATAAAATAATTTTAGCATTATAATGGATATAAAATTAATTATTTAAAGGATATTGTGGGTATGGGTCAAAAACCACTCAAACAATAGGTTTTAGAAAGGTTTGAGTCACTATATTAACCTTATCTTTTAGATTTAACTCAGTTAAATAGTTTGACATTTACCATGTCTCTTTGTATTTTTATATTATATGGTTAATAAACATACTATATACTTCCAAGAGAACCCCAATTGGTTCATTAATTATACACCTATCATTATATAAGTCTTTTGGCCAAACCTAATATCTTTAGGAATAAAATATCAATTAATAATATAATATTTGTTTTTTGAAAACTCTTTTAGGTCAATTTTGACACTATTTGGTATTTTGTTTTTTCTAAATTAATAACATCATTATTGCATCGAAACAAATTCATATAACCAACCCTAACATGTCATAATAACCTATAAAATTAGTGTAATTCATAAAAAGTCTCAAATTACATTTATTTGGATAATTATAATATCAAATAATTTAATATTTCATTAACTAGGTAATTACTGCATCATCATTGTGTCATAAATAAATTAAATTATTTAATGTTTTAAAAAATACCATTATGTAGGAAATTATTTTATCTTTCTAATGAATATTTATAATCGAATTTATCATATGTATAACCCTATATTAAAACCGGTTTAGTTATTAAGCATTGAATTTAACACTTTTATCTCTTCTTTGAATCAAATAATAATAAATGTCCTAATCTAATCCAAGTGGACCTAAAGGATAATATTTTATCCCTAAGGTTGTTTTTGGTCGAATTAAACTTATCCAACAGAGTTATTACATGTGATAGGGTTATAATAATATCATTTTAACCCTTAATTACCCTATTTACTTTTAACCATGGTAAATAAAAGTCAAATGTTACTATTCACCAAAAATTATTCTTATCTTTTTGAAACACGTTTGACTTTCTGATATCAACCATCTCTCTCAGATTTGTGAAATTCAATTCAAAGAAGCGTTAAAATTATGTTTTATTCAAATTTGCAAATGCTCCTAGGAGGTGGATAAAAGACAGTTAAAAAGCTCTATAAAATTCTTATATATCTAAAAGTATTATAAAATGACACCAATTAATTACATTGAACATATATAGGTATTCTGTATCTATTTTGACCTAAAATATATTTAAATAAAATAAATAAGTATTTAAATAAAAATTCGGGTTTAAACTATAACTTAGTGTTTTCACTATTCATCAAAAATTTATAGTTTTCAAAAAAACACCAAAACGTCACCCTAAGATAATTTTGATATTCCTAATCCAAAATTGATGTCCATTTTGAAAGATAAAATTTATAAAATTTCAAAAAGTGTGTATTACTATTCATAATGGCCAGTTTGATTGGTCGCGGTGTGTTAGAATATCGAAGTTGCGTACAATGCAAGATATTACATTATTTAAAAGGAAACATATTGTGGAAGCTTGGGGTGTTACATTATTCCACCATTTTGGAAATAGTTTCCTCGCAATTTTTAAAATTGGGATTGGGAACATAATTGAAAGACCCACATCAGAAAAAGAGTCAATAAAACTATCACCTTAAATGAAATAAAGAGAAGTACAAAGGTCACCTGAGATAACCCATACTAGGATTCCTTGTAGGAAAACATGGATATGGATGATAAACTAAGTCTCATGTTCTAATGGAGAGAGATAGAAAACATTATCAGGAGAAAGTTAACAATAAGAAAACCACAAACTTGTGATGGGACAAATGGTTATTAGTTTCCCAGTAGGAAAAGTAAATGGACCAAAAATGTCTAAGTTACATTTCATAAAGATGAGGATTTTATTTATGAGATTGACTAAGAACATAAAGAGATATACTTAATTTTTAAGTATATTTTGATTCTTTAATAAATTTCTACCACTAACTCATATTTTTTCAAACGATGAGTATTCAAGATAACTTGGTCACCTTGGAAGAGATTGAATAAACTTCTAGAGAATCACATGATCCACAAAGGATAAATTATATATTTACCCTGTCTATATAGATTAATCAAAACCAAAATGGTTAGTACAAGTTCAGATGATTCCCCAAAAGGATATTTCTTTAGATAAAGAAACACTAATATAAATTTCTAAAATTAAACTAAAAATACCCCAAAGTTAAATAAATATCATTCAATAAATATTAGTCCTACAAATCCTTCAATATAATCCAAACTAATATTGAAACCCAAAACATAGAAGAATTTGGTTATTTAGTCTTCTACGTTAAATTGTATCTCCAAATGACATCAAATACTCTTAAAGTCACATATATAAAAGTAATTAACCTAATCAAATATTCTCTATTATAGTTTAGTCATTTCCATAAATAACCCCAATCACTATAAATCCACAATAAAAACATAGATAAAAAATCCAACATCACTCCTCAAATGAAATCCCATAGTATTCTATTTTCCTTGGGCATAAAGTGCTCCCAACCCAGCAAACGTCATCCAAAATAACATTTATCACTTAATCACTAAATCATTTTGCTATACTAAGGGTATTCATTTTATAAGAAATAATATCCAAATAAACTTATTATTTATCAATAAATCATTTAACCAAAAATAATTAGTCACACTAACTAGGTACATGACATAGTCTAGTGGTAGGTGATAAATCTCAATCGCACTCTGGTTGTGGGTTCGATTCCCACAGCTTTGTCTGATATGATGGGTTGTCACACGGTCTGTGTGTTGTCCTTTTTCAAAAACTATATTTTATAACATTACCAAAATGAGATAAATTTCTCAAAATAACCATAACATAATTTAACCACAAATGTTATCTCATACCTTGAATTTTCATCCCAAAATATAATAACTTGTAATTTACACAAACCTAATCATCATATAAAAACAAATTATTATTTATAACTATATCCACAATAGAAAATATAATTTATCCTCAAAAAACATTTTCACATGACAAACTGCAGGGTAACAAATAAAAGAGAAAATTATTCGAAAATAATCCCTTAAAAAAGGAGAACTAATAATTTTAAACATTTTTCCAACCAGTTATTTCCACATAGCTTCTTCTTCAACCAATAAAATATCTTATAGAATAGGGCATTAACTCGGTTAATGGACAGGTCCATTACATTTATGGAAAATGTTTGTAAATGGATTCCTGGGACCATTTTTTTTTCTTCCATAGTAATCTTCATTTTTCCTTGGAAATTCATTACTTTATGTCCTTCTTTCCCACATGTAGAGCATTTATTTATTCTATTGAGACACTTTACTGGGTGTCTCCTTGCACATTTCTTGCACGGTAGAAATTGAGGATTCTTTTCTCCATGGTCTCCACTACTGGAGATCTTATCATTCATCACCTTTCTCTTCTTTTTTGATTCTGGGAGTTGGTTAATATATATATTGTTGATCATATTTTTGGAAACCTTATTTGGAATGAACACGATATCTCTTATGCCTATAAAAATTCCATTTTTTCTCATTTCCACCACCATTCCCACCTTTTATATCATGCTCGAAGTTACTATGACTTCCTTGGAATCTAGCCATTTACTAAAACCAGAAATCATTGTTTTATTAACAGTAGTCATAAAATCATTTAGAGAATATCATGACACCATATTTTCAATTTGAAACACCTTTATATTAACCAAGTTCATTTATTCTCATCTTATATTAAAATAGTTCAAATCAGTTTATAAATAAAATGTAAATTAACCTAAGTATATCCCCTAGGAGCCTCGTAACCAAGAGTGCAGCAAGGCCTCTTGTCGTGCACCAGTTCCTGATTGAGTCTAGCTCAAAGTAGTGTTTTTGGGTTCTACCCCTAGGTACATCTGTGCCAGAGCCTCCTTTACCTACTCATATCCATATAGGGATGTATTGCTTAGAAAACTGAAAAATATTTACAATACCAAAATTTTTGGATGTTCTTCTATAATAATCTTCAAAGTCTATCTTAGGGCTATGTGCTCTAATCAGAGTTTATCTAAATCTAGTTTCCATGTTTTTTACTAAGATTCCTTTGATACCAACTGTAACGCATCGACCCCAGACGCCCAGAGTCAGTTCATTATTATTTATCATTGGCATGATCACAAAGGATCAAGTCATGAAAGTCTGATTAGTTTAGTAGCCTTGGAAGTACTAGATACATTCATAAGGTTTAAATTGCATCATAAAATGGAAAACTACAACAACATTATTTCCATATACTAAACTATGATCCCATAGACTATCCCTACAGGTTTGTAATAATATACGTTTTCGCATCCTAGAAAAAAACATTGAATGGGGTGAGCTAAAATGCTAATTAAGGATAAAAATATAGTGGAAACTTTCATAAATAAGCATAAACATTTAAGGCAGTGTATAAGATTAATACAAATTCCTTTTAAACTTGAACTTCAGCATAATATGACAAATATAAAATCAAATAATGAAATTTACTTATTCATATAGATATTCTACTAGTTGAATAATCACATGTAATATCAATACCCAATTTCATAATGATGGAATTCACAATGCCAAACATTCATAATCACATATTCAAGGCCTTGTTCCAAGACTACAAATAAGATTTTCCCAAGGCCTTGTGCCAAGACACTAGTTTGTCTCATGAGACCTACCAATGAATCGAGGAGATATACAGGGCTCCACCCGTCACATACTAAGTCCAATTAATTCCTCAGATGAAAATGTTGAAACATAATCTTAACATTCATATTAAAAATAACATACGAAATGTTAATATTTTAACCACAAACCTTGAATGGTATAAAAATAGCACATCCACAGTCAAACATAACTCATTAAATACAATCTGGAAGATTCTATTATAATAGATCAACCTAAATAGAGAATAATGAATGATATTGACATAGATGAAAATAATAATAATAACTATTTTTGAGAAATAAACCCATTTTTCTTGAAAACATTTAAAAGTCTCACTATTTATTAACAAGCCGTTTAAAATAGATTTTTGAATCAAAGTGTCCCATACTACATTAAAAATTTTAAATGGAATTTTAATTTTAAAACATTAATGTCCATATAAATAAATCCTTAAAACCATTTTTAAAACATGGAAATTAATGAGAATGATTTAGAATGATAAATCATTAAAACATTTTAAAATGATATTTTAGTTAGAGTTCCTAACCAAAAGAGAGACACTTGAATACAAATAATTGAGGTAATAAAAACATTATAATATCATGGGAATAAAGGGATTCATGATATACTATGTCAAAGTACATTATATACACCATATAAAAGTGAATTGGCGTATAACAACAAAGAAGTCTCAATGGAATGTAAATTGAGATGAAATCTCTTATAAAGGCCATATCCTTAGAGTAAAGATAAATCAACAACATAATTATGTGTGACAAATATAAATACACTCAATATTATTGGATATTAAATGAAAATAAATCAGAGGAAATTCACACATATTCTTGTAAAAACAACACCAATGAATTGGATGTTTAACTCAATAAAAGGAGATTGAGTTAAAATTACTCTCATTGAGTTCATATCGATGACTTGAGAATTTATCAATGGAGTGATTATGTTTATCAAAATTATATCCACAGAAAGGGGAGTGGAAATTACTACACAAATAATAAATAGTGATTCCACACATAATCATGGAGTAAAATAATCAATGAAGTATGGGTAAAGCTGAATGAGTGGAAATTGAAATTAGAGATTCCCTTACCTATTTGGTAACATACGAAACATACATCCCATGAAAGATGGATCATAAAATTAATATTTAATTACTCATAAATTAAATTATATTACACAAATAATATAATCATTGTGCATTACATACACCACACAAAAGGAAATAGTGGCAGTATGTCATGAATCTCATGGAAATATGAAGTGAGATAAAAACCCTTACTTCGTTGTAATCAATCGAGTCGTATGACCAAAATTTAATAAAAATAAAATTCATCACAGAATACCATGAATATAAAGGGAATAGTTATAATATATATATATCAAATGATAGTACAAAGTACACCACATTTAATAAATAAGTGGCGAACAATGGAAATCACACGGAATTAAAAGTGAGAAAAGAAAACCCTTACTTTGCACTTTTCCTTGGTATAGGGTAGGTTAAAATCTTGTATAATGGTGAAATAATTGTTATTAAATTATAAAATAATCATATACATTAATTTTATATCATATATGATCTTTTAATATTGCTTTGTTAATAATATTTTAGTATTATAGTCGTTTTGGGTGTTAACTGATTATTTTCATTTATATGCTTTGTTTCGTAAGTAGTGTTGGTTATGAATAGGATGTGTCTTATTCATATTCAGAATGATATTAAGTCTTCAAACATTATTTTTAATCATCTAATGAAATTAATCTTGAATGGATTATGACGGGGAATGAATCTCATCGCGTTCGTGGAGACTGTAATCCGTACGTACGCACGAGCGACAAGATCATTATTTTGATATAAAAATAATATATAATTGGATGATATATCATATATACAGAATAATTATAATGTTATATTTATTATTTACATCAATTACACAACATTATTATACCCATCCAAATAATAGTAGATTGAATAACAATTACACCACGACGTGGAGACGATAAGTCGTACGTACGCATGTATGGTGACATGTCATTCAAAGGACAGATAGAATAATGAATATGGTTGTACCATATTTATAATAACATCACAGTATATATAAGATACTGGATTTATTATTTTAGAATAAAAACAACAAAGAAATCGAAATTGGAATGAGAAATTAACTTGAAAGATGTGATGTAATATTTACCTCTTTTCGGGTTTTTCCTTTTGATTTGATCAAAAGGGCTCATTAGGTTTCCTTTCAGACTAAAGGAATGTATCTAGGATTTAGTTATGACGGTTTTGAGGGTATTTTGGTAGATGTTGGCTACGAGAAAAGGCTTTTAAGGTGATAATTTGTGGGAAGGGGGGGTGGGGGGTGCCCTTTTATAAGAGGGGTGAGGTGCACCTTAGGGAAAGCTAGAAATAATATTTTATAATAAAATCATTTTTAGTTTCTAATGGCTCAAAATGAATTATTTAAAGGATAAGGATGGTTTGGGTTGAAAACCACTAAAATGATAGGTTTTAGACAGTTTTGGGTCACTATATTAACCTTATCTTTTAGATTTAACTCTTAGTTAAATAGTTTGACATCTACCATGTCTATTTGTATTTTTATATTATATGGTTAATAAACATACTATATACTTCTAAGAGAACCCCATATGGGTTATTAATGATACAACTATCATTATATAATTATTTTAGCTAAACCTAATATTTTTAGGAATAGAATATCAATTAATAATATAATATTTCTTTTAAAAACTCTTTTACGTCAATTTTGACACTATTTGGTATTTTGTTTTTTCTAAAATCATAACAACATTATTACATAAAAAACAATTCATCTAACCAACCGTAACTTGTCATAATAACACATAAAATTATTATAATTAATAAAAAGTCTCAAATTACATTTATTTGGATATTTATATTATTAAATATTTTAATATTTCATTAATTAGGTAATTACTGCATCATCATTTTGTCATAAATAAATTAAATTATTTAATGTCTAAAAAATATAAATAAAATACAATTATGTAGGAAATAATTTTTTCTTTCTAATGAATATTTATAATCTAATTTATCTTATGTATAACCTTATATTAAAAATGGTTTAGTTATTGAGCATTGAATTTAACACTTTTAACTCTTCTTTGAATTAAGTAATAATAAATGTCCTAATCTAATCCAAATGGACATAAAGGGTCATATTTTATTCCTAAGGTTGTTTTGGGTCGAATTACACATATCCAATAAAATTATGACATATGTTATGGTAATAATAATATCATTTTTACCCTTAATTACCCTATTTACTTTTAACCATGGTAAATAAAAGTCAAAAGTTACTATTCACCAAAAATTGTTTTTATCTTATTAAACCACATTTGACATATTGATATCAACCGTGTCTCTCCAATTTTTTAAATTAAATTCACAAAAGTTGTAAAATTATGTTTTCATCAAATTTTCAAATTCTCCTAGGAGGTGTGTAAAAGACGATTAAAAAGTTCAATAAAATTTATATATATATAAAATTATTATAAACTGAATATAATGAATTACATTGAACATATATAGGAATTATTTATCTATTTTTACCTAAAATAAATTTGAATAAAATAAATAATTATTTAAATTATAATTCAGTTTTAAACTATAACTCTGTGTTTTTCACTATTCATCAAAAATTGAAAGTTTTCAGAAAAATACCAAAACTTCACACTAAGCTAATTTCAATATTCCAAATCAAAAAATGAAGTCCATTTTGAAAGATAAAATTTATTAAATTTCAGAAAGTGGGTATTACTATTCATAATGTTTAGTGTTTTTTTGGGTAATGCCTCGGTCAAATACCGAAGCACCATTTATTAATAAAAGTAACAAAAGTTACATGAAACGAAAGGAAGGAATTTTATTACAATCTCTTTCAAAGAGGTGAAGAAAATCAACTGGCAGCGCATCCAACCAAGTCATGTTCTGGTGGACACCTTTATTGGCAAGGGCATCAGCGACCACATTTACTTCACAGAAGACATGTGTAGCAATGTAGTCGATCTCCTGAAGCGAATTCAAGCAGTTCATCCAACGCATAGTAAGCGGCCAGGCTAGATGAATAACTCTGTTCCAAATAGCTTGAACAATAGTGGTAGAATCACTTTCAATCCACAGTTTACGCCAACCTCTTTGTAGCGCAAAGTCAACAGCATGGATGACTCCAAGCATCTCCGTTTCAATGGAAGAGGCGATCCCACACCCACCCTAAAAGAAACCATGACAATGGTCATCAGAGTCTCTGAAAATGGCCCCACAACTGGCAGGTCCAGGATTGCCTTTTGAGGCGCCGTCGACATTCACTTTAATCCAACCCGACATCGGAGGTTGCCAGAATACTTCAAAGGGTTTCTTGATCTTCGGGAAAATACTCGGGACACAGTTATGTCTGAGGATCTCGAAGTCTCCAATATGATTGCTACAACAATATTTTTGAATTGATGCAGCTATATGGATCGCAATGAGAATTCGAGCTATTCCTGCATTGAGACTGAAAGAGTGATTATTATAGATAAGATCATTTCTTACATACCAGATTTCATGAAGAAGTTCAGCCACTGCCGCAAGAAAAATGTTTTTGACTTTCTGAGAGGCTTCATATTTAGTACATTTCTTCAAAAGAAAACAAATCGGATCAGATAAGGACCATGAAAAATTAAAAAGTTCAAAAATATAGTTCCATAAGCTCATGGTCGTAGCACAAGGCAAAAAAAGATGGTCAGAATCCTCTCTGTGTTGATTACATAAATGACATTTTGAGAAAAGTTGAATGCCAGAGGCTTGAAGTCGATTTTCAGTGGGAAATCTATTGTGAGCAATATGCCAAATAAGGGTGAACCTGGATGGTTTGATCCAAGTCTTATTGAAGGTACTCAGCAAATTATAATTAGGTTCATTGTCAGAAAAGTTGTGCATGTAGAAGATTTTTGAGTCAAGTATGCCATTGGGAGCAGGTTCCCAAACTAGGAAGTCCCCAGAGGTTTAGAAGGTATAATTTTCAATGAAACATGTTGTTGGGTAACAAGGTATAGGGTTTAGCCTTGCCCACCTGCGTGCCGCACGTCCCCAGCTAGGCCCAAGGTGGCCAACCCTTGGGCTTGGGCCAGTTCCCACGGAGTCGTGGGGACGAGAGGTTCGCTGACAAATGGTGCGCTTTGCCTTTGTGTGGACTCGAACCCGGAACCTCAGCGACGGGTCACCACCCCCTTGATCCAACTCACCCAGCCCCCACGGGCATTCATAATGGCTAGTTTGATTGGTCACTATGTGTTAGAATCTCGAAGTTGCGTACAATGAAAGCTATTACATTATTCAAATGGAAATGTAATGTGGACGCTTGGGGTGTTACATATGGAATACTAGGAAATATCAAATCAGGATACTTCTATTTGATAATGATATATAATATTATTTCATGAGGTTCAATACACTACCTTTCATTAGTGCAACAAGGCTAGTTGGGCATGAAACCATTTAAGAAAACCTTAATTAACCAGCAAGTCCATTTGGTTCAAGCCATGACTTTGATTAGTGTGTCAAGGCCAAGTAGCATGCATCCAATGATTTCATCCATTTCAGTAATTTTCAATAATTTGGGTTCACTTTACTAACTTCCATTAACAAGGTAAGGGGGTTCTAAAATATGCACCCTATTATTCAATAACATATAATAAGGCAAAGTCACATACTTAAAATAATATCCAATTTTTATTTCACAATTAATTATCAATTTGAAAAGCATAACGTAAAAGGAAAAATTAGTTAAAATGAATGGATATTTCCTTTATGAAGTTCAAAAATTAAATCAATCCATTAAATATAGAAAATATTACCCTTAAAAAGTTGATTTCAAGGAACACTCGAATGGTGGATCAAATACGTTAAAACAACAAAAAGACAATTAGGAAAAAACTCATCCAACAATGGATGGATTGAATTTATGGGAGTGGATAGTAAAAAAATCACATATTTGGAAAATATATATCCATATGATTCAAATTATTATAAATATAGAATATAAATTCAGTAGATGAAACTCGATGAAATCGGCAATCCCCACATGACAATTACAAAATCAACAAACATGAGGGATGAGTTATATACCACAAACCTAAGGCTTGTACAAATATCATCCTCCTGTATCAACCTCTAATTTGGATTTTAATGGAGTATATATAATTCAAAGGTAAAAATACTCACAACTTGGTAAATACATAAAGAGAAAGATAGAATAAGAACGACTCAAAGAGGCTTGAGTATGTACCATTTCACATCCAACGTGATGAATGAAGGCTCAAAAATATCATTGATAAAAGATATCTATTAATCCCAATCTTAGGACTTCAAAAGATCCAAATTCGGAGACAATGGAGTCTCTGTCCACTAGAATTAGTATTTGGAAGTAAGAAATATTTAATTAAATAATTAATGGAAAGATGGTAAAAGTACATTTAATTTAGATTGTTCATGGCTTGTCTGTACGGTTTAACAAACTATGTGCCAACCCTACATGAAAACCTATAGGAAGGGGAATAATGCACTATTAGATCAAATTGTGTGACTAAACAAGTGGTTTAATGTAACCATACGATGTAGCCATTTTCCCCAAAATGATGGGATCAATGACCAGAACAATCCACAAACACCCTCATGACCTTTGCTAACTCATTTATATTCCATCAAAAGTCCGATGTAATGAATTAGACATAAATTTTAAGGATCCAAACATGAGTTAAAAACTAGGTTATTACACATATATAAAAATGATAATTTAAATAATTATCATATAATATATGATCTATATAGAACATTTAAAAATAAATTTAATAATAATTATTTTTAAAAATCATTATTTTCTGGAATTTTCTATATTATTTCTCAAGATAGTTTTTGTTATAAATATTTCTTAATTGTATGTTGTTCTAGGTTACAAAATCTCCCATATATTAATAATTTTAATAATTATATTTTTATCTTTTTTATATACATTTACGACTATTCATATATATTGGTGAAGGGAAAAAATTACATCACCTCTTGGTCATGGTAGTTATTATATATTCATAAGTAATGTAGGCATTTTTTGATGGATGAAATTATATTAAGGAATATAATAATTAACTTTTATCGAATCATTATTATGTAATAAAAACAAATGTATTCATTAAATATATATTTGTTACTAGTGACATTAATAAAAAATAAAAAATGTATTACATTACTTCATGGAGGTGGTAGTCTACATGTAAGGATGTGAAACATTGTCAATTATAAAGGGTTGAAGGTTAGGGAAGAAGATAATATATTAAAATACTAAAATAATATTTATGTAATAATTATCATATATATTCATTATATACATCATTATATCAGTCCATGTGAGGCTGTTAGAAAAAATAAATTACATCATTTTGTAATGTGTTATTTTACCACAAATATAAATGATTATTTTGTTTCATGATTGATGAAGAAGGAGTTGGAATAATTTTCATGCATTAGTTTAATAATATCTCTGTATATTTGGGATACTAGTGTTATCATATTTTAATGGTTAGGACAATATTGAAGCTCATATAAGAAGAATAATACTGAAGGTTATTAGTTAAGATGATTACCTCTTCTTTGAAATAGCCCATGAAGATTTATTCTTAAGGATAATTGGATTTTCCGTTTGGGAAGAGAATCACATATAGAAATAGCCTAGGTATGTTGAGATGAGGTTTTTATATATTTATTTTCAGATAATTTAATCTAGTTATAATTTATAATAATTGTTAGGTGGTTCCATTTTATAGTAAAATAATGGACACACAAGGAATTAATAAAAATATATAAATATAATAAATTCATTTTCACAAGAAAGTGTCACCCAATGGCTAGGATATCGACACGAATATAGGTAATGATTGATATGACTTCAATTTATAAAATTTCATTAGTTTTATGTCATTTTATATTCAATATATTTCTGTTTGACCCATTTATCGACCAATTATGACCGTAACCACGATAACAACATTTTCAATCATAAAGGTTCAAAAATTTATTTATAATAGAAGAAATTCGTTATAAATTTCCAAGGTGTGGAATTATAGAAAATTTCTCATCCTAATTTTTCTATATAATTATTTTTATGAATTTTAAATAATGTAATAATATATTATTTAATATAAATTATTATTAAATTCATTTTATGAACTATTCAAAAAATTTGATTTTAATGATATCAAAAAATTAATAGAATTATGATGAAATAAACTTAAGAATCAATAATAAATTAATATTGAAAATAAAATTCATTATGAACCATAATCAATCACAACTAAAATAACGTTAATTTTTTAAAATTTATTTAAAATCAATTTTCCACTACATATAGAAGCAATGTGTTAGAATTGTAAAAGAATTTAAGGAAACTATATAATAATAATAGAAATAAACTAACATTATAAAAATAATTTCATTATTATCTTAATTAACTATTTTGAGAAATTAAAAATAAACATTTATCACTATATGAAAATATATGATTATTTTATAATAAAGAGTGTGGAATTTCAAATTTTTCTTTACTAAAAATATTATATAGGATATTATCATATAAAATAGATCCAAGTGGATATAAATATTAAAAATAGATATTTATAGATGGAAAAATTCACCCAATAGTATAATGGAATATCTTATCCATATTTTAAAGCAATTTAATATTATTTTTAACCTTGATTAACTTGTTTTACACTATACTTTGGTTGTATAAATTTAACATATTTAATATTATCACCCAAATTTTATCCTCATGAACCCAAAAACTAAATACACTTTCTTGATTTAATTTCACTATGTTGGTGAAATTAATTGAAAACATTAACCCAAAAAACCTAATAAAACTTTAGTTTCAGTAAAATTCATTTTTATGCCTGAGATAATATTACATTAACTATATGAATAGAAATTATCATTATATGAATTAAAATTAAAATATATAGAAATTTAATATATAAAATTTAATGAAAACATTTATCATTGGTGATTATTTAAATTATTTAAATTTTAATAACATTATTGACATAAAAAATGGTTTTCTAGAAAATTCAATTTAAAGATTAAATATAAATTTATACAAAAATCATTAATAAAAGGTTGATTCTTGTGGTGTTATTATGATTATATTTTGTAAAATGATTTTTTTTTCATTTAAAATAATATCGAAAATGTAATGGTATTTTTAAATGACCAGAATTATTGAAAATAAATGACTCTTACAAAAATAAATATTTTCTTCTATTTGCGGGAAAATTAATCTTTTAGAAAACAAATAAAAATTCTTCCTCATTTAATATTTACATTCTGATCTAAAAGATGATATTAATTTCCTAGAATAAAATTTCAAAAAAAATGTTTAGAATAATTATAATTTTCAGGCTCGAAATTCATTAAACCCTTTTATTTAAGCACAAAATAACAATATTCAAAATTGAGTACTTATTTATTATTAATTAAAAAGTAAATTTAAAATATATAAAAGCATTTATTTTTTTTAGAATGTGTTTATTTTTATTCATGATTCCAATATGAAATATATGTTTGAATGGTCGCATTTGGATAATCATAATTCAATAGTATATCATTGTCTGTTGGGACATAGTGATATGTTTTAAGAAAGATACCAAAAAATAAAATTTACTTTAATATATATATATATTAAAATTTATTGGATTAAAAATTTTATAATGGAGCCAAATGAATTTTATTTTAATTATTAAACTAACTATTACATTTGAATAACCCTTTTTTATCCCCATTTATTAAAACTACATTAGAAGAAACCCAAATAATAATAAAATATTCAATAAAAGAATTTATAAACTAAAATATAATGTGTAGAATCAAACTAGTAGTTGAGTATAAATAAATAAAATTTCGTATAATAGTACCACTAAAAAGGGGAAAAAAATCCTGAATTGTAATAAGAAAGAAATATAAAATGAATGTAATACTTGGATATCCTAATAATACAATTATATAATCATATATGTGATCATGTGGAATCATTTTTAATTTTTCTGTGCATCCCAAGTCTATAAACAACCAATTTCAGTCAACTATCATCACTATTGAAACTACCTAAAGGAGTGGTATCGTGGAATACTAAATAGGATCTAGTTTTTTTCAATGAAATTATATGGTAATTTTCTATCAATTTCTCAATAAGATGCATAAATATCCCATGAAAATAGTAATAGATGTTAAGGAATTATGTATTGTTATTAAAAAAATCCATTAATCAAACATTAGGAAAACCATTCCTATATCAAGCAATGAATGACAAACATAAGTTTACTTCCAACTGAATCCTATATTACAAATCATAATTGTGAAAATTAAAATCAATCAAATAATTATTTTCACCACAAATTCTTGGGGATTTATTAAAACTTGTGTCTCCATTATGAAAAACCATTTATATAATTCTCCAATAATGACTTGAACATTTTGGGAGTAAAAATACGTTTTCAAAACCATCATTAAACATCCATTTACTCATTAATATCGTATTTTAAGTCCCATTATAATCCTCAAAATATTACATGGGTTTCTAAGTGAATAATTATATATATATATGAGTACTCATATATATACATTTATATGAATGCGCACAGAAACAAACACACACACAAACAAACACACACATATATATTATTTCAAAAATAATTTTAAACCATGTACAGTTGGAAAATACTATAGTAACTAAGGTTGAAACCCCATGTTTCATTAAATTTAGAATAAGAAGTCACAACTAATAAATAAAAAAATCATTCAATAAATCTAAAACCACCAATAACACATATAATTGTTAAACTACTTAAAATCACATCAAATTACACTTAGTAGTAAATGTAAAATATAATTTGAGACAACCCCTATATAAGTGTTTAAATATCCATGTAAAAAAAATTAAAATTTAGGAACCACATTATTAAAAAAACAATTCCCTTAAAAAAATTAATTTATATAAATATTCCTTATAAAATATAATAAATTATTAGATGATTTAGAAAAATGAATAATAATTTCCAATTTCAAAAAAATAAGAATTCATGTAAACAGTATTTTGAACCGGATTATATAAGGTGAATTGATTAATGACATATGGATATAGGTCTAAAAATAAATCCTCAAAAACAAGGAACCAACTAGATATGATATTTAAAGCATAGACTACCAAGGATTCAACTATAAACAATATAAATAAAGAAGAAATTAATAAAATAATAAGTTATAAAATAAAAACGATAAATATGGATTAAACATTACAAAAGCAATAAGAAATCGAAATGGAAGCCTCGAAACTGAAAAGGAGGAGGGAGAGGCCACCTCTGGTGTAACATGGAAGGATCATGAGATAGAGAGTATAGATAGGGGTTTAGGGATTAAAATCACTTAGGTGTTGACATGTAATTCCATGTTTTAAAATTTTAGGGAATTTTAATGACTATAAACTAGGTTTACAAAACCATTTTTCAACCATATTCACAAAAAATAGAAACTGTTATATAGTGTAATAGTTTGGCTACACTATTATGGAAAATATGAACCAATAGTGAAAAATAGATCTATATAATTGTTTAATAATTCATATGGTTAGTCACATAGTTATTACGAACTATGTGTTATTCATTTGTATCAATCAGAAACTCCAAATTTAAATTTTTTTAATGAGATTCGACCTGAAACATAGGGAGAAGCATAAAAAATAATAAATAAATAAATAAATAATGAATGTTAAGGTATGTATATTTTATTTATCCATATAATAAAACATTATTCCCCTAGATATTCATCATTTTTATAATGTAATGGAATATGTAAAAAGATCAATCAAGAGAAATGACTACCAAACTTATGATCTCTTAACAACACTATAACCATAATATACTAAATCCAATAACATTGCATTAATTCATGTTAATACTTAAATTACAAATTCCACTAAATCATTATCATAAACAAAATACCGATGAAAAAAGTACACAAAAAGTGCTTCTATAGTGGGTCTCTGATAAGAGGAACTTGATTGTTATCCCTAAACAAAATATTCTTATTTCCTAATATTTTAGAATAGTGTTCACCCTAGTGTTGATATCACAGATAATTATTTCACAATACATTCTAATATTAAATATAGTTATTACAAAATTATAGTACTATATTAAATTCAATTATATTAGATCTTTTAATCATACAAAATATTTAATCATATATAAATGAAAAACATAATGAAAAAATTAATCAAGTAATTTATTATAGAAAAACTATTGTCTTATGAATTCATAGTGAATCCAAATATATTTTATAAAATAATTTCAATATTTTAATAAATATAGTGATCAAGTCTTATCACATTATCCCCTCTATTATTTAATTAATACAACACCTCATTATTACCTTTTCCATTAGGGTAATAAACGTTCTACTATAAGATTGGATAAATCTTATCTAACCATCACTACCAAAGATAAAATCCATCATATGGATGACAAAAATAGAGATAAAAAGGAATATTGAAAAATAATGATAATGAAAATAGTAGTAGTGAAAAGGGTGTGTTCACATACTATTATTAATTTACAAACACTAAAATATTAGAATAAAATAAATAAAAACATTATTGCACAATGAACTCAAAGAATGAAAAAACTCCCTTCATTTAAACAATAATCAAAGTTATTTCTCTATTTTAATAGAGATCTTATACATAGGGGTAGAAAACACAAATATAAGTAAAATTCAGCTAAAATAGTAAGGAGAAATAATATATATCAAACATGTTTAATTGTATTAGAGTATAATAAAAATGTTTTATGCTATAGAATATGGATAACTAAATTATCCAGACATGTGGAATAGATGCGGATGAAAGATTTATTGGTAGAGGTATGACCATGTTTCCCACTAATAATATTTCTAGGAATTTTTATATTGTTTTTTCTTCATTAATGGTATAATATGAATATTTAAAATTCAATATAGTAGTATGAAAATGATTTTTTTCTGACCATAAATACATGAGATCAATTTGACATGATTTTGGAATTATATCCTTGAATTAAAATGGCCCATTTTTTCTTCTTATAGTGTGTTTTTGGTTTCATCCAATTTTACATATTCATATGATGAATTAATGATAAAATTATTCAATGAAATATTATTTTCATTCAATCCTATGAGTACACATTTATTTAAAACATGAATAAAAAATTTTGTGCCTTGTGTCTTGAGAAAAATTATTTTTTGAGGGGTGGTTAATTATGTCTTCCAAATATTTTTTCCAGGTAACATGATTTATTTCGGCCCCATACATTTCATAGTAACTATTTTTTCTATTGGGGTAATTGAATCCTAGTGCTCAAATAATCCTTAAAAATTATTTTTTAATTTTAGTTATTTTATAAAAAACTATTCCTAAAATACTAATTTGATAAATTACTAAAAAATATGTAATTAAATAATTTTCAAAACAAGTACAAAAATTAAAAAACTTAAAAGAATGATTCAATTTTGCTACAAATAAAATTTTTTGGGCATTAATTCATTGAAATACTCATGTATAATAATGAAAATTTTAGAAAAATCAATTCACAAAAACTTATCACTTATAATATGGGCCATGTAAACCGTAAAATCAATTAAATGGTTAGTAAAATCACATACCCTTGAGATTAAATAATTAACCCCAAGAAAAATAAGAAGTCATGAATCCTTAATTTTTTTGATTTTTCGATTATATTCATCTAATTCATTCCCATAGGATTTCTCCTCCCATAAAGAAACCACTAACCTAAAATGAATTTTCAATCCCTAAAAAATAACGCTTTTCAATAATGTTTTCATCCTTCAAAACGGAAAGGTTCACATAGTAATGATATGCTCTTAAATATCCACTTGATGTGATTAATGTACTTTTTATGGCCATATTTTCTTTTCAAGGTTGTTTAGTAGATTATGGCTATTAGGTTTTTGGTGTCTAAAAAATATGATGTTGAATATAGAGAATTGGATCTTTTAGATATAAAAATGACTGAATCTAATTTAGACTAGGGGATTTCATTGATTCTCAATAACCAAAATAAAATTCATCTCCAATAATTAGGAAAAATTTATGGAAAGTGCAGACCATTCATCATGCGAGTAAAAATATAATATCCACTCAAAAGTCATCATAAATCGAATTATGTCTCTTATATTTCAAATATGTATTTATTTGGTGTTTTAAGGTAGGGTAAATATATTTAGTGTTAAAACCATTTGTTTTGAATTATAACCCTTCATTATAATGGTTATACATCTTCTAATCATCATAAAACCAATTTTTCTCTATGTTTTCCCCAAATATAACTTAGTATATTTTTTTATTCATTAAAAAAAAGATTTTCTTATAAATAACTATATAATATTATAATTTGATGTTTCAAAATAAACTTCTCATAATTTTATTTTCAATCCAATGAAGAAATAAATGATATAGCACACCTTAATAATTATCACCTCATAGTAAAGATCCTCTAATGTTAAAGAATAATATCAGAGATCAGTATCATCACAATCGACTAGAAATAATACAAATAGAATGATTCAATGGAGTCATTTATGATTCAATGATAATAAATAAATAAGTGAATAAAAATCATACATGTTTCTAAAAAACAAAGAAAATAATATTTTTTGATGAAATTATCACAAAACCTTATATTCTAAAAAAAAATATTTTCCTTTCCCTACCTTGAGGTCAATCTACAACAATAATATTAGGTTAATGTGGGTAAAATATACAATAAATAAAATTATCCCATTATTTTTACTGGAAAAAATAATGATCTTTGGATAATGAACAATGAATCCCAACCTTCTGGTGAGACACCAATCCCTAAAGTGAATAGATATTTTTATAGTAAATGTTATAGAAATATTCGATTTAGTTAAGGACTAGGATAATCATATTCAATACAATTTCATACATAAAATCAGAATAGAAAATATAATAATAATAAGTTGTCGAATAATGCACATCCAAAACTTAATATGACACATAATGATGAATGTGAATTATTTGGATGAGGATTAAATGGGAACTGGGCCCATACTTGGCATTTGGTAAAACACTTTTTATCTGCATTATCATAGGGATAAAAGTGAGTGTTGAGGAGAATTTTACTAACCATGCATTGAAATATAATAATGATATTATGAAATTTGTAATTCATAATTATTTTATACACCCTTATTGTTTTGATCATTCATATCATGCATGAATTCTCATAGTGGAAATGAATATTTGTTGTGTAATGTTTTTAAAATTACGATTTTATGTTTAAATTTTTATTTTATTTCATTTCATATAAGTATTTTTTAATTTATTTCATATAAATTTATGATAGAAACTAATCTTTTGGGAATAATTATCTTTTTGATTAAATTTTCCCTGTTGATAGTGAAATGATGCACAAAATTCCCTAATATGAGATATATCATATCACTCTTAAAATCGGGAGTACCCATGTAAGTAAAATAACCATTATTGCACAAATAAATGAATTCCATGTAAGAGAATATGTATACCAACCTGGTGGTATAACATTATGATAAATAATTTATTTTTTTCTCCAAATTATCTATGAAATTTAATGGATTTTAATGATATTAATGATAATTTATATCACATCGAGACTATATATGAACGAGGATATGAATACCTCAATTAGAAATCATTAACAGTGAGTGATTATTGATTAAATAGAATATTTAAGGATACCCATCTAGATTTTAACAAATTTGTATAATTGAATCAAATATGGTAAACCATAAGTTTAACAAAATGATACATTTATATTTTTGTATTACCATTTCAGTCATATAGGTTCAATAATGATTATTAAAATAATTAAATTTATGTATGTTCATCAATTTGTTGATAAAAGTGTTCTTATACTAGATCGAATTCATCGTGATATATAGAGACCAATTAACCTAATCTATGGACAATTAACATATTTTATGACAATGATTGATATTTCAACAAAAGTTCCCATGTTTTTTAGGACCTCTCTAAAACTAGAGTTTACAAAATTACTTTATAATATAAAAATGTAAAGGGCACAATTCCAAGATTATAAAATCTTAAAAGTTATTCTTAATTTTTTGGTGATTAAACATCACATGCTTTAAATAAGTATTTACCAACACTAAGAATGAATATTAAATATCTTTTGGGTCATGTTTATAATTAAAATGATCCAAAAAATATAATATATAAAGTGATTACAACATATCTCTTGACCACTAATTATTAAAAATAAATTACAAATTTGGGAACATGGATATAAAAATTTACATTTACTAATTCTACTTAAAATAAGGACATCAAGATATTATTATAATTAAAATTTTCAATTTTAATTTGGCCATGAATTGAGTATTTCAAAAATAAGGATATTTAGTCATGATGTATATGCGCCTATATCAACCCTACAGGAAACAAAAATAAGTCCACCAAAGAGATTATGAATATATATTTTTTCATCGGGTCACCTCAATCCTTACATATATTCATATAACTAAAATATATTTATTAACAAAAAATATATATATTTTCAATTGTGCTAAAACAGTATTCCTAATATTAGATGTGGAAAATAAAACTATATTAAAAAAATATATATTGGAAGATAAATCTATTATCACATCATTATCCTCTTCATAATATTCTTCAAATTTAGGTTAAAACATTAATTAATTTTCAACATTTTAAAAATAATTTTCTTGATGCATTTAATAACTAAAAATAGTTTTAAATAAGATCATTTACCACTTTGAAGGCACCTGTACAAATATATGTCTATGAGGGAAAATAAAATGATATTAATAATATTGATTTCAATCCATTATTGAAGTGTGAAAGAATAATTTGTTCAAAATATAAATATCCTCATCAAATAAAATGGAAACAACAATTGTTTATTATAGATATAAATAATAAAAAAGATAATGTATTTGTACAACTAGTTCATGATCATGGTCAAGTGGAAATATCAATGAATTTCAACATCACTTGAAGATGTTGAGACCAAGTGGAGACCATTATTGATAAATAAATTTAAATTCAATATATCTCATGAACTCATGGAAGATGATAAAGAACCAAAAACTATTAATGAATGTTGTGATTGGAATTAATGGAATGTCATAATCCATTCTAATCTCGACTCACTTAATAAATATGTGGATTTAGGGTTGATTGTGGAAACCCTTTGCCGGAATGGGCCAAAGGACTTCATTTTTTTGATTTTTGATAACCCCCCTTTCAAGGGATGAGGGGGAACCCTTACATGTTCTGTAGGCTCAGAGATTACATGGCATGTAGGCTTAGAAGATTACATGACCCAAAGGTCTTAGGGAATTCGACAAGACTATCTACAAGGAACTGCCCCTCCCTAGCATCTATATCTTGATATTAGCTCTCCGCCATTGCATGACTGTCTGGATACCCTTCCCGTGCAAGCACAGGATGGTACCGATGGCATATACATACCCTCTAATTCTGACAATCCATTTGGATCTGCTCTCTTGAGTGCACCTTCCCTGAATCCTCATATAGTGCTGCTTCTTTTTTGTAGTGTTTCTGGGGCCTGCATTCATGTTTCTCGAAGGCCTTAGGGGGGCTCGAAGGCCTTAATGTGGCCCTAAGTCCTTTAGAATCAACTGGCCCGAAGTCCTTGGGTGGCCCGAATGCCTTGCAGGACCCGAGGACCAAACCGGTGGCCCAAAGGCCTAGATGGATGAATAGTTCTGGCTGCTATAGTAACAAACAGTGCCTGCTATAATTCCTGCTACAATACATGCTATAGTACTTCTACAGTACCAGAAATATGCCTCCACCCAGATTTGATCTCGGGTCTCTTGGATGCACCTAGCAAGTCCTCACCAACTGGGCTGAAGCTCTTGTGCGATTATGGAAACCCTTGAACTGATCATGTTTGTTGGATATAAATGTATATTTATGGTAACATGAAATGAAAATAATCAGGTTATGATATATATATATAGAGAATGAATATTTTCACGAATATTCACTCAAAAACCATTCATTGATTATGATATAGCATACTCTCCAATAACGGATATGATAAACGTTCGGTATCTCATGAAACATTGTGTATATGAGAATCTTGAATTAAACATGATGCATTTTATGACTTTCCATCACTATGCTAATAATGAAAATTAAATTTTCATGAAGATCCCATATTGATTCAATTTTTTTGAAAAAATATCATATATTTCATGATTTTTATTCAAGTATTCTAGATAAATTTTTATATCGATTTAACTAGTGAGGGAATATGTTGTATAACCCTATAAGTAATGATTTGATGAAGGAACATAATAAAAAAGGTCGAATTTTCTTAAGTGTCTTCGTAAATATTATTATATAGAAATTTATGATCATTTCAATAAAAAAGGATGACTTAAATATTATTAGGGATAATAATTAACTTTCCATGGCAGTATAATAAGTGATGAAACAATTTTAAATAAAATAAATTGAAAATACAATATTCAACCATAGTTAAAAAATTAAACATCATAATGAGGGATTTTTTTCCATCAATACTAGTGACCTAATAATATCGTTTATGTATTTCATTTGAGAAGACGACATCCATTTAGTACACCAATTGTTGTACAATCTCTTAATTGAGATAGCGATCCATTTATCTATGAGTGGATAATGGAGAAATAATTAGTCCTGAAGTACAATATTTAGGTCATATTGGGGGACTAATGTACTATTCAAATAAAAAAATTCCATATATATATATATATCATCTTCTCAAAATTTCATGTCAAGGTACAGTTCATCTCCAACTCACATCCATTAGAATGGGTTCAATCAAGTATTTAGATACTTTCAAGGATCTGATGATCAAATATTAAATAATCAAAAATTCACATGAAAAATATTCCTTGGTTATCCTATTGATATAGAATTTAATGATCAACATAATTAAATATTTTATGATGGAAATTTATTTATATATAGTGTAAATACTAAAGAATAAACCATTTTTATTAATAATTCCAACCATGCATAGTTTATTCTTATTTATGAAGTAGATTGAGAATGTGTTTTGCTATGATTTTTTATTAAACCTAATATATGTAACTATTAAATAGATATGAAAAATATGATTCCCAATAAATTATATGTAGATAATCATTATTGTATTTCATAGTTTAAGGGTGAGTATATTAAATTTGACCAAACAATGAAAAATTAAAAAACAATCATTTTTCACACATTACATTTTCTGTAATATTATGATTGATATCGACTAAATAAGGTCATATAATATACCAGTAGGGTTATTGAAAAAGTAATTTACATTTTCAACATTTGAAAAATTGATTTTCGTAATTTGGATTTGATTAATGTAATGTATTTCATGACATTATGAGGGGAAATTGGGAACTTTTTACTCATTTCCCTTCATCATGATTTCCACACATGGTTTTCCTGATAAGCTTTTTAATGAGGAAACATAGCATGGAGTCCATTTAATTTATGTTTACCATTTCCCATAGGGGTTAAAATTGAAGATTTTAAATAGTTTCCATGAAATCATGACATATATTGAATAATGTTATAAATTACTATATAGGAAGTGGATGTCTTAAAGCTAGAATTAATAATGAAATTTCATTACCAAACAAAGACCTTCATATGGCTATCCTTTTGATTTTACACTATTATATTTTAATCATATATATTTATCTTGACAATTTTATCATGTCGTATACACTCTATAAGTATGGTGATATTTTATTTTAAGGGTTTATTTTTATGGCCAAACACCTGCCTAATTTCACTCTTCTTCTATTGTTTATTCTCTTGTCATTTACCTATTTTACTTCCCTATTTTCATCCTATACATTTGAAATTATTATAATATCATCATTACTTTATATCTGTTCAATAATTTACTTATTTATAGTACATTCAATCGATCAATTTCGGAACAGTTGTTTATTTATAATAATTATTCATTAAATTATATTATGATACATTAAATAACTATACTTATTTATTATTATTAAATATAATATTAATAATGGATACATATGGAAACATTAATATATTCATATCCTAATTTATAAATATAGAAAATATAAGGCCTAATATATTTTTCGAGATGATTGATAACAAAACAATCACTATAATCTTAAATTTAATTAGTACTTATTGTTTAGTAAATATAAATATATATATATATATATAAATTATGGTTTCAAATTGTAAAATTTTTAATAAATTTTCTTAATATTTTCATATATTTTTAACTGATGAATTTTTATAACAAATTCATTGAAAATTTCTAATTTTATACTATACCCCATTAAAAATTTTTGATCATTGAAAATTTTGATTATTCACAAAAAAATATTTTTTTTTATCATTACATTATAAACCATGATATTATTCCCTAATGTCACATTAATCATTGAATATGAAAAATTAATAATGTGACTCAGTATTAATGAATTTGAATTTATAATCATATTTGATCATAGTAATAATATTTGACCTAGAACTATAAAGTTAATGTCTATCCATATGTAGTATTATAAGAATGATTTCAACAATCCAAATTCAAAATAAATAACTAAAATCTACTAAAATAAACAATGATGAATCCCCATACATGATATTTTTGATATAGTGCTATAAATATATACACATACTTATAAAGTAAAATTATAATATACTATTTTAATCAATTTTTTTTTTGCATTTGGTTATCATACATATAATACATATTTTTCTTATAATGATACTACAAATCATAAAAATTCCATCATTTATAGTTACTTATAAATCGATAATAATATATATAACTGCATTGATTCTTTGGAAAATCGAAAAGGATAAGAAATATGTGATCCTAACTACTCAGTAATGTGAAAAAAAATTATTAATGAGACCTAAAAGAATGATAAAAAGACCATACACCTTTGTGAAACATTCACATAGGAGAAATAAAATAGGTAATTGAAAATATATCAAAATGAAAATATGTGATGATGAGATATGAAACTATAATTGCATATCATTGTATAAAATCTATGAAAGGGTGATATTAAATGAATGTATTGTAGCATTATATAAATATGTAATATCTCAAGATAATAATAATTGTTCCTAGTTATATAATATAGTAATTTATCATGTGAATAAGCATAGATAATCATAAATTATGATACTTATTTCAACCAAAACAACCATAACATTGTACAAAAAACTAATTGCATCATTCTCACGTAGAACATAATGGAAAAATATTACTTCACTAGATCCATGTATATCATTTTGATCAAATTGAATTGTATCATAACAAACATATCCTACTGATATTAAGAGAAATAATGATTTATCATATTTTAAAGGGTTATGTTAAAACTAAAACCCAATATATAATTATTATATATCTATACTTATTTGTGTTACATGAAAAATAAAACAATCAAAAATATGAAAAAATAATTACATTATTGTCCCATTTTATAAAATTGTTCATACATACCCAATCCCACTAGGATCCCACATTGAATAGGAGTATACCGAGTGTATCACCTTAGTCCTCATAATAATAGGATAAATGAAACTAAATAAAATAAGAACTAAATAATCACATCATTAGACTTATCCTAATAAAAAACATTACAAAAAAATATTTCTAAATATTATATAATAATAAAATACCAACAAAAACTATTTTATTTAATATAACATTTATGTGAACCTAATAAGAATCTAAAGAGTATGAAAAATGTAACAACATAATGATTTTTGAAAATACATGATCTGAACAGCGTAACTAAAAAACAAAATGTAAAAAATTAGAAAGGGTATCTCCACAAAACACCATCTCTAGAAAAGATCCAAAATAGTTAAAATAAAATGTGTATTCCACTAAGTTCAGGATATACTAGTACACCATCCCCCAAACTCACCTCCGCGATTGGTATCATTCGAACAGACACAAAACATGATAGAATGAGACCTGTGTCTGAGTGAGTATATATTATTCTACTATGATGACCAAAAAATATGAAAGAATAAAAGGTATAATATAGTAAATAAAAAACTATGAGAAAAATATATAATCATTACTAAAAAAATCCATCCATTATAAAATATGAACCCATTCATTATAGCACAACTCCAGACAATTCTTCCACCAAAGGGAATTTTGAACACTCAGAATACTACAAATCCCAAATAACTAGACAACCTAACTTCCATGACATTGATATCACATATCCAAACTAATAATTTTGGACCCATAACTCACTAACGAAATATAGTTAGTCGATGTTGTAGTGACTTTTTTGGTGGACCTATAATGCATTGTGTGGAATTCCCATTGTTTGAGGTGGTAATCTATTCCGAGTATTGTATTTATACTGATAAATTGTTTTCACCACATATATTTCTAAATCACACATCTATTAAAAGTGTTAAAATAGTAAATTGATCTTAGAAATTGTCCTTGTAATGTTTTTTGAATGTTATATTGATTTTTTAGTGAAATGGTTACCCCCAGGCTATGTTGGGATAAAATTATGACCATGATAAATGTTATGACATATTAAATAAATATTTATTTGTTTAAAAATTATCATAATATCTCAAAAGGTAATATTTTCAAGAATCATTTTTCGGATTGAATTTTTTGAATGCATTATTATGTCCAAAATTGGGTTTTTTCCACACATAGGTATATGTTTTTAACACTTATTTTGACAACAAGTAGATCCATTTTTTCCCTTTAATTAAAAATATTTTATGTATTAATTAGGTACTATCAAATAAATATTATTTAATTTTATATATCTTGATTTTTACATAAAAATAAAAGAAACATATAGATATTTTGATATATTATTGATCTTTGATAAAGACAATGATCAATTAACATGACACTATTAAATATATTAAATAGATGAAGTTTAATTCAATTCTTTATTATTGAGATCAATATATTACCCCATTCATCACAATTCAATTATTATAATCTATTATTTTATAGTGTGACATAAAAAGTTATTATTTTATATCTAATATATTTTTTATGATTTTATAGTGTAAGATTTGTTTTTTGTTTCATTTTGAATAATCATATATCAGTATAATAGATTTCCATATATATCCCTAATTATTGGAATTATGATATGTATTTTTCACTAATTATCTCTATTATTACTCCATATATTCTCGAAAAACCTTATCAACGGTCAAAATTCCAATTATTTTGACTCTAAGAGACAAAACAATATCAATAGTGGTGGAAATACTTTTTCATAATGTGATTTAAATGGAAATTATTTCATTAATTCTTGGAATGTTAAAATGGGCATGTATCGGTTTATGATAGATCTACATAGGCACAATGGAACAAAATTTTGAAGGGGGTTTTGTGTTTTGAGAAATTATGGATGTTTTTTAATATTCATGCAATATGTTTTTAGTTATGACTTATCAAACATTGTCATTGGAGGTGAGATAGTGGTGTGGATGGAGATATTTATCATTTTTGGCATGATTTAAGGATATTTTGGAATTATGTTTGCGAAAATATTATTAGATCCTGAAGCTGGATGAAGAATATGACTATGTAGTGGGTAGTTCATGGAATAACATGTCTAGTAGGTTATTATAATTATTTTAGTATATTTTTATATTTATTAATATCACATGGTATTTTAATCAAGAAAACAAGATATATATATATAGTAAACACGACATATCATATATAGATGTACAAAACCAAGCTACCTATCTTCACTACAAACACCATGTATGATGTCATACACATCATTTATGACTAGAAATACATGAATCAAGGTATGAATGAGTTCATTTCGAGTACCCCCATTGATATAAATGGTTTTTGGTTTGTATACCCACCCTTTATGAGTTGTATGGTATTCTATGGGTAAAAATAAACACCAAGGGAATCCTCCATTGACCAGACATAGTCTACCAATAAATACATATTATGTAGTCTTATACTACATAAAATCTTCAACTAGTGATACATTCACAAGTATTCAATTTGTTTCAAATTCCATGTAACATCATAAAGTGACATGAATTTACATAGAGGGACTATATAAGAACATTCCGAACATCCAACCATAGCATACACCCAATGTATAGGAGAATTTCATGTCCTTTACTCTCTTGTAAAAGTTGTTTCAATGTATTCTCACTCGAGTGTCAAAGGTTTCCATGTGAATACAACCATTTTATTTTTTCAAAATATTATGTGATAGTACTATCTTGTTATAAATTAGATACTATTTAATAAATATCCTGGAATATTCATGAATTTTTTAATCTATATAGGTAATGAGTCATTATGAGTGAAATGACTGGAGTGGACATGGGTTTTGTCAATCAAATTTAGATGTGTTGATCATATTGTGTTCCCCTGCATTATTATTATATATATTGTACCCCCCCACACATTTAATTATTCCTCCATATTAATTAATGTGTTGAATATGTCCCTTTTCAAGAAATTATAGGGCTTCCCGAAATAATTTATAGATGAAACCTTTTTCCACTTATGATACACGAGTCCTCTATCAATGTAGAATTGAAAACCTTTTTTTATGAGATCTACATAATGAGGTATAGTTCCTCTAATAGGGTTTAGTACTCCCTTTATCAACACACATTCTTTATAGAGGTGTTGTTCCCCCATGGATTATTTGGTGGGGAACATACATTTTCACATGGATGGTTGGTCATTAAAGGAAGGTGTTAGTAACCCATTGACTAACAAATACTCATATATGATTGATAGGTTTCTGAATATTTTTCTAGATCAAGAGTATAATTTTATGTCATTATAGGGTGTAATAATCCCTTTATTGATTCACACACTTCAACATATAGTCGGTCCCACATTATCGTTTTGTGTGTGGAAATTTGGTAGTTCAAAAATCTATGTAGTTCATATGCATCAAGCCTTATGAAACCTAATGAACCCATTGGTTATAATAAATATTTTATTTATAGATAAATTGTCAAATTAATATTTTATAATACACTAAATATCCTTGGAATCCATAGTTTCTCAGGGGATAATATCTATCATGGGATTTTATGGAGATGGTTTGGACAACAACATAACCCTATGTTTTCAAGTTCTAAAAAAAATTTGGAATCAAACCCATCATTTTTCCTACACACCGTTTTATGTGTTTAATTTGGGATGGTTATTTTTGCATTCCATAATGGGTTTAGGATGTCATACTGAAGATTTCTATTCTCACCAATGTATGGGATTCAATCACACATATATTATTTGTATGTATAAAATATGTACTTCATTGATAGTATTGGTTGACATGGAACTGGTGATGCTTTTTTGGGGTTTATTATTTGTTGTACAAGGTGGTTTATAATAGCCTTAGGGACCATTATAGTCTAATAACAATGTTGGATCCCTTATAATAAGGATAGGTTCATCACTATCTGATGTATTTCAAACTCAAATATTCTATAATATGTACTATTACAATGGTGATTTACCCTAGAGAGTAGTATTTCTGATGCCTCATGCAGGCATTGAATATTTTTTAGTTGTTTATATATAAAGTAAAGGGGTTTCTATTTATTTTATATATTTTATATATTATGTTCACTATAATATACTACAGGATAAGGCAACCCATGAATTTTTATTCACTAATTGTTCTATATTTATCCAATTACCAATTTGGGATTGAATGGGACACCATAGTTGGCTTATGAGTTTCCTAAATGGGGCCTTACTGGGTTGGGTAATGTTAGAGTTGTAATAGATTTGTTATGTCCTAGAGATGGAGTTTTATGTTAGTAGTATTTTAGGAATTTTTATTGGAATTTTGTTAAATTTTGTTAATGATTTTAGATTTATATTACCTTAATAGATAAACTATTAATGAATTAGTGTCTAATGTAAGAACCTTGAGAATTATAATATCATCTAATAACTATAAATAACTAATTTTAGGTTATATTCATAATGTAAAATGCATAATTTAGTAACTAATTGAGATCATTCATATCCTTCCAGTGTCATATCACAATAAAATTCAATATATATTTATATATTATCCTATTAATTAAAGGATGTCACAAGTAGATAATTGGAATAAATTTAAATTAAGTATCATAAAGATCACAATATAGTAATTAATACTCTCACTGCTAATATATCTACTATTTATTAATTGTTTCATATACAAAGGTTAAATATATATTTAGGTTTAAAGGTGAAATAAATCCCCTCCCAATTATACATAGTTCAAAAATTCTTACAGAGTGAATGTTAGTTCCCACAGAGTTTGACATTGCTACCCATATTATATGTGCATTGAATGAGAATTGTTTTAGTGAGTTTATATAATCATAGATAAACCAAATCCTGATGTGATAAATTATTGATTGTTGTTAACTATATAAAAAAATTCAGCGAGTTTTGATACCCATAGATAATATGGTGATTCTAGAATTCAATTCCCTATACAACATAAAAATTCGTTGCTATATGATGTTTTTCCAAAACACATAATCAAAATGATATACCATGATTAGAGTTTACCCCTTATGGAGGATTATTTCTTATCACTTGATGTGTAAGATTGTTTGAGTTCTTTATATGTGGGGCCCTCAATAAAGAATCACACCCCTTTCTAAAATTGTGTTTGGGCCAATAGACATTATGAGTTAATCACTGAAAATGATTTATGATAGAATTTCTTGAGCTCATATAGATAGGAAAATCCTACAAAGTGTGATTGAAATCTAGAAATAATCTCTTATAAAACTCTCCCAATGATAGATTCACTATGTGAATATTGCATGAATAATTATTTCTTTCTAACATACTCCTTTATCATAAGATTAGGATACTATTTCTTCCCAAGTAAACCAATGTATTTTCATCAATGGACCCCTATGTTGAAGACAAAATTAACATAAAATAAATTAATGTTGTATTTATTATCCTAATAGAAATTATTTTTTTAGGAAAAACTATTTTATAAATAGTTATAGGTTGACTTCCCATT